>CM067843.1:546292133-547542133 GCA_034509565.1 Triticum monococcum | reverse complement strand
ACAGATAGTTTTGTGATAAGGTAATTTGTAACGGGTAAGAAGTAATAAAACTAAATAAGGTGCAGAAAGATGGCCCAATCCTTTTGTAGCAAAGGACAAGCCTGGACAAACTCTTATATAAAGGAAATTCCTCCCGGGGACACATGGGAATTATCGTCAAGCTAGTTTTCATCACGCTCATATGATTCGCGTTCGGTACTTTGATAATTTGATATGTGGGTGGACCGGTGCTTGGGTAATGTCCTTACGAAGCAACACATAAACTAGGGTTTAAGCTTCTGTCACTCTAGCAACCCATCATCTACTTATTACTTCCCAATGCCTTCCTCTAGGCCCAAACAATGGTGAAGTGTCATGTAGTCGACGTTCACATGACCACTAGAGGAAAGACAACATACATCTCATCAAAATATCGAACGAATACCAAATTCACATGACTACTTATAGCAAGACTTCTCCCATGTCCTCAGGAACAAACATAACTACTCACAAATCATATTCATGTTCATAATTAGAGGGGTATTAATATGCATAATGGATCTAAACATATGATCTTCCACCAAGTAAACCAACTAGCATCACCTACAAGGAGTAATCAACACTACTAGCAACCCACAGGTACCAATTTGAGGTTTGGATACAAAGATTGGATACAAGAGATGAACTAGGGTTTGAGATGAGATGGTGCTGGTGAAGATGTTGATGGAGATTGACCCCCTCCTGATGAGAGGATCGTTGGTGATGGCGATGGTGATGATTTCCCCCTCCCGGAGGGAAGTTTCCCTGGCAGAACAACTCCGCCGGAGCCCTAGATTGATTCCGCAAAGGTTCCGCCTCGTGGCGGCGGAGTTTCGTCCCGTGAGCTTGCTTATGAGTTTTTCCTCAACGAAAGACTCCATATAGCCAAAGGTGGGCATCAGAGGGCCACCAGGGGGCCCAAAAGGCAGGGGCGCGCCTAGGGGGTTAGGGCGCGCCCCCCACCCTCGTGGACGGTGGGTGGCCCCCCTCTGGTACTTCTTTTGCCCAATATTTTTTTTATATTCTAAAAATAATTCCCGTGGAGTTTCAGGACTTTTGGAGATGTGCAAAATAGGTCTCTAATATTTGCTCCTTTTCCAGCCCAGAATTCCAGCTGCCGGCATTCCCGCTCTTCATGTAAACCTTGTAAAATAAGAGAGAATAGGCATAAGTATTGTGACATAATGTGTAATAACAGCCCATAATGCAATAAATGTTGATATAAAAGCATGATGCCAAATGGTCGTATCAGCGGTTTCCAAACAGAAATTAAAGTTTATTCCTTTTTCCACCATACTTTCACTTTCCATGGCTAACCGTATCCACGGGTGCCTTCCATACCAAAACTTTCCAAGGAATTTATTATTTGACAACATAAAGTAAATTAATTTTTCATTTCAGGACTGGGCATGCCTAATACCTTTGCCTTACTCTCGTGCAATGACAAGGGAATAAACACTCATCGTGAGAATAACACATTTAGCATGGAAAATATCGGCCACCCATCACCGCTTCGCAAGCGGTACAAGCACACAAAAGAGAAATTTATTTTGAAAATTAGAGATGGCACATACAAATTTGCTTAGAACGGCAAAATAATGCCACATATAGGTAGTTATAGTGGACTCATATGGCAGAATTGGTTTAAAGGATTTTGGATGCACAAGTAGTGATCATACTTAGTGCAAAATGAAGGCTAGCAAAAGATTGAGAAGCAACCAACCAAGAAATGAATAATCTCATCAGCGAGCATTAAGCATAACTAACACCGAATAATGCACCACAAGTAGGATGTAATTTCATTGCACAACTATTGACTTTCATGCTTGCATAGGGAATCACAAACCTTAACACCAATATTCTTACTAAAGCATAATTACTCATCAATATGACTCACATATCATATCATCATATCTCAAAACTATTACAAGGAATCAAGTTTATTTTGTCCAATGATCTTCATGAAAGTTTCTTATTATATCCTTCTTGAATATCTATCACTTTGGAACTAATTTTTATGTGTTGCTTTTGATAAGCTCAAACAAGTATAAGTGAAGATCATGAGCATAATATTTCTTTCTCTCAAATTAATTTAAGTGAAGCAAGAGAGAATTTCTTAAAAATACTAACTCTCAAATAAATCTAAGTGAAGAAACAGAGCATTTCTTCAAAAATAGCAAAGCACACCATGCTCAAAAAAGATATAAGTGAAGCACTAGAGCAATGATATAGCTTATAAAGATTTAAGTGAAGCGTAGAGAGCAATTCTAACAAGTCATGGCATAATTTTGGCTCTCTCAAATAGGTGTGTCCAGCAAGGATTCAAGATTTAAAACACAAAGAAAAGCAAGCAAAGACTCATATCATACAAGACACTCCAAGCAAAACTCATAGTATGTGGCGAATAAAAATATAGCTTCGAGTAAAATACCGATGGTCGTTAGAAGAAAGAGGGGATGCCACTCGGGGCATCCCCAAGCTTAGTTGCTTTATTATATTTGGATAATATCTTGGGATGCCATGGGCATCCCCAAGCTTAGCTCTTCTTACTCCTTATTCCTTCATCCATCGTAACATCACCCAAAACTTGAAAACTTCAATCACACAAAACTCAACAAAATCTTCGTGAGATCCGTTAGTATAAGAAAACAAATCACAACTAGAAGTGTTGTTGCAAACCAATTAATATTTTATTCTTGCATTATATCTATTGTATTACAACTTTTCTATGGCAAAAAATCTTCAAAAAACCATAGAATCATCAAAACAAGTACACAACACAAAGCAAAGAAAACAAAACAGTCTGTAGAAATCTGGGTATTTCGAATACTTTTGTAACTCCAAAAATTCTGACAAAATAGGAAGACATGAGAAATTTGTCTATTAATCTATTGCAAAACTAATTGGTATTTTATCGCCCTCTGGTTAAAAATGAAAATTATTTTTGTGAGCACTAAAATTTCTGTTTTTCAGCAAGATCAAATCAACTATCACCCAAGAAGATCCTAAAGGGCTTATTTGGCACAAACACTAATTAAAACACAAAAAACACAACCATAACAGTAGCATAATTGTGCAAACACTCAAGAACGGAAAGCAAAAGACAAAAATAAATTTTATTCATTGGGTTGCCTCCCAGCAAGCGCTATCGTTTTATGCCCCTAGCTAGGCATTGAGATTTCATTGATGCTCACATGAAAGATAATAATTTAAACACAAATGGAGCATTATAAAACATGTTGCAAACACATTTAAGCCTAACATACTTCCTATGCATAGGAATTTTATAAGCAAACAAATTATCAAGACAAGAAATATATCTAGCATATGCAAAGGAGAGGAATAAAACATTGAAAATCTCAACATAACGAGAGGTAATCAAGTAACATGAAAATTTCTACAACCATATTTTCCTCTCTCATAATAATTACATGTAGGATCATACTCAAATTCAACAATATAGCAATGATATAAAATTTTCTTTTCATGATCCACATGCATGCAAAGTTGACATTCTTCCAATATAGTGGGATTATCATCAAATAAAGTCATGACCTCTCCGAACCCACTTTTATCAAAAAATTCATAAGATTGAACACTCTCCAAATATGTGGGATTATTTTTACCTAATTTGCACTCTTCCAAACTCACTTTCAATATTATCGCAAACATATTCATCATGAGGCTTAAATAAAATTTCAAACTCATAAGAAAAATCACCCCGATCATGATCATTGTAATAAGTAGTGGACATCGCAAAATTAGCATCCGCAAGCTTGGGTTTTGTATATTATTAGCACCATTGACATTAATAGATTTTGCAGTAAAATCATTAGAATCATGCTTTTCATTTAAGGAGCTATCATGAATCACTTTATAAATTCCTTATTTTAACACCTCATCGCAGTTTTCAGATTCATGAATCTCAAGCAAAACTTCATAAAGATAATCTAGTGAACTCAATTCACTAGCTATGGGTTCATCAAAATTGGATCTCTTGAAAAGATTAGCAAGTTGATGAGGATCCATATCAATTGATTTTTAGCAAGCAAAGATGCAAGCAAATAGAAGACACATGGCAACACAAGCAAACATGAGATCTGACGAGAAAACAGCAAACGAAAAAGAGGGCGAATAAAACGACAAATTTTTGTGAAGTGGGGGGGAGCAAAACGAGAGGAAAATGGAAAATAATGTAAATTGCAAGGAGATGAGATTTGTGATTAGGAACTTGGTAGATGTTGATGATGTATCCCTGGCAACGGCGCCAGAAATTCCTTTTGATGTCTGCTAGACTACGTCGGTAATTCCCCAAAGTGGAAGGGATGATGCAGCATAGCAACAATAGGTATTTCCCTCGGTGATGAGACCAAGGTTATCGAACCAGTAGGAGAACCAAGCAACACTACGTAAACAGCACCTTCACACAAATAACAAATACTCGCAACTAGACGTGTTAAAGGGGTTGTCAATTCCTTTCGAGTAACGGCGCCAAAAATGGCAAACGGACGTGATAAAAATACGATAGATAGGATAAATAGATCTTGGATAAAATAAATTGCAGCAAAGTATTTTGTATTTTTGGTTTAATAGATCTGAAAATAAAAGTAAAGGAAAATAGATCGCAAAGGCAAATATATTAAGGAATAGACCTGGGGGTTGTAGGTTTCACTAGTGGCTTCTCTCGAGAAAAATAGCAAATGGTGGGTGAACAAATTACTGTTGGGCATTTGATAGAACTTCAAATAATCATGATGATATCCAGGCAATGATCATTATATAGGCATCACGTCCAAGATTACTAAACCGACTCCTGCCTGCATCTACTACTATTAGTCCACACATCGACCGATATACATCATGCATCTAGTGTATTAAGTTCATGGAGAAACGGAGTAATGCAATAAGAACGATGACAAGATGTCGACAAGATCTATTTATGTAGAAATAGACCCCATCTTGTTATCCTTAATGGCAACCATACATACGTGCCAGTTCCCCTTCTGTCACTGGGATCAAGCACTGTAAGATCAAACCCATCACAAAGCACCTCTTCCCATTGCAAGATAAATAGATCAAGTTGGACAAACAAAACCCAAACATCGGAGAAGAAATATGAGGCTATAAGCAATCATGCATATATTTGATCAAAGAAGACTCAAATAACTTTGATGGACAAAAGGAGATAGATCAGATCATAAACTCAAAGTTCATCGGATCCCAACAAACACACTGCAAAAGAATTACATCATATGGATCCCCAAGAGACCATTGTATTGAGAATCAAGCGAGAGAGAGGAAGCCATCTAACTACTAACTACTGAACCGAAGGTCTACAAAAGACTACTCACGCATCATCGGAGAGGCACCAATGGACATGATGAACCCCTCCATGATGGTGTCTAGATTGGATCTGGTGTTTCTGGAACTTGCGGCGGCTGGAATTGATTTTCATCGACTCCCCTAGGGTTTCTGGAATATTGGGGTATTTATAGAGTAAAGAGGCAGTCTGGGGGCACCCGAGGTGGGCACAACCCACCAGGGAACGCCTGGGCCTCCAGGCGCGCCCTGGTGGGTTGTGCTCCCCGCGGAGCACCCCCAAGCGCTTCTCCGACCCATTGGATATCTTCTTGTCCAAAAAAATCCACAAAAAGTTTCACTGTGTTTGGACTCCGTTTGATATTGATTACCTGCGATGTAAAAAATAGCAACTGGCACTTGGCACTATGTCAATAGGTTAGTACCAAAGAATGATATAAAATGACTACAAAATGATTATAAAACATCCAAGAATGATAATATAACAGCATGGAACAATCAAAAATTATAGATACATTGGAGACGTATCAATCCTCCCTTGGTGTTATGGACACACGGTTACTTTGACTTTACCCCAGAATCATGCTGAAGTCGGGTCAGCCCCGTGGGGTATCCGCGAGAGAAATGTGAAGTCGGTTTGACCGTGAGGGTACCCGCGAGTGATGTGGAGTTGACCTAGAGGGTACCCGCAAGATCGGTTCCCTTTCTGTCACTGGGATCAAGCACCGTAAGATCGAACCCACTACAAAGCACCTCTTCCCATTGTGCAAGATAAATAGATCAAGTTGGCCAAACAAAACCCAAATATCGGAGAAGAAATACGAGGCTATAAGTAATCATGCATAAAAGAGATCAAAGAAACTCAAATACTTTCATGGATATAAAAAGATAGATCTGATCATAAACTCAAAGTTCGTCCGATCCCAACAAACACACGCAAAAAGAGTTACATCATATGGATCTCCAAGAGACAATTGTATTGAGAATTCAGTGAGAGAGAGGAAGCCATCTAGCTACTAACTACGGACCCGAAGGTCTACAAAGAACTACTCATGCATCATTAGAGAGGCACCAATGGAGGTGGTGAACCCCATCCGAGATGGTGTCTAAATTGGATCGGGTGGTTCTGGACTCTGCAACGGCTGGAATTGATTTTCGTCGACTCCCCTAGGGTTTCTGGAATATTGGGGTACTTATAGAGCAAAGAGGCGGTCTGGGGGACCCGAGGTGGGCACAACCCACCATGGCAATTGATAAAACTTCAAATAATCATGACGATATCTAGGCAATGATCATTACAAAGGCATCACATCCAAGATTAGTAGACCGACTCCTGCCTGCATCTACTACTATTACTCCACACATCGACTGCTATCCAGCATGCATCTAGTGTATTAAGTTCATGGAGAAACGGAGTAATGCAATAAGAACGATGACATGATGTAGACAAGATCTATCTATGTAGAGATAGACCCCATCATTTTATCCTTAGTAGCATCGATACATACATGTCGGTTCCCCTTCTGTCACTGGGATCAAGCACCATAAGATCGAACCCACTACAAAGCACCTCTTCCCATTGCAAGATAAATAGATCAAGTTGGCCAAACAAAACCCAAATATCAAAGAAGAAATACGAGGCTATAAGAGATCATGCATAAAAGAGATCAAAGAAACTCAAATACTTTCATGGATATAAAAAGATAGATCTGATCATAAACTCAAAGTTCATCGATCCCAACAAACACACATCAAAAGAGTTACATCATATGGATCTCCAAGAGACCATTGTATTGAGAATCAAGAGAGAGAGGAAGCCATATAGCTACTAACTACGGACCCGAAGGTCTACAAAGAACTACTCATGCATCATCGGAGAGGCACCAATGGAGGTGGTGAAGCCCATCCGAGATACTATCTAGATTGGATCTGGTGGTTCTGGACTCTGCGGTGGCTGGATGAATATTTCATCGACTTCCCTAGGGTTTCTGGAATATTGGGGTATTTATAGAGGAAAGAGGCGGTCCGGGGGCACCCAAGGTGGGCACAACCCACCAGGGCATTCTTAGCCCATGCCGTAAGTCCATGAGATGGGGCAACATGATCACACATAGTGGATCATTGATCGTCTCCGTGCGCTCCCAAGACACTAATAGGTTTGGATATGTGATCTGACCAGGCCTCTAGCCTTTTCGCACTAACCACCACACGGGAATAACTATGGGCACTCAACGTCGTACGATTCTCCGAAAGCTCTTCGGACGTCAGTGATTGAGCGACATGCGCCCGGGTGGTCTGCATAAGCACATGTTTGTATAAAGGGGTAGCCAGGACTGTTCCCGGCCGTCCAACAACGCGTGCTGGCCTCTCTGTTGAGCCTAGGTACGACTACGACATGTCGATCAGCCGAGGCCAGGCATAACTAAGGAATATGTCTTCGGGCGGAGTTAATCGAGCATGTTGGATAAGTTGGTGCACCCCTGCAGAGAAGTTAATGTATTCGAATAGTCATGTCCACTGTAACGGACGCTTAGAGTTCTATGCAGATCTATACAACTAGAACTAGATTCTAGAGACATGAGATGGACATGATGGCTCCGGGATTGCATTATCGTAGAGAGTCGGGGAAGGATCTCTGGCATTAATACAATATACTTGCTACTTATATTATGTTAATCTGCACTCTTCTAATGTTGCAAGATGCTTCAAGATGCTAGTATTCGATAGGCTAGGCTTTCCCTTCTCTTCTGGCATTTCTGTAGTTTAGTCCAAAGATATAGCCCCATTCCTTTGATACCAGTGCATACTTAGTGTAGATCTGATGTAAGTCTTGCGGGTACTTTGGCTGAGTACTCATGGTTGCTTTGCTACCTCTTTTCCCCTATACCCGATGCTGCTATCAGATGACAGATCCCAGGAGCCAGCTGACACCACCGACGACTACAACTGCCCCGAGGGTGCCTACTAGTACGTGGAGGCCGCCGACGACCAGGAGTATTTAGGAGCCTCCTAGGCAGGAGACATTTCCTCTTCGATTGATGTTGTTGTTTTTGCTAGACTTCTTAAGGCACACTTGTTTACTTTATGTCTATACTCAGATATTGATGCTTCCGCTAACTCGTTTGTATTCGATCCCTCAGGGCCCCTGTCTTGTAATATAAAGTTTTATACCTTTAATTTGTGTCTAGAGTTGTGTTGTGATATCTTCCTGATGTCCACTACACAACTTATTATCGTAGACTCATGTTGGGCCTCCAAGCGTAGAGTTTTGTAGGATAGTAGCAATTTTCCCTCAAGTGGATGACCTAAGGTTTATCAATCCGCGGGAGGTGTAGGATGAAGATGGTCTCCCTCAAACAACCCTGCAACCAAATAATAAAAAGTCTCTTGTGTCCCCAACACACCAAATACAATGGTAAATTGTATAGGTGCACTAGTTCGGTGAAGACATGGTGATACAAGTGTAGCAATGATAGTAGATATTGATTTTTGTAATAGGAACAATAAAAAACAGCAAGGTAGCAAGTAACAAAAGGGAGCACAAACGGTATTGCAATGCTTGAAAATGAGGCCTAGGGTCCGTAATTTTGCTAGTGCAATCTCTCAACAATGCTAATATAATTAGATCATATAACCATCCCTCAACGTGCAACGAAAAATCACTCCAAAGTTCTTATCTAGCGAAGAACATAAGAAGAAATTGTTTGTAGGGTATGAAACCACCTCAAAGTTATTTTTTTATCAGTCTATCCAAGAGTTCATACTAAAATAAACACTAGTTATCCTTTCCGATCGATCTATCTAAGAGTTCAAACTCAAATAACACCATATGGTACACATCAACCAACTCTAATGTCACCTAGATACTCCAATGTCACCGCGAGTATCCGTGAGTTCATTATGTGATATGCATCTCTAAGTGCATCTAGTGCCACCCCTAGTTGGTTTTGGAGTATTGACGACAAACCTAGTTGAGGGACTAATGTGTTTGTGAGAATTGCAGGATAACACAGGTAGAAGTCCCTCATTGATTCGGTTTAGTTACCAGAGATGACCCCTAAAAATGTACGAAGACATTGAAGACAATGGTGGTTCATGAAGACATTCATGTCGAAGACAATGACATATGAAGACTCCCCATGAAGCCTATGGAACTCGAAGACTTAGATCCTTCGTAGTTTTACTTTAGTCATGTTGTGTCATAGGAACCACCGTACTGTTAAGTGGGGTCCAAGAGAACCAGTATGGATGACTGAAGTGATGCCTAATTCAAATCCTATGTCTTCGAGTGAAGACAATGAGAGAAAATCTTGTCCAGAGTCAGACAAGTCAGCTTTACTTGCAGCCCAAGTAAAGTTGCCGTGAGAGTTCGAAATCCGACCGTTAGTACACGTGTCAGTTCCTTAGTGACCCAGGGTCATTTCGGACAAATCAGGTCAGGGTTGCCAAGTGGCTATAAATAGTCCACCCCTACAACCATAAACGGTCGGCTGCTCAGATTTCAGTGCACGGCTTTTGTCGTTTGAGAGCAACCCACCTCGAAGCCTTTGAGAGAAAATCCTTAGTGAGGAGAAAAGCCCTAACCACCCAGAGCCAGAGTAATTGGGCTTCACTTAAGTCTTCTTGTCTGAGTGATCTGAAGACTTATTACACTTGAGGACTGTGCATCCTCCAGACGGTTAGGCGTCGCGTTCTGAGCATCCAAGAGGAATTGTGGATTGCCGATGAACGAAGTCTGTGAAGGTTTGGGAGTCTACCTTGAAGACTTACCAGAGTGATTGGGCGGGGTCTGTGTGACCTTAGCTCAAGGAGAAAACGGTGAAGACTGGGTGACCTGAGCTGCGTGTTCAGGACTGGGTGTCCGGGACTGTGTGTCCTTTGGTTTAAATACCTAGCCGCTCCAACCAGACGTACAGTTGTCACAGCAACTTGAACTGGTCCAACATATCATTGTCTTCAACATGTCACTGGTTTCATCTTCGCCTCCCTTTACTTACCAGTATACATTGTGAAGCTATTGCATGCTTGCTTTATCTTCTGTCTTCACAACTTGACTGTCTGATCTGTTTGGCTTCATAACTTCTTCCAACCTGATCCTCATTACACTGAAGCTGTTCGTCACTGTGCTTTCACTATATTGTATACTTGACCATGGCTTGCGTTGTGTAATCTAACTTCCGCTGCATAGTGATAGGCTTGTTCACTCTGTTTGTCTTCAAAACTTCCACGTTTTGAAGACTTTCATAAAAATCGTCTATTCACCCCCCCCCCCCCTCTAGTCGATATAACGCACTTTCAATTGGTATCAGAGCAAGGTGCTCCCTTGTTCTGTGTGATTCGGTTTAACCACCTGGAGTTTTAGCTATGTCGACTGCAGGGATAATTAAAGTCTCCGCTGCGTGCCCCGTCTTCGATGGAACTGAATATCCCTACTGGAAGAATAAGATGCGCATGCATCTTGAAGCCATTGACGTCGACCTATGGTATGTCGTCGAAAACGGCGTTCCCAAGGCTGGAGAAGGTGTCACTGCGGCTGATGTCAAGAAGTTCACTCAACTGGACTCCACTGCCAAGAATATTATCTATGGTCATCTGACCAAGGGACAGTACGGCCGTGTGAGTGCCTTGAAGACATCCAAGCTGGTTTGGGACTGGCTCTCCAAGGTCAATGAAGGCATCTCAACCCAGAGAGATCAGAGAATCAGTGTTCTTCGCAATCTCTTCAACCGCTTCAAGTGAAATGACAATGAGAATGTCCAGCACACATTTGACCAGCTCACTGACATCACAAATGAGCTTCAAGCCCTCGGTGCCACTGAGATCACCAAACATGAAATCGTCAAGACGCTGCTAAGATCACTTGACAGTTCATTTGACATCCTAGCCCTGATGATTCAAGAACGTCCAGACTTCAAGACACTCGATCCGTCTGACATACTTGAGAGGCTCAACACACATGAGTTTCAGCTTTCTAAGAAAAGAGATATCTACGGTCCAAACTATGGGCGAACTCGTGCCTTGAAGGCAAAAGCTGTGTCCTCATCTGAAGAAGAATCTGACAGCAGTTCTGATGATCCTGAAGACATTGGAAGGTAACTTGCAATGCTAGTGAAGAAGTTCCAGAAATTCACCAAGAAGAAAGGCTTCAGAAAGTCTTCACGATCAAGCACAAGGAATGATGAAGCTTCTGCTCATGACTACAAGAAGAAAACATGTCACAAGTGCAAGAAAACTGGACACTTCATCTCTGAGTGTCCACAGTGGGACAATGAGAACAGAAAGAAGAAGAAGAGCAAGGAATATGACTCTGACGATAAGAAGACGAAGAAATACTCAAAGTCTTCGTCCAAGTCTTCCTCAAAGTCTTCATCACACAAGAAGAGTTCATCTGGCAAGGCTCGTGCATTTGTTGGCAAGGAAATGGATTCAGAGGAGGAGTCCGCTTCTGAGGAGGCAGAGGTGGAGTCTGAGGAGGAGTCTGATTCAGGCATTGCGAGTCTGGCTACAGCCTACGTCGCCAAGTCCATCTTCAACACTGAAGACAATGACTCCATCGCCAACACCGATGCAAATGACAAGGACGACTCTACTCCTACCTACTGCTTCATGGCACGTGGTGCCAAGGTAAACACACGCACTACTCACTATCAAACATCCAGTGACGATGACTCTGATTGTGATTCAAAACCCAGTTACAAAACACTTGCTAAAATTGCAACTGAACAACAAAAGGCCATGGAACATATTCAAAAACTGTTAGACAGAAGCGATGATCTGTTGGGTGCTGAAATGACTCGTTCTGAATCCTTAATTGAAGACATAAAAAATCTTCATGTTAAGTATCAAGAACTCGAAGATCGTCTTGAGACTCTCTCAACTACTCATGAAAAGCTTTCCTATGATTATCTTCAAAAGAAGCAAGATCTTGAGAAGTTGAGAGCGGATCATGAAGATCTTCAAAAGGAAAACGAGTCACTTCGAGCCGAACAGATTAGTTCTGCTCAGGAAGGATTTGAACCACCATGCCTTAAATGCATTGAGCGTGATAATGCTATTTCTGTTGCTGAATGTTCCACTGCTACTGCTGTTGCAATATCTTCAACTGTTGAAGTGGTAACTAACCCCTCTGCTGAGGATACCACTGCTATTGCTAATGAAAATGCTAGGTTGAAGACATTGCTTGAAACAGGGATGTACAAAAGTCTCAAAGGACATCAGACATTATGTGATGTCCTCAAGAAGCAGATTCTGAACTGAAACCCTAGGAAAGAGGGTGTTGGGTTCGTGAGGAAAATCAATGCAGATGGCTCTTACTGGAAACCTGAGCAGTACCCCAAAACCACATGGGTTGCTGCAAAGGAATCCTCAGTAGATCCATCCAATCTATCTGGCTTCACTTGTGCTAATCCAATTATCATTGATGAATCCTTTGATGCAAACTATAAACTGTTTAAGAATCAGAATTGTGAAGTATTTGCCAGGTACATTGGTACTAACTGCAGGAATGGAACGCCTATGAAGAAGATCTGGGTTCCAAAAACGTGTCTTGAGAATCTTCCTGTGAATGTCCTCATGACACCTCACATGAAGAAGACAAACCTCAGACCAAAGGCTTCATATGGTCCAAAGGCTTCATACAGGCAGAGGACTCATTTGAGTCGCACTAACACAAATTTTTTGCAGGGAAACCATGCTCAGGCATATGAGAGCGGTTCTTCAAACCGTCATTCTCATATGACCAAAAACTATTCTGCCTATTCTTATGAGTACTATTGCCCACCTGCTAGACTGTTTGCTAGGGCTCCAAAGCCAAAATTTTCAGATGCTGCACTTAGACTTATTGCTTCTAAGCCACCCTTGAAGATGTGGGTGGTTAAGAAAGCTTAACTCTCTTTTGCAGGGAAAGGTCTCCAGCACAAAACCAAAATCTCCTGACGCTATTGCTGGGGACCTTAAAAATCTTGTGGGCGCAAGATCAAATGCCCGAATGGCATCACTATGTATTTCATACCTGAATCGCATGCTACTCTCCCTACTTGTCCTAACCTGGATCTAAGTTTTCATAATCCACTGGTTCTTCAAATGTTTTTGCTTCACAACACTCTTCGTGAAGCCTATCCCCCTAACTGCACTGTAGGGTACGACACCAGTGACTTCAGAGTCTTCAGAATGGATTATTGACAGTGGGTGTACAAATCACATGACTGGCAAAAGAAGTCTCTTTATGGACTCAACCTTACGTCCATCTGACAAGAGCCACATCACATTCGCTGACACTGGTAAAAGTAAGGTACTGGGTCTAGGTAGAGTTGCAATCTCAAAGGATCAACACATGGATAAAGTCATGTTTGTTGAATCCCTTGGCTTCAACTTAATGTCTGTCTCAATGCTTTGCAATTTGAACATGATTGTAATCTTTGGAAAATATCGTTGTCTGGTACTAATGGAATCTGACAAGTCTCTAGTGTTTGAAGGGTATCGAAAAGATGATTTGTACGTGGTAGATTTCTCAGCAGGGCCACAGCTTGCAGTTTGTCTTCTCGCAAAGGCTTCAGAATGCTGGCTTTGGCATCGAAGACTTGGGCATGCTGGCATGAGGAACCTCCACACCCTTGTGAAGAAGAAGCATGTTATAGGCATCGAGGGCGTCAAGTTCAAGAAAGATCACTTATGCGGTGCCTGTGAAGCTGGAAGATGACAAGGGCAAAACATCCTTCGAAGACAATCATGACCACTACTCAACCCTTCGAACTGCTTCACATGGATCTCTTCGGTCCCACTCACTACTCAACTTTTTCCACTACTGCTTGCCTCTATGGCTTCGTCATTGTTGATGATTACTCTAGATATACTTGGGTGCACATAATCCTTTACAAGACTGAAGTGCAGGATGTCTTCAGACGCTTCGCAAATCGGGCTATGAACAATTATGGCGCCAAGATAAAGCACATCAGAAGTGACAATGGCACAGAATTCAAGAACACTGGCCTTGACACATATCTTGATACATTGGGCATCACTCATGAATTCTCAGCTCCATACACGCCACAACAGAATGGCATCGTCGAACGCAAGAACAGAACACTCATTGAGATGGCCAGAACAATGTTAGATGAGTACAAGACACCAAGAAAATTCTGGACTGAAGCCATTGACACTGCATGCCATACTATCAACCGTGTATATCTTCACAAGCTGCTGAACAAGACATCTTATGAACTTCTGACTGGCAAGAAGCCAAATGTCAGTTACTTCAGAGTATTTGGATCAAGATGCTGGATCAAGGACCCTCACCACACCTCAAAATTTGCTCCAAAAGCACATGAGGGATTCATCCTTGGATATGGAAAGGATTCGCACTCCTACAGAGTCTTCAATCTCTTTCACTACAAAGTGGTTGAAACAGTGGATCTGCGGTTCAATGAGACCAATGGGTCATAAAGAGAGCAACTACCAGATGTGCTAGATGAAGTTCCAGCCAGTGAATCAATCAAGCTAATGGGAACTTGAGAAATTATACCTTCTGAAGCTCGTCCTGAAGAAGAACTTATCATCTCAGCACCTGATCCACATGAAGACAATGCTCAGCCTGAAGACATTCCTCCCCATGACAACATAGATCAGCAAGAGCAAAGTCTTCGACCCCTACATCCTCGTGTTGCCAATGAAGTGCAGATTGACAGAATAATTGATAGCATCAATGCACCTGGTCCACTGACTCGTTCAAGGGCAACTCAACTGGTAAACTTCTGCGGACACTTCGCATTCGTTTCAATCACAGAACCCAAGAAAATTGATGAAGCCTTTATGGAACCTGAATGGATTCAAGCTATGCAAGAAGAGCTTCAACAATTTGAGCTGAACAATGTATGGGAGTTGGTTAAGCGTCCTGATCCACGGAAGCATAACATAATAGGCACCAAATGGATATACCGCAACAAGCAAGATGAGCATGGCCAAGTCGTCAGAAACAAGGCTCGTCTCGTTGCTCAAGGATATACTCAAGTGGAAGGCATTGACTTCGATGAAACATTTGCTCCTATTGCCAGACTTGAAGCCATCCGTATACTGCTGGCCTATGCAAATCATCACAACATAATTCTGTATCAAATGGATGTAAAAAGTGCCTTCCTCAATGGCAAAATTGAAGAAGAAGTGTATGTTGCACAACCACCTGGGTTTGAAGATCCAAAACATCCTGACATGGTTTACAAGCTCAAAAAGGCACTATATGGCCTCAAACAAGCCCCTCGGGCCTGGTATGATACACTCAAATACTTCCTGAAGAGCAAAGGCTTCATACCTGGTTCCCTGGATCCCACTCTCTTCACAAAGACATATGATGGTGAACTGTTTGTGTGCCAAATATATGTGGATGACATTATCTTCGGCTGCACCAATCAGAAGTACAGTGAGGAGTTCGGATATATGATGCAAGAGCAATATCAGATGTCTATGATGGGGGAGCTGAAATTCTTCCTCGGTCTTCAGATATGGCAACAACGCAATGGCATCTTCATATCTCAAGAGAAATATCTCAAAGACTGCCTGAAGAAGTTCGGTATGCAAGACTGCAAAGGCTTCACAACACCAATGCCAGCCAAACATCATCTGGGTCCTGACGACAATGGTAAAGAGTTCGATCAAAAGGTATACCGCTCCATGATTGGTTCTTTGCTTTATTTATGTGCATCTAGGCCAGATATTATGCTTAGTGTTTGCATGTGTGCTCGGTTCCAAGCGGCACCAAAGGAGTCGCATCACTTAGCTGTGAAGCCAATTCTTCGATATTCGGCTCACACCCCAACTCTAGGGTTATGGTATCCAAAGGGCTCAGAGTTTGATCTGGTTGGATTTTCGAATGCTGATTACACTGGTGACAAGGTTGATCGGAAGTCCACATCAGGCACATGTCACTTTCTGGGCCGATCACTTGTCTGTTGGTCTTCAAAGAAGCAGAACTGTGTATCTCTCTCCACTGCTGAATCTGAATACATTGCTGCTGGATCCTGCTGCGCTCAGCTTCTATGGATGAAGCAAACCCTCAAGGATTATGGCATTCATCTGAAGCAAGTGCCACTTTACTGCGACAACGAAAGCGCCATCAAGATCGCCAACAACCCAGTTCAGCACTCGAAGACAAAGCACATTGAAATTCGTCATCATTTTCTCAGAGATCATGTTGCAAAGGAAGACATTGATATCATACACATCAACACTGAAGAGCAATTGGCAGATATCTTCACCAAGCCCTTGGATGAGAAGAGATTTTGCAAGTTACGGTGTGAGCTAAATATCTTGGAATCCTCAAATGTCCTGTGATCAGGCACACATCCTAACACTTATGCATGATGATGACTTAGATGTGCAACACACAAAGTAACGTATATCTTCAATCAATGAAGACATACATTCTAAGTGTGAATACATTAACGTGGAATTTGACTTCGGAGCGCCACGATAATTGTGCGCCGTGTCTGGGTCTAATACTTCCTATACGGTGGGTAGCGCCACCACCAAATTTTTCCGCTTGAAGTGTTTCACTCATGACATTACATTTGCTATGTCTTCACATTTGGTTTGGCTTCAATCTCAACATGTCTTCATGATTATCTTCACTATGTTGATTATATATATACTGGTGTTCTGTCCTCTACAGCATTCACTTATAGCTATGTCTTCTCGTTTGAATCTTTTGAACTAAGTGAATGTGATCGGACCCTAACCTCTCCATGCTTCCTACCTCAAACTCTATCTCTCCTAGTCATATGCATTCTATTGAAACTGTCGAATGTCTTCACTGCATCCTTGTCAGAAGAAGACACAGAGACAAACTTTAAAACAGCTTTCAATGTTTTTCCATCAACAAGAAATCCGTAGAAGTAGGAACGGCTCCCGACAAACAAGGCGTGCGTGGGGTGAAACTGCCCCCACAATTCCGCATGCTGGCCACGTACTGATCAGATGCGAATCGCCAGGGGCACCTGAGTAATAGCGCAGTGCCGCCCATATCCCTATAAATACACGTTTCACTGCGGTCATTATCTCTTCTTCCACCCTCGCACGAACCCTAGCGCCACCGCTAACTCTCAACGACGCCGGCGACGAAGTGCTTCACTGCCGCAACCTCTCCGACGCCGTTCTCACGCCGACAGCAGACATCAGTCTCTCCGCCGTCGCCGTAGGTGTCTTCCGTCGCCAAGTTAGGGCATGGAGGATCGAACTGCTCGGCCTCAACTCTCACCTCGTCTAGCAGTTCCAAGTCTGGTAAATTACAAGTCTTTTTACAGCCTCTTTTGATCCTATAGCTCCATCACTTTCTGCCAAAAGAGGTTTCCATTCACACAAGTTTCATCCCTCTCATCTGCATCTCATAACTTGCCTAGTATATTCACTTGTTCTTCATGAAGTAGTTAGATTCCTCACTTGTACTGATCTATGGGTTCGTACAAATCTGGAACCAACTTCTTTTCTATAAAGTGAATGTCTTCGCATGATGAGGTCAATATCTTCTAAACTGATTTATCTTCAAAATCTTCTGAGAATGCATATGACCTCTTCCCCTTCCCTCGCACCTTAATGCTGTCACAGGTACATATCCGTGGGAGAATCTTTTGGTTCTCATAGTCTGCATTCATTTGCAGAGTTCCTACAGCGTCACATCAATTCACCCGAAGCAAGTTCCTGTTGGTCAAGCAAAAGGAAGCCTTTGAAGACTTTGAATCTCTTGAAGCCTTCCAAGTTAAGCTTCATGGCAACAGAAAAACCAGCAAGGGAGGGAGGCAGACAGAGACGTGGTGAAACGTCTAAAGATCTGCCTGAAGATTTGGCAGAAATGTACCAAACTGATCCTGAAGAGAGCTATGGTCAGCGCAAGACACGAATCCAATGGATTCGAATATATTGGGCAGAGCAGTGGTTCCAATACCGCTTCGTCACCAAGGAATATGCAGAGAAGTGTGCCATCCAGAGGCCATGGGGAGATGTCTTGTACAAAAATCTCGTACCCCGGTCCAGAGACGAAGCCATTGCTCAAGGCTTCTATCCATGCATGGTCAGAGGACCACAGCCAGCTGAAGCACATCCGTCATCACTTCTCTGGTGTCGCGATGACAATCTCTTCAAGCGCAACTTCCAATTTGCTCAGAACTCTGCGAAGCAAAACAAGAAGGAGTTTGGACTGGACTTCAATCCTGGTCCCTCTAAGCCAAGGGCGGATGGCACACGCGACGCAAATCCCAATGTCATCGGGCCGTATGCCAATCTCGAAGGCCTCATCACTCGCATTCTAGTCCAAGGGACTGCCGTGAACGACCCTCCAGCAGACACTGAGTCAGATGACGCTCCTGCTGCCCCAGAGCCGAAGCAGATGAAGAAGAAGCCAAAAGCTTCCAAGCCAGCCGCTTCTCCCAAGATCTCCAGAGCGAAGCCATTGGCCACTGCACCTCCTGAAGCAAGTGTGCAGTCTGAAGACTTATCACGAGTCTCCAAGCCCCAAGAAGCCAAGAAGCCTCAGCCACATACTGGCAAAGAGCTCACTGCCGCTGCCGTTCTGCGCTGCGAGGCCATTGATTTGTCAAGTGACGACGATCTTGCCGATGACGCTCTTGAGCAGCTAATCAAGAGCAAGGAGGAGGCTGAAATCTTCAACAATCTGCCTCTGTTCGATGCAGCAATCATCCACAACTTCATTGATGAGTGGTTTGATACACCCAACATCAGCTTCGATGATCTGTAGCTGCCCATTGGCCTCAGCGTAGCCTTCCAAGGAGCTATTGCTTCAGAACTCGCAATTGCCCAGCGCATAGTGGAACTGAAGCAGAAGATAGATTTTGAAAAAGCTCAGTTCAAGCAGAACATGGCCACGCTCAGCGTCCAAGAAGTCAAAGACTTCAAAGTCATGCTGCACGAGTTGAAGGAAAACTTTATGCAGAAACGTGCAGAGGCTCAGGGTTCACATGAGCGCATGAAGAATTTGGCTGATCTCTGTGTGTAGGCCTACAATGAGGCCGAGAAGCGAAAGGCACTTGGGCGTCCCGGCATCGACCCCAGGATGGCCACTAAGAAAAAGAAGAAGCCCACTGTGGCCGAACAAGAGGCCCCACGACAAGAAGCTGTTCCGATTGTCTTCCCCACTGCCAAGCCTGGCTCGAAGCCAAAGCACCGCTCAACCGCTTCAGAGCTTAAGAAGACAAGGACAGCCGAAGCTGAAGCAAGGAAGAGGAAACACCCTGAAGCCTCTCCTTCAGACCCCACCATCAAGAAACGCAAGACCAAGAAGTCTCGGGCTGCTCCCACAGAGCCCCTGATAGTCGAACCCCTCTCCGTCCGCTTTCCGAACGAAGATCGTCAGCTGACCGTGCATGAGCCTGCTTTCACAGAGGCTCCGCACGCTGAAGACATTCCAGCAGCCGGCCCCAACGCTGCTGAAGACATTGGTCTCCAAGACAATGTGCAAGGTGATGCAGTCCTTCCTCAGCTCGAAACAAGCGAAATGATCAGCATTGGTCGTCCCTTGACGCCAATCACCCAAGATGCATCGTGGGCAGATCGCCCGCAGGAGGAAGAGAATGAGCCCCAGCCCACTGCAACTCCACCAGCGTCGCCTGCATTCCGTAGGCTTCGCAAAGGGCCAAGGGCTCAGACTGCTGACAACATTCCGGCTGCATCAGCCGAAGAACATGAAGAAGAGTACGAAGAACCTCAAGCTCCATCTCCCCCACACCAACAAGAAGAAGTTCTCAAGGAAAACGTCCCTGAATCCATCCCTCTCACTACACGTGATGAGGCTGACACCTTTGCGGCTGCCACACCCAATACTGGAGCATTTGTGGAGCCCGACCAGCCAACAGCTTCAAGAGATACTGAAGCTACTGCCTCTGACCCTTCTGTGCCTGAGTCTGCTGCCGGTCCACAGTTCAACTATCATCTTGCGCACAGGCCCCAGGTCCAGAAGCCAATCCCACGACTGCCAAGGTTCCCAGGTCCTGCAACAGCTCCTGGCACCTTCAATGTCAATAGCTTCAAGGCAGACAACACTTTCTTCAACCGCTCCAAGAACCCTTATTCAAGGGAACGGATCATATCAGATAGGTTCTGGAGCTACCCACAGCGCAGCTACTACTCCTGCGTCCTCTACAACCAAGGCCGTATCTTTCCACACCAGCGCCTTGAGGTTGAAGCTATTGCTGGTCTGCCTGGTCTGGAAGAAGCACTGGACTGCTTCAAGCAAGTTGGCCTGCTGCCATTTGTCACAGATGAAGAGCACTGGAATGAAGAGCTTCTGCTCCAGTTCTATGCCACACTGCACATCAAAGGCTACAACAGAGATCCGAAGACTTGGGTCCTGGAGTGGATGACCGGCAATGTCCATCATGAAGCCAATGCATTTGATATCATTGAGCTCACCGGCCTACCCACTCCTGGCGAACTCTTCAAAGAAGGCTGCCAACTCCATGCTGAAGCAGTTGAGAGCATATTTCAGCGACCTGAGCCAAATATGAGTTAGATGCTCTCAATGATGAAGCCATTGCTTCCTGACGCACCTTACCCAACCGAGTTCTTCGTTGAAGACTTAGAGTACCTGCCCAGGACTATCTATCACATCGTCAGGCGGACTCTATGGCCAATTAAGGGGCACTCTCGATATGCCAAGGTTGAAGGTGCCATGAAGACTCTCATCTTCTGCATCCTGCATGGCAAATGCTTCAATGCCCAGGATCTCTTTATACGTCAACTTGCAGCGTCTGGCTCAGATCTCTTTGGTCTGAAGATTTATGTTCCATGGGTTATGAGGCTCATCAAGCTCCACTCTGCAATATCCTATCAACCCTCTGCCCGCAACCACAGAATCTTCTTACCTGATGTGGACACCTCTGCTGAAGCGATTTATCCTGAGCCTGCCAAGCAGCCATTAAGTCTTCAGAATGCAGAACACCAGAGCTTCACTCAGCATGATGAAGGTGTTGAAGCCATTTCCAGAGTCTATCCAATGGCTGGCACCACACGTGCCCCTGCATCAACTGAAGCCACTGACAGCACAGCTGCACAGAGACCCAAGAAACGCGCTCGTACACTCACTGACCGTGAACTTCTTGTGGCTCTGCACCAAAAGCAAGATAGGCATCACGACTGGCTCAAAAGGCAGATGCGCAGTATCATGCAAGACGTCAATCGCATCAGGAATCTGGCCACCAAGAATGCCTTTGTCGCACATGAAACCTGTCGCCGCACTTGGAAAGGCCTCACAATGATGTGCACTGAAGCTGAACTGCAAGAGGATGGCTTCAAAGAGAGATTCAAGTTTGACTCCACACCCCCCAGAAGAGTTGTGTTGCGTGGAACTCCGTCGCTTGAAGAATCAGAGTTCTCTTCCTCTGCTGCCACAGTGACTGGAAAAATCATTGAGGAAGAAGACGACGCTACATCACCACCACCTTCTTCAGCGCGCGTCGTCACTGCACCAAGCTCGCCAGCTCCACCAAACGCCTCCACCGACCCTGCTGCACCTGGGAACGCGTAGAAAACTCTATGTCTTCAAACCTTTTTGGTCATCACTGACAAAAGGGGGAGAAGCATATGATGTTCATAGTCTTCAAGCGGGTCAATAATAAGGGCGGGTGCTTTATTATATTTTGCTTCATGCTTACAACTCTCGTTTTGCTACATTTGGTTCTTTGAGTTGTAACACTTAAACTTGATGGTCATCTGCTACTATGTTTGCCACTGTGTTTTTGCGAAGATAAATTCCGCATGTACGACGATAATTTCCGCACTTATATCATTTCGCAGACGTCCATTTTTCATTATGCATATCATTATCTTCATATATCTTTACATGCATGATGGATTGTCATCATAAGTTGAAGTGGATTCCCACAAATACAACCTGCTATGTGCATTCGCGTTCTAGAAGCAAATCACTTATATGCACATCTTCAGGGGGAGCCCTTGCAGCTTATGAAGACAATTCCTTTACAATTTCACAAATTATATTCCCCGTTGAAAACTTCAACTAGTTTGTCATCAATCACCAAAAAGGGGGAGATTGTAAGTGCATCTAGTGCCACCCCTAGTTGGTTTTGGAGTATTGACGACAAACCTAGTTGAGGGAATAATGTGTTTGTGAGAATTGCAGGATAACACAGGTAGAAGTCCCTCATTGATTCGGTTTAGTTACCAGAGATG
Organism: Triticum monococcum; assembly: GCA_034509565.1. Taxonomy (NCBI): domain Eukaryota; kingdom Viridiplantae; phylum Streptophyta; class Magnoliopsida; order Poales; family Poaceae; genus Triticum; species Triticum monococcum. The sequence goes on along the minus strand of CM067843.1, from coordinate 547,519,609 downwards.
ACCCCTAAAAATGTACGAAGACATTGAAGACAATGGTGGTTCATGAAGACATTCATGTCGAAGACAATGACATATGAAGACTCCCCATGAAGCCTATGGAGCTCGAAGACTTAGATCCTTCGTAGTTTTACTTTATTCATGTTGTGTCATAGGAACCACCGTACTGTTAAGTGGGGTCCAAGAGAACCAGTCTGGATGACTGAAGTGATGCCTAATTCAAATCCTATGTCTTCGAGTGAAGACAATGAGAGAAAATCTTGTCCAGAGTTAGACAAGTCAGCTTTACTTGCAGCCCAAGTAAAGTTGCCGTGAGAGTTCGAAATCCGACCGTTAGTACATGTGTCAGTTCCTTAGTGACCCAGGGTCATTTCGAACAAATCAGGTTAGGGTTGCCAAGTGGCTATAAATAGTCCACCCCTACAACCATAAACGGTCGGCTGCTCAGATTTCAGTGCACGGCTTTTGTCGTTTGAGAGCAACCCACCTCGAAGCCTTTGAGAGAAAATCCTTAGTGAGGAGAAAAGCCCTAACCACCCAGAGCCAGAGTAATTGGGCATCACTTAAGTCTTCTTGTCTGAGTGATCTGAAGACTTATTACACTTGAGGACTGTGCATCCTCCAGACGGTTAGGCGTCGCGTTCTGAGCATCCAAGAGGAATTGTGGATTGCCGGTGAACGAAATCTGTGAAGGTTTGGGAGTCTACCTTGAAGACTTACCAGAGTGATTGGGCGGGGTCTGTGTGACCTTAGCTCAAGGAGAAAACAGTGAGGACTGGGTGTCCTGAGCTGCGTGTTCAGGACTGGGTGTCCGGGACTGTGTGTCCTTTGGTTTAAATACCTAGCCGCTCCAACCAGACGTACAGTTGTCACAGCAACTGGAACTGGTCCAACATATCATTGTCTTCAACGTGTCACTGGTTTCATCTTCGCCTCCCTTTACTTACCAGTATACATTGTGAAGCTATTGCATGCTTGCTTTATCTTCTGTCTTCACAACTTGACTGTCTGATCTGTTTGGCTTCATAACTTCTTCCAACCTGATCCTCATTACACTGAAGCTGTTCGTCACTGTGCTTTCACTATATTGTATACTTGACCATGGCTTGCGTTGTGTAATCTAACTTCCGCTGCATAGTGATAGGCTTGTTCACTCTGTTTGTCTTCAAAACTTCCACGTTTTGAAGACTTTCATAAAAATCGCCTATTCACCCCCCCTCTAGTCGATATAACGCACTTTCAGCATCAAACAATTTCAGATTCATAATACTCAATCTAACTCAAAGAACCTCAAAGAGTGCCCGAGATTTCTACCGGAGAAACAAGGACCCCTATGCATCAACCCCTATACATAGATTACCCCTATGTCACCTCGGGAATCCATGAGTTGAGTGCCAAACACATATCAATTGAATCAATATGATACCCCATTGTCACCATGGGTATTCATAGCAAGACATACATCAAGTGCTCTCAAATCCATAAAAGTATTCAATCCGGTAACAACGAAATCTCAAAGGGAAAACTCAATTCATCACAAAAATATAGAGAGGGAGAAATACCATATGATCCAACTATATTAACAAAGCTCGTGATACATCAAGATCGTGCCAAATCAAGAACATGATATATATATATATATATTAAACACATAGCTACTAGTACAAACCCTTAGCCCCGAGGATGGACTACTCCTTCCTCGTCATGGTGGCCGTAGGGATGATGAAGATGGCCTCCGGTGATGATTTCCCCCTCCGACAGGGTGCCGGCACAGGGTCTAGATTGGTTTTTCATGGCTACAGAGGCTTGCCGCGACAGAATTTCTGATCTAGGTTAACTTTCGGGGGTTTATGAATATATAGGATTTTTCAGCGTTGGAATCACACGAAGATGGGCCTTATGGGGGCCACCACCCACCTGGGCGCACCAGCGTCTTGTGGGTAGCAAGGGCCCCGCCTATGGCAGTTCTTTGCTCCATTATTTCTCTTTTCTTCCAAAAATACATCAAAAAGGTTCGTCCAATTCCTAGAACTTTTATTTTTGCACAAAAAAACACCACGGTAGTTCTACTAAAAACAGCATCAGTCCGGGTTAATTCCATTCAAATAATACCAAAACCATATAAAATTGTTGTAAACATGGCATGGATACTTCATAAATTATAGATACGTTGGAGACGTATCAGCATCCCCAAGCTTAATTCCTACTCATCCTCGAGTAGGTAAATGATAAAAGAAATAGTTTATGAAGTGTGAATGCTAGTATAGTGCATAAGTTCGATCAATGATAATTTCAATCACTTTTCCTAGCATCATAATATCAACGATTTCTTATAAAACTCATCATGATAAAGTAGCAATCAATTCACATGTTGTGGTTCAAACAATGCCTTCTCTTGAAACATAACAACCTATGTTCTTAATCACCAAGCAATTGCAATTCAACTTATTCAACAAAGCCTAAGTTAGAGCTCCACATACTCAATCATCATATAGTCTTCTATGATTGCTAGTACTCAAAGCATATATTTAGAACAAATGGCATCCATCGAACACGGAGAAAGATATGGGTGAGGGAGTCCTGGATTAGGGGGTCTCCAGACAGCCGGACTATCTCCATTGGCCGGACTGTTAGACTATGAAGATACAAGATTGAAGACTTCGTCTCGTGTCCGGATGGGACTCTACTTGGCGTGGAAGGCAAGCTAGGTAATACGTATATGGATATCTCCTCCTTTGTAACCGACCTTGTGTAACCCTAACCCTCTCCAGTGTCTATATAAACCGAAAGGTTTTAGTCCGTAGGACAACAATCACAACATACAATCATACCATAGGCTAGCTTCTAGGGTTTAGCCTCTCTGATCTCGTGGTAGATCTACTCTTGTAACACCCATATCTTCAATATTAATCAAGCAGGACCTAGGGTTTTACCTCCATCAAGAGGGCCCAAACCTGGGTAAAACTTCCTGTCCCTTGCTTCCTGTTACCATCCGGCCTAGACGCACAGTTCGGGACCCCCTACCCGAGATCCGCCGGTTTTGACACCGACATTGGTGCTTTCATTTAGAGTTCCTCTGTGTCGTCGCCGTTAGGCTTGATGGCTCCTACTATCATCGATAGCGATGCGGTCCAGGGTGAGACTTTCCTCCCCAGACAGATCTTCATATTCGGCGGCTTTGCACTGCGGGCTAATTCGCTTGGCCATCTAGAGCAGATTGAAAGTTATGCCCCTGGCCATCAGGTCAGATTTGGAAGTTTGAATTACACGGCCAACATCCGTGGGGACTTGATCTTTGACGGATTCGAGCCACAGCCGGGCGCGCCGCACTGTCGCGATGGGTATGACCTAGCTCTGCCATCGGACGGTACCCCAGAAGCCGCCGCATCAGCTCCGACCCTTAGCTCGGAGCCAGCTACGCCAATCAAGGATGGGTGGCTAGACACCGCCTCAGGGGCTGCAGTCTCGACGGCAATCGAGCCAAACACCAGCATAATCCTCTGCGCAGCCCATGACTCCAAGGTGCCGGACTCTCCTCCGGACCCCGAACCATCCGAGCCCATGCTAGTCGAATCCGATTGGGCGCCGATCATGGAATTCACCGTCGCGGATATCTTTCAGCACTCGCCCTTCAGCGACATTCTGAATTCACTAAGGTCTCTCTCTTTGTCAGGAGAGCCCTGGCCGGATTATGGCCAACAAGATTGGGATGCGGACGACAAAGAAATTCGACGCCCACCCACCACCCACTTTGTAGCCACTGTCGATGATTTAATCGACATGCTCGACTTCGACTCCGAAGACATCGACGGTATGGACGACGATGTATGAGACGAACATGAACCAGCACCTATAGGGCACTGGAAAGCCACCTCGTCGTATGACATATACATGGTGGATACACCCAATGAAGGCAACGGCGACGAGATAGCGGAGGATGACCCCTCCAAGAAGCAACCCAAGCGCCGACGTCAGCGGCGCCACACTAAGTCCCGCCAAAGCAAAAGTGGTGATAACGGCATAGGAGATAATGACACTCCGGATAGCGCCGAAGACAACAACAATCCCCTCCTGCATGATTTAGAGCAGGAAGATGAAGGAGCCAGCTCTCCTGAGAGGGCGGCTGGTGGAGAGGAGGAGGATGACCATTACATGCTCCCCTCCGAAGACGAGGCAAGCCTCGGCGATGATGAATTCGCTGTACCAGAGGATCCCGTCGAACAAGAGCGCTTCAAGCACATGCTTATGGCCATGGCAAATAGCCTGAAGAAAAAGCAGCAGCAGCTTCAAGCTGATCAAGATCTGCTAGCTGACAAATGGACTGAAGTCCTCGCAGCCGAGGAATATAAACTCGAGCGTCCCTCCAAGTGTTACCCAAGGCGCAGGTTACTACCCCGACTGGAGGAAGAAGTGTACGATACGGCTGATCGGCCACCTCGTGGCCGTGATAGAGAGGCATTCCAGCCAAAAGCTCAGCCTCCACCCCAACACCATCCAAATAAAAAGGCATGGGGAGATACGCCAGACCTGCGAGACATATTGGAGGACAAAGCAAAGCATTCAAGATCGATCTACGGATCACGAGGGCGCACCACTCTACGAGACGGTAAACGTCACGCCGGATACAGTAAAAGCAAATCCGGCCGGGCCGAACACAGCGGGCAGGACCCATACGAGCTGCGTCGCAATATAGCCCAATACAGAGGCGCCGCACACCCCTTATGCTTCACAGACGAAGTAATGGAACATCAATTCCCAGAAGGTTTCAAACCTGTAAACATTGAATCATACGACGGCACAACAGATCCCGCAGTATGGATTGAGGACTTCCTCCTCCACATCCACATGGCCCGCGGTGGTGACTTACATGCCATCAAATACCTCCCACTAAAACTCAAAGGACCAGCGCGGCATTGGCTTAATAGCTTGCCAGCGGACTCCATTAGCTGTTGGGAAGATCTGGAAGCCGCATTCCTCAACAACTTTCAGGGCACTTATGTGCGACCACCAGACGCCGATGACTTGAGCCACATAATTCAGCAGCCAGAAGAGTCGGCCGGGCAATTCTGGACTCGGTTCCTTACAAAGAAAAATCAAATTGTCGACTGTCCGGATGCGGAGGCCTTAGCGACTTTCAAGCACAACATCCGAGACGAGTGGCTAGCCCGGCACCTTGGTCAGGAAAAGCGAAATCTATGGCAGCCCTCACGACGCTCATGACCCGCTTTTGTGCGGGAGAAGATAGCTGGTTGGCTCGCAGCAATAACATATCAAAGAACCATGGTACCTCAGATACCAAGGATGGCAATAGCAGGTCATGTCGCAACAAGCATAAGCGCCGCATTAACGGCGAAAGTACTGAGGATACGGCAGTCAATGCCGGATTCAAAGCCTCTAAACCCGGTCAGCGGAAAAAGCCATTCAAGCAAAGTACGCCGGGTCCGTCCAGCTTGGACCGTATACTCGATCGCTCATGTCAAATACACGGCACCCCAGACAAGCCAGCCAATCACACCAGCAGGGATTGTTGGGTGTTCAAGCAGGCCGGCAAGTTAATTGCCGAAAACAAGGACAAGGTGCCGCATAGCGATGAAGAGGAAGAACCCGAGCAACCGCACACTGGAGGACAGAAGATGTTTCCCCCACAAGTGTGGACGGTGAACATGATATACGCAACCCACATCCCCAAGAGGGAGCGGAAGCGCGCGCTCAGGGACGTATATGCGTTGGAGCTAGTCGCCCCAAAGTTCAACCCTTGGTCCTCCTGTCTGATCACCTTCGATCGCAGGGACCACCCCACTAGTATCCATCACGGCGGATTCGCCGCACTGGTCCTAGACCCAATCATCGACGAATTTCACCTCACTCGAGTCCTTATGGACGGCGGCAGCAGCCTGAACCTGCTTTATCAGGACACAGTGTGCAAAATGGGTATAGACCCCTCAAGGAACAAACCCACAAAGACGACCTTTAAGGGCGTCATTCCAGGCGTAGAGGCCCACTGCACAGGCTCAATTACACTGGAAGTGGTCTTCGGATCCCCGGATAACTTCCAAAGCGAAGAGTTAATCTTCGATATAGTCCCGTTCCACAGTGGTTATCACGCGCTGCTCGGACGAACCGCATTCGCTCGATTCAATGCGGTACCACATTATGCATACCTCAAGCTCAAGATGCCAGGACCTCGCGGAGTTATTACAGTCAATGGAAACACAGAGCCCTCTCTCCGAACAGAGGAGCACACCGCGGCCCTCGCAGCAGAAGCGCAAAGCAGACTCTCAAGGCAATCTACCAGTTCGGCGTTTCAAAGCCCGGACACCTTCAAGCGTGCTCGGGGCAATCAGCAAACAGACCGCCTGGCGCGATCTGAGCTCGCGTAGCAATATGGCGGCCACCCCAATCCCAGCCCAACGGTGTTGTTCGTGCCGCGCGTACATAATTATGCATTAAAAATACCATAGGCACAGATGGGGAGGGGGAGGCACAACTACGGCACGCCCCAAAACGCGGCCTAAACCGCACCAGGGGCTTCCTGTTTGGTTATTTTTCTTTTTCTTTCAGGACTTCAATCTCTGGAAACACTGTCCGGCAGCTCTATTGCCGAACACATGATACAGCAACCAAGGAGGCCGACAACTACGGAATTCCCAGGTGGATTACAGATTTCATATAATTCCTCAGCTCGCCCTTGGAAGGGACATAGTCCTACTCTTTTGCTTATTACACTATCTGTATCACTCTGCTTTAATGCAATTTTTTAATATACAATGCATGACATTATGATTATTATCGCATTTTTGTTATATGTATACATATCTATGTGCTCATTAATGACGCCTAGCAACCGTACACTCTGGTACGGCCAATGCACCAGGGGCTTACGTACCCACAATATGGTGTGAAAAGTCCGAACACTTTCACAAGTGCGGCACCCCGAACTTATAGCATTATATACATCAGCTCCGAATCATGTCTTTGGTCAAATGTTGGGTTTGCCCGGCTCCTATGTTTTGGTACCTTACGTTCCGCTCTATCGGCTAAGGTAGCGCTAGGAGAACTACTGCGATTGTGCCCCGGTTCTGCTAGGCCGAGCACCTCAGTAGAGAAAGCTAAAACTGGCTGTCATGATAACGCGAGAGACTGGTCGCTGTTCGGCGAGGTTTTTCGAGTCCCTAAAGACTTATGCCGCTTAGGGCGAGGGGCCGGCTCCGTCCGACTTACAGGCGCGTATCGCGCCCCGAATTCGGCCTTCCGAATACCAGGGGCTTCGTCGAAATTTAAAATTATAGAATTATATGGCTAAGTGAGAGTGATAAAGCATTATTAGTCCGGTTGCCTTGTTCGTTGTGCTGAGCACCTCCCTCGAAGGACCCAAACATGGGAACAAGAGTGCTCAGGTTTATCCCGAACACCCCGGCACTCGTGGCACGGGGGCAGAAGCCGAGGACTAGCCATCCCTCAGATTGGATAAATAGCCAAACAGAAGGTAATATTTTAAATTCACACAAGCGTTGCATAGTGAATACGATACAAGTTTTCATACACACAGGACAAAACGAGCAAGTCTCATTCAAATATTACATTTTGCAAACACTCATCCGCGATAAGATGGGCGCCCGGCAGAACACCCTCGTAGTACATCTCAGGGTGGCGGTGCTCCTTGCCCTCCGGCGGCCCCTCCTTGATCAGCTTCACGGCGTCTAGCTTGACCCACTGCGTTTTTACACGGGCGAAGGCCCGGCGTGCACCTTCAATGCAGACGGATCGCTTGACGACCTCCAGCCGTGGGCAGGCATCCACAAGCCGCCTCAGCAGGCCAAAGAAGCTGTTCGGAAGGGCATCGCCAGGCCACAACCCGACTATGAAGCCCTTCATGGCCTGATCGGCCACCTTATGTAGCTCGGCCATCTGCTTCAGCTGGTCACTCATCGGCACCGGATGTTCGGCCTCAGCATACTGAGACCAGAACAGCTTCTCCGTCAAGCTACCGTCCTTGGCCTGGTAAAAATTGTGCGGCATCGGACACACTGCGGGGCAAATCTATGAATGCTCCTGAAGAGCTCCGGATCCGGGTAAGTAATCGATAATTTACTTTTACATGCTTGCTTTGCATATAGAAAGCCTTACCCGCCGCTATCTTCTTTATCGCGTCGATCTCCTGAAGGGCCTTCTGGGCCTCGGCCTTGGCACTCTTCGCGCTCTCACGGGCCGCGGCAAGCTCAGACTCCCGTGTCTTCAAGTCAAGCTCCAACGCCTCGTGCTTCTTCACGAGAGCCTAGACCTCTTGCTGCACCTCGCCCACCCGAGCCTCGTGCCTCTCTCGCTCGGTGCGCTCCTGGGCCGCCTTATCTTCGGCCTGGGACAGCGCTTGCTTCAGGGTCGCCACCTCGGTCGTGGCCCCTGGCAAACATACAATGATCCTGTCATTTAGCAATCGCGCCCTTTTTCTCATCTATAGACGGGGTATTACTTACCCTTGTTCTCCTCGAGCTGCCTCTTAGCAAGGCCGAGCTCTTTCTGGGACCCCTCGAGGGCCTCCTTCAGTATGGCGACCTCCGCAGTTAGTGCGGCGGACGCCAGGAGCGAAGCCTGCATATGCATATTGACATACTTATATTAGACTCCTGCGATATCATTTGATCCTCTGTTCGGCTTTTCTTTGTGAACACCGAACAAAGCATCAGGGGATACTGTCTATGCGGTAATATTTCTACTACATTTTAAAACACTTACCTCGAAGCCTATTAGAAGGCTAGTACAGGCTTCAGTCAATCCGCTCTTGGCGGACTGAACCTTCTGGATCACCACACTGATGATAGTGTGGTGCTCCTCCTCGATGGAAGCGCTGCGAAGCGCTTCCAACATAGTGTCCGGCGCCTCTGGATGGAAAGAGGTCACCGGCATAGGCGTCTCACCCCCCTTAGAAGGGGACTGCCTGCCCGAGCTCGGAGCCATTGGAGGGTCCGGCGCGGTGTTCGGCTGAGGGCCGAACTCGGAGCTCTCGAGGACCCCGTCCCCTCGGCTCCCGGAGTCCGGAAGGTCGCCTTGAGGCATCTCCGGGACTATCCCCCCTCGATCCAGTGCCTCTTGAGACAGCACCTCGGCGTCATCGGTTGGATGAGGGGAGGTGGCGGTTGGGACTGGATCGCTATCCATGTCCGACGAGCCCAGGGAGCCACCCGAGGATACCTCGATATCGGCTCGGGCGGCCTGCACAATTGAGTTCGACGTTAGGGAAAGCAATGCGACAAAGGAATTCTATGGGTTACTTTGGTATCCGAATACTTACAATCTCCCCTGGGGCTTGGCCCTGGGCAACCACTCGTCTTCACTTTCGTCAGCAGCGATAGAGCTGTCCGGAAGGAGCGTCCTTCCCTTCTTGGACCCTCCGGCCTCCCCAGTTGGGGCGGCCTTCCTTTTCTTGTCTCCCCCAGTAGGTGGGGGAGCCTCTTCTTCCTCTTCCTCGTCTTCGAGGGAGGAGTGCACCGCAGACTCATCGGACGGTGAGTCCGACGACGCCTGGCGTCGGGAACTCTTTCGAGCTCCCTTGGCCTTCTGGGTCTTCTCCGGCACCTTATAAGGGGCCGGAGTCAACATCTTCGCCAGAAGGGCGTCTGCAGGGCCTTCGGGCAAGGGAGCCGGACAGTCGATTTGTCCGGCCATCTTCTGCCAGTCCTGTTAACGGCACGGGAGTTTAGATCCCGCATAGAATCAATCTATATAGAAAACAAGTATCATGTGAAAGGTAAAACAACTTACCGCACTGGCGTGGCGCTTCGTGCTGAATCCGCGATCCTCAGTAATGGGGGGAGGGACCGCGGCACCCTTGAACAGCATCCTCCAGGCATCTTCATGAGTCGTGTCGAAGAGCTTGTTCAGAGTTTGGTGTTGCGCCGGATTGAACTCCCACAAGGTAAACTCCCATTGTTGGCACAGGAGTATCCGGCGGACGAGCATAACCTGGACTATGTTGACAAGCTTGAGCTTCTTATCCACCATGTTCTGAATACATGACTGGAGTCCGGTCAGCTCTTTTGAATTACCCCAGGACATTCCCTTCTCTTTCCAGGAGGTGAGCCGCATGGGGATGCCAGATCGAACTCGGGGGCCGCTACCCATGCGGGGTCGCGCGGCTCGGTGATATAGAACCACCCCGATTGCCACCCCTTTTATGGTGTCCACGAAGGTGCCCTCGAGCCATGTGATGTTGGGCATCTTGCCCACCATGGTGCCTCCGCACTCCGCCTGGCGGCCGCTCACTACCTTCGGCTTGATATTGAAGGTCTTCAGCCATAAGCCGAAGTGGGGCTTGATGCGGAGGAAGCCCTCGCACACGACGATGAACGCCGAGATGTTGAGGATGAAGTTCGGGGCCAGATCGTGGAAATCCAGGCCTTAATAAAACATGAGCCCCGGGATGAAGGGATGGAGAGGGAATCCCAGTCCGCGGAGGAAATGGGTGAGGAATACCACCCTCTCATGGGGCTCAGGGGTGGGGATGAGTTGTCCCTCATCTGGGAGCCGGTGCGCGATATCGTCGGGCAGGTATCCGGCTCTCCTCAGTTTCTTGACGTCTCCTTCCGTGATGGAGGAGACCATCCACTTGCCTCCTGCTCCGGACATGGTTGGAGAAGGTTGAGATCGAAGTGAGGACTTGGGCGCTAGAGCTCGAGTGTGCGGGAGCGAATGAGCAGAGGAGGAAGAAGGCATGGATAGAAAGGTGAATCCTTATCCCTTTATATGGGCGGACAAAATTAAACGTCCCCACTTGCCTGGTAAAACTCGCTTATCCCCCAAGCACCACAATTGATGCCGCGGTTGGGTTACCCACGCTCGTATTGATGAGAATCCCGTAATAAGGGGACACGATCTTTGCTTTGACAAGACGTGTCGAAAAACTGCCTCGCATTATGTGCGGGGCTGGTTAAAAGAAACGGTTCGAATAATCATCGGGCCATGACGTAAAGTCATGTTGCCGAAACAAGCTAGAGGATTAAATCTGCGAAAACATTATTCTCTCTACGGTGAAATGTGGGACTTATTTTGCAGGGTCGGACACTATCCTCGTATTCAAATTCTTCTATGATGTATTCGGAGAAGGAACCCGCCTTGCAATGCTGAAGACAACTGCGTGTCGGACTCATCGTCATTGAAGCCTGGTTCAGGGGCTACTGAGGGAGTCCTGGATTAGGGGTCTCCGGACAGCCGGACTATCTCCATTGGCCGGACTGTTAGACTATGAAGATACAAGATTGAAGACTTCGTCTCGTGTCCGGATGGGACTCTACTTGGCGTGGAAGGCAAGCTAGGCAATACGTATATGTATATCTCCTCCTTTGTAACCGACCTTGTGTAACCCTAACCCTCTCCGGTGTCTATATAAACCGAAGGGTTTTAGTCCATAGGACAACAATCACAACATACAATCATACCATAGGCTAGCTTCTAGGGTTTAGCCTCTCTGATCTCATGGTAGATCTACTCTTGTAACACCCATATCTTTAATATTAATCAAGTAGGACGTAGGGTTTTACCTCCATCAAGAGGGCCCGAACCTGGGTAAAACTTCGTGTCCCTTGCCTCATGTTACCATCCGGCCTAGACGCACAGTTCGGGACCCCCTACCCGAGATCCGCCGGTTTTGACACTGACAACGGGCTTAATGTTTTGCCTCCCAACTCATTTATCATAGAGATAATTGTCAACAATAATAAATCATGATCAAATATATTTGACTGGCCATATGTGCCTAGATCTTTCCCCACCACATGATGCTTGCCAACTAGAAGAATAATTGAGGTTGAAATGAGAATGCATACTATTGACTCTTGCATAAAAGTATATACTGAAAAGTAAAAGATAGGCCCTTTGTAGAGGGAAGCACAGGTTGTCATGCGCTTTTTATTTTTGGATGTGCAATATCTTAATGCAAAGGAACGTCATGTTATATTGCCCCTTATGATAGCAACCTTTATTATGCAGTGCGTCGCTTTTATTACTTTGCCATCACAAGTTTGTACAACACTTATTTTCCCTTACAATAAAAGATCAAACACATTTAGGAGCAATTTTATTACTTTATGCATCGATGACAACTTACTTGAAGGATCTTATTCCATCCATAGGTAGGTATGGTGTACACTCGTGGCAAGAAACTAGGTTTAAGGGTTTTTGGATGCACAAGTAGTATCTCTACTTAGTATGAAGTTTTGGCTAGCAAAAGATCCTAGGCAAACACCACATGTTGGAGGATCCATAACAATATAACTTTTGTGCACATATACACAACCATAAATCATTACGTTGTCTTCCTTGTCCGACCTCAACTAATTTGCTCAAGTTTGAAAATAATTAATGCATATTCACAATCATAGAAGATGTCCAAGATAATATATTTATATGTGAAAGTTCCCTTCCTTATACTAATCATTCATGAATTGCTTGTATGACCAATATTGTAATTGTCAAGCTTCAATAGATTTCACTTTCTAAACCCAATGTGAAGCCACTACTAGGCATGATATGATCATGTAAATTCAACTTCATGATATTCAATTCATTCAACAATTTACTCATATGATATAAGTGAAGCACAAGAGTAAATGATAAACTACTCCAAAAAGATATAAGTGAAGATCAAATGAGCACTACAAAAAAATACACTTCCGTGATGATACGTGTTTGTCACAGTAGGTCACGTTTTCTATCATGCGTGTACAACCATGATGATTTAATGACAGAATCAACATAGTCATACATGTGCTATCGTAGAGGTGTTCCATGACATTACCAAAATTATCATCACGGAAGTGTCCACTTCCATGATGATAAATCACGCGTCATAGAAGTGCTTTCGTCAAGGGTGACCGACACATGCCATCCACCATAACGGGTCGCCGTTAAGCCATTTGGTTCGGTTTTGGATCCGATAACCCGCTAATAGCCACGACCAATATCGATTTTCCACGTGTAAAATTCTCATTGGCTGACGGAACCACATGTCAGCTCCGCGTTGGTGATACGTCTCCATCGTATCTACTTTTCCAAACACTTTTGCCCTTGTTTTGGACTCTAACTTGCATGATTTGAATGGAACTAACCCGGACTGATGTTGTTTTTAGCAGAATTGCCATGGTGTTATTTTTGTGCAGAAATAAAAGTTCTCGGAATGACCTGAAAATCAACGGAGAATATTTTTGGAATATATAAAAATACCAGCAAAAGAATGAAGGCCAGGGGGCCCACACCCTGTCCACGAGGGTGGGGCGCGCCCCTACCTCGTGGGCACCCTGGTGCTCCACCGACCTCAACTCCAACTCTATATATTCACGTTCGGGGAGAAAAAATCAGAAAGAAGGATTCATCGCGTTTTACGATGCGGAGCCACCGCCAAGCCCTAATCTCTCTTGGGAGGGCTGATCTGGAGTCCGTTCGGGGCTCCAGAGACGGGAATTCGTCGCCATCGTCTTCATCATCCTTCCTCCATCACCAATTTCATGATACTCACCACCGTGTGTGAGTAATTCCATCGTAGGCTTGCTAGATGGTGATGGGTTGGATGAGATTTATCATGTCATCGAGTTAGTTTTGCTAGGGTTTGATCCCTAGTATCCATTATGTTCTGAGATTGATGTTGCTATGACTTTGCTATGCTTAATGCTTGTCACTAGGGCCTGAGTGCCATGATTTCATATCTGAACCTATTATGTTTTCATGAATATATGTGAGTTCTTGATCCTATCTTGCAAGTCAATAGTCACCTACTATGTGTAATGATCCATTAAACCCGGAGGGACAATAATCGGGACCACTCCCGGTGATGACCGTAGTTTGAGGAGTTCATGTATTCACTAAGTGTTAATGCTTTGGTCCGGTACTCTATTAAAAGGAGGCCTTAATATCCCTTAGTTTCCAATAGGACCCCACTGCCACGGGAAGGTAGGATAAAAGATGCCATGCAAGTTCTTTTCCATAAGCACGTATGACTATATTCGGAATACATGCCTACATTACATTGATGAACTGGAGCTAGTTCTGTGTCACCCTATGTTATAACTATTGCATGAGGAATCGCATCCGACATAATTATCCACCACTGATCCAATGCCTACGAGCTTTTCACATATTGATCTTTCCTTAGTTAATTTTCTGTTACTACTGTTACAATCACTACAAAACCAATACTATTACCTTTGCCACCGTTACCGCTACTACCATATTACTTTCCTACTAAATACTTTGCTGCAGATATTAAGTCTTTCACGTGCGGTTGAATTGACAACTCAATTGTTAATACTTGAGAATATTCTTTGGCTCCCCTTGTGTCGAATCAATAAATTTGGGTTGAATACTTTACCCTCGAAAGCTGTTGTGATCCCCTATACTTGTGGGTTATCAAGACTATTTTCTGGTGCCGTTGCCGGGGAGCATAGCTCTATTCTTTGAGTCACTTGGGATTTATATCTGCTGATCACTATGAAGAACTTGAAAGATAAAAGAACCAAGATTTTTCCCTCAACTACGAGCGGAGGTAAGGAACTGCCATCTAGCTCTGCACTTGATTCACCTTCTGTTTTGAGTAAACTTGCGACACCTACTCCTCCTATTCATTCTGATATGTCACATGTTATTGATGATGCCACTTCTGCTTTGCATGATACTTATGATGAAACTACTTCTATGCTTGATAATACTGTGCCATTAGGTGAATTTCTTGATGAACAACTTGGTAGGGTTAGAGAGAATGAAATTATTGAAATTGGTAATATTGATGAAAGTGATGATGAAGATTCTCCCCCTAGATATGAATTGCCTGTTGTGCCTGAGGGTTATGTTATGGATGAAGAAACTGCTAGAGACTTCTTAGCTTGCAATGATAGATCTGATCTTAAGAAATTATTAGATAAGCTTAAAGAAAAGTCTATGAATGCTAGAATGAAATATGACCCTGCTTTTGCTACTTCACCTATCTTTATTACTGAAGAAGAGAGTCCCCCACAAGCTTTGGGGGAGGCTTATCCAATTACTTAATGCTTTGCCTGATCATCCTCTCAAGAAAAATGAAATACTTGATATCTTTTATAATGGACTAACTGATGCTTCCAGAGACCACCTGGATAGTTTTGCTGGTTGTGGTTTCAGGGAAAGAACTGTTGATCAAGCTGAATTGGTATTGAATAATATGTTGAGTAATGAAAATGATTGGGCACTTCCTGAACCAACTCCTAAGCCAACTCCGAAGAAAAGGGGTATTCTATTTCTCAGTCCTGAAGAAATGCAAGAGGCGAAGAAATCTATGAAATAAAAGGGTATTAAAGCTGAAGATGTTAAGAATTTACCACCTATTGAAGAAATACATGGTCTTGATAACCCGACACAGGTAGTAAAGGTAAATTCTCTCTATAGATTTGATGAAGTTGATATTCCTCGTAATAAGTTTGCTAGCCAATGCTTGGATGAGTTTGATAATTTTATTGTTAAACAAGAAAACTCCAATGCTTATGTTAGTAGACAATTGAAACGTAATGCTTATATGATTGAACACTTGAGTGATTATATGTCTAGAGTTAAAGGTGAACTTAAACTTATTAGTAAACATGCTTCTATGGTTACCACTCAAGTAGAACAAGTACTTAAGGCTCAGAATGATTTGCTCAATGAATTAAATAATAATAAAAATGATAATGGTGTTAGAGTTGTGACTAGAGGGGGTAAAATGACTCAGGAACCTTTGTATCCTGAGGGCCACCCTAAGAGAATTGAGTAAGATTCTCAGAAAACTAATGTTGATGCACCTAGTTCTTCTAAGAAGAAGAAAAAGAAAATTGATAGAACTTTGCATGCTTCTAGTGAACCTATTGATGACACACCTGAGAATCCCAATGATATTTCTATTTCTGATGCTGAAACACAATCTGGTAATGAACATGAACCTAGTGATAATGTTAATAATGATGTTCAAGTTGATGCTCAACCTAGCAATAACAATGATGTAGAGACTGAACCTGTTGTTGATCTTGATAACCCACAATCAAAGAATCAACATTATGATAAGAGAGACTTTGTTGCTATGAAGCATAGTAAAGAAAAAGAACCATGGGTTCAAAAACCCGTGCCTTTTCCTCCTAAACCATCCAAGAAAAAGGATGATGAGGATTTTGAGCACTTTGCTGAAATGATTAGACCTATCTTTTTGCGCATGCGTTTGACTGATATGCTTAAAATGAACCCTTATGCTAAGTACATGAAGGATATTGTTACTAATAAAAGAAAGATTTCAGAAGCTGAAATTTCCACCATGCTTGCTAATTACACTTTTAAAGGTGGAATACCAAAGAAACAAAGAGATCTCGGAGTACCAACTATACGAGGCTCCATTAAGAGAAACTATGTTAAGACTGCTTTATGTGATCTTGGAGCCGGTGTTAGTGTTATGTCTCTCTCTTTATATCGTCAGATTGATTAGAATAAGTTGACACCTACTGAAATATCTCTGCAAATGGTTGATAAATCAACTACTATACCTGTCGGTATTTGTGAGGATGTGCCTGTTGTGATTGCAAACGTTACTATTTTAACGGACTTTGTTATTCTTGATATTCCCGAGGGTGATATGTCTATTATTCTTGGTAGACCCTTTTTGAATACTGCAGGGGCTGTTATTGATTGCAACAAAGGCAATGTCACTTTTCATGTTAATGGTAATGAGCATATGGTACACTTTCCGAGGAAACAACCTCAAGTCCACAGTATTAATTCTATTGGAAAAATTTCAACTATTATTATTGGAGGTTTTGAATTTCCTCTTCCTACTGTCAAGAAGAAATATGATGTTCTTATTGTTGGGGATGTCAATATCCCCGTTGAGGTAACCTAGTGTTATCCGAAAATTCTCCGGTTTCATGCAATTCAGAAAGAGTTTGTTAACAAGACTTGATCAACCTTGTTAGTGGATTCCTTTTGATGAGCATGAGATGGATGAAGTTAGAAAGCACAACTCTCAGCACCCTCTTTTTACTTTCTATTATTTAGTTTAAATAAAGAAAAAATAGTATTTTCTTTCTATTTTCTGAATTATCCTTTGTAACATCCCAAATTACCAATTTGGAATGTTATGCATTAGATCATCATTGCATATCATATTTTATTGCATTTTGGTTTGATCCTAGAAATTCTAGGCAACTCAAGGACCCACCGAGAGAGTTGGGGATTTCTTTATTTTCATAATTGAGTTTTCTCAAATTTTGAAAAGAGGATCGTTTGATTTTAATTATTTTCTCTTCAAATATTTCTTTTATAAAAGTAAAAGGGAGGCGATAAAATGACTTTCCCAATATAAAGAAATATTGGAGATTTAATATTAAAATCAAATAAGATTTTATTCAAAGTTTTATTGCTATTTTATTTGAATTAGGAAAAAAATATGCGTTTTTCAAAATTGCATTTTAGGCCCAAATAAATATTCACCTTGTCCGGCATATTTTTAGAGGATGGAGAAAATTATTTCAGGATTTTTGGAGTCTGTTTAGTATTTCTTTTCTTTCTTTTTCTGCATGTCGGAATTTAAAAAAAAGGGGGAAACCGACTCCGGGCCGTAACCGACCGGGACTCCGCCCGGCCGGCCTTTAAAGCCCGAGGAGCCGAGCCGCCACTGCCCACGTCGCCCCAAACCCTAGCCCGTCTCCCGCCGCGAGCCGCCGCTTCGCCTCCCACCGCCGCCGCCTCGCCGACCCGCCGGAGGTAGCCGCCGCCGGTTTTCGTGAGAAAACCGATCGGTTTTTTTCTCGAAACCCTAGATCTTGTTTTCTTCTATTAGATCGATTTTTTCCGGTTCGGTTAAGTAGCGAATGTTCGTCCGTACGTTCGTTTTAACGAATGGATTTCGCACGTTAGTCACAAACAGCGAATGTTCGTTCGTTAGCCTGTTCGTCAGTTTTTCTTTTTCTCAGGTTTTTCGCGATTATTTTCGATCGTGATTTCTGATCCGATTTTCATTTTAGTTTATCTTTTCGCTTGTTAGTCAGAATCAGGCGATTCAAGCGCCTAGATCTTCGTCTCGAAGCCCTCTTTCTATTTAACCAACTTGAACAAGATTTTTAAATAGTAAAATTTTACTTTAGTACAGATTAGTAATCGGATCTTGTTTCTTTCAAAGTTTGAGTTTCGTTGCTTCGTTTGGTTTGATTCTTTTTGCAAACCGGAGTTCTTAAGTTGAACTCTCTGGTTAGATCTCTTATTTGAGTTTTACCCATGCTTCTAGTTGAGTGCTTATTGTATGCTTGTTTGTTTGCGATAGAGTTCCCGGAGTGTAAAGCGTGCTACTACGAGTCTCTAGGTTTTGCGGATCATCAGCAAGGCAAGTAACACTTTGATCATACCTCTTTACTACCCAGTTTTATTGCATTAGATCAATCCTCAAACACTTGCATGATTAGGATCTATTTAAATTGTGGGTTTTGGAAAGTAGTTGAGGTAGTACCTATGCACCTGTTTATTTTCAAACCCTGGGAGTTACTTCTACGTTGCTTATATTGCTATGCTATGCTTGTAGACGTGGATTGGGTTTGAGAGTATTCATGACAGATGTGAGCTTGTTAATTAATGGTTCAACTTAAGGTGGCAACTTGAATACACATCTGGTTGGATTGCTTGTGGACACCTGGAGTACCCAGTGTTGTCCTAGGATATCCTGGAGGACCCGTGTGATCATCCTACGGCCCGCCACCCAGGCTCAAAGGGATCACAAGATTTTTCATGATAGAAACTTCCTTGTGCAGCCACAAGCTATTATGGGCTCTAGCATAGTTGAGTAAGTCGCATGAAGCTCTTGAAGAGGTAGACTAGCAGATGTAGTGGGTTGTAGGTGGTATAGTCTACCCAGAGTAGAGAGTTAATGCTTCAGAAAGACTGTGTATCGGATCTCCGACCATGGATGTATTCAAGTCTTGTGGGGAAAAGTGCGCAAACCTCTGCAGTGTGTATAAACTAATCATGGTTAGCCGTGTCCCCGGTTATGGACATCTTGAGTATCTGGTTCTTGGATTATCATGATTGATCTCATCACTCTTAATTTAACTTGATTGGGTTTAATGATGATGTTTAATTGGGATTGAGTTGGAGGAACCTTCTCAATGTTTAACAACTACCGTGATAGTTAAATAAAATTTATTCCTTTGTTGTAGGAAAAAATTGGCTTTTCACAAAACTATTTAACCATACAGCCTCCACCAGCCAAATATGCATGTAGTGATAGCATTTATTCTGTTCATTACTCTTGTGTTACTTAGCCAGCATATTCCATGTGCTGACCCATTTCGGGCTGCAATGTTCATGTTGCAGACTTTTCAGACGACGAGTAAGGAGCCATAGGTCGTTGTCTTTCACTCAATGATGCCGTTGGAGTTGATGGACTCACTTTATCTTCTAAGCCTTCCGTTGCTATCGTATTAGATGGCCTTAAGCCATATTTATTGATTTAAGTTCTCTTTTGAGACATTCGATGTAATAAGTGTGTGATTGCTACTCTATTATAAATCCTCAAGTACTATGTGTGTCAGCATTACCGATCCAGGGATGACACTGATGCACAGAGATCAGACTGTTTGAGGTCTGGTCACTACAAGATGGTATCAGAGCACACGCTGACTGTAGGACACGACCACTAAGCTAAAACCCTAGATCACTACTCTCTTATCATTTCTAACTCCTCTCCATTTTCTACTCTCTAGGATGGCAGATGCGAGAAACAAGTTTGCACAACCGGATGAAGACACACCCTTTGGACGACACTTGAAGGAAGTCACTAAGTACCTGAACATTGGAATACCAAGCTTCACCGGGACCTACAACGCCACTTTACCAGAAGAGGAGCACTGGATGATCCAAGTTCAAATCCCAGGAAGGACGTTCATGCCGGTCACCGAGCCCATAGAGTTTTCCTTTGACGTGCCCACCTGGAGTCTAGGCAAGAGCATGGCAGCCCACATCACCATGGGACGCATTGGAGAAGTTTACTACGAGGATCTTAAGGATACTATCTATCAGATTTGTGGGCACCGAGATGATCAATGGGAGATGATCAGCACCAGGAAGGATAGATCAATTGTCGCTTTCATCCAGGAGTTAAACCAGCACATTCGTCGCTAGGAGAACCAGATGTGTGCAGGCATGATAGATCTGAAGAAGGCAATGACAAGGATCACGAAGCTTGAAGAGGAACTCAAGGCTACTCGCGAAGATTATGAGGAGGAAATCGTCGTACTATTGGAGAAGAATGACGATCTAACAAGGGAGCTAGGAGTATTCATGGGAGACCCCGCGCCAGGAGGAGAAGATGACGATTCCACTTGCCCGGAGAACTACATCATCATCGACGACACTGACTCGAACCCTGAGGTTAGTGATGATGACTTTGTTGATGAAGCTAGAGTAGATATTATGGAGTCTTCCACCAATCAATTTTTCTAGTCGACCACCATAACAGTAGTAGTATTCCCCCATGTATATAGTATAGTCCGAGCACTTTTGTAACGATAGTTAGACCTATTGTATGCCCTTGTTTGAATTGATTGAAGTGATATGATTGTGTTTGTCTCATGTGTATATGGGTAGTGTTTTTCCCCTAGACCCCATTCTACTCTATTTTCTCATCTTTTCTAAACCCATCAGATGCCTCCAAGACGTGACAATTGATTTGCTTTCCCACCGGAGCTCACCCAGTTGATCCAGCAGTAGAATGCTTTGATGCAGATACTAGTCCAGAATCAGAATCAGGGGAACAACAACAATAACAACAACCCGCCACCACCACCTATTGATCACTTAGCCCGATTTCTAAGGCTGAATCCGCCAGTGTTCTCCAGTAGCACCGAGTTGATAGTTGCAGATGATTGGCTCTGCAAGATTGGAAGGGAGTTGACCACTACAGGATGCACAGATGCGGAAAGAGTGTGTTTTGCCTCACATCAGCTTAATGGACCCGCAGCACCATGGTGGGAGAATTACTCTGTCACCTATCCCATCAACACTGTTACGTGGGACCAGTTTCAGCACGCCTTTCACACAGCCCATGTATCAGCAGGAGCTATGGCCATGAAGAAGTGTGAATTTCGCAACTTACGCCAAGGAGGACGCACCATTGGCCAGTATGTGGATGACTTTAGCAAGCTAGCACGTTATGCCTCCGATGACGTTGCTACGGATGCAGCTAAACAGGAGAAGTTTCTGGAAGGACTGAATGATGAGTTGAGCATGCAGTTGATGGTAGCAACTTTTAATAACTACCAACAGTTGGTAGATAGAGCTCTCATGATTGAAGGGAAGCAGCAGCAGATTGACAACCATAAGAGGAAGTATGGACACGGGAAGTATAATTCTGGAGCTCAGCAGAAACCCCGTTTTACCCCAAACTCGGGAGGACCCCTTCAACATAACCATGGAGGTCACAACCACAATGGAGGGATTGCGCACAACCATAGTGGCCCCAGGAATGCAAATGGTAATGGAGGAAGCAATTGCCAGAACCGTACCAACCCCGCAACGCACGCCAAGAAGGATCTAAGTCACATTACTTGTTTCAAGTGCGGGAAGAATGGACATTATGCCACAGAATGTTCTGAAGCAAACAATGGAAATGACAATGGAAGCTCTGGGAAGAAGCCCAACCCTTTCAACAAGGGACAAGTGAACCACATTAGCGTGGAGGAGATTTAAGCGCAACCCGATGTAGTAATAGGTAAGTTTATGATTAAGTCATTTACTGCAATCGTTCTTTTTGATACTGGTGCATCGCATTCATACATATCAAGGGGATTTGTGAATAAGTTTAAACTGCCAACCCAAACCCTTAGGACACACATGTTAGTAACCTCGCCAGGAGCAGAGTATATGGCTAACCTTTGGTGTGATCGGTTACCCTTACGGATTGGTAACTACCTGTTTCCCTCAGACCTAATTGTATTGGAGTCACAAGGACTGGATGTAATATTAGGCATGGATTGGTTATCGAAGTATGAAGGGAACATTGACTGCGTCAGTAAGTCAATTTTGCTTACCACCCCAGAAGGAAGAAGGATCAAGTATGTATCCCGGCATGTGCCGAATAGGACTCAAGTGAATTCCTTATTAGGAGTTGTACAGGAGGAAGTACCAGTGGTGAAGGATTTCCCGGATGTATTTCCAGAAGAGTTGCCAGGCATGCCACCAGATAGAGACATTGAGTTTTTGATCGAACTGTTGCCAGGCACAGGGCCAATATCTAAGAGACCGTACCGGATGCCCGCAAAGGATTTAGAGGAAATTAAGAAGCAGATTAAGGAGTTACTAGATAAAGGATATATTCTCCCAAGCTCGTCACCTTGGGGATCACCAGTGCTTCTAGTGGAGAAGAAGGATGGATCACTGAGGATGGTTGTTGACTATCATGGATTGAATGAGGTGACGATCAAGAACAAGTACCCACTGCCGATGATAAATGATTTGTTTGACCAGCTGCAAGGAGCTAAGGTGTTTTCCAAGATCGATCTGCAGTCAGGGTACCAGCAACTGAAGATTCGAGAGCAGGATATACCTAAGGCAGCTTTTACACAAGGTACGGGCTGTATGAATATACCGTTATGTCATTTGGCCTGACTCACGCACCTGCCTATTTCATGAACATGATGAACAAGGTGTTTATGGAGTTTTTGGATAACTTCGTCGTGGTATTCATTGATGATATTCTGGTCTACTCGAAGAATGAAGAGGAACATAAGGAGCATTTGCGTTTGGTACTTGGGAAGCTCTGAGAACACCAGTTATATGCCAAGTTCAGCAAGTGTGAGTTTTGGTTGAAGGAAGTTGGATTCCTTGGACATGTTATATCTGGAGAAGGAATAGCAGTAGACCCTACCAAGGTTTTCACTGTGACAATTTGGGAAGCACCCACGTCAGTTGGAGAGATCCGGAGTTTTCTTAGACTCGCAGGATACTACCGGAGGTTCATTGAGAATTTCTCTAAGATTGCAAAGCCCATGACGAAGTTGTTGAAGAAGGACACCAAGTTCAAATGGACTGAGGAATGTGAGGCCAGTTTTCAGGAGTTGAAGTAACGCTTGGTTACAGCTCCAGTGTTGATTCTTCCAGATCAACGCAAGGATTACTAGGTGTATTGCGACACTTCTCGTCGAGGACTTGGAGCAGTGCTTATGCAGGAGGGAAGAGTTGTATCATATGCCTCACGATAGCTTAAACCCCATTAGTTGAATTATGCTACCCATGATTTGGAGTTAGCAGTCGTTGTGCATGCGTTGAAGACGTGGAGACATTTTCTCAGCGGGAACCATTGTGAGGTGTACACGGATCACAAGAGTTTGAAGTATATCTTCACGCAGAAGGAGTTGAATCTCAGACAGAGGAGATGGTTGGAGCTCATTAAGGATTATGATATGAAGTTGCATTATCATCCAGGAAAGGCTAACGTAGTAGCCGATGCATTGAGCCGCAAGAGCCGTGTCAATACACTCATGACCGGAGAGTTACCCAAGGAGTTAGCAGAGGATCTAAGTGATCTATGTTTGGAAATAGTTCCGAGAGGTTATGTAGCAGCATTGGAGATTCAGTCTACCTTGATGAATAAGATCAGGGAAGCCCAGAAGACGAACAAGGAGATTGTTGAGATAAAGGGAAGAATGAGCAAAGGAAAAGCTAAGGGATTTCGTGAGGATGAGCACGATACCCTATGGTTTGAGGATCATGTTTATGTGCCTAATGATCCGGAGATCAGGAAGTTGATTCTGCAAGAGGCCCACGATTCGCCGTATTCGATTCACCCAGGAAATACCAAGATGTATCTGGATTTGAAGGATAGTTTCTGGCGGACCGGAATGAAGAAGGATTTCGTTGTGATGATATCTAGGCATGATCATGAACATATGCATCACGTCCATGTCAAGTAGACCGAAACGATTCTGCATCTACTACTAATACTCCACACATCGACCGCTATCCAGCATGCATCTAGGGTATTAAGTTCATAAGAACGGAGTAACGCAATAGGCAAGATGACATGATGTAGAGGGATAAACTCAAGAAATATGATATAAACCCCACCTTTTTATCCTCGATGGCAACAATACAATATGTGCCTTGCTGCCCCTACTGTCACTGGGAAAGGACACCGCAAGATTGAACCCAAAGCTAAGCACTTCTCCCATTGCAAGAAACATCAATCTAGTAGGCCAAACCAAACTGATAATTCGAAGAGACTTGCAAAGATATCAAATCATGCATATAAGAATTCAGAGAAGAAAAAAATATTGTTCATAGATAATCTTGATCATAAACCCACAATTCATCGGATCTCAGCAAACACACTGCAAAAGGAATTACATCGAATAGATATCCAAGAACATCGAGGAGAACTTTGTATTGAGAACCAAAGAGAGAGAAGAAGCCATCTAGCTAATAACTATGGACCCGAAGGTCTGTGGTAAACTACTCACGCATTATCGGAGAGGCTATGGTGTTGATGTAGAAGCCCTCCGTGATCGAATCTCCCTCCGCCAGATCGCCGGAAAAGGTCCCCGGATGGGATCTCACGGGTACAGAAGGTTGCGGCGGTGGAAAAGTAGTTTTGTGGCTCCCCTGGATGTTTTCAAGGTATAAGAGTATATATAGGCGAAGGAAGTAGGTCGGTGGAGCTACGAGGGGGGCACGAGGGTGGGGGGGGCGCCGCCCTACCTCGTGGCCGCCTCGTTGCTTCCCTGACCTCCACTCCAAGTCTCCTGGATTGCGTTTGTTCCAAAAAAGATCCTCGCGAAGGTTTCGTTCCGTTTGGATTCCGTTTGATATTCCTTTTTTGCGAAACACTCAAATAGGCAAAAAAACAGCAATTTGCACTGGGCCTTCGGTTAATAGTTTAGTTCCAAAAATAATATAAAAGTGCATATTAAAGGCCATTAAACATCCAAAATAGATAATATAATAGCATGGAACAATCAAAAATTATAGATACGTTGGAGACGTATCAAGCATCCCCAAGCTTAATTCCTGCTTGTCCTCGAGTAGGTAAATGATAAAAACAGAATTTTTGATGTGGAATGCTACCTAACATAATTTTCAATGTAATTTTTCTTTATTGTGGCATGAATATTCAGATCCGAAAGATTCAAGACAAAATTTAATGTTGACATAAGAATAATAGTACTTCAAGCATACTAACCAATCAATTATGTCTTCTCAAAATAACATGGCCAAAGAAAGCTATCCCTACAAAATCATATAGTATGGCTATGCTCTATCTTCATCACACAAAATATTTAAATCATGCACAACCCCGATGACAAGCCAAGCAATTGTTTTATACTTTTCATATTCTCAAACTTTTTCAATCTTCACGCAATACATGAGCGTGAGCCATGGATATAGCACTATAAGTGGAATAGAATGGTGGTTGTGGAGAAGACAAAAAGGAGAAGATAGTTTCACATCAACTAGGCGTATCAACGGGCTATGGAGATGCCCATCAATAGATATCAATGTGAGTGAGTAGGGATTGACATGCAACGGATGCACTAGAGCTATAAGTGTATGAAAGCTCAAAAAGAAACTAAGTGGGTGTGCATCCAACTTGCTTGCTCACGAAGACCTAGGGCATTTTGAGGAAGCCCATCATTGGAATATACAAGCCAAGTTCTATAATGAAAAATTCCCACTAGTATATGAAAGTGACAAAATAGGAGACTCTCTATCATGAAGATCATGGTGCTACTTTGAAGCACAAGTGTGGAAAAGGGATAGTAGCATTGTCCCTTCTCTCCTTTTCTCTCATTTTTTTATTTGGGCCTTTTTCTCTTTTTTGGCCTCTTTTTTTCGTCCGGAATCTCATCCCGACTTGTGGGGGAATCATAGTCTCCATCATTCTTTCCTCACATGGGACAATGCTCTAATAATGAAAATCATCACACTTTTATTTACTTACCACTCAAGAATTACAACTCGATACTTAGAACAAAATATGACTCTATGTGAATGCCTCCGGCAGTGTACCGGGATGTGCAGTGAATCAAGAGTGGCATGTATGAAATTATGAACGGTGGCTTTGCCACAAATACGATGTCAACTACATGATCATGCAAAGCAATATGACAATGATGAAGCGTGTCATAATAAACGGAATGGTGGAAAGTTGCATGGCAATGGAAATGCCATAATAGGTAGGTATGGTGGCTGTTTTAGGAAGGTATATGGTGGGTTTATGGTACCGACAAAAGTTGTGCGGTACTAGAGAGGCTAGCAATGGTGAAAGGGTGAGAGTGTGTATAATCCATGGGCTCAACATTAGTCATAAAGAACTCACATACTTATTGCAAAAATCTATTAGTTATCGAAAAAAGTACTACGTGCATGCTCCTAGGGGGATAGATTGGTAGGAAAAGACCATCGCTCGTCCCCGACCGCCACTCATAAGGAAGACAATCAATAAATAAATCATGCTCCGACTTCATCACATAACGGTTCACCATACGTGCATGCTACAGGAATCACAAACTTTAACACAAGTATCTCTCAAATTCACAACTACTCAACTAGCATGACTCTAATATTACCATCTTCATATCCCAAAACAATCATCAAGTATCAAACTTCTCATAGTATTCAATGCACTTTATATGAAAGTTTTTATTATACCCATCTTGGATGCCTATCATATTTGGACTAATTTCATAACCAAATTAAATTACCATGCTGTTCTAAAAGACTCTCAAAATAATATAAGTGAAGCATGAGAGATCAATAATTTCTATAAAATAAAACAACCACCGTGCTCTAAAAAGATATAAGTGAAGCACTAGAGCAAAATTTTCTAGCTCAAAAGATATAAGTGAAGCACATAGAGTATTCTAATAAATTCCGATTCATGTGTGCCTCTCCCAAAAGGGTATGTACAACATGTATGATTGTGGTAAACTAAAAAGCAAAGACTCAAATCATGCAAGACACTCCAAGCAAAACACATATCATGTGGTGAATAAAAATATAGCCTCAAGTAAATTTACCGATACACGAAGACGAAAGAGGGGATGCCTTTCGGGCCATCCCCAAGCTTAGGCTTTTGGTTGTCCTTGAATTTTACCTTGGGGTGCCTTGGGCATCCCCAATCTTAGGCTCTTGTCAATCCTTATTTCAAAATCCATCAAATCTTTACCCATAAAACTTTAAAACTTCACAACATAAAACTCAATAGAAAATCTCATGAGCTCCGTTAGTATAAGAAAACAAACCACCGCTTTAAGGTACTGTAATGAACTCATTATTTAATATATTGGTGTTAAACCTAATATATTACGACTTATCTATGGTTCATACCCCCCCCCCCCCGAATACTAGCCATAGATTCATCAAAATAAGCAAACAACACACTAAAAACAGAATCTGTCAAAAACAGAATAGTCTGTAGAAATATGTACGTTTCGAATACTTCTGTAACTCCAAAAATCCTGAGAAATTAGAAAGTCCTAAATAATTTGTATATTGATCTACTTCAGTTGGAATTGGTATTTTATCGCTCTCTGGTAAAAAAGGAAAATTACTCTCGTGAGCGCATACTTTCTGTTTTTTCAGCAAGATCAAATAACAATCACCCAAGAAGATCCTAAAGGTTTTACTTGGCACAAACATTAATTAATACATAAAAACACAATCATAACAAAGGATAGATGATTTATTTATTACTAAACAGGAACAAAAAGTAAAGAACAAAAATAAAATTGGGTTGCCTCCCAACAAGCGCTATCGTTTAACGCCCCTAGCTAGGCATAAAAGCAAGAATAGATCTAGGTATTGCCATCTTTGGTATGCAATCCATATGTGGCTCTCATAATATATTCATAAGGTAATTTAATTTTTTTCTAGGAAAGTGTTCCATGCCTTTCCTTAACGGAAATTGGAATCTAATATTTCCTTATTTCATGGCAATAATTGCACCAATCGTTCTAAGGAAAGGTCTACCAAGAATAATAGGACATGTAGGATTGCAATCTATATCAAGAATGATGAAATCTACGGGTACATAATTCCTATTTGCAACAATAAGAACATCATTAATCCTTCCCATAGGTTTCTTAATGGTGGAATCCGCAAGATGCAAATTTAAAGAACAATCATCAAATTCATGGAAACCTAGCACATCACACAAAGTTTTTGGAATTGTGGAAACACTAGCACCCAAATCACATAAATCATAGCATTCATAATCTTTAATATTAATTTTAATAGTAGGTTCCCACTCATCATAAAGTTTTCTAGGGATAGAAACTTCTATTTGAAGCTTTTCTTCATGGGATTGCATTAAAGCATCAACGATATGTTTGGTAAAAGCTTTGTTTTGATCATAACCATGAGGAGAATTTAACACGGATTGCAACAAGGAAATACAATCTATCAAAGAGCAATCATCATAATTAAATTCCTTGAAATCCAAAATAGTGGGTTCATTGCTATGTAAAGTTTTGACCTCTTCAATCCCACTTTTATTAGTTTTTGCATCAAGATCTAGAAACTCCAAATCATTGGGACGCCTTTTAACTAAAGTTGACTCATCTCGAGTCCCATCTTTATCAAGATTCATATTGGCAAACAAATATTTAATAGGAGACACACCAATCACTTTTAGATCTTCATCATTATTATCATGAAAACTAGAAGAACATGCTTTCACAAAGCAATCTTTCTTAGCACGCATCCTAGTGGTTCTTTCTTTGCACTCATCAATGGAAATTCTCATGGCTTTGAGAGACTCATTGATATCATGCTTAGGTGGAATATATCTAAGTTTCAAAGAATCAACATCAAGACCACGTTCCTAGCCAACTCATCAATCTTAAGCATTTTTTCTTCAATCGCATTGAAATTCTTTTGCGAATTCATAAATTCTTTAACACTAGTCTCAAAATCATAGGGCATCTTATTAAAATTTCCATAAGAGTTGTTGTAGGAATTACCATAATTATTAGAGGAATTACTAGGGAACGGCCGAGAATTAAAGTTTCCTCTATACGCGTTATTACCAAAGTTGTTCCTACCAACAAAATTCACATCCAAGGATTCATTATTATTCTCAATCAAAGTGGACAAAGGCATATCATTAGGATCAGAATAAACACTCTTATTAGCAAACAACTTCATAAGTTCATCCATCTTTCCACTCAAAACACTAATCTCTTCTATCGCATGAACCTTCTTACTAGTAGATCTTTCGGTGTGCCATTGAGAATAATTAACCATAATATTATCTAGGAGTTTAGTAGCTTCTCCTAAAGTGATTTCCATAAAAGTGCCTCCCGTGGCCGAAACTAAAAGATTTCTAGAAGCAAAATTCAATCCAGCATAAAAATTCTGTATAATCATCCATAAATTCAAACCATGTGTAGGGCAATTATGTATCATTAATTTCATCCTCTCCCAATCTTGTTCAACATGCTCATGATCAAGTTGCTTAAAATTCATAAATCATTTCTAAGAGAGATGATCTTAGCGGGAGGAAAATACTTAGAGATAAAAGCATATTTGCACTTATCATGAATCAATACTATTTTTAGGCAAAGAAGAGAACCAAGTCTTAGCACGATCTCTAAGCGAAAACGGAAATAGCTTCAATTTAACAATATAATTATCCACATCTTTCTTCTTTTGCATATTACATAAAACAACAAAGTTGTTTAGATGGGTGGCGGCATCTTCACTAGGAAGGTCAGCAAATTGATCTTACATGACAAGATTCAGCAAAGCAGTATTAGTTTCACAAGATTCGGCATTGGTAAGAGGAGCAATCGGAGTGCTAATAAAATCATTGTTGTTGGCATTGGTAAAGTCACATAATTTAGTATTGTCTTGAGACATCGTGACAAACAATCAATCCAACACACAATCACACAAGAGACAAGCGAAAGAAGGCGAACGGGAAAAGGGTGAACGAAAAAGCGGCGAATAAAACGACAAGGGAGAAGTGGGGGAGAGGAAAACGAGAGGCAAATGGCAAATAATATAATGCGAGGGACAAGAGTTTGTGATGGGTACTTGGTATGCCTTGAATTGAGTGTAGATCTCACCGGCAACGGCACCAGAAATTGGGTAGTTGACGGGAGATCAAATCTTGACTTGACTTGGTGCAAATCCCCTCGGCAACGGCGCCAGAAATCCTTCTTGCTACCTCTTGAGCATGCATTGGTTTTCCCTTGAAGAGGAAAGGGTGATGCAACAAAGTAGCGTAAGTATTTCCCTCGGTTTTTGAGAACCAAGGTATCAATCCAGTAGGAGACTGCACGCAAATCGCCTAGTACCTGCACAAATAAATAAGAACCTTTCAACCAACGCGATAAAGGGGTTGTCAATCCCTTCATGGCCACTTGCAAAAGTGAGATATGGTAAAGATAATAAGATAAATATTTTTGGTATTTTTGTTGTATAGATTGGAAAATAAAGATTGTAAAATAAATAGTAAACTAGAATTGTAGATCGGAAACTTATATGATGTAAAGTAGACCCGGGGCCATAGGTTTCACTAGTGGCTTCTCTCAAGATAGCATATATTACAGTGGGTGAACAAATTACTGCCGAGCAATTGATAGAAAAGTGCATAGGTATGATGATATCTAGGCATGATCATGAACATAGGCATCACGTCCGTGTCAAGTAGACCGAAACGATTCTGCACCTACTACTATTACTCCACACATCGACCGCTATCCAGCATGCATCTAGAGTAATAAGTTCATAAGAACAGAGTAACACATTAGGCAAGATGACATGATGTAGAGGGATAAACTCAAGCAATATGATATAAACCCCATATTTTTATCCTCGATGGCAAAAATACAATACGTGCCTTGCTGCCCCTACTGTCACTGGGAAAGGGCACCGCAAGATTGAACCCAAAGCTAAGCACTTCTCCCATTGCAAGAAAGATCAATCTAGTAGGCCAAACCAAACTGATAATTCGAAGAGACTTGCAAAGATATCAAATCATGCATATAAGAATTCAGAGAAGAATCAAATATTGTTCATAGATAATCTTGATCATAAACCCACAATTCATCGGATCTCGGCAAACACACCGCAAAAAGAATTACATCGAATAGATCTCCAAGAACATCGAGGAGAACTTCGTATTGAGAACCAAAGAGAGAGAAGAAGCCATCTAGCTAATAACTATGGACCTGAAGGTCTGTGGTAAACTACTCACACATCATCGGAGAGGCTATGGTGTTGATGTAGAAGCCCTCCGTGATCGAATCCCCCTCCGACAGATCGCCGGAAAAGGTCCCCGATGGGATCGCACGGGTACAGAAGGTTGCGGTGGTGGAAATATGGTTTCGTGGCTCCCCTGGATGTTTTCAGGGTATAAGAGTATATATATAGGCGAAGGAAGTAGGTCGATGGAGCTACGAGGGGCCCGCGAGGGTGGGGGCACGCCTGCCCCCTGGGCGCGCCTCCCTATCTTGTGGCCGCCTCGTTGCTTCCTTGACCTCCACTCCAAGTCTCCTGGATTGCGTTTGTTCCAAAAAAAGATCCTCATGAAGGTTTCGTTCCGTTTGGATTCTGTCTGATATTCCTTTTCTACGAAACACTGAAATAGGCAAAAAAAACCATCAATTTGCACTGGGCCTTCGGTTAATAGGTTAGTCCAAAAAATAATATAAAAGTGCATATTAAAGCCCATTAAACATCCAAAATAGATAATATAATAGCATGGAACAATCAAAAATTATAGATATGTTGGAGACGTATCATTCATCACCGACCTAGGAGTCATTCCCAATGCGTCGGGCCTGATGACTCTCTTCTATGACACCACTGGAGCTATTGCCCTTGCCAAGGAGCCCAGGTTTCACAAGAAGACCAGGCATATCAAGCGTCGCTTCAACTCCATTCATGAATATATTTAAGATGGAGACATAGATATTTGTAAAGTGCATACGGATCTAAATGCCGCAGATCCGTTGACTAAACCTCTTCCGCGAGCAAAACATGATCAACACCAGAACTCTATGGGTGTTCGATTCATCACAATGTAACTAGATTATTGACTCTAGTGCAAGTGGGAGACTGTTGGAAATATGCCCTAGAGGCAATAATAAAGTGGTTATTATTATATTTCCTTGTTCATGGTAATTGTTTATTGTTCATGCTATAATTGTATTGACCGGAAACCGTAAATACATGTGCGAATACATAGATCGAAATATGTCCCTAGTAAGCCTCTAGTTTGACTAGCTCGTTGATCAATAGATGGTCATGGTTTCCTGACCATGGACATTGGATATCGTTGATAACAGGATCACATCATTAGGAGAATGATTTGATGGACAAGACCCAATCCTAAGCGTAGCACAAGATCGTGTAGTTCGTTTGCTAAAGCTTTTCTAATGTCAAGTATCATTTTCTTAGACCATGAGATTGTGCAACTTCTGGATACCGTAGGAATGCTTTGGGTGTACCAAACGTCACAACGTAACTGGGTGGCTATAAAGGTGCACTGCAGGTATCTCCGAAAGTATCTGTTGGGTTGGCACGATTCGAGACTGGGATTGTCACTCCATATGACGGAGATGTATCTTTGGGCCCACTCGGTAATGCATCATCATAACAAGCTCAATGTGACTAAGGAGTTAGCCACGGGATCATGCGTTACGGAATGAGTAAAGAGACTTGCCGGTAACGAGATTGAACGAGGTATGGATATACCGACGACCGAATCTCGGGCAAGTAACATACCGATAGACAAAGGGAATTGTATACGGGATTGATTGAATCCTCGACATCGTGGTTCATCCGATAAGATCATCGTGGAACATGTGGGAGCCAACATGGGTATCCAGATCCCATTGTTGGTTATTGGTCGGAGAGATGTCTTGGCCATGTCTGCATGGTTCACAAACCCGTAGGGTCTACACACTTAAGGTTCGATAACGCTAGAGTTGTTATGGGAAATACTATGTGGTTACCGAAGGTTGTTCGGAGTCCCGGATGAGATCCCGGACGTCACAAGGAGTTCCGGAATGGTCCGAAGGTGAAGATTTATATATGGGAAGTCCAGTTTCAGTCGCCGAAATGGCTTCGTGGGTTATCGGTACTGTACCGGGACCACCGAAAGGTGTCCGGGGGTCCATCGGGTGGGGCCACCTGCCCTGGTGGGCCAAGTGGGCTGAACAAGGGTGGGAACCAGCCCCTAGTGGGCCGGTGCCCCCCCCCCCAGGGGCCCAAGGCGCCTACGGTTGAAAACCCTAGGGGGTGGGAGCGCCTCCCACCTAACTTAGGGGGCAAGTCCCCCCCCCCCTTGCCCCCTCCCCTCCTCTAGATGCATCTTAGGAGGGGCGGGCCCTTCTCCCTTCACCCTATAAATAGAAGGGGGTGGGAGGGCAGCCGCACTCTTCCCCTGGCGCAGCCCTCCCCCTCTCCAACACTTCCTCCTCCTCCGTAGTGCTTGGCGAAGCCTTGCCGGAGAACTGCAAGCTCCACCACCACGCTGTCGTGTTGTCGGAGCTCTTCCTCAACTTCTCCTCTCCCCTTGCTGGATCAAGAAGGAGGAGACGTCCCCGGGCTGTACGTGTGTTCATCGCGGAGGCGCCGTCCGTTCGCCGCTTGATCGGATCTTCCGCGATTTGAATCGCCGTGAGTACGACTCCATCAACCGTGTTCTTGTAACGCTTTCCCTTAGCGATCTTCAAGGGTATGAAGATGCACTCCCCCCCTCTCTCGTTGCTAGCATCTCCTAAATTGATTTTGGTGACACGTAGAATTTTTTTAAATTATTACTACGCTCCCCAACACTGATACTCAATCGTTGGTTAATAAACACATGTAGAGCACTAGGTCAGTGCTCTATAAGCGGGTGGTCTCGAGTTTGAGTACCCTTCCTGGCATAAGAGGAAGCATCTTTTTTATCGCTCATTCTGCTCTGGGCCCACATACGTGATACGACCGCGCAGGCGCTAACAATTAGTGTCCCACTCGTCAGTAAATTAGCCCATGCACATCCAAAAAAAAAAACTTAGCCCACATACAACGTTGCCATTGACAAATGGGCTTGTAGGGCGTGTCCCACACGTCAGTAACTTAGCCCACGTACAAACGCGACAAATGGGCCCGTAGGTGGTGTCCTACGTGTCAATAACTAAGCCCACCTACGACCGCATTGCCGCTGACAAGGGGTGTCCCACGCGTCAGTAACCGCGTCATGTAACGGTCAAAGCATTTGACCCAATGACAAACCCCTGTTTGGGCTTTTGTAAGGGTGGCCCGCACGTAGAGGGCAAAAATGAGGACTACAAATGAGCATGGGCAAAAACTAAGGGCTAAGCAATGCGGGGCATGAAAACAGAAATCCCTAAGATCTTATATTATGCCACGGGCAGAGTATTCTTTATATTTGTATACAGTCAATCATCTTTAGAAAGATGGAATAAAAAGTAAATTTGCTTAGGCAGGATTCTCACCCATCCAAGCGACCGAAATTGAAATATTTTGAAGAGAAGGTTAAAATGATAGTCATTTCAAATAGCTGTGTATATTTTTATATAAAATAGCTGTGTATATAAGGAACGTAAGAATCTTGCTCGAAAATGGTCTTTCGGAACCGTTGAACACAGAAGTCAGGACTGTCGGTATTTGTGTACAGGTACACTTGTATACTGTATACTTTGGCATGGATGCTAAGCCTTTAGTGCAGGCAGGATGCACCTGACAGGATGAAGTCAGGCTCATGTCCATTTTTACAGATTATAGCACTAGACCTAGTAAATTGCACGCTATGCTTGACAAAAATGACTGGCTATGGGATGAAAAAATATGGTAGCTATTCTACACAAGGTTCTGTAAGACTATATTTACAGAGACAAAAACTAAAAGAGAAAGAATATTCCCCTCGCTAGTTTGGGGTAGAACAATCTGCCGTATCAGTTTTGATAACTCTGGTATTGTAAGAACCACAGGAGCCGCATTTGTGGTACAGCCAATGAAACTGAGATCTCCCTTTTCTTTCACAGTCATTACAAAGAATGTCCTGCATGAATAATGCAACAGAACATAAATACAACAGCATATGAAAATAATGAAACAAGAACAGAATGTGAATACCTGACACCTATCGCGGTATTCCTCGGGAAGCTCTTCAGCAGCCAACAACGCATCAAGCATGCCAAAGTACACCTGTACATAGACAAATGGAGAAATAAATAACAAGCAGCTCACAACCCACACTCCAAGGAATAACTAACCACAGAAGAACATCAGAATGTCCATACTATTCTGAGACTGCCATGGTAACGTTAAAGTATTGGAGAAAATAGTTTCACGGGAGCTAACTGATCGGAAGCTAGATCTCAAACAAGTCAAAATGGAACTGGCAATTTTCAATTGGCATCTCATAAAATGGTAACAATTTAAAATGCTTCCTCTTCTTTTTTTCAGATACCAATACCACTGTAGTTTCTCTACATTACATTCAGTCACTCAACATGACTCGAGCAAAATGTCCTACTGTGTAATTCCCCAAATACCAAAACAGTCTTCATTTTGCATCTTAGGAACTATTTTAAATAACAAGACCACAAGTAAAGTCACCCTCAGGTGTCAGGAATCAGCATTGTATTGTCAGTGGGAGACTAATCATACAATACAACTGAAGAGATAAAACATTTGATTGTGTAGTCTCGAATGGAGGTACGTACATGCTTCCGGTATCAAAGTAATGAAAAATGTGTCTGTTTCACGCTTAAAGAAACATCACTTATCAGCTACTGGAATGCCCTCTAGATGAAGAGCAAAATAGGAGAAATAATAGTTTTCACTAAGACATGAAAACACTCATGGGACTCGAGATGAA
The DNA here is from genome assembly GCA_034509565.1 of Triticum monococcum. Lineage (NCBI taxonomy): Eukaryota > Viridiplantae > Streptophyta > Magnoliopsida > Poales > Poaceae > Triticum > Triticum monococcum. Next base: position 547,483,752 of record CM067843.1, on the reverse strand, counting down.
GATTAACTTCATTACCATAAATGCAAAGATTTGCAATGCCGTAAAAGTACTGCAGCTTACCGCCATATCTCCCAAGGATTTGCAGCAGATAGGACAAGTGTAGTGACTGCAAGTGTATGCCTGGGGTTGACAATTGTCAGAAGCATTTTTGACAGCCAGTAGCCAGATATATATTATCAGAAAAACAAATTATTATTTTACTTGCTAATACCTGAAAGCAAGCTGAATGCATGAAGTGACCACAAGGAAGAGCTCTAACTGCCGCGCTTGATGTGAATAGGAAGTCACAGCAGATTGGACAGTTTGTCTCTAGCCCCTTCTCCCGACATTTGTGTTCTGTTAGTTTCATTCCAAGGCAGCAATTGCACTTCATGCAATGGAAGAAATCAACACCAAGACCTTTACCAAGACGACACAGATTACAAAACGGACAATGGTAGACAGTCCTGTAAAATATCCCAGCATTAGAAGGGGCCCGATTGCTTGCCATGGAAACGGTATTTCAATGTCCAACGTAAACTACTCCCTCAGTTTCTAAATATAAGTCTTTCTAGAGATTTCAATATGGACTACATACGGATGTACATAGACATATTTTAGAGTGTAGATTCACTCATTTTGCTCCGTATTTAGTCCATATTAGAATCTCTAAAAAGACTTGTATTTAGGAACAGAGGGAGTATGACACAACATAGCCACTTGGGAAACCAACAGGTTCTAGCTTGTGTTATTGCATTTGAACAACTGAGCACAGCATTGGCGAAAATAACCCAAGGTGACATCCAAATATCTAGAAGTTGAGCAAACGCGACACTGTTTCTTCTTAAGGGTCTGTTAATGCAATTTTCATGATGAAGCCAATTAGTAAGTATACCTTGAGGAAATCAAAAGCTAGGAGAAAAAAATCTCATTCTCTGACGACTTACAAAAAGTGTGGAAGATTAAAGTAATCATGGACATCGAATCCCTCAGAGTCATTTCTCCTAACACTAGCCAACTTTTAGCTTAAATTCAAAAGGTAGTACATTCGACAGACTATTTTATTTACAGATGATGACTATTCATTGGTGAATGGAACTGGTTTGCACTAATCGTTCCCTTAAAGGTAATCATGGACATTGAATCCCTCGCTGTCGTTTCTCCTAACACTAATCAACATTTAGCTTAAATTCAAAAGGTAGTACATTCGACAGACTATTTTGTATGTTTACCGATGATGACTATCAACTGGTGAACGGAACTGGTTTGCACTAATTATTTCCTGTTGTAAATATCTTATAAAACTAATGACAGTAATACTTCTTATGCTGCTCTATCAGGCGTACAAAACTTAACTCAGATTTGCATGTGGGCTAGATTATTACTTACTACGGATACATACAAGTCTTTTTATACGAATATATGTACATTCGGTATATGTCAGATATAAATAATGTCAATGACAGTTTTTGATGTAATCTAATCCGAATTTGAATTTGAATTTGGACGTGGAGATGGCTACATATCAAAAAAATACATAGAAACTAAAACGTAAACAATAATTTGGGATAGTTGTTCGATGGCCCAAAAAATTCGAAATCCCAGTGCCAATTATATAGCAGAGAAAGTATGAGCTTTCAATGATGTTGGCTAATGTTACCTTTCGTCATCAAAAAATTTGCAGATATTACAGTAATACTTTGCCATGGATAGTCCATTGCAAGATGGAGTTTGGCAATTCGGACCGACAGGTTGAACCTTCAGGCATACCATGCACATCATCTCCTGTGTTGCTTTCCTACAGGCAGAAGTAATGTTGGCACATTTACATTTGATATGATTGCAACCGTCTAGAAGAAAGAACGTACAGTAGGGAAGTCATTTGTTTCTTTTCAAGAACACAAGAAACTATACTCATTGGTCCTCATTTTTATATACTCCCTCCGTCCCAAATTTTTTGTCTTAGATTTGTTTAGATACAGATGCATCTAATACGAAAATGTGACTTGATACATCCGTATCTACACAAATCTAAGACAAGAATTTTGGGACGGAGGGAGTATTATAGATAGGTGAAGCACTGCCACGGCATTCTGAACGTAAATACAATGGTCAAGGAACAGAAAACGTATCAGCTCAGACAGAGCTGATGCGTATTTGTTCATCTCAGCAATGCAACCACATATGAACAAGCAAAGCCAACTAAGCAAGAAAAGGGATAAATAAGAAATCAATTGAAATATGAATGAAATAACTAATCACAAAATGTAGGTAACTTTATGCTTTTTATATGAAGACAAAAAAACTGCATGTTTCTATCTGTTTCCTATGTATCTTCTTTTTTTTACTAGAGCTGATTAGCAGTTTGAAATTGGGCTTACAGAAAGTGTGATCAAACAATAGAAATACCCTTCAGGGTAACAAGATAAGTGTTCTTGCATAATACAGAATTCACCTTTCCATTGTATGGTCGCTAACTTTATCATGGCAGAATCTGCATGTAAACAGCTTGTTACAGCAAGCGGCAACAAGCTTACAGTTCCGTTTGTAGTGCTCACAACCGAATATTTGCTTCTCCTGGTCACGATAAGAAGAACAACATCCAGGTATACCGGCACCTTCACTACACTCTTCTGATCTTGGATCCGGTAGCTTTTGCTGAGCAGCTATCCAGCGGCTAAGGTACACATGTGTCAATAAAATTCTATTAATATATTTCTTAACAATTTGTTCACTGAAATATCAAGACGACAAACCTGGTCATGAGATTTTGGATTAGATAGGCCTTTCGCCTTGGATCAAGTGTTGGATCCCGTGAAACCTTTCGAACCTCTGCCTCAAGTTCACTCTGGTTCATTCGAAATATGTCCTTCCAGCCAGGCTTGAACATCTGGTCATTCTGGTCAAGCTTGTCTTGTGAATGACTGTCTGTAAATGGCAAATTATAGTTATCAAAGAAAGAATCATTGGAAAGAAAGGAACCCATCGTAGAACTAGTTCCGAACTAAACAAGCATCAGATACCGGGAAAAAGGGTCAAACATGCATCAAATGTGTGTCATTTTGTATTAGAATAACACCAGGAAGGCAACAAACTATTTTCTAAATTTTCTGATAATACTGCAGTTTTTTCAACTACTACCTCTGTCTGGGTTTATTGGTCACCTTCCTATTTTGTGCCAAATTTTGACCGTAGATTAGACTAACAAACATGGTATTAACACGTGGGGCGCAATGCAGTTGAAAACATTGTTAATAATAGAGGGCAAAGCCATAAGAGACCAACAGCACAAACCTTCCGGAATGGGGGATGCCTCTGACGAAGAATCAGATGGTGTTGGAACTCCCTTCCACCACTCATTTAGCCACTCACCAAACATTGTATTCTTAGTTGCTTGCTTCCATGTATCCAGCATCTTGTTCTGTTCTTCTTGATTAAGCGCTGATGTAACCCAAGGTAGCATTGATTGGAGAACCTCAGCACCTGTTGTACCAATTATACGACCTACAAGCTTGTCCTGTTCCTCCACCGAAAAATGTTTATCAAACAATGGCCACAGCTCAAGTTCTTCTCTGTGGACATGATTAGACAAGGCAACCCGGATAGACTTGCACATTCCTTGAAGCTTCGTAGCAAGCTCATTGTACTTTCTAGTCGAATCAATCACATTACATGAATTCAAATAGTGTTTCTCTGCTTCATTCGCTTCAGTTTGTGGCTGGTTCAGGCTCTCATGTAGCTGTGAAAGCTCACAGAGAACATTAGATATATCTTCAAACAATTGCTCTTCCTGCTTGTGGTCAAGAGTGTATGAATGGCTCACATTGTGCAATGGCTCTCTTGATTCTAAAGCAGGAAACACGATTTCATCCTCAGCGTTGCTGTGCGCCCTATAAAGACCCCACAATAAACGAAATCTTCCAATGAACTGGCGAAGGCAAGATTCATCACCATCGATGAGCTTTCCAGATTCAACATCTAAGTACTCCAAATCCTTGCGAATCGCCTTGTGAAATTTGAATATGGTATCAATTGGTCTTGAGATGCCATCGGAACAAGACAATGCTGTATCTGTGTCCCATGAAAAAAGGCTTGAATATAATGAGGGCGCAGAAGAATTGTATGACAGGGAGAGAAAGGACTTTGCAGAAGCCAGTGAACCGATGCCAAGATTGCTCGTGTCTACTCTCAACCCAGGAATACAACAAGGTTTTTTGCTACATGGACTTGCTACAGCGTCAGTAATTTGAGAGCAGTGACTTCCATTAGTACCAGGAACAGATTCTGCATCATTTCCTCGCTTGCCTGGCCTAGAACCATTTTCATTTTCCAGATGAAGAGCAACATCTGCACTGATACGTGAAGCACATGGGCAGAATGATTGACACTTTTTCAGCTCTTCTACATCATCCAACAGGCATCTTGCTGCCCCTGATGTTAAGCATATATATTCTCCAGAATTGGATTTATCCTCTGAGCGAGCCTTGCATGCCCAACCAGAGAAAAGAGTGACCAATGCGGTGTCAGATGATGGTGCTGTTTCACATGAATCTTTCAGCAAACATTGAATTCCCAATGAAAACTTCAAAGCTAAGTATAATGTATAAAGAAAATAACTTAAAATAATCAGAGTAAAGAGATGACCTGCCAAGCGCATATTCTGAAGAAAAGAAGATGCCTCCTCATCGCTCAGTTTTGACACCAACCATGGTAGAACACGTTCCAATAGCTTCAATGGCATGACACAAAGACTTCTGTATAGAAGTTCCCTTTGCTTCTCAGGAGAGAAAAGAACCCTAGCTTGGGGAAGCACCTAGGTAAATTAAACCAAAGATGACATTCTGACAGACAAAGCAATAATTCCAGTGGCACAGAAACATAACTACGAAGTACTAACCTTGGTTTCTTCGTTACAGAAGTGTTTCTCAATTGCCTCCATTATCTGATCAGCATGTGAACACAATTCAGAGTAAAACTCTGCTGCAGTTGATTTTGCTCCTGCCATTTGGATTTGCTGAATTAAGCATCTAAAATTGTTAAATCGACGCTCTTCTTCAGCATGCTCCAGCACGAAGGACAGCTCACTATTGACTGCAGGAAATACAACCTGATCCTCGGCGATACTGTAGATAATAATAAAAAATGCAACAGGTGAAATTAAAGAAGGTACATAGTCTACTTTCAGAACGTTCTGTTTTACCGGTGAAAAGTGTCAAAAACGAACCAGGAGAAAACAAGTTCTAGTACACAACAAGGTGTGACTAGCATGACACCAATACATGCACAGAAAAATATACCTTTATGTACAACAAAACAATAATACATATGTGCAGAACTATTCTCAGTTAAACAGTTCCTAAATTTAGGAGAATTAGCACGTTTGTGATACTGCTTGCTCAAGTGTATGTAATCACCCGTACCACACTAGGATAAAAAATCAAACTCGTGTGTAGCAAAAGTGCAAAAGCCACCAGTGCACCACGATGTCAAAAATAGTGCATAAGCCACATAACTACCCAAGCAGCAGGCAGGGTATGTTAAGCAAGGCAAACAGTGTAACACTACAAATGATGAATGGGAGTGCCAATTATATTATTAATAACAAACAAATGGTATACTCAATGTCAACTTACATAGAAAAGCAGCATTAAAAAGGAGTGTATATACATAGTTGCACAATAAAATCTTAAATTAAAGTGTGAATAATTGAAGATTAAAACTAAATACCTGTGGAAGATGCACACATCTGCAATAAACTGAAGTCTCGCATTGAAGGCTGATATATCAGCAAAATCTCCAGACTGCTGCATCCTTCTTGTCTCCTCTGCTATATCATTTAATTCTTTACGGATAGCATTATGCCAATATAAAATCTCATCTATGGGGTGCCTGTCAGCCTGACAATCATTAGATTCTGTATACTTTATATGCCCAACTTTAGACTGTTCAAGTGGATAAATAAGTTTCTCCGCTTGATTAACAAAGGAAGCATCCTTGCAACAATGACTTCTTTCCAAATTATCACTGACAACACTCTGTGCCACTTCTCTTGTTGCTTTCCCTTCGATCCAAGTGAATACAACCTTCACAAATTTTAAAACTCAAATTTAACAGGACAACAAGCAAGTTATTGCCAGAAACAGTAAAGAGGCGCAATTGTGAGACCTGTTTAAGAAGTTTCTCTTCAGGAACTATTTTACATAAACAGTTACGAATATCCTGATGCTCGTCAGATGAAACAGAAGCTGAGAGCCACGGAAGGAACTCTGCCAGCATATTTACAGGAATGTTGCATAAGAACTGCCATACTAAATCTGACTGCTCTTCGTATGAAAATTTCTTGGTAAGCAATGGGAAGACCTAGAAAATCAGATGATCAGCCACCAATAGGTATGAAATACGATCAGTCACCAACACCAAATATCTTGAGTAATCACATCATCTAGATATGATTTTAGGATGCAGACACCACAAAAGATACATGACCATGCAAAGAGCATAATCCGAAGAAAAAAATTGCCACATTTTCTGAACTCCCAAAGATCTAGTTCATGCAAGTTAATATTGCAACCCAGCTGTCCCACTTGTTTATCTGGATTATATTACTCAAACAAACAATTAGTCAAAGCTTCTGATCGATGTTGGGCAGCCTCTTTAGAGTGCAACAGCAAGGGATACAAGAACAGACACACAATTTTATATTTACTAAATGGAGGCTCCCTTCAAGCCACCACACATTGCCCAACATCATCAGAATTAGAGTAAATTGCACTTCACACCAGGTAGATTGCCACTTGTGTCACCTTGCAGCAGGCCCCTGCATAATAATATTACACTTTGCACTAGGTTTCATATGACATTTTTGGAAATATCAGGGGGGGGAAAGCATATGTTTGTGCTGTGGGACACACATGGATTTTGGCTTTAAAGTTAGATGTATATGCACCTAAAAAACTGAGACAGAAGAGAGAGATGGGTAAATAATTGTATATATGTACCCTACAGTGCAGATCAAAATTCAAAATAAAGTGAAAATCCCAATTTAGAGATAGATGTATATACAAGATACTCCTAGTTTCATCACGAAAAGAACAAGGGCTCCTAATTAAGAATAATTCCAAAAATATCAAACATTAAAGCATACATGTGATCATGCAAGACAAAATGAGTAATTGATGCCAATCATAACGGTAGGATCAAATTTAAAATGTATTTGAATTTACAACTGCCATTTATTTCAGGAAGTAATATAATAAAATCAAAATCATTATGTATTACTCCCTCCTCTCATAATATAAGACGTTTTTGCAAGCTATGTTAGCTTGCAAAAACCGTCTTAAATTGTGGGAGGAGGGAGTATGAAAGATTTACTAGTCAGAGGCTTGCCATTAATTTACAACAGCCGGATTTCATATCACAAGATGAGGAATATTCACTTGACGAATTAAGAGTTGTAGTAGAAAAAAGGCAATCAGAGCATGGCAAAGGGATATGTGTAAAAGTGTAATCAGATAGAAAAATGCATCAAATATCCTTAGAGAATCCCCTTTACGTTAAGATGTATAAAGTATTGTTTATATGCAGCCCGTGTAGGTGCACAGGTTGATGTAGCTTATTTAAATGGGATCCACATATAAGGTAAACACTTCTGATCAGAACATGCAGTCCGGGATTTCAAAAATGCAGAATAAGAGTAATACAGTCCAAGGTGCCTGCATGACACCGAGAGCTGTGTGACCCTTTAATCAGAATACAGATATTGGCATACGAACCCTTGGTGATAACTTGAGAAAACAATGACGGTAGAGTAGCAACTAGAAGACCACATATGTCCCACTACCATCACTTCTCTGTTTGCACCTATCCTTACTGACATCAAGGTAATAACAGGAAAGTATATCATAGAATCACTCAAAATACTTAAAAGTAAAAGCTTGCCAGCTTGATTTGCCATCCTATAACCGTTAGCACCGTCATAAAGGAGATCGTGAGCATTCAAATGTTGTAAAAAGGGGCAAGAAAGTTGGACAGCCTAGTAATAAGATGATTTTGCTAAGGACTTCTCGACACGATTACAACAAATGAGCACCTTCATAAAATGCCTAATAAGAGCACAAACAAGCATTAAGAACAACTTTTGAATGGTGACACTGTCATAGAATGCACTTGCCCTAGAACAAAATTGGTTCAAACATAAGATACTGAGCAGCATACTGTTTTCCTTATCTAGTTGGATATGAACTGCTTAATATGATAAGAGGCCGTTTAAAAAGGAAATATGGCACTGACCTGTTCTTCTTCCTTGGACATATGCTGGGTGAGGCACGTTTCTATGGCTCCTGTGCAGGATGCAAGTTCCCTCCGAAGAGCATCGTCATTTTGAATATCGAGTTGTAATAAAGCAAGAAGCTGGGTAAAGAGGTCATTTTCGCCTTTATGCTCTAGAGAATACGTTCCAGCGACATTCTTGACTCGTATATCAAGTGCTGGAAAGATAACCTGCAATTGTCAAACCAAAAAGTATGAGCATGTTTTTAGTACAAAAAATATGATATGATGAACTCATAACTAAACTGCACAATATTTCTAAAAAGCAAAGCATAAACAATAAAGCATTAGAAAGATAGATTGCCAAAACAGATTTGAACAAGCAACTATGACAGCTCTTCCCATGAAGAAAATGGTCAAGGTAAAAGAAGTTTACAACAGCACTAACGTTTTTGTGCTTCAAAACAGAACTTCTATTTTTGCAGCATTCGAGGGAAAATAGGACATCAAGGTGCATTTACTTGTCAGTTAGACTCTCTGCCACTAAAGAATACTGATGATCTATTATCATTCTGCAGGGTAACAAGATTTAAGCAAAAAAGTCTAGGAAGGACCTGACCTCCATTAGCCCCTGACTCTTAACAGGTTGAAACTAAGAAGCTCTATCCGACTCGATCCGTAAAAGTTCCGTTGTGCTCTAATGAAAGTGAGAAAACATCACCATGGAAGCAAGAAAGAGAAGGCCTCACATGATGATGTCAATATCAAAATTACCATTGTGGTTTCAATTGAACGGAGGCTTTTGTATCACGGCTTATACAATTTGGGCATCATCTCCTTATGTCAACATCAGAAGCCAGAAGGGCAAAAAGTGCGACAAATTATTCATGTGAGCATAGGCTGATTCAGCCAAACAACCTTATACTGTCCACTGCTGCATCAAAAGCTACCCGAAGAAGATTCAACATCATGGTATGGAGTCCACCGGATTCAGATCCTAACAGTGGTCGAACGATTCAATCCCAATCCCGCCCAGCTCCTTCAGACCGAAGGGAACAATTCCCCAACCCTAAACCCAAAACAGCACCAATATTCGTACGCGCCCACGCATCTCCATAGCCCATACCCAAATTCACACCAGCTACAGGGGGGTAAAACGGAGGAAAACGAAATGCCTCAAACAAAACGGAGCTCTGCCGAGGGGCAGCGGCCGTACCGCGTCCTCGGCGTCGCAGTGGTGCTTGTAGATGTTGACGAAGAAGCGGCAGCGCTCGGCCAGTGCACCCACGTCGCCGGCGCGCTCCGTGGCGAGGCGCACGGCGGCGCCGTGCAGGCCCTCGAGCTCGGCGCGGATCGCCTTGTGGAAGTAGAGGAATATCAGCATCGGCGCCTCGGCCGCCGACCCCGCGGCCGCCTCCGCCGCCGGTGGCGGGGGCGGCGACAGCGGCATCACCGCGGCGAGCGTCCCCTCGCCTGCCATGGGCGTGGGCGTCGCCATCCGCTGCCTACGGCGAGCCCGACGACTCCGCCACGGCTCTGAGCGCGCGCGCCTAGGGTGTTCGTGCTCGCTTCGGTTGGCTTCGTCTCAGCCTGTGGAGAGGGAAGAGGAATGGATTTGGCGTCGCGTTGGCTTCTGCGGGGGTCTCTTTCGCTCGCCGTGCTGAACTTATTTATTTTTATTTCCCCTCTTCTTGTCCTTTGTGTGGTTATTTTTCTACCTAGGAGGCTAGGAGAAGACTAGGTTGAGGAGACGCTGCTCTTCTTGTAGTTATTGTTTTGAAAGTATTCTCGGTGTTTGATTAGGCCTTCTATAGGATGACATGCTGAAATTATTTTTTCGCCTTCTTGTCCTCTCTGTGATTATTTTTTATACCTAGGTTTTTTTTGAGCTTTTTTTTATACCTAGGTTGAGGACACGTTGTTGTTGTCCCAGTTGTTTGTTCTGAATATTTTGAGTATTTGGTTAGGTATTCTGAGATGGAAAAATTGCAACTACATTATACAAGATTGAAGCAGGAAAGAATCAGGAAGTCTGAAATAGAATGGGCCCGCCTGAAAGAGACTATTTTCATGGATTTGTGCCATTTGTCCTTGGGGGATAGTAGAACGCATGAAAAAGCACAATGTGGGTTATAGCATTGATTAAGCATGAACAGGACGAGGTGTGTTATTTTGGTAAAGATGTATAATTTTATATTACTAAACAATAAGAAAGCTCCATAAGCGAACAATCTGATTGACCAAGGTGTGAACAGTCACCGAGACATCGAAAATTTTGTTTGGTTAGCATATGAAGTAATCCTCTAACTTCAAATGAATTGTAAATCCACAAGCACCATGTGACATAGCAAATTAATGGTACTCGAGCAATCAAGAACGCACACTTTTTAGATTGAAAATTGTACCGAAAGATAAAACACCGATGAATTCTACGACTTCTTCCCGAGGACATAGAAGATTAACTCCTTTAGCAACATCTAGAAATTCCATAAACTCGCCACAAATCCATACCATGTATGACCAACAAAAACAATTTCCAGGAAAGCTCATGATTTTGCTTGGAGTTCAGATCTACCTTTTGAAATTAGCCCGGGGGAGAGGGGGAGAGGTGGATTGTATTCGAACCGTGACGGATTTGGGGACAACCAGCGTCGCCGCGGTGCGATGCACGTTGAGGGCCTTGGCGGCGTCTCGCACTGCCTGCTCTTTCAGGCCCAACGCGTTGTTGCCGCGACCATTGCCTCGCCGCGAGAGACGTCGGGAGAGAAAGGGGGATTGGTGGCCCTATGACCCTATGGCGGCGTGGGTGCCTTCTTGCCTGTGCGGGGGTGCGATGTGGAAGAGCTGGATCTGGGGCAGTACGGTTGCCTTGTATCAGAGCGGTGCATCTCGAAGACAACAAACACACAACAAACCGACAAGCCGCACCCGGACTTTGAACAAATGAGACCATCGTTTGGGGGGTTGGCCTACAACCCACACCCTGGGTGGGTCCCACCACGTGGACGTTGCCATGAGCTCTCGTAGCGCTCAATTTCTGTAAAGCATAGTGTCTTTAAGGAAAGTGCCCTCATATGAATACTTCATTACTTGAGCAATCTCTGGAGCAACTTGATCTGTTCTCTTTTTCACATGATTAAACATTGCATTTAGAACCGATAACAACTTCAATGCTTCTTATTCTCTCTCTCTCTCTCATGCTCATGTGTTCCTTGCCCTTTCCGCCGCCTCCTCTTCTCTCTGTCGGCTTCGTCTGCTGGAGAGGGGATTGGCCCCCCTCTCCACCATGTCTATATAGCCTCTGAGTTTGCGTATGTAGTGGTTGTTGGCTTGTATTCAGCTAGATCTTGGAGGGGACTTTCGGTGATGAGGCGTTGTGGTCTTAGATTCGTTTTCCTACCTCTACTTCGACACTGTCTTCCTCGATGGTTGCTCCATGAAAGTGGGATTTGAAGCCTCTACGGTCAATAACCTCTTGGATGTAGCTGGATTCATCGCCTTCATTTTCTCTTCATTGGAGTTGGGGGTGACTATACCGATTGGTCCCTTTTTCATGTTTTCCTCTAGGACCCAATAATAATTCATGTTGCATACTCTTAGTGCTTCCGTTGCCGAGTCTTCCGGTGGAACATATTCTTTATCTTCATCTCTGGTTATCTTCTTGCGCTCTCCATGTCGGTGGATAGCACAAGTTGGTTGGAAGCTAGTACATGTTTTGTTCCCGGTCTTTGGTGATGGACACTTTGAACTACGACGATGCTATTATCTTTTTCTCATGTGTTGGAGTGAGGTTGTTTTTTTCCTAGTGGCTTCTCCTCTAGCCACTTTTTTTCTCTTCAACCTCCTTTGGAGGCATGCCTTGCGGTTTTTGGACAAGGTGGTCAAATGGAGCCATGACTAATGGCGTGCTTTCATCCTCATGGTGGCATTCCCGCATATCCTCTTCTCTTCGATACTGTTATCGTGGTGGTAGCGATTTTGGAGAAGGAGGTGTCGTGTTGGTCCCATACTTTGATGGTCAACGTGGCGGTGGGCACGAAGTGGTAAGAGATGGAGGTCCAGATCGGGAAGGAGCACGACCTCAGTGGTTGTTATGGGAAGGCATTGGTGCATGTTGCGATGTTTGGGTGTTGGCTTGCTTCAAGACGTACGCCATCGCGTCTGCGGGCCAAAGGGCAGCTATATCTATTTCCTCCTGGCCATGGAGCCTAATGGAGGCAGTGTTTCTTCATCACAGAGCCCGTGACATGGTGTCTCGGAGGTCTTGCTGTCCCAAGTGGTGTTGTCCCCAACACTGGTGAGGTTGTTATGGTGGAGAAGAAGCTTCGGTCCCGATTGCATTTTCCATCTTGGTTCTGGGGTCCTTTTTGTAAAAGTCAGGGACCGGTTTGTTATTTCCTTCTGGCCGTTGGTCATGTTGTAATATGTTGTGTACTCGTTATGTTTAATTAATGTTGCTCCGGGGTCCTTCTGGACTCTTCTTTTTGCTCAAAAAAAACTTCAATGCTTCTTTAATGAGATAGTCAACATATGAAACACGAATCAAGGGTAAGTGTTTGAAATGCACGCATTATGGTACACACACGGAAGAAGATTTTAAACTTATGGAATATTTACTCTTCTAAAATGATTTATGTATATTCCATATATTTGGTAAAGATTTTATGAGTTACCAAATATTTGTGCTAATTTTAAGTTGGTTTTATTTTTATATCCGTATGGTTAGACCAATAACATAGCAAATATGCACGATGATGCATTTGCGCTTTTTATGGATTCTTTGCGCATGGAGATTGGTATTTGTACCTAACTTGATAATATTTGATTAGATTTGTAGGTAATATTTACTTCAAGGCTTGAGTAAATTTCTTTGTATGGATTTAAATCGACAACATTGTTGTAACAACACGGATTTATTCTTTGAAACAATATGCCCATCTCAGGTGGTATATGTGAATGTTGCTACCTTATGTTGTAGGTATAGACGTCAATCTAAAGCGGTTTCCTAAATAGAGAGGTGAACTGTAGCAAAAACCAATATTTTTTGCATATGAATTTGTTTTGATGAAATGTGCATAAGTTTTGTTGTTCAAGTTGGGAAAAGCTAGTGATTGTGGAATTGCTTAATTAGTATGGCACACTCGATCCCTTCCTAAAATATAAGGCACATTATTATGTGTGTGATCATCATTTTAAAACTTTGACATCTCATATGCATGAGAGTATATGGATTGGTCATACAAGAATTTCATTGTATCAAAATACTCTTGTGTTCATTTACCTTTTACTAGGTTAGCCATAGTATAAGTAAAGGTTGTACATTAGAGAACGGATATTCAAGCATGCTTCATATTGGGAGGGATGGAGTAGTATATTATTTTGTGAAAATATTTATATTTTTATCTACGTTTTAGTATCACCAATGTACATTATTTTGTCTCTTCCGGTCATAGAAGAGTGCTAGCACGCCAATAATCCAACCAATATGTTTGTGTAATTCATTGTTGTATCAGATAATGCGAACCTCATTTGGCTTGAAAAGTATTACTTTGTTTTACGGATAATTTATGAATAGTAAGTTTATTTTTTTCGAAAAGGGGGGTTCGCCCCAACCTCTGCATCAAAACGATGCATACGGCCATAATTAGTAATAAATAAAAGATCCAACACAAGTCTCCAGGTCTCGAACAAAAACGAAAAGAAGGCTCACGGAGAGCAAAACAAAAGTAGAAAAACCACAACTGGCTGGCATAAAAAGATTGGGACACTAAATGCCTATCCTATTACATGACCGTCATCCAAATCGGTTGAAAATATCTCGTGCTACCATCTCTCATCGGATAGATCCAGTAACCAAACGCTCCCTGACCTTCGTCGGAGTGAGTAGCGACCACATACGGATCAACGCAGTGGCTCTGAAGATAACCTACAAAAAATGAATATTTGTTGTTCTGTTAAAGACCAAATCATTTCTGCAATTTCAGATTGCCCATAACAAAGCACAAACTCCTACGAGAATGTGTCTCTCCGTGACAAAAATCTATCCCATCAAGCCACGCCCCAAATAACATGGTGATGGAATTCAGAGGAGTAATGTTAAATGCTATGTGAACCACCCGCCACATAATTTTTGCCCGAGGGCAATCGAGAAAGAGATGTTTGATTGATTCATGTTGGTCACAAAAACTACATCTCGTAGAACCTGTCCAATTGCATTTTGCCAAATTGTCCTTGGTTAAGATAACTTGTTTATGTACAAACCACATAAACACTTTGATTTTCAAAGGAACTTTGACTTTTCAAACATGTTTCGATCAGGGAATCGCGCTAGAGTTGATAACATCCAAGTACATGGATTTAACCGAAAACTCTCCATTCTTAGTTAGTTTCCAGCACAGCTTGTCGGGCTGTTGAGACAACTGGACATCCATCAATCTTCTCACAAGATTGAGCCAGACTTCCCAACGGCTCCCTACTAGCGTCCTCCTAAATTGAATGGTGAGCGGAGTAGACTGCATCACTGTTGCAACGTACGCGTCTTTACGCTAAACAATGCTATATAGAGATGGATATTGGAGTGCTAGGGGCATCTCCCCTAGCCATGTATCCTTCCAGAATCTCGTAGTGGTACCATTTCCAACTATGAATCTTGTTCTATTGAATAAGAGTGATTTAACTCCCATCAACCCTTTCCAAGAAGGCGAGTCAGTCGACCTCACTGTCACCTGGGACAAGGTTCTAGAGTGGAGATACTTGTTATGTAAGATCTGAGCCCAAGTGGCCTTCGTCTCAATAGAAAGCTTAAACAGCCACTTGCTAAGAAGACATCAGTTCTTCACCTCCAGGTTTTCAATGCCTAGAGCCCCTTGGTCTTTTGGCCTACAGATTATATCCCATTTAGGAAGTCTATATTTTCGTTTTAGCTCATCACTCTGCCAGAAAAGACGAGATCGATAGAAGTCTAGCCTCTTCCGGACTCCCACAGGAATCTCAAAAAAGGAAAGGATAAACATGAGCATACTCGTGGGGACCGAGTTAATAAGAATTAGTCGGCCTCCATATGACATTAGCTTGCCTTTCCAGCAGCTCAGTTTCTTCTCAAATCGATCCTCAATACACTTCCATTCTCTGTTGGTTAGATTACGATGGCGAATAGGTATACCTAAATACGTGAAAGGTAAAGCCCCCAACTCACACCCGAACAATTGTTTGTATGCATCTTGGTCATCATTAGCTCTTCCAAAACAGAACAATTCGCTCTTATGGAAGTTAATCTTTAACCCGGTCAGTTGTTCGAATAAGCATAACACCAGCTTCATGTTTCGCGCTTTTGCCAAGTCATGCTCCATGAAGATGATAGTATCATCAGCGTACTGCAGGATGGATACACCGCCGTCAACTAAGTGCGGGACAAGGACTCCTACCTGGCCCGCCTCCTTAGCCCTTCCTATAAGAATTGCCAACATATCGACCACTATGTTGAAAAGAATAGGTGACATCAGATCTCCTTGCCTCAGTCCTTTGTGTGTTTGGAAGTAGTGACCTATGTCATCATTCACTTTAATCCCAACACTCCCTTTTTGCGTGAAAGAAACTACATGGCTTCTCTAGGCCTGATCAAAACCTTTCATACGCAAAGCTTGTTGAAGGGAAGGCCATTTGACCTTATCGTACGCTTTCTCAAAGTCCACTTTGAAAACAACTCTGTCTAGTTTTTTTGTGTGGATTTCATGGAGAGTTTCATGTAGGACCACAACCCCTTCGAGGATGTTTCTGTCCGGCATGAAAGTAGTTTAGGATGGGTGCACCACAGAGTGCGCAATTTGCGTAAGCATGTTTGTCCCGACCTTGGTGAAAATTTTGAAACTTACATTAAGAAGACAGATAGGCTTGAACTGCTCGATACGAACAACCTCTGTTTTCTTAGGAAGTAAAGTTATCGTTCCAAAATTTAATTGAAACAACTGAAGTTGTCTAGAGTGAAGCTGTCCAGAGAATAGGTCATGGAACATTGGGAGCAAATCTCCTTTGATAATATGCCAACACTTTTTATAAAACTCTGCTGAAAAACCATCTGGCCCTGGAGCCTTATTGTTTTTCATCTGTGCAATGGCCTCAAACACCTCTTTCTCCGTAAATGGGGCGGTCAGAATATCATTATCATCTGCCGCAAGTTGAGGGACACCCTCAACCCTGGACTCATCTAAGGATACAAAATTATCCTCCGGAGGTCCAAACAACTGCTTATAGTAATTAGTTATATAAACTTTAAGGTTCTCTTGTCTTAGAATCGTCCCCTCATCTTGCTCAAGCTGAAATATCCTCTTCTTTCGGTGCTTGCCATTTGCAATCATATGAAAGAATTGAGTGTTGTCATCCCCCTGGATGATTTTGCGAACCTTAGCTCGCAGTGCCCACTTCAATTCCTCCTCTCGAAGGAGTTCTTCCAGTCTCAACTCCGCCTCCATTTTAGTTTCCAGCTCTCTGGTATCTAAAATAGTGGATTCATCTTTTATATCGAGGGATTGAATAAGTAGAAGGAGCCTTTCCTTCTCAACCCTATATATCCCATGCGTATGCTTTGCCCATCCACGCAGGAATCTTCGTAGATGCCTAATCTTATTCTGTCATCTTTTAATAGGAGACCTCCCTCCTAAATCTTTAGCCCATTCCCTTGCTATTAGATCTAGGAACCCTATTCTTTCAAACCACGATAATTCAAAAGAGAAGTAATTTTTATTCCCCACATGGGTGGCCTCAC
The DNA here is from genome assembly GCA_034509565.1 of Triticum monococcum. Lineage (NCBI taxonomy): Eukaryota > Viridiplantae > Streptophyta > Magnoliopsida > Poales > Poaceae > Triticum > Triticum monococcum. Next base: position 547,466,744 of record CM067843.1, on the reverse strand, counting down.
TAGAATCAATTAGCAATGGAGTGTGATCCCAGACTGCGCGCGATAACGCTTGGACTATTACCAGGGGAAACTTCTGCTCCCATTCGACGCTGGCGAGGACACGGTCCAGCTTCTCAAAAGTCGGGTTTGGTAACGAATTAGCACAATTGAATTTCCTACCAGAAAGCTCTATCTCTATAAGATCCAAGCTTTCGATTATGGTATTGAACATAAACGACCATCTGCCGTCAAAATTCTCATTATTCTTTTCCTCCCTTCTTCGAATAATGTTAAAATCGCCCCCAACGAGAATTGGGAGCTGCTCGCTACCACAAATACGGACGAGGTCAGTGATGTCTACTACACAACCTTCTTCTTGTGGACGTTGTTGGGCCTCCAAGTGCAGAGGTTTGTAGGACAGTAGCAAATTTCTCTCAAGTGGATGACCTAAGGTTTATCAATCCGTGAGAGGCGTAGGATGAAGATGGTCTCTCTCAAGCAACCCTGCAGCCAAACAACAAAGAGTCTCTTGTGTCCCCGACACACCCAATACAATGGTAAATTGTATAGGTGCACTAGTTCGGCGAAGAGATGGTGACACAAGTGCAATATGGATGATTGATATAGGTTTTTGTAATCTGAAAATATAAAAACAGTAAGGTAGCAAGTGATAAAAGTGAGCGTAAACGGTATTGCAATGCGTTGAAACAAGGCCTAGAGTTCATACTTTCACTAGTGCAAGTTCTCTCAACAATAATAACATAATTGGATCATATAACTATCCCTCAACATGCAACAAAGAGTCACTCCAAAGTCACTAATAGCGGAGAACAAACGAAGAGATTATGGTATGGTACGAAAACACCTCAAAGTTATTCTTTCCGATCAATCCATTGGGCGATTCCTATAAGTGTCACAAACAGCCCTAGAGTTCGTAGTAAAATAACACCTTAAGGCACAAATCAACCAAAACCCTAATGTCACCTAGATACTCCAATGTCACCTCAAGTATCCGCGGGTATGATTATATGATATGCATCACACAATCTCAGATTCATCTATTCAACCAACACAAAGAACTTCAAAGAGTGCCCCAAAGTTTCTATTAGAGAGTCAAGACGAAAACGTGTGCCGACCCCTATGCATAAGTTCACGAGGTCACGGAACTCGCAAGTTGATCACCAAAACATACATCAAATGGATCACGTGATATCCCATTGTCACCACAGATAAGCACATGCAAGACATACATCAAGTGTTCTCAAATCATTAAAGACTCAATCCGATAAGATAACTTCAAAGGGAAAACTCAATTCAGCACAAGAGAGTAGAGGGGGAGAGACATCATAAGATCCAACTATAATAGCAAAGCTCGCGATACATCAAGATCATACCACCTCAAGAACACACGAGAAAGAGAGAGAGAGATCAAACACATAGCTACTGGTACATACCCTCAGCCCCGAGGGTGAACTACTCCCTCCTCGTCATGGAGAGCGACGGGGATGAAGATGGCCACCCGAGAGGGATCCCCCCTCTGGCAGGGTGCCGGAACAGGGTCCCGATTGGTTTTTGGTGGCTACAGAGGCTTGCGACGGCGAAACTCCCGATCTATTCTGTTTCCTGATGTTTTTAGGGTATATGGATATATATATAGGCGAAAGAAGTCGGTCAGGGGAGCCAAGGGGCCCACGAGGGTGGGGGCGCGCCTAGGGGGTAGGCGCGCCTCCCTACCTCGTGGCCACCTCGAAGCTTCCCTGACGTCTACTCCAAGTCTCCTAGATTGCTTCCGTTCCAAAAATAACTCTCCCAAAGGTTTCATTCCGTTCGGACTCCGTCTGATATTCTTTTTCTTCGAAACACTGAAATAGGCAAGAAAACATCGATTTGGGCTGGGCCTCCGGTTAATAGGTTAGTCCCAAAAATAATATAAAAGTATATAATAAAGCCCATAAATATCCAAAACAGATAATATAATAGCATGGAACAATAAAAAATTATAGATACGTTGGAGACGTATCAGCATCCCCAAACTTAATTCCTGCTCGTCCTCAAGTAGGTAAATGATAAAAACAGAATTTTTAATGTGAATGCTACCTAACATATTTATCAATGTAATCTTCTTTATTGTGGCAAGAATATTCAAATCCATAATATTCAAGACAAAAGTTTAATATTGACATAATAATAATAATACTTCAAGCATACTAACCAAACAATTATGTCTTCTCAAAATAACATGGCCAAAGGAAGCTATCCCTATAAAATCATATAGTCTGGCCATGCTCTATCTTCATCACACAAAATATTTAAATCATGCACGACCCCGATGACAAGCCAAGCAATTGTTTCATACTTTTGTTGTTCTCAAACTTTTTCAATCTTCACGCAATACATGAGCGCGAGCCATGGATATAGCACTATAGGTGGAATAAAAATGTGGTTGTGGAGAAGACAAAAAGCAGAAGATAGTCTCACATCAACTAGGCGTATCAACGGGCTATGGAGATGCCCATCAATAGATATCAATGTGAGTAAGTAGGGATTACCATGCAACGGATGCACTAGAGCTATAAGTGTATGAAAGCTCAAAAAGAAACTAAGTGGGTGTGCACCCAACTCGCTTGCTCACGAAGACCTAGGGCATTTTGAGGAAGCCCATCATTGAAATATACAAGCTAAGTTCTATAATAAAAGATTCCCATTAGTATATGAAAGTGACAACATAGGAGACTCTCTATCATCAAGATCATGGTGCTACTTTGAAGCACAAGTGTGAAAAGAGGATAGTAACATTGTCCCTTCTTTCTTTTTCTTTTTTTTTATTTGGGCCTTCTTTTTTTGGCCTCTTTTCTCTTTTTTATTTATTTATTTTTCATCAAGAGTCTCGTCCCGACTTGTGGGGAAATCATAGTCTCCATCATCCTTTCCTTACTGGGACAATGCTCTAATAATGATGATCATCACACTTTTATTTACTTACAACTCAGGAATTACAACTCGATACTTAAAACAAAATATGACTATATGTGAATGCCTTCGTCGGTGTACCGGGATGTGCAATGACTCATGAGTGACATGTATGAAAGAATTATAAACGGTGGTTTTGCCACAAATACGATGTCAACTACACGATCATGCAAAGCAATATGACAATAATGGAGCGTGTAATAATAAATGGAACGGTGGAAAGTTGCATGACAATATATCTCGGAATGGCTATGGAAATGCCATAATAGGTAGGTATGGTGGCTGTTTTGAGGAAGGTATATGGTGGGTGTATGATACCGGCGAAAAGTGCGCGGTAATAGAGAGGCTAGCAAATGTGGAAGGGTGAGAGTGCGTATAATCCATGGACTCAACATTAGTCATAAAGAACTCACATACTAATTGCAAAAATCTATTAGTTATCGAAACAAAGTACTACGCGCATGCTCCTAGGGGGATAGATTGGTAGGAAAAGACCATCGCTCGTCTCCGACCGCCACTCATAAGGAAGACAATCAATAAATAAATCTTACTCCGACTTCATCACATAATGGTTCACCATACATGCATTCTACGGGAATCACAAACTTTAACACAAGTATCTCTCAAATTCACAACTACTCAACTAGCATGACTATAATATTACCACATTTATATCTCAAAACAATTATCAAGTATCAAACTTCTCATAGTATTCAATGCACTCTATATGAAAGTTTTTATTATACCCATCTTGGATGCCTATCATATTAGGACTAATTTCATAACCAAAGCAAATTACCATGTTGTTCTAAAAGACTCTCAAAATAATATAAGTGAAGCATGAGATTTCATCTATTTATTCAAAATAAAACCACCACCGTGCTCTAAAAAGATATAAGTTAAGCACTGGAGCAAATGAGAAACTACTCCGAAAGATATAAGTGAAGATCAATGAGTAGTCGAACAATTATGCAACTATGTGAAGACTCTCTAACATTTAATAATTTCAGATCTTGATATTTTATTCAAAAAGCAAGCAAAACAAAATAAAATAAAATTACGCTCCAAGCAAAACACATATCATGTGGTAAATAAAAATATAGCTCCAATTAAAGTTACCGATGAACGAAGACGAAATAGGGGGTGCCTTCTGGGGCATCCCCAAGCTTAGGCTCTTGGTTGTTCTTGAATATTACCTTGGGGTGCCTTGGGAATCCCCAAGCTTAGGCTCTTGCCACTCCTTATTCCATAGTTCATCAAATCTTTACCCAAAACTTGAAAACTTCACAACACAAAACTTAACAGAAAACTCGTAAGCTCCGTTAGTATAAGAAAATAAATCACCACTTAGGTACTGTTGTGAACTCATTCTAAATTCATATTGGTGTAATATCTACTGTATCCTATCTATGTTTCATACCCTCCGATACTACTCATAGATTCATCAAAATAAGCAAACAACACATAGAAAACAGAATCTGTCAAAAACAGAACAGTCTGTAGTAATCTGTAGGTTTCGACTACTTCTAGAACCCCAAAAAATTTAAAATAAATTATGGACGTGAGAAATTTATCTATTAATCATCTGCAAAAAGAATTAACTAAATATCACTCTTCAATAAAAAATGGTAGCAATTCTCGTGAGCGCTAAAGTTTCTGTTTTTTTACAGCAAGATCGCAAAGACTTTCCCCAAGCCTTCTCAAAGGTTCTACTTGGCACAAACACTAATTAAAAGCATAAAACTACATCTAAACAGAGTCTGGATGAATTATTTATTACTAAACAGGAGCAAAAATCAAAGAACAAAAATAAAATTGGGTTGCCTCCCAACAAGCACTATCGTTTAACGCCCCTAGCTAGGAATGATGATTTTAATGATGCTCACATAAAAGATAAGAATTGAAACATAAAGAGAGCATCATGAAGAACATGACTAGCACATTTAAGTCTAACCCACTTCCTATGCATAGGGATTTTGTGAGCAAACAATTTGTGGGAATAAGAATCAACTTGCATAGGAAGGTAAAGCAAGCAAAACTTCAAAACTTTAAGCACATAGAGAGGAAACTTGATATTATCACAATTCCAACAAGCATATATTCCCCCCTCATAATAATTTTCAGTAGCATCATGAATGAATTCAACAATATAGCTATCACATAATGCATTATTTTCATGATGCATAAGCATAGAAATTTTATCACTCCCTACATAAGCAAATTTATTGACATGGATAATAGTGGGAGCAAACTCAACAAAATAACTATCATGTGAGGCATAATCCAATTAAAAATTAAAATCATAACGACAAGTTTCATGGTTATCATTATTCTTTATAGCATACATGTCATCACAATAATCATCATAGATAGCAACTTTGTTCTCATAATCAATTGGAACCTCTTCCGAAATAGTGGATTCGTCACCAAATAAAGTCATGACCTCTCCAAATCCACTTTCATCAATATAGTCATCATAAATAGGTGGCATGCTTTCATCATAATAAATTTGCTCATCAAAATTTGGGGGACAAAAAATATCATCTTCGTCAAGCATAACATCCCCAAGCTTGTGGCTTTGCATATCATTAGCATCATAGACACCCAAGGAATTCATACTAACAACATTGCAATCATGCTCATCATACAAAGATTTAGTGCCAAACATTCTAATGCATTCTTCTTCTAACACTTTGGCACAATTATCAGAATCCTTATTTTCATGAAAGACATTAAAAAGATGAAGCATATGAGGTACCCTCAATTCCATTTTTTATAGTTTTCTTTTATAGACTAAACTAGTGATAAAACAAGAAACTAAAAGATTCGGTTGCAAGATCTAAACATATACCTTCAAGCACTAACCTCCCTGGCAATAGCACCAGAAAAGAGCTTGATGTCTACTACACAACCTTCTTCTTGTAGACGTCGTTGGGCCTTCAAGTGCAGAGGTTTGTAGGACAGTAGCAAATTTCCCTCAAGTGGATGACCTAGGGTTTATCAATCCATGGGAGGCGTAGGATGAAGATGGTCTCTCTCAAGCAACCCTGCAGCCAAACAACAAAGAGTCTCTTGTGTCCCCAACACACCCAATATAATGGTAAATTGTATATGTGCACTAGTTTGGCAAAGAGATGGTGATACAAGTGCAATATGGATGGTAGATATAGGTTTTTGAAATCTGGAAATATGAAACAACAAGGTAGAAAGTGATAAAAGTGAGCGTAAATGGTATTGCAATGCGCTGAAACAAGGCCTAGAGTTCATACTTTCACTAGTGAAAGTTCTCTCAACAATGATAACATAATTGGATCATATAACTATCCCTCAACATGCAACAAAGAGTCACTCCAAAGTCACTAATAGCGGAGAACAAACGAAGAGATTATGGTAGGGTACGAAACCACCTCAAAGTTATTCTTTCCGATCAATCCATTGGGCTATTCCTATAAGTGTCACAAACAACCCTAGAGTTCGTAGTAAAATAACACCTTAAGACACAAACCAACCAAAACCCTAATGTCACCTAAATACTCCAATGTCACCTCAAGTATCCGCGGGTATGATTATATGATATGCATCACACAATCTCAGATTCATCTATTCAACCAACACAAAGAACTTCAAAGAGTGCCCCAAAGTTTCTATTAGAGAGTCAAGACGAAAACGTGTGCCGACCCCTATGCATAAGTTCACGAGGTCACGGAACTCGCAAGTTGATCACCAAAACATACATCAAGTGGATCACGTGATATCCCATTGTCACCACAGATAAGCACATGCAAGACATACATCAAGTGTTCTCAAATCATTAAAGACTCAATCCGATAAGATAACTTCAAAGGGAAAACTCAGTTCAGCACAAGAGAGTAGAGGGGGAGAGACATCATAAGATCCAACTATAATAGCAAAGCTCGCGATACATTAAGATCGTACCACCTCAAGAACACGAGAGAGAGAGAGAGAGAGAGAGAGAGAGATCAAACACATAGCTACTGGTACATACCCTCAGCCCCGAGGGTAAACTACTCCCTCCTCGTCATGGAGAGCACCGGGATGATGAAGATGGCCATCGGAGAGGGATCCCCCCTCCGACAGGGTGCCGGAACAGGGGCCCGATTGGTTTTTGGTGGCTACAGAGACTTGCGGCGGCGGAACTCCCGATCTATTATGTTTCCTGATGTTTTTATGGTATGTGGATATATATAGGCGAAAGAAGTCGGTTAGGGGAGCCACGAGGGTGGGGGCGCGCCTCCCTGCCTCGTGGCCACCTCGAAGCTTCCCTGACGTCTACTCCAAGTCTCCTCGATTGCTTCCGTTCCAAAAATAACTCTCCCGAAGGTTTCATTCCATTTGGACTCCGTTTGATATTCCTTTTCTTCGAAGCACTGAAATAGGCAAGAAAACAACAATTTGGGTTGGGCCTTCGGTTAATAGGTTAGTCCAGTAAATAATATAGAAGTGTATAATAAAGCCCATAAACATTCAAAACAGTTAATATAATAGCATGGAACAATCAAAAAATATAGATACGTTGGAGACGTATCAATCAGCTAAGAAATCAGGTTTGAGTTCTGGCTGCGCGACACCATACACCGCCACCAATGGCCAATTAAACCCACCGGCCTTTGATCTGACCCAAAATTTTACCGCGAAGTCCCCCATGACCACACTCCGAACTTCCAACGAATCACACTTAACTCCAAGTAAGATCCCGCCGGACCTTCCTCTTGGAGGTAGTCAATGCCAGTCGAAGTCGACACCCCCAGAAAGAGTGCTAAGGAAGTGGGGGGTGAAGTTGGCCCTTCCAGTTTCAGAAAGGGCAATCAAGTCCAGCTTGTGTTCAATAGACGCATCGGCTAGAAACCTTCTTTTAACCAAGTCTTTAAGACCTCTGCTATTCCAAAAAAATCCTCTCATATTTCATCATGAATTTTTTAGAGGTACGGATCCTAGCACTTCTACGTACTGCTGAAACTGGATAAACCTTCTGTTTCCACTTCCGTTTAGGCTTATTTTGGTCTGTCGGCCGATCCTCACAACCGGCCTCCGTGGACCTAACCCCTGGGACATCAACATGGATCGAGCCCCTAGGGGAACTGAAATCCTCATCTTCCTCTGTCTCAGGAAGTGTAGGAGCAAGATCCGCACAAAAACTATCAAGAACCCTGATTCCCAACGCGTCTATGTCGGAATCGTTCATGGGTTTAACAACAGCTAGATTACGAATCATTTCCAAAGCGCACTCCACTTCTAGATCGAGGATATCATTAACTGATCTAGTGATTTCATTATCATTACTACCTAGTGAGACCCCTAATTGATTTTGCATTGTGAACAATCTCATCATTAAAAAAATGCAAAATTGAATTGGACGTATTGACTGACATACCAGTAGTGACCGCAATGTCACGAAGCTTGGCCGCCCGCATAGCGCACCTCAGTTGCATGTCATCAACATCCGGCTGCTCCTTAAGACGACTGCTCATCTGCCGTCCTTCAGAAACATGATCTGGGATCCCTCCAAACGCAATGATGTCCTCCTGCGTGGGTCCGTTTGAGGTGGGGCCTCCTGCCCAACCCCCAATAGAGATCGATTGAACTAGAATAGCCGAACAACCTCCTAGAGCCGTGGAAGCCTCCCGCGGCATCGGCCGGTGGCCGGACCCCAGAGATGCCACCGGAACCACACCAACTGTCGGCGCCAAGGGAGAGGAAGGGGTGAAGGCCGCCTGCCCACGCCCCCTCCCGACCTGGTCCCCCCGGTTGAGTGAGGCGATGTCACCACCAGACACGCCACTTGGGGTGAAGCAGATGCCGCCAAGGGAGAAGTGGGGACGAAGACCTCCTGCACACGTCCCCCTTCCGGTCATGCCGTCGAAGCCGAGCACGACGAAGGAGATGCAGGGGTGGAGGCCTCCTGCCCGCGCCCCGCACCCTGTCTGCCCGCCAAGGGAGAGTCAGGGGCGGAGGCCTCTTGCCCTCGCCCCCACCTAGTCCGACCGCCCCGCTGGCCCGTGGCATGACCTCCTCGGCAATAGTCCTGACTGGGCTCCTCGCCCGCGGAGAAGCACCTCCCAGGTCAGACGCTACTGGTGCTGTCGGTACAGTCTCCACCAAGGGTAACACGACAACAAACTCTATCCACGGGAGCATCAGCATCAACAAAATCCAATGTAGGAAGTGATCGCTCAAACACATCATCACGCTCCACCTGATCACTCCACAATCTCGGAGGAGCGGATGCAAGCTCGAACTAACCAAATCTCAAGGTGCTCATGGGTGCATTCGTGGATGGTGAAGTCCCTTTCCCGGGTGCCGTCACGTCAGATCCCTGGATGTTAGACGCATCATGTCCACGGTCATCCTGTCGCACCTCCTTGTTACCCGAGCCATCATCCTTATCCAACATGTCAACATTGTCAACATCATTCGCTGCCAAAGCCTTTGAGAAAAGCTCAATGTCCACGAACTCAATCTCGAGGTTATAAATCATGCCTCTATGGGTCCACTTAACGGCATCTGGCACGTACTCAATGTCGAGGATGCTAATAAGCAATCTGGCCACCCCATGAGCACGGGTAAAGGCCATATCCACCCTCTCGGTTTTTCCAACCAACGTCCCCAAGCTAGCCGCAACTCAAACATCATTCAGTGGCTTGGACGGTGCCCCCGAGAAACGAAGCCAGACCTGAGTGAGTGGTTTACCTTTGGGCTCAACCTTTTTCCTCTCATGAAACTCGAGGATGCACTCAGTGCCTGGAACTCTGCACAACCCGAAACTCAGGATTCGCTCCAAATCCTCAGTCGAGGGAAAGTCCACCTTGTACATATTATCCTCGAGTCTGATAAGTTCCCACTAATGGTTACCTGGTGCCAACTCATTCAGCCTGTGTAAGATTTGTGCATCGGTCAAGTCACCCTTGGTAACTTTCACCACCCTCGTGGTTGCACTCTGAGGCACATCAGGTATCTTCGTAGCACTAGGAGACCCGAAAAACATCAACTCCGCGCAGCACACATCATAGATCGCAAGACCCGGCATGGGCTCACGCAAAAGCGGGCACTCTCCCGAAGCATGCACTGGTTTGGAACAAGTATCACAAAGCTCAGCAGTACATTCAACAATGAAGTGTCCCTGTTCACCACAGCGATAGCAAAGCATTTTCTCTTTCTTGCGGGCCCATTTGCTAACTTTCTCACCACCCGGCCTGTCAAGCGCTCCAACAGAGCCTGCAACTGCCGTCTCGTTCGCGGGCTCCGCCGCAGTAGCCAAAGCTGACACCACAGCCAGGACCTGGCCAGACAAAGCGGGCGTCTATTGACCAACCACCTCTAAAGACACCGTCGGCTCAGCGACGTCGGTGACGGTAGTGGCAGACGGTGGAGGCTGATGGTAACGATTCTTGCCACCGCGGTCGTTCCGAGATCCTCTAAAACCACCTCTGTGTCTGTAGTCCGGGCCGGATGCCCCCTCAACAAAACCTCTCGGAGGGCCGAGAAACGGACGCTCTGCCGTCCCATCGCTCTGCCAGGCATAACCACGCCCTTCGCCCGAGGAGGATGATCCGCGATGTTGACCTTCACCGTACACATCATAGCCTTCGTCCCCCCATTGACCTCGGTGATGTCCGCGATCATCGAAGGCTCTGCTATGAAAAGCTGGAAAACGATGCCCCGAGCCACCGCCACCGCCACCACGGCGCGCCGGCGGTCCATGACGATCCGCGGCAGGCTAGTGCCCCTGGCAGCCCCATGCACCGGCTCCATTCGGGTTGCATGCGGCTGCGCAACCACGTCGGGTGGCGGAGCTCGCACAGGAGCCGGCGCCGGCGGAGCTCCTCCTGCTCGGAGCTGTTGGGTTGAGGTCCCCGAACGAGGAGGGGGTTGCTGCTGTTGTTGCTGGGTCGGCGGCCGAGGCGCCGCAGCCACCGCCCCTGGCACCACCGGCTTACGCCCCGGCGGCCGAGCCCCACCGCGACCCGCCATGCACGTCGCAAGGGGGGGGGGGGTATGCGCGCCGCTCGTCCCATCGTGCACGAGGGGAAGCCTGGGACAACGCAACGACGAACCCTAGGCGGCGGCCGAGGAACACGACGCAGGGTCTCGCTCGTGCATGCAGGTTCTATGTCGCGAGGAATAGGCACCGTTTTTGCCTGGGCCACAAACCTAGCTAGTCCCGGCCCATCCTCGGATAGCTCACACTGGGCCGACGGCCCATACTCAGGCCCGCCCACACAACGCTCAGCCGCCGCCAGTCCGTCGTGGCCCAGCAGACGATTCAAACGCGTGATCCGCGCTGCCCGGATCACGCCTGCTTGGTCGACCGCCGGTGGCCGCCGTAGTTAATACCTCCTTTTGTGTTTATTACAAGCCCCGCACACTTTTTTGAGTCTATTTGACTGAATAATAACGTTCTTATATTATGTGACAGAGTGAGTAATATTTGTGCCATACTAATATATCACTATCTACGCCGCAAAAAAATCACTATCTATAGCAATACTATAAAAAGACCCAAAAAAGCAGATCCAATAAATCTTGGCCATCTAATCATGTCGATCGAACAACCTATATTGGTTCAGTGGTAGCGTGCAATTAACATCGTATCAAATATAAATATCTACACTATACATGTAATTAATGCGTAGTTGATATCCTATCTAATATCAATGTGTAATTAATTTTCTCTCTAATATCGATGTACATTGCACCTACGCATTTATTAAAACATATTTTCAATGTTGTAATTTTTTTTATGGCACGCAACTCAGTATATTATTTGGTTTAACTGGGTTTTAAAAAGAAAGTTTACCCGTGGCCTCTCCACCGGACGGCTCAGTTTTCTCACATCAAGGTTCTGTTTGATAGCAAGGTATTGTAAAAACCAAAGTATTGAAAAACTGCAGTATTTTTGTCGGTAGGTAGAAAATACCACAGTTTTGATATATCAAAGTATTTTGAAGTATTGTGAATATTGTGATCTGTTTGGCTACTGCTTTACGCAGCAACGATAAATTAGCTAGCTAGCCGGTTGATAGTCATTACAAACACGTTTGTTCGTAACTAGCTGCAATCACTTATCAATGGTTTGGTTGATCATAGATGATTAGTTGGTTATATGGATACTTGTGTGTTCTGGCCGGCACCAATGGACAAACATGGCACGAGCAAGTGCTGCATCAGCTCAGTTCTGTGGCCGCCCGCGTGAGTAGCAAGCTGGACCAGCAGCCCAGCAGGACTTGTTTGCTCCGTTCCTCACGGCTGGCGTGACGGTGTTGGAGAGGGAAACGATGGGAGGCAGGGATTGGTGGCCGGGAATGAAGGCGTTTCTTTCGCTAGCTCAGTTTTAAAAAAAGAAGTCCAAAGCTCTTTTTTTAAAATAGAGAAAATATCAAGGTTTTGCAAATACTACAGTATTAACAGCATCATTTTTAGTGGCAGCCAAACACCCCATAGTCGGTCATCCGTGACACTGCACACACGCATAAATTAGTGATTCTCTATATACAGGAAACTAAAATCGACTGTTGGTCCACATGTTTAGCTAGAGAAATAGGAGGCACCTGGCTTGACCAGTGCATAGTTCTCCCTGCCATTGGAACTAGGGGAGGGGTGGCCATCTTCTGGAACTCTACCATGCTGACGATGCAATCTCACTCGATAGGACAGTTTTCCATCATAACAAAAGTGCAGATAGGAGGACTAGGCAAAGAATTCTGGCTAACCATGGTTTACGGGCCCTCGGATGAGGATAGGAAAGATGATTTCCTCGCGGAAATAGCTAGAGTCGCCCCACCAACAGGCCAAGCATGGCTCATCAACGGCGATTTCAACATTATATACGAGGCTAGAGACAAGAATAACACCAACATCAACCGCAGGATCATGGGTAAATTTAGAGCAGCAATCAATGCGGGTGGCCTATGCGAGATCAAGTGCAAAAACCGCCACTTCACCTGGAGCAATGAGCGTCGAAACCCCATCTTAGTTAGCATCGACAAATTCTTCTGCACCATCGCATGGGAGGGGCTCTTCCCGTCATTTCTCCTGCATGCTGCATCAACTTCATGCTCAGACCACTGCCCTTTGCTCCTCGCGCCTGCGGCATCCCCTCGCCGTCCGGCAACATTTAAATTTGAGTCCTTCTAGCCCCGGTTCCCGCGTTTCCAGGAAACGGTCCAATACGCCTGGAACCGCCCAACACCAACGCGATGCGCTTTGGCGAGGCTACACGAGAAAATGAGAAGGGTAGCTATGGATCTCAAAATCTGGAGCAAATCTCAGTTTGGAGGGGCCAAGCTTCAGATGCACATTGCAACAGAAGTAGTCCCACGCCTCGACGTAGCTCAAGAAACTAGAGCCCTATCTGATGCAGAATTTCACCTTAGGAAAATGCTGAAGCTCAAAATCCTAGGCCTCGCCGCAATTGATCGAGCACGGAAGCGCCAAGCATCTAGGATTACTTGGCTGCGCTGGGGACGCGCCAACCGCCTTCTTCCAAGCGAAGACCAGTGCTAGGAGACGGAAATCATTCATCCACACGCTCCACGGCCCGTCCGGTGTAGTCACCAGGCAGGAGGACAAGGAAACCTTGATCTACGACCACTTCTCCTCCATACTGGGCACGGCAGCGCACCGCGACGCAACCATTGGCTGGCGTTCACTCGACATGCCCAGGCTGCAGGGTGGTGGACTGGACAACCCGTTCACGGAGGATGAGGTGTGGCGTGCTATCAAGGCGTCACCGGCAGATAGAGCACCGGGCCTGGATGGTTTCTCTGGCACCTTCTTCAGGTCATGCTGGGCAACTATCAAAGACGACATCATGGCAGCGTTCAATCAGTTTTACAATTTAGTCGGCAGCAATTTTGGAGCTCTCAACGCTGCGGTGGTCGCATTACTGCCAAAGAAGGACGGAGCGACGTCAATTACCGACTACAGGCCAATTAGCCTCATCCACTCCATAGCGAAGCTGATCTTCAAAGTACTCTCCCTCAGGCTTGCTAGTGTGATCCACACGCTCATCTCACCAGCGCAATCGGCCTTTCTTCGGACAAAGTGCATCCACGATAGTTTCTTATATGTTCAAAACTGCATCAAGGCCCTGCATCGACGGAAAACACCGGCTCTGCTTCTTAAATTGGACATAGCAAAGGCTTTCGATAATGTGTCATGGGAGTACATCCTTGAGCCTCTGCAACAAAGAGGTTTTAGCGCGCGTTGGAGAGATTGGATAGCCTTGCTGCTGTCCTCCTCCTCATCGTCCTTCCTCCTTAACGGCGTCCCCGGAAAGAAGGTCCGGCACCGGCGAGGCCTACGGCAGGGCAACCCACTGTCACCCTTCCTCTTCATCCTTGCGATCGACACACTACACCATCTTCTTCAGGCTGCAGCTGAGCAACACATCATTGCACCGCTGCCAGGACGAGAGCTAAAGGTTAGGATTAGCCTTTACGCCGACGATGCAGTTATCTTCACAAACCCGACTAGGCGGGAGATCGATCCACTCATGAAGATTCTTCGCGAGTTTGGCGCAGCCTCGGGGCTGCACATCAACCCCTCAAAGTCGATGGCCTTACCCATTAGATGTGAAAATATCGACCTAGGGCACATATTGCAAAATTTTGGAGGAGCGGTGGGGCACTTCCCAACGACCTACCTGGGTTTGCCGCTGACGCTAGCCAGGCTGCGACTCGCGAACCTGCAGTTCATCATAGATAGGATCAAAGCCCGTCTAGCGGGATGGAAAGGGAAGCTTCCGCCTTTGGCTAGTCGACGTGTGCTGGTTCGATGCGTCCTCAGCGCAGTGCCCACATTTGCACTGACTGTCCTTCGAGTGCCGAAGAAACTCCTAAAAGAGATAGACAAGTGCAGGCGTAGATTTTTATGGAAGCAAGATGAGGAGATCACAGGTGGTAGCTGCAAGGTTAACTGGACAGCAGTGTGCGCTCCCATGTCACACGGAGGACCGGGCATTCTCGACCTCGAGCGGTTCAGCCGCGCCCTTAGATTGCGGTGGCTCTGGACATCCTGGACCGATCCGGAGCGATCTTGGGTCGGTACGGAGCCACCGTGCAGCAACACAGACAAAGCCCTTTTCACAGCAGTGACCACGGTCACCATCGGCAACGGCGAAACGGCTCTCTTCTGGCACTCCTCCTGGATCGGGTCGAACAACCTAGCCAGCTCCTACCCCATCCTCTACTCGCACTCCAGGCGGAAAAACAGGACGGTGCTGAAGGAAATATGCCCTAGAGGCAATAATAAAGTTATTATTTATTTCCTTGTATCATGATTGATGTTTATTATTCATGCTAGAATTGTATTAACCGGAAACATAATACATGTGTGAATACATAGACCAACAGAGTGTCACTAGTATGCCTCTACTAGACTAGCTCGTTAATCAAAGATGGTTATGTTTCCTGACCATGAACAAAGAGTTGTTATTTGATTAACGAGGTCACATCATTAGTTGAATGATCTGATTGACATGACCCATTCCATTAGCTTAGCACCCGATCGTTTAGTATGTTGCTATTGCTATCTTCATGACTTATACATGTTCCTATAACTATGAGATTATGCAACTCCCGTTTACCGGAGGAACACTTTGGGTACTACCAAACGTCACAACGTAACTGGGTGATTATAAAGGAGTACTACAGGTGTCTCCAATGGCAGATGTTGGGTTGGCGTATTTCGAGATTAGGGTTTGTCACTCCGATTGTCGGAGAGGTATCTCTGGGCCCTCTCGGTGATGCACATCACATAAGCCTTGCAAGCACTGCAACTAATAAGTTAGTTGTGAGATGATGTATTACGGAACGAGTAAAGAGACTTGCCGGTAACGAGATTGAACTAGGTATTGGATACCGACGATCGAATCTCGGGCAAGTAACATACCGATGACAAAGGGAACAACGTATGTTGTTATGCGGTCTGACCGATAAAAGATCTTCGTAGAATATGTAGGAGCCAATATGGGCATCCAGGTCCCGCTATTGGTTATTGACCGGAGACGTGTCTCGGTCATGTCTACATTGTTCTCGAACCGTAGGGTCCGCACGCTTAACGTTACGATGACAGTTATTATGAGTTTATGCATTTTGATGTACCGAAGGTTGTTCGGAGTCCCGGATGAGATCACGGACATGACGAGGAGTCTCGAAATGGTCGAGACGTAAAGATTGGTATATTGGAAGCCTATGTTTGGACACCGGAAGTGTTCCGGGTGAAATCGGGATTTTACCGGAATACCGGGAGGGTTACCGGAACCCCCCGGGAGGCTAATGGGCCTATTGGGCCTTAGTGGAAAAGAGAAAAGAGGGAGCCCACAAGCTGGCCGGCGCCCCCCCCCCTTTCCCCTAGTCCTAGTAGGACTAGGAGAAGTGGGCCGGCCCCCCTCTCTTCTCTTTCCCCCCTTGAGTCCTAATTGGAATAGGATTGAGGGGGGGAGTCCTACTCCCGGTGGGAGTAGGACTCCTCCTGCGCCCTCTCCCCCTAGCCGGCCGAACCCCCTCCCCCTGGCCTTTATATACGGGGGCAGGGGGCACCCCAAGACACACAAGTTAACCGTTCCTTAGCCGTGTGCGGTGCCCCCTGCCACCAAATTCCACCTCGATCATACCGTTACAGTGCTTAGGCGAAGCCCTGCGTCGGTAGTACATCAAGATCGTCACCACGCCGTCGTGCTGACGGAACTCTTCCTCGACGCTTTGCTGGATCGGAGCCCGAGGAACGTCATCGAGCTGAACGTGTGCTAAGAACTCGGAGGTGCCGGAGTAACGGTGCTTGGATCGGTCGGATCGTGAAGAAGACGTATGACTACTTCCTCTACGTTGTGTGATCGCTTCCGCAGTCGGTCTGCGTTGGTACGTAGACAACACTCTCCCCTCTCGTTGCTGTGCATCACCATGATCTTGCGTGTGCGTAGGAAATTTTTTGAAATTACTGCGTTCCCCAACAGTGGTATCAGAGCCTAGGTTTTATGGTTTGATGTTATATGCACGAGTAGAACACAAGTGAGTTGTGGGCGATACAAGTCATACTGCCTACCAGCATGTCATACTTTGGTTCGGCGGTATTGTTGGTTGAGATGATCCGGACCAACCTTACGCATACTCTTATGCGAGACCGGTTCCCTCGACGTGCTTTGCACATAGATGGCTTGCGGAAGACTATCTCTCCAACTTTAGTTGAACCAAGTGTGACTACGCCCGGTCCTTGAGAAGGTTAAAACGGAGTCTATTTGACGAACTATCGTTGTGGTTTTGATGCGTAGGTGAGATGTGTTCTTACTTAAGCCCGTAGCAGCCACGTAAAACTTGCAACAACAAAGTAGAAGACGTCTAACTTGTTTTTGCAGGGCATATTGTGATGTGATATGGTCAAGGCATGATGCTGATTTTATTGTATGAGATGATCATGTTTTGTAACCGAGTTATCGGCAACTGGCAGGAGCCATATGGTTGTCGCTTTATTGTATGCAATGCAATCGCGATGTAATGCTTTACTAGATTACTAAACGGTAGTAATAGTCGTGGAAGCATAAGATTGGCGAGACGACAACGTTGCTACGATGGAGATCAAGGTGGCGCGCCGGTGACGATGGTGATCATGACGATGCTTCGGAGATGGAGATCACAAAGCACAAGATGATGATGGCCATATCATATCACTTATATTGATTGCATGTGATGTTTATCCTTTTATGCATCTTATCTTGCTTTGATTGACGGTAGCATTATAAGATGATCTCTCACTAAATTATCAAGGAGTGTTCTCCCTGAGTATGCACCGTTGCAAAAGTTCTTCGTGCTGAGACACCACGTGATGATCGGGTGTGATAGGCTCTATGTTCAAATACAACGGGTGCAAAACAGTTGCACACGCAGAATACTCAGGTTATACTTGACGAGCCAAGCATATACAGATATGGCCTCGGAACACGGAGACCGAAAGGTCGAGCGTGAATCATATAGTAGATATGATCAACATATCGATGTTCACCATTGAAAACTACTCCATCTCACGTGATGATCGGTTATGGTTTAGTTGATTTGGATCACGTAATCACTTAGAGGATTAGAGGGATGTCTATCTAAGTGGGAGTTCTTAAGTAAATTAACTGAACTTAAAAATTATCATGAACTTAGTACCTGATAGTATCTTGCTTGTTTATGTTGTAGATAGATGGCTCGTGCTGTTGTTCCGTTGAATTTTAATGCGTTCCTTGAGAAAGCTAAGTTGAAAGATGATGGTAGCAATTACACGGACTGGGTCCGTAACCTGAGGATTATCCTCATTGCTGCAGAGAAGAAATACGTCCTGGAAGCACCGCTAAGTGCCAGGCCTGCTGCAAGAGCAACACCAGAAGTTATGAACGTCTGGCAGAGCAAAGCTGATGACTACTCAATAGTTCAGTGTGCCATGCTTTACGGCTTAGAACCGGGACTTCAACGACGTTTTGAACGTCATGGAGCATATGAGATGTTCCAGGAGTTGAAGTTAATATTTCAAGCAAATGCCCGGATTGAGAGATATGAAGTCTCCAATAAGTTCTATAGCTGCAAGATGGAGGAGAACAGTTCTGTCAGTGAGCATATACTCAAAATGTCTGGGTATAATAATCACTTGATTCAATTGGGAGTTACACTTCCGGATGATTGCGTCATTGACAGAATTCTCCAATCACTGCCACCAAGCTACAAGAGCTTTGTGATGAACTATAATATGCAAGGGATGAACAAGACTATTCCCGAGCTCTTCGCTATGCTAAAAGCTGCGGAGGTAGAAATCAAAAAGGAGCATCAAGTGTTGATGGTTAACAAAACCACTAGTTTCAAGAAAAAGGGCAAAGGGAAGAAGAAAGGGAACTCCAAGAAGAACGGCAAGCAAGTTGCTGCTCAAGAGAAGAAACCCAAGCCTGGACCTAAGCCTGAAACTGAGTGCTTCTACTGCAAGCAGACTGGTCACTGGAAGCGGAACTGCCCCAAGTATTTGGCGGATAAGAAGGATGGCAAGGTGAACAAAGGTATATGTGATATACATGTTATTGATGTGTACCTTACTAATGCTCGCAGTAGCACCTGGGTATTTGATACTGGTTCTGTTGCTAATATTTGCAACTCGAAACAGGGACTACAGAATAAGCGGACACTAGCAAAGGACGAGGTGACGATGCGCGTGGGAAACGGTTCCAAAGTCGATGTGATCGCAGTCGGCACGCTACCTCTACATCTACCTTCGGGATTAATATTAGACCTAAATAATTGTTATTTGGTGCCAGCGTTGAGCATGAACATTATATCTGGATCTTGTTTGATGCGAGACGGTTATTCATTTAAATCAGAGAATAATGGTTGTTCTATTTATATGAGTAATATCTTTTATGGTCATGCACCCTTGAAAAGTGGTCTATTCTTATTAAATCTCGATAGTAGTAATACACATATTCATAATGTTGAAGCCAAAAGATGCAGAGTTGATAATGATAGTGCAACTTATTTGTGGCACTGCCGTTTAGGTCATATCGGTGTAAAGCGCATGAAGAAACTCCATACTGATGGGCTTTTGGAACCACTTGATTATGAATCACTTGGTGTTTGCGAACCGTGCCTCATGGGCAAGATGACTAAAACACCGTTCTCCGGCACTATGGAGAGAGCAACAGATTTATTGGAAATCATACATACCGATGTATGTGGTTCGATGAATATTGAGGCTCGTGGCGGATATCGTTATTTTCTCACCTTCACAGATGATTTAAGCAGATATGGGTATATCTACTTAATGAAACATAAGTCTGAAACATTTGAAAAGTTCAAGGAATTTCAGAGTGAAGTTGAAAATCATCGTAACAAGAAAATAAAGTTCCTACGATCTGATCGTGGAGGAGAATATTTGAGTTACGAGTTTGGTGTACATTTGAAAAATTGTGGAATAGTTTCGCAACTCACGCCACCCGGAACACCACAACGTAATGGTGTGTCCGAACGTCGTAATCGTACTTTACTAGATATGGTGCGATCTATGATGTCTCTTACTGATTTACCGCTATCATTTTGGGGTTATGCTTTAGAGACGGCCGCATTCACGTTAAATAGGGCACCATCTAAATCCGTTGAGACGACGCCTTATGAACTATGGTTTGGCAAGAAACCAAAGTTGTCGTTTCTTAAAGTTTGGGGCTGCGATGCTTATGTAAAAAAGCTTCAACCTGATAAGCTCGAACCCAAATCGGAGAAGTGTGTCTTCATAGGATATCCAAAGGAAACTATTGGATACACCTTCTATCACAGATCCGAAGGCAAGACTTTTGTTGCTAAATTCGGAAACTTTCTTGAGAAAGAGTTTCTCTCGAAAGAAGTGAGTGGGAGGAAAGTAGAACTTGACGAGGTAACTATACCTACTCCATTATTGGGAAATAGTACATCACAGAAAACTGTTTCTGTGAGAACTACACCAATAAGAGAGAAAGTTAATGATGATGATCATGAAACTTTAGATCAAGATACTACTGTACCTCGTAGATCAACCAGAGCAAGATCCGCACCAGAGTGGTACGGTAATCCTGTTCTGGAAGTCATGCTACTAGATCATGATGAACCTACGAACTATGAAGAAGCGATGGTGAGCCCAGATTCCGCAAAGTGGCTTGAAGCCATGAAATCTGAGATGGGATCCATGTATGAGAACAAAGTATGGACTTTGGTTGACTTGCCCGATGATCGGCAAGCAATTGAGAATAAATGGATCTTTAAGAAAAAGACCGACGCTGATGGTAATGTTACTGTCTACAAAGCTCGACTTGTCGCAAAAGGTTTTCGACAAGTTCAAGGAGTTGACTACGATGAGACTTTCTCACCCGTAGCGATGCTTAAGTCTGTCAGAATCATGTTAGCAATTGCCGCATTTTATGTTTATGAAATTTGGCAAATGGATGTAAAAACCGCATTCCTGAATGGATTTCTGGAAGAAGAGTTGTATATGATGCAACCCGAAGGTTTTGTCGATCCAAAAGGAGCTAACAAAGTATGCAAACTCCAGCGATCCATCTATGGACTGGTGCAAGCATCTCGGAGTTGGAATAAACGCTTTGATAGTGTGATCAAAGCATTTGGGTTTATACAGACTTTTGGAGAAGCCTGTATTTACAAGAAAGTGAGTGGGAGCTCTGTAGCATTTCTGATATTATATGTGGATGACATATTACTCATTGGAAATGATATAGAATTTCTGGATAGCATAAAGGGATACTTGAATAAAAGTTTTTCGATGAAAGACCTTGGGGAAGCTGCTTACATATTAGGCATAAAGATCTATAGAGATAGATCAAAACGCTTAATTGGACTTTCACAAAGCACATACCTTGACAAGATTTTGAAGAAGTTCAAAATGGATCAAGCAAAGAAAGGGTTCTTGCCTGTATTGCAAGGTGTGAAGTTGAGCCAGACTCAATGCCCGACCACTGCAGAAGATAGAGAGAATATGAAAGATGTTCCCTATGCTTCAGCCATAGGCTCTATCATGTATGCAATGCTGTGTACCAGACCTGATGTGTGCCTTGCCATAAGTTTAGCAGGGAGGTACCAAAGTAATCCAGGGGTGGATCACTGGACAGCGGTCAAGAACATCCTGAAATACCTGAAAAGGACTAAGGATATGTTTCTCGTATATGGAGGTGACAAAGAGCTCACCGTAAGAGGTTACGTTGATGCAAGCTTTGACACTGATCCGGACGATTCTAAATCGCAAACCGGATACGTGTTTACTTTAAACGGTGGAGCTGTCAGTTGGTGCAGTTCTAAACAAAGCGTCGTAGCGGGATCTACATGTGAAGCGGAGTACATAGCTGCTTCGGAAGCAGCGAACGAAGGAGTCTGGATGAAGGAGTTCATATCCGATCTAGGTGTCATACCTAGTGCATCGGGTCCAATGAAAATCTTCTGTGACAATACTGGTGCAATTGCCTTGGCAAAGGAATCCAGATTTCACAAAAGAACCAAGCACATCAAAAGACGCTTCAACTCCATCCGGGATTTAGTCCAGGTGGGAGACATAGAGATTTGCAAGATACATACGGATCTGAATGTTGCAGACCCGTTGACTAAGCCTCTTCCACGAGCAAAACATGATCAGCACCAAGGCTCCATGGGTGTTAGAATCATTACAGTGTAATCTAGATTATTGACTCTAGTGCAAGTGGGAGACTGAAGGAAATATGCCCTAGAGGCAATAATAAAGTTATTATTTATTTCCTTGTATCATGATAGATGTTTATTATTCATGCTAGAATTGTATTAACCGGAAACATAATACATGTGTGAATACATAGACCAACAGAGTGTCACTAGTATGCCTCTACTAGACTAGCTCGTTAATCAAAGATGGTTATGTTTCCTGACCATGAACAAAGAGTTGTTATTTGATTAACGAGGTCACATCATTAGTTGAATGATCTGATTGACATGACCCATTCCATTAGCTTAGCACCCGATCGTTTAGTATGTTGCTATTGCTATCTTCATGACTTATACATGTTCCTATAACTATGAGATTATGCAACTCCCGTTTACCGGAGGAACACTTTGGGTACTACCAAACGTCACAACGTAACTGGGTGATTATAAAGGAGTACTACAGGTGTCTCCAATGGCAGATGTTGGGTTGGCGTATTTCGAGATTAGGGTTTGTCACTCCGATTGTCGGAGAGGTATCTCTGGGCCCTCTCGGTGATGCACATCACATAAGCCTTGCAAGCACTGCAACTAATAAGTTAGTTGTGAGATGATGTATTACGGAACGAGTAAAGAGACTTGCCGGTAACGAGATTGAACTAGGTATTGGATACCGACGATCGAATCTCGGGCAAGTAACATACCGATGACAAAGGGAACAACGTATGTTGTTATGCGGTCTGACCGATAAAAGATCTTCGTAGAATATGTAGGAGCCAATATGGGCATCCAGGTCCCGCTATTGGTTATTGACCGGAGACGTGTCTCGGTCATGTCTACATTGTTCTCGAACCGTAGGGTCCGCACGCTTAACGTTACGATGACAGTTATTATGAGTTTATGCATTTTGATGTACCGAAGGTTGTTCGGAGTCCCGGATGAGATCACGGACATGACGAGGAGTCTCGAAATGGTCGAGACGTAAAGATTGGTATATTGGAAGCCTATGTTTGGACACCGGAAGTGTTCCGGGTGAAATCGGGATTTTACCGGAATACCGGGAGGGTTACCGGAACCCCCCGGGAGGCTAATGGGCCTATTGGGCCTTAGTGGAAAAGAGAAAAGAGGGAGCCCACAAGCTGGCCGGCGCCCCCCCTTTCCCCTAGTCCTAGTAGGACTAGGAGAAGTGGGCCGGCCCCCCTCTCTTCTCTTTCCCCCCTTGAGTCCTAATTGGAATAGGATTGAGGGGGGGGGGGAGTCCTACTCCCGGTGGGAGTAGGACTCCTCCTGCGCCCTCTCCCCCTAGCCGGCCGAACCCCCTCCCCCTGGCCTTTATATACGGGGGCAGGGGGCACCCCAAGACACACAAGTTAACCGTTCCTTAGCCGTGTGCGGTGCCCCCTGCCACCAAATTCCACCTCGATCATACCGTTACAGTGCTTAGGCGAAGCCCTGCGTCGGTAGTACATCAAGATCGTCACCACGCCGTCGTGCTGACGGAACTCTTCCTCGACGCTTTGCTGGATCGGAGCCCGAGGAACGTCATCGAGCTGAACGTGTGCTAAGAACTCGGAGGTGCCGGAGTAACGGTGCTTGGATCGGTCGGATCGTGAAGAAGACGTATGACTACTTCCTCTATGTTGTGTGATCGCTTCCGCAGTCGGTCTGCGTTGGTACGTAGACAACACTCTCCCCTCTCGTTGCTGTGCATCACCATGATCTTGCGTGTGCGTAGGAAATTTTTTGAAATTACTGCGTTCCCCAACAGGTGCGTGAGGCGCTTACGGGCGAAACTTGGATAAAAGACCCGCGACACGGGAATCTACGGCCACTGCTGCCGGAATTTATCAGGCTACACCGCGCGATCTCGTCGACTGGGCTAACTGATGGGAACAGGGACAAGATTAGATGGACCCTAGAGGCGAGCGGCCAATACTCGGCAAGCTCGGCTTACGCCGTGCAATTTCAGGGAAGAGTCCATGTTGATTGGCACAAGTTGATCTGGGAAGCAAAGGTGCTGGGGTGCATTAAGATTTTCAACTGGCTCCTCCTGCAGAACCGACTATGGACGTGCGACAGACTGCAACGGCGCAGCTGGCCGAACAATTATTTCTGCCCGCTTTGCGTCCGCAACCTGGAGACAGCACACCACCTAGTTTGGACCTGCACACTAGCCCGTGAGGTTTGGGAGAAGGTGGCTGCAAGACGGGGATGCCAACAGTTTCACCCACGGCAACAGGCACAGGAAGAAAGCGTCGTCGCTGTTTTCCAGCAGATAGCGGCAAACACTCAACCGGCGCAGCAGAGGGCCAACAATGCCATCATGCTCTTAACATGATGGGAGCTTTGGCAAGAGCGGAACCGGTGTGTGTTTAGGGGAAAAATACCTTCAGTACAAGACATGGTACAGGCCATTGAGCACTTCATTGAGCTATGGCGGCAAGCGGGAGCAACTCA
Source organism: Triticum monococcum (assembly GCA_034509565.1). Classification (NCBI taxonomy): domain Eukaryota; kingdom Viridiplantae; phylum Streptophyta; class Magnoliopsida; order Poales; family Poaceae; genus Triticum; species Triticum monococcum. Next base: position 547,442,154 of record CM067843.1, on the reverse strand, counting down.
CCTAGGGAGACTCTTTTGGGATCCACCATGAGAAGTTAGATAAAGAGTTTTTTTTTTCTTTCAGTTTTGTAACCAAAACTGGTCCTAGGACCCTCATCCCATCCTTTATATTTTCCTCATTGCTTTCTACTTATCAATGAAACGCCAGCAATATGCTGGGTCTTTCAACAAAAAAAACACCCCATAGTAAATAAAACTATGGTACTATTAAATACTGTAGTATTCTCAAAATACTTAGAAAAAACAGAGCAATCAAACGGGGCCTAACTCGACAACTGTTTTCTTCTAATATGAAATGCCAGAGCTCCTGCCCATGCCTCTCGGCAAGCATTTCAAGAAAACAACGCAGGGAGAGATGAAGGAATGAATTAGCCAGGCCGTTATATTAAGATTGTGTGGTAGATCAGCAGGGGCCGGATGAATGCACAAATCAGAACTGCATACCAGAACACAAAAGGCAATCCAGTTTCTCCATGTCCCTCTCAGTCCAACTCTAGTTAACCTTATCGCCAACCTCCTCTACAACTACAGCCTTATCGTTAACTTCACCGGTCATTTTTGGCATGGACACTTGGCGGAAAAGAAAGCAAGGCCACCATATGTGTGCAGCTGCCAAGAAGGAAAAGCTATAGCCAGGGAAAGGGAGTGGAATGCGGTTGCTTCTTCCACCTGAAAAGAAAAGGCGCTTTGAGCTATAGCAACAGTCCCGGGGGTGGTTGCTGCGGCGTGCGGGGAGAGTGATGCGCGCATTCCCGTCGACACCGGAATGCAAGGAGAGAGTACGTGATGGAGATTTCAGATCAGTGGTTGCTGCGGCGTGCGCCACCACCAGAATCTAGCCCGAGTTTGCGCGGTCGTGGAGTAGTTTATTGGGTCGGAGAACGGGCGCGCCGAAGCCTCGCCGCTCTCGATACAGAGCAATGCGTTGCATGCGGGCGTGGGGTGTGGGGAGCCTGAGAAAGAGCACGCTGGTTTGAATTTCGGTGGGCATCTTGGATGGTTTCCGTGGGTGGTGTGGTGTGGTGTTGCTTGCTATCGTGTGTGATTCCGGGGGCTGATTAGACTAGTTGATTGACACACACGCGCTTAACAAGCCACGCCTGCCTCTTCCAAGAGACAAGCCAAATTTGATACGGCATGCATCTTGCTAATTGAAAAGGCACTGAATTGGGTATGTGAAGACTGAAGCATGCATGCCGAGTACTAGTGGGTAAGCTTACGTGAGTGAGGAAACACGGTGAGGTGCACTCTTCGTTCTAGAGATGATCAGCGTGCCAATCTAGCTAGCACTCTGGCGCGACAGAGGCTAGTAGGATCTGAGTGTGTCTCTGGATCGATCCTTGTGTCGGACATGTGCAGGGTGGTGGGAGGCAAAATGCTTGTCTCTGGTCAAACGGAAGTGATATCGCCGTCAACCAATCCATTATAGTATGCATGGCTACGCAGATAACATTATCTGTTCTTTCTATCTTCCACTCCTGCGGTCCTATCTTGTTGGTGTAGTACTTCTTTTCTTCGATCTAGTAGATCGGAAGAGATATGTTTAGTTGTTACTTTATCCGTCCGGGTTTATCAGCCCCCTACGTATTTTAGGTTGATGTTTGATCATCTGTATTAAATAATAAAATATAATGCATATATGGTAGTAGTAAAGCATACAATTAAGGATTGGTATTCAAAAGAGGATTCACATGGTATTTTTTGTGACATTTATTTATATATTATTAGTTAAATTTATGACCATCTTTTTGTTTACTCATAAATAGTTTTGATTGCTTACGACATGTGCCATGTGATACAGAGACACTCGATAAGCCCGGACGGAGGGAGCACACACCTTTTTCTCACAGAAGGAGAAACCTTTGTAATTAATTACTCAACATCGGGATTACAATCATTGAGCAGCTAATGCTCAACACACAAACACAAGGTAGGTATTTTACATGATACACTAGCAATTAAGCGTTTATGTCCTACCAATGAGCACTAATGCTCAAGTAAAAACCAAAATACTTTTCTAAGCATCTCGCATGTGGCCTAATTAGTACTACCTCTGTCCTGAAATTAACCGTTGCTGAAATGATTGTATTTAGACGCGTTTCAGTGCATAGATTCACTCATTTCAGCGACAGTTAATTCTGGACCCGGGGGGGGGGGGGGGGGGGGAGTATATGTTAGCGGAAGAACTATACATCGAATCGATGATTTACCGTGCAAATTTCTCTCTACTAGCTATCGGCCCTAGGAGCAAGCGGCAATTTTATCTCATTTCGGCTTTTAAAGGCAAAAGGGGGGCTATCTATGCGTAGCTCAATGGAGTTGCATTTGCTAAACCGAAATTGCACTTTTATAAAATTGAATCAAACATAGGAAACTCCAAGGCAACTTAGGACCAACAAAATCCAAAAAAATGCCTACTCAGATGCGACCCTTTGGATTACCAAAAAATGTCTCAAGTGTAAGGTCATGACTAATATATTTTTTTGCGTGTCATGACTAATATGCTCGAACATATTAATCAAAGTCGTCAAGTCATGTGGAAGTTGATAACCAATTGTTTTCCTTGTCGCGTATCTGGGTAATGGAGGCGTTAATCAGGAATGTCCACATCATGGTGATTCATGCGGGTTATAGCTAGCTGACAAACACAAAGAGCATTACCACTCGATGGCAAGAGAAATAAATTTTTTATGTTGTCCTTGTGATGATGATACAAGGATGCATGTTCGCTTGTTGCGTGTCGTTGCTTGCATCGGCTCCCTTCTTCTTCGTGTTTTCTTTTGGTTGTGTGCATCCCCAATATATTGACCAGGTACGATATAGTGTTGTTGCAAAAGCCGGTGAAATTCGTATCATCTTGGTATTGATATATTAGATTTTATGAACAATAAAAAAGAAATTTGTATCTAGGTACATCAACAGCTCATACACAAATGCACACACCCAATAAGTTTTGCCCTGGTAGCTTGTCAGGTTGAGCATGTATCATGCTGCTTTTTATTAGGACGTATCCTTGAATATTATTACATTTGGCATCTGTTGTTGCAACGATCTGTTAATGTGTCAGTTCTTTTCTGCTAATTACATGCTCAACATTATTTTGAAACAAGGCTGTATGGTAGTGTTCTATTCTATCATATTGATTTCTTAGTGAGTGTACACGACGCTATCTTAGCAATGACACACAATATACATGGTGATGGAATAGAGAGAAACGGGAAAAGGGAGAAATTGTGTTCTCTTACCGAAGAGCTAATATCTTAGTTAAAGAAAAAGAGACATTCTCTCCGTTGTACGAGATGTCTTCTCTCTATTTTTTAAAATTAGTTTTAATCACCTGATAATTTCAGGATCAGGCAAACAGTTAGCGCTAGAGATGACCCATTGAATTACCATGTCGTTTGTGGGAATATAACATGTTTTTTGTCCCTAGATAACGTGAAATATATGTGAGGAGGCCGCTTTTATCAACTAGTGTACATGCCGCTGGCTAGTGCTCAACTTTGAAACCTAAAATGTGTGGAAGAAGATAACCATCTTTCCTTAACGTGCGCTTTCATTAAACCACTTTGATCGTTGGAGTGGGTTAGGTTTCAAAATGTCAAACTTGCAATACTCCTATATTGTATTTTATGTAATTTATAGTTTTCATTATCTCTATTTATAGTATTACTACCGGCTTAAGTAAGTTTGTACTTGGAGGACCACCGTACCTTACTCCCTCTTTGCATTTAGTCAACTCGGTGGCCGGCCAAAAGGAAAAAAAACTCGGTAGCCGGCCGCCTGGATGTACGGCAAATCGCCGGTCCACCTCAGCATGCTCAAGGCAAAAATTGCGTGTACAACCTGTGCCTGTCCGTGGCCATATTGTTTTCGCCCAAGGAAACGGGAGCTGCGAGGAGGCGTGGAGCGGGCGGGCGCGTGGCAGTACGGTCCCGGCACGAGCCGGCGCGTAGCCCGGCTGCGGCAGACCACGCGACCCCGGGCCCGCCAGCCAGTCACGCCCTACGCCCCTACTACCAGACAAGTAGTGGACCCGCTGTGATCTGCGATTGCGACCGATCCAGTAAACTGCTGCCAGTTGTTCCAACAACCGCTAGCCCTAGCGAGACTGCGACCCGTCGGAGATGACCGAACAGAGCATACGGTTTTGTGCACTTCCTTTTTGTTTTCGATTCGAGTTAATACTCCTCGGTTTCTTTTTGTCCGCATATACTCCCTCCATTCCACAATGTAGTGTGTTTTCTATCCCCGTGTTTTAATTTTGACCGTAAATTTAACTACCAAGACCAATTGTGACGGGAGTAAAAATTATATCAGTAAATTCGTGTTTGAGATAGGTTTTCAATTATATAATTTTTTCTCCCGCCGCAGTTGGCCTCATTGGTTAAATTTATGTTCAAAGTTGGACCTGGGAAGCGCGCGTGCACTATATTTTGGAACAGAGGGAGTAAGATTTAGGGCCTGTTTGGGACTGCTCCACTTCACAAAAACCGGTTTCGCTTCACTAAATTCACTTTGGAGCAGTTCCATCTAGAAGTTGTAGTACTATCAAAGAGAATGTTTGGCTGCCATCTAGTTTCAGCTTCAAAAATAAGAAATTTGGTGGAAAGGATCTATTTGACTGGTTGAGGGGGAAGAAACGAAGGGGTATCCACTTACTGGTGGCAGTGGTGGGTAATTTCCACCCAACTCCAGCTTCTAGAGTTTTTTGAAGCATCCCCTGAAGAACTTCATAAAAAACTGGAAGTTGTACCCTAGATTCTAGTTTTTTTACGGAGCGGCATATCGTGGAGCTATCCCATTTGGTTTGTATTTTCTGGAGCGAAGCTGAATTTTAAGGAGCATAGTAGTCCCAAACAGGCTCTTAGTCAAAGTCAAGCTTTATAGAGTTTGACTAACTTTATATTAAAAAATATAAACATTCATAATATGAAATCAATATTGTCAGATGCACCATAAAACGTATTTCCATACTATATAGTTTTAGTATTGTAGATGTTCATATTTTTTTATATAAATTTAGTCAAACTTTGTGTAGTTTGATTTTGACCAGATCTTATATACGAAGTAAAAAAAAACTGAAGGAGTAATATACAGTCCATCCACTTCAGGACTCTAGTCTAGCGATGCATTTGTTTTTTATCTTCGACCTCCCTTTATTATGAATGATAAGATGTTTTGATTTTTTTTGTACGTATCCCCCGCAAAAAAAGATGCATCCATCGTTTTACCTAACCCTGATGCATCCATCGTTGATACCTGCGAGGCACCATTGTTGTGCACACATGCACACACATTCAATGCAGGTTATCCCACGATAATCAATTGTTGCAAGTTATATACTTCTTCCGTCATGGTTTAGAAGGAAAATTTTCTGGGACCTAGGTGGTTATTTATTGGTTGTGAGATGGACTAAAAAATAGCATTCACACTACGCATGCATATAGAAATAGTATACGGGGTATTAATTAGCTACTAGAAATAAATGCAATGCGTCCTAAACCTTATTTATTGTGGAAACACACGTAAATTTAACTGTGCCTTCTAAACCGTGACGGAGGGAGTATTTGTTTATTTAATTGCAACAAATGCTTGTAACATAGTCGAATTATAAAATGATGCAATCATGCCATCCTCACACTTCGATCTACCGTAGTCATGCGTATCTGCTAACGAAAGAATGGTTATGTGCGTTGTTTGATGCAGAGGCAAGGAGTAGTCCTCCTTTTTCGGGGAAAAAAATCTGCTAACGAAAGAGAGTGGAACAAAGGAAACAATCGGATATTGTTAACATGTCCTCAGGCCCAGCAGACAAGTGGCATGTGGAGTGCGAAATCGCGACTAGAATGTTCATTTATTATTAATCGTGGCACGTCAAGTTGTGGACATGCGATTATTTCCTATTGAATTGGAGCCACGGGTTCAGGTGGACTCCACATGAACGAAGTAAAGCATAGCCACATATTAGATCTGGACATCTGGTGACCATTTTATACCAGTTGACATAATTGCACCCTTGCATGAGAACCATACCATACGTTCCATGGTTGTACGTAATTAAGGGGTGTGATTTTGGTTTTCTTCTAAGTATGGTGGGCTAGTTGCTTACTCCATACTGTAATTGAGAGAGTTCTACAGTGTTCTGTTTCTGAATCGAGAGATACATAGAGAGTTCAGTGCGCAACACATGCGTGCCGCTGATCCGTGCGAACGACTGAATTAAACTTCATGTGCGCGGTGCATGATCTCACCATCTGTACAGAGCCAGTCAGCAGTTCGAACTAAAGGAGTCCTGACACGAAGCGCTCTCAAGAGGCATGTGAGAGGGCAGAGGTGGACGAAGTTGATCAAGACATTCGTCGGATTTCTTTCAGTAGGCAGCAAGCATTTCACTTGAGCTGACAGTTATGGCAGCCTCTCCCGTCTCCGTGAGACGAACACCACCATCACTGACTGATTCACAACCATTCCAGTACCTACCTCCATGGCACTTCGCATGATAAGGGCTTCTTTGATTCAAAGGAATTTTATAAGATTTTTGGAGGATTGAAATCTTTAGATTTTTTTCCTATGTTGGTCTTTTGATTCATATGATTGGATCCCATAGGAATTTTTTCTATGAAATCTTCTATACTACGTTTCATAGGAAAATTAACATCCACTCCAACCTCTTTTTACAATTCCATTATTTTTTCCGTGGCATCAAACAATTATTGCTAATTCTATAGAATTCAAATGGGCATGCCACTCCAACCCTACACTTGTCCTATTCTTATGTTTTTAAAATCCTACGAATCAAAGAGGCCCTAAGATTGCGAACCACCCTAACTGCCCCCAATTAACTGGGCTGTGTGTTCTCTCTCTTAGCTACTCCGTTCTAGTCATGCAGAGGATTCTGGCTTAAAATAACATCATCTGAAGGCAGGATAACAGGAGATCACGTCACAAGATTATCAACAGATGTTTGTCTGCCAGGGTATATTTCAGCGTTCAGATTAGGTATGTCGGCCTCTTCAATCTTGGCATCAGCAATATGTGAGTGAATCTCAACTCTTCCCTTACTTTGCTTTTTTAATCCCATCCTAGTTCTCTGGATGTACAGAGGTTCAAGATAACTTTCAGTTCTGATCTGGACGCTTCAGGGAGATCATAGTAAGAACAGAATAATAGCTAAGCCATCATGCAAGTGGCCCACAAGGGCTCGGGGAGGTAAAATAAACCGGGACAAACTTATAATTTGCTGTAAAAGCAGCAACAGCAGCATGTCATAATCGTACACAACATTTGAAACAGGATTTTCAATACCTTCCCTGTCTCGCTAAGCAGGATGTTCTATAACCTGCGCCGCGTGGGCCTGAAGTACCCAACAAGAGATCTGGACAGGTACTTAAAATAGGAATATCTAGCTACATAACCTGCATAAGGCATCAGATAGAAAACTGCAAACCAGGAAATTTGTGGCCTAGATCTTGTGGCTTTCGCCCAGCTATTCTGCCTGCTAACAGAAAGATGAATACATTCAACTAGGTCATCAAGAAGGCATAAAGATTTTTTTCCCATTTACATGGAGGGTTTGCTTTGCTCCGAGAATGTAAACGATCTTCAGAAATTCACATGTTCGCTTTCCTCTCCCACCGTTCTTTAACATCAAGCCTGAAAATATGACATATGGGTGATAAGAGTGAGAGCCAATCGTTTCATTTCACACAAAAAGTGGTGGCAAGCTGGCACGTTAGCATTTGCGAGAGGTGGCCATAAGAAATGTCACACCTTGCTGGCTTACCACAGCTCCATTAGAACCATGGTAAAAGAAAGAGAAAAACTCGTCCCACGAATCAGATTTCCTTAGTTTTCTCACAAGAGTTTATCTCATGTCCATCAGATTAAGTTGACCATAAAAAATCTCATAATAACCTATAGATAGTCTATTAGTAATTTGCAGTTTGAATCATTATACTTTGTTCATAGCAAGTCAAATGGTGTCTTCTTTGTCAGATTTAGTCGTACAATGTATATGAACTTCTTGAATGATGAAAGGTGAAATTTAAAGGAATTCAGTGTTAATGAAGTTTTCCGATGAAAAGATGAGCATGAACTGCCTGAATAGCAACTAAGTAGAGAGTAGCATGAGAGATGAGACTGCATGAGATAGTGGAAAACATAAGCTGCCACGTAGTATGATACAGTACAGTGATGAAATAGTACCCCCAATGCAACTTCCTTTTGTTCCTCAAGGGCAGGGACGGTGCAAGATTCTGCAAATATGTGGGAATAAATCATCAAGCTATTTTTATGACAATGATATTTGTGAATTCCGTTAATTAATTAATGGCCTTGAAGAAACGATGATATGGCATCAAATCAATGATCTTGAATATATGAAGTCTAATAAATGTCTTAAAGATGTAAATGTATCTTGTATTACAACCGAACAGCAACAAAGTTAACTCAGTCTGGTATCAACGTACACAAAGGGTCACATCAGCTTTTGATCCTATCGAGTCAATGTACATTTAACAGACAAAGACACAAAAGGTATTATAATTGCAATTATATTGCATTTTTAACCTATTTGGTAAACACTATGTAAGAAATAGACAGATGCCAACACCAAACAGGCACTTCTAGATAAAACCAATAAGAATCTAAATCATTAAATTTTAGTTCATTTCGTGGCAAGAACACTTTCTTCATCAGCCCATGACACCTACTCTGAACTAAAACCAGAACCCTTATTTTGGAACGAAGGGAGTATTAACAAAAATAAGAAAACAGCATATATTTTGCTGCAACAACTGCAGAAATCGAGGTATCGCAGTTTGTTCCATTACCTGAGAAAATTTCAAGACCTAAAGACCAATTGAAATACGTTACCGGGACTTGAGAAATAAAAATTCTGCAGTAAATAGCTTTATTTCTACAGATAACCCTTTTCCTGCAACTAATTTGCTGTGCTACGATTAAAGGCCCAAGCAAAAGCAACAATCTTCACGAATTTAGATGAAAATAAGATAACCAAGCATTTTCATAAGTATAACCAGACATACCGCTTGGGCTCCTGTAGTTGATGTTGTATGCTGTACATCTATTGCGGCACTATCAATTGATTTATCCTTATTATTAAATTTAGAATCATTGGCTACATTTGTATTCTCCCCAGTTCTTCCTACAAATTTCAAATACAATGAACAAATAGCTTAAATATCTCCTGCAAAAAAGAAAAGAAAAAGAAACTGAACACAAGGTAATCACAGATACATAAAGAGAGATACCTTTAGGTTTTCCTTTGGATTTTGTTTTTTCCTTTATTTGTAGCCGTTTCTTGTGCAATTCCTGTAACATGAAAGATCAAACAATTTAGTTGGTATTTCTCGAAATAAAAACAAAACTAAAGAGTTGGTAACTTCAGAAAAAAGGATAGAAGCACTCTGAACAAACGTTTGGAAATTTGCCGTTTAATTCAGGGTTGAGATTCTTAAGGATGGGAAATTATGCTTTTCAACTGGAACTTCTCAAATGAAATTGTCGAGACCAGCATCTCATTAACAATCTATGTAATATGTATGGCACAAGACAAAAAAATGACCCAAACAAAAACATCACATCCAGTTTAGCACAATATCTTTTCTATAATCCAATCCAAACTCTAGCAACAATAGGTTTCAAATAGGCATTTCACAGAAGTGCTAATAGTATTATATTTCTCTCTCTTTGTTTGCCGTGTTTTCTCATTTGTTACACTCATCAATGTGCAACAGTGCAAGTACAGTATGCAGGATTCCTAACTAAAGCTAATATTGTGTCCTCTATGTTTTGACCTTGAATTTTGCAAGTTTTTTTTCTTTAACTGCAACAAGTGCTAAACACAAAAACTGCACTCTTAACAATATCTGGGAGATTTATTGTCTTCAAATTTTGATGCCGAGCGGTCAATGACTCAGCTAAAAATCTCTGGAAAACAACTGGATTTTGGATGCCTGCTCTGTTCCTCTATGGGAACACTTCCGTGTCCGGTCATGTGGTCAAAAAGGCGAGCACTTCAACTATTAGAATTCAGAAGCTGAAGATATGTCTATGCAGCAATGTTTCTACGCTTCATAAGACCAGTTTTATATGCTGGAAACAAATGAAACTATTCCTAACAATTTTCTATAAAAAGATCTGGATAAATTGGTTCATGGCAACAATGAGGGCATCATAAAAAGAAAACACAACATGTCACCCTTAGACAAAGGTGCTACAGCCATTCTGTATGACTATGACATTGACATTAAAGCCTACAGCTTGAACATTTTCCTCCAGTAATTGAAGAGTAGGGAGGGAGGGACCAATTTTGCCCTGCCCTAGTGTGCCCTTCCAAAGTACAGTACTAATATGATTCCTATAACGGTTAGAAAGAAGCATCCACCTGTGGGGGATCATGAACCTCACAAGATTCGCACTGAACATTGGAGAAATCTACTGTAAGTAAGAGAAGAAAACCTTAAACTTGTCGAGCTGATCTTGGGACAGCTTGGAGGGCTTGAATTCCGGATCGAGGAGCCTACTGGATGCGAGCGCATCCTCCTTTCCCTTCGCCTCGTCGCCTTCGTCAGCATCTCCTCCGCCTCCGCACCCCATCTCTTGCTTTGCCTTTTTCTTTCTTTCTTTCTCTGTCTTCCTTGCAATGTTGTCACTTCCTGGGCTCGTACCTAAGAGAGGGAAGGAAAGGAACAGATAGGCTGGGCCTGATCTTGGCCCAAAGGTTCGTATGGTGGTCGGGCCTGCTTGTATGGTCAGGTCCGATCTTGGCCCAATGTTTGTGGATTTTGAATACGAGGGCACCCAAAATAATAATAAAACTCAAAATAATAATAAATCCCCTCTTTCTAGGGTTTTTCTTCCTCTCGGGGACGCACGGCGGTGTTGTTGAGAAATCCACTTCCCCACCCCTGAACTCCAGCATGACAAGTTCGGGCTGATCCACGGGCTGTCCTTGTCTCAGAGGAATAGGGGTAGGGTTTCTCGCCCGACGGAAGTTTCCTTCTTGGTCTAGGGTTCAAGATGGCCGGAAGCACGTCAAGATCCGGCGCTACGGATGATGATGCGGCCATGATGAAAAAGTTGGTGCTCTCGGAGGAGGACCCCGATGATGTGGTTGTTGAAGAGGAAGATGCGATCTCGGAGGATTCCACTAGATGGATGGCAATTACCAGGGTTCATATGGAGAAGCCCTATAGTCAGTACTGGTTCTACAGAAACACGAGGGCCGCGTGGGATCTGACAAAGGAAATGAAGATCCGTCCACTTAATGATAATTTATACACGCTAAAATTCTCTTGGTTAAGTATTTGGGAAGAAGTTATGAAAGGACCTTGGACCTTCCGGGGAAATGCGGTGATTCTATCACCATATGATGGATTCTTGAAACCCTCGCCTTTCGCTTTGGATACAATAGAGATATTTGTGTAGATACAAGATCTTCTAGATGGCTACTATCCTCTGCACAAGTCTCTAGCACGGAAGGTAGGGGAGTTTGTGTACATTGAGCCAAAGTCGCATGATTTCGAGGGAAATTTCTTTAGGGTAAGAGTGAACATCAATGTGCAGACTTGTTGGCAACAAAAATAAGAGGGATATCTTTGTGGTTAAGTATGAGCGTCTGGTATGATTGGTGCTTCGTTTGCGGGTACATGGGACGCATCTTCAAGGAGTGCGGACATGGTATTCCTTCTCCATCTGCGCTAGTCTTCAAATACCTACAAGCTACCTGGTCTCACGGTGCTAGAAGAGGCACGTGGAGGAAGAGGCAGAGGTCGTGGACGTGGTGCTATAGGAGGTGGACATGGTCGTGGTCGTGGAACGGGCCAATAACCCCAGGAAGATGGCACATGCGACTACTGGTGACCCACAAGTATAGGGGATCAATCGTGGTCCTTTCGATAAGTAAGAATGTCGAACACAATGAGGAGTAGAAGGAATTAATAAGCGGTTTCAACAAGGTATTCTCAGCAAGTGTTATAAAATAGTAGTAACAAATAGTTTGCTAGCAAGATAATTTGTAGCAAGTAGCAAGTAACCAAAGTAACAAGGTGCAACAAGGTGGCCCAATCCTTATATTGCAAAGGACAAGCCAAGAGTATTTCTTATAATAAGCAAAGCGTTCTCGAGGACACATGGAAATTTGGTCTAGTCACGTTCATCATGTTTAGTAGATTCGCGTTCACTACTTCGACAAATTGTTATGTGGGTGGACCGGTGATAGGGTGCTGCTCTTACTTGAACAAACAACCCACTTATGATTACCCCCTCTCGCAAGCATCCACAACTATGAAAAAAGAGTTAAGATAAATCTAACCATAACATGAAACATATGGATCCAAATTAGCCCCTTACGGAATAACGCATAAACTAGGGTTTAAGCTTCTGTCACTCTCACAACCCATCATCTACTTAATAGTCCACAAAAAACCTTCCCCTAGGCTCAAGCATGGTAATATGTCATGTAGTTGATGTTCACACGACACCACTAGAGGAACAACAACATACATCTCATCAAAATATTGAACACATACCAACTTCACATGATTACTTGTAATAAGACTTCTTCCATGTCCTCAAGAACAAACGAAACCACTCACAAATCATATTCATGTTCATGATTAGAGGAGAATAATATATGATTAGCAATTTGAACATATGATCTTCCACCAAACAAACCTACTAGAATCAACTACAAGATGTAATCAACACTACTAGCAACCCACAAGTACCAGTCTGAGGTTTTGAGACAAAGATTAAATACAAGAGATGAACAAGGGTTTGAGATGAGATGGTGCTGGTGAGATGTTGATGGAGATGAGTTCTCCCATGATGAGAGGAACGTTGGTGATGACAATGGCTTCGTTTTCCCCTCCCGGAGGGAAGTATCCCCGGCGGAATCGCTCTGCCGGAGAGCAAAAGTGTTCCTATCCAGGTTCCGCCTTGAGACAACGACGTTTTGGCCCGAAAATATTCTCTCATTTTTTCTATGCCAAATGGCCTCATAGCATAAGATGGGCACCAAAGGGCATCTATGAGCCCCATAAGGCACTAGGGCGTGCCCCCTACCTTATGGGTCCATGGTTGATCTTCTTTGGTAGTTCTTTCTTCCAGTATTTTTTATATATCCTGAGATAATTCTCCATAAAATTTTAGGTCATTTGAAGCTCTGGAGAATAGTTGTCTCTCTTGTAGCTCTTTTAGGTCTAGAATTCCAGCTATCGGCAATTTCCTTCTTCATGTATATCTTGCATATTAAGAGAGAAAAGACATTAGAATTGCATAATAAAGTGAAATAATTATCAAAAAAACATTATAGTTAACAGTAGGAAAACATAATTGAAAATGGATGGATAAGCTTCCCCAAGCTTAGACCTCGCTTGCCCTCAAGCGAATGCCGAGCTCAATAATCATGACCACATGTTTATATAGAGGTGTCGATAAAACAAAATATATATATGGTAGCATGATGCTCATTATTATAGCAACAATTATTCCTCATAACACTTCTCATGATCAATTAATAATTCATTTACATGCTAAAGCATAAACAATAAACTTTCTTGAAAACTAACAAACTATGTTCTCAGTCACTGAAACAATTACTATTCATCAGGAAGAGTCTATGTAAGAGCTTTTGGTTTAGCAAATTCCACATACTCAACTATCATATAGTCTTCCATGATTTCTGACACTCAAAGCATATTTTTAGAACAAACTTTTCAATCAGACACATGGGAAGATGGGGGTTTAATGTTTCACCTCCCAACTTATTTACCTCAGGGATAACATCAACAATAATAACTCATGATTACCTATATCCAACATGATATATGTGCATGGATCGTTACTTACCACATGATGCTTGCTAAGTGGAGAATAATTGAGGGCGGAATAAGAATGAATACTATTGAATCTTGCATAAAAGTAAAAGCTAAAAAGTAAAAGATATGCCCTTCGCAGAGGAGGTTGTCATGAGCTTTTTTAATTTGGATGCGCAAGCTCTTAATGCAAAGGAATGTGACTTTATATTGCCCCTTATGATAGCAACCTTTATTATGCAGCCCGCCATTTTAATTGCGTTACCATCACAAGTTCGTACAAAGCTTATTTTCCCTTACAATAAAAGATCATACATATTTAAGAGCAATTTTTATTGATTTGCACCGATGACAACTTACTCGAAGGATCTTATTCAATTCATAGATAGATATGGTGGACTCTCATGACAAGAAACTGGGTTTAAGGGTTTTTGGATGCACAAGTAGTATCTCAACTTTGTACGAAATTTTGGCTAGCAAAAGATTATGAGCAAGCACCACATGTTAGAGGATCCATGACAATATAATTTCTATGTGAATATAAGCAAACATAACCCATTACATTGTCTTCCTTGTCCAACATCAACTATTTGATCAAGCTTAAAATAATTAATGGAGGCTCAAAATTGTAAAAGATGTCCAAGGTAGTATATCTATATGTGAAATATCTCTTCCCTTACTATTCTTTCATGAATTGCATCAATGACCAGTGCTATGTTTGTTAACTTCCAATAAATTTTACCAATCATACTTCTTATATGTGACGTCATTACTCCCCATGGGATTAGCATATGAAATTTTATATTGCTAAGATTGAAACAAGAAGGTGAAACAACAAAACTCAAACTACTCTTTATTATATAACTCTCACACGTGATTACATAGATAAATAGAACAATCGCGAAAAAGCACTCAAAACTATTTTATACTAATACTTTATTCTTCTAATCATGAAATAACTAAGGATCGAACTAGGATAGATAATGATGATAAAAGTGATGGTGATACGATTCCGGGGCACCTCCCCCAAGCTTGGAACAAGCCAAGGGTGGTGCCCATACCCGTGTACTCAAGCTTCTTTCTTCGGTGCTAGTGGTGATGAATTGGTGGGTGATACGTCCATTTTGCATCATGCTTTTATATTGATATTTATGGCATTATGGGCTATTATTACACATTATGGTACAATACTTATGCCTTTTCTCTCTTATTTCACAAGGTTTACATGAAGAGGGAGAATGACGACAGCTAGAATTTTGGACTGGAAAAGGAGAAAATCTGAGAGACCTATTCCGCACAACTCCAAAAGTCATGAAAATTTACAGAGAATTATCTTGGAATATATAAAAAATACTCAGCGAAGAAAATACCAGAGGGGACTCACCAGGAGGCCACAAGCCTCGGGGGCGCGCCCTACCCCCCTAGGCATGCCCCTGTGGCTTGTGGGCCCCCTGGCATGCTTTCGGTGTCCATCTTCTGCTATATGAAGGGTTTTGACCTGGAACAAATCACGAGGAAGCTTTCGGGACGAAGCGCCCCCGTCTTGAGGCGGAACTTCGGCAGAACCAATCTAGGGCTCCGGTGGAGCTGTTCTGCCGGGGAAACTTCCCTCTCAGAGGGGGAAATCATCGTCATCATTATCACCAACGATCTTCTCATTGAGAGGGGGTCAATCTCCATCAACATCTTCACCAGCACTATCTCCTCTCAAACCCTAGTTCATCTCTTGTATCTGATCTTTGTCTCAAAACCTTAGATTGGTACCTGTGGGTTGCTAGTAGTGTTGATCATTACTCCTTGTAGTTGATGCTAGTTGGTTTATTCGGTGGAAGATCATATGTTCAGATCCTTAATGATAATTAATACTCCTCTGATTATGAACATGAATATGCTTTGTGAGTAGTTACATTTGTTCCCGAGGACATGGGAGAAGTCTTGTTATAAGTAATCATGTGAATTTGGTATTCGTTCGATATTTTGATGAGATGTATGTCGTCTTTCCTCTAGTGGTGTTATGTGAACATCGACTACATGACACTTCACCATGATTTGGGCCTAGGGGAAGGCATTGGGAAGTAATAAGTAGATGATGGGTTGCTAGAGTGACAAAAGCTTAAACCCTAGTTTATGCGTTGCTTCGTAAGGGGCTGATTTGGATCCACATGTTTCATGCTATGGTTAGATTTATCTTAATTCTTCTTTCATAGTTGAGAATGCTTGCGAGAGGGGTTAATGATAAGTGATAGGCTTGTCGAAGTAAGGACAACACCCAAGCATCGGTCCACCCACATATTAAATTATCAAAGTAACGAACGCGAATCATATGAGCATGATGACACTACAAAAAACATGTTAATCCATGACAAATTTGTCATGACAGATTCGGAAACCTTCATGAATAGCCTAGTATAGCCCCACAAGCCTACTAAAGTCCACCCGAAGCCCTAAACCTTTCCCCCCGTATAAAATCTAACCCTAACACACTACCGTCCCCAATCTCATCCTCCACCTTCCCGCCGCCACGCCTCACCTCTTGGCACTATCCTCCGTCTCCACCTCCCCGCCGCCATGCCTCACCTCTCGGCACTATCCTCCATCTCCACCTCCCCGGCTCCAAGCGACGATGACGGCCCCAGATCCATGGAAACGGCCGCGGCGACGCGCCTCTACTGCTCACAACCAAAGACCAGGGCCATGGATCTGCGTCAGGGGCCTCCCTCCTCCGTCTCCAAGGCCACGCAGCTGCATCGCCATCCAGAGATTCGGAGCAGCAAGTGCCGGATGAGGAGAGGACAGCGACTATGACCTGTGGGAGGGCCGAGCTCGACCTCGTCGGCGATGACGACGCCCCGCACAAGGCCCCTCCCGTATTCCCCCTTGTCTCCTCTCTCCTTGATTCCTTCCTTCTTTGTCCCAACCCCAATCGAAGTTTTTTGCTTTGATTCAGATCAGTAGGAGCTATCTGCCTCTCCAGTTCCATGGACAACAATGACTGGGACCCCACGCTCGAGCCCGACGAGCTGGATGAACTCAACCCGAGCCAACCATAATGAATCCCCACAGAACAAGAAGGTCGGTCCTCTCTTTCTGTTTTTCTTTTCTTTCCAAGTGACTGATGCTCTTCTCTAGCATAGTTCTCCAGGGGCTCTCCAATTTTCTTGGACTGAACCTGATGCAGAAAACATGGGCTCGAGTGGTCGAGTATGCGGTCCAAACTGGACGGGCCCGGATTGTTTCTTTTGAACGACTTTTTCCGCTGACCGGATTTAGAGCTACCGAATCCGGCATTGACTGCCATGTCTTCCGCGTTATTGCCGTCGTTGCGGCGCTTGTATCTGTTGCGACATGGCTTGCCGTTGCTGTCTCTGGCCTCCGATGTGCCAGGGTTGCTTGTTGTGTTGTTGCTACGGGCCAACCAGCTATCCTCGCCCGCGCAGAAGCAGGTCATAGTGTCATGAGGGCTGCCATGGACTTTGGCTTCTCTTGACCGAGATGTCGGGCGAGCCACTCGTCACGGATGTTATGTTTAAAGGCCGCTAGGGCTTCGGCATCCGGACAGTCCATAATTTGGTTCTTTTTGGTTAGGAACCGAGTCCAAAATTTCCTGGCTGACTCTCCGGGCTGTTGTGTTATGTGACTTAAATCATCAGCATCCGGTGGTCGCACATAAGTGCCCTGGAAGTTGTCTAGGAATGCGTTTGCCAGGTTCTCCCAACTTCCGATGGAGTTTGCTGGCAAGCTATTTAGCCAATGCCGAGCTGGTCCTTTGAGTTTTAATGGGAGGTACTTGATGGCATGTAGATCATCCCCGCGGGCCATGTGAATGTGGAGGAAGAAATCCTCTATCCATACCGCAGGGTCAGTAGTACCACTGTATGATTCAATGTTCACGGGTTTAAACCCTTCCAGGAATTCATGATCCATTACTTCATCAGTGAAGCATACGGGGTGTGCGGTGCCTCTGTGCTGGGCCATGTCACGTCGCAGTTCATATGAGTCTTGTCTGCTGTGTTCGGCCCGGCCGGATTTGCTTTTGGTATATCCGACATGACGGTCGTCGTCATGTGTTGGGGCGCGCCCTCATGATCCAAAGATCGATCTTTTGTGTCCTGCTTTATTTTCCAATATGTCTCGTAGGTCCTGCGTGTTACCCCGGGCCTTGCTATTTTTGTTTGATTGGCGACGGGGTGCGGGCCGGACTTCGGGCTTATATGCCACTTTGTCCCGGCCACAAGGTCGCCGGTCTGCCGCATCATACGCTGGAAGCGTAGGCTTTAATGCTTCCTCTTCAAGTTGGGGTAGCAACCTGTGCTTTGGGAAACTTTTGATTGGGCGCTCGAGTTTGTGTTCCTCGGCTTCCAGGACCTCAGTCCATCTATCCGCTAGCAGATCTTTCTCAGCTTGAAGCCGTTGTTGCTTTTTCTTCATGCGTTTTGCTGTGGCAATAAGCTGGCGCTTGAAGCCCTCCTATTCGACGGGATCCTCAGGCACGATAAATTCTTCGTCGCCGAGGCTCACCTCGTCTTCGGAGAGAGGCATGTAATTGTCATCCTCTGATTCTCCGTCTGCTGCCTGTTCTTTAGGGCTGGCTTGCCCATCCTCCTGCTCAAAGCCTGGATGAAGGGGATTGTCTTCGTCTTCGGCACTATTTGCAGCGTTATTGTCTCCTGTGCCGGTATCACTATTTTTGCTATGGCGGGGTTTAGAGCGGCGCCGATGACGCCGGTTCTTGGATTGTTTCTCGGGGGGATTATCCTCCGTTGCCTTATTGCCATCGCTTTCTTTGGGGGTGTCCACCATGTATATATCATACGATGAGGTGGCAGTCCAACACCCTGTGGGCGGTGGTTCCTGTTCGTCTCCCGCATCGTCGTCCATACCGTGGATGTCTTCGGAGTCGAAATCGAGCATGTCAGTTAAGTCGTCGACAATGGCTACTAAGTGGGTGGTGGGTGGGGAACAAATTTCTTCGTCGTCCGCTTCCCACTCGAGCCGGACATAGTTCGGCCAAGGGTCTCCTGACAAGGAGAGAGACCGTAATGAGTTTAGCACGTCGCTTAGGGGCGAGTGCTGAAAGACATCCGCAGAGGTGAACTCCATGATCGGTGCCCAATCAAATTGGTGGGCACGGACGTGAGTGGTTCGAAGTCTGTGGACGGGGACGAATCCGAGTGTCCGGCAACACAGGTCTCATACGAGGTGAAGTCGGCATTCGGCTCTATCGCCGCTGAGTGTGCAGGCTCCGTGGCGGGGTCCATCCACCCGTCCTCGGACAATGCGATCTGTTCCGGATTGAGGGCTGGAGTAGTTACAGGTGTGATCTCCCAAACACTGTCTGACGGTAGAGCTAAATCATGCTCATCGTGATTGTGCGGCGCACCTGACATGGGTTTGAATCCGTCGAAGATTAAGTCTCCGCGGATGTTGGCGGTATAGTTCAAGCTTCCAAACCTAACCTGATAGCCAGGGGCATAGCTCTCGATCTGCTCCAGATGGCCAAGCGAGTTGTCCTGCAGTACAAAGCCGCCAAATACGAGGATCTGTCCGGGGAGGAAAACCTCACCTTGGATCGCATCGTTGCCGATGATCGAAGGATCCATCAAGCCTTGATTGTGATGGCATAGTGGAACTCTCAATGAAAGCACCAATGTCGGTGTCAAAACCGGCGGATCTCGGGTAGGGGGTCCCGAACTGTGCGTCTAAGGCGGATGGTAACAGGAGGCGAGGGACACAATGTTTACCTAGGTTCGGGCCCTCTCGATGGAGGTAATACCCTACTTCCTGCTTTATTGATCTTGATGATATGAGTATTACAAGAGTTGATCTACCACGAGATCGAAGAGGCTAAACCCTAGAAGCTAGCCTATGGTATGATTGTTGTTGTCCTACGGACTAAACCCTCCGGTTTATATAGACACCGGAGGGGGCTAGGGTTACACAGAGTCGGTTACAAGGGAGGATATCTACATATCCGAATTGCCAAGCTTGCCTTCCATGCAAAGGAGAGTCCCACCTGGACATGGGACAAAGTCTTCAATCTTGTATCTTCATAGTCCAACAGTTCGGCCAAGGGATATAGTCCGGCTGTCCGAGGACCCCCTAATCCAGGACTCCCTTAGTTGCCATGGTACATGAAGAGGCACCCCGTCCTACATAGACGTCCATTCAGAAATTGTACAAAAGGACTCACCGTCGTCTCACTGACATGTTGGAACGGGACCACATGTCAACAAAACATGGTGTGTCATTTCTCGTGCAAAATGTGATCTGGCCGCGTTGGCCCGAAGTGCCGCATTATTTCTCGACTTTATTTACTTAATGGCGTGCCATTCAGTTTTGAAGCACGACTAACTGGTACTGTATGCAGAAAAAATACAAACTACTCTACAACTACTCCACCTCTAGTACTAGTAGTATAAAAAGATATATAGGCTGGAGCTTCAGCGCTTTCTTGCTAAGGGCTGCCCACTTGCTTCTCACACTATCACCCTCTCTCCAGATCTAAAAAAGACAACCTCTCTCACCCTCCTCATAGGTGGTCACAGATCCACCGGGGAAGAAAAGGACGTGCAACGTTGACGCACTCCTCGTCGGCGAGCGAGGTCATGCAATGACGACAAGGCCGTCCTCTCAGACCTGGCGCCCGCGCGGGATGGCCTCCGTCCCCAAGCTCGCTGCCATAGTGTGTGTGGAGGACGACGACCACGAGCGAAGCCACTTCCTGCCGAGCCTCAGGTATGCTACCTCTTTTCGATCCATACCCTTATTCTATTGCCCCATCTGCCACGTCGCTGCATGTGGATCTTTTTCCACTCCACCATCTTCCCAATTTTCTATCCTCTTCTTTGCTGGTCATGCAGACGAAAACCTTAATTTGCACTATTAAAGGAACCCTACTTCATGCAGACTAATCCATGTCTGGGTTGAATAAGGAAAGGAAGGGAGACTCTACTGTCCAAGACAGTAGGCATCGAACCCGCATCTAGGTTGAAAAGGGGAAAATCAGTAGCTAAGGAACAAATCTCGTGTCTCTTGGTTGAAGAAGAGTAGAAAGGCATGATAACACAATAGAGAATGACCAGGTCGATCGGTTTGTTGTTCTCACATAGGAAAAAGGTGGCTAAAGAGAACAAAAATGGGACGTAATCCACATATGCTACCTGGATATTTGTTGCTTTGGGCAACCATACCTCCCTCACTACTCTGTGCGTCCATGGAGGTACATCGTACTGGTGCGCCGATTGTCTGAATGGGCCTCCCATGCTCTTATTGCCACTTTTTTGCTGTTAGTATAACGCCAGCAGTCAAGTCAAGCAATGCTACTGCTAAAGTGATGCCACATTTAACTAATGCCGCACTCAGTCTAATGCCACCGATAAATTTAAGCAATGCCATTTAATGTCACTGGATTATTTCAGGGTTAGCTGTTGATTGTGGATGTATTAAAGATTTTTTAGCTAAGGCATTCTAATGTTGTTGCATAGCCAGTATACCAATGATGAATCTTGTTACTATCTTCAGATTTTTGCACTGTTAATGCTTATAGATTACATACCTCACTTTCATGAGATAAGTCAATTTTTTTGTACAGTGTCAAGAGGAAAGGTCAAGAGTGGGCACCTCCTACTCCGGATGTTCTCTTGATTCGTTCGATCAAGTTTTTATGTTTGACATATTATCAAGATTGGGATAGCAATTTTTAGGTCCCCTCGAGTTCGAAATGATATTTACCTGGAAGGTACATAGTTTGCAACTTTTTTATACTGTCATTAGTTAATAATGCTAGTTACCTTTAGACTTTTGTATTTGGTTTAATGCTCATACACAGCTAGTATACCAATGCTGAAACTTGTTACCTTTACATTTTGTATTGTTAATTCTTATAGAAATCTTCCAGTGCTAGAGTTTATTGAAATCTGTTCAATAAAACCATTGTACTGTACCCTGTAATAAAATAACTAATCTACTGTTGCACTAGCCACTAGATTAGTGTATATTTGTACTATTCGAATGGTGTTGCATTAGCGCATGGACATAAATAAAGCGTGGCAAGCTTTCCCAGATATGTGCTCAAGAAAACTACTACCTGTTTTTCTAAATACTAGACGTTAGGTACTTTAAATTGAACTGCGAAAACGTCTTATATTAAGGAACAGAGGGTGTAGAGTTCACTCAAATTATCCCGGTAAAGCTAGTCACACCTTTGTTAAAATTAATGTTCATTATGTTATCAGAGGAGGTCTGTATGTTTGTCTCTAATGCCTGTCGACTACATACCTGACATCATGATGTAATGTTAAGTTATTTCCTTTTGTACAGTGTCACTGAATTGTCAAGGCGGTGATGGCATTTTATTTTAGCTTAACTGCACAAAATATGCTTAAAAGAAGAGGAAAGGTGAGGAATGGTAAAAAATTTCAGAAAAAGACTATGTATGCCTTCCTGACATCAGCCGTTGTTGCCTTATTTATTCCTTCAAACATGTGGTTAGAAACAGTCTTCCTACCTTTTCCCATTTAGAAATTGGAATGCATATATTTGTGAGTCTATGCTTCAACTAGTACCACTTTTATAGTAATCACACTTTCAATATCTATGCAAACAGGGATGCTCGATTTTAGTGGAACTGCGCAAAAAGTCCAAATGGTTCAACATTAGGAGCATGTTCTCTTCCAAACCTTTATATCCAATTGGTGGCACTATGAGCTGTTAATTACGAAGTTACATGGTTTGCTACTATCTTGCTACTCTTTTTGTACTATCATTAGATAGTAATACTAGTGGTTTGCATGTGAATTTATTGGCAGGATGGACCTACATTGGAGGTGCAGGACAGGATTCAATGATTGGATGCTCAATTTCGGTTGTATCGATTTCACCTCTTCCATCACTACAAACATGGATATCCTTGGTCTAATGAAGAATAGGCGCTATATTTCTGCTCTGAACTAGCAAATCAATTTAGTATGAAATTGTCCAGGGCAAAACATGACTGTATCAAATTGTCCAGTGCAAAACATGACAGATGCTAAGCGGAAGAGATGTGTTTAAACCAAAAATACAAGGTGGGGTATATGTTTACTAGCTGCTTGATATTTGTGCAGACAGAGATGTCTGCCCATTGCTATTTGGCAAACAAACAAAGTGACCGCAATTTTGGTTGAACTTCACAAGAGAATAGTATAGTCACCGCATGCAGTGCCATTAGAAAATAGACACAGAAAGATTGGATAGTCACTTAATGGACTGCAGAAAAGTAGTAATGTACTATTTATTGGCCAACACTAGGTGCTTAATTGCTTTGGTCTCATTATACAATGGGCATCATTTTGCCTAAGTTAAAGTTTGTATTCCGAAAATAGTCTCGCCGTGTGATCGAGAGAAGACCAAATCATATTGCACTGGATGTTCCTCCATCATGTGTGGTACATTCTCATGGTTCCACCTATTGGTGAAACCACTTACGTTTGCAAGAGGAATTGTAGACTTCACAAAAAAATTTGTCTTTTAGTCTGTACTGAATGTTGGCCAAGAGAAGCATCCATGTTAGTAGGAAGAACATATGCTTTTCTAGATCTTTGCTATTGGAGCTACATATTTGTATATGATCTGTGAATCATTGAGATGCAATACCATGTTGATCTTATGTATGGGAATCATACTAGTTGGTTTTGAATTTGGGCTACTAATGTGAACATATTACAATGCCAGGCCTATGAGTCTCGTGTGAACATTTTGAACGGATCGACTCTTACTACTGTGCACAGCATGATCCTTATTTCTTTGTTCTCAGTGTTTACAAGTTACTAACAGTTCCTTATTTCTGTTCGCTCAGTGTTTACAAGTTACTGATCGATCACTAGCTAGCCTACTAATGCAATAATGCGCTCTTGACAGTTTTATTTGCAACGCAAGATCCGAAGTTGTAGTTTTTGAATAAAAATGCCTACCTCTAAAGAAATTGACAAGCTGCTCTGAAGAAAATGCCATGCGAATCTAAAGAAACTGCCAGCAAAAACGTTCGCAAATGCCCTATCTCCGAGCTAACGTTTATCAGCTAATGCGATCGTACACGTACACCATCCGACCTACTTGATCATACACGTACACTATCCGACCTACTTGATCCTACACGGATAAATAGCGGATCACGCACGTACTACCTCCTTTCCGGTTTGCAGGCCACAATTCAGGAAACGACCTACTCGATCCTACACGAATAAATAGCGGACCACACACGTACTAGTACCTCATTTCCGGTTTGCAAGGCTTAATTCAAAAATCTCACCAACCAAGGTACTCCCTCCGTCCGGGTTTATTAGTCCCGTGAGCCAAAGCAACAAGACCAAGGCATGGCAATAATTAACTGCATGCAAAAGTTTAAGCCTAATTAATTCTAGCGATTTAAGTGGCTGCATGCGTTCCCTCGACTGCGACTCGTTGCATGCTGCTCCGTGTACTGGCTGTGAGCGATTCTGAGTAGCTGCATGCAGCCGGCCGTAATTAAGGTAGCTAACTGATGCGAAAAAGATGCACTTTAATTGTTGCGGATCTTTTAAATCCGTGGAATCATTTTTGACAAGGAGGGAGTACCTCATCTGGATGATTCGAGTGCACTCGTTTGAACGTCATGCAGGCGTGCGACCCAACACGGACGGGACGCACCACTGACAGGACGGGACGACACATTCATAATTTCAGTTTTTCTAGTTTCCCACGGAAAGCTGGCGCGCTAAGCCATGCCTGCGTATGCATTGAATCCCGATGACCGCGATGACTGCCGTGTTTCCCGCGACACGCTAGTTCGCCTACCTTCCGCCTATAATTATTGCTCCCCTGGCTTCTCCAGTGGCACCATCACCCAACTCGCCCTATCCCATAAGCCCCCATCGGCCCGACGTCGCTCGCCACTTATCCTCGCTCTCGCCACGTCCACCATGCCCCCGCCCGTCCGCGATAGGCGACGCCGGAGGCGGTCACGGAACTAGTGTTCGGTTTTTCACCGGAAGGCAGATGGAGGGAGGAGGGATTCTATCGGTCTTTAGATGGCAATGAAGAGTATGAGGAGTTGTTGGAGCGCGACCGCCTGACGGAGGAGCAGGGTATTGCCGATTTGTGCGGCCAGCGGGACATGGAGCAGGAGTGCACCGACGCTCTGAGTCACGAGCAGAGCACCCGCAACTGGGCCGACTACGTGGAGGCCGGCGCCCGGCAAATAGCCCTGGAGGCTGTCGGGCACGTACGCGTGCGCGACGCTGAATTTTACTACAAACTGGTCAAGTGGGTTTCCCGCTTAGAAGCCGAAGCTTCGTTGGACCACGCTGGCATGGAAAGGGCCAACGCACGCGAGCAACGCGCCCAATCACACCTCTAGCAAGTCCGAGGCGAGGCGAAGGACGCCAGTGTCAGCATTTAGCGTGTATCGCAGATGGCGGCCGGCGTCGTCTAGTTAGCTAAGAGTAAGTTAGTACTTGTGCACTACTAGAGTATTAGTGGGAGTAGAGAGTTAACTTGGCTATAATGGTTGTCAACGTGGAAGTTCAGTACTCTATATCTGGATCAGACCTGTTACTTTGCTCTGAATGTTGAAATTTCTGTTTGAACATATGGAATGGGCTGTTCTTTTTTTAAAATGGGTTGTATTTGTCCGCCGCGGGTTTAGAGGCTGACTTGTGGGCCTACCAGGTTGACGCGTACACAATCAGGAGATGATTGTACGTGGAGAGGATGACAGCGGGGACCCACCAAGGTCATGGTAGTATGCAAGCAAGTGCCTCCTTATTTCAGGCCAATAAAAAATGACTCCTCCTAATGGATTTCTGACATCTGGGTCCCATGCCATTGTCAACATAGTCAATAAATGAGAGAATTGCACAACGAGCGACTGACACCAGGGACCCAGCAACTCGCCCAATTATTTTTGTTTTGGGTTAATTTGATAAATGCCACTCCAAAGCTGGTGATTCCGAGAAATGCCAATGCAATTTCCAAACATTAAAAAATGCCATCTCATGCCATTTCCAGTGGCATTTTTCGAAGTCTGGAGTGGCATTTTTCAAAGTTTTGCAAATTGTAGTGGCATTTTTCAAAGTTTGCAAAAATTGCAGTGGCATTTTTATGAATTGCCATAACTGGAGTGGAATTTATCTATTTTTTTTGAGACGCAAGCAGGGTGTCAACTGGGCTGTGTGGGGCACTCTGGCCTGTCTAGACAGCCTTTTCTTTTATGTTTACCACAGACCAGCCCAGTAGTTTTTTTGTTCTTTCTGAAAATGGCTAGCCCAGTTTTTTTGTGATTTGTAAAGGAAGTCGCTTTGTCAGGCCTGTTGGGCTGCAAACTTTCAAGACGAGGAGAGCTTGATTTGGCTGGCCGAGAAAATGACCTATCAGTAATAAGAAATGGGTTGTACATTTTTAAAACACATCAAACCAGCAATTAATTTCAAATTTATTTATTTTTATTTTGAGATTTTAAATTGCATTGATTTTTATGCGTGGATAATTTGTTGGATTTTTTTATTGATATACATTTATTTTTAAAATTAGTTTGGATGTGACTCGAAATTTCGGGATTAAAAACGGTTCAGACCGCACTGAAATATGCAAATTTTTGTATAATTTTTTAACCGTGGCCATAATATGGGTTGTAATGCTAACAAAAAGAATATGAGCTCCAAAAAAACTTTAAGAATTAGCAAATGGACTGTAAATTATTGGAAATAATGGCAGATGGGTTGTATGCTGTTTCCCACAGATTTGAGGCTTTCCTAAAAAAAGGTTGACGCACAAGCAGTGACTGTTGGATGTCCATCCAACGGCCGTCGTTCTTCTTCAATCTCTACTCTTCCTGCACCAGCTGCCCAAACAAGTGCCGACGAGACTGCCTGCTCCTTCCTCCCACGGCTGGCTGTGCTGCCGCGCAGGCCTCACCGCCCCACCGTACTCCCATCGCTGTCCTAGCCATCCATCTACTCACCCACACCTGTTGTTATTCTCCGACGACGGCAGTCGAACCAGTCAACCCTCGTACTCCCCACCGCGTGGGCAACCACTGTCGTGTCTTTCCCGGCTCTGTGTCGTTCCCTTCGTAGGCCTCGTCGTCGTCCACTGCCCTGGTGATCTCGGTGCGGCGTGATCAATGTGCTCAAGGAACGACTTCCATCAGAACAGTACTATACATGGAGAGGCTGCCAGCTGGGTCCACGGCCACAACAAGGAAATGCCTCCTCATTACGCGCAAAATAATGATTCCTCCACCTGACAGCAGGGACCCACCAGACGGGCCACCGTATTTCGCGAAGAAAAAAATGTTTCCCCCCTGACTGCTGGGACCCAGCAGCTACATCTTCGCACGCAAGGGAGTGCGTCCATATTTCGTGAAAAAAAAGTTCCCCCCTGACTGCTGGGACCCACCAGCTACATCTTTGCACGCAAGGAAGTGCGCCCATATTATGGGCAAAAAAATGATTCACCCCCCTGACTGCTGGGACCCACCAACTACATCTTCGCACGCAAGGAAGTGCCTGACAGTCGAGACCCACCCGATCGAAGCGTATGTAGCGTTGTCATTCTGGTCGCGACGTGTACGTACATACTGGTCGTCCGGTCTGTCTGCAGGCTGCAACGATGAACCGTGACCGTGTAAGGAAGGGAACGTGTGGTAGTAGAGGCGCACACGTAGCATGTACATGTACGTACATCGACCAGGGTGCAAGAAAGTAAATACGACCACGTACGTACATACGGGCGGGGTCTCGAACGCCTACACGTGCATACGTACTGCCATGGCTCATGTACATGGCTATGGCTAGGTCGGAACAGAGAAACTGCGTCGTCGTCGTGTTCATGGGGAGCCAACCGGCTGGGTTGGAACGGAATGCGTCGTCGTGTTCATCGGGAGCCAACCGGCTTGGACGGAATAGTCGATGTAAACAAGGCATGGCGTACCGCAGAACGGAGGAAACTGCCTTGTGTTTGACCGACCACGGTGGAAACGGGATCCTATTCATCGGGAGGGGTCTGGCGTACTGCAAAACGGAGAAATAGACCTCCTATGGTCGAAACGAGGGTCCTATTGATCGGGAGGGGTGTGGCGTACCGCAAAATGGAGGAATCGGACTTGTGTTGGAGCGCTATGGTCGAAACGGGGGTCCTGTTCATCGAGAGGGGTGTGGCGTACCGCAAAAGGGGACTCCACGGGATACTGTTCATCTCCACCGCCGACTGCCTCCACGGGCTACTGTTCATCCACCGTCGACCACCTCCAGCCTCCACCTGCGACTGTTCATCCAGCCTCCACCGCGCGCTCCTTCATGGGCTACGGTTCAACCAACCCTCCCCACGGGGGTCCTGTTCAACCACCCCTCCACGGGCTACTGTTCATCCAGCCCTCTACTGGCTACTGCTCAACCAACCTCCACGGGGTCCTGTTCATCCAGCCTTCCACGGGGTCCTGTCCATCCACCGGCTCGATCGATCGGGGTACTGTTCATCCAGCGGCAACGGCCTCTACTACCATGGGTTCCTGTTCATCCAACCCCCCACCGGGAACTGTTCATCCAAACGTAGCCTGCAGTGCAATCGCTCAGGTTCAGTTAGAGCCCAACGCCTCGCTCGGGTTCAGTTAGAGCCCAATGCCTCGCACACATGCGCGTACGTACGAGAGGAATGCGCATCGCTCAGCCCCCGACCATCCACCGTAACCGGGAACTCCCCGATATTTTCCTCGCCCTTGCTTCTACCATGGTTTTTTCCATCATGGACGACCCAAAGAATGTCATGCAACTGCGTCTCTGGCCCGCCCAAGACGAAAAGCCCATTTTCTGTCATGATTTTTTGTCATAGAAGTAGGACGCCACCACATCTATGATGATACCGGGTTTTGTCACAATGATCGTCATAGAAGTGTCATAAGTATGACAGAAAAAAAAATTGTTCGGCCCAAAATGTCACGGATGTGTCTTTTTTTGTAGTGAACCGTCCGGGCTGACATAAAGCTTGCCCGCGCACAACGCAAGGCCGTCACTGCCTTCCTTATCCCGCATCCACCTTGTTGCGCCTTCCTTCTCGCACATGACCCCTCGCGAGCCAACCCCAGCCGCGGCCTTTCTCTCCATCCCTGCTGGCTGCACCGTGTCACGCGAATGGCACCCGCCAGCAAGAAATGGACATCAATAGCTCCGGCCTCAAGCTCGCCCGCCATTGGGGTGGCACTCTTGCGCTCCTCCATCATCGACGCGGAGTACTTGGATCCGGTGCTCCCGCTGGTGGCCGGTGACCGAAACGAAGGGCATGCGACTAGGATCTTGCCAGGCTCGCAAGCGTGGAGCGGCTTGGTGGTGTTCGCCTACCCCTTGTTCCTCCAAAATGTTTATGCCGGGTTGGTCCCGCCACTCTTAGAATTCTTCTATGCCATCCTCGCTCATTATCGGATCCACGCCCTTCATCTCCAACCCAACTCCATCCTCCTTCTGACCATTTTTGCCTTCTACTATGAGTCCTTCGTGGGCGTGAGGCCCTCGGTGGCGCTCTTCTGCCACTTTTTCAGCCTGTGGTTCACTGCCACGGATTAACGCTCCGCGTGTGTCTCCTTCCTTACCGTCAAGGCAATGGAGGATAGCATCATCCGCTTGAAGACTGGGAAGAAGGTGGAGGGCTACCGACATCGCTGATTCTTCATGGACGCATGCTAGACTAGCCCGCTCCCGATGATCCCAACGGACCAAGCAAAGAAAAACCCTGGGTAGGGGCACGAGAAGCTCGCCGACCCCCGGATGGAGCCGGTCCTGGAACGGATGGCTGCGCACTGGGACGTGAAGCTGTCGGGACTGACGGTCGTCAAGGAGTACCTGCAGAGGCGCATTGCACCGCTCCAGCAGCACTCGAGGCCCATGTGGGAGTAAGTTGGCGTGAGGGATGCAATGAGGTTGCGCGTCGGCGGCCTGATGCCTGAGGAGCTGGACGGGGCCCTGGTGACCTTGCTCGGCAGCTCCGCCGAGGATCCTCCCGAGGAGGCACTCGCCCCGTACTCCTACCAGGAGAGCACGGAGCTAGTTGCGGTGATGCCCCCTTTTGACCGTTGGGGGCTCAGGCATGTGGGCCACGTCGGGCCCCGTGAGAACCCTCTCACCGTGATGCTGGACTCAGGTGGCAGTGACAACGCAGAAGACTCGGAGAAGACTACGGAGGACACCTCGACCGGGCGCCCCCCGCGCTCCTGTCGCTTGCTCATTTGCTACTTTGGGGATGACGACGTCGATTGTTGCAGCCCATGGTAGTGCCTTCTCAACCTGCTGGGGTCCGACACCTCGGCTGTCATGCCTCCCGCGGCGGATGCGCACCTCGGTGCCAAGGCGTCCGAGTTTCCAACAACCGAGACCCTCCGGGAAGCGGGGGGCCCCCGAGCACCCTAATCAAGGTGATAGCGCAACCAAGCTCGACGAGAACCGTCGCAAGGGCCTGTAGAGGCCGGATCTCCGGGACATAAATTCCTAGCAAACAACCCTTATGTCACCACCAGCCCCAGGACTACTGTTGCTGGTCGATATTTCCTTGATACAGAATTCCAAGCAATTACAAGGATTTGAGTAGAAGACCTTATAGGTCCATTGAGTACAACAATGATTTCTAGTGGCAGATGATGGAAGCGACTCATGGATCTCCAATGTTGATGGAACTCCATTCCCACGGGAATAGCTGACCTGGATAACTCCTATCTTGTGTGGTCGTGATCACCGAATCCTAGGTTGCGGGTGTCTCCGTAGTGCTCCTCTCTGAGTCATGATCTAGCCAAGACAATAGCCAGGGACAAGCCAGTGAGTATGTTTGAATGTATTCGCAAACATCAAGAACAAAAGATATACCAGATGCATATGCTCATGATGAATTTAATTATATGCATGTGCTGACTGAGAATTAAAGCATGGCATGACAAATATTCATACGATGCCGAAGGATAAATAAGTCATGTTATTAGTAAATCAAAGAAATGAAACAGAACGTCGGGCATTGGACCGCCCGAGAAATTCCAAGAGAAATGCCAAATGGGTGTCTAAAAGAGAATCAGGCGAGACAGGACCGCCCAAGAACTCAAGCGACGCCACGAGAGGTCTTGAACATACATGCCACAGTCGGGTGTCTGAAGCGACGCCTCATAAAGGGCTTATAAGAAAATAGCATGAGTATTCAGGTGGACTAGTCATCCCAAGTGATACTCATAAAAGAAAGAGAACAAAACGAGTATCCCAGGTAGTCTAGCCATCCAAGAGATACTCACAGTTGCACATAAGAGGAAAATGTTAGTCCACAACAATACTCATGTCAACAATAATATTCATAGTGGCACCAGTAGTGACAATAATTATCCTGCAGAATGAACCATGATCAATTTATTTGTTTCCTCCGGAGACTGACACTAAGACCAACACTTGACCAACCCAGACTGTAGTCCTTAACCATGGACACGGCTATTCGAATAGATATAACTCTGTAGAGGGTGTACTCTTTACCCACAAGTAAAGGGTTTCTTTAGTCAACCCTGAGACGTTGACTAATTCCGATTATGGTCATTGGGATGAAAACACACCTGAACCGCACATACCAGCTTTAATACATCAAGCCAGGGATCACCCAAAACAATGATAAAGTAAAACTCTAAGTGGAAAGGCCTCACGCAACGGCCTCCAACAACATGAACATTCAGCTTCGGTCCCAGACCAGCCATTCATGCCCCCGGACCAAGTGACATGACTACTGGGGCCAATAGTATTATTCCCTATGGCCTATCTGTATGGTGTGTGTGTGCAGGAAAGGGGTTATCAACTTACTGAAGCATACCCTACCTTTGGCAGTGACATGTGGTAGCACGAATCAATTATGGGGGTTACCGGAACAAGACTCGATCTACGATCAGTTCGGGAGGTTTAAATTTTCCTGCAGTGGTTAGCACAATACAATTCCTTGGTAGTACCCAACAGGGTCACCACCTGGTATGTCTCAACATACCCTCACTGATCGTTCTCGTCACAATGAGATTTCAGACTCACGGTCACTTTTCTCATGACCGATTCTTCCTGCAAATTAGCCTAGACCAACACGGGCACAAATGACACATGAAAATAACCCTACTCACTTATACTCCATGCTTAAATGAAGATAAAATAACATCAAGGGGGATCATGCATGTATGAGTAATACTATGCAAATTTCATATGAGTTGAATATATTCATAATTCAATTCTACATGCAAACAAACACTATGCATTCACCATATCATGTGTTCAAGATGCTTGCCTTGAGCATGCAGAAAGATTGGGTGCACTCCAAAACTTCAAAAATTATATCTCCCCTCCATTTCCTATTTCCAAATTATTTTAATTACCACATAAAGCCAAAACAGTGCTAAAAAGTTGTTTGGAAATTTTTGAAATAAATACTAAAATAAACTAGATGAAATTTAAGAAATAACAGAAAAAGAATCAAGTCATTTGGAGTTCATATGATTTTCCTATGGATTTACTAAGCTGAGATAATCAAGGAAATGGACTATTTAGTAGACCCAGCAAAAACCTGGCCTAGGAAAACTGTTCACCCTATCTAGTTAAATATAGCATGATTTTAGGAGTACGTAGAAATTTGAATCATCAAACTTGGATGTGAAATAGCTGTTGTGGAATTATTTGAGCTCTGATGGAAAAGAAAAAGAGCGCACTGGGCGGAGCTTAGCCGTCTGGCGTACTGGGCCGAGCCCAGCCATTCAGCTGCGCGCGAGAGCTGATGTCGTCGAAGGCGAATTCCAGGGATTATGCCTTCCTCGCACGGTGCCGATATTGGGGAAACCTGTCTCCACTTACAGATGCGTAGGCATGGCTTTGGGTCATTGACAGTGGGTCCGCCTGGCCCACTGGTCAGGTTTGACCAGTCCACCCCGCGCCTTCTCCTTTGGCTGAAACAGAGGCGGCGCTCCGGCGAAGCCTGCCGGCGAACGGCGGCAACGTTCGAAAAAGCGAGGCCACCCACGAGCTCGGGAGGTCGAGGTAGTCCCGTGGGTACCAGCGATGGTCGCCGAAGAGGACAGAGTCACCTACGGCGAGCTCTCCGGCGAACATCGGCGTCAGGTAGGATGGGGCTTTCGCCTACGGTGGCTCCTGATCAATATCGAGCATGGGGATGGATTCACGATACGAATGGAGAGCTTCTGGTGAAGAGAGTGGGGAGGAGGAGGCCCTGGTGGCGCCGGAATGATTGAGACAGAGGCGATGACCGTGGTTGCCGGAGAAGACGAAGACGACCATCTCTGGTCTTTCCGCGGCTACGGGAGGATCAGTGAGGGAGGGAGAGAGGTGGTGATGGACTGAGAGAGCTCAGGGGAAGCTTAAATAGGCGGGGGAGAGCGGTGCCGCGGCTTCCAGAGGGTGGACACGGCAGTGGCGGCCATTCAAGGCGAACGTGTGGGCGTTCGCGAGGTAGGCATGGCCGGTGTGTCACTTGTGATGCCGGTGAGCTACGGATGAGCTTGAGCCCCTGCCATTTAAGCGAGAGGGGCTCAGGCCGAGACATGGCGAAGGTGGACTCGTCGGGCGGCAGCCGTGGTCGTCGTGGACGGCCGTCGGCGGCGCTAGGGTCCAAGCGAGGGTGTCAGCGAGGTCCTGGGCGGTTGGGCTGATCCATTGGGGGATCAATATGAGAGGGGGAGGCAGTAGAACGGCGGTAGTAGTTCGGTACCGACACGTGCAAAACGCACGCTCTGGCCGTGACCAGAGCACGTGCAAAGAGTGCTAGACAAAATGCTAGGGCCACCTAGGTGTCTCTGATGGTTGTGCAAATTGACAGGATTGTGAGTCTAGTTGAGAGATAGCTAATGGGCATGCTGGTTTGGCCAAATGATCAAGTGTCCAATGTAGTTTAGAGAGTGGCAACATTTCTGTCATGCCCACAAGGTGTTTGACAAAATGCTAGGGCTAGCTAGGAGACTTTGTTGGATTTGAAACTTGGCAAGATGGAGTCTCTTTAGATGATATAGTTGATGATGGAGTTAGTTTGGCAAGATAAGAAACTTCCTAGTTCAAGTTTTACCAAAATTCATTTCTGGACAGAAACTTCAGAGGAGTGTTTGGTGGACTTAAAAGATGCAATAGAGCTGATCTCCTGGAGTAAAGGTTTTGGTTGGAAGGATTACACTATGGCAAAAAGAGGGTTGCAGTTGTAACTCAAGAATGGGCCAGAATTGAAAAGAGGATGTTTCACTCAAAATTTTCAAAAGACATAGTTAGGTTTTTGCTCAAAAGTGACATATAGGCATCACCTGACCTCTCATAATTTTTGGGATTTTAAAACAATTGTTTAAAAATAATTGTAGTGCAACAAAAGTGTTTCAAGCATTCAAAATGCTAGTAAAAGAATTGTTTGTAGCAAATTTTATTACGAAAATATGCCCTATTGTTATTTGTGATATAAATGACAAGATTTTAAAACAACCATAGACCACAATATTTCACAAAAATAATCTTCTATGGAGGGAAGAATTTTGGAAAACATAAAATAGAAAAGGCTCTGAGATTAATAAATGACCTAGTATACTTCAAAATTTTATTTCTGGCCAAGTTTTACTTAATAAAATTTGATTAAATTTTTGGGGTGTTACAAACTCTAACCTCCTTAAGAAAAATCTCGTCCTCGAGATTTGTTAGGGTGGTCACCGGAATTTCATCTGTCACTCTGAGGGGATGCTACTGAAATATTTATCTAGCTCGCACGATTTAAATGCAGTTACAGTGAGGGTACTGATAATTGGTGCAACTATAGTGAGGCACTGGTGCTGTGGATTTAACTCTACACCTAGGGCAACTGAGGGTTTGCTATTTAGAGCTACGACAAATTTGGAAAAATTATAATTCCAAATTTTGCTTGTCGTACTCCAATATACAACGCTCTCTCCTGCTGATAGGTGGACCCAGGTGAGCGAGTCCTGGACTAAGGGGTCCTCGGGCGTCCGGCCTGTTGGACATGGGCCGGATTGATGGGCTATGAAGATACAAGACCGAAGACTCTCACCTGTGTCTGGATGGGACTCTTCTTGGCGTGGATGGCAAGCTTGGCGTTCAGATATGAAGATTCCTTTCTCTGTAACCGACTTTGTATACCCCTAGTCCCCTTCGGTGTCTATATAAACCGGAGGGTTTAGTCCGTAGGGGCATATACAACCATCACCACATAGGCTAGACTTCTAGGGTTTTAGCCATTATGATCTCGAGGTAGATCAACTCTTGTAATACTCATATTCATCAAGATCAATCAAGAAGGAAGTAGGGTATTACCTCCATAGAGAGGGCCCGAACCTGGGTAAACATCGTGTCCCCTGTCTCCTGTTACCATCAACCTTAGACGCACAATTCGGGACCACCTACCCGAGATCCGCCGGTTTTGACACCGACATTGGTGCTTTCATTGAGAGTTCCGTTGTGTCGTCATCAGAAGGTTTGAGGCTCCATCCATCATCTACAACAATGCTGCCTGGGGGGATGTCTTTCTCCCTGGCCAGATCTTCATATTCGGCGGCTTCGCACTACGGGCCAACTTGCTTGGCCATCTAGAGCAGATCGACAGGTACTCCCCTGGCCATCAGGTCAGGTTTGGAAGCTTGAACTACGTCGCTGATATCCGCGGAGACTTGATCTTCGATGAATTTGAGCCAATGGCAGTCGCTCCCTGCCACCGCGATGAACATGACCTAAATCTGTCATCGGACCATACACAGGAGATTGCGCCTGTAAGCGCTCTAGCCCTAGATCTGGAGCAGATTGCGCCAAGACGGGAAGCTGAACCCCGCCATGGAAGCCGCAGACTCAGCGGCGTTGGAGCCGCACACAGACCCAACTTCTAGCGGGGTCTACGTCATCGGACCCCCGGATTCATCTCCGGTCACTAGTTCCGAACTACGTGCATCCGCGTCCGCCGATCCTTACCAGGCGCCGGTCGTCGAATTCAGTTCCGTGGACATCTTCCGACACTCACCTTTAGGCGATGTGCTAAACTCATTAAAAACCCTCTCTTTAGCAGGGGACTCACAGAAGAATTATATCCGGTTTGAACTGGGGGCTGATGGCAGGGAATTTCACTTCCCACCCACCTCCCACTTAATATCCACTGTCGAAGATCTAACCGACATACTCGACTACGACTCCGGAGACATCGACGGTATGGATGACGATGCCGAAGAGGAGCAGGCCCAAAACCCGCCATTTACCAGGCGCTGGATGGCCACCTCCTCCTACGACGTATACATCATGGACACACCCAAAGAAGTTAACGACGATGACAAAGAAGACCCAGTGGAAGATATACCTCCTGAGACACAGCCAAAGCACAGACGACAGCGGCGCCATTCTTAGTCCCGCCGTGAAAAAGACAGCAATACCGGCACAGGAGAAAACAATACTCTAGACGATGCCGGAGACAATGAAGACCCCGTTGAGCCAACTTCCGAACAGGACGAACGGGAAGATGGGCGAGTCAGCCGTGATGAACAGGCCGTGCATGAAGACTCGGAGGACAACAATTATCTTCCACTCTCCGAGAATGAGGTGAGCCTTGGCAACGAGGATTTTATCGTGCCTGAGGAACCTCTCGAGCAGGAGCGCTTTAAGCATCGGCTAAAAGCCACTGCAAGGATCCTGAAAAAGAAGTAGCAACAACTTCAAGCTGATCAAGATCTACTCAATGATAGATGGACTAACGTCCTGGCAGCCGAGGAATACGGCCTCGAGCGACCACCCAAAAGTTACCCGAAGCGCAAATTACTACCTCAATTTGATGACGAGGCATTGGAGCCCGTGCCATCAGCGCACAATGCAGCTGACCGACCACCACGTGGTCGGGACAAAGCGGCAACCCAAGCCGAACACCAGCCCGCACTACCTCACTGTAAAGGCAGGGATAAAACAGCTCGGGCATATACATATGACCTTCGGCAGAACCTGGACAGTAGAGCAGGACATACCATATCGATCTACGGGTTGCGGCGGCGTGCCCCGACACATGACGACGGCTATCTATTCGGACGTGACAAACCTAATCACGCCCGAGCCGAATGCCGTAGACGGACTCCATCCAAGCTACGTCGCGATACGACCCGATATAGAGGCGCCGCACACCCTCTTTGCTTCACTGATGAAGTAATGGGGCATGAATTCCCCGAAGGGTTTAAACCCGTGAACATCGAATCATATGATGGAACAACAGATCCGCGGTATGGATTGAAGATTTTCTTCTCCATATTCATAAGGCCCGCGGTGATGACCTTCATGCCATCAAATACCTCCCGCTAAAACTCAAAGGGCCAGCTCGGCATTGGTTAAACAGTCTGCCTGAAAACTCTATTGGCAGCTCGGAGGACTTGGAAGACTCCTTCCGCGACAATTTCCAAGGTACATACGTACAACCTCCAGATGCTGATGACTGAAGTTACATAGTTCAACAGACCAGAGAGTCAGGAAATTCTGGACCAGGTTCCTAACTAAAAAGAACCAGATCATCGATTGTCCAGATGCCGAAGCCCTAGCGGCCTTTAAGCATAGCATCCGCGATGAATGGCTCGCCCGTCACCTTGGCCAAGAAAAGCCGAAGTCCATGGCAGCCCTCACGGCACTCATGACCCGTTTTTGCGCGGGCGAGGATAGTTGGCTAACCCGTAGCAAAAACACTGCAAGCAAGGCTGGCACCTCTGAGACCAAAAATAGCAACGGCAAGCCCCAGCGCAACACGCACGAGCGTCGAAGCAATGGTGACAATACCGACGACACGACGGTCCACGCCGGATTCAGTGGCTCCAAGTCCGGCCAGCGGAAGAAGCCATATAAAAGAAACAATCCGGGCCCATCCAGCTTGGACCGCATACTCGATCGTCCATGCCAGATCCATGGCACCCTAGACAAACCAGCCAATCATACCAACAAAGACTGCTGGGTTTTTAAACAGGCCGGCAAATTAAATGTCGCGAACAAGGAGAAGGGGTCGCAAAGCGAGGACGATGACGAGAAGTCCCGTCCACCGAACACAGGGGGATAGAAGAAGTGCCCCCCAAGTTAAAAGTGAACATGATATACGCTACCCATATCCCCAAGAGGGAGCGCAAATGCGCGCTCAGGGACATCTACGCTATGGAGCTAGTCGCCCCAAAGTTCAACCCATGGTCTTCCTACCCGATCACTTTCGATCGCAGGGACCATCCGACCAGTATCCGTCATGGCGGTTCAGCCGCACTAGTCCTTGACCCAATCATTGATGGATTCCATCTCACACGAGTCCTCATGGATGGTGGCAGCAGCCTGAACCTGCTCTATCGGGATACAGTGCGCAAAATGGGTATTAATCCCTCAAGGATCAAGCCCACAAAGACTACCTTTAAAGGAGTCATACCAGGTGTAGAGGCCCGTTGTACGGGCTCCATCACACTAGAGGTTATCTTCGGATCCCCGGACAACTTTCGAAGCGAAGAGTTGATCTTCGATATCGTCCCCTTCCGCAGTGGCTATCACGCATTGCTGGGACGGACCGCATTTGCTTGATTCAATGCGGTGCCACACTATGCTTATCTCAAGCTCAAGATGCCCAGACCATGCAGCGTCATAACAGTCAATGGAAACACGGAATGCCCCTCCATGCCAAGGAGCACACCGCTTCTTTAGCAGCAGAAGTACATAGCGGCATCTTCAAGCAGAACCTGAATTCGGCGATCGAGCTCCCGGACATTGTCAAACGAGTCCGGACTACTCCGCAGCAGGACAGCCCAGCTCGTCAATAGCTCGACTAGCAATTCGGCCTCCGTCCCAGTCCCTACCAAGTGGCGGCGTTCGTACCGTGCATACATAACTACGCACTCAAAATACCATGGGCATAGACAGAGGCATAACTAGATTGTGAATCATAATACGGCTCGACCTCCCCTGGACACACGTACTTTTACTTTTACTTTTTTTCCTTTTCAGGTTTCTTTTCCACATGCCTTCCCTGACGGCCTGATCACAGGTCCTTTCGAAAGGATAGATACACCAAGACGGCAAAAAGCACTAACGTATAAGGGAATTTCTAGGTGGTCTCTTTAACGATCACTCCATCTGTTTTCAGGACCCGCATGCAGCTCTCCCTTGGTTGTGGCATATTAAATAGCCATGTTGCTTATTGCACTACTTGTACAAATATGCTTTGACGTATTAATCAAACTATAATGGAAACAGTTTGCAGCCCAACTTCTGCGGCACTAGTTTGCTCTTGTGATAATCTTATCAAATCACACCCGTACACTTTGGTACGCTTTAATCCGCCAGGGGCCTCATTGCGCCCCATAATACGGCAACAAAGTCCAACCACTTTTTACATAATAGTTCGGCACCCCGAATTTAGCATTATATGCATTGGCTCCGAATCATGTCTTTGGTCAATAGTTGGGTTGCCCGGCTCCTGTGCTTACTACCTTACGTTCCGCTATATCTGCTAGGGTAGTAAAGGGAGAACTACTGCGATTGTGTCCTGGTTTGTCCGGATGAGCACCTCAGTAGATAAAGCCGAAAACTAAATGTCATGATGCAGCGTGAGCCGGTCAGCTCTTCGGAGGTTTCAAATCTTTAGCGATTTTTTCCGCATTATGTGATGAATTGGCTCTTATCTGATCAGGTGTTTACAACACACTAGTTCAGATACTAGGGGTTGCGCATATATTTTTATTGTCAAACTTCTATGGCTAAGTGAGGGTGATAAAGCCACATTGTCCGATTGCTTGGTTCGTTGCGCTAAACACCTCCTTCAAGGACCAAATTCTTGGATAAAGAGTGTTTAGATTCATCCCGAACACCCCCGTACTACCTATGTGGGGGCTGAAGCCGATGACTGGCCAACTCTCAGACTTAATAAAACGGCCGCACACGAGGTAAATTTTTAAATAATAAACAGCAAAGCATTATATTACATATCTGCCTTGTTTTCATCATACAGGATGGGATAACATGAATGTATTCATTCAAAAATAATGTCCTTAGCACATTGCTCCGCCACAATGCGGGATCCCTTCAGAACATCTTCAAAATTCCGCACGGGCGTTCGGTGCTCCTTGCCCGCGGGCGGTTCTTCGGTCGCGAGCTTGACGACGTCCATCTTCGCCCATTGTATCTTGACATGGGCGAAGGCCATCTGCGCACCTTCTATGCAGACCGACCGCTTGATGGCGTCAAGCCGAGGGCATGCATTGACCAGCCGCTTCACGAGTCCGAAGTAGCTACCGAGTATAGCTTCTGTAGGCCACAACGGATTATTAAATCCTTCATGGCTAGTTCAGCCACCCTATGTAGCTCGACCAGCTATTTTAGCTGGTCGCTAAAGGGCACTGGATATTCTGGCACAAGGTATTGCGACCAGAATAGCTTCTCTATTGAGCTCCCCTCTTTGGCTCGAAAGAACCCCGCAGCGTCAGAAACACTACGCGGCAGATCCGCAAACGCCCCTGGAGAACTCCAAATCTGGGTTAGCAAGAGATATCTCTTCTTCAGATACTTGCTCTGCATAATAAAATCCTTACCCGCCGCAATTTTCTTGGCCTCTTGGATTTCCTGGAGGGCGCCCTGGGCTTCGAGCCGGGACTCTTGTGCACTTTGACGGGCCTTGGCAAGTTCAGACTCTTGGTCCGCATTCTTGCGCTCCAAGGATTCACATTTCTTCACGACATCCTGTAGCTCCTGCTGGACCTCACCGACCCTGGCCTCGTCCTTCTCGCAGGCACCTGTTCATCTGCCGCCCTCTTCTGGGCTTCGTCGAGCGCTGCCTTGAGGGTTTCCACCTCGGATGCCGCTCCTACGAATTAAGATATGATCAACACAAGCAATTCATATCTTGCTATATCTGAATAGGTCATTACATACCTTGCTTGTCCTCCAGCTGCTTTTTTCACTCGACCGAGCTCTTCCTCGGCCCGCTCTAGACTCTGCCTCAGTCCAGAAACTTCGGCAGCATGAGAAGTCGTGGCTAGAGTGACGCCTGCTTATTCACATAAACATATTTGGTTAGTCTCCAGCGAAAAACTATTTCATCCTCTGTTCGGCTCTTCTTTCCGAACACCGGACAGAGTCTCAGGGGCTACTGTCTATACTCTGACTTTCTTTTCACAAATTGCATTGCTTACCTCAAAGCCTGTTAAAATGCTTGTGTAGGCTTCAGTCAGTTGACTCTTCGTGGACTAAATCTTCTCAATCACCGCACCCATGAGGGTACGGTTGTGGCACCCCGGCTTAGAGAAACCAGAATGCCCTGTATTCTAGCCCAGAGATCGAGGAGAAGTCTCTGGAATACGACACTGCTTGACATAGAACAAATCAGCTCTTATTATAAGAATAATAATACAAGGGTCTGATGTTACAAAGAAGCACATCAGCATGACGACACTACGCCTGCGATACTACACTTGTTCTATGCTAGCAACGGAACAACTCGTAGCAGCGGAATACTTCTAGCAGCGGAACAACGACGAAGGTGGTGAACTCCACTCCGCGGGGACTCCGGCTGGGACACGATCTAGCTCGCACGCACGACAACCTCGACAAGCAAGCAAGCAATCATGGCATCACCTGCAATCTGGCATGACACGGCAAGTCAGTACATTGAATGTACTTGCAAGCTCACAACAACCATAAACATCAAGGCAAGACAATAACATAGCATTAATAGGTTAATTAATTAACAACTACCATGATGAAGCAACTACTAAGCATGATATGAAACTACTACAATACTGATAAATCACCATCTTAGATTTCCATAACCATATCTCTCTTGGCTAACCGGCCAAACAATATACCATCTCGATCACCTCGTGATCAAAACCAAACGGTGATCATTTCGGCGATCACAGCCATGACCAATACTTGGTCCCCAACATCAACATCAACGTCAACATCATGCCAAAATGTTACTGCTCACCAAATATCTTCATATAAATCACCTATAAGTCATTCTATCATGTGAGTGTTGATTGAACGGTGTGATCTAATACAAATCCATGCCCATGACCGAGGACGCGGCTATCGATAGTTTAAACAAATACACTCTGCAGAGGTAGCGCACTTTACCCACACCATGGAACCCATGGCCTCGCACTCCCATTCGGGTGGACCAACGGCGTTCTGAAAAACCGATCTACTGCCATGACACTCTCCCCGCTACTCTGACTCACTCCCCTTTGGGCTAAGTCATGGGTGGCCCCGTGTCTACCAAAGACACAACGACCACCGTCATGGCCAAAACAATAAACTGTCCCAAACGGGGACACATGCACATAACAACGACAACGGGCACACAAGGTTATGTCTGCTTACCGGGCCAGGGTCCCGCACGCCCATAACCTTCCCTTGTTGGAGGCACCGGCGAGAGGCACGACAATAGACCGCATTAGGGCCTTCCCATAAAAGGCAAATGTGGTTGCACTGGAGAAAGCCCGGTTCGGTGGCACCTGACCAACTTA
Source organism: Triticum monococcum (assembly GCA_034509565.1). Taxonomy (NCBI): domain Eukaryota; kingdom Viridiplantae; phylum Streptophyta; class Magnoliopsida; order Poales; family Poaceae; genus Triticum; species Triticum monococcum. Next base: position 547,399,809 of record CM067843.1, on the reverse strand, counting down.
ATGACGGAATTTATCCCCAAAATATAATAGTAATGACTGATACTCCGATATCATCTATCTACCTATAATCCAAGTCATAGAAATATCCAACAAATAATCCAAAGCTGAATATCGTCTCTCCAAAATACTCAGATGACAACATAACACTACTATAATGAATCCAAGAATGATAAGGTTCAAATATCAAGACCTAACTATCCAACTATGATCCACAGCAAGCATCATCTCCAACATCATACTCCAAAACATAATATCATCTAGCATCATGATGAAAATAACACTAGCCACTAATAATCCAAAGGCAACATGATATCCAAAGTAATACTCCAAAATAATACCATCATGAACATAATCATAATAGCCACTAAAAATCCAAAGGCAACATGTCATCCAAAGTAATACTCCAAAGTATAATACCATCATGAACAAAATCATAATAGCCACTAAGAATCCAAAGGCAACATGTCATCCAAAGTAATACTGCAAAGCATAATACCATCATGAACAAAATCATAATAGCCACTAAGAATCCAAAGGCAACATGTCATCCACATAATCATCAAAATATAAATCCTAGAACTCCAACCAATATCATGGCAACATCAACATCAAAACAATACTCCGAGAAATGCCATGAACAAAGCATACATAGCTAATGCAATATTTTAAACAAGTTCAAATAACTTAAACCATGCTACTGCATTGCAATCATGCAAATGGAGGGTGTGGCATGCCTGGGGGTGGAAGAAATCACCGGGAAGAAGTGCGGAAAGATCGCAGAAAGACTCACTGGAAAACGTTTTCTCTCGGAGGGGGCTGGTTTAGCGCAAGGGCAAAATGATCATTTTCAGAATGTTGAAACATAATGAAAATGATACCAACAGAACGGGCTCGACGAAACAAAGAAGTGGGCTTTGGATTCACCTCATTTGGAGTTGGGATCAAAAAGATATGGAGGGTTGAAGACCAGGGACCATTCTGTAAATAAAATATTCACAGCCAGGCCCCTGGCAGCTCGGCGAGTCGCGCATTTCAGTAAAATACGCTTTCCCCACCGGGAAAACATAAACCGCCGAAGGTGCTTCCACTTATCCAGCGTGGCAGCGGGGGCCCGGGGCGCTGTGCGGCTGACGGGCGGGTCCCGCCTTATCCATCTCTCTCCTCGCGCCTGTCTTCTTCCTCCTCGCCGCCTCCCCGATCAGAGACAAAGGAGCGAGGGCAGGGAAGAGGCCGGCGCCGGTCCGGCCAACTTCGGCCATCTCCGGACGATGTGAGGACACCGGCGGCCGCGGGATGCAATGGCGCACCTGTCCAGAGAAGAAAGAGGAGCCGGGGAGGAGTGGGGAGGAGGCGACGGGAGGAGACAGAGGCGGAGCAGAGGCGTTGCCGGCGACGGGCGCTGGCGCTTCCGGCCACCGTAGGCGGCGCTCGACCTACCCACGTGCTCAGGGCTAAGAGGCCGACCCGTTCCAGGACAGAACCGACCTCGAGGAGGGCGGGGTTGAGAGCAGCAAGCACTCCGGCGGAGGAGGCTTCGGGTGGAGATGGGACTCGAGGCCATAGTGGCTCCGGCGAGGGGGAAAGGATCTGGGGATGGTCGCCGGAGTGGGGGCGGTCTACTAGTGGTGGTAGGAGCGAGGGAGGGGCTCGGGTTCGCTCCAATTTAGGAGGACCGAGGCGACGGCCATGGCGACAGAGGGAGGACAGGAGAGCTTCTCGAGCTCGGATGAGAGGCTGGGGAGGGGTAGTGGAGTGAGGAGAGGAGGCTGATGAGCTCGGGAGGCCGCGGGGATGGCTATATATAGACGGGCGAGGGGGAGCCGCGCTGTCGTCGCTGCGGACGCGTGGCCGCACCGCGGACGTGTGCCCACGCGCATGAGCTCGGAGGGCACGCGACCAGGGAGGCACAGTGGAGGCTCTTACGGGGCAGAGGAGGCCAACGGAGCCGCAGGGAGGAAGAGGACAGCGATAAACCGAGCCAAACTGCCACTGTTTACTCGTGGGCGCGCGGCGGCTTGCGTCGGTGACGAAGCGGACGGAGGGGGAGAGGAGTCCAGGAGAATGACGACGATGAGAGGAAGCTAGGGGACATGTCCGTGCTCACTGAGACGCCGAACAGAGGAGGAGCCCGAGCAAGAATCCATCCTGCGCGTGGCCAACGGTAGCAGAGCACGTGCACAGGCTTGCCATTAACGCGGCCACCGCGTGCACTGACATGTAGCGGGGGAAATGAGCTGGAGCGTGTTGTCTAGTGGGTAGTTCCTCCAGTGGAGATTGCAACTGAGGCGGTAGATCAGTGAAAAGTGCTCTGGTTAAATGGTAGTCACCACCTAAAGTTTACTGCAGTAAACTTGACTAAGCATTGCTGATTCACAGAGATTTGATTGGGTCAAATGGAGTTCTCTACGGGGTTTAGGGTAAGAAAGGCTTTCACCTTGTAACTTTGAAAAGATTAAGACTCAGGTTTAATATAGTTGCTTTGCAACTACCAAATATGGTCCAGAATCAAGATCAAGATGGTTCACTTACATAGAGTAACCACTTGAGATGAAATTTGGCAGGGTTTAGTGATTTTGCCAGATAAAGGTGCTGTAAAAATTTCATACCAATTGGTTTTACCAATATGGTACTTCTTTCAGAGCTATTCCCTCTGTCCAGAATCTTGCAATTTTTTTGGAGAAATATTGGCTAGGTGAAATGGTGCCAAATTTTGTGGAGAGAAGTTATCTGGGTAGTAGAATGCTGTGGTATATTCTTACGCAAAATGAAGCAATATAAAATATACTTGCTTCACAATCTGAAAATATTGACAGAATCAAAGATTTGATGTTGTGCTCACATAGATCAAGGTATGGAGCTGAAACTTGTAGGAGTGAGGTAATATGAGCACAAGAATAGGCATGCAAAATTTCAACTCATTTGAATAATCCTAGCTAGCACTTCCTTCACAAAGGCTTCCCTCAAACAGGAACTTTGAAAAATCACTGAGGAAGTTTGGCTAGGCAAATAAAGTTGAATTTTGGCACATATCAATTATTTGGACGATATGTAATGACAAAAAAGTTTGGGGGCAAATTGGCAAAGATAAATAACACTTGCTTCACAATGTGCCATTTAGGACAGAATCGGAAATGAATTTATTGAGCATGATGAGAAATATGACCAATGAAATATTTTGCCATATTTGAGGAATATATGACCCAAAAAATTTATAAGAATTATTTGGGGATTTTTGGATGGACAGAAATATAGGTTGCTTCACAAGCTAGGGCTGATAGGTTTATTCCTTTAATAGAAAAAGGAATATTCCTGAGAAAGGAAATTAGTGTTTGGTCAAGCAGTGGAGTGAAATGATTTTGAGGGTGATGAGCCACTTGGGAGGGAGAATGAGAATGATTTCCCAGGTGGCAAGGCCACAGAACCACTCCAAAAAAACAGAGCAAAAACCAAATAAATCAAAAGAAAAGAAAAGGGCCAAAATCCAGGCTGTTACAACTCTTACCCCCTTAAAGAAATCTCGTCCTTGAGATTTAGTTGCTCAGGGAACAAGTATGACTTGAGGACACCGTTTCCAGCTCGGGTAACCTTTTTTCCTTTATTTATTGTTCCACCAAGAATTTCAGATGATCAACTTACCTTGCTCTGGGGTGGCTTGCTTCACCTTTCCCCAAATTCTGACGGGTTTTTGCTCCTATACCACTTCCTTTTGCTAACGTGAATTTTCTCATATCTGTGGTGATATCCAATGGATCTGAGCATAAATTTTTCTTTGGTCAGGAAAACCTTTTTACTTCTGTCAGGGGGTTGCTTCAAATAAATGCAGGCCTTCTGGTTTCAATAAATGCTTAGAATTAATCAGGGCCATCTTCTGACGGGATCTGACTGCTCATAGGTGGTACTGATTTTGATTTATTTCTTTGGCTCGAGCGTGAGGTATGTACCAAAGATCTGACTGCCTTTTGTCAGGAGCAATATAACAGTGTATGGAGTTATAGCTGTGTCATACCTCAAATATTTACATCTTGAGACTTTGCCCGACAAGGGTTGACGGATAACTGCTTTTCCTGACAGACTGGCCATGTACTTGATTCCATCGGTGAGTATACCGGGTGTGAGCTGATTGTTCGGCTTTTGACTTTCTCATTTTGTCGGTATACCTATTTAGATTTCCAATATTAACCATTCCGAGCGGGTTAGCGGGGTATGAGATCCTTGTAAAACAGATTAGGCCGCTGAGAGTATGCCTTTGTGGATCCATATGGAATTATGGCCTCCAACTGATTTGGGTATCCGGACCCTGATGGTCGTGCTAAATCATCATACCTTTGTTGTCGGTCTCACCTTTTAACGGTCATGATTTTTCTTTGTCAGGATACCTTGCTGAAATAACTTGGCCACGCCTGTCCTTGATTCTTCGTATGACCATGGATTTGATTAATATTTTTGACATTATTCCTTGTGCTTGTTTTTCTGACCTGTGTCCGCACATATATGACATATACTCGGGGTTTGTAGCTGTACGGAGCTCATTGCTGAGGCCAATCATACAAGAAGGTGACAAGGTTTCTTGATATCCCCTTGTCTGGTGCGGGATTAATGACCTTGATGACCGTTGTCAATACTGTGGATTCTGTGATGTCATCCCCAGATCTTGCCGATCCTTGTAATTCATGAGATGTATCTCTGCTTATCTTCCTTTGCATGATTCATGAGGCTGTGGGATCCGCACTTTCCTTAGGTATATCTGTTGGATCCTTGCCGTACTTCGTATGAATGACTGATATGATTGGGGATGCATGCTCACCATATGTGTAAGCATTATGCAACCGAACACTTGATCCTTGCGGTAGGCATATGTTTTGACTGCATTGTTCCTCTGACAAAATTATTGCAAATCTGACCCTTGAAATGTACTGCCATCTATTGCCAACTCACCGCATAATCTCTGAGGACTATAGTATTGATGTGGACTGAGTGGCTTACGAGAGAAGCCATCTGGGTAGCTTGCCGAGGAAGGCTCGTTAGTTTCTGCTCAAAGCTTTTGTTTGGGTATCGTGTCGAAGAAGGCTTTATAGCTTATACACGAAGCTTGGTCTGATTATTATGCCGGAGAAGCCTGAGTTCTGTACTTGAGAAGCTTCTCCTCGGCTTTGCTTGTTGAGAAAAATTCATTTCCGTTTGTCAAAAGCTCTTACCAAGGTATCTTGCTGAGAAAGACCGGGTGTCTTGGACCGGAAATTGTGCACATATCATGCTGAGGAAAAATTGAGGAGCCTTGTCTCATAAATTTCTTCCGATAGCAGGTGGAATAATACTGGGTTTCTTATATCCAAAACTTCATACTGATATGCAGACTGAAATCTACACACATGCCCATAATATTCTGTGGCTGATTATTTGCATGATAAAATTTATTTGACCGTCTTCCTTTAGCATATCACATTCTGACTTTATTTCGGATGATAACATATTTCAAGCATCATGCCTTGCTGAGCCAAAATTTTGTATATGACCCATACCTTTGCCGAAAAATATACCGTTGATCTTGTACCTGACTTGTCTTGCTGCTGACTTGATCATTACTGTTGTGAGGATTTGGTACCGATGTAGACTTGTGTTATCAGTACTGTTGTGAGGAGTGCACACTAATACAAAATTGATTATCAACCTCAAAATCAGATATTCCCCATTTCAATGCAGTTGGCTGAGAATTCCATTCTATTTAGCCGAGTTTCCAAATATTTGAACTCCTTGCTGATTCTTCGGGTCTGGTGTCGGTTAATGAGCAACTCTTTACAGGGGAGAAATAATGTAACACCGGGGCCCAAAAGAAAGAAACAAAAGAAAACTCAACTACACAAAAGCACTTAACAACAATCAATTCACATACAATCAGTGTCACATATTACTGCTAGTCACACAATATGCATGCCTACTTAAGCACACAAATCTTGCGGGATCTCCAGTTCTACAATCTAGCATGTTGTGACGACGTGCACGAGGACAAATAAATGTGTGGAAGAATTGGTGTAAACAATGCTACACCAAGTGCTAGCTTAGCCAGGTAGCAACCTGGACTAGCTCAGAGGTGAGGACGTACTTGGTAACCATGTAGCAGGACACAAATATCGTTGCCACATTATTATCAAGCGGACGGAAAATATCCGTACTCATCCAAGAAATAAGGATAGCGGGGAAACTGAGTTTGTTGGCATTGCCCTTTCTTGATAACTGAGATCATTAAGGGTTGCCAACACGACCAAATAAAAGAGCGATTCGGGATAGAAGCATGTCTATCACCGAAACGATAGGCGAGACAGAAAGAAAGACATCGGCGCGATACCTGAGTACCATTCTGCAAACAGTGCCGGGATCACTTGGCATCACTCTGCTGGGACAGAAATAACACCAAACACTGAAGAACGAGCAAGAAAAGAAAACTAGAGAAATGCGAAGGCTGAGCTGTAGTGGATCCGAGCCGATGCTATCTACACTCACCAGATAAATCGTTAGCAACAAATATTAAGGCTATATGCATGTTGTGCAACAAACAAATGCAGCAACCAAATGCAATAAACAAGACAAACTCTATACTACCGATTTCTACCGCTCGCGTTGACTAGGGCGTCCTACAGCCAGACCTGCTCTGATACCAAGCGTTGTGGCACCCCGGCTCAGAGAAACCGAAACACCCCCTATTCCAGCCCAGAGATCGAGGAGAAGTCTCTGGAATACGACATTGCTTGACATAGAACAAATCAGCTCTTATTATAAGAATAATAATACAAGGGTCTAATGTTACAAAGAAGCACATCAGCATGGCGACACTACACTTGCTATACTACACTTGCTCTATGCTAGCAGCGGAACAACGACGAAGGTGGTGAACTCCACTCCACAGGGACTCTGGCTGGGACACGATCTAGCTCGCACGCACGACAACCTCGACAAGCAAGCAAGCAATCATCGCATCACCTGCAATCTGGCATGACACGCCAGGTCAGTACATTGAATGTACTTGCAAGCTCACAACAACCATAAACATCAAGGCAAGACAATAACATAGCATTAACAGGTTAATGAATTAACAACTACCATGATGAAGCAACTACTAAGCATGATATGAAACTACTACAATACTGATAAATCACCATCTCAGATTTCCATAACCATATCTCTCTTGGCTAACCGGCCAAGCAATATACCATCTCGATCACCTTGTGATCAAAACCAAACGGTGATCATTCCGGCGATCACAACCATGACCAATACTTGGTCCTCAACATCAACATCAACATCAACATCCTGCCAAACTGTTACTGCTCACCAAATATCATCATATAAATCACCTATAAGTCATTCCGTCATGTGAGTGTTGATCGAACGGTGTGACCTAATACGAACCCATGCCCATGACCGAGGACGTGGCTATCGATAGTTTAAACAAATACACTCTGTAGAGGTGGCGCACTTTACCCACACCACGGAACCCATGGCCTCGCACTCCCATTCGGGTGGACCAACGGCGTTCTGACAAAACCGATCTACCACCATGACACTCTCCCGGCTACTCCGACTCACTCCCCTTTGGGCTAAGTCATGGGTGGCCCCGTGTGTACCAAAGACACAACGACCACCGTTGTGGCCAAACCAATAAACCGTCCCAAACGGGGACACATGCACATAACAACAACAACGGGCACACAAGGTTATGTCTGCTTACCGGGCCAGGGTACCGCACGCCCATAACCTTCCCTCGTTGGAGGCACCGGCGAGAGGCACGACAATAGACCGCATTAGGGCCTTCCCATAAAAGGCAAATGTGGTTGCACTGGAGAAAGCTCGGTTCGGTGGCACCTAACCAACTTAATGACATAATTTATCCCCAAAATATAATAGTAATGACTGATACTCCGATATCATCTATCTACTTATAATCCAAGTCATAGCAATATCCAACAAATAATCCAAAGCTGAATATCGTCTCTCCAAAATACTCAGAGAATAACATAACACTACTATAATGAATCCAAGAATGATAAGGCTACTATTCAAATATCAAGAACTAACTATCCAACTATGATCCACAGCAAGCACCATCTCCAACATCATACTCCAAAACATAATATCATCTAGCATCATGATGAAAATAACACTAGCCACTAATAATCCAAAGGCAACATGCCATCCAAAGTAATACTCGAAATCATAATACCATCATGAACAAAATCATAATAGTCACTAAGAATCCAAAGGCAACATGTCATCCAAAGTAATACTCCAAAGCATAATACCATCATGAACAAAATCATAATAGCCACTAAGAATCCAAAGGCAACATGTCTTCCAAAGTAATACTCCAAAGCATAATACCATCATGAACAAAATCATAACAGCCACTAAGAATCCAAAGGCAACATGTCATCCAAAGTAATACTCCAAAGCGTAATACCATCATGAACAAAATCATAATAGCCACTAAGAATCCAAAGGCAACATGTCATCCACATAATCATCAAAATATAAATCCTAGAACTCCAAGCAATATGATGGCAACATCAACATCAAAACAATACTCCAAGAAATGCCATGAACAAAGCATACATAGCTAATGCAATATTTTAAACAAGTTCAAATAACTTAAACCATGCTACTACATTGCAATCATGCAAATGGAGGGTGTGCCATGCCTGGGGGGTGGAAGAAATCACCGGGAACAAGTGCGGAAAGATCGCAGAAAGACTCGCCGGAAAACGTTTTCTCTCGGAGGGGGATGGTTTAGCGCAAGGGCAAAATGGTCATTTTCAGAATGTTGAAACATAATGAAAATGATACCAACAGAATGGGCTCGACGAAACAAAGAAGTGGGCTTTGGATTCACCTCATTTGGAGTTGGGATCAAAAAGATATGGAGGGTTGAGGACCAGGGACCATTCTGTAAATGAAATATTCATAGCTAGGCCCCTGGCAGCTCGGCGAGTCGCGCATTTCAGTAAAATATGCTTTCCCCACCAGGAAACGTAAAGCGCGGAAGGTGCTTCCACTTATCCAGCGTGCCAGTGGGGGCCCGGGGCGCTGTGCGGCTGACGGGCGGGTCCCGCCTTATCCATCTCTCTCCTCGTGCCTGTCTTCTTCCTCCTTGCTGCCTCCCCGATCAGAGATAGAGGAGCAAGGGAAGGGAAGAGGCCGACACCGGTCCTGCTAATTCCGGGAATCTCTGGCCGAGGTGAGGACACCGGCGGCCGCGGGATGCAACGACGCACCCGTCCAGAGGAGAAAGAGGCGCCGGGGAGGAGTGAGGAGGAGGCGACGAGAGGAGATAGAGGCGGAGCAGAGGCGTTGTCGGCGACGGGCGCTGGCGCTTCCGGCCACCGTAGGCGGTGCTCGACCTACCCACGTGCTTAGGGCGACGAGGTCGACCCGTTCAAGGACATAACGGACCTCGAGGAGGGCGGGGTTGAGAGCAGCAAGCACTCCGGCGGAGGGGGCTTCAGATGGAGATGGGACTCGAGGCCATAGTGGCTCCGGCGAGGGGGACAGGACCTGGGGATGGTCACCGGAGTGGGGTGGTCTACTAGTGGTGGTAGGAGCGAGGGAGGGGCTCAGGTTCGCTCCAATTTAGGAGTACCGAGGTGACGGCCATGGCGACAGAGGGAGGACAGGAGAGCTTCTCGAGCTCGGGTGAGAGGCTGGGGAGGGGTAGTGGAGTGAGGAGAGGAGGCTGATGAGCTCGGGAGGCTGCGGGGATGGCTATATATAGCCGGGCGAGGGGAGCCACGCTGTCGTCGTCATGAACGCGTGGCCGGCGCCGCAGACGCTTGCCCACGCGCATGAGCTCGGAGGCAGGCGACGAGGGAGGCAAAGTGGAGGCTCTCACGGGGCAGAGGAGGCCAACGAAGCCGCAGGGAGGAAGACGACGGCGATGAACCAAGCCAAACTGCCACTGTTTGCTCGTGGGCGCGCGGCGGCTTGCGTCGGTGAGGAAGCGGATGGATGGGGAGAGGGGTCCAGGAGAACGGTGACGATGAGAGGAAGCTAGGGGACATGCCCGTGCTCACTGAGACGCCGAGCAGAGGAGGGGCCCGAGCAAGAATCCATCCTGGGCGCGGCCAACGGCTGCAGAGCGCGTGCACAGGCTTGCCATTAACGCGGTCACCGCGTGCACTGGCATGTAGCGAGGGAAATGAGCTGGAGTGTGTTGTCTAGTGGGTAGTTCATCCAGTGGAGGTTGCAACTGGGGCGGTAGATCAGTGAAAAGTCCTCTGGTTAAATGGTAGTCACCACCTGAAGTTTACTGCAGTAAACTTGACCGAGCACTGCTGATCCATAGAGATTTGATTGGGTCAAATGGAGTTGTCTACGGGGTTTAGGGTAAGAAAGACTTTCACCCTGGTAACTTTGAAAAGATAAAGACTAAGGTTTGATATAGTTGCTTTGCAAGTGCCAAATATGGTCCAGAATCAATATCAAGATGGTTCACTCACATAGAGTAACCACTTGAGATGAAATTTGGCAGGGCTTAGTGATTTGGCCAGATAAAGGTGCTGTAATAATTTCATACCAATTGGTTTTACCAAAATGGTACTTCCTTCACAGCTATTCCCTCTGTCCAGAATCTCGCAATTTTTTTGGAGAAATATTGGCTAGGTGAAATGGTGCCAAATTTGGTGGAGAGAAGTTATTTGGGTAGTAGAATGCTCTGGTAAATTTTTATGCAAATGAAGCAATATAAAATATACTTGCTTCACAACCTGAAAATATTGATAGAATCAAAGATTTGATGTTGTGCTCACATAGATCAAGGTATGGAGCTGAAACTTGTAGGAGTGAGGTAATATGAGCACAAGAATAGGCATGCAAAATTTCAACTCATTTGGATAACCCTAGCTAGCACTCCTTCACAAAGGCTTCCCTCAGACAGGAACTTTGAAAAATCACTGAGGAAGTTTGGCTAGGCAAATAAAGTTGAATTTTGGCACATATCAATTATTTGGACGATATGTCATGCCCAAAAAGTTTGGGGGCAAATGGGCAAAGATAAATAGCACTTGCTTCACAATGTGCCATTTAGGACAAAATAGGAAATGAATTTATTAAGCATGATGAGAAATATGGCCAATGAAATATTTTGCCATATTTGCGGAAGATATGACCCAAACAATTTATAAGAATTATTTGGGGATTTTTGGATGGACAGAAATATAGGTTGCTTCACAACCTAGGGCAGATATGTCTATTCCTTTAATAGAAAAAGGAATATTCCTGAGAAAAGAAATTAGGGTTTGGTCAAGCAGTGAAGTGACATGATTTTGGGATGGTTTTGAGGGTGATGAGCCACTTGGGAGGGAAAATGAGGATGATTTCCCAGGTGGCAAGGCCACAGAACCACTCCAAAAAGAAAAATAGAGCAAAAACCAAATAAATCAAAAGAAAAGAAAAGGGCCAAAATTCAGGCTGTTACAACGGTGTTCCTCAATGACGGAAGCACTTTGCAGCGCTTCCAGTAGAGTATCCGGTGCCTCTGGTTGGACAGAGGTCACCGGCGGAATGGGCACACCTCCTTCCTACGAAGGAGGTTGCTTGCCGGATTCCGGAGCCGTATAGGTCTCCGGGACCGTATTCGACTGGGGGCCGAATTGGACATGGACCCCATCGCTAGTCTCCATGGGGATCTGCTCCCCCATGTGTCCGGTGGCTGAGGTCTTGCCCTCTGGTGCTGCCCTGACGGCCTCCTGCGTCTCTCCCTGGCCTGGGATCCTTCAGGACAACACCTCGGTGTCATCCATGGCCGTGGGAGAGGAGGCCGCCGGAAGGGACCCGCTGTTCATCACCTTCGGGTCCAGCGAGTTCCCTGAAGATGAGGATCGCTCGAGGGCGGAACGAGTAGGACTGCAAGTGCATGATTCCACATGTTAAAATTATGAAGTAAAGAGGCTGATATATGAATGCGTCGGGGCCTTTGAATACTCACGGATCGGCCAGGGGCTTATCTGGGGGGCGCCGTTCTGGGCTGCTATCAACATCCCACGCGGAGCTATCTGCTAGGGAGACCTTCCCCTTCTTGGATGCCTCCACCTCCAGATTTGTGGAGGCCACCCTCTTCTTTCCCCCCTCGGGGAGGGGGGAGTTGCTTTCTTCTTCCTCTTCCTCATCCTTGTCATCTTCGGCGGCGGAGGAGTGAGTTTCGGTGTCTTCGGACGCCATGTCCAAAGTAGCCTTGGGACAGAGGCCACCTCTGGTCCCCTTGGACTTCTTCTCCGGCGCCTTGTAGGGCGCCGAAGCTAGCATCTTCGTCAGAAGCGGGATGGCTGGTTCCTCAGGCACTGGAGCCGGACACTGAATCCGCTCTGCCTTCTTTGTCCAACCCTGAAAAAACAAATAGGGAAGTTGGGACGTCCTCCTTGAGTAAGCAAGTAAGGGATACACCTTGAAACACGGAAAACTTACCGAACTGGTGGGATGGGCCAGGTCGTGCCCATGGTCCTCGGTCGTCTTCGGCCACGTCTCATTGGCCTTGAAGAGCACCTTCTAGATATCTTCGCGTGTAGTTCCGAAGAACCGTTGCAAAGTCTTATGCTCGGCCGGATCGAACTCCCATAGATAGCAATCCCGGCTCTGGCATGGAAGGATCTGGTGAACTAGCATCACCTGAATCACATCGACAAGCTTGACGTTCTTGTCCACCATGCTCCTGATGCGCATCTAAAGCACTGTCAGCTCGTCCGACGAAGACCAATCCAAGCCCTTCTCTTGCCAGGAGGTAAGCCGCATTGGGTCCCCGGATTTGAATTCGGGAGCCGCAGCCCAGGTAGCGTTGCGGGGCTCTGTGATGTAGAACCACAACTTCTGTCACCCCTTGACGGTCTCCACAAAGGTGCCTTTGGGCCACGGGACGTTGGACATTTTGCTCACCATGGCCCCTCCGCACTCTGCATGTTGGCCGCCCACCACCTTCGGCTTCACATTGAAGGTCTTAAGCCACAATCCAAAGTGGGGTGGGGTGCGGAGGAAAGCCTCACACACAATGATGAATGCCGAGATGGTGAGGAAGGAATTTGGGGCCAGATCATGGAAATCGAGCCCATAGTAGAACATGAGCCCGCGGACGAAGGGGTGGAGTGGAAATCCCAGCCTGCGGACGAAGTGGGGGATGAAAACTACCCTCTTAGGGGGCTTTGGGGTAGGGTCAATCTGTCCCTTGGTCAGAAGCCGATGGGCGACCTCCTTGGCCAAATATCCGGCCTCCCGAAGCTGGGTGATGTCCTTCTCCTTGACGGTGGAGGCCATCCACTTGCCCTGCGCTCTGGACATGGTCAGAGTGCTTTCTTGAGGCAGAAAAGATGAGAACTTGGGCGCTGGAGCTCGAGAGTGGGTAGGTGGAAAGAGAGAACGCATGGGTGAAAGAGGTGAATCCTTATCTCCTTATAAAGGCAGTGAATATCAAGCGCCTCCCCACTCGCCATAAAACTCGCCTATTCCCCAGGGGTCGTGCTGGCGGCACGGTTGGATTACCCATACCCGTATTGATGAGAATCCCACAATAAGGGGACACGATCTCTGCTTTGACAAGATGTGCCAATAAAACCGCATCTTGAAGTATGGAGCAGCAGGCCGAAAAACGGCTCAAAATAATAACCGAGTAGGGACGTGATATCACGTTACAAAAAAGTTGTCAGCAGATTGGACTCGTGAAATATTATACTCTCTGCGGTGGTGTGTGGTACTTGTTTTGCAGATCTAGACACATTCTTTGTGTTCGAAGACTGTGTTGGAGTATTCAGAGGAGGAACCCGCCTTGCAATGCCGAAGACAATCTGCGTGCCGGACACCTCGTCATTGAAGCCTGGTTCAGGGCCTACTGAGGGAGTCCTGGACTAAGGAGTCCTCGGCCGTCTGGCCTGTTGGACATGGGCCAGACTGATGGGCTATGAAGATACAAGACAGAAGACTCTCACCCATGTCCGGATGGGACTCTTCTTGGCGTGGATGGCAAGCTTGGCATTCGGATATGAAGATTCCTTTCTCTGTAACCGACTTTGTATAACCTTAGTCCCCTCTGGTGTCTATATAAACTAGAGGGTTTAGTCCATAGGGGCAGAGACAACCATAATCACATAGGCTACACTTCTAGGGTTTTAGCCATTACGATCTCGAGGTAGATCAACTCTTGTAATACTCATATTCATCAAGATCAATCAAGCAGGAAGTAGGGTATTACCTCCATAGAGAGGACCTGAACCTGGGTAAACATCGTGTCCCCTGTCTCCTGTTACCATCTACCTTAGACGCATAGTTCGGGACCCCCTACCCGAGATCCGCCGGTTTTGACACCGACACCAGGCCCACTGTCAGCCCCTTCTTCTTCCTTCGGCTCTCCTCTTTCTTCTCTATCGCATGCATTTTCACGCAGTCTCTCTATCTGCGGCACCTAGCGCGCAGGGCATCTAGGGCCGTATTGTGGTAGTGCACGACATGCTTGCTGCCGGCGCAACGTGCACTCACCTCGCGGGCCAACACCTTGTCGGCACTGTTCACGGATTCGCCTCCGAACACCGGCGATCGTGCGGTGAATGGAGCTGGTGGACTTTGCTCACCGTGCATCGAGCTCGAGCTATAAAAATAACCACGATATCTCTCTTCTCTTCTTCACACTTGGCCTCACTTCCTCTTCCTCCTTCTTCTGGTTGCAGGAGCTCTAGACGAGGGCTAATGGAGGACGTGGCTCCGGATCTGGTCATGATTCTCCTGGCCGGAATGCTGGCGGCGTTAGTTGGCTTCTCGCTACTCATGTGTGCGATGATTCTAGATGATCGTCGTGATGCTGCTACTCGAGTGGTGGCTCTTCGTGGCCGTGGTGGATATGAGGATTAGTGATCAATGTCGAGTGCGAGTGGTTGTTAGCGTGTGTGGCAATAGGTTTTGCAAAAAAATAAAACCCACAAGTTTTTTTATGTGTGGAAAAACTGTGATGCGGTGTTAGTGATCTGGCGAACGAGATGTATGATTAGGTGCGAAGGGTGTGTGGACTCTGCACTTAGTGCATGTGGTGAAGTGAGTGTGGGTGTAAGCCTGGTGTTGCTGCGGTGCAGGAATTAACTCGGTGTTGAGAAAAAATTGTTGCGATGGTCCTTAATAAAATCTCAACCCGAGATTTGTTAAGGGTGAAAAAATCGATTAGAAACCATGGCAGGAAAGTCACTGTGATTGTCGGTTAGGGTGATAGGTTGGGCACCGACTACTGAATGGTGTCGGCTGGCCCCTGCATGCTGTCAGATAGGACATGAGTGACTATGGGAACCGACGGATGTGGATAGTGTGGAAATCCAGGGATAGTGACCAGGCTAAGATATGATTAGCCAATGGTCAACCTAGCTCTGATACCAAGGTTGTAGGGGCCGGATCTCCGGGACATAAATTCCCAGCAAACAACCCTTTTGTCACCACCAGCCCCAAGACTACTGTTGCTGGTGGATATTTCCTTGATACAGAATTCCAAGCAATTACAAGGATTTTAGTACAAGACCTTATAGTTCCATTGAGTACAACAATGATTTCTAGTGGCAGATGATGGAAGCAACTTGTGGATCTCCAATGTTGATGGAACTCCATTCCCATGGGAACAACTGACCTGGATAACTCCTATCTCATGTGGTTGCTATCACCAAATCCTAGGTTGCGGGGTGTCTCCGTAGTGCACCTCTCCGAGTCATGATCTGGCCAAGACAATAGCCAGGGACAAGCCAGTGAGTACGTTTGAATGTACTCGCAAACATCAAGAACAAAGATATACCGGATGCATATGCTCATGATGAATTAAATTATATGCATGTGTTGACTGAGAATTAAAGCATGGCATGACAAATATTCATACAACGCGAAAGGATAAATAAGTCATGTTATTCGTAAATCAAAGAAATGGAATGGAATGTCGGGCGTTGGACCGCCCGAGAAATTCCAAGAGAAATGCCAAACGGGTGTCTAAAAGAGAATCGGGTGTCGTGGATTTGTCACGGCAGATGTCCTAGTGAAAGGACTTAGTCGTGAGGCCAACGCATCTATGTGGTAGCTTGAGAGGGGTTGAGTGCAATGAGAGACACGAGGTTTTACCCAGGTTCGGCCCCTCACGGAGGAGGTAAAGCCTACATCCTGCTTCATTGATATTGATGATGATGATCACGATTACAAGGGTGCTCTATGTCAAGAGCTATTGATTTGTCTGTCTAAACCTAACTTGTGAAACTTGTCCCCCTTGGGGTGCCCTGCCCCTCATATATGTAGAAGGGGTGGCTTACATGACTAGTCCTATTAGGATTAGAATTACTCTATTACAAGTGGAGTCCTAGTCTTGCTTCCTTTGTAAGGGAATATTCCTTATGCTTTCCTCTTAAGCCGGCCCACCATACCGCGAGCTGGTCTTCCATGAACCGCCTTCCTGGCCACCGGGTCTTGTTGCTCCTCTGGCCCGCTTGTCGGTTCACCAATGAGTCACCAGGCCCGGCCGAGTCATCAGTGAGTGGAGAGATCCGAGCGGGTCACTTAGTGAGTCGCCAAGTACGATCGGGTCATACATCCAGCCGGGTCATACCGCGGTGTATACCCCCGACATTAGCCCCCAGTTTAATTTGGATCTATCCATGTTGAACTAATCATGCAAAATAAACACAAGAACAAATTTGACAGGTTGTGCTCCGGGTTAAAGATTCTTGTAAGCTGGCACCTGATCATCCTTAAGTCCTTGTCATTTCCTTCTTTTGGAAAGTCCGGGTCAATAGACCAGCTTCATAATAAATTTGCTGACATTGGTTTCTCATAGAAATATTGTGAAGAATAATTCATTTGATTCAGCTCCCAATGCTTAAAAAAATATTGGTCTTGAAATACTCATCTGATTTTCAGCCGGCTTGAAGATGTAGAACTTGCCGGTTTATTATTGCCAAAATTACCAGTTCGTCAATATTGATGACACCGGGTCATAATTGTTGCTTACGCCGGGTCATAATTGTTGCAGACACTGGGTCAATCTAGTTTACTCAAACTAAGAATTTGAAGATTTTTCTCCCTTATGTCCATATTACCTGTAGCCCCCAAGTCTTGAGCAGAACAAAGTGATGACTTAAGACTTGCTTCAATATAAATATTACCACTTTGAAGAAATCCATGTTGTTCATCTCAATCACTAGTCAGAACTGAGTATTCTACATATGTAGCCCCCAAGTGCGGGTTGTCATGCTTGCAGCAACCTGGGACTTGAAATTGCCTTATGCTCATAAAAACTTCAACCAGTGTAGCCCCCAAGGGCCGGGTCATTATGTAATAAATGAGTAGGGACTTTGTAGATATGATCATGTAGACTTGAACAATAACGTGTAGCCCCCAAGGGCCGGCTCAGTAAGATAATATTGAGCTAGGACTTTATATATACTTCTTTGGAAAGAACATCATATGATGTAACCCCCATCATGGGGCTTGAACCCACGTCCACAAGGTTAAGAGCTTTGTGCTTTACCAGCTGAGCAGTGGACCCTTCAATATAATGGATTAAGACTTGTGTACCTTGAATTGTTGAAATGAGCAATTGGTAGCCCCCAAGGGTCGGCTCATTACAATGTGATGAGTCGGCTCTTCAATAAGGTGAGCAAAAAATGACTTGGCATTAGCCCCCAAGTGCCATGGTGCATACTGGCAGTGACATGGGACTTGCATATTTGATGGAATCTCAACTTGAATAATGTAGCCCCCAAGTGTCGGGTCATAAGCCTGCAGCGACTCGAGACTATTCCTTCCATTGTAGAATAAACTATATCCATTGATAAAAAAATAGCCATTGCGCTAAAGCGCGCTAAAGCAACTTTGAAAACCTTAAACGTAATATTGGTTATTGATAACCATTATAAAAATCCAGCCATGTTGGCTATTAAAGATTTGAATAATATAACCTGGTTTGAAAACCGGTTCCTACAATATAAACCAATATATCTATACATATGTGATGCATGCTATGATGATGTAATGATGATGCAATATATGATGCAATGTATGATGATGTATGTGCATGATTATAGAATACTTCAATGAAACTAGCCTGACCCACTGTATTGTTCGTGCGTTCCGTGAGCCTGACTCACAGTGTGCCCAATCGACATTTGAACCCTAGATAAAGTCTGGTCTTTCTCAAAGACTTATCAGGAGTATGCGGGGCCAGAGTAACAACATACATCACGGGCCGATTTATCCAAGTTTCAAGGAAGGCGGCTTATGAAGCCTGGATCTATCCTGACTATCTATAAACCGTGATCTCGCATGACAAGCCGCCGTTTGAACCTTAACGAGCTCAGATCTTGGTCAAATACGCCGTAAGATTGATCGTTAAGAGTTCGACGGGTCAATCGGGATTACCCGATGGAGTTGAAGCAGCTGGCTACAGGTAGGATGACCCGGAAAGGTTATGTCCTCTTTGGTCAAATACACCTATGTTTGGACAAACCTGGTCAAGAGGGTAGTTACGCTATGTTCTCTTTGGTCGAATACGCCTATGTTTGAACAGGACGCCCCCAAGTGACATACTGACGAGTGTGGCATTGAGCCGATCAAGAGGGTAGTAATGCTATGATTCGAATATGATTAGGAAGCCCCCAAGTGACCATAATTGTGGCATTGCGCCAGATCAAAAGGGTAGTAACACTATGTTCTCTTTGGTGAATACACCTATGTTTGAACACGAAGCCCCCAAGTGATATGCTGACAAGTGTGTGCTCATCAGGTACCTATGTTTGAGTTGTGATGTGCATCAAACTCTCTTTGGTCCCTATAACTCGGGCATCAAGCCTCTAAGTTATTGTAATAAGGCGTGTAAGCCGGATCGGATATCCACGTTTGAATTGTGCATCATGGCAACAAATTCTCTTTGGCAACCTTTAATTTTTTCTAAGAACTCGAACTTTGCGAGAGATAATATTCTTCTTGAGCTGGAATTTTAAACCGGATTTGAGAGCTTCAGAGCTTTGCGGGAGAATAGATTTCCCTTGAACCGGATTTTAAACCAGAATATTTTTTTTGAGCCGCAAATTTTCTGACGACCCTTAAATTTTCATTAATACAACAATAGCCTCCGGGACCGGGTTATCTTTCCCTCTAATGACCCGTAGTTCTTGAACGGGTAATGTCATTGTAGCCCCCGAGTCTTGACTATGCATCCAACATATCCTGCTTAAAAGGTGGAAAGGTATTATTTATTGAAAACATGGCAGAAGAATATATAGTGCGCATAAATTGGTAAACAGAATTTGTTACTGCCTAGGAACGGAGTCAGAATATGATATCACAATTGGTTGCTTAAATAGTGATCAACTGGTTGCTTAAATAGTAATATGACAGCATGGAGAAAGTTGAAAGGACACTAACCTCGATCAGACTTTGATCGGCTGATGACGTTGGGGAAGTAAACATCCATGTTAATTAGACCAGGCTATGGTGCACACACTAGAATTTTATTGTCAGCTTTCAGTTCATAACACTTAGACATTTTTCTCCAAAGGTCCGCATTAAAATAGGAGCGACCATCTTTTTCAAGTTTTACGCTAACCGTCATTGTAAACCCATGTTGCATTGTCAATATGACATCCTGGGAGTCATCAGCAAAGTAAAGCCCAAGATTTCTTTCTACTCCTATTCTTGCAAAGCAAGGGATGTACTGCTTGAAATGAAATTAAGATCGTAAATTAGATATATTGAAATAACCGAGCAAGATGCAAATATGGGAGTAACTGATAGAACATATCTATATATAGATGCAAGCAAAGTACAAAAATATAGAATTAAAAATAGATAATGTAACAAAGATTTGATGCAAATATATAGATAATGTAGCAACAGATGGTATATGTTCATAAATTTAGGCCATGCCAATCGTGGTAGGTTGAGATTGAACATACCGAGCGCTCCCTGAAGTCATCCAAAATGGTGTGATGGAACTTTGTTTCTGACTGGCCACGACCATAGTTACCCGATTTGTGCTCGCACTGTGCACACATGAATGAACACCCACGAAACATCTAGAACAAAAATGATTCCATGGTGATTTCCGCCAGTTGATTAATAGCGACAGATGGACTGCGATAAGAGATGAGTGAATATTTCGCTAATTAAGTTGATTACCTTCTCCATGAGAAAAATCCCTGGCCCAATCCCGCAGAAAACCACAGTCAACCAGAGTCTAGAATGTCGGTGTAGATAGGCGGTGGAAAGAGGTGGAGGCGAAATCTGGTGCCATTTGGAGAGCGACCTACGGCCGCCGCCAACAGCCATCGAGCTTAGGGTGCAGAGTTGCGGAGGAGTCCGCGGTGAGTGAGTGGGGACAAAGTGGGTGAGGGTTTTCTTTTCCTTTTGCATGTGTGAGTGAACACACATGGTTCGCAGAGGCGACGGAGATGAATCGTCTGCGATAGTAAATAACCGAGATTGAATGGGAATCCAAATTTCCTTTGTCTTTCATCCATGAGTTTTTTTTCTACGATGAACATAAACCCTGCTAATTACCGTGTTCAAATTTGACACTTTTCCAGGTTCATTTACAATATTTAGGGGATTATGTGCATTCTGTAGGCACTAATGCATGTAATTCAAATTTAAACAATTGGTTCATGAAAGGGTGCACAAGAACGGTCTAGAAAAACTATACTCGTGGTATTTAGTAATTTCTCAAGCCTTTTACAAGGAATGGGCAGAGATTTCAATGGAGTCAACCACAAACGCGTCATTTACTGGGTTATTAACTATAGAACGATGAAATATGTGCTTGAAAAACATGACGGCTGGCATGGTGCCATGGTATGGCCTCACCGTGCCCTGGTTAAAAGCTGAGAAGGTTTGATTTATGTCGTCATGCACTCCCTTCATAAATCAAACCATCACCGAGGAAGTTCAATGCTTTTGAGAGGGAAATCACCAAGATTGAAGGGGAATCCAAATTTCCGTCCTAGTTTGTCTTTCAGTTTTTTTCCAACGATCAACATACCGCCTCAAATGAAACGTTTTCGAATTTGTTATTTTTCCAAACTCATCTACAATATTTAGGGGATTGTGTGCATTTTCTAGGCATTAATTATGCATATAATTCAAATTCGAACAATCGGTGCATGAAAAGGTGCACAAGAACGGTCTAGAAAACCATGCTCGTGCTATACAAAAAATGAAACACATGGTTGGAAAGCATGACGCCTGGTGTGGTGCCATGGTACGGCCTGACCATGCCCCTGGTAAAAATTGGAGAATGTTTTCCTTATGTCGTGATGCGTGCCTTTCATAAAATGAACCATCATCCGAGGAAGTTTCATGGTTTCGAGGGGGAAATCACCAAGATTGAAGTGGGGGGGGGGGTCCAAATTTCCTTTGTCCTTTGTCCACGAGTTTTTTCTTTGATGAGCATACAACCTGCAAATCACCGTGTTCAAATTTGGCACTTTTCCGGGTTCATTTGCCATATTTAGGGGATTATGTGCATTTCCTAGGCATTAATGTGCATAATTCAAGTTCAAACAATCGATGCATGAAAGGGTCCACAAGAACGACCTAGAAAACCCTGCTCGTGCCATTTAGTAAATTCTCATGCCTTTTACAAGGAATTGACTGATATTTCGATGAAATGTGTGGCAATAGTCAACCACAAATGTTTGTTTGTTGGGTTTTCAACTATAGAAAAAAAACAAATAAATGCTTAAAAACATGATGCTTGGCATGGTGCCATGGTATGACCTCACCATGCCCTCGTAAAAATTTGAGAAGGTTTGGCTTATGTCGTCATGCACACCCTTTATAAATCGAACCATCACCGAGGAAGTTCCATGATTTCGAGAGGGAAAATCCCCAAGATTGAAGGGGAATCCTAATTTCCGTCCTAGTTTGTCATTCAGTTTTTTTCCAATGATCAACATCCGCCTCAAATGCAACGTGTTCAAATTTGACATTTTCCCGGGCTCATTTACAATATTTAGGGGATTATGTGCATTTTCTAGGCATTAATGGACATAATTCAAATTCGAACAATCGGTGCATGAAAAGGTGCACAAGAACGATGTGGAAAACCATGCTCGTGTTATTTAGCACATTCTCATGCCTTTTACAAGGAATGGGAAAATATTTCAAGGAAATGTGTGGCAATAGTCAACCATAAACGCGTAGTTTACTTGGTTAACAACTATACAAAAAAAGAAACACATGGTTGGAAAACATGACGCCTGGCTTGGTGCCATGGTATGGCCTCACCATGCCCTAGTAAAAATTGGAGAATGTTTTCCTTATGTCGTGATGCGCGCCTTTCATAAATCGAACCATCACCGAGGAAGTTTCATGGTTTCAAGGGGGAAATCACCAAGATTGAAGGGGGGGTCCAAATTTCCTTTGTCCTTTGTCCATGAGTTTTTTCTATGATGAACATACAACCTGCAAATCACTGTGTTCAAATTTGGCACTTTTCTGGGTTCATTTGCCATATTTTGGGGATTATGTGCATTTCCTAGGCATTAATGCGCATAATTCAAGTTCAAACAATCGATGCATGAAAGGGTCCAAAAGAACGGCCTAGAAAACCTTGCTCGTGCCATTTAGTAAATTCTCATGCCTTTTACAAGGAATGGACACATGTTTCAATGAAATGTGTGGCAATAGTCAACCACAAATGTCTGTTTGTTGGGTTTTCAACTATAAAAATGAAATAAATGCTTAAAAAATATGACGCCTGGCATGGTGCCATGGTATGACCTCACCATGCCTTGGTAAAAATTTGAGAAGGTTTGGCTTATGTTGTCATGCACACCCTTCATAAATCGAACCATCGCCAAGGAAGTTCCATGCTTTCGAAAGGGAAATCCTCAAGATTGAAGGGGAATCCAAATTTTCTTCGTTCTTTGCCCTAGAGTTTTTTTCTACGACGAGCATACACCCTACAAATCACCGTGTTCACATTTGGCATTTTTCCGGGCTCATTTACCATATTTAGGGGATTATGTGCATTTCTAGGCATTTAGCGCATATAAATCCAATCCAGCTATAGGTGCACGGGTGTGATGTGAGGGACGTGGATTGTCGTTCGATCGCGGTGCATCCAATGGTGCACACGCGCGATCCGCGTGGCTGGGGTTCTAGCCAATCATAATGCAACACACAATAGGCTCAGCGCACACTATTTCCGGAAGCGACGGAGATGAACTGTGTGCAATAATGGACAAGCAAAATTGTAAGGGAAGCCAAATTTATGTTGTCATTTGTGGTTGAGCTCTTGAATACCACCGCATTGTAAGGCTGCCCAGCCCCTCCGTCCCAGAGCTCTCTCCAGGCGTCGTCCATGGCACCGCCGCACATGGTAACTGGTAAGGAAGCGATGTCATCCCACCGCGCCGCATTCCTCGCCGCCCGTGACCGCGCACATGGTAAGGAAGCGATGGCATCTCGCCGCGCCAAGTTCATCACCGCCGGCGGCCAGACAGTTACATGGGAGGACTTTGAGGCTGCCATGGCCGAATGGGTGGTCGATCTAGAGGTGGCCAAAGCCGCACAAAAGGAGCGGAAAAGGCAGAAATCAGTCAAGAAAAGAGAGTCCCGCCGCCGCAAGAAAAAAGAGGCCGCACGTCATGGTGAGGAGAGCTTGGCGGAGATCGAAGCACGGTAGGCTACCGCCTACAAGGCCGGGAAGGAGAACGCGGGCGTCTGGCCAGCATGCCCTGATGGCAACATGTGAGAAGTAGTTTAAGTTTGTAGTATTAGAGCAAATTACTAGTAGTACTTTAAGTTTGTAGTATTAACGTACAATGTCGGTAAGAGCATCCTTTGAGGGCTTTGAGCGTTGATTAGCATGTGTGCCCGTGTGCGTTTTTGTGTGTTAATCATTAAAAGATCACAAAACACACAGTTTCTATGTTGTATCCGTCTGCATTTTTTGCGTTAATGATCCATAAGTCAGTTACATCTGTGATATTTCCTAACAAACTAGGCGTACCATTGACCGAAAAAATCAAGTACACGTGTACATTTTTTGGGGGACGGGATTTGCCAACTTTATTTTTTCTCGCACACGAGTATTTTACGCGCTTCGTCTGCGTTGTGTGTTTCCCCCCACCCAAGTCTCAAATTTCGCATCGAAATTTTCATTAGGCGCGCGATTTCAGAATTTATTCCTCCAACCACATCCCCTTCCCCTCAGTATCACCCTCCCTCGCGCCTCCCCCTACCGGCATCTCAAACCGCTGCCGCCGCAACCACAACTTCAACCACATCTACGTTCTGCTCGGATCCAGTCAGGTAACCCACCGATCTCTATCACGTCCCCGGTCTGATTGTTTAAATGGCGCCTGCGAAACATCCTCATGCCTCCAAATCCCCCCCGCCAGGAGCTGATGGCGGTCCATGGCGCGATGGCCGCTGTGTGTGTTGACCCGGAGGAACACCTCGCCTCCGCCGCCGCCGCCGACATGGTGCAGGCTCTGGCCCGGATGAATTCCCCCAGCGACTACCCCCCCAGGACTTAACAAGTAAGATTTGACCAGCTAAATCTTACCAATACCACTTGCAACGGCTATGATTTGTACGGTTGATGTATTAAGCACGTTCGTGCCTTGTTTATTTTAGTACTACACACTGTGTGATGTTCAAATATTACCGTCTCCAGCTCAATTTCACCAATACCAGCAACAAACTTACAATACATGACTCAGGATATCACTAGAGATGATGCCCATTTGCTATTTTTAGTGGATGCTAACCCTGTTGCACTTAACATGCCTGTCCATGTACTTACGCAGGGTCATAATGGCCGATGCTTTTGTTTGCCGTCGAGGTGAGCTGCATCCCATGTCTTACAGTATTTCACATAATTTGTGCAATTGCAGTTTAACTTCTACCCATTTACTGGTTGCTTGTAGGTACACATGTCAGTGGCACTGATCCACGCTTCGACCCAGAGGAACAGCTCGCCTCTGCCGTCGCTGACTTTGGGCGAGCTCTGGCCAAGATGAAGTGCCCCAGCAACTACCTCTCATGACTTACCAAGTATGTACTCACCAGTTCAATCTTACCAATACCAGTTGCAATTAATGGCTATGTTCTGTACGGTTGATGTATTAAGCATGTTCTAGTAAACATGCCTAACACGTTTTTGCTACTATCCCTACCTTTTTATAGACATCTTGGCCATTCTCTGCTCTGGCTGCACCTGCCTTGTGATGTTTAACTATGCCAATTGCATTTTTATCAGTACCGGTTTAAATGTCTATTAAGCCTGTTGCAATTAACAGTTGAATCCATTTTTAAAAAGTTGCATTTCAATGGCTACAAACTTACAAAACATGACTTAGGATGTTGTTAAGCCTGTAGCAATTAATAGTTGTATCCATTTTTTAATCTGTCCATTTGCTACCATGCTACTCTCTACAATGAAGATATACTAGAGATGCTGCCCCATTTGCTATTTTTGGTGGATGCTAACCCTATTGTACTTAACATGCTTGTCCATGTACTTACACAGGGTCATAACGGCCGATGTTGTTGTTTGCCGTCAAGGTTAGCTGCATCCCATGTCTTACAGTATTTCACATCATTTGTGCAATTGCAGTTTAACTTCTACCATTTACTGGTTGCCTGTAGGTACACAAGTCAGTGGCACTAATCCACGATTCGACCCGGAGGAACAGCTTGCCTCCGTCGCCGTTGACTTTGGGCGGGCTCTGGCCAAGATGAAGTGCCCCAGCAACTACCTCTCAGGACTTACGAAGTATGTACCCACCAGTTCACTCTTACCAATACCGGTTGCAATTAATGGCTATGTTTTGTACTATCGATGTATTAAGCATGTTGTAGTAAACATGCCTAACACGTTTGAGCTATTTCCCCTACCTTTTTATAGACAACTGGGCCATTATCTTCTCTAGTAGCACTTGCCCTGTGATGTTTAACTCTGCCAATTGCATTTTTATTGGTACCAGTTTCAATGGCCATTAAGCCTGTTGCAATTAACAGTTGTATCCATTTTTAAAGAGTTGTATTTCACTGACTACAAACTTACAAAACATGAATTAGGATGTTGTTAAGCCTATTGCAATTAACAGTTGTATCCATTTTTTAATCGGTCCCTTTGCTACCGTGCTACTCTTTTGAAATGACGATATCACTACAGATGATGCCGTTTTATTACCATTTGCTATTTTTGGTGGATGTTAACCCTGATGTAGTTAACATTGGCTTTCCATGTACTTACACAGGGCTACAATGGGCGATGCTGTTGTTTGCCATCGAGGTTAGGTGCACCCCATGTCTTATACACCATCTATTCCTAAATATAAGTATTTTTAGAGATTCCAATATAGACTACATAAGGAGCAAAATGAGTGAATCTAGATTCTAATCTAAACTATATCTATAATTCATCCGTATGTAGTTCATATTGAAATCTCAAAAAAAACTTGTACTTAGGAACATAGGTAGTTGTATTTTACATCATTTGTGCAATCTTAGTTTAGCTTCTAACATTTATTGGTTGCTTGTAGGTACATATATGAGGGGTACTGATCCACGCTTCGATCCCTCTTGCGTATGGGGCAATGAGATATTCATGAACAAGCGTCAAGTGAGGAAACTAAGAAAGATTGTTAGGTGAAAGAAATGGGTGATTGGAATTAAGCTCTTTATTTACACTTTGTCGAAGAATACAATGAACTTTAGGATGGTAAGTAATGTGTTGCCTTTCCCCCTGCCCACAATAAGTTACTCTATTAGACCTCAGAATGTGATATTTTCTCTTTTCAGTAGTTTCTGAAGCTATTTACTGATGATTATCTTGCAAACTACATGACCGGAGTGGAGGCAACTAAGGTTAAAGTATATAATTCATGCTACCATGATAATGCTCTAGAAGTCTTCCTGAAGGCAGTGAAGGATGGGCGGGCGATCGTCACAAGGGGTTGGGCAAAGGTGGTTCGTGCCTATGGCATGCAGGAAGGCACATTATGGGCATTCCGCTTCTTCAACACCGTCGGCAGTCAATATGATTTACACTTGTCTCTTCACCTTTACCGCCTTTAAATATTGCAGTTCATCATAGTTAATTGCCTCCTAATCCTGTAATTACTGAACATATTGTACTCGCAATTTTATTTATGGAATCATTGTTGAACCATTGTGCTGAGAATTTGAATTGCACATTTTGTATTTCAAAATTTCCAAATAGAATAATAAATTACAGGCAAAAATAAAAATAGAACATACGGTCATGGACCTTTGCAAAGGGTTCTAGCAGTAAAAGCGCTTGCGGTGGATAGCCCAATGCCACACAGTTTCTACATCAAATCGTGTGTGATGTAGTTAATGAAAGCAAACAGTTAACCAAGGCAGAGCGTGTGTGATAGTTACACCTTCCACACACGAGCGTATACATAGAACCATGTGGGATGTACATCCGAACGGAAATGTTTTCCCTGGATTGACTATGTGGGATGTACATAAGAACGGAAACGTATTCCTTGGATTGACTGTGTGTGATATACATACGAACGGAAATGTTTTTCTGGGATTCACCATGTGGGATGTACATACCTACGGAAATGATTTCTGGGATTTACCGTGTGGGATGTACATACCTACGGAAATGATTTATGTGATTCACCGTGTGGGATGTACATACCTACAGAAATTATTGGGTTTCGATGCCTCACCCGATCGCAGACGGCCCCAGCCTGGGTCCCAGGAGGGCCTATCCCCGATGATTTCTGGGTCATGTGGGAAGGACACCCTATCGCACACACTCACTTGGCGACGGTTCCAAATGCCGTTGCGGAAAGGGGTAAAAAACCGTTTGTTTAGGACCGACGCGCACCAATGTTGCAATAGTGATTGCCGGAGATTTTTTAATAACGTTAATACCATTCACTTGGAATTGTTTCTTCGGAAAGTGCACTGTATGCTCATTGCCATTAATATGAAAAGTGACCTTGCTTTTATTGCAATCAATAACAGCCCCTGCAGTATTCAAGAATGGTCTACCAAGGATAATCGACATGTTGTCGTCCTCGGGCATCTCAAGTATAACAAAGTCAGTCAAAATAGTAACATTAGCAACAACAACGGGCACATCCTCGCAGATACCGATAGGTATGACAGTTGATTTTTTAGCCATTTGCAAAGATATTTCAGTAGGTGTGAGTTTATTCAAGTCAAGTCTTTTATATAAAGAAAAAGGCATAACACCAACACCAGCTCCTAAATCACACAAAGCAGTTTTCACATAATTCTTTTTGATAGAGCAAGGTATAGTTGGTATTCCCGGATCTCCAAGTTTTTTAGGTACTCCATCTTTAAAAGTATAATTAGCAAGCATAGTGGAGATTTCAGTTTCCAGTAATTTTCTCTTATTTGTGAAGATGTCTTTCATATACTTTGCATAAGGAGGCATTTTCAAGTTATCAGTCAAGCGAGTACGCAAAAAGACTGGCCTCAACATTTCATCAAAGCATTCAAATTCTTCATCATCATTCTTTTTAGTTGACTTGGGTGGAAAAGGCATAGGTTTTTGAAACCATGGTTCTCTTTCTTTATCGTGTTTCCTAGCCACAAAGTCTCTTTTATCATACCTTTTAGTTTTAGGTTGTGTGTTATCAAGATCAACAGGTGGTTCTATCTCAACATCATTATCTGGTTCTTTACATTGGTTGGTTGAGAGTCTTCATGAACCTCATCATTATCTTTTTCATTATCATTAAGTGAGTGTTCATTACCAGATTGGGTTTCAGCATCAAAGATAGAAGTTTCATTATCATTATCATGAGGTTTTTCTTTTTCGGGTTCACTAGAAGTGTGCAAAGTCCTATCTTTTTTTTCTTTTTCTTTCTAGAAGGACTAGGTGCACTAGTGTTAGCTCTTCATGAATCTTGTTCAATTCTTTTAGGGTGTCCCTTAGGATAAAGTGGTTCCTGAGACATTTTACCTCCTCTAGTTGCAACTCTAACAGCAAAGTCATGCATATTATGATTCATTTCATCAAGTAATTCTCTTTGAGATTTAGCAACTTGTTCTAACTGAGTTTGAACCATAGAAGCATGCCTTCCAACACCTCTAACATCATTTGATATTCTAAATAACAAGTCACTCAAGCGAGCAATCATATCAGAATTGCATTTCAATTGTTTCATAACATTTGCATTGAAGTGATCTTGTTTTCTAATGTAGTTTTCAAACTCATAAAGGCATTGACTAGGATGCATATTGTGAGGATTATCATTATCATTATCATTGAACTTCATAAGAGAATTTACCTCTACCACCTTAGGCATTGGCGGTGTATTAAGCCCATGTATTTCTTCAATAGGAGGTAAAATTTTAACATCCTCAGCTTTAATACCCTTTTCCTCCATGGATTTCTTTGCCTCTTGCATATCTTCGGGACTGAGATATAATACACCCCTCTTCTGTGTAGTAGGTTTAGGCGGTGGTTCAGGAATAGTCCAATCATCATAATTTTTTAATATGTTATTCAATAATTCTTTAGCTTGTCCAATAGTTCGTTCCCTGAAAACACAACCAGCACAACTATCTAGGAAGTCCCTAGAAGCATCGGTTAGTCCATAATAGAAGCTATTAAGTATTTCATTTTTCTTAAGAGGATGATCAGGCAAAGCATTAAACAATTGGAGAAGCCTCCCCCAAGCTCGTGGGAGACTCTCTTCTTTACTTTGCGCAAAGTTAAATATCTCATGTAAGGCAGCTTGTTTCTTATTAGCGGGGAACTATTTTTTAGAGAAGTAATAAATCATACCCTGGGGACTACGCACACAACCAGGAGCAAGAGTTTTGTACCAAGCTTTAGCATCGCCCTTTAATGAGATCGGAAATAATTTTACAATATAGTAATAGCGAATTTTCTCATCATGAGCAAAAAGGGTGGCTATGTCATTCAACTTAGTAAGATGTGCCACAACAGTTTCAGTTACATAACCATGGAAAGGATTAGATTCAACCAAAGTAATTAACTCTGGGTCGACAGAGAATTCATAATCCTTATCATCAACAAATATAGGTGAAGTGGCAAACTTAGGATCACATTTCATTCTAGCATTGAAAGATTTCTCTTTATACTTGCATAATAATTTCTCTAGATCATCTCTATCCTTACAAGCAAGAATATCTCTAGTTGTCTCCTCATTTATAACATAACCTTCTGGTACCTTAGAAAATTCATATCTAGGGGGACTAGATCTAATATGTGTTTCAAGATTTTCAGTTTCAAGCTCATCATCAGTTTCAACAATATCATGTTGTCTTACTCTAGCAATATGTTCATCAAGAAAATCACCTAGTAGTGCATTATAATCAAGCAAGGTACTAGCATCATCATAAGCATCATTCATAGCAGAAGTGGCATCATCAATAATTTGCGACATATCAGGATTAATAGCATGTGCTGGTGTTGCAAGTTTACTTATAACATAAGGTGAATCTAGTGCGGAGCTAGATGGAAGTTCCTTACCTCCCCTTGTCTTAGAGGGAAAAATCTTGGTCTTAGCATCCTTCAGATTCTTCATAGTGATAAATTGATAATAATCCCAAGTGACTCAACAAATATAGCTATGTTCCCCGGCAACAGCGCCAGAAAAAGGTCTTGATAACCCACAAGTATAGGCGATCGCAACCATTTTCGAGGGTAGAGTATTCAACCCAAATTTATAAATTCGACACAAGGGGAGCCAAAGAATATTTGTAAGTATTAGCAGCTGAGTTGTCAATTCAAACACTGATGTCTGCTAGACTATGTAGTATTTCCCCAAAGAGGAAGGGATGATGCAGCACAACGACGGTAGGTATTTCCCTCAGTGATGAGACCAAGGTTATCAAACAAGTAGGAGAACCAAGCAACACTATGTAAATAGCACCTGCACACAAATAACAAATACTCACAACCCGACGTGTAAAAGGGGTTGTCAATCCCTTTCAGGTAACGGCGCCAGAGATTGGCAAACGGACGTGATAAAAATATGATAGATGGGATAAATAGATCTCCGATAAAATAAATTGCTGCAAGGTATTTTTGTATTTTTGGTTTAATAGAAATGAAAATAAAAAGTAAAGGAAAATAGATCACAAAGGCAAATATAATAAAGAAGAGACCCGGGGGCCGTAGTTTTCACTAGTGGCTTCTGTCGAGAAAAATAGCAAACGGTGGGTGAACGAATTACTTTTGGGCAATTGATAGAACTTAAAATAATCATGACGATATCCAGGCAATGATCATTATATAGGCATCACGTCCAAGATTAGTAGACCGACTCCTGCCTGCATCTACTACTATTACTCCACACATCGACCGCTATCCGGCATGCATCTAGTGTATTAAGTTCATGGAGAAACGGAGTAATGCAATATGAATGATGACATGATGTAGACAAGATCTATTTATGTAGAAATAGACCCCATCTTGTTATCCTTAAGATACATACATGTCGGTTCCCCTTCTGTCACTAGGATCAAGCACCGTAAGATCGAACCCATCACAAAGCACCTCTTCCCATTGCAAGATAAATAGATCAAGTTGGCCAAATAAAACCCAAATATCGGAGAAGAAATACGAGGCTATAAGAAATCATGCATATAAGAGATCAAAGAAGACTCAAATAACTTCCATGGATAAAAACATATATCTGATCATAAACTCAAAGTTCATCGGATCCCAACAAACACACCGCAAAAGAGTTACATCATATGGATCTCCAAGAGACCACTGTATTGAGAATCAAAAAGAGAGAGGAAGCCATCTAGCTGCTAACTACAGACTCAAAGGTCTATGAAAGACTACTCACGCATCATCGGAGAGGCACCAATGGACATGATCAACCCCTCTGTGATGGTGTCTAGATTGGATCTGGTGGTTCTGGACTCTGCGGGGGCTGGAATTGATTTTCGTCGACTCCCCTAGGGTTTCTAGAATATTGGGGTATTTATAGAGCAAAGAGTGGGTTTGGGAGGCACGCGAGGTGGGCACAACCCACTAGGGCACGCCTGGGCCTCCAAGCGTGTCCTGGTGGGTTGTGCTCCCCTCGGAGCACTCCCTAGGCGCTTCTTCGGACCATTGGTTGTCTTCTGGTCCAAAAAAATCCACAAAACATTTCACAGCGTTTGGACTCCGTCTGATATTGATTTACTGTGATGTAAAAACTTGGAGGAAACAACAGCTGACACTTGTCACTATGTCAATAGGTTAGTACCGAAAAATGACTATAAAGTGATTATAAAACATCCAAGAATGATAATATAACAGCATGGAACAATCAAGAATTATAGATACGTTGGAGACGTATTAGCATCCCCAAGCTTAATTCTTGCTTGTCCTGGTAAATCATAAAAACAAAAATTTTGGTGTGGAATGCTACCTAACATGTCATCACATTTTATTTTCTTTATAGCATGGACATTTGGACTTTTATATTATTGAAAGCAATAGTCTAGTTTTGACATGAGACTTAAATACTCAAGCATATCAACAAGCAACCATGTCTTTCAAAATATCAATGCTAAAATAAGTTATCCCTAGCCCATCATGCTCAATCATTGATCCATTCATGAAACACACTCGTATATTAGCTACACCCAATGCTCAAGTACGATCATAGTGCCGCTTAGTTGGTGCTTTATAAGAGAAGATGGAGACTTAGTTTTTTTTGCATAAAGTAAAAGAAAGGCCCTTCGCAGAGGGAAGTAGGGATTTGTAGAGGTGCCAGATCTCAAAGCAAAAATTGTGAGATAAGAACATTTTGAGAGGCATACTTTTCCCACCAACGAAAATGACTTAGAGCTCCCAACACTTTCCATGCTAGATATATCATAGGTGGTTTTCAAACAGAAATTAAAGTTTATTCCTTTTTCAACCATACTTTCATGTTACATGGCTAACCATATCCACGGGTGCCCTCCATACCAACACTTCCCAAGGAATTTATTATTTGACAACATAAAGTAAATTCATTTTTCATTTCGGGACTGGGCATCCCTAATACCTTTGCCTTACTCTCGTGCAATGACAAGTGAATAAACACTCATCGTGAGAATAACACATATAACATGGAAAATATTGGCCACCCCTCACCGCCTCGCGAGCGGTACGAGCACACAAAAAGAGAAATTTATTTTGAAAATTAGAGTTGGCACATACAAATTTGCTTAGAACGGGAAAAGAATACAGCATATAGGTAGGTATAATTGACTCATGTGGCGAAACTGGTTTAAAGGATTTTGGATGCACAAGTAGTGATCGTACTTAGTGCAAAATGAAGGCTAGCAAAAGATTGAGAAGCGACCAACCAAGAAAGGAATAATCTCATAAGCGAGCATTGAGCATAATTAACACCGAATAATGCACCACAAGTAGGATGTAATTTCATTGCATGACTATTGACTTTCGTGCTTGCATAGGGAATCACAAACCTTAACACCAATATTCTTACTAAAGCATAATTACTCGTCAACATGGCTCACATATCACATCATCATATCTCAAAACTATTACAAGGAATCAAGTTTATTTTGTCTAATGATCTTCATGAAAGTTTTTATTATATCCTTCTTGGATATTTATCACTTTGGGACTAATTTTCATGTGTTGCTTTTGATAAGCTCAAACAAATATAAGTGAAGATCATGAGCATAATGTTTCTTTCTCTCAAATTAATTTAAGTGAAGCAAGATAGAATTTCTTAAAAAATTACTAACTCTCAAATAAATCCAATTGAAGCAAGAGAGCATTTCTTCAAAAATACTAAAGCACACCGTGCTCAAAAAGATATAAGTGAAGCACTAGAGCAATACTAACAAGTCATGGCATAATTTTGGGTCCCTCAAACAAGTGTGTACAGCAAGGGATCAAGATTAAAAACAAAAAACAAAACAAGCAAAGACTCATATCATACAAGACGCTCTAAGCAAAACTCATAGTATGTGACGAATAAAAATATAGCTTCGAGTAAAATACCGATGGTCTTTAGAAGAAAGAGGGGATGCCACTCGGGGCATACCCAAGCTTAGTTGCTTGCTTCTCTTTGGATAATAGCTTGGGATTCCATGGGCATCCCCAAGCTTAGGCTCTTCTTACTCCTTACTGCTTCATCCGTCATAAGATAACCCAAAACTTGAAAATTTCAATCACACGAAACACAACAAAACCTTCGTGAGATCCGTTAGTATAAGAAAACAAATCACTACTATAAGTGTTGTTGCAAACCAATTCATATTTCACTCTTGCATTATATCAACTGTATTTCGACTTTTCTATAGCAAAAACTCTTCAAATAAAACCATAGAATCATCAAAACAAGCACACAACGCAAACAAAACAGAATCTGTCAAAAATAGAACAGTCTGTAGCAATCTGGGTATTTCGGATACTTATGTAACTCTAAGTTTTTTGAAACATTACGAAGACCTGATAAATTTGTATATTAATCTTCTGCAAAAAGAATTGGTATTTTATCACGCTCTGGTTAAAAATTAAAATTATTTTCGTGAGCACAAAACTTTCTGTTTTTCAGCAAGATCAAACAACTATCACCCAAGAAGATCCTAAAGGCTTTACTTGGCACAAACACTGATTAAAACACAAAAAACATAATCATAACAGTAGCATAATTTTTCAAACACTCAAGAACAGAAAGCAAAAGACAAAAAATAAATTTTATTCACTGGGTTGCCTCCCAACAAGCGCTATTGTTTCACACCCCTAGCTAGGCATAAAGCAAGGAACTAAGTTTTGTCATCTTTGGTTCTAGATCCATAAGATGCCCTCATGATTTATTCATATGGTGGCCTAACTCTTGTTCTAGGAAAGTGTTACATACCCTTCCTTAGTGGAAATTGGAACTTAATATTGGCCTCTTTCATATCAATCACAGCACCGATAGTGCGTAAAAACGGTCAACCAAGAATAATTAGACAAGACGGGTTGCGATCAATATCAAGAACAATAAAATCTATGGGCACATAATTCCTATTTGCAAGAATAAGAACATCATTAATTCTTCCCATAGGCTTTTTAATAGTAGAATCTGCCAAGTGCAAATTTAAAGAACACTCTTTGTCGGATTTCGGGTTCCGGCAGACCCTAGAGGTTCGAACACTGGGGTGCGCGCGGAGATTTCACCTCCTACCTACCTGCACCCCTCCGCCTCGCTAAGATCTAAACTATGGAAAGAACAACACAAGAGACATAGGGTTTATACTGGTTCGGGCCACCATTGTGGTGTAATACCCTACTCCAGTGTGTGGTGTGGTGGATTGCCTCTTGGGCTGATGATGATGAATAATACAAGGAAGAACAGCCTCGCGAGGGTCTGTTCTTGGCTGGGGCGATGAACTGCTGGGAGGAGTTCAGTCACCTTTCTCTCTCTCTCTCTCTCTCTCTCTCTCTCTCTCTCTCTCTCTCTCTCTCTCTCTCTCTTTCTGATCGAAACCTCTCTCTCTAAAGAGCCTCTTCCCCCTCAGCTCTCTCCTCTCTCTCTTGCGAGTGGCTGATCCTATTTATAGAGGCCCTGGTCCTCTTCCCAAATATCGAGCGGGAAGGGAGCCAACAATGGCGGGCTAATTTGAAGGGGGACAACTAGTATCAGCTATCCTGACAAAAGTAGTCTTCGCCTGTGCAAAGCTCTGGTGATGACGCCGTCTTGGGCTCCACGGTGACCTCCATCTTGTAGTCCTCCTGGCCTTGGTCTCGTTGCACCAAAATGGCAACCTTTGCCTGATGCCTTGGTACTCCGCGGCTGCGCTTGCCCCCTGTGCACCAAAGAGGAAAGGAGGACACTGCGCGGGCTGGCACCCGCCTGGCGCTCTTGGTCGTCATGGCTTGCGTCACGGGCACCTCGTGAGGTATCCTGCCTTGGTCTCTCCGCCTCCTCGTGAGCCAGCCTGACGAGGCCATGCCTGAGGAAGCTCCGCGTCGTCCGCCCCGCGAGGCTTGGCCCCTCGCGAGGGTCTTGGGTTTGTGTTGGTGAAGATGGGCCGCGCTGGGCCCCCCTTTGAGCCACGCCGTGGGCCGCAGGCAGGCAAGTCTGGGGACCCTCGTTCCCAGAACACCGACAGTAGCCCCCGGGCCTAAGGCGCGCCCGGACTTGGCCGTGCAGGGAGGCGGAAGGGCAAGAGCAAAGCGCCACGGGCCCTAATAGCCTGCGGCCTTGGGCGCCGCGTGGCGGTTGATTGGACGTGGGCGCCTTAGCAACCGCGCGAGTTGATAAAGGAGCGGCATCCACCTAGGCTTTGCTTCTTGCTTTCCCCGGTTGCTGCTCAGATCCCCTTTCTTGCGTCTCTCCTTCCTTCCTCCAAAATTTCCAGATCCACTCCGACCGTGTGACCTAGGAAGCCATGGCGCCTCGTCAGCCCCCGGCCGTAGCTTGGTACTCGTCTGCCCTGGACCTGCCGAACGTGTCGGAGGCGAGCCTTGCCCGGTTGCGCCGGATGGCGACGGCGCGGGGCATCAACAGGGCGAAGGTGTTTAAAGCCGGCTCCGCCACCCCTGAGGGTCAAGGGAGCACCTTCTATCCGCTCTTCGTAAGTGCCATTGCTGCTGGCCTGGTGCCTCCCTTCTCCGAGTTCTTCTTCTCTGTCCTCCGCCACTATAAGCTCCAAGCCCTGCATCTCCACCCCAACTCCGTCCTTCTCCTGGCAATCTTCGCCTATCACTGCGAGGCTCACGTAGGGGTGCAGCCCTCAGTGGCCTTGCTGCGCCACTACTTCTACCACCGGACCTCTCATGGTACTGCTTCCGCGTGCGCGAGCTTCGTCGCGTACGGTGGTGCCATTGCCATTTTGAACCCCGGGAAAAGGATTGAGGGCTTCAGGAGCAAGTGGGTCTTGGTGGATGCTGGGCGCATCCACCCTCGGCTGATCTTGCCCACGGAGCAGCCCACGAGCTCCAGCGATTGGGGTCGAGCGAAGCTCACGGACCCCCGCGCGAAGCTGATGTTGGAGAAGATGGACGCGGATCTGAGGCCGGCCAATATGGCGGCGGCGAAGCTGACCGGCGCATCGCTACTGAGGGAATTCCTGGAGCACCAGCTGGCTCTGCTTCGGCAGTACTCACTTCCGATGTGGAGGCCCCGTCCGAGCCCCGCGGCCTTAGCCGACGGAGATCTGGCTGCAGTCCTCCAATCTCTGGTCGGGGGCGATGTGGCGAGGTTGGCGGGCGCTCCTACGCCCTTGTTCCTCCGCGACGACTGGGAGCAGGTAGTGGAGTCCATGCCCGTCTTCAATGGGGATGGGCCCGTGCCCGTGGAAACTCCCGAGGAACCGGTGGACGTGCCCTCCGACGACTCCAGCGAAGAGGAGGAAGGAGGGGAGCAGGGAAAAGGGCCTGACTCCGAGGCGACTGATGGAGAGTCGAGGGCTCCCCTCCCCCGGCGCAGGTCCCACGTTCTCCGCCTCTCTCCGAGCGATGACGACGAGGATGACGACGAAGACGACGACGAGGACAACGATGAGCAGGACGGTGGGAGCTCACCCCCGATCCCGAAGAAGGACAGGACCGGGCTGATCTCCCGCGGGTCTGCCCCGGCCCCGGGGCGGACCGCAGACGCACCTTCCGTCTCCAAGCTTCCCGAGGTTGACCCTTCCAGCCGGCTTCCAGGCTTCAAATTTGGCCGGAGGCCGCTTGAGCTCACTGGCGACGACCCGTAAGCATTCGATTCTTGTCTTTATCTCTTGCTCTGCTTCTGAGGCTTGACGTCCACATCTCTTGGATAGGCTGGCGCCCGCAGCAAAGAAGCCGAAGGGAGCTCCCGAGGTTCCATCCGTGGCAGCACTTCTGCCTGCGAAGGAGGGTGACCGCGACACACAGGCTTCTCCTGCCCAGTCGTCCTCGCGAGGCCTGGCTGAGCCAGCTGGGGCGAGCTCAGCCCCCACGGCCCAAGTAGCTCCCGAGGCGCTCTTGCATGCCGCTGCCACTACAGCTATCGGGGCGCGACAGACTCCGCCTCAGGATGCTGTGGCCGCGCTGCCGCCTTCTCCTCCTACTCCACCGGCTGCTATCTCTCCAACTCCTTCTGCGGTTCTGGATCGTGCTGTTGCTGAGCTGGACCGACTGCGTCAGGATCTTCTTGGTGCCGACCCCCGCTTGGTGGCCGGGCGCTTGGAGCTGGCTTTAGGATGGGTTCGCTCCAACGCTTCGATTCGGGCGGCGCTGGTCCAGGCCTCGACGGCATGCGACGAGGAGAAGCAGGCCGTCCTTGAGGCGAAGGCTGCTCGTGACGCAGCCCTGGGGGAGGTGGTCGATGTCCATGGACGTTGCAAGGCGCTGGAGGGCGAACTGCAAGGTTTGCGGGACCAGCTCGCGAATGAGGTCCGCCTTCGCCAAGAGCAGGAAGAAGGCGTGAAGGCTCGTGAGGCGGCTCTCAAGGAGAGGGAGGTTAAGCTCAAGAAACGCCGCGACCGCCTAGGCGCGCTGGAGCAGGAGTTGGGGGCGAGGAAGGCCAAGCTGGACGACGAGGCCCTGGTTCTTGCCGAGGACCGCGTGGCCTTCATGGAGATGGAGGCGAGGGCTCGCTCCTCACCGAGGACGCTTTACGACAGTGGCCTGGAGAGCCCACTGGCTGGCGCCGAGGACGGCCCAGCCAAGCTGCTTCCCTTCCTGGTTCACGCTCTTGAAGATGTCGCCCTTGGCCTTGGCCCCACGGCCGAGGCCGAGGCGCGTGTCCTGTCTTCTGCAGCACTGACGCGGGTCCTCACCCACATCTACCTTCGTGATCCCGGTGTCGACCTCGACAGCCTGCTGGAGCCAGTGAGCAGCGAGCGTGCCGCTGCCGAGGCCGTGAAGGGTCGCGTAGAGGCCCTGCCGGGGAAGTTCCGGGCCTTCAGCACCAAGCCGAAGCAAGGCGCTGCCGACCCCACCGCTCCGTGAGGCGTACCCAATCCGCGCTGCTCCACCGCTGACAAGCGACTCCGTCGCAGCTCCTGTCCTGCCTTTAATTCCTGCACATGTATCATGCCTCGGGGAGGCGTTTAAACTTGCGTTTGGCATTGAGATAACAGTGTGGACTGTAATATTTGCTTTTGAATTCCTTGAAATTTGCACCTTTCCTTCCTACTTGCTTATGTTCTACGCCGGCAGAGCCCGGCCCCGCGCATGCCTCACCCAGCGTTGGTCCCGACCAGAAACCAGGACGGGGCCAAGGAGTAAGGGGCCACGTGACAAGTTAGGCTCCTGAGTCGCGATGCTCAGGGGTCCCCCTTGGCGCACGAACAACAAGTAGGGAGGTGTGATGCGGGTGGATCTACCGTTCTACGTCTGCAGAGCCCGGCCGCGCGCGTGCCTCACCCAGCGTTGGTCCCGACCGGAAACCAGGACGGGGCCACGGAGTGAGGGGCTACGTGACTAGTTAGGCTCCTGAGTCGCGATGCTCACGAGTCCCCCTTGACGCTCAAACGGCCTTCGTACCTTGGCTCCGCTCGGGGAGAGACGCGCGACGAACCAGGCCCGGGGGGACCTGGCTGGGTGGCGTGTGTCTGGGTGTGACCCAGGCGCAGCCCCCGTGCCCAGCCCCCTCGCGCGGCACTCCGGAGGGGAGGCGTTACGATGAGGCTAGACACTGAGCTCTAGGCTCCCTGAGGTTGGTGCGGCCCGGGGGCCACCCTCAGTTGTTTATCACCAGCGCGGAGCATAGTGCTACCATATGTGTACGGGCATAGCCGCTCCTCGGCAGTGTCGTCAGCCAGCGCGGAGCATGGTGCTTCCACTGATACGTGGGAGGCCCCCCCCCCTCCGAGAGGAGCCCCCGGGGCGTGTATAGCCCCGCCCTGACACATGGCTGGCACGGTAGGGCCTGGCGAGGTGTATCTGGGCACCCGTGAGCCAGCGCGGAACTCACGGGGCCCTACCTCTAGGCGGGTTGCACCTGGCATTGGGCCTTATCTTGTGATGTGTCCCTGCAAATTTGGTTAGATGTCGACACTCTACGTCCTCGGGTCCCGGCCCTTGAGCTAGTCTCAGCCGTCGCTGGTATGCCAGGTCGCGATGCCATGGACAAGGCCAGAGGGTGAGGGCTGGAGAGCCAGTAAGAGCCCTGAGTCGCGATGCTTAGGTACCCCCCCTTTAACGTGCAAGTGGTCGGCATGGAGAAGAAGAGGTGCCGTGGACCGGCATCAAATAATCAAGCATGGTGGGTCTAACGCATAATCAGAAATAAACGCAAATGGGATACATGCCGCTGGGCCTGGCCCGAGCGGCTTGGGGATCATGCAGCCCGAGGGGCGCCCCCAACAAGGTAAGCTAACAACATGGAATAAAAAAGGGATACACGCCGCCGGGACGGACCCACGCGGCCTGGGAATAATGTAGCCCTGGGGGGGGGGCGCTCCCAGCTGGAAATAAAACTCGAAAGATGTCACATGATGATGTTGAGGACGAAGGAGCGTTGATGTAGCAGGCTCGGTGGCTGCGGGAGCCGATCCTCACGAGCCCCCAGGCCCAGGGGCCTCGGGAGGCTCCGGAGGCGCTGGCGGCTCCTCGCGGTCCATCTCCATCCCTTCCAGGGCTGCGGAACACCTGGCCTCTTGTGCCTCCGTGATGCCCCTCATGAGGCGCTGGTACGTGTCAGCCGCATTCGGCAAGCCGTAAGGCATGCGAACGTAGCTGTGGGGTGGGCCTCCGCAGCGCCCCACTCGCGAGGGCCAGAGGCGCTCCAGAGAGGCGACTCGGTTGAGCCCTGGTATGTCGATGCAGACGCGCAGCCCACCATCCTCGCCTGGATGGGGAGCCACTACTAGTAGGCGGCGGCCGCCTTTCATGACTCTTGACTCCTGTAGGTCCTGAATGGCCTTGCTGACGAACTCCTGAGGGTCTGAATCTCCTTGCCTTGCTCCTTCTTGAGGGAAACGTGCTTCGAAACACGCCTCCATGTGGTGCCCAAGCGCCTTCCTCGTGACCCTAGCTAGGTCGGTGGCCCTCCAGGGGAGAGCCCCCGAGCCCTGCCTGAGGAGGGCGCCGGGCGCACTTTCCTATGCGATGGAAGGAGGTTCCCCTTGGGCAGGCGCGGGCCCAGAGGGGCCTGCCTCCTGAGTGGTCGGGCCGGACGATGTCTTCTTCTTCTTAGGGGCGGTCTCGGGAGGCCTCCTGCTTCCATGATCCGGGTCTTCCAGTGACGCGGCCTGAAAGGCTCGTTCCAGGGAACACACCGCGTCCTTCTCTTCACAGGGCACCATGATGACTCCGCCGCTTCTTGGCATCTTGAGGATGTTGTAGCCGTGGTGAGTTATGGCCATGAACTTGGCCAGCGCTGGGTACCCAAGGATGGCGTTGTACGGTAGGTGAATGTGAGCGACGTCGAAGTCGATGAGCTCGGTGCGGTAGTTGTCGCGTGCCCCGAAGGTGACAGGGAGGCGGATCTGCCCAATCTCGACCGTGGAGCCGTCGGTGATACTGGAGAAAGGCTTGGTTGGCTGAAGCTGGCTATAGGGCACTTG
This sequence comes from Triticum monococcum, assembly GCA_034509565.1. Taxonomy (NCBI): domain Eukaryota; kingdom Viridiplantae; phylum Streptophyta; class Magnoliopsida; order Poales; family Poaceae; genus Triticum; species Triticum monococcum. The sequence goes on along the minus strand of CM067843.1, from coordinate 547,358,346 downwards.
GAGGTTGTTGAATGTCTCCACGGACAGGACATTGAGCCTTGCCCTGCCATCGATGAGGGTCTTGGTGACCGCCACGTTGCTGACGATCGGGGAGCAAAGCATCGGGAGAACTCCGGCTGTAGCCGCACACTTGAGCTGATCTGCTAAGCTGAACGTGATGGCGCACACCGACCACCTGAGAGGGCACGTGGCTTCGAGCCTGGGGAGGACTGCGTTCACTTCGCGGGCGAACTGCTTGAAGATGCGCTAAGAGGCTGGGGCTTGTGCCCCGCCCAGGATGCAGGCGATCGCGCATGGCTCCTGGAAGCCCCCAGCCCCCTCGTCCTGGTGGCGGTCCTTGTTTCTCCTTGGCTGTGGCGGCAGCAGTGGGAGGCCTGCGTTGCCTTACGGGCAATCCTCGCGAGGCTGATCCCTCCAGTCTCCCTCGCGAGGCTGATCCCTCTAGCCTCCCTCGCAAGGCGGGTCTTGCCAGCGATCCTCGCGAGGTTGATCGCGCCACCCTTGGCACGGGCCATGGTCTTCCTAGCATCCTGCGTTCCTTCCTCCTCCTCGCCGTAGCCCCGGTCACTGCGGTCAGGACGACGACCGATCCTTCCTTCTCGCACGGCTCGGAGCTCTTGACATTCGTTGGTGTTGTGGGTGTGGAGGTCGTGGTACACACAGTACCGGCTGCCCTTGGAAGATTTGGGCTGATCTCTGCCCCGCTTGGTGTCTGGTTCTGCCGTGAGCACGACAGCCCCCTTGCGCTTCACATCCTTGGCCTTGGGCTTCTTCTCTTCTGGGTCTGCGACAGGCAGCTCGAGGAGGGAGAGACGCCCTTCCTCGGCCCTGGCGCACTTGGTTGCCAGGTTGAACAGCTCCAAGGAAGTGCACAGGTCTTCATGCATCGCCAGCTCCTCCTTCATCTTGACGTCGCGCATGCCGTCGGAGAAGGCCGAGATGATGGTCTCCTCGGTCACCTTGGGAATCTTGAGGCGTGCGTTGTTGAAGCACTGGATGTACTTCTGCAGGGTCTCCCCGGGCTGTTGCTTGATGCGGCGCATGTCGCTCACGGCGGGTGGCCGGTCGCGAGTGCCTTGGAAGTTGGCGATGAAGCGGGTGCGCATCTCGTCCCAGGAGGAGATTGTGCCTGGAGCCAGGTTCAGGAGCCAGGTGCGGGCCCCGTCCTTGAGTGCCATGGGGAACCAGTTCGCCATGACCTTCTCGTCTCCGTTGGCAGCTTCGATGCCTAGCTCGTAGAGCCGGAGGAACTTCGCAGGGTCAGCCGTGCCGTCGTAGCGAGGAGGCAAGTCTGGCTTGAACTTGCCGGGCCACGCGACGCTGCGTAGCTCGGCGGTGAAGGCGCGGCAGCCTGCTGTGGCCACGGGAGGCCTTGGATGACGGGGAGCTTGGTCTTGCATGTCCCCACGCGCTGCAGCTGGGAGCAGCGCGGGGTCTTGACGCGCGGGAGCAGGAGCATGGTCGCGACGTGCTGGAGCAGGGAGCGCCCGGGCAGCTTCTTGCGGGCGATGGACCTCTTGACAGCTCTGCTCTTGCCGCGCTGGCGCCTTACGGAGCGGGTTCCGCCCAGGGGCCACGCGCCTTGGAGCCATGGCGCCGTCCTGAGGAGGAGGCGGCCGGGGCGCCGCCGGAGCTTCATCGCCCGCGCGGGGCGAGGTGCGGTGCAGCGGAACGGAGGGTGCAGGAGAGCCCCCTGCGGCGCGGATGAGCTTGGCAACGCGGTCGAGCCATTCTTTGTAGACGTCGTCGATGGGACGGTAGCGCAGGAGCTCGTTTGCCGCGATGAGTGCAGCCCGAGCCTCCATGGGCGCGCGGAGCGCGCGGTACGAAGAACCAGCTGGGGTGAGTGAGGGAGTTGCGGTGCGGCCGTCTTGCCGCACCGACGGATGCTGGGGTGATGCTTCGTCCCCCGCCGGGCCGGTGGCGGCGTTGACGGCAGGTGACGGGGAGTGGCGAGGACGCCCGCCGGCAGGGGCCGTCTGGGCGATGCGGGAAGCGAGTGTGGCCCGGCACTCGGCGCGGGCCCGACGAGCGTCAGACATGGGCGTGATGGTCGGAGGAGAACGGGGTGGTGGAAGACGAATCCCGGCGCACCCCTACCTGGCGCGCCAAAATGTCGGATTTCGGGTTCCGGCAGACCCTTGAGGTTCGAACACTGGGGTGCGCCCGGAGATTTCGCCTCCTACCTACCTGCACCCCTCTGCCTCGCTAAGATCTAAACTATGGGAAGAACAACACAAGAGACACAGGGTTTATACTGGTTCGGGCCACCGTTGTGGTGTAATACCCTACTCTAGTGTGTGGTGTGGTGGATTGCCTCTTGGGCTAATGATGATGAACAATACAAGGAAGAACAGCCTCGCGAGGGTCTATTCTTTGCTGGGGTGATGAAATGCTGGGAGGAGTTCAGTCACCTTTCTCTCTCTCTCTTTCTGATCGAAACCTCTCTCTCTAAAGAGCCTCTTCCCCCTCAGCTCTCTCCTCTCTCTCTTGCGAGTGGCTGATCCTATTTATAGAGGCCCTGGTCCTCTTCCCAAATATCGAGCGGGAAGGGAGCCAACAATGGCGGGCTAATTTGAAGGGGGACAGCTAGTATCAGCTATCCTGACAAAAGTAGTCTTCGCCTGCGCAAAGCTCTGGTGATGACGCCGTCTTGGGCTCCACGGTGACCTCCGTCTCGTAGTCCTCCTGGTCTTGGTCTCGTTGCACCAAAATGGCAACCTTTGCCTGATGCCTCGGTACTCCGCGGCTACGCTTGCCCCCTGTGCACCAAAGAGGAAAGGAGGACACTGCGCGGGCTGGCACCCGCCTGGCGCTCTTGGTCGTCATGGCTTGCGTCACGGGCACCTCGTGAGGTATCCTGCCTTGGTCTCTCCGCCTCCTCATGAGCCAGCCTGACGAGGCCGTGCCTGAGGAAGCTTCCCGTCGTCCGCCCCGCAAGGCTTGGTCCCTCGCGAGGGTCTTGGGTTTGTGTTGGTGAAGATGGGCCGCGCTGGGCCCCCCTATGAGCCACGCCGCGGGCCGCAGGCATGCAAGTCTGGGGACCCCCGTTCCCAGAACGCCGACACTCTTCAATATCGGTAAGACCAAGCACGTCACATGAAGATTTCGGAATTGTAGAAACACTATCACCCAAGTCTGAGAGTGCAACTATCCCTAGGTGGTTTTGGTAATTCATAACAACATATAGCTCATTGAGCTAATGCTATTCCAAGATGATTATTTCAGGAAAGCTCAATGATTGGCATGGCATGGATGTGAAAGTGGAACCCTCAAAATGCTAAGGACAACGGATTGGCTCAAGCTCAAAAGCTCAAGACTCTTCATTTTATATTTTTAGTGATCCCAGATCACATTGAGTCTTTAGGAAACGCCAATACTATCAAGGAGGGATGAGGTGTTGCTTAATGAGCCTCTTGCTTCATGTGCTTAATGATATGCTCCAAAATCCTCAGCTACTTTCCCATATCCACAAATGACCTAAACCTTAAGCCAAACTCGGTCATACCGATTCTATCTATCCGGCGCCACCGAGTTTCATATGTCATAAGCCACTGCCAAACCCTAGCAATTCGGTCCTACCGATAGGGATCTCGGCCTCACCGAGATGGGGTTGCAAACTCTTTGTTTCCCTTTCGTAACTTTTCGGTCTCACCGAAAGAGCGAATCGGTCCCACCGAGATTGCAATGTAAACTCTGTGTTTCCCTTTTGTAACTTTTCGGTCTCACCGAAAGAGCAAATCGGTCCCACCGAGTTTGCCTGACCAACTCTCTGGTTAGCTTATTACCAAACCCGGTCTCACCGAGTTTGTGTAATCGGTCTCACCGAGATTATGTTATGCCCAAACCCTAACATAATCGGTCCTACCGAGTTGCATGTCAGTCCCACCGAAAATCTCTAACGGTCACTAGGTTTACCTTTTCGGTCTGACCAAGTTTATTTATTCGGTCCCACCGAGATTGGTAGATTGTGTGTAACGGTTGGATTTTGTGTGGAGGCTATATATACCCCTCCACATCCTCTTCACTCGAAGAGAGAGCCATCAGAACACATACACCATTCCAACTCATTTGTTCTGAGAGAGAACCACCTACTCATGTGTTGAGACCAAGACATTCCATTCCTACCATATGAATCTTGATCTCTAGCCCTCCCCAATTTGCTTTCCACTCAAATCTTCTTTCCATCAGATCCAAATACTATGAGAGAGAGTTGAGTGTTGGGGAGACTATCATTTGAAGCACAAGAGCAAGGAGTTCATCATCAACACACCGTTTGTTACTTCTTGGAGAGTGGTGTCTCCTAGATTGGCTAGGTGTCACTTGGGAGCCTCCGACAAGATTGTGGAGTTGAACCAAGGAGTTTGTAAGGGCAAGGAGATCGCCTACTTCGTGAAGATCTACCGCTAGTGAGGCAAGTCCTTCGTGGGCGATGGCCATGGTGGGATAGACAAGGTTGCTACTTCGTGGACCCTTCGTGGGTAGAGCCCTCCGTGGACTCGCGCAACCGTTACCCTTCATGGGTTGAAGTCTCCATCAACGTGGATGCAGGATAGCACCACCTATCCGAACCACGGGAAAAACATCCGTGTCTCCAATTGCGTTTGAATTCTCCAAACCCTTCCCTTTACATTCTTGCAAGTTGCATGCTTTACTTTCCGCTGCCAATATACTCTTTGCATGCTTGCTTGAATTATGTGATGATTGCTTGACTTGTCCTAAAATAGCTAAAATCTGCCAAGAACTAAAATTGGGAAAAGGTCAAGTTTTTATTTGGTCAAGTAGTCTAATCACCCCCCTCTAGACATACTTTCGATCCTACAAGTGGTATCAGAGCCTTGGTCTCCATTTGCTTTGATCTCCATAGCTTTTAGTGGTCATAGCCTTGGTTTCACAACCTAGGAGAGTATGGCCTCTAGCGAGGGAAATTATCACCGTAGAGGTCCTTACTTTGATGGTACTAATTTTGCTAGTTGGAAGCATAAAATGAAAATGCATATTCTTGGACATAACCCCACCGTTTGGGCTATTGTGTGTGTTGGTTTGCAAGGTGAATTCTTTGATGGGAGAGAACCGAACCGTGAAGCTGCCGCGGATGAGTTGAATATGTTGCAATACAATGCTCAAGCTTGTGATATTCTCTTCAACGGATTATGCCCCGAAGAATTCAACAAAATCAGCCGTCTTGAGAATGCAAAGGAAATTTGGGACACTTTGATTGATATGCACGAAGGTACCGACTCCGTCAAGGAATCCAAGTTGGATGTGCTTCAAAGTCAACTTGACAAGTTCAAAATGAAGGATGGTGAAGGTGTCGCTGAAATGTACTCTAGGCTTGCTCTCATCACAAATGAGATTGCCGGCTTAGGAAGTGAAGAGATGACCGATAGATTCATCATCAAGAAGATCCTAAGAGCCTTGGATGGAAAATATGATACCGTGTGCACGTTGATCCAAATGATGCCCAACTACAAAGATCTCAAGCCAATGGAAGTGATTGGAAGAATTGTTGCTCATGAGATGTCACTTAAGGATAAAGAGGAGCTTCACAACAAATCAAGTGGTGCCTACAAAGCCTCATGTGAAGCCCCTACATCATCAAGTGAGAGACAAAACTTCAACGAAGAATTGAGCTTAATGGTGAAGAACTTCAACAAGTTCTACAAGAGTAGAAACAAAGATAGAAGCTTCAAGTCAAGGTCCTACAATGACAAAAGATCTTCTAGTCGAGAGCGAAACTGCTACAATTGTGGAAGACCCAGACACTATTCCAATGAGTGTACGGCTCCCTACAAGAGAAGAGAAGATTCTCCAAAAAGAAGAAGCAAAGATTCACCACCAAGAGAGAGAAGGAGTAGAGATGATCGTTATGAACGAAGGTACTCACGAAGAAGCAAGGATTCGAAAAGGAAGGAAAAATCATCAAGGAGCTACACAAAACGAAGACATCAAGCTCATGTTGGTGAATGGGTATCCGGCTCCGACTCCGACATCCACTCCGAGAGAAGTTATCACTCTGACTCCGAAGATACTCAAGATGAAGGTGTTGCCGGTCTAGCACTTGTGTCATCCAACTCCTACGACATATTTGATTCACCAAATGAAGGAATTGGAAGATGCTTCATGGCCAAAGGTTCTAAGGTAACACACCCCGAGTATGTTGATTTTAATAGTGATGAAGATGACTTGCTAGGTGATGATGATTTGATTGTTGACAACTCTAGTGATGAATACTATGATGAAACGTCAATTAATCATGCTAATCAAGATAAAACGAATGACAATGATAAGGAGAAGATTGAGGCTCTTACTAAAGAACTAAACACTCTTAAGTTAGCTCATGAAACTATCTTCGAAGATCATCGAGAACTTTTAAGAGCACATGAGAAGTTACGCTTTGAAAAGCTCAATCTTGAGCAAGAGCATGAGTTTTTAAAAGCAATCAATGATGATCTGCGCAAGAAAAGTTCTTCTTACATTGCCAAGCGTTTACTCTTATCCACTTACATGCCTCAAGTCAATTCTAGTAACAAGAACAAGAAAGATTCTTTCTCTAGTAGTAACAATGATCATGCTAAATCCAATATTGTTGCTTCTAGTAGTTCTCTTGATTCCACTAATGATTCTCTTAGACAAGTTACACTTGAGCAAGAAAATAGCTTATTGAAGGGAATTATAGAGAAAGGAGTGTACAAAAGCCTTGCCGGGAGTAAGCAATTCGAGGAAATTGTGCGCAAGCAAGGAATGCACCGGAAGAATCAAGGTGTTGGTTTTGAACGAAAGTTCAATGCCAATGGAGTTGAGTGGGAAGAAGATCAATACCCCAAGACAAAGTTTGTTCCTCAACAAGAGAAGTATGATACTTCCTTCAAGGGGACACAAGCTCAAGATGATCTTCCACCACAAGACTACAAGCAAAAAGGCAAGGACAAGCTTCAAGAGGAAATTGATGCATTTGAAGAAGCTCCTAAGACCTTAGTCAAGTGGATTCCCAAGACTACTTCAAGTTCCACTTCGTCAAGTACGACTACAACTCCAAGGATTCCCATCAAGATGATGTGGATCCAAAAGAAGAAGAACTAGAGAGTTCTTGAGGGTGACTCCGCCAACATACTTCACTCTCATCATTTTGGCAAGAACAAGTGCAATCAACTTCCACATCTTGCACTAGTTCAAGGAGTCACAAACCCTCTTGTTGGTAAGACAAGGGACAAGGTAACCTAAAAGTTTTCATGGACATCATCTTGTGTGTGTATAACTCTATGTCTATGGATATACTTGTTTGTTCCTTGTGGGACTAACCCATGTAGGTATTGAAAGTGCAATTCACTCAAATGGATAGCTCCAAGTGATCTACATCAACATTGAGCATCCACATCTTCAACATCTACATGAAGTCATCATCGACAAAACCCAAGGTTAGTTCATCCCTCTTAGGGGGGATATCACATCTAGGGGGAGCTTTACTCTAAGACTTGAGCTAGAGCAACTCTAAAGATGTGAACACAACAATGCTTTATGTAAAAGTGGTAACCCCACTTGAGCTTAAACGATGAGTATGACCTATGATCAAGTGTTCTCAGTTGACTCCTAAGTCAATATACTCATATATAGATGACCTAGTCATTGCAAATTGCTTGATAGATGCTAGAATTGGGTGTGCATGCTTTGTCACATATTTCATTTGCCATCATATTGTGTGAGCATGTTGGTTGCATATTTTACTCATTCGAGGACATCCACTTGTTGTTTTGATTGTTTGGCTTTATTTCTTTCTGCCAAGTGGATGGACAAGAATGCCTAAGAACCTCCTCTAGCTATCTATGCTTTTCTCGTCTCAAACTCTATTCATGCTACATCACAAAATTTGATCAAGTCATACTCGAACCACTCTGTGTGAGGAGCGCTCGGAGTCCCCGATTCGTCATAGACTTAAACTTCCAAAACCTCTTTGTGATTCTCGGTCTGACCGATTCCCCACTTTCGGTCCTACCGAGATCATTAAGTTGATCTAGGTTTTCAATCTCGGTGCAACCGATTTGAACTTTTCGGTCACACCGAGTTGCAGTAACTGCTCGCAGTTATGCATCTCGGTGCCACCGAGTTGTTCCACTCGGTCACACCGACAAGGTCGGGCTATATATAGTCACGGGAATTTTTTTGGAAATTTCTCCGAACCCCTTCACCCGCGCGATAGCCTGCTCCGCCAACTTGGTCTCCGGATCGTCTCCTCGCCGCCAGCAGCCTCCTGTCGCTGGTCTCTGTCACCGTCAACGGGAATTCTACCCCGCCGTTGCCGCTGTAGCGAGTCTCTGCCGCACTAGGGTATGGACTCGATCTTTGTGCTATTCTCCAATCCGATTCCTAGCACATTGTGATCATCATGATTCTTGCCACGTTTGATAAACTCCTATCCAGTCAATGAACTCGTAGATTAGGTTTAATTCGAAAATTTTAGGGTTAGGTTCCGCCGAAACCATCTCGGACCCACCGAGTTGAAAAACTCGGTCCCACCGATTTGGCTTATGCCATTGCACAAGTGAGACTCGGTCTGACCGAGAATTACTTATCGGTGTGACCGATTTTGGAATTCTGTGAAACCCTAGCAGTCTCGGTGCCACCGAACTGTGACTCGGTCTGACCGAGTTCACTAGTTTAGGTTCCAAAACTGCTTCGGTATCACCGAGTTTAAAAATCGGTAGATCCGAGATGCTTTCAGTGGGAAACTAAAACTAAGTTTTTGGATTATTCTTTTGCAAAAATCTCTGCATTTTGTGATGCTCATCCACTCTATCTCATCTATAACCTATTCACAGGGCAGCAGTCAGAGTTTGCATCATGTCAGACCAAAGTGATAGCCAGAACCTGTCAGAACAGCAAGTGCAGCTGAGTGAGGGCACTAGTCCCTCAAGTTCCTCAGATGATGGTAGCAGGAGCACCCCTAGCAATCTGCCTAAGGCTGCCACATGACAGAGAAAGAAGAGAACCTCAGACTCAGAAGATGAGGATTATGTGGTAGAAGAGGAAGCAACCTCCAAGAGAGTTGAGCCAGCACAAGGTACAAAGCCAGGGTTGAAGTTCAAAAGGCCTGCAGGCAGGCAGCCTATGTCCAAGGCAAGAGCTTCAACTGAGAAGCCCACTCCCATTGAGCCAGTTGCTGCTGAGGGCAAGAAGGGGAAAGAAAGGGTGAAGAAAACTGTAGCCAGAGTGCTTGGCAAAGCTTCCATCATGGAAGATGAGGAGGAAGAAGAAGAGGTGGCTGCACCAGCACCAAAAGCACCCAAGCTGATGGGTGATGCCATAAGGTCAGGGGGAGCTGCTTCCAAGGCCAAGCCTGCTCCAAAGCCCAAGCCAAAGAGGAATACAAGAAGCATCCCAGCTGCTGAGAAGAACAAGGCCCCAGTGCCTGAAGCTGCAGAAGAAGAGGAAGAGAATGTCCTCAGAAAGCTCAAGCCCAAGATCCCAGACCACAACGATGCTCATCCTGTGGCTGAGGACAGGAAACTCAGGAGAGATTCAGGGCTCCGGAAGTGGAGAGAAGCAGACCCGTATGCTTCAAGGAGAAGGACTGCAGTGGACTACAGGTTTCATACCAAGGAGCAGCAAGACTTCTATGAGACAGTGCTGTTAGACAAGAAGCCCATTGTCTGTGACATGAGATGGGTCGATTGGCAATACATCAAGGATAACGAGGAGTACTTCCCTGGAGTGTAGGACAGCTTCAAGGCATGTGGAGTAGAGGATTTTGTTGGGCAGAAGCTCACAAAGTGGAACGAGGAACTCATCATGCAGTTCTACTCCACATCCCATTTTTATCCAGATGGAAGGATAACTTGGATGTCAGAGGGTACGAGGTACCAGTCCACAGTTGCTGAATGGGCTCAGCTGATAAATGCCCCAGAGGAGCAGGCAGATGACTTGGACGTTTATGCTAAGAAGAAGATGGACCACAACTCCATGTCCAACATGCACAAGGAGATTCCGAATGAAGCACTTGACACTTTCAAGTTTGGCTCAGTACATTATCTTCTATCAGGGCTGCCCACTATCAACTGGATACTAAGGCACACCTTATTGCCCAAGTCTGGAGATCACAAGATGATCAGAGGCCACGCGATCAACTTGCTTCATATCTTTGACGTGCCTCAGAAATTCAAGGTGATGAGCCTAATGGTAGAGACCATTAAGAGGACAACAGCAGACCAGAAGAGGAGCTGTGGATATGCCCCACAGATTCAGGAGCTCATCAACTCCAAGATGGGCACGGGCATATACCTCTTGGACAAGGAACACCTGCCTATCCATCCGGACTTTGAAGATAACCAAGTGGTCATGACTGAGAATGAGCCATCATCTGCCCAAGCACAAGCCAAGAAGGAGAAGGCTAGGAAGGAGAAAGCTGCCAAGATGCCTACTCAAGCGGAGGCATCTGAGTATTTCCTGAAAACCAAACAAGAGCAGCTTGGTTACTTAATTGCATCCACCCTGCAGATTGAGCAAGGACTAGCCACCCTAACTCAAAACCAGGCAAGCTTAGAGAGGATCATGGAACAAAAGTTCTATGACTCGGATGTCAAAGTGATAGAGATTCAGTCTGCAGTGGAGCAGCTCCAGGATGACATGCAGGAGAGGAGAGGCAAGACCACAACTGATGCCTTTGCCAGAGTGCCCCGAGCTCCGAGGTCGTCTGCAGTGCCAGTTCCTGACACGAGGGCAACCGCCTCAGCTCCAGCCGCAGCATCAGCTCCAACTCCAGCATCTACTTCAGCTCCAGCGTCTACTTCAGCATCTACGGAAGCCTTCGTCCTTGGAGTGATCCGGACTCCACCACCACCTGAAGATCAAGCCTGAGTGTCGACTTAGCACTATGCATTTTCTAGGATCTTTTTGGTAACTTGTTGCCAAAGGGGGAGAAAATGTATAGATCATAGGCTTCGAGAGAGAGTGTTGCTTTTATTCTCTCTTGTTTTATTTGGTGGGTTTTCGAACTTCGTTTGCTTTTGTGTGAGATACTACGTCATTATCTGTGTGAGACATCGATGATCATGTGTTTGATCATAAGCTACACTTAATGTTTGCTTAATGCTATTTTTATCCTATCTATCTTATGTGATCACTCACTATTCTTGGTGATGAGTGCATGCATTTCATTCTTATCATTTTAAGTGCTCCACCAAGATGTATGTGACATGGAAGAGTAACCCATGACTCTAACTCTTTGTGCATTTGCAGTCCAAAGCAAATTTTAAATATGCACAAATTTAGGGGGAGCTCTTACTTTTCACATGCTTCTCAAAGCGACGATATATTTCATGCTTATTATCATTTCTCGAAGCTTTGATCTATATGTTGTCATCAATTACCAAAAAGGGGGAGATTGAAAGTGCAACTATCCCTAGGTGGTTTTGGTAATTCATAACAACATATAGCTCATTGAGCTAATGCTATTCCAAGATGATTATTTTAGGAAAGCTCAATGATTGGCATGGCATGGATGTGAAAGTGGAACCCTCAAAATGCTAAGGACAAAGGATTGGCTCAAGCTCAAAAGCTCAAGACTCTTCATTTTTTATTTTTGGTGATCCAAGATCACATTGAGTCTTTAGGAAAAGCCAATACTATCAAGGAGGGATGAGGTGTTGCTTAATGAGCCTCTTGCTTCATGTGCTTAATGATATGCTCCAAAATCCTCAGCTACTTTCCCATATCCACAAATGACCTAAACCCTAAGCCAAACTCGGTCATACCGATTCTATCTATCCGGCGCCACCGAGTTTCATATGTCATAAGCCACTGCCAAACCCTAGCAATTCGGTCCTACCGATAGGGATCTCGGTCTCACCGAGATGGGGTTGCAAACTCTCTGTTTCCCTTTCATAACTTTTCGGTCTCACCGAAAGAGCGAATCGGTCCCACCGAGATTGCAATGTAAACTCTGTGTTTCCCTTTTGTAACTTTTCGGTCTCACCGAAAGAGCAAATCGGTCCCACCGAGTTTGCCTGACCAACTCTCTGGTTAGCTTATTACCAAACCTGGTCTCACCGAGTTTGTGTAATCGGTCTCACCGAGATTACGTTATGCCCAAACCCTAACAGAATCGGTCCTACCGAGTTGCATGTCAGTCCCACCGAAAATCTCTAACGGTCACTAGGTTTACCTTTTCGGTCTGACCGAGTTTATTTATTCGGTCCCACCGAGATTGGTAGATTGTGTGTAACGGTTGGATTTTGTGTGGAGGCTATATATACCCCTCCACCTCCTCTTCACTCGAAGAGAGAGCCATCAGAACACATACACCATTCCAACTCATTTGTTCTGAGAGAGAACCACCTACTCATGTGTTGAGACCAAGACATTCCATTCCTACCATATGAATCTTGATCTCTAGCCTTCCCCAAGTTGCTTTCCACTCAAATCTTCTTTCCATCAGATCCAAATACTATGAGAGAGAGTTGAGTATTGGGGAGACTATCATTTGAACCACAAGAGCAAGGAGTTCATCATCAACACACCGTTTGTTACTTCTTGGAGAGTGGTGTCTCCTAGATTGGCTAGGTGTCACTTGGGAGCCTCCGACAAGATTGTGGAGTTGAACCAAGGAGTTTGTAAGGGCAAGGAGATTGCCTACTTCGTGAAGATCTACCGCTAGTGAGGCAAGTCCTTCGTGGGCGATGGCCATGGTGGGATAGACAAGGTTGCTACTTCGTGGACCCTTCGTGGGTAGAGCCCTCCGTGGACTCGCGCAACCGTTACCCTTCGTGGGTTGAAGTCTCCATCAACGTGGATGTAGGATAGCACCACCTATCCGAACCACGGGAAAAACATCCGTGTCTCCAATTGCGTTTGAATTCTCCAAACCCTTCCCTTTACATTCTTGCAAGTTGCATGCTTTACTTTCCGCTGCCAATATACTCTTTGCATGCTTGCTTGAATTATGTGATGATTGCTTGACTTGTCCTAAAATAGCTAAAATCTGCCAAGAACTAAAATTGGGAAAAGGTCAAGTTTTTATTTGGTCAAGTAGTCTAATCACCCCCCCCTCTAGACATACTTTCGATCCTACAAAGTCACATGAAGCAAAACACTCATAATTTTTAATCTTGAGTTTGATAGTAGGTTCCCACTCATCATGTAATTTTCTAGGAATTGAAACTTCTAGTTCCAACTTTTCTTCTAAAGCTTTCATCATAGCATCAACAATATGTTTAGTAAAAGCTTTATTTTGTTCATAAGCATGGGGTGAATTCATCATGGATTGCAACAAAGAAATACAATCAATCAAAGAGCAACTATCATAATTAAAGTCTTTGTAATCCAAAAGAGTGGGCACATCACTAGTTAAAGTTTTGACCTCTTCAAACCCACTTTTATCAATTTTCTCAACAAGATTTTCACCCTCCGAATTATCGGGATGCCTTCTAGCTAAAGTTGACTCTTCTTAAGTCCCTTTATCATCGATCTTAATTTTACTAAACAAGGAATCAATAGAAGAAACACCAATCATTTTAAGATCTTCATGACTTTTATCCTCTAACGAGATTGGTTTAGCGACCATTTGATTTACTAGGGTAGCTTGTGCATTGGATATTTTTCCTAGCAAACTTTCAGCAAAAGCATACTTAGATTGGAGATTGCAAATTTCTCGACTGATATCATCAAGTTGTTTTGTTATAGCATCAAGCACAACAGAGTGTTCCTCAAGTTCTTCGATAAAATATTTATTGTGCTAAAATTGTGTAGTCATATATTCCTTAGTAATTTTCTCGATTTCAAGAAAAATATTGGGGTAAGGAACATCATAATATTTTCTTTGAGACATCATGACTACGCAAACAAGAACGCACGCAAAAACAGATCCGACAAGAAAATGGTGAACGAAAAAGAGGGCAAATAAAACGGCAAATTTTTGTGAAGTGGGGGGGAGGAAAATGAGAGGCAAATAATGTAGATTGTGAGGAGATGAGATTTGTGATTAGGAACCTGGTAGATGTTGATGATGTCTCCTCGGCAACGGCGCCAAAAATTCCTTTTGATGTTTGCTAGACTACGTCGGTATTTCCCCAAAGAAGAAGGGGTCATGCAGCACAACGATGGTAGGTATTTCCCTCAGTGATGAGACCAAGGTTATCGAACCAGTAGGAGAACCAAGCAACACTATGTAAACAGCACCTGCACACAAATAACAAATACTCGCAACCCGACGTGTAAAAGGGGTTGCCAATCCCTTTCAGGTAACGACACCAAAAATTGGCAAACGGACATGATAAAAATAAGATAGATGGGATAAATAGATCTCGGATAAAATAAATTTCAGCAAGGTATTTTTGTATTTTTGGTTGAACTGAAAATAAAAGCAAAGAAAAATAGAACGGAAAGGCAAATATAATAAAGAAGAGGCACGGGGGTCGTAGTTCTCACTAGTGGCTTCTCTCGAGAAAAATAGCAAACGGTGGGTGAACGAATTACTGTTGGGCAATTGATAGAACTTCAAATAATCATGACGATATCCAAGCAATGATCATTATATAGGCATCACGTCCAAGATTAGTAGACCGACTCCTGCCTGCATCTACTACTATTACTCCACACATTGACCGCTATCCGACATGCATCTAGTGTATTAAGTTCATGGAGAAACGGAGTAATGCAATATGAACGATGACATGATGTAGACAAGATCTATTTATCTAGAAATAGACCCCATCTTGTTATCCTTAATAGAAATGATACATACATGTCAGTTCCCCTTCTGTCACTAGGATCAAGCACCGTAAGATCGAACCCATCACAAAGCACCTCTTCCCATTGCAAGATAAATAGATCAAGTTGGCGAAAATAAACCAAATATCAAAGAAGAAATACGAGGCTATAAGCAATCATGCATATAAGAGATCAAAGAAGACTCAAATAAATTTCATGCATAAAAACATAAATCTTATCATAAACTCAAAGTTCATCGGATCCCAACAAACACACCGCAAAAGAATTACATCATATGGATCTCCAAGGGACCATTGTATTGAGAATCAAAAAGATAGAGGAAGCCATCTAGCTACTAAATACAGACCCGAAGGTATACAAAAGACTACTCACGCATCATCGGAGAGGCACCAATGGACATGATGAACCCCTCCGTGATGGTGTCTAGATTGGATGTGGTGGTTTTGGACTCTGCAGCGACTGGAATTGATTTTCGTTGACTCCCCTAGGGTTTCTGGAATATTGGGGTATTTATAGAGCAAAGAGTGGGTTCAGGAGGCACCCGAGGTGGGCACAACCCACCAGGGTGCGCCTGGGCCTCCAGGCGCGCCTTGGTGGGTTGTGCCCCCCTCAGAGCACTCCCTAGGCGCTTCTCCAGCCCATTGGATGTCTTCTGGTCCAAACAAATCCACATAAAGTCTTGCTGCGTTTGGACTCCGTTTGATATTGATTTCCTGCGGTGTAAAAACATGTAGAAAACAACAACTGGCACTTGGCACTATATCAATAGGTTAGTACCAAAAAATGATATAAAATGACTATAAAATGATTATAAAACATCCAAGAATGATAATATAACAACATGGAATAATAAAAATTATAGATACGTTGGAGACATATCAACCACACCTGGAGATTAATTATCTGCAGCAAAGTGATCAGTAGCAAATTAGTATGATAGTTTTGATAATAGTAGCAGCAGCAATAGTAACGGTAACGGTGATAGTGGTGATTTTGTAGCAACTGCAACAATAACGATAGAAGTATTAACTTAGCAAGAACAATATATAGGAAAATCGTAGGCATTGGATCGGTGATTTGTTGGATGATATTCATCATGTGACAGTTATACACTAGGGCGATACGACACTAGCTCTAGTTCATAAATATAATGTAGGCATGTATGCCGTAAATAGTAATACATGCTTATGGAAAGAACTTGCATGACATCTTTTGTCCTACCCTCCGGTGGTAGCGGAGTCCTATTGGAAACTAAGGGATATTAAGGCCTCCTTTTAATAGAGAGCCGGAACAAAGCATTAACACACGGTGAATACATGAACTCCTCAAACTACGGTCATCACCGGGAGTGGTCCCGACTATTGTCACTCCGAGGTTGTCGGATCATAACACGTAGTAGGTGACTATAACTTGCAAGATAGGATCTAGAACATAGATATAATGGTGATAACATAAATGGTTTAGATCTGAAATCATGGCACCCGAGCCCAAAGTGACAAGCATTAAGCATGGCAAAGTCATAGCAACATCAATCTCAGAACATAGTGGATACTAGGGATCAAGGCCTAACAAAACTAACTAGATTACATGATGAATCTCATCCAACTCCTCACCGACCAGTGAGCCTACGAAGGAATTACTCACTCTCGGTGGGGAGCATCATGGAATTGGCGATGGAGAAGGGTTGGTGATGACGAAGATCCAGGATCCCCCTCTTCATTGCCCCAAACGGACTCCAGATCCGGCCTCCTAATGAAGAACATGAGACGGCGGTGGCTCCGTCTCCTAGAACATGATAATTCTTTCTCCCTCATTTTTTCTGGAAAAATAGGATTTTATAGCGTCGGTTTCAGGGTCTGCGGGGCCACCAGGTGGGGACAACCCACCTGAGTGTGCCTGGAGGGGGGCGCCCTGCTGGGTTGTGTCCACCTAGGTGCCCCCCATCGGTGGTTCTTGGCTTCAGAAATTCTCTTTTATTATATAAAAAATCCTTGCAAAGTTTCGTTCCATTCCGAGAACTTTTATTTCTACACAAAAATAACACCATGGTAGTTCTGCTAAAAACAACGTCAGTCTGGGTTAGTTTCATTCAAATCATACAAATTAGAGTCCAAAACAAGAGGAAAACATTAGGAAAAGTAGATACATTGGAGACGTATCATGGCTTGATCAAAATTGCGTTCCTTGGAGCCTGGAGTAAACCTTTATATGGGGTGACCAATCTCTTCATCGCGGAACTTCTAGCTCTTCGTGATGGGATGATTTTTGCTCAATTTCGTGGGTTCTCACATGTGATTGTGGAGATTGAAGGAATTAGATGAGATCAGTGCTAGCTTCGCCTCTCTTTCAGTTACTCATGTCAGTTTTTTAGCAAAAGAGGGGGAACACCCCTCCGATTTCATTAACAAAACCAATGCACAAAACCAAGTTCAAGTATTATCACTTCCTAGACCTAGAGAACCCACTACAGACTACCAAAAGATAAGCAGTTCATGGCAGGACAAGTAACAAACAGTTTTAGCAACTGGGCCACAAGCGGCCATACGAATAAGAGGTCGCAGCCTCAACAGATAAGAGAAACTTCAGGTAGACAACTTCAGCCGCAACACCCTAGCTCTCCACCCCTGCGACGCCTTGTAGACCTCACTTGCTACTCGCTCTATTATCCTTGCCCCCAACATCAGAAAGTTTTGCTCTGTTTTTTTTGCAAAACGGCCCAATCCACAAGCCAATTGCATGTTAGTTTGATCAGAGTCATGGGATCATTTATCTTTCTGTCTCGAAAAGAAATATCATTTCTGCATTTCCAAATCGCCCACATGATAGCAGAGATTCCAACTAGCACTAGTCTTTTCTCTCTATCAACGAAGCTTCTAACCCAAGGCCCTAGACAGTCATCTACCCCCTTAGGAGAGGTTTTCAAATTAAATGAGCATTTAATCAAGCTCCACAGGAGTTTATCAGCCGAGCATGTAAAAAACAAATGATCAGTGGTTTCATCCCGACTACAGTAGACACACCCTTTTTTCCCTCTCCACCCTTTTTTGATAAGATTATCTTTAGTCAACACACTTTTTCTGGCAATAAGCAAGAGGAACATTTTAATCTTTGCTGGCATTTTGATTTTCGAGAGATATTTGTGTGGGAATCTCACATCGGTTTTCACTAAGGAGTGGCAGAGTGATCTAACAGAGAATTCTCTGTCGGCTGTCAGCATCCATTGTGGCTGATCTTTACCATCATGCATCCTGACCCTCTCACATTTGTCTCTCAAACTATCCCACAAGGTCTGCTTATCGCCGGTAAGATTTCTTCTGAATTTGAATCCAGCCCACCCCATATCAATGGCCTCAGCCACCGAGATGCCATGATTTTGGTTAATAAAATAAATACTTGGATAGGCCTCTTCTAATGGTTTGGATCCCACCTACCAGTATTCCCAGAATCGAGTGCTTTTTCCATCTCCCATTCTCTTCTTCACTTAATATAAATCTCTTTAACCTACAAGAGGCTCCCCTAGAAGTTGGAGTCTCCAGCCTTCTTTTTTATCCCAGAAATACATTTTCCCTTCACATATTTATTAAGAAGAATTCTAATCCGCATCCCATCCCCTGTCTCCAGTTTCCACAACCATTTGGCCAATAAAGCTTTATTCATTAGTTCTAGATTTAAGATTTCCAAACCCCAAAGTCTTTTGGGAGACAACAATTTTTCCATTGTACTAAGTGGTATTTCTTTTTATCTTCATTTTCCTGCCAGACTAATCTAGCTCTAAAGAAATCAGCTTTTTCCCTCACTCCCACTGGTAGGGGATAAAAGGACATCATGTACATTGGCATATTTGTTAGACATGCTTGTACAAGGTAACTCTCCCCGACATATTAAGCAGCCTCCCCTGCCAGCATGCACATCTTTTCTCTATTTTCTCTGTAACACCTTTCCAAAATTTGTTTCACAGCCTTACATTAGTCACAGGCAGCTCCAAGTATTTAAAAGGGACTTACCCCCTCTTCCAAGTGAAGATTTCCTGATAAATCCCACTCTTGTTTCTAAAAAAACCTCACTTTGTGAAAGTTGATGGTGAGGCCAGACATTTGCTTGAAGGCACTAAGTATGAATTTTAGATTTTTGTTGCACTCTCCTCATCATATTTAAGCAAGAAGATTGTGTCATCTGCATATTGCAGCATGTTCACCCCATCATCTCCTAACTCAGTCAAGACCCCCTTGACATAACCTGCATATTTTACTTTATCTAGAATAATTGCCAAAGCATCAGCATCTATATCAAACAATAGAGGAGACATGGCATCCCCCTGTCTTAATCCTTTGTAAGTTTTAAAATATGGGCCAATTCTGTCATTAACTTTACTCCCAACCTGTCCACCTACCATGATGTGCATAACCATATCACACCATTTATCTAGGAATTGTTTCATCTTTAGCATTTTCTAGACAAAAGGCCATTTAATCTTGTCATATGCTTTTTCAAAATCCACCTTGAACAGCACAACACTTTGTTTCTTATGATGCATAATGTTGAGGGCTTCATGCAGCACTACTATCCCTTCCATTATATATCTACCTTTTACAAAGGCAGTCTGTGTTGGTAGGATGATAGGTTTAATTACTACATTAAGTCTGTTCATAAATACCTTAGTAATAATTTGAAGCTGGCATTTAATAAACAAATTGGTCTACAGTTTTGTATTTGTTTAGCATCAATAGTTTTTGGGACCAAAGTATTGATTCCATAGTTTAATCTTGTTAGTTTCCCAACCTGGAATTCATTTAATAACTTCATGAGGTCCCACTTGACTACCTCCTAGAAATGTTGATAAAAATCAACGGGAAGTCCATCTGGGCTAGGAATTTTGTTTGTTTCCATCCCAAAAACCACAGAATGTAGTTCTTCCATTGAGAAGGGTTTAGTCAGCATTTCTGCCTCCTCCCTAGTGATCCCCTGCCCCCCCCAAGTATTAAGATTGATAGTGGATATTTCTGGTTGCCCAAAAAGTTTTTTTGTAAAAATCAGTAATGTATTTAATGAGGTTTTCTTCTCCCTCAATCACCCCGTCCTCTAGTTCTAATGGAATATTCTGTTTTTCCTTCTTCTACCATTCACCTTGCCATGATAGTATTTTGTATTGAAACATCCATCTTTAATCTCTCTACCTTTATATCTCTGTAGCCACTTCAGCTCTTCTTGTTGGAGCAACCTATGTAATTGGGACCTAACCTCTTTTTGTTCCTCTCTATCATGAGCAGTAAGCCCCATGATTTCTGCATTTTTATCTGAAATATCTAATTTCATCAGGATTTCTTTCTTTATTTTTCTATACCATGCATAAGAGTTTATAATCCACCCTCTCACTTTATGTCTAAAAATTCTCATTCTGGCCTGCCACTATTCCATGGTATCCTCATGGTACTAAGCCAACCGGATTTTGTTTATAAATTCTCTAAATCCCTCCCTCAACATCCAAGAGTTTTCAAATCTAAAAATGGGTGGAGTATACTTCCTCTCCCCCGTGTCAAGAATTAGGGGAGTATGATCAGATAGCTCCATCTCCAAAGCATATACCTCAGTCAGGGGATAATGATCTTCCCAATCTGGGCAAATGAGAATTCTGTCTAATCTTTCATATGTGGGGTCCTGGTGATTATTAGCCCAAGTAAATTTTGTACCATTTAAAGGCAACTCTCTCAGAGGCTACATCCACATCCACCAGGTTTATTTTTATCTTCACTTTTTCTAATGATGTTAAAGTCCCCCATGAGATAGGGAACCGCGGCATTATCATGATATATCCTGGATATTTCTGCAATATAAGCATCTTTACCCACATTTTGTGCATCACCATAGACAATTATAAGCTTCTATTCAAATTTGGTCTTTTTATCTAATAGTAGAATTCTAACACAGTAAACTCCTTTCTCAACAATGAGAATTTCAAAGGAATCATTATTCACACCCACCAGGATACCCCCTGATTTCCCCCCAGGTTATATCCAATTCCAGCTAAAGTTTCTACCCCCACACAGATTGTGGAGTTCTAGTGAACTCATTTTTTATGGTCCCTTGAAGACCAATGAAATAATTTTTTTCTTAACAGATACAATCTCTAATAAACGTTTTTTTGATGTGAGACCCAATCCCCCTCACATTCCAAATCATGCCTATAATCTTTTCTTTCCTTTTCTACCTCTTTTTCCCCTAATATATACAACAGGTTTCACATTGGTGATCCGAGGCGAACCTAAACTGTTCTTTTTTCCACTAGTGAAAATATTTTTCAGGTGAGAATATTAGTCCATTTCAATTTCAACATTAGAGTGATCCTCATCAGAGCAATATTCTTTAAGAGTGATGTCCCCAGTGTCAATGAGTAATACCTCTTCTTGCGCAGTAAGAGTCTTTTCTGCTTTGCTCCATTTTCTCAATGATCTCTAAATTTTGATTAACCATATCAATGGTACATCCTAAATCTATACCAATTTTATCAGCCATGAAAAGAAGAGGGGAGTCCCCCTCATCTGAGTTGTGAGTCTTACCATAATTGTTCTTGTTTGCTGCTCTTTGCTTGGCTAGGTCCTCAATCTTCACGTCTTGCTTATCCATAAGTATGTTGCACCTTCTCACTCCATCTTCCTCATTGTTGTCAATGTCATCTCCTTCATTTTGATCTTCAGGGTTTAGGCCCAACCTGGTAGCAAAGGAGTCAATTGATTCCCGACTAGCCCCATAATCTACAGTTCAACATATGTGCCATTATCTTCATCTTTGTTTTCCTCTTCCATCTTCTCCAGTTCAGTTTCAATGATGTTTTCTATTTCCTTTTCTCTTTCTTCCCATCTTTAAATTTTCTTCACACACTTAGCAATCGTAATATGTTGTTTATGGACCAGATCCATCAGGCTTTTCCTTTCCTTCTGCATTTCCACCATTCTTTTCTCCTCTTGAGCTCTGATAGCTTTCTGTCTAGCTTTCTCCTCCTCAATTTATTGCATCCTCCTCATGAGTACTTCTAGGTATGCTTCCACCTTCTTCCTTGCTTCTCTATCCTTGTTTTGTTCCTGTTGGGCCAAATGAATTGCTTCACTTATCTTTTTGACTTCTTCAAATTGCACCAAGTTCAAGCTGCCCAAGTTAATAGCCTCTCTGCTGGTATCTCCTGAGTTGCTTGTGTTTTTTTGTCTCTTTCTAACTTCATCCCCCACACAATCCATTCCAGCCTCTTCTAGATGATGTCTCTTATGATCACCATACCAGCCCATCTCAACTACCTTCGCCAAGGCTGGCATAACTCTGTAGATGTTCAAATCCCTATCTGTTATTTCAGTATATCCTGGTATTTTCTCAAAGTCCCTTACTCCCACTTTTGCCCTGATTTTCTCATGTGTTATGGTGTCCATTTCAATCTCCAGCACTGGCCCTAAGGATGCCGCCACTTCACGCATGCAAAAAAAGTGCCTAAAATAGTCAGGGACCTTATCAAATGTAACCCAGACGGTGTGTAATTTTCCAACTGCTTGTGAGTCAAAGGCCTATTCTCTTATGTTTATCACTGCTCCAGTGCCTAGGAGAGTGAAATCATCACAATTGATCAGCTCCATTAGTCTTCCTTTGTTTGGGAATCTCATCAAAAAAGCATTGCTTCCTTGTTTCTTACATCTCCATTGCCAGTTCCAGTAGAACATATAGTTGAATCCCTCCAGCAGTTGAGTTTCATTCAACACCCCAGATTTAACTGTCACCAGGGCCATTGGATTGGGGTTTTCAAGATTCAGATTATCCTTGGAGCTTTGCACCAGCAACACAACCAAACCTCTTACAGCATATCCTACAAATTTAGGGATTGTCTTCATCTGCTTCAACCAAGTGCAGTCATCTATGATGTGATTCCTCTTTTCACACACTGCACAATGGTCCAACTTGCAATCTTTTGTAGCATGTCTTGTATCTTTGCATTTATTGCACATCACTCTGTTAGAACCCCCCCCCCCCAAAGTTATCCGATTTCCATCTTTCATTTGTCCTCCTCTTCCAAAATCTCTCCCTGACTTTCCTCCATCCATGGCCACTCTTTGTAAGAAATTTTTGCAGGTCTATAACTTCATTGTTGTCTCTGGTTTCCATCTCCTTGTATGCAACTGCTTTCTCCTCTGACCATCTCTTTCCCTGTGTTTTGGTGCATTAGATTAACCCCACTCTGTAGATTGACATTACCTCCTCCTAGTGATGCATTCGCTTGGGTAAGTTGGGTCAGTAGTGCTGAGAGCAAACGTTGCTGTTGCACAAACTCAGCTCCACTCATCAGATTACCCACATCAGGTTCATTAGTGTTTCTCGTACCTGTCTTAGTTGCATCTTGTTTTTATTTATCTTTGTTTGTCTTCCTCGGCTCCTCCTTTTCC
This sequence comes from Triticum monococcum, assembly GCA_034509565.1. Taxonomy (NCBI): domain Eukaryota; kingdom Viridiplantae; phylum Streptophyta; class Magnoliopsida; order Poales; family Poaceae; genus Triticum; species Triticum monococcum. The sequence continues at coordinate 547,335,208 of CM067843.1, read as the reverse complement.
TCCAAATATTTATGATCTTGCTGGAACCCTTGCGAGTTGTTGCTACCATTTCCTTGCACTACAAAAAAAGACACATCCGTGACATTTTGGGCCGAACGAAAAAAATTCTGTCATACTTATGACACTTCTATGACGATAATTGTGACAAAACCAGGTATCATCATAGATGTGGTAAGGTCCTACTTCTATGACAAAAAATCATGACAGAAAATGGGCTTTTCGTCCTAGGCGGGCCGGAGACGCAGCTGCATGACATTCTTTGGGCCGTCCATGATGAAAAAACCATGGTAGAAGTGAGGGCGAGGAAAATATCGGGGTGTTCCCGGTTATGGTGGGTGGTCGGGGCCGAGCGATGTGCGTTTCTCTCGTACACGCATGCGCGTGGGTGCGAGGCGTTGGGCTCTAACTGAACCCAAGTGAGGTGTTGGGCTCTAACTAAACCCGAGAGATTGCACTGCAGGCTACGCGTTACTGAACCCGAGTGATCGATCGATGGCTGTTAACTGAACCCGATCGAGCGATTCCTTCGCTACTGCTGCTAACTGAAGCCGATCGATGCTGCCTCTGGATGAACAATGAGCGTTGCTGGGGGGTTTGGATGAATAGTTCCTGGTGGGGGTGGATGAACAGGACCCCATGGTGTTGCCTCTGGAAGAACAGGACCCCGATCGATCGAGCCGGTTGGGGCTGGATGAACAGGACCCCATGGAGGGCAGGATGAATAGGACCACCCCGTGGAGGGATGGATGAACAGACGGTGGAGGGCTGTATGAATAGTAGCCCGTGGAAGGTGGTTGAACAGGAGCCCGTGGAGAGGACTGGTTGAACAGTATCCAGTGGAGTAGCGCGCGGTGGAGGCTCGATGAACAGGAGCCCGTGGATGAATAGTCGTAGGTGGAGGCTGGAGGAGGTCGACGGTGGATGAACAGTAGCCCGTGGAGGCTGGAGGGGGTCGACGATGGAGATGAACAGTATCCCGTGGAGTCCCGTTTTGCGGTACGCCACACCCGTCCCGATGAACAGGACCCCGTTTCGACCATAGTGCTCCAACACAAGTCTATTTCCTCCGTTTTGCGGTACGCCACACCCCTCCCGATCAACAGGACCCCCATTTCGACCGTAGGAGGTCTGTTTCCTCCATTTTGCGGTACGCCAGACCCCTCCCGATGAACAGGATCCCGTTTCGACCGTGGCTGGTTGAACACAAGGCCGTTTCCTCCATTCTGCGGTACGCCAAGCCTCGTTTCTATCGGCTGTTCTGTACAAGCCCTCCCGATGAACACGACGACGCATTCCGTTCTGACCCAGCCGGTTGGCTCCCCATGAACACGATGATGACGACGCAGCTTCTCTGTTCCGACCCAGCCATGTACATGAGCCCTGGCCGTACGTATGCGCGAGTAGGCGTTCGAGACCCTGCTCGTATGTACGTACGTGGCCGTATTTTCTTTCTTGCACATTGGCCGATGTACGTACGTGTACATGCTACGTGCGTGCCTCTACATCGACCAGTATGTACGTACACGTTCGCGACCAGAATGGCAACGCTACGTACGCTTCGACCAGGTGGGTCCCGACTGTCAGGCACTTCCTTGCATGCAAAGATGTAGCTGGTGGGTCCCAGCAGTCAAGGGGGTGAATCGTTTTTTTCGGACGCACTTCCTTGTGTGCAAAGATGTAGCTGGTAGGTCCCAGCAGTCACGGGGAAATGTTTTTTTTCACGAAATACAGTTGCTCGTCCGGTGGGTCCCTTCTATCAGGTGGAGGAATAATTATTTTGCGCGTAATAAGGAGGCACTTCCTTGCGGCCGCGGTGGACCCAGCTGTCAGCCTCTCCACGTACAGTACTCTTCCGATGGAAGTCGTTCCTTGACCACGTTGACCACGCCGCGCCCGAGCGATTGATCGATGACTGTTAACTGAACCCGATCGAGCGATTCGTTCGCTACTGCTGCTAACTGAAGCCGATCGATGCTGCCTCTGGATGAACAATGAGCGTTGCTGGGGGGGGGGGGTGGATGAACAGTTCCCAGTGGGGGTGGATGAACAGGACCCCGTGGTGTTGCCTCTGGATGAACAGGACCCCGATCGATCGAGCCGGTTGGGGCTGGATGAACAGGACCCCATGGAGGGCAGGATGAACAGGACCACCCCGTGGAGGGTTGGATGAACAGTAGACAGTGGAGGGCTAGATGAATAGTAGCCCATGGAGGGGAGGTTGAACAGGAGCCCGTGGAGAGGGCTGGTTGAACAGTATCCGGTGGAGTAGCACACGGTGGAGGCTCGATGAACAGGAGCCCGTGGATGAACAGTCGCAGGTGGAGGCTGGAGGAGGTCGACGGTGGATGAACAGTAGCCCATGGAGGCTGGAGGGGGTCGACGATGGAGATGAACAATATCCCGTGGAGTCCCGTTTTGCGGTACGCCACACCCCTCCCGATGAACAGGACCCCCGTTTCGACCGTAGCGCTCCAACACAAGTCCGTTTCCTCCGTTTTGCGGTATGCCACACCCCTCCTGATCAACAGGATCCCCGTTTCGACCATAGGAGGTCCGTTTCCTCCGTTTTGCGGTACGCCAGACCCTTCTCGATGAACATGATCCCGTTTCGACTATGGTCGGTCGAACACAAGGCCGTTTCCTCCGTTCTGCGGTACGCCAGGCCTCGTTTCCATCGGCTCTTCCGTCCAAGCCCTCCAGATGAACACGATGACGCATTTCGTTCCGACCTAGCCGGTTGGCTTCCCATGAACACGACGATGACGCAGTTTCTCTGTTCCGACCCAGCCATTTACACGAGCCCTGGCCGTACGTATGCGCGAGTAGGCGTTCGAGACCCTGCCCGTATGTACGTATGTGGCAGTATTTTCTTTCTGGCACATTGGCCGATGTACGTATGTGTACATGCTACGTGCGTGCCTCTACTACGACACGTGCGCGCCTCTACATCGACCAGTATGTACGTACACGTCCGCGACCAGAATGACAACGCTATGTACGCTTCGACCAGGTGGGTCCCGACTGTCAGACACTTCCTTGCATGCGAAGATGTAGCTGGTGGGTCCCAGCAGTCAAGGGGGTGAATCGTTTTTTTTTCGGACGCACTTCCTTGTGTGCGAAGATGTAGCTGGTAGGTCCCAGCAGTCAGGGGGAAATGTTGTTTTTCGCAAAATACAGTTGCCCGTCCGGTGGGTCCCTTCTATCAGGTGGAGGAATAATTATTTTGCGCATAATAAGGAGGCACTTCCTTGCGGCCGCGGTGGACCCAGCTGTCAACCTCTCCACGTACAGTACTCTTCCGATGGAAGTCGTTCCTTGACCACGTTGACCACGCCGTGCCCGAGCGATCGATCGATGGCTGTTAACTGAACCCGATCGAGCGATTCCTTCACTACTGCTGCTAACTGAAGCCGAACGATACTTCCTCTAGATGAACAATGAGCGTTGCTCGGGGGGTTTGGATGAATAGTTCCCGGTGGGTGTGGATGAACAGGACCCCGTGGTGTTTCCTCTGGATGAACAGGACCCCGATCGATCGAGCCGGTTGGGGCTGGATGAACAGGACCCCGTGGAGGGCAGGATGAACAGGACCACCCCGTGGAGGGCTGGATGAACAGTAAACAGTGGGGGCTAGATGAACAGTAGCCCGTGGATGGGAGGTTGAATAGGAGCCCGTGGAGGGGGCTGGTTGAATAGTATCCGGTGGAGTAGCGCGCGGTGGAGGCTCGATGAACAGGAGCCCGTGGATGAACAATCACAGGTGGAGGCTGGAGGAGGTCGATGATGGATGAACAATAGCCCGTGGAGGCTGGAGGGGGTCGACGTTGGAGATGAACAGTATCCCGTGGAGTCCCGTTTTGCGGTACGCCACACCCCTCCCGATGAACATGACCCCCGTTTTGACCGTAGCGCTCCAACACAAGTCCGTTTCCTCCGTTTTGCGGTACGCCACACCCCTCCTGATCAACAGGACCCCCGTTTCGACCATAGGAGGTCCATTTCCTTCGTTTTGCGGTACGCCAGACCCTTCTCGATGAACATGATCCCGTTTCGACTATGGTCGGTCGAACACAAGGCCGTTTCCTCCGTTTTGCGGTACGCCAGGCCTTGTTTCCATCGGCTGTTTCATCCAAGCCCCCCCCGATGAACACGATGACGCATTTCGTTCCGACCCAGTCGGTTGGCTCCCCATGAACACGATGACGACACGGTTTCTCTGTTCTGGCCCAGCCATGTACACGAGCCCTGGCCGTACGTATGCGTGAGTAGGCGTTCGAGACCCTGCCCATATGTACGTATGTGGCAGTATTTTCTTTCTGGCATATTGGCCGATGTACGTACGTGTACATGCTATGTGCGTGCCTCTACTACGACACGTGCGTGCCTCTACATCGACCAGAATGACAATGCTACGTATGCTTCGACCAGGTGGGTCCCGACTTCGAGGCACTTCCTTGCGTGCGAAGATGTAGCTGGTGGCTCCTAGCAGTCAAGGGGGCGAATCATTTTTTCAGACTCGCTTCTTGCGTGTGAAGATGTAGCTGGTATGTCCCAGCAGTCAGGGAGAAACATTTTTTTCATGAAATACAGTTGCCCGTCCGGTGGGTCCCTGCTGTCAGGTGGAGGAATAATTATTTTGCACGTAATAAGGAGGCACTTCCTTGCGGCCGCGGTGGACCCAGCTGTCAGCCTCTCCACGTACAGTACTCTTCCGATGGAAGTCGTTCCTTAACCACGTTGACCAGACCGCGCTGAGAGCACCAGGGCGGTGGACGACGGCGAGGCGTAGGAAGGGGACGACGCGGAGCCGGGGAAGACGCGGCAGTGGAAGCCCACGTGGAGAGGAGTACGACGGTTCACTGGTTCGGCTGCGGTGTGAGGCTACCGTCGCCGCAGGGCCTGGCCAGCGGTGGGCATAGTAGGGGGCGGTGAGGCCTCTGCGGCAGCATAGCCGGCCACGGGAGGCAGGAGCATGCGGCACGACCGGTGCTGCTTTGGGTGGCTGGAGGAAGAAGACCAGAGGTTGAAGAAGCACTATGGCCATTGGATGGACATCGTACGGTCACTGGAGGTAGAATCATTCATATTGACTAAGATGACAAAGCACTCCATCCCCGTCAACTTAGTAGGCCCACAAGTCAGCCTCCCACCAAGGTGGGTCCCAACTAGCAGGGGGAGTATTGATTTTTTTATGCGTAATAAGGAGGCACCTCCGGTGGGCCCGAGCTGACAGCGGGGGGAACATTTTTTTCGCGAAATACGTTGGCCCGTCCGGTGGGTCCCAACAGTAAGGGGGGAAATGTTTTTTTCACCAAATACGGTAGCCCGTCCGGTGGGTCTCTGCTGTCAGGTGGAGGATTAATTATTTTCCACGTAATAAGGAGGCACTTCCTTGCGGCTGCCGTGGACCCAGCTGTCAGCCTCTCCACGTATAGTACTCTTCCGATGGAAGTCGTTCCTTGACCCTGTTGACCATGCTGCGCCGAGTGCACCAGGGCGGTGGACGATGATGAGGCCTAGGAAGGGGACGACGCAGAGCCGGGGAAGACGCGACAGTGGATGCCCACGCGGAGAGGAGTACGAGGGTTCACTGGTTCGGCTGCGGTGTGAGGCTGCCGTCACCGCAGAATAACAGGGGGTGTGGGTGAGTGGAGGGATGCCCTGGCCAGCGGTGGGAGTAGTAGGGGCGGTGAGGCCTGTGCAGCAGCACAGGCTGCAATGAGAGGCGGCAGCAGGCGGTATGACCGGCGCTGCTTCGGGCGGCTGCAGCAAGAAGACCAGAGGTTGAAGAAGCACGATGGGCGTTGGATGGATATCATACGGTCACTTCAGCTAGAATCGTATATATTGACTAAGTTGACAAAGCCCTTGGTACGCGTCAACTTAGTAGGCCCACAGGTCAGCTTCCGAAACTATGCGTCCCAGATGTCAGGGGGAGGAATCATTTTTTGGGCGGGTGAAGCTAGAATATCTGGGATTGAAGAAGAAGCACGGCATCCGTTGGATGGATATCCAACGGCCACTGCTATTAGAACTGTGTGTTGACTATAAGTTGACAAAGCCTTACATATGCGTCAACTCTTTTTTTTGAGGGGACGCGTCAACTTAGTAAGGCCACAAGTGTGTGGCAGAGAACTTATAGCCCATTTGAGATTTGTAAGAATGTGCAGCAAATTTTTGAATTCTAATGGAATTTACTACAGTCCATTTACAGTTTGTTAAAAGTACAGCCCATTTCAACCAACCGTTCAAAACAGAATTCAATAAAATTTCCCACATTTTGATGGGATCCGAAATATTTTTATCCCAAAATTTCTAGTTAGATTAAATACAATTTCAATATAAATTTATATTATGTAAAAATCCAATGAAACATTGCATCACAACAATTAATGAAATTAAAATTTTCAATATCCAAAAATAATATTTTATAAAGTAATTACGTGTTTGGTGCATTTTTTTATAGTTACTACCCAGTTTTTATAATTACATCCCATTTATTATTTGTTAAAGCCCATTTTCTTGTTAAGCCTAATGCATCCCTCCAAGGAAAGATTTGCAGCCCAGCAGGGTGGAGAATAACAACTTGACCTTGCCTGGGTATTCCTAAAAAAAGTATAGTTGGGCTAGCCATTTTCAGCTTGGAAAAAAATTAAGATCTGGGCTGGATATCTGGCCTAGGCTAGACGGGCCACAGCCCGCCTAGTTAATAGCTGCAGCGGTGTTTTTGTTGTTGTTCAGAGGAGAAAAATTTATATCTGGGCTAAACATCACTAAATAAAAACTCTGCAGTGCTCACACCTTAAAAACACAAATACTGCTCGAGCTGCTTGGTCCCAGCTGTCGGCCGCTTCTTGTGCAATTCTCCCGTTTATTGACTACATAGGTTGACAATGGTGTGGGACCGTGATGTCAGGAAACTAGGAGGAAGCAAAAAAATTATAGTTTTATATACTAATAAGGAGGCACTTGCGTACGTGCAGCTATGACCCTAGTGGGTCCCCACTGTCATCCTCTCCAAGTAAAGTCATCTCCTCATCCTCATGTCCGTTGACGATGTTGACAACACGAGACAGCGGCGCCACGGCGAGCGCAACAACTCGAAGGACGACAGAGAGGGCCTCGCGGGCCCTAGAGATGGTCTAATACAACACCCGCTGCTCATTCGGGAAGCCAGGATCATAGGGCCACATGTCCGCAACAGCATTGTCGTTCGCTTGTTTACCGGTGCTCGTTGAGGAGACGGAGGTTGCATCACAGGTCCTCCTGCACTGGTATCTCTTCCGCCATTAGGGCGTCGAAGTGCGGCCGCACCTGCTCTATGGTGAACACATCATGAACCAGCTTGGACAGTGGCGCCGGCTCCTGGTCGGAAACTACGTCCATCGTCTGATTGTCATCGCTCAGCTCGGCGAGGTAGCTGGCGAGCCAGCATGTACGGCTGCTGGACCGACCCGCTGCCAAGCACAAGTCTGGCTGCCCTGGCCCACCCAGACCGCCTCCCTCGCCCGCGCGCGCTTTCCGCCCGAAACGGTCAGCGCCACCTGCCCCGCTTCCCGGTGCATGCGATTGCTCCGCCTTCAAATGACACAAGTGTCATCCGTCCGTCCTTCTGCCGCCCACATTAATGATACGCGGTTGCTGAGGCGGCTACTCCGGCGCCACATGTCCGTCCCTCCGCCGCCCACCATTGCTATATAAATTGCTGCGCCGGCCATAGCCGCAGTCATCCGCATCCGTTCCTATTCTCCTGTCCACACCACTACTGCCCACCATGGATTCCTCACGCTCCAGCACTCTTCGAGACGGGTGGATGATGAACCACAAGGAGATGGCAGCCATTGCTGCTGACTGGCTGGCCGGCAGGCAGCCGGAGGACGACGACGTCCTAATGGAGAACATGGTAGTCGACGATCCGGCGCCAACACCCTCCTCCGCGCCATCCTCGCCGGTGCATTGCACCATGACCATCGGCGAGGCCCGTGCCCAATATATGGACACGGTGAGGCAGAAGCATGAGGAGCAGTTCTGGGAGGCGTAGGCCGACGCCGCCTACAACCACCATCTCCTCCAGGAGCACCTGCAGGCGGAGGAGCATATCGCCGTAGAGCGTTCAGAGCAGGAGGCGCTGCTCGACTTTTAACGCTCCGCCCGCGAGGGCCACCTCGAGCGTTGGCGGTTCTGCATGTGAGTGGCGGAGGCTGCAGCTGAGGGAGTCCTGGACCAAGTGGCTGTGAAGACATGAAGGCCGAAGACTGTACCTGTGTCCAGATTGGACTCTCCTTGGCGTGGAAGGCAAGCTTGGCGACCAACTATGAAGATCCCTTCTTAATGTAACCGACTCTATGTAAAACCTAGATCCCCCTGGTGTCTATATAAATTGGAGGGGTTAGTCCGGAAAGGATATATTCATTACCATAGTCATACGGGCTAGGCTTCTAGGGCTTAGCCATTACGATCTCGTGGTAGATCAACTCTTGTAACACTCATATTCATCAAGATCAATCAAGCAGGACGTAGGGTATTACCTTCATAGAGAGGGCCCAAACCTGGGTAAACATCGTGTCCCCCGTCTCCTATTACCATCGATCCTAGACGCATAGTTCGGGACCCCCTACCCGAGATCTGCCGGTTTTGACACCAACATTGGTGCTTTCATTGAGAGTTCCACTGTGCTGTCAACGAAAGGTTTGATGGCCCCTTCAATCGTCTATTGTGACTCTGTCCAAGGAGAAACCTTCCTCCCTGGATAGATTTTCGTGTTCGGCGACTTCGTACTGGGGGCCAACTCCCTTGGCCATCTGGAGCAGATGGATAGCTACGCCCCTGGCCACCAGGTCAGATTTGGAAGCTTGAACTATGTCGCGGATATCCATGGAGACTTGATCTTCAATGGATTTGAGACTGCAGCGATCGCTCCCCCTCGCCCCGATGAACATGACTTAAATCTGTCATCGGACCAGATTCAGGAGATGGCTCCTATTGCTGCAATGGCCTTAGAACCAGAGTAGATCGTGCCATTCGAGGCCACAGAGTCTGCGGTGCTAGAGCCGCACGTAGACTCGACACCCTGCAATATTTGCGCCAACAGAACTCCAGACACGTCTCCGGCTATAAGTTCCGGACCATGTACGCTTGCGGACACCGAGCTAGATCGGTTATCGATCTTAGAATTTAGCGCCGCAGACATTTTTCAGCACTCACCTTGGGGCGATGTGCTAAAATCTTTAAAGAACCTATCATTCACGGGAGACTCCCAGCCGAACTATGTCCGCCTTGAACTAGGGGCTGACGACGGAGAATTTTGCTTCCTACCCGCCACCCACTTCATAGCTATCGTCGAGGACTTAACCGACATGCTGGATTATGACTCCGAAGACATCGACTGTATAGATGACGATGCTGATAAGGAGCAAGGCCAAGACCTGCAATTCATGGGACATTGGACGGCCACCTCTTCATATGATGTATACATGGTTGATACACCTAAAGAATCTAGCAGCGATGACAAAGAAGACCCAGGTGTGAATAAAACTTCTGAGACACCGTCCAAGCGTCGGCGCCCTAAACGCTGCTCTAAGCCACGCCGCAAAAAAGATGGCAACACCGGCACCGGAGAAAATAGCACTCCGGACGATGCCGAAAACAACAAAGACCCTGTTGGAGCAGCATACGAACAGGAGGAACAAGACAATGAGCAAGCTAACCCTGATAAACAGGACACGCCGATCGACCCAGATGATGATAGTTATCGTCCACCATCCGAGGATGAGGTGAGCCTCGGCAGCGATGATTTCATCGTGCCTGAGGCACCCCTAGAGCAGGAGCGCTTCAAGCACCAGCTAATAGCTACTGCAAGAAGCCTAAAGAAAAAGCAGCAGCAGCTCCAAGTTGATCAAGATCTACTCATTGACAGATGGACCGATGTCCTGGCAGCCGAAGAAAACGGCCTCAAGCGCCTAGCCAAGAGTTACCCAAAGCGCAGACTACTACCTTAGTTTGATGAGGAGGCACCAAATCCCATACTTCCCTCGTGTAATATGGAATGACCACCATGCGGTCAGGATAGTGCGACAGACTGACCACCCCGTGGTTGGGATAAAATGACAACTCAGGCCGAACAACAAGCGGCCCCACCGCCTCGCAAAAACAGGGACAGTAGAGCAGGACACACCAGATCAATCCTGGGATCGCGAGGATGCTTCCCCACTCGGGATAATAGCCAGCTACTCGGACGTGACAAACTTAATTACACCCGGGCCGATAACCGCGGACGGACTTCATCGGAGATGCGCCGTGACGCGGCCCGCTATAGAGGCACCGCACGCCCTCTCTGCTTCATAGATGAGGTGCTGGATCATGAACTCCCGGAGGGGTTCAAGCCCGTCAATATTGAATCATACGACGGAACAACCGATCCCGCAGTGTGGATCGAAGTTTTATTCTCCACATCCACATGGCCCGTGGAGACGACCTCCACGCAATCAAATACCTCCCACTAAAGCTCAAAGGGCCAGCTCGACACTGGCTAAATAGCCTGCCCGAAAATTCCATCGGCAGCTGGGAGGACTTGGAAGAAGCGTTCCTTAACAACTTCCAAGGTACATATGTTCGGCCACCCTATGCCGATGACTTAAGCCACATAGCTCAACAACCTGGAGAATTAGCCAGAAAATTCTGGACAAGGTTCCTAACCAAAAAGAACCAGATCATTGACAGTCCGGATGCCAAAGCCCTGGCGGCCTTTAAGTATAGCATCCGTGACGAATGGCTCGCCCGCCACCTCAGCCAAGAAAAGCCGAGGTCCATGGCAGCCCTCACGACACTTATGACCCGCTTTTGCACGGGAGAGGATAGTTGGCTGGCTCGCAGCACAAACACAACAAATGAAGCATGCCCCTTCGAGGCCAAAAACAACACCAACAAGCTCCGGCGCAACAGACGCAAACACCAAAGCAATGGCGATAACACCGATGACCCTACAGTTCACGCCGGATTCAGTGGCTCCAAGTTTGGCCAGCGAAAGAAGCCCTATAAAAGGAACGTCGGAGGACCATCCAGCTTGGACCGCATACTCGATCGTCCATGCCAGACACATGGCACCCCAGACAAACCGGACAACCGCACTAATAGAGATTGCTGGGTCTTCAAGCAAGCTAGGAAGGTAAATGGCGGAAACAAGGAAGGGGAATCGCAGACTGAGGATGAAGACGAGGAGCCCCGGCAGCTGAACACTCAGGGGCAAAAGAAATTCCCGCCTCAAGTCAAAACGGTGAACATGATATATGCTACACACATCCCCAAAAGGGAGTGCAAGCGCACACTCAGGGACGTTTATGCGGTAGAGCCAGTCGCCCCAAAATTCAACCCATGGCCGTCATTCCCGATCACCTTTGATCGCCGTGATCATCCAACTAGCATCCGTCATGGCGGTTCGGCCGCATTGGTACTCGACCCAATCATCGACAGATTTCACATGACACGAGTCCTAATGGATGGTGGTAGTAGCCTCAACCTGCTCTATCAGGATACAGTATGCAAAATGGGCATTAATCCCTCACGAATCAAGCCCATGATAACTACCTTTAAAGGAGTTATAGCAGGCGTAGAGGCCCGTTGTACGGGCTCGATCACGCTGGAGGTGGTCTTCGGTTCCCCGGATAACTTCTGAAGCGAAGAGGTAATCTTCGATATTGTCCCCTTCCGCAACGGCTACCACGCACTGCTCGGACGAACCGCGTTTGCTAGATTCAACGCGGTGCCACATTATGCTTATCTCAAACTCAAGATGCCCGGTACACACGACGTCATTATAGTAAATGGAAACACGGAATGTTCCCTCCATACAGAGGAGCATACCGCAGCCCTAGCAGCAGAAGTACAGAGCGGCCTTCTCAAGCGGCACCATAATCCGGTCGCCGAGCCACTGGACATCGATAAGAAGGTCCGGACTACACTGCAACAGGGCTGGTCGGTTCGTCAAGAGCTGAATTAGTAAATTCGGCCTCCGTCCCAGCCCCGATGAGGAAATGGCATCTATACCACATGTACATAACTACGCACTCAAAACCCCATGGGTACTGATGGAGGCACAACTCGCTCACGATCCACAATGCGGCTTGACTGACCCTAGGACTCGCACGCCTTTATTTTTTCTTTTTATACGTTTTTTTCTCTTTTCGAGGTCTATGCGGACGACCCATTTGCAGAACACACCAAGGGGGCAAGGAGCTCTGGCATACAAGGGAATCCTCAGGTGGTCTCTATTAAACGATTGCCATACTTGTTTTACATACCCACACGCAGCTCGCCCTTGGTTGGGGCATGTTAAATAGCCTTACTTGCTTATTACATTACTTGCACAAAGTACGCCTCGACGTACTAATTACATCACAATGGTGAATAAATGGTGGCATCAGCTTATTACTTAATTTTCCTGTTTCCTCACCTTTGTATATATTACTTTTGCACACGTACACCATTGTACGTATTACTGCGCCAAGGGCTTCATTACACCCCTCATTACGGCAATAAAAGTCCGAACACTTTTCCAGTATAGTTCGGCACCCCAAACTTATAGCATTATATACATCGGCTCCGAATCATGTCTTTGGTCAATAGTTGGGTTGCCCGGCTCCTGTGCTTACTACCTTACGTTCCCCTATATCGCCTAGGGTAGTAAAGGGAGAACTACTGCGATTGTGTCCTGGTTCTTCTGGATGAGCACTTCAGTAGAGAAAGCCAAAAACTAACTGTCATGATGCGGCGAGAGCTGGTCAGTTGTTCGAGAGGTTCCAAATCGTTAGAGATTTTTCCGCTTCTTGCGAAGAATCGGCTCCTCCGATTAGGCGTGTAAAACGCCCCTAGTTCGGCCTTCCGAATACCAGGGGCTTCGCCAACTTTCTTAATTGTGAAACTCCTATGGCTAAGTGAGGGCGGTAAAGGCCGCATAGTCTGATTGCCTTGTTCGTTGCGCTAAACACCTCCTTTAAGGACCAGAATGTGGAGTAAAGAGTGTTTAGATTTATCCCTGATACGTCTCCGTTGTATCTACTTTTCCAAACACTTTTGCCCTTGTTTTGGACTCTAACTTGCATGATTTGAATGGAACTAACCCGGACTGACACTGTTTTCAGTAGAATTGCCATGGTGTTATTTTTGTGCAGAAATAAAACGTCTCGGAATGACCTGAAAATCAACGGAGAATTATTTTGGAATATATAAAAAATACTAGAAGGAAGATCCATGTCAGGGGGCCTCCAGCTGTCCACGAGGGTGGGGGGCACGCCCTACCCCCCTGGGTGCGCCCCCTGCCTCGTGGGCCCCTTGACACTCCACCGGCCTCAACCTTGACTCCATATATTCACTTTCAGGGAGAAAAAAAACCAGGGAGAAGGATTCATCGTGTTTTATGATACGGAGCCGCCGCCAAGCCCTAAACTCTCTCAGGAGGGCGGATCTGGAGTCCGTTCAGGGCTCCGGAGAGGGGAATCCGTCGCCATCGTCATCTGTGCGTGAGTAATTCCATCATAGGCTTGCTGGATGGTGATGGGTTGGATGAGATTTATCATGTAATCGAGTTAGTTTTGTCAGGGTTTGATCCCTAGTATCCACTATGTTCTAAGATTGATGTTGCTATGACTTTGCTATGCTTAATGCTTGTCACTAGGGCCGGAGTGCCATGATTTCAGATCTGAACCTATTATGTTTTCATCAATATATGAGAGTTCTTGATCCTATCTTGCAAGTCTATAGTCACCTACTATGTGTTATGATCCGGCAACCCCGAAGTGACAATAGTCGGGACCACTCCCGGTGATGATCGTAGTTTGAGGAGTGTATGTATTCACTATGTGTTAATGCTTTGGTCCAGTACTCTATTAAAAGGAGGCCTTAATATCCCTTAGTTTCCATTAGGACCCCGCTGCCACGGGAGGGTAGGACAAAAAGATGTCATGCAAGTTCTTTTCCATAAGCACGTATGACTATATTCGGAATACATGCCTACATTACATTGATGAATTGGAGCTAGTTCTGTGTCACCCTAGGTTATGACTGTTACATGATCGATTGCATCCGGCATAATTCTCTATCACCGATCCATTGCCTACGAGCTTTACATATATTGTTCTTCGCTTATTTACTTTTCCGTTGCTATTGTTATCATCACTACAAAAACACCAAAAAGATTACTTTTGCTACCGTTACCTTTTACCACCGTTACCACTACTATCATATTACTTTGCTACTAAACACTTTGCTGCAGATATTAAGTTTTCAGGTGTGTTTGAATTGACAACTCAGCTGCTAATACTTGAGAATATTCTTTGGCTCCCCTTGTGTCGAATCAATAAACTTGGGTTGAATACTCTACCCTCGAAAACCGTTGGGATCCCCTATACTTGTGGGTTATCAAGACTATTTTCTGGCGCCGTTGCCGGGGAGCATAGCTCTATTCTTTGAGTCACGTGGGATTTATATCTGCTTATCATTATGAAGAACTTGAAAGATCCAAGAACCAAGATTTGTCCGTCAACTACTAGGGGAGGTAAGGAACTGCCATCTAGCTCCGCACTTGATTCACCTTCTGTTTTGAGTAAGCTTGCGACACCTAAACCTACTTCTCCTATTAATTCTGATATGTTGCATGTTATTAATGATGCCACTTCTGCTATGCATGATACTTATGATGAAACTACTTATATGCTTGATACCACTATGCCACTTGGTGAATTTCTTGATGAACAACTTGCTAGGGCTAGAGAGAATGAAATTATTGAAAATGATAATATTGATGAAAGTGATGATGAAGATTCTCCCCCTAGATATCAATTACCTGTTGTGCCTGAGGGCCATGTTATGGATGAAGAAACTGCTAGAGATTATCTTGCTTGCAATGATAGGAGTGATTTTAAGAAATTGTTAGCTAAGTTGAAACAAAAAAAACTCTGGATGCTAGAATGAAATATGATCCTGCTTATGCTACTTCACTTATCTTTGTTACTGATTAGGATTATGATTTCTCTGTTGATCCTGAGATAATTACTTTAGTTGAATCTGATCCTTTCTATGGTTATGAATCTGAAACTGTTGTGGCACACCTTACTAAATTAAATGATATAGCTACCCTGTTCACTAATGATGAGAAAACTTGCTATTATTATATCCTTAAATTAGTTCCATTCTCATTAAAGGGTGATGCTAAGATATGGTTAATTCTCTTGATCCAGGTTGTGTGCGTAGTCCCCAGGATATGCTTTATTACTTCTCTGCTAAATATTTCCCCGCTCATAAGAAACAAGCCGCTTTAAGGGAAATATATAATTTTGTGCAAATTGAAGAAGAGAGTCTCCCACAAGCTTGGGGGAGGCTTCTCCAATTACTTAATGTTTTGCCTGATCATCCTCTTAAGAAAAATGAAATACTTGATATCTTTTATAATGGACTAACCAATGCTTCCAGAGACCACCTGGATAGTTGTGCTGGTTGTGTTTTCAGGGAAAGAACACCAGATGAAGCTGAAATTTTATTGAATAATATGTTGACCAATGAAAATAATTGGACACTTCCTGATCCAATTCCTGAACCAACTCCTAAGCCAACTCCGAAGAAAAGGGGTATTCTATTTCTCAGTCCTAAAGATATGCAAGAAGCAAAGAAATATATGAAAGAAAAGGGTATTAAAGGAGAAGATGTTAAGAATTTACCTCCTATTGAAGAAATACATGGTATTAATTTACCGCCTATTGAAGAAATACATGGTCTTGATAACCCAACACAGGTAGTAAAGGTAAATTCTCTCTATAGATATGATAAGGCTGAAATCCCATTTACTAAGTTTGCTAGCCCATGCTTGGATGAGTTTGATGACTTTATGGTTAAGCAAGAAAACTTCAATGCTTATTTTGGTAGAGAATTAAAACACAACGCTGATATGCTTGAACACTTGGGTGATTATATGGCTAATATTAAAGGTGAACTTAAAACTTATTAGTAAACATGCTTCTACGGTTACCACTCAAGTAGAACAAGTACTTAAAGCTCAGAATGATTTGCTCAATGAATTGAATAGTAAGAAAATGATAATGTTGTTAGAGTTATGACTAGAGGTGGTAAAATGACTCAGGAACCCTTGTATCCCGAGGGCCATCCTAAGAGAATTTAGCAAGATTCTCAGAGAAATAATATTGAAGCACCTAGTCCTTCTAAGAGGAAGAAAAAGAAAAATGATAGGACTTTGCATGCTTCTAGTGAACCTGTTGTAGACACACCTGAGAATCCCAATGATATTTCTATTTCTGTTGCTGAAACACAATTTGGTAATGAACATGAACCTAGTGATAATGTTAATGATGATGTTCATGTTGATGCTCAACCTAGCAATGATAATGATGTAACGATTGAACCTGTTGTTGATCTTGATAACCCACAATCAAAGAATCAATGTTATGATAAGAGAGACTTTGTTGGTAGGAAGAACGGTAAAGAAAGAGAACCACGGGTTCAGAAACCCATGCCTTTTCTTCCTAAACCATCCAAGAAAAAGGATGATGAGGACTTTGAGCGCTTTGCTGAAATGATTAGACCTATATTTTTGTGTATGCGTTTGACTGATATGCTTAAAATGAATCCTTATTCTAAGTACATGAAAGATATTGTTACTAATAAAAGAAAGATTCCGGAAGCTGAAATTTCCACCATGCTTACAAATTATACTTTTAAGGGTGGAATACCTAAGAAACTAGGAGATCCCGGAGTACCAACTATACCATGCTCCATTAAAAGAAACTATGTTAAAACTACTTTAAGTGATCTTGGAGCCGGTGTTAGTGTTATGCCTCTCTCTTTATATCGTAGACTTGATTTGAATAAGTTGACACCTACCGAAATATCTTTGCAAATGGCTGATGAATCAACTGCTATACATGTTGGTATTTGTGAGGATGTGCCTGTTGTGGTTGCAAACGTTACTATTTTAACGGACTTTGTTATCCTTGATATTCCCGAGGACGATAGTATGTCTATTATTCTTGGAAGACCTTTTTTGAATATTGCAGGGGCTGTTATTGATTGCACCAAAGGAAATGTCACTTTTCATGTTAATGGCAATGAGCATACAGTACACTTTCCAAGGAAACAACCTGAAGTTCGTAGTATAAACTCTATTGGAAAAATTCCATCGATTATTTTTGGAGGTTTTGAATTTCCTCTTCCTACTGTCAAGAAGAAATATGATATTCTTATTGTTGGGGATGTGCATATCCCCCTTGAGGTAACCTAGTGTTATTCGAAAATTCTCCGGTTCCATGCTATTCGGAATGAGTTTGTTAACAAGACCTGATCAACCTTGTTAGTGGATTCCTTTTTATGAACATGAGATGTATGAATTTAGAAAACACAACTCTGTGTACCCTATTTTTACTTTTTGTTATTTATATTAAATAAAGCAAAAATAGTATTTTTCTATCAGTTTCCTGAATTATCCGTGCAATAAAAAATACCCCGAAAATAAAAGTTCTCCAAATGCCCTGAAATTTAAATATGATTTTTTTGGAATATTTGAGAATATCTGGCACTGAAAACACAACAGGAGGAGCAAGCACCTGGCCACGAGGGTGGAGGGAGCGCCCTACCCCCTGGGCGCGCCCCCTGCCTCATGGGCCCATGGTGGCTCCCCTCCACTTATTCCAGCTACCACACACTCGTTCTTCCTCCCACAAACATCACTAACCAACTCAAACCCGAGTCCAAGCTCATTTTGCTGCCATTTTCGATCTCCTTGCTCAAAGCTCAATTCACAAAACTGTTTTGGGGGATTGTTTCTTGGTATGTGACTCCTCCAATGGTCCAATTAGTTTTTGTTCTAGTGCTTTATTCACTGCATATTTTTGCTGCTTAGGTGACCTTATTCTTGAGCTTGCATGTCAAATTTATGTGGTCAAAAGTAGTTTTGATGTATGATGTTGTCTCTAGGCACTTGTAGGAGTAGTTGCTATCAATTTTGTTGAGTTTGGTTCACTTTCATTTTGAAATTACTAAAATTTCAGAAATTTTTCAGAGGAAGAAATATGTTTAGGAAAATGTACCAAGGTGGTCCTTCAAGGAAGCAAGGACCCAGGCTCGCAATACGTGATGCCGATGATGAACCACCGAGGGAAGCTCAGGTGCGGGCTTGTGAATGACCGACAGATGACTTTATGGATCGAGCAGGAATCAAGGAAGAATTTAACGCGTATGTGCATAATGCCGATCTTGAGAGCTTCGAGGAAGATAAGTGCCGCCAATACCACTATCTCACTGATTCTTTTGTGAGGAGGTTTGAATTTTCATCGTCACGCAATTCTCAAACTGTCATGTTTGATCTTTATGAAAATTCTTATACCATGGACTTAGAAGATTTTAATACTGCTTGCAAACTTCCACAATGGGGCAGCACTAGTGAGCCTCGCAAATCTGAGTTTAGAGATTTTCTTGCTAGTATAATTGTGGGGGAATCTAGAGATATAACACATGCTACCATAGGGAGCATTCATTTTCCTGTTGTACATTATTTTGCTTTCTTCATAGGTAGGTGCATAAATAGTAAGGATGAAGCATGTCACATGTGTGTCCCTGACCTCAGTGTTCTCAGGAGTGCTGTATTAGGAGATAAACATTATAATTTGGGGCCATTGTTGCATGTAGGTTGCATAATAATAGATTTAATGGAGATTTCTTTGGTGGAATTTATGCAACCCGTCTAGCTAATTTTCTTGATATACCCATACATGGGTATGATATTGAGTTGCCTCCTATTTATTTAGATTATGAGGCCATGGTTCGTCATCAGTTTGTTGAGAGGAACGATCAGTTCCTCCAGTACCAACTAATCTTTGATAGACGACGCACCTATCACGTCGCTCTCCCTGCTCCTGCTTTCTTTGACTCTCAGGCAAAAGGGAGATATGTTATAACCAGGGAGGAGGCAGACAAGTACAAGAGGAGGACGGAGACGGCCCGTCTCCAAGCGGCAGCTCATGAGGCAATAGTTGTTGCATCTCAGTACGACCCCAGCTACAACTTTGGATATCCGCCACGCCAGCCGTGGCCATAGACCAACTTAGGCCAAAAGCCTAAGCTTGGGGGAGTACGTATTTCTCACCGACATTACATTTATGTTCACAAACTCATTGCTAGTTGTCGGTGCTCATAATTTTTCATTGTATCATCGATGCTAGTTTATTTTCCTTTTTTATGCTTTCTTCTTGTGTGTTTAATAAACCTTAAGAAAAACAAAAAAATAGTTTTGGCTTTTAATTAGCTTACTTTCCATGCTTGTAGTAGTAACTAAAAAAACCCAGAAAGATTTCTCGTTCTTCTTTTGCTTGTTGGGAGCTTTACCATGTAAATAGTTTTCTTTCTTTCTTGTTCTTTGGGGGTCGATAGGAGAAGACCATAATTAAAATGTTAAAGTGGCTCTTATATGCATTATCGTTGATCTAACAAAGAGCCCATATTAACTTGTCTTCTCTCTTGAATTGAATGCTTCCAGATTGCAGCTTAGTCCAATGCACGTGCACTATTATTATTATCCACACTCTTCAGGCGTGCAAGTGAAAGGCAATAATGATGATTATATGATGAACTTATTGAGATGAGAAAAGCTGGTATGCACTCGACCTCTCTTGTTTTTGTAAATTTGATTAGTTCATCGTTCCTGATTCAGCCTATTATGAATAAACATGTTTGCAATGACAATTAGAGATTATAGTTGCTTATGCCATGCTTAATTAGCTAGGAGATTATAATAGTTTACCTTGCGTGCCAACATGATATTAAAATGGTTGTGATGTGGTATGATAGGGTGGTATCCTGTTTTGAACGATTCGAGTGGCTTGACTTGGCACATGTTCACGCATGTAGTTGAAACAAAATCAACATAGCCTCTACGATATTTATGTTCATGGTGCATTATATCCTACTCATGCTTGCATTTGATGTTCATTAAATCTAATGCATGTTCATGACTGTTGTCGCTCTCTAGCTAGTCGCTTCCCAGTATTTTGCTAGCCATTACTTGTACTAAGAGGGAATACTACTTGTGCATCCAATTCCATATACCCCAAAGTTATTCCATACGAGTCCACCATACCTACCTATATACAGTATCTACCTGCCATTCCAAGTAAATTTGTATGTGCCAAACTCTAAACCTTCAAATAAACATTCTCTTTTGTATGCTCGAATAGCTCATGTATCAACTAGCGATGTCCGTATCTTCCATGTTAGGCGGGTTATTCTCAAGAGGAGTGGACTCCGCTCCTCACTCATGAGAAAATGGCTGGTCACCGTGATGCCCAGTCCCATGCTTTATGCAAATCAAATCAAAATAACTACAAACAAAACTCCCCCAGGACTGTTGTTAGTTGGAGGCACTCATTGTTTTGAGCAAGCCATGGATTGATGTTTGTTGGTGGAGGGGGAGTATAAACTTTACCATTCTATTTGGGAACCGCCTATAATGTGTGTAGCATGGAAGATATCACCATCTCTTGGTTGTTATGTTGACCAATGAAAGTATACCACTCAAAATATTATTCTTATCTAATTCAAAACCAAGCTCTGGCACCTCTACAAATCCCTGCTTCCCTCTGTGAAGGGCCTATCTATTTACTTTTATGCTGAGTCATCATCCTCTTATTAAAAAGCACCAGTTGGAGAGCACCACTGTCATTTGCATTCATTACTGTTAGTTTACATTGAGTATGACTTGACTGGATCTCTTTTAGCATGAATTACAATATCTAGTCAATCCTTGATCTTTAAAGGTGCTCTGCATTTATGTTTTGCGGTCTCAGAAAGGGCTAGCGAGATACCATCCTGTTATATCATATAATGATTGTTTTGAGAAAGTGTTGTCATCCGAGTAAACATGAGACCTAAATGTTATTATTGCTTGCTAGTTGATTATGTCATTGATATGAGTAAACATGAGACCTAAATGTTATTGTGAATATGGTTAGTTCATAATCTTTGCTGAAAACATGAATGTTGGCTTTACATATTTACAACAACAGTAAAAGTTTTTCTTTATCACTTTCAGTTTATCAATTGAATTGCTTGAGGACAAGCATAGGTTTAAGCTTGGGGGAGTTGATACGTTTCCGTCGTATCTACTTTTCCAAACACTTTTGCCCTTGTTTTTGACTCCAACTTGCATGATTTGAATGGAACTAACCCGGACTGACGCTGTTTTCAGCAAAATTGCCATGGTGTTATTTTTGTGCAGAAATAAAAGTTCTCGGAATGACCTGAAAATCAACGGAGAATTATTTTGGAATATATAAAATATACTGGAAGGAAGATCCACGTCATGGAGGCCTCCACCTGTCCACGAGGGTGGGGGGCGCGCCCCCTGCCTCGTGGCCCCCCTGACGCTCCACCGACCTCAACCTTGACTCCATATATTCACTTTCGGGGAGAAAACAACCAATGAGAAGGATTCATTGCATTTTATGATACGAAGCCGCCGCCAAGCCCTAAACTCTCTCGGGAGGGCTGATCTGGAGTCCGTTCGGGGCTCTGGAGAGGGGAATCCGTCGCCATCGTCCTCACCAACCTTCCTCCATCACCAATTTCATGATGCTCACTTCCGTGCATGAGTAATTCCACCGTAGGCTTGCTGAACGGTGATGGGTTGGATGAGATTTATCATGTAATCGAGTTAGTTTTGTTAGGGTTTGATCCCGAGTATCCACTATGTTCGAAGATTGATGTTGCTATGACTTTGATATGCTTAATGCTTGTCACTAGGGCCCGAGTGCCATGATTTCAGATCTGAACCTATTATGTTTATCAATATATGAGAGTTCTTGATCCTATCTTGCAAGTCTATTGTCACCTACTATGTGTTATGATCCGGCAACCCTGAAGTGACAATAGTCGGGACCACTCCCGGTGATGACCGTAGTTTAAGGGGTTCAAGTATTCACTATGTGTTACTGCTTTGGTCCGGTACTCTATTAAAAGGAGGCCTTAATATCCCTTAGTTTCCATTAGGACCCCGCTGCCACAGGAGGGTAGGACAAAAGATGCCATGCAAGTTCTTTTCCATAAGCACGTATGACTATATTCGGAATACATGCCTACATTACATTGATGAATTGGAGCTAGTTCTGTGTCACCCTAGGTTATGACTGTTACATGATCGATCGCATCCGGCATAATTCTCTATGACCAATCCATTTCCTACGAGCTTTACATATATTGTTCTTCGCTTATTTACTTTTCCGTTGCTATTGTTATCATCACTACAAAAACACCAAAAATAGTACTTTTGCTACCGTTACCTTTTACCACCATTACCACTACTATCATATTACTTTGCTACTAAACACTTTGCTGCAGATATTAAGTTTCCAGGTGTGGTTGAATTGACAACTCAGCTGCTAATACTTGAGAATATTCTTTGGCTCCCCTTGTGTCGAATCAATAAATTTGGGTTGAATACTCTACCCTCGAAAACTGTTGCGATTCCCTATACTTGTGGGTTATCAATCCCGAACACCCCATACTATCTACGTGGGGGCAGAAGCCGACGATTGGTCAACCCTCAGATTTCATAAACGGCTGCACAGGAGGTAAAATGTAAAACATTATAATACATAACATCATTGTTCCATATTACAGGACAGGATAATACAAATGTTCTCATGGGAATATGACATCCTTTAAACATTGCTCCGCCACAAGGCGAGACCCCTCTAGGACGCCATCAAAATAGAGCTCGGGTCGACGATGCTCCTTGCCCTTCGGCGGCCCCTCGGTCATCAGCTTCATGGCATCCAGCTTTGCTCAATGCGTCTTGATGCGGGCAAAGGCCATACGCACACCTTCAATATAGACCGACCGCTTCACGGCTTCGAGCCACGGACAGGCACTTACAAGCCGCTTAACAAGTCTCGCGCAACTGCTAGGTATAGGCTCGGCAGGCCACGGCCGGACTATTAGGTCCTTCATGGCTAGCTCAGCTGACCTGTGCAGCTCGACCAACTGCTTTAACTGGTCGCTGAAGGGCAACGGATGTTCGGGTCCAAGATATTGGGACCAGAATAGGTTCTCCGTAGACATCCCTTCTTCGGCTCTATAATGCATGGCAACATCTGATATATTGCACGGCAGATTCGTAAATGCCCCTGGAAAACCCAAATTCGGATAAGTACAAGGAACGTTTCTTCTACATACTTGCTTCACATGGTGAAAGAATTACCCACCGCAATCTCCTTGGCCGCCTGAATTTCCTGGAGGGCGTTCTGGGCTTCAGCTCATGCAGCCTGTGCGCTCTGGCGGGCCTTCGCCAATTCGGACTCTTGTGCCTTACAATCGCGCTCCAAGGACTCAAATCTCTCGATCGTGCCTTGGAGCTGTTGCTGCGCCTCACCAACCTGGGCCTCGTGCTTCTCGCGCGCGGCGCATTCCTTGGCCGCTTTGTCCTCGGCCTCGGCTAACGCCTTCTTGAGGGCTGCCACCTCGGTCGTGGCCCCTAATAAAGTTAATGACACCTCAGTCTGGACGGACTATTCATTTTTTCTTAAAACGTACCCGCATGTTACTGCATAGCCTGGCTATCCTCCAGCTGCTTCTTCACGAGGCCGAGCTCTTCCTCGGCCCGCTCCAGTTTCCGCCTTAGTCCGGAGACCTCCTCGGCATGAGTGGTGGCAGCCTGCAGCGATACCTGCTTATTCACACAGACAACTTTTGTTAGACTCCTGCGATATTTCTTCTCGATCCTCTGTTCGCCTTTTTCTTTCCGAACACCGAATAGAGCATCAGGGGCTATTGTCTATACTGTGATATTCTTCCTACAAACGCATTACTTACCTCAAAGCCTGATAGAAGGCTAGTGCAGGCTTCGGTCAGTCCGCTTTTTACGAAGTGGACCTTCTCTATTACCGTGCCCATAAGGGTGCTGTGTTCATCCACAATAGAGGCGCCTCGTAGCGCCTCCAGCAGATTATCTGGTGCCTCTGGTTGGATAGAGGTCACCGGCGGAACAGGCACATTCCCTCCTTATGGGGAATGCCGTTCGCTGGACTTTGGAGCCACGTAGATCTCCGGAATGGTATCCGGCTCAGGTCCGAAGGGAACTCGGCCCCCGTCACCAGTCCCCATAGGGGCTTTTCCCCATGTGTCCGGCGACTGAGGAATCATCTTGGGGCGCCACCCCGACAATCTCCGGAAGCCCCCCCGGTCGGGGAAGGTCTTTTGCGACACCACCTCGTCATCATCCTTGGGAGAGACGGGATGAGCAGGTGGCGGAGACATGCTAGCCATCTCCTTTGAGTCTAGTGACCCCTCTGTCGAGGATCGCGGGGAGCCATCACGTGCTGAACTGCAATAACAAGGTTTAATGTATATCAGTATTACAAGCCGGGGAGGCCAGACGTTTTCGGATTCTGGTACTTACGAGGCGACCCGAGGCTTGGTCTGGCGAGGTCGCTCCGGACTGCTATCAGCATACCACACAGAGTTATCCGCGAGGGAGCCTCTAACCCTCTTAGGCGCTTTCGCCTCCAGATTGGTGGAGGCCGCTCTCTTCTTCCTCCCCACTTCAGGTGGGGAGTCGCTTTCTACTTCCTCTTCATCGTCATCGTTAGTGGACGAAGAGGAAGTCTCGCCTTCGGACATCACGTCCGGAGCGCCTTTTTGGCAAGGCCCTTCTTGGCCCCTTTGGCCGCCTTCTTGGCCATCTTCTCTGGCACCTCATAAGGTGCTGGAAAAAGCATTTTCGTTAGTAATGGGAATTCTTGGTCTTCGGGCAGTGGAGCCGGGCAGTTAATCCCCTCAGCTATCTTGATCCAGGCATGAAAACACGGATAGGAAAGCTTAGGCTTTTTCTCAAAATATGCTAGTAAAGGGTACGCCTTGAAAACATTAAAATAACTTACCGGGTTAGCCTGGCGTTTTAATCTAAGCCTGCGATCTTCGGTCGTGGGCGGTGGCGTCTCGTCGGCCTTGAAGAGCACTTTCCAGATTTCTTAGTGCGTCGTACCAAAGAGCTCTAGTAGCGCCTGGTGCTTGGCCGGATCATACTCCCACAGATAGCAAGTACGGCGTTGGCACGGAAGGACCCGACGAATGAGCATGACCTGGACCATGTTGACAAGCTTCATCTTCCTATCTATCATGCTCTGGACGCACGTCTGGAGCCCAGTCAGCTCGTCTGAGGGACCCCAGGTTAGGCCCCTCTCTTGCCAGGAGGTGAGCCGCATCGGGATTCTGGATCGGAATTCAGGGGCCGCCACCTAGTTGGCGTCACGCGGCTCGGTGATATAGAACCACCCCGATTTCCACCCTTTCACCGTCTCTGCAAATGAGCCTTCGGGCCAGGTAACATTGGGCATCTTGCCTACCATGGCGCCTCCGCACTCTGCTTGTTGGCCGCTCACCACCTTAGGCTTCACATTAAAGGTCTTCAGCCATAGGCCGAAATGAGGCGGGATGCGGAGAAAGACCTCGCACACGACAATGAATGCCGTGATGTTGAGGATGAAGTTGGGAGCTAGGTCATGGAAGTATAGCCCATAGTAAAACATCAGTCCACGGACGAAGGAGTGAAGACAAAAGCCCAGCCCACGGACTAAATGTGTGAGGAACACAACCCGCTCGTGGGGCTCTCGAGTAGGGACGGTCTGTCCCTTGGCCGGGAGTCGGTGAGCAATCTCCTTGGTCATATATCCGGCCTCCTGAAGCGCCTTGATATCCCTCTTCTTGACGGAGGAGGACATCCACTTGCCCCCAGCTCCGGATTCGGACATCTTTGGAGTGCTTTCTCGGACGAGTAAAAAGCTAAAAGTTTGGGCACTGGAGCTTAGGGACGGAAGGACTGAGGAGGAGCCGAGGTGTGGTTAAAGAAAGGGAATCCTTATCCCCTTATAAAGGCCATGAATATCAAGCATCTCCCCACTCGTCTTAAACTCGCCTATTCCCAAGGGCCGTGCAAAACGGCACGGTTGGGTCGCCCATGCTCGTATTGATGAGAATCCCGTAATATGGGGACACGATCTCTGCTTCGACAAGACATGCCAATGGCAACTGCGTCTCGAAACATAGAGCGGCATATGAAAAACGGTTCGAAATTATGACCGAACAGACGTGAGGTCATCTGCAGATTAGACTCATGTAAAAATATATTCTCTCTGCGGTTATGTATGTTGTGTGAGTGACACGTCCGGATACTATCATCGCATCCGAAGACTATCTTGAAGTTCGGATAGAAGGGAACCCGCCTTGCAATGCTAAAGACAATCTACACACTAGACTCCTCGTCATTGAAGCCAGGTTCAGGGGCTATTGAGGGAGTCCTGGACCAAGGGGTCCTCGGGCGTCCAGCTGTTATCCATGGGCCGGACTGATGGGCTGTGAAGACATGAAGCCCGAAGACTGTACCTATGTCCGGATTGGACTCTCCTTGGCGGGGAAGGCAAGCTTGGCGACTGACTATGAAGATCCCTTCTTAATGTAACTGACTCTATGTAAAACCTAGATCCCCCGGTGTCTATATAAACCGGAGGGGTTAGTCCAGAAAGGATAGATTCATTACCATAGTCATACAGGCTAGGCTTCTAGGGTTTAGCCATTATGATCTCGTGGTAGATCAACTCTTGTAACACTCATATTCATCAAGATCAATCAAGCAGGACGTAGAGTATTACCTCCATAGAGAGGGCCCGAACCTGGGTAAACATCGTGTCCCCCGTCTCTTGTTACCATCGATCCTAGACACACAGTTCGGGACCCCCTACCCGAGATTCGCCAGTTTTGACACCGACAACGGCCGCCTACAAAGAGGCGATGAAGCGGGCGAGGCACTGTTTGGCAAGGCCGAGGACGAGGCAGAGGACAATTCTGGCTCCGACGAGTCCCCGCTCCGCTGGCATCGATGAGGCCCTGCTCCGCCAAGGCCCTGCGGCGCCAACAACGAGGCAGAGGACACCACCGGCTCCGCCGAGGCCCCACCCTACCGGCAACGAGGGGAAGGATTTCCCCCGCTTCGCCGAGGCGCCGCCCACCGGCAATGAGACAGAGGACATCGCTGGCTCTGCCAAGGCCCCGCCCCACTGCCAATGAGGCCGCGCCACACAGAAAATGAGGAAGAGTAGAACACGGTACATCCCCGCCGCTCCGGTCCAAGTAAGGCCACCACTTCTATCCTCTGGTTGCTGGCACTGAGATGTACATCATGGAGCAATTCTATGATTACAGTATGATTGAAGAGCTCTCCGTTGTTGAGCAAGCTCATGAGATACAGTCATTTGCTAGAGAACTTGAGCACTTCAGTTGTATGCTACTGGACAAGTTTGTTGCCGGAGGTATCATCACTAAGCTTCCTCCTTCGTGGATCTCATTGGCACTCTTGATGTGGAAGAAAAGGAGAGAGCAAAGGACACACGTTCTCGAGGAATTGAGGGAGGATCTAGTGCCAATCTGGTACAGAAGAAGAACTTCCAGCCCCATAAGTTCAAGAACAAGGGCAAGTTTGATGGTAAAGCAAAGTTTGATGGGAAAAACAAGGTTGTGCAACACACGAACTTCAAGAAGAAGAATGACAAGAAGAAAGGTGTTTGTCATGTGGGGATCCTGATCGTTGGGCTCCTAGTTTCCCTAGTCACTATGACAAGCTAGGCGGGTTGACCACTGACGGCCGGTTAGCTTCTTGGTGGCAACGTGGAGTCGGAGAGCTATGTTGGAGAAGGACGCTGCTTCTACTTAACTGCTGGTACAGTTGGTTGACTGACACGTGGGCCCAACAGGCATCTAGGCGACATGTCAATTACGCAACTGTACCTGCAGTTAAGTCACTGAAGCTTCTGTTCGGCTCAGCCGGACACAGGTGGGTAGCTTCGGTTAATTAATTATACCTCCAACGCACCCCTTTTTAGTTGAAGAATGTATGAAATGTAATGAAATCCGGCATGTTTATATGAAATTCGACCGTGTATGAATGAATTTATTTCGATTAGTTCAAATTCTTGTATCACTGGCATTGGATGAACATGCAAAACAATACATACTAGCATTATTCCCAGAGTGATCACCTCGTTTGCAGCAGTTTCACATGTACTACCTCCGGTCGTTTCTAGTCTGCATACAAGTTTTGTCTGCAGTCAAAGTATCTCTACTTTGACCAATCTTATAGAAAAAAGTATGCACTTTCACAGTGTGCGAAGTAAAAAGGAACATAAGGAGTACAAAGAGTTTGAGAAGCTTTTTAGCGTTCCTGTACATCGCAATCAACCACACAGGCCTGACAATTCATAGACAACATTCAAAACAATCGATGATTAGGCATCTCAGCGATTCACATGTCAGAGCCAATATTTACTTCACAACTAAAGAATAAAGAAAAAATGGATCGACGCTACTGAGAGCAAAGGGCGTCCCATTCGAAAATATCAAATGCATGTCTTCTTGCTAAAATCAATGAGCAAAATTTGACAAGGTTTTCCCATTCCAAAATATCAAATGCCTACGATTGTGGAATGGGCAGGGTTTGCCATCAGTTCGGACATTGGCATGGCACCTCGTGCTAAATAAACCAGCTGTTCTTTTTGTGCAGTTCCACCAAAATCAACCAAATTCGCGTGTAGCTTGTATGATTTCGCCCTTATATGTTGCAACGCCTTGAACTTATCGGCACCTCCTTTCTTGTGGTGGAAATGAATGATTCGATGTATTCATGAACATTTTGTGCAGTTCCCATTGAAATCAAGCTGAGCACCCCTGTTTGCACAAATACAAAAAAAGTGATTAGTATAAAGCAAACTGTAATATGAATTGATAGTTTAAACAGGCACCTACATGGTCCATATAGAGCACACTTTTAGAAAAATGGAACTCACCGGAAAGAATCCTAGAACAACATTGTACTCGCGCATCACAGCATGAAAATGGAGATTTGTCAGTCCTTCTGAGCTGAAGTTAGTTTGGTCTTGTGGGGGGTAATGTAACCATCCTCCAACTGCTCCTTCTGATGAGAAGATAGACAGGGCTTCTTCATCCTGGCATAATCGGAACTAGTCATTTCACGTACTCCATATTCTTCTTCCGAGGAGGATGATCATGTTGTGCAAAGACAAGAGGATAACTAAATGCTAACATACCTGTTTGCTCGAAAAAAGGAAAGGAAATATTTAAAATAGCATAGATGAAGCACTTCTCAGGGACAATACCACTTTTTGATGACAGTATCTAAACAGTAGCACAACACCAATAGAGATGACAAAGCTCAATCATATGAATGAAATCAGTGACCGAGTACCAACCTTTGTCAGGAGGCTTATTGTGTAGAGCATACAGATGAAGCACTTCTCCGGAACCATCTGTTGCTATCTACTATGGTGGCCATGCTTACTATATACTCCTCGATTAGATTAATGTTTCCAACATCTTCTTGTGCAGTTCCACTAAAATATATGGTATCTTCAAAGAAGATCCCTGTTTGCACAAGTAGAGATAATTACATATTACATTAAGAGTGGCATCAAATTAGTGGAAAAACAATTGCTCGTTCCAGCCATAGCAATAAATTAAGATGCAAAACTATATCATTAGTTATGTCATCACAGTTCCAGTGCTTCGTTACAGCACCAGGAGTTGATTTTTGTTTTTCTTCTGCTTGTTCTTCCCCTTCATCACTTGGTTCAATAACAGACAAGCTTCACCTTCAATGTAAGATTTGGCATGTCAATTAGGTTGCACAAGTATAGCACTAAACAATGACATTAATTTTCTGATGAAAGTGGCAAAATACAGACCAACATTTGTGAAATATCCTTATCTTACCTCAATGGGATATTGCGGTGCACATACAGATTGGAAGTCTTGTCTCCATTTGTGCAATTCACTAAAATCAAGCAACATTACCGTAGAAGTAGCACAACATATGAAAGCACACTGTAGAATCATGTGAAAGAAGGCTAATACTGACCTCTCATGATGCGGAATTCAAACAACTCACAAGAAGAAGATCTGAACCAAATTTGCCAACACGGATAGGAAGTAAGATCTCCTCTTGTGCAGTTCCACTAAGATCAAGCAATCAATCAATGTTGTCGGCATGACACTTTGGTTGAACTGCACAAAACACTCTTAAAACAAAAGTGTTTTGTGGAGTGCAACAAAAGGTCATAATGGCAACGAGGTGAAGTAGATAACCTTGTTTACACAGAGGTGCAAAGGAAACAACTAGTGGTCAATAAAGGTGGATGACACAGAAGCCAACAAAAACAAGCATCTACCTTATCTAAATGGGAAAGAAAGCAAGACGGTAGCATTTCTCAAACGGTGGCATTGATTAATATTAACAGAGAGATTATATTAACAATAAAATTCGTTATACATGTAATTTGCTTTCAACTATGGCATTATTAGAGGGTGCTTGTTTACAGGGACATTTTGGTGGAGGGACTAAAAAAACTCCATGTCAGTCCCATCTAAACCAAACAGGAGGGACTTTTAGGGACTAAAAGTGGGCATTTGGGACTAAAGAAAGAAGACCCCAAGCGAGAGTCTTTTTGGGACTTTTTCCAATATTTGCCCCTGCCACGCATCACACCTTGTCTCTGTTAGTTCATAACTAGGGGTAACATGGTCTTTTAGCATGTCATTTAATAACCTCTAGTCTATGTTTAGTCCCTGGAACCAAGCAGGTAGGGACTAGGGAGTTTTTAACCAAACAGGGCCTTAAATTAACAACAACCAAAGAGTTGCACGGGACAGTGGACGCACCAGCACCATGTGCATCTACCGATGTACTGGGGTGAGGCACAGTATGTTGCAACAAAGAACAAACAACCAAGGAGCATATTTGTGTTGGTCCCAGTTTTGTTATCTTTAGACACCTTTCCCTATGTGAGCGCAGCAAATCTAGTCTTGTTCAAACTCTACAACCTTGTCCCCCAAAACAAAAGACCAGTTCGTTACAGATGTGTGTACTATGTTTGTCATTGTTTTCCCTTTTCGACCAACGTAGGTGCTGGATAGCCAGTCTGTACTAGTACTTTCCCCACTTCCTTTCCTCTGTGAACCACGTCCTGGATTTATGCTATACAACTTTCCCCCATTCATGTCCTCTTTGAACCACGTCTTAGATTCATGCGATACAACTTTCCCCACTAGTTTCCCCCTTCATTTCCTTTTTGAACCACGTCCTAGATTCATGCTATACAACTTTTCCCACTACTTTCCCCCATTCCTTTCCTCTTTGAACCACGTCCTAGATTCATGGTATACAACTTTCCCCACTACTTTCCTGTTTGATCCAACACCTAGATTCAAGTGCAGAAGCGGAAAACTCCCACATGCAGCTAGAGCAATGCATGTGGAATAAGTAAATTATAACTTAAGGTTCTTGGGATGTGGTTCGGTGGGCGACCAGAGGCCGTTCGACCCACTCTATGTACGGCGGTGAAGAAGAAGGTGTCAGAGGCCCTCCCATGCCTCCGCTGGGTGAAATTGAACAGCTACGCCGGTAGTGGATTCCCTCCCTCGCCGACGGTGACAGCGTTAAGCCTCCTTCCCTTCCCGATGGACGGATCCTGCCGGCTCTTTGACCAGCAGTGAGGGGATAGAGAGGCCAACGAAGTCTTGTTTAGATCTGGAGAGGGTGAGAGAGTGTGAAGAGAGCAACTACAAGCAGACCAGTAGTGAGGGGAGAGAGAGAGGCCAACGAAGTCTTGTTAGATCTGGAGAGGGTGAGAGAGTGTGAAGAGAGCAACTACAAGCGCTGAGGCTCCAGGGTGTATATATATACTAGAGAGAGTGTGAAGAGTGCAAACCCTAGAAAACAAGCGCCGAGGCTGCAGCTTATACGTGATGAGGTGATTATAGGATCTCTACGAGATCATATAGCTCTGTATCCATCCATTTTGACCAGTCAAAGGATCCTCCTGGCACGCATTATGCTCAAGTGTAGTTATCGAACCCGAGACTTCAAGTTTGATGAGCGAACAGGCTAACCAGCTACACAACCCTCCTGTTATGTTCAACGAGAGGAAAATAACCTTTTATACATTCCTGCATTCGTGTGACAAGCATGCCATGTTTTTTGTGTGTGTGGGAGTCATTGGATTTAAATCATAATCGTGTCATGTGGCTTTGGTGGTAAGACTATCCACAGTGGTGCAGAAATAATGCAGCCTTAGTCACCTTACCTCTCTCCATGTAGTACGTTGGGTCCCACCAGTCAGAGGGTGAAACAAACAAATTAATAAGAAAAATTAAAAGCGTCAGTGGTGTATCTTACCTCACACATCTCGCTACTGCTCGGGAACACTGTCCAATTGATCCCTCTCATGTACTATTTTAAGTGAATCCTTATTATAACATGCACACAATTTTGGGCACTTGTATTCGACCTAAGTTAGTGTGCCACCGTATCTCGTACGACTCCCTCCATCTAGGTGTAATAAGTCACGTTAGAAGGTGTAGCGGGACCAAGGTGCAAGCAGATTGGAGGAGAAGGACAAACTTGACCAGTCATTCCTCCAATCAAAGCCCTGATTTCTGTCTCTAAACGCAACAATTTATCCAAACAGCTAAGAGATGACATTTTAGCTACCATGCAGGGCCACGTATTAACTTGCATGCAAGTCGACTTTGATTTCTTCACTGATCAACGCGTAGTTGCGCTCCATGCATTGGGTTTCCGGGGGAGATAACAAGGCAGAGTAAGGAGCGTTTGGTT
The DNA here is from genome assembly GCA_034509565.1 of Triticum monococcum. Classification (NCBI taxonomy): domain Eukaryota; kingdom Viridiplantae; phylum Streptophyta; class Magnoliopsida; order Poales; family Poaceae; genus Triticum; species Triticum monococcum. Next base: position 547,302,483 of record CM067843.1, on the reverse strand, counting down.
ACATTGCTTATGCTGGTCATAGTGGTGAGTAACTTGGACTAGTACAACATGCATATGTTACTAGTCTATGTTACTACTACACGAAGTTTGCCGTCGGAAGCGAGCCGATCAGGCTCACCTGAGCTAGGAAGGTTTTTCTAGCCCACCCAAGCTAGCTGGCCCACAAAAGCTAACATATTTTAACAGTTCCAAATGCCTAACCTTGCTCAGCTCTGCTATAAGCTGTTCTTGCTAAGGATCCAAACGCTCCCTAAGTAACAACACTCACTAGCAATGAGGCCAGGAGGGGATTGAGATGCGAAGTTAATGGACGACGCCTAAACATTTTGGGAATATCTGATTTCCGTAGGATGACTTAACACCTAGACAGAGGGAGTACTACTCCTCAGTCCAGGTTTGATGGAATATTCGTCACCTCACTACAAAAAAGACACATCCGTGACATTTTGGGCCGAACGAAAAAAGTTTCTGTCATACTTATGGCACTTCTATGACAATAATTGTGACAAAACACAGTATCATCATAGATGTGGTCGGGTCCTACTTCTATGACAAAAAATCATGACAGAAAATGGGCTTTTCATCCTGGGAGGGCCGGAGACGCAGCTGCATGACATTCTTTGGGCCGTCCATGACGGAAAAACCGTGGTAGAAGCAAGGGCGAGGAAAATATCGGGGTGTTCCCGGTTACAGTGGGTGGTCGGGGCCGAGCGATGCGTGTTTCTCTCGTACACGCACGCGCGTGGGTGCGAGGCATTGGGCTCTATCTGAACCCGAGCGATTGCACTGCAGGCTACACGTTACTGAACCCGAGCGATCGATCGATGGCTGTTAACTGAAGCCGATCGATGCTACCTCTGGATGAACAGTGAGCGTTGCTGGGGGGTTTGGATGAACAGTTTCCAGTGGGGGTGGATGAACAGGACCCCGTGGTGTTGCCTCTGGATGAACAACACCCCGATTGATCGAGACGGTTGGGGCTAGATGAACAGGACCCCGTGGAGGGCTGGATGAACATGACCCCATGGAGGGCAGGATGAACAATAGACGGTGGAGGGTTGAATGAACAGTAGCCCGTGGAGGGGTGGTCGAACAGGAGCCTGTGGTGAGGCCTGGTTGAACAATATCCTGTCGAGTAGCGCGCGGTGGAGGCTGGATGAACAGGAGCCCGTGGATGAACAGTCGCAGGTGGAGGCTGGAGGACGTCGACGGCGGATGAACTGTAGCCCATGGAGGCTAGAGGGGGTCGACGGTGGAGATGAATAGTATCCCGTGGAGTCCTGTTTTGCGGTACACCACACCCCTCCTGATGAACAAGACCCCTGTTTCGACTGTAGCGCTCCAACACAAGTCTGTTTCCTCCATTTTGCAGTACGCCACACCCCTCCCGATCAACAGGACCCTTGTTTCGACCATAGGAGGTCCGTTTCCTCCGTTTTGCGGTACGCCAGACCCCTCCCAATGAACATGATCCCGTTTCAAACGTGGTCGGTCGAATACAAGGCCGTTTCCTCCGTTATGCGGTACACCAGGCCTCGTTTCCATCGGCTGTTCCGTCCAAGCCCTCCCGATGAACACGACGACGCATTCCATTCCGACCCAGCCGGTTGGCTCCCCATGAACATGACGTCAACGAAGTTTCTCCGTTCCGACCCAGCCATGTACACGAGCCCTGGTCATACATATGCGCGAGTAGGCGTTCGAGACCCTGCCCGTATGTACGTACGTGGCCGTATTTTATTTCTTGCACACAGGCCGTTGTACGTAAGTGTACATGCTATGTGCTCGCCTCTACATCGACCAGTATGTACGTACACGTTCGCGACCAGAATGACAATGCTATGTACGCTTCGACCAGGTGGGTCCCGACTATCAGGCACTTCCTTGCATGCGAAGGTGTAGTTGGTGGGTCCCAACAGTCTGGGGGTGAATTGTTTTTTTGCCTGGACGCACTTCCTTGTGTGCGAAGATGTAGCTGGTGGGTCCCAGCAGTAAAGGGGAAACGTGTTTTCACGAAATACGGTGGCCCGTCCGGTGGGTCCCTGCTGTCAGGTGGAGCAGTAATTATTTTGCGCGTAATAAGGAGGCACTTCCTTGCGGCGGCCGTGGACCCAGCTGTCAGCCTCTCCACATACAGTCCATGTCCGATGGAAGCCGTTCCTTGATCACGTTGACCACGCCGCGCCGAGAGCACCAAGGCGGTGGACGACGGCGAGGCCTAGGAAGGGGACAACACGGAGCCGGGGAAGACGCGACAGTGGATGCCCACATGTAGAGGAGTATGAGGGTTCACTAGTTCGCTGCGGTGTGAGGCTGTCGTCGCCGCAGAATAACAGGGGGTGGGGGTGAGTGGAGGGATTGCATGGCCAGTGGTAGGAGTAGTATGGGGGCAGTGAGGCCTCCACGGTAGCACAGCTGGCCACGGGAGGCAGGAGCAGGCGGCACGCGCTGCTTTGGGCGGCTGGAGCAAGAAGACCAGAGGTTGAAGAAGCACTAAGGCCGTTGGATGGACATCGTACGGTCACTGGAGCTAGAATCGTTCATATTGACTAAGTTGACAAAGCCCTCCGTCCCCGTCAACTTAGTAGGCCCACAAGTTATCTTCCCACTATGGTGGGTCCTAGCGGGCAGGGGGTATTCATTTTTTGTGCGCAATAAGGAGGCACTTCCTTGCGTGCGAAGATATAGTTGGTGGGTCCGACCTGTCAGCGGAGGGAACGTTTTTTTCGTGAAATACAGAGGCCCTTCCGGCGGGTCCCAAATGTCAGGTGGAGGAATCATTATTTTGCGCGTAATAAGGAGGCATTTCCTTGTGTGCGGCCGTGGACCCAACTGTCATCCTCTCCACGCACAGTCCACTTCCGATTGATGTCATTCGTTGACCATGTTGACCACGCCGCGCCGAGAGCAGCAGGGCGGTGGACGACGGTGAGGCCTACGAAGGGAACGACACGGAGCCGGGGAAGACACAACAGTGGCTGCCCACGTGGTGGAGAGTACGAGGGTTGACTGGTTCGGCTGCCGTCGCCGGAAAATAACAGGAGGTGTGGGTGAGTAGAGGGATAGACAAGACAAGGATGCGAGTATATGATGGGGCCGTGAGGCCTGCCCCGGCAGCACATCCTGCCACGGGAGGCGGGAGCAGGCGGCTCCGACGGCACTGGTTTGGGCGGCTGGGGTAGGAAGATCAGAGACTGAAGAAGCATGATTGCCGTTAGATTAACATCTAACGGTCTGATGCTGGTAGAGTCGATTGTTGACTAAGTTTCTTTTTTGATAAACCTTGTGTACGTATGAACTTAGTAGGCCCACAAGTCAGCCTCCAAATCTGTGGTAGACAACATTGAGCCCATTTGCTATTTTTTAATAATTTGCAGCCCATTTGCTAATTCTTAAGTAATTTATTACAACCCATTTTCTGCCCAGGACCACGGTCAAAAAGTTCAACCTTATTTTGCATATTTCGGTGGAGTCCGAACTTTCATAATCCCTAAATGATAAGCATTTTTTAAGAACTTATTGATTTGCCAAAAAAATCGTTTTGTCTTTGTAAGCAAATTAGACGTGGGACAATTGAGTTGGTTTAAGGGAAAACCAGTGGTAAAAAATCAGCGCTGGGAGGGAAAACAACAACAAAAATAAGGATGTAAATATGAAAAGGGAATTTTATGTATTTTCAATATAATGATACGTGCATATGAACTAGTAAAACTATAGGTAGAGATTGGAAAATGGATGTAGGACATGCGTTTCAAGAGGAAAATAGAACTAGGTTGTGTGTTTAATTGAGTAAAAAAAGTGCCTGCGGATGTTGTAAGACAAAATATAACTAACGCTGGCGGGCCAGAGGCCAGTAGATACCTGCTGGATCTTTGTGCCCCGTTGTCATCATGGGCTGGGCCTGTTAAAAACAAAACCAAGCCTGGGCAGTCTACAGCCCAGTTGAAACTTGCTCGACCTAAAAAAACAATATACGTGCCCAATAAAACAAGAGAATTCTGCAAGTACAGACTAATAACTAGGATGCAGCAGGGATATTGTTTTTTCATCGTGATAATAAGAGCATGCACTTGTTTCGAAAAATTTGGAGAACTGGGAATTCGAATGGCAGGTGCTTATGCTACCCATCAAATAAAAATCAGGTGCCTGAAAATTCGTTTCAAAACAAATGATTCAGATTTGTCGACCCTCGGCATGATGGTTGGAAGAAAATGCCAAGTTCATACCAAAAGATCATTAACAACAATACCAACTTGTGGACGACAAGGTAGTACAAGTACCAATACCAAACTAACTTATAAGCTTTTTACTCCTGGCCCTAGTGTTGGGGATATTACTACTGGGCGTAAACCGACCTATCTGGGCCGGGTTAACTTCATCAGTAGTTAATTATGTTAAAGCCCAAGAAGGCAGATGAGAGCTCAAGGCCCATAGTCAGTTCAAGGCCTGTAGCCGTAAACCGGCGTTGGGATTTAACTTGTATTATAAGTTAGGAATAAGTAGAGACCAAACCGGACACATCTATGAGCCGGTATTGGGACTCTATGAACCAACGGGCGTCGCCCATGTATATAAGGGGACGACCCGGCGGCGGTTTGAGGACGACAGACAACAACTCGAGACTTAGGCGAAGCTTGTTTGCTCCCTAGTCATCGAAACCTCATCAATTCCATCACAACTAGACGTAGGCTTTTACCTTCTTCGAAGGGGTCGAACTAGTATAAACTCTCTTGCGTCCCTCTGTCCGCTTTAACCCTGTAGGATCGAAAGTAAGTCTAGAGGGGGGTGATTAGACTACTTGACCAAATAAAAACTTAACCTTTTCCCAATTTTAGTTCTTGGCAGATTTTAGCTATCTTAGGACAAGTCAAGCAATCATCACACAATTCAAGCAAGCATGCAAAGAGTATATTGGCAGCGGAAAGTAAAGCATGCAACTTGCAAGAATATAAAGGGAAGGGTTTTAAGGATTCAAACGCAATAGGAGACACGGATGTTTTTCCCGTGGTTCGGATAGGTGGTGCTATCCTACATCCACGTTGATGGAGACTTCAACCCACGAAGGGTAACGGTTGCGCGAGTCCATGGAAGGCTCCACCCACGAAGGGTCCAAGAAGAAGCAACCTTGTCTATCCCACCATGGCCATCGCCCACGAAGGACTTGCCTCACTAGCGGTAGATCTTCACGAAATAGGCGATCTCCTTGCCCTTACAAACTCCTTGGTTCAACTCCACAATCTTGTCGGAGGCTCCCAAGTGACACCTAGCCAATCTAGGAGACACCACTCTCCAAGAAGTAACAAATGGTGTGTTGATGATGAACTCCTTGCTCTTGTGCTTCAAATGATAGTCTCCCCAACACTCAACTCTCTCTCATAGGATTTGGATCTGGTGGAAAGAATATTTGAGTGGAAAGCAACTTGGGGAAGGCTAGAGATCAAGATTCATATGATAGGAATGGAATATCTTGGCCTCAACACATGAGTAGGTGGTTCTCTCTTAGAACATATGAGTTGGAATGGTGTATGTGTTCTGATGGCTCTCTCCACGAGTGAAGAGGAGGTGGAGGGGTATTTATAGCCTCCACACAAAATCCAACCGTTACACACAATTTACCAATCTCGGTGGGACCGAATCAGAAAACTCAGTCGGACCGAAATAGTAAACCTAGTGACCGTTAGGAATTTCGGTGGGACTGACATGCAACTCGGTAGGACCGATTCGGTTAGGGTTTGGGCATAACGTAATCTCGGTGAGACCGATTGCACAAACTCGGTGAGACCGAGTTTGGCAATAAGCTAACCAGAGAGTTGGTCAGGCAAACTCGGTGGGACCGACTCGCTCTTTCGGTGAGACCGAAAAGTTACAAGAAGGAAACATAGAGTTTACATTGCAATCTCGGTGGGACCGATTCGCTCTTTCGGTGAGACCGAAAAGTTACGAAAGGGAGACAGAGAGTTTGCAATCCCATCTCGGTGAGACCGAGATCCTTATCGGTAGGACCGAATTGCTAGGGTTTGGCAGTGGCAAATGACAAGTGAAACTCGGTGGCGCCGGATTGAAAGAATCGGTATGACCGAGTTTGGCTTAGGGTTTAGGTCATTTGTGGATATGGGAAAGTAGCTGAGGATTTTGGAGCACATCATTAAGCACATAAAGCAAGAGGCTCATTAAGCTACACCTCATCCCTCCTTGATAGTATTGGCTTTTCCTAAAGACTCAATATGATCTTGGATCCCTAAAATATAAAATGAAGAGTCTTGAACTTTTGAGCTTGAGCCAATTCTTTGTCCTTAGCATTTTGAGGGTTCCACTTTCACATCCATGCCATGCCAATCATTGAGCTTTCCTAAAATAATCATCTTGAAATAGCATTAGGTCAATGAGCTATATGTTGTTATGAATTACCAAAACCACCTAGGGATAGTTGCACTTTTAATCTCCTCCTTTTTGGTAATTGATGACAACATATAGATCAAAGCTTCGACAAATGATAATAAGCATGAAATATACCATCGCTTTGAGAAGTATATGACAAATAAGAGCTCCCCCTAAATTTGTGCATATTTAAAATTTGCTTTGGACTGCAAATGTACAAGGAGTTAGAGTCATGGGTTACTCTTCCATGTCACATACATCTTGGTGGAGCGCTAAAAAATGATAAGATTGAAATACATGCACTCATCACCAAGAATAGTGAGTGATCACATAAGATAGATAGAATAATAATAGCATTAAGCAAACATTAAGTGTAGCTTATGATCAAACACATGATCATCGATGTCTCACAGGCATAAAGACGTAGTATCTCACACATAAGCAAATAAAGTTCGAAAAACCACCAAATAAAACAAGAGAGAATAAAAGCAACACTCTCTCTCGAAGCCTATGTTCTATACATTTTCTCCCCCTTTGGCAACAAGTTACCAAAAGTTCCTAGAAAATGCATAGTGCTAAGTCGACGCTCAGGCTTGATCTTCAGGTGGTGGTGGAGTCCGGAGCACTCCAAGGACGAAGCCTTCGGTAGACGTGGTCAGAGTTGAGGCTGAAGTGGATACTGGAGCTGGTGGAACTGAGGCTATGGCTGGCGCAGACGTGGTAGCTCTGGTGTCAGCAACTGGCATTGCAGACGACCTCGGACCTCGTGGCACCCTGGCAAAAGCATCGGTCGTAGTCCTACCTCTCCTCTCATTCATGTCATCCTGGACCTGCTCCACGGCAGTCTGTATCTCTGTCACCTTGATGTCCAAATCATAGAACCTCTGTTCCATGATCCTCTCTAAGCTTGCCTGGTTCTGAGTTAGGGTGGCTAGTCCTTGCTCAATCCGCAGGGTGGACGCAATCAGGTAACCAAGCTGCTCTTGTTTGGTTTTGAGAAAATATTCATATGCCTCGTCTTGAGTAGGCATCCTGGCAGCTTTCTCCTTCTTCGCCTTCTCCTTCTTGGCTTGTGCTTGGGCAGATGATGGCTCATTCTCAGTCATGACCACTTGGTTATCTTCAAAGTCCGGACGGATAGGCAGGTGTTCCTTGTCCAAGAGGTATATGCCCGTGCCCATCTTGGAGTTGATGAGCTCCTGAATCTGTGGGGCATACCCACAACTCCTCTTCTGATCTGCTGCAGTCCTTTTGATTGTTTCCACTATGAGACTCATGACTTTGAATTTTTGAGGCACGTCAAAGACATGAAGAAAATTGATCGCGTGACCTCTGATCATCTTTTGATCTCCAGACTTGGGCAATAGGGTGTGCCTCAGTATCCAATTGATAGTGGGCAGTCCTGACAGAAGATAGTGCACTGAGCCAAATTTGAAAGTGTCAAGTGCTTCATTCGGAATCTCCTTGTACATGTTGGACATTGAGTTGTGGTCCATCTTTTTCTTGGCATAAATGTCCAAGTCATCTGCTTGCTCCTCTGGGGCATGAATTAGCTGAGCCCATTCAACAACTATGGACTGGTACCTCGTACCTTCTGACATCCAAGTGATCCTCCCATTTGGGTAGAAGTGTGCTGTGGAGTAGAATTGCATGATTAGCTCCTCGTTCCACTTTGTGAGCTTCTGCCCAACAAAGTCTGCAACTCCACATGCACTAAAGCTGTCATACACTCCAGGATAGTGTTCCTCATTTTCCTTCATGTAGGTCCAGTCGACCCATCTCATGTCACATACTACTGGCTTCTTGTCAAGCAAAACTGTCTCATAGAAATCCTGCTGCTCCTTGGTGTGAAACATGTAGTCAACTGCAGTCCTTCTCCTAGAAGCATACGGATCTGCTTCTCTCCACTTCCTCAGCCCTGAATCTCTCCTGAGCTTCATATCCTCAGCCACAGGATGAACATCGTTGTGGTCTGGGATCTTGGGCTTGAGCTTTCTAAGGACATTCTCTTCCTCTTCCTCTGCAGCTTCAGGCACCGGGGCCTTGTTCTTTTCAGTGGCTAGAGTGCTTCTTGTGTTTCTCTTTGGTGCACTCTTTGGCTTAGATGCAGCCTTGGGTGCTTCCTTGGGCTTGGATGCAGTTGCCCCTGACCTTATGGCATCTCCCATAAGTTTGGGTGCCTTGGGTGCTGGTGCAGCAACCTCTTCTTCTTCCTACTCATCTTCCATGATGGAGGCCTTGCCAAGCACTCTGGCTACAGTCTTCTTGACCCTTTCCTTCCTATTTTTGCCCTCAGCAACAACTGGCTCTGTGGGTGCAGGCTTCACAATTGAAGCTCTAACCTTAGACATGGGCTGCCTGCCTGCTGGCCTTTTGATTTTCAGCCCTGGCTTTGTGCCTTGAGCTGGCTCAACTCTCCTTGATGTGGCCTCTTCCTCTGCCACATAATCTTCATCTTCAGGACCAGATGTTCTCTTCTTCCTTTGTCTAGTGGCAGCTTTAGGCAGATTGCTGGGGGTGCTCCTGTTGCCATCATCTGAAGAGCTGGAGGGACTAGTGCCCTCACTCATCACCACTTGCTGCTCTGAGAGGTTCTGGCTGTCACTTTGGTCTGACATGATGCAAACTCTGACTGCTGACCCCTAGTGAATAGATTATAGACGAGATAGAGTGGATGAGAATCACAAAGTGCAGAGATTTTGCAAAAGAGTAATTCAAAAACTTAGTTTTAGTTTCCCACTGAAATCATCTCGGATCTACCGATTTTCAAACTCGGTGACACCGAAGCAGTTTTGGCACCAGAACTAGTGAACTCGGTCAGACCGAGTCACAGTTCGGTGGCACCGAGACTGCTAGGGTTTCACAGAGTTCCAAAATCGGTCACACCGATAAGTAATTCTCGGTCAGACCGAGTTTTACTTGTGCAATGGCATAAGCCAAATCGGTGGGACCAAGTTTTTCAACTCGGTGGGTCCGAGATGGTTTCGGCGGAAACCTAACCCTAAAATTTTCGAATTAAACCTAATCTACGAGTTCATTGACTGGATAGGAGTTTATCAAACGTGGCAAGAATCATGATGATCACAATGTGCTAGGAATCGGATTGGAGAATAGCATAAAGATCGAGTCCATACCCTAGTTCGGCGGAGACTCGCTACGGCGGCAACGGCGGGGCATAATTCCCGTTGACGGCGACGGAGACCAGCGACTGGAGGCGGCTGGCGGCGAGGAGGACGATCCGGAGACCCAGGAGGCAGAGCGAGCTATGCGCGGGCGAAGAGGTTTTGGAGAAATTTCCAAAATTTTGCCCGTCACTATATATACCCCGACCCTGTCGGTGTGACCGAGTGGAACAACTCGGTGGCACCGAGGTGCAAAACTGTATACAGTTATTGCAACTCGGTGTGATCGAGTGGTTCAAATCGGTTGCACCGAGATCGAAAACCTAGATCAACTTAATGATCTCGGTAGGACCGAAAGTATGGTATCGGTCAGACCGAGAATCACAAAGAGGTTTTGGAAGTTTAAGTCTATGACGAATCGGGGACTCCGAGCGCTCCTCACACAGAGTGGTTCGAATCTGACTTGATCAAATTTTGTGATGCATCATGAATAGAGTTTGAGACGAGAAAAGCATAGATAGCTAGAGGAGGTTCTTAGGCATTCTTGTCCATCCACTTGGCAAAAGAAGATAAAGCCAAACAATCAAAACAACAAGTGGATGTCCTCGAATGAGTAAAATATGCAACCAACATGCTCACACAATAAGATGGCAAATGAAATATGTGGCAAAGCATGCACAACTAATTCTAGCATCTATCAAGCAATTTGCGATGACTAGGTCATCTATATATGAGTATATTGACTTAGGAGTCAAGTGAGAACACTTGATCGTAGGTCATACTCATCGTTTAAGCTCAAGTGGGGTTACCACTTTTACATGAAGCATTGTTGTATTCACATCTTTAGAGTTGCTTTAGCTCAAGTTTTAGAGTAAATCTCCCCCTAGATGTGATATCCCCCCTAAGAGGGATGAACTAACCTTGGGTTTTGTCGATGATGACTTCATGTAGATGTTGAAGATGTGGATGCTCAATGTTGATGTAGATCACTTGGAGCTATCCATTTGAGTGAATTGCACTTTCAATACCAACAAGAGGGATTGTGACTCCTTGAACTAGTGCATGATGTGGAAGTTGATTGCACTTGTTCTTGCCAAAATGATGAGAGTGAAATATGTTGGCGGAGTCACCCTCAAGAACTCTCTAGTTCTTCTTCTTTTGGATCCACACCATCTTGATGGGAATCCTTGGAGTTGTAGTCGTACTTGATGAAGTGGAACTTGACGTGGTCTTGGGAATCCACTTGACTAGGGTCTTAGGAGCTTCTTCAAATGCATCAATCTCCTCTTGAAGCTTGTCCTTGCCTTTTTGCTTGTAGTCTTGTGGTGGAAGATCATCTTCAGCTTGTGTCCCCTTGAAAGAAGTGTCATACTTCTCTTGTTGAGGAACAAACTTTGTCTTGGGGTATTGATCTTCTTCCCACTCAACTCCATTGGCATTGAACTTTCGTTCAAAACCAACACCTTGATTCTTCCGGTGCATTCCTTGCTTGCGCACAATTTCCTCGAATTGCTTACTCCCGGCAAGGCTTTTGTACACTCCTTTCTCTATAATCCCCTTCAATAAGCTATTTTCTTGCTCAAGTGTAACTTGGCTAAGAGAATCATTAGTGGAATCAAGAGAACTACTAGAAGCAACAATATTGGATTTAGCATGATCATTGTTACTACTAGAGGAAGAATCTTTCTTGTTCTTGTTACTAGACTTGACTTGAGGCATGTAAGTGGATAATAGTAAACGCTTGGCAACGTAAGAAGAACTTTTCTTGCGGAGATCATCATTGATTGCTTTTAAGAACTCATGCTCTTGCTCAAGATTGAGCTTTTCAAAGCGTAATTTCTCATGAGCTCTTAAAAGTTCTCGATGATCTTCGAAGATAGTTTCATGAGCTAACTTAAGAGTGTTTAGTTCTTTAGTTAGAGCCTCAATCTTCTCCTTATCATTGTCATTTGTTTGATCTTGATTAGCATGATTAGTTGATGTTTCATCTTAGTACTCATCACTAGAATTGTCAACAAGCAAGTCATCATCACCTAACAAGTCATCTTCATCTCTATTAAAATCAACATACTCGGGGTGTGTTACCTTAGGACCTTTGGCCATGAAGCATCTTCCAATTCCTTCATTTGGTGAGTCAAATATGTCGTAGGAGTTGGTTGACACAAGTGCTAGACCGGCAACACCTTCATCTTGAGTATCTTCGGAGTCGGAGTGATAACTTCTCTCGGAGTGGCTGTCGGAGTCGGAGCCGGATACCCATTCACCAACATGAGCTTGATGTCTTCGTTTTGTGTAGCTCCTTGATGATTTTTCCTTCCTTTCCGAATCCCTGCTTCTCCGTGAGTATCTCCGTTCATAACGATCATCTCTACTCCTTCTCTCTCTTGGTGGTGATTCTTTGCTTCTTCTTTTTGGAGAATCTTCTCTTCTCTTGTAGGGAGCCGTACACTCATTGGAATAGTGTCCGGGTCTTCCACAATTATAGCAGTTTCACTCTTGACTAGAAGATCTTTTGTCATTGTAGGACCTTGACTTGAAACTTCTATCTTTGCTTCTACTCTTGTAGAACTTGTTGAAGTTCTTCACCATTAAGCTCAATTCTTCATTGAAGTTTTGTTTCTCACTTGATGATGTGGGGACTTCACATGAGGCTTTGTAGGCACCACTTGATATGTTGTGAAGTTCCTCTTTATCCTTGAGTGACATCTCATGAGCAACAATCCTTCCAATCACTTCTGTTGGTTTGAGATCTTTGTAATTGGGCATCATTTGAATCAATGTGCACACGGTATCATATTTCCCATCCAAGGCTCTTAGGATCTTCTTGATGATGAATCTGTCGGTCATCTCTTCACTTCCTAAGCCGGCAATCTCATTTGTGATGAGAGCAAGCCTAGAGTACATTTCGGCAACACCTTCACCATCCTTCATCTTGAACTTGTCAAGTTGACTTTGGAGCACATCCAACTTGGATTCCTTGACGGAGTCAGTACCTTCGTGCATATCAATCAAAGTGTCCCAAATTTCCTTTGCATTCTCAAGACGGCTGATTTTGTTGAATTCTTCGGGGCACAATCCGTTGAAGAGAATATCACAAGCTTGAGCATTGTATTGCAACATCTTCAACTCATCCGCGGTAGCTGCACGGTTTGGTTCTCTCCCATCAAAGAACTCACCTTGCAAACCAACACAAACAATAGCCCATACGGCGGGGTTATGTCCAAGAATATGCATTTTCATTTTATGCTTCCAACTAGCAAAATTAGTGCCATCAAAGTAAGGACCTCTACGGTGATAATTTCCCTCGCTAGACGCCATACTCTCCTAGGTTGTGAAACCAAGGCTATGACCACCAAAAGCTATGGAGATCAAGGCAAATGGAGACCAAAGCTCTGATACCACTTGTAGGATCGAAAGTATGTCTAGAGGGGGGGGGGTGATTAGACTACTTGACCAAATAAAAACTTAACCTTTTCCCAATTTTAGTTCTTGGTAGATTTTAGCTATCTTAGGACAAGTCAAGCAATCATCACACAATTCAAGCAAGCATGCAAAGAGTATATTGGCAGCGGAAAGTAAAGCATGCAACTTGCAATAATATAAAGGGAAGGGTTTTGAGGATTCAAACGCAATCGGAGACACGGATGTTTTTCCCGTGGTTCGGATAGGTGGTGTTATCCTACATCCACGTTGATGGAGACTTCAACCCACGAAGGGTAACGGTTGCGCGAGTCCATGGAGGGCTCCACCCACGAAGGGTTCACGAAGAAGCAACCTTGTCTATCCCACCATGGCCATCGCCCACGAAGGACTTGCCTCACTAGCGGTAGATCTTCATGAAGTAGGCGATCTCCTTGCCCTTACAAACTCCTTGGTTCAACTCCACAATCTTGTCGGAGGCTCCCAAGTGACACCTAGCCAATCTAGGAGACACCACTCTCCAAGAAGTAACAAATGGTGTGTTGATGATGAACTCCTTGCTCTTGTGCTTCAAATGATAGTCTCCCCAACACTCAACTCTCTCTCATAGGATTTGGATCTGGTGGAAAGAAGATTTGAGTGGAAAGCAACTTGGGGAAGGCTAGAGATCAAGATTCATATGATAGGAATGGAATATCTTGGCCTCAACACATGAGTAGGTGGTTCTCTCTCAGAACATATGAGTTGGAATGGTGTATGTGTTCTGATGGCTCTCTCCACGAGTGAAGAGGAGGTGGAGGGGTATTTATAGCCTCCACACAAAATCCAATCGTTACACACAATTTACCAATCTCGGTGGGACCGAATCAGAAAACTCGGTCGGACCGAAATAGTAAACCTAGTGACCGTTAGGAATTTCGGTGGGACTGACATGCAACTCGGTAGGACCGATTCGGTTAGGGTTTGGGCATAACGTAATCTCGGTGAGACCGATTGCACAAACTCGGTGAGACCGAGTTTGGCAATAAGCTAACCAGAGAATTGGTCAGGCAAACTCGGTGGGGCCGACTCGCTCTTTCGGTGAGACCGAAAAGTTACAAGAAGGAAACATAGAGTTTACATTGCAATCTCGGTGGGACCAATTCGCTCTTTCGGTGAGACCGAAAAGTTACGAAAGGGAGACAGAGAGTTTGCAATCCCATCTCGGTGAGACCGAGATCCTTATCGGTAGGACCGAATTGCTAGGGTTTGGCAGTGGCAAATGACAAGTGAAACTCGGTGGCGCCGGATTGAAAGAATCGGTATGACCGAGTTTGGCTTAGGGTTTAGGTCATTTGTGGATATGGGAAAGTAGCTGAGGATTTTGGAGCATATCATTAAGCTCATAAAGCAAGAGGCTCCTTAAGCAACACCTCATCCCTCCTTGATAGTATTGGCTTTTCCTAAAGACTCAATGTGATCTTGGATCACTAAAATATAAAATGAAGAGTCTTGAACTTTTGAGCTTGAGCCAATTCTTTGTCCTTAGCATTTTGAGGGTTCCACTTTCACATCCATGCCATGCCAATCATTGAGCTTTCCTGAATTAATCATCTTGAAATAGCATTAGCTCAATGAGCTATATGTTGTTATGAATTACCAAAACCACCTAGGGATAGTTGCACTTTCAAACCCCTTCAAGCTAACCCGTTGCGATGGCTCCACGACTAAGTCCTTTCTCTAGGACATCTGCGGTGACAAAACCACGACAGTTGGCACCCACCGTGGGGCTATCGCATGATGGTTTCAAGTTCTTGGAGGGACGCTTTGAAGGACTCGAGGGCTACGTTATGGGCCGGATGACTAAGAGTCGTCGCGGCAAGCTCTACATCGATGATGCAGGCTGGGGCCCCGAGGCCGGCTCAGTTGAGTACGGGTACCGGGTCCCCTTTGGTGGCATACACGTTTTCATCGGCAAGATAGGTGAACCGGGCCCTGAGCCGGACATCTGCACCGACCTCGTCGAAATGGCTCAGCGTGCATGATCCGCCCAGGTTAAACCGGCCGTGAAGCGTGCCTTCGTGGGAGTCATCCATGGAGGAAGTTATGAGGATGGATCAGAACCTCACGGCGAGATCGTCGTTTATTCTGGCGATGAGTCATCAACCGGAGAAACCGAATCTCTATATCAGCTACAAGATGGCCGGATTGGGGGCTGTTCTGATGGCGACAGTATTCCGGACCCCTCGGATCCACCCAACCGAGTTGGAATATTCATGGCCGGCACACAAGCAGCGCTTCATTCTTCGACCGCTGCGCCAATAACCTCCGGTTCAGTAGCAGCGACAGCTGCCGGGGTAGGAAGCTCTGCACGCCCGCCGGCTCAAGTTCTATCAGATCTATTTGATGCATTGACTGTGCTTATGGCAGAAGCTAATCCGGTGGATCAGGAAGTCCACAACGCGGAGATTGCAAAGGTGAAGGAACAGATCACCCAGGCCAAGGTGGACCTGGCAGCTGAGAATGCCAGGATGACCACAGAGCGGGCCGCTTTAGACGCGCAAGCCTACAGGCTCATGTTGGACCAGAACGCGTCGCATGAAGTCATGAAGAGGAAGTACCGATCCCGTTTGCCTTCGGTTTTCGAGGCCAGAGACCTTTTCAACACCCCAGGAGCAGGAACCAGTAATCCGCTGGAGGGAAACCAGCCGGAAGCTTCGGGGACCGGTGCGCCGGTTCAGCCCCGTCTAATGAATCCGCCTCGTCAAAACACTGTTATACCTCAGGCTGTTTCAACACCTCCGGGTCACTACTCCAACCTAATGGAAAATCTCATTGCCGCTACTGCACAGCTGGAGGCCATTCCAATTGAAGGTGACTCGCCGCAGGCGGTAGAGACACGACGGGTCAAAGAGCTTCTTAGGACAGCTTTGGTCCAACAGGAAGCATACTCGTACAGCCGCGACCGGATCCACTCGACCCCTCGTCCAAGCCGGAGCTATAGCAGGCTATGGATTAACCAGCAGTATCAAGTAATGAACAACGTGGAGCACCCCGCGACAACAACCCGGTGGGTGGTGCTGATAACGCTCAGGAAGTGGTGGACCGGGCTCGAGCGCGCAGGGAGGCCGAGTTAGCCGCACAGTATCAGGCTCGCCAGCTTACGCCGGTTCGTCCAACTATTTCGATCGAACCCGGTGTTACTTCTAGCTCTTTGGGGGTGCCTTGCCTTGTCCCCGCTTTACGCAATGTGCGCCTGCCCAAGGATTTCAAGGGCCCGCGCAAGGTACCAAATTACACGGCAGATCAACCCCCAGAGACATGGGTGAAGAGCTATGAGATGGCCATGGAGATTCTTGATGTGGATGATGCGGCATGTGCGAAGTACTTCACCATGATGCTTGAAGGAACGGCCCGCACTTGGTTAAAAAGCTTACCGGCCAACTCTATCAGTTCATGGGCCCAATTACGAGCCCGGTTTATCAGTAATTTCAAGGATACATGTAAGCAGCCTATGTCGATAGTGGACTTAGCCGCCTGTGTCCAGGAGGAAGGAGAATCGACGACTCATTGGGTGCGCCGGGTGTCACAAGTGTTGCATTCATCAGGCCGCATCAACGCTGACACCGCAGTCTTAACCCTAGAAGGCAACTGCCGGTTTGGGCCCCTAAAGCTGAAGTTGGGACGGATGAAGCGCCATTGCACTGACATGGGGACCCTCATGGCTGCTTTGGTAAAGTATGCTGATTCTGATAGTACCAAGGATCCCGAATCTGATGATGACAAGGCAGGGAAGGGAAAGAGGAACATCAACTCCAAAGGTCAGCAGTATCACTTGGTAGGCAATGGTGGCGGAGGCAAGCGTAAAGCGGATGGTAACATGGACTTTGTGGCTAATACCAACACGCAGGACAAGGGCCAGCGATGCAAGGGTAAACCGCCAAATCGCAGTGGGGCACCCAACCCTAACCCGGACCGCCTAAATTATCTACTGAGCCAGCCCTGTCCAAGACATGGGACGAAGGAGGTGCCAGCAAACCACCTTTGGAAGGATTGCTTCATTATGCAGGAGTTCAAGAATTCTAATGCTTTCCGGTATGATCACGGCTCCAGCGGCGGCTCAGGATCCGGGCCAGGTTATGGTGGAGGAAATTCCGGTTCAGGATTTAATGGTAATCCGGGCGGACATAATAATCAAAATAATCAAAACAACCAGGGTGGTTACAACCAGCAGCAGCAACAGTCAGGTTACTAGAGCAACCCAAAGCAGTTGAATAGTGGGCAGTACCATGTCTTCACCACTAGCTTGGACAAGCGAGACCGGAAGGTTCAGAGGCGGGCAGTCAACTCTGTTGAACCGGCCGTGCCCCGTTATCTAGGCTGGTCCGAACAGCCAATCATATGGAGCAGAGAGGATCACCCTCCCGAGGTTGATAATCCGGGTCAGTTGGCTCTGGTGGTGGCGCCTTAGGTGGGAGGTTACAAGTTCACCAAAGTGCTCATGGATGGGGGAAGCAGCATTAATATCTTGTACTATGAGACCTTCTGTCGTATGGGACTAACAGATAAAAATCACAAACCGTCTAATACGGTGTTCCACGGTGTGGTACCTGGCAAGTCAGCATATCCTATTGGTAAGATAGCTCTGGAAGTGGCCTTTGGAGATGATCATGATTCCAGGTCGGAAACATTGACGTTTGAAGTGGTGAAAATCCAAAGTCCATATCACGCCCTGTTTGGGCGACCGGCCTACGCCAAGTTTATGGCACGGCCCTGTTATGTGTATTTGCAGCTCAAGATGCCGGGTCACAAGGGGACAATAACGGTTCACGGAAGCCGTAAAATCGCTTTGGAGTGCGAGGAAGGAGATGCGGCCTACACAGAGTCGGTTTGTGCCACCGAGGAGCTGAAGTATTATAAGGACAATGTTGATCCGGCGTACATGACTCCATTAAAGAAGCCGACTACGGGGCATGATCTGGCCCTGAAGTTCAAATCGGCAGCGGAAACTAAGCTTGTTGACTTCGTACCTGGCGATTCGTCCAAGCAGTTCAGCATCAGTGCCAACTTGGATCCGAAATAGGAAAGCGCGCTCATCGAGTTCATCCGTGAGAATCGGGACATTTTTGCATGGAAGCCCTCTGACATGCCAGGTGTACCAAGGCAACTCGCTAAGCACATCCTTAATGTGGATCCTAAATACAAACCAGTGAAACAGCTCCTCCGCCGGTTTAACGAAGAAAGACGCAAGGCGATTGGAGAAGAGGTAGCCAGGCTCTTAGCAGCTGGCTTTATTGTTGAAGTTTTTCACCCTGAGTTGCTTGCCAATCCGGTGCTGGTCCTTAAGAAAAATGGCACCTGGCGCATGTGTGTGGATTACACAGATCTTAATAAGGCTTGTACAGCAGATCCTTTTGCCCTCCCCCCGTATTGATCAAATTATTGATGCTACGACGGGTTGTGAGTGTTCAAGTTTTTTGGATGCATATTTTGGCTATCATCAGATCAAAATGGCAGTTAAGGACCAAGAGAAGACGGCATTCATAACTCCCTTTGGAGCCTTCTGCTATGTGTCTATGCCCTTTGGGCTCAAGAGTGCCCAGGCAACTTATCAACGGTGTGTACAAAATTGTCTTCACAAGCAGATTGGCCGTAATGTACATGCTTACATGGATGATATCGTGGTTAAGTCCAGGGAGAAGGAGACTCTGGTTGACGATTTGAAGGAAACCTTTGATAACCTGAGGACGTACAAGATGATGCTTAATCCGGCCAAGTGTGTCTTTGGTGTACCGGCAGGCAAGTTATTGGGTTTTCTAGTGTCCAAGAGGGGAATTGAGGCTAATCCGGAGAAGATCACATCCATCACCTCCCTGGCTAAACCGAAGTGTATCAATGATGTTCAACGCCTGACGGGCCGGATTGCCGCGTTAAGCCGATTTATCAGCCGCCTTGGTGAGAAGGCAATCCCCTTGTATCAGATGTTGAAGAAGACGGATCAGTTCGTCTAGAGTTCCGCTGCTGATGAAGCATTTGAGGACTTAAAGCGGCAATTGGCTAATCCGCCTGTGCTCGCCGCTCCCATTGACAAGGAGCCGTTACTACTATATGTTGCTGCTAATGCTCGTGCGGTCAGCATGGCTATTGTGGTGGAGCGAAAGGAGGCAGGTAACGAGCATCCGGTTCAACGTCCGGTCTATTATATCAGCGAGGTACTCATTGAGTCCAAGCAAAGGTATCCGCATTGGCAGAAGCTGGTGTACGGAGTTTTTATGGCAAGCCAGAAGCTTAAGCAATACTTCCAAGGGCACCCAATTACGGTGGTCAGTTCTGCTCCTTTGGGGGAAATCATCCAGAACCGGGAAGCGACTGGCCGGATTGCCAAGTGGGCTATAGAGCTTGGGCCGCACGGATTGAAGTATGTGCCTCGGACGGCGGTTAAGTCTCAAGCACTTGTTGATTTCATCAATGATTGGACGGAACTGCAAGCACCTGAAGAAAAGCCGGATCACACATATTGGACCATCCATTTTGACGGATCCAGGCAATTGGAAGGCTCGGGGGCTGGAGTCGTATTAACTTCCCCACGAGGTGATAAGTTTTGTTACGTTCTCCGCTTAATGTTCCCTTGTACTAACAATGCAGCTGAGTATGAAGCCTTGCTCCATGGTCTCCGGATGGCTAAGGAGATGAATCTAAGTCGAGTTAAGTGCTTCGGTGACTCGGACCTCGTGGCTCAACAAGTATCTGGCACTTGGGACTCCAAGGACCCACTCATGGCAGCATATCGTCGTGAGGTGGATATTATTGCAGGTCACTTTAAAGGCTATCAGGTGGACCACGTGGACCGGCAAAAGAATGAAGCGGCGAACGCTATAAGCCGGCTGGGCTCTCAGCGCAAACCGGTCCCGCCCAATGTTTTTCTGGATGTGCTGCACAACCCGTCGGTCAAGCTCCCTGGTGAAGCGGATTTAGCTATTCCTGATCCGGAGGCTCAATTGGTGGCAGCTCTTCATGTCATTCCAGATTGGACGCTTCCTTACCTGGCGTACATGAACCGGGGCGAGTTACCAGAGGATGAGACTCTGGCCCGACAGATAATCCGGTGGTCCAAGTCCATGACTATTGTCAATGGCGAGTTGCATCATTGCAGTGTATCAGGGGCGTTTCAACGCTGTGTGTCTCCTAAAGAAGGCTGTGAAATTTTGCGTGAGATCCACGAAGGAGATTGTGGTCACCACGCCAGTTCAAAATCTTTGGTAGCTAAAGCGTTTCGCCATGGCTTCTATTGGTTAACTGCTCATGCAGATGCGGAGGATCTGGTCAGACGATGTGACGGTTGTCAAAAAATTTCGAGACGTGCTCTTGTGCTGGCTCAAGAATTGAGAATGATTCCAATTACTTGGCCGTTTGCGACCTGGGGGCTGGATATGGTTGGGCCTTTCAAAAGGTCCAAAGATAAGAAGACCCACCTCCTGGTGGCGGTTGACAAGTTTACAAAGTGGGTCGAGGCAGAACCTATTAGCAAGTGTGATGCGGCCACGGCGGTTCAGTTCATCAAAAAAGTGATTTTCTGGTTTGGCTTTCCACACAGTATCATCACAGATAATGGTACCAATTTGTCCAAGGGTGCCATGAAGGAGTTCTGCGAACGGGAGCACATCCGTCTTGACGTTTCATCAGTGGCACACCCACAGTCCAATGGTCAAGCAGAAAGGGCTAATCAAGAGATCTTGAAAGGCATCAAGCCCCGGCTTATGGTTCCTTTGCAGAGAACACCGGGATGTTGGGTAGAAGAGTTACCATCTGTGTTATGGAGCATCAATACTACACCCAACAGATCAACAGGATACACACCGTTCTTCATGGTTTACGGAGTGGAGGCGGTTCTCCCCAGTGATATCCGTCATGACTCACCTCGTGTGGCGGCTTATGTTGAAGCGGACAATGAGACAGCACGGCAAGACGCTTTGGACCTGTTGGATGAAGAACGTGACATAGCAGCCGCCCGCTCGGCAATTTACCAACAGGATCTTCGTCGTTATCACAGTCGCCGAGTCAGAACCAGAACCTTTCAGGAAGGAGATTTGTTGCTTCGGCTCATCCAAGATCAGACTGATATGCATAAGCTATCCCCACCTTGGGAGGGACCTTCCGTGGTCAGCAAGAATCTGCACAACGGGTCATACTATCTGATCGATATTCGAGAGCATAAAGACTCACGTACATCAGAGGAGGAGACCAACAGGCCGTGGAACATAGCTCATCTTCGGCCTTACTATACCTGAGCCATTGGCTCTACTTATGTACATATTACGATGATGTATATATTATGATTAAATATAATAAACCGGAACCTTAGCTAAAGCGGGGTATCTGTTCTTTTACATCATGTGTGGTTACACGGAGTTGTTCTAAAGCGGCCTCAGTTTACCCCTTGAGTTAGCTTTTCAAAAGCATCATGATATATCACTTGGGGGCTTGGTCGTGTCCTAACCAATGCAACACCTCTTGATAGGCGAGAGCCACCAGATCACTTGGGGACTTGGTCACGTCTGAACCAGTCACGCCTCTTGATCGGCCTAAGGCCACAGAATCACTTGGGGGCTTGGTCGAACCCGAACCATTGCCACGCCTCTTGATCGACATAAATGCCACCGTTTCATTTGGGGACCTGGCTGACTTGAACCATAGCTACACCTATCGGGAGCTTTGTCGTGTCCGACCATGGTAACGCCATCTGATCGGCTCAAATAAGCCTCTTTTTGCAAACGGTTTTATCATTGCCTTTGCTTCACAATTTTCTTTGATAGATATTTCTTTCTTCTTGTTGCGTTTTTTAAACCAACAAAATTTTAAACCGGTTCACACTGTCAATTGACGGAACACGGCCCATTTTTAATCCGGAGACTATTTGCCTGGTTTGATTTTTTATTAACATCCTATTACGGAGTAACACGGTGTTTCTTATAACCCGGCACGGTTTACATGGTAAACCGACATTATATATATACAGGAGCTGCTATCTCCTCCAACAGTGTGGGTTTATAAACCTCCGCTTCAAGATTGGCTAAGCCAGCTTCATGCCCAACGATGGCAGGTATTATGTATCTCAAAGATTTGATCATATGCTTAAATTTCAGATATTTTGATTTTATATATGCAGACATCATATTCCGCATGATGGTACAACCGCGGTGGCAATTTAAGATTTTTTATGTTGCAGAAAATACTTTGGAAAGTTCATCACCCAAAGGAAGAACAAGTTGTAGTGGTTATGCATGAAGGCATATTAAGATCAAGAGTGTCAGCTAGCCTATTACAAGGCAACACGGTGCCCAAAATAAGATCATTGTTTTTTCAAAGGAGAAGCAGTTTAAACCGGCTTCCGGTTCAAGCTTGGTCACCAGCCTGGCCTGATGGTTTGTGTGTCATCCCGCGCCGCTTCAACTTCAGTTTCTCTACCCAGCGGCTGGAAATCAACAGTTGTCTAGTCGATTCCCATTAATGCTCGAAAGACAGCTTCATCATGGATCAGCAGCGACAGTTCAATATCGGGAGCGTAAGTATGCTTACGGATTGGAGGGATAAGATTTTCCGCTTCATGAATTGGTGCAGCTACTCGCTTGTTTTGATTGTCATATTGGGCTTGATAATGAGACAAATCTCCTTCTTCAACCAATTGACAAGCTAGTGGACGCACCTCCCGGTTTATTGCTCGCAGATCCGCTTCACTAAACTCTGACCCGTCTTCCTTCAAGCTGGGATAGCCCTGAGCCACTTCAATGGGATCAAAATCCGGCACCCAAGCTTTTGCCCGGATTAAGGCATTGATCGCACCGGTTCGACTAGCAGATTTCTTCAGCTCTTCAACCCGGGCAGGAAGCACCGACAGTTTCTTCAGAGTGTCCTGAATCAAAGTGGGCGCCGGATTGTTGTGGGATGCAGTACAGATGATCTGCTGTGCACCAGTGTACAGTTGTTCGATCAACGTGTAGGCGGCTTTCAATTTCTTTCGCACATCTGACCCCAAGTGACCAATGCGTGTCCCTGAAATATCACAAAGGGTTAACAAACCAGCAGCTCTGTAAGATAGCCGAATCAATTCAGAAATCAAGCCGGCTTACCAAAGATAGCAGCGGTCATGGCATGCACGTGCCGCTTTATGCTGGTCAGTTCGTCCACCACCGGTTTTAGTGCAGCCTCGGCGTCTTCTGCTCGTTTGGTTAAAGCGGATTTTTCAGTAGCCCAATCCGCCCGCTCCTTCTTGAAATCCTTCTTAAGCTGTTCCATGACGCTTAAGGCGCTGGTCAACTCCTTTTTTGCTTTTTAGGTTTCCGTCTGTTGGGACTTCAGATTTTCTTGGAGATCGGCGATTTGGGTCTCTTTTGTCTTCAGCTCAGCCTGCATACAGACAGTTATATGATTCAGCAAGCAGTGCAAGAATTGAAGCACCAACCACATAACAAGTTATGCACTTGGCGCTTGGGGGCTAATGCCTATTTGATCTTCATATTTCACTTGATTATAAAGTCCCAAGATCAATACAAGTATTCAACTTGGCACTTGGGGGCTAATGGCTATTTGCTCGAATATATTTTGATGCCGCGATCTCAATTACTTAAAGTCCCGGTTTAACTACACTAAGTTGAACCGGCCCTTGGGGGCTACATCAGCGACTACTGAAGCATTGGAATTTATATTAGCAAGTCCCGGTTTGGATGCAGATTCTAAACCGGCCCTTGGGGGCTAGGAGAGTTAACAAGATTGAAATATCCAAACAGGAAAAAGCACATGGAAGTTACCTCAAATTTCTCTTTCATCATATTAACCAGACCAGCTTCATAGTCACGGCTGGTGTATAGCCGGTTCAGATAGCCAGAATGGAGATCTTGGGCGTTCAAAGCGGCATAAGTTGTCAGATCAGCATTCCATTTTCCCTTGCCAATGGCAGCAAATTCTTCCTTGCCAGTGTGTCTAGATAAAGCAACGGGATTGCCTGGCTCTGTGCGACCAATGCCAGTAATAACAACCTCATCATCTTTGGCATCGCCGGTTTGCACTAGGGTCGTTGGCTTATTAGTAGGCTTTGATGGATTGGTAGATTTATCAATCCGGATGGGGCTTGTGGGCTGGTTGACAGGACTTGAGGTATCAATAGGCCTCTCTTAAGCAATAAGATCGTCATCTCGCTGCGGTGGATCATTGGGTATATCTTCAGGAATAGCCGCTTCAAGATCTGGTGTTTTGCCCAGTTCAGGGACGACATCCACCTCGGCCGCTTTATCCAGGTGAGCCTTCTTGCTCGGCCTAGGCTTGGCCCTGAAAGGAATAACAAAGTCAAATACAACGTATGTTCCAAGGTGATGTACCGGAAATATTGTGATAAGTATAGCTTACCCAAGCACCATTTTGAGCGGTGGCAGCTGAGTAGCCGATGACTCGCCAGAGGATGAGTGGGAAGTAACCTGATAATCGGAGTCAGGTGGATTAAGAGGTTGACGAAAACAGCCCTCTTTAGGACAAGCACTGACAAGCAAATTAGAGACCTCTGAACGGCATTTCTGAACTGGACTGTTCGGTAAACCGGCGGAGGTAACTACCTGGCCGCTGTGCCGGGTTGTGCGGCGAGCTTCGTGCTGTTGGGTCTTCATAAGAAATTTGGGATCCAAGTAAGCAAGCTGATGAGAAAATTTAACTTTCCGGTTTGCCTGACGGATTTTTAGTGCAGGCAAAGGTTCTGAATCGGAAGAGAGAATAATTACCTCTGCAGCATCAGCATGGCTGGCTTCGGCATCATCCTGACAAATATCATCATCAATAAGATGCATGAAAAATAAGCCAAGTGAGTCAAGCTCTACCTCAAGGTCCGGATTATCCACATCATCATCAGGGGCCGGATCAGAAGATGCAGTGGTTTTCTTCTTGTGAGCAGGCCGTTTCACGACTTTAGTCTTTGGCCGGGTTGGTCGCTCCGGTTTGTCTGGTTTTTTTGGCTTCTCCTGGAGAAGTTTCTTGCTCCAAAACGGATCATTACCCTATTTAAACAGATATTGATATTAAACAATGACCAGATATATCAATAACAGGTTCAGTAAAAAGAAAAAAAATCAAATTCTTACAGCTGGCGGTTTGTTGGTGGCACAGAAGGGAAGCAGGCCGATTCGAGCACAGACGTGTTCCAGTTCATTCAGCATTTTATTCACAGCCTCTGTGATTTCTTCGTCGGTAAGCTGGATGTTAGCATGTCGCAGTGGGTCATCAACACTGCCAGTATACTCGCACATCAAACCGGAGCGCTGACTAAGGGGCAGTATGCTCCATGATATCCAACAGCGAGCGAGATCAACTCCTGTTAAACCATTGGCCATGAAGGCTCTGAGCTTGGACGGTTGAGGAGCGTATTTGCTTCTCTCCTTGGCAGTCAACCTTTGCGGAAAGGGGTGTGTATTGCTAAGCCGCTCCGGACGAAAGCCAGGCAAAGGATTTTCACCAGCAGGGGAGGTGTCTTTGCAATAGAACCATGTTTGATTCCACTCTTTGGGGTGGCTGTGCAGCTTGGCATGAGGGTATGTGACCTCTTTCCTTTTCTGAATCACCACACCGCCCAATTCTGTATTGGAACCGTTAGAAAACTCAGTACGGCGGTTTAGATGGAAACAGTCTCTGAACAATTCCACTGTGGGCTCCTCTTGAAAGAACACCTCATAGAGCACTTGGAAGTGACACATGTTTGTAACAGAGTTGGGGCCAGTGTCTTGTGGGTGGAGTTGAAAATCGGCTAAAACGTCCCGGTAAAATTTAGAACCGGGCGGCTTAAAGCCCCGGGCTAAGTGATCTATGAAAACGACGACCTCTCCTTCTTGAGGTGTGGGAGGGCATTCTTTGCTAGGGGCTCTCCAATGGATGGTGTTTTTGCTGCCTAAAGCGCCGATCAGGACTAAATTGTTCAGTTGAGTCTCTGTGACGCGAGAAGGAACCCAGTTGCACTCATATACTTGCTTGGCCATGATGAAATCTACAAGATAGGCAATTCCGGTTCAAGAATGCATTGATTAAAGTGCACTGGTATGTACAATGTTAAACTGGAGACAACTCTATCTAAACCGGAGTTTTATGAAGCAACAACATCTGGCGGTTCAACAAGGGGACTAATGGTATATAGCGGTTTGGCAATTTTTCTACAAAGTTAAACCGCCAGATCTAAGCATTGAAACAGTTGAGATTGCGGATAGATAAGTGTACAGAAACAGATTTCACAAGATTTCTCTACAGCGACGGATCTGAAGCAAGTTTAGAAAAGAAGGAAAATATTCAAGGTTCAAAAAACAACAGTACCGAATGAATGGGCAGAGATACAGGTAGATCTATGGTCTTGAGGCATAAGTAAAGGCGGATGCTAAGAACTACCGCTACACAGAGCAAAGGTTCACAGGTTCATCTAGGATCTATCATATGAGTACGAAGCAGACGATGAACACTGAAGAACTTGGAAACCCTAGAATGGATCTACGGAGGAAAAGGTGAAGAACTCACCGGAGCCGAGGAAGAAACAGAAGGTCGCCGCGATGCTCTGGTACAATCAGGGTGATGCAGCGGCCAAGGTTGGAGCATAGGTCGTCGACGGCGGTGGAGCTCTGAAGCTGGACGACGCGGGGAAGACGAAGCAGAAGGGCACGAACGGGAAAAAGAAATGACCCTTCGGTCCTATTTATAAGGCAAGGGACAGGAGTCAGGCGCGAAAATCAAGGGACCGTGGGTTTGGAAACGAAGTTGTTGCCTTAATTGTTACAGACCTATTAAACAAAAAAGGGGGTATCATGGATAAGGTTCTTTATAACAGGTGAAGTCATGCCGGTTTACAACGACCAGAGAAGATGACATCACGGCGGTTCAACAAACTACAAGAAGATGTTGAAGATGAAGATTTTTTGCTAAGGAATTGACATGAACCTGTTCAAATCAATCTGGGGCCTAATGTTGGGGATATTACTATTGGGCGTAAACCGGCCTATCTGGGCCGGGTTAACTTCATCAGTAGTTAATTATGTTAAAGCTCGAGAAGGCAGATGAGAGCTCAAGGCCCATAGTCGGTTCAAGGCCTGTAGCCGTAAACCGGCGTTGGGATTTAACTTGTACTATAAGTTAGGAATAACTAGAGACCAAACCGGACACATCTATGAGCCGGTATTGGGACTCTGTGAACCGACGGGCATCACCCGTGTATATAAGGGGACGACCTGGCAGCAGTTTGAGGATGACAGACAACAACTCGAGACTTAGGCGAAGCTTGTTTGCTCCGTAGTCATCGAAACCTCATCAATTCCATCACAACTAGACGTAGGCTTTTACCTTCATCGAAGGGGCCGAACTAGTATAAACTCTCTTGCGTCCCTGTGTCCGCTTTAACCCCTTCAAGCTAACCCATTGCGATAACTCCACGACTAAGTCCTTTCTCTAGGACATCTGCCGTGACAAAACCACGACACCTAATGTTCGTCTGGTAGAAAATCTTGCAGAGGACCAGCTCCCGCTCCTTCTCTTGCTCCAGGTCCCCGAGGTGGTACTAGTGCATCACCCAGTTGGTCCTCTGCTGGTTGAAGTTTTTGTTGGTGTGCAGCACCAGAACCTTTTTGCTTCCCGTCTGCCGGCCTTTGACCATCACCAGCAAGGTATTGCCGGTGTTGTGCCACATTGCGTGCATGCCGCACTCCGACTGTATCTTATGACGCGTCCATGTGCCCCTTTTGAACGCCCTGGAATTGTGCTGGAAGAAATGCTTGCTTAGGCCACTCAGTGTGATACCTGCAGTATTGTCGAATACCGGTTTTAGTGCATGTAGTTGGCATTTCCATAACATCTTTGGCATGTTACAGTCACTTGTTTCACTTTTTATTAACTGTCAAATTGTAATTGCTTCACCAGGTCTGCGTCTAAAAAGAAAAATAGAGCTATAAACAAAGGAATATGTTTGTGCAAGTAGACGGCTGACCGGTGTCTTACCTGGAAGTTTCTCTGGATGGGTGTAGCATATGTCATTCTCGCTGTCGATGGTTGGTACGAACAAATCAATGAGAGGGTGAGATCTCGCGCTGTCAGCACTCACTTTGGCCTCAAGGTGCTCGATCAGCTCCTGATCCGTGGGATCGAACTTGACGCCAACCGGCAGCACCGACCAATCCTTCTTCGACTTGCATGGGTTAATTCCAGTTATATGGTACTCAATGTATGATCAATCGACTGTTTTAAGTGAATGATAAAAGATTTCGACAGATAAGTGGTACTCCAAATCTGAAGTCCAGAATACCCGAACACGCTGTCGGGATTCTTGTGTCACCTCACGCGCATCGTGTTGTCACATCAATTCAATGTGTGGACATGATAAATAATTTGACCGATGTATACTAGTACTGCTATTGTACTACTTACTAGTCGTATTTAGTGTCACATTTTCACCATAGGTTTAACTAACAAGTAGGCACTTGAAGCCTAAGTTTTATTTATATTTATATATATATATATATATATATATATATATATATACTGCACATCATCTCCATCATCATTATCAGTACATCCTGCGCAGGTGAGTTAGGATGCACTTGATCCCAGAAAGGTATCTATCCTTCAAACCAGAGGAGTGCTTCAAACTAACAACAGTACATAATATCCAACAAAAGAGGGTCATGCTACAACAGCAGAATACATGGCTCAGTCTACATATCAGTACGAATCAAGTTGTGCATATTTGTTATTGGCATGAACCACATCGCCGAATGTCGGGTTTGGAAAAGCCATCCGTCGCATGGAAGCTTGATGCCTTTCACACACTGAAGATTATCTGGCAACAAGCTGTGTCGACGAATCTCT
Organism: Triticum monococcum; assembly: GCA_034509565.1. Classification (NCBI taxonomy): domain Eukaryota; kingdom Viridiplantae; phylum Streptophyta; class Magnoliopsida; order Poales; family Poaceae; genus Triticum; species Triticum monococcum. The sequence goes on along the minus strand of CM067843.1, from coordinate 547,273,714 downwards.
GGATATGGTGATTCATGAAACCCATGGTATGATGTGTAAACACAGCCCCCCCTGGCGAATGGAAGTTGCATAGCACGGTAATCATCGCTGGTGATATGATCGATGATTTGTTGGATGATCAGATAATTGAGCCCGAGGAACATGGAGTGGTTGCCGAGGATGTAAACCCACCTCCAATTGAATACTCCTGGCCCAACGGAGCTGGGATCTTTCTCGAACACGAAGCAGCCATAGCCATCAATGTCATGAACGCCCCAGGCATTGTACTGCATGTGGTTTGATGAAATGGTTTGGTCATTTTGGTACGTGCAAATGAGCATCAAATGACCACCGTTAGCTGAACGAGCGATAAACCACCACCCATCGGCTGGTATGATTCCAGGAATCATGAAGGCCAGCGCATTTGCTTCTGCTGCAACAATTCAAATTGGAGACCAAAAGGACAAAAATAAACAATCATTCTCAGAGTATGTGTGGAATTAAGATTATTATAACAGTGACACATATCATAGAAAGAGAATTGCAATGTCGTGGTCATAATCATACCCCAAGTTAAAAAAATAAGCCAATGGCTTTCATATTCTAGCAATATATCATGGTTCAAACATCATGTAACAATGAGAGGAAAACAGATATGACAGGGCCTACTCATATTCTACCATAGCACTTACTACAGTTATCATATCAACTCTATTTTATAACATGTGTTGTTATAAAAATCCCGGAAATGAGAGTAACATATAGCAATCATGAGGTTATACTCATAATATCTAATCTAACAATCATTAGATACCAATTGTTCTCATATCAACTCTAACAATAACATGTGTGGTCATAAAAATCTAGGAACTGAGACGAACATATAGCAATGATGTGGTTATAGACATACTATACATTCTAAATTTGTAACAATGAACATGCAGTCGTATTCTTAAGGTAAAGATGAGATGAGATAGAACAATTACACGACGATAGGTTCTACCAGTATAGGCAGCCAATCTGTGCGTCGACAACATAAACGATGCCATCATGCACTATAGCATCAGATAGAAGTGTTGGGTAAATAGGATCGACGATGAGCCATAACCATGTATGGTGACCAGATTCCAGATAGACTAATCCCATGTTGAACACGGCAATGAGCTTGTAATCCATGTAGTCTTCTGATGGTGTGGGAACTTCGCAGATTACAACCTTCAACAAACAGAGGTCGAGCCAAAAGCTCGACGCGTCTCGTGCGTAGTAGGCAGGAGTGTTTGGTGGGTCGTGAGGCTCGATGGAGACGGTATCCATAGATGGAAGGGTGATCTCTCGCTGGGTGTAGATATCCACGAGATGCCACGGACTACCAGATTGGTGGATGAGGACGATCCAGTTGGCCTTCATGCCCTCCCAGTAGTGGCCGCGGATGAAGGACATGTGGACGGGTACTGGTAGCATGTCGAGGGGCACCACGGCAACCTTCCTAGGATCATCAAGTCGGTGTCTGGGCCACCTGCGAGGATCGGCATCAGCAAGCAGGGTGTCTTGAAAAGAGCCGGCCGGTTGCAGACGAGTAGACGGTACAAAGACACCGAGCATGCGGCCAGGTGGACGGTGCTGAGTAGGTCCATACGATTATAGATCTGCTCCAAGAGAACATTGGGAAGGGAATTCCAATCGCGGCTCTGTGTGTCAGTCGATTCTGCCATTGGGGTTTTTGGTGCCTGCGAGCCAGCAGGGAAGTGGATTCGGGCGGGCGAGCGAAGAAGCTTCTCCTCGTGTGGCCGAGCAGTGAGCGAGGGAATATGGTACGCGCGAGCTACCAAGGAAGATAGCGCAGGCGGGTGTGCAGAGAGCGGGGAGAAATGGTGTGCGGCCGACGATGGGGAAGAGAGGAGGAAGAAGAGTGGAAGATGGGGAAGAAAGTGCATTAAATCTCAATTCTACTACTACTACCAGGATATACCGTCCTTCGGAGTGTAAATAGTTACACCGATGACATATGTGTCTACCACGAGAGGGCCCATATGTCAGTTACTGGAGGACAGAAGCATGCTCTACTGGCAAACATGATGGCAGTAGTGGGTAAGGCTGATTTAGTGACACCAACACGCTGGTTCAGCTTATTAATTAAGTGTCTCGTCTGCTGCAGTGTGTATTGTCACTTCACTGCGAAGACTAGTTGAATATTTCTCTCTGACCGAGATGGGGAATAATGGATCGCAAAGACTTCCTTTCTACATTATCCCTATGCCTCTACGCTCACTTCACTCATTTTGCTCCATACGTAGTCACTTGTTGAAATCTCTAGAAATACAAATACTCTGTATTTGGGAACAGAGGGAGGATTTTACTACGTATTTGGGAACAAAGGGGGGGATTTTACTTCCTATTTGGGAATAGAGGGAGTATCACCATATGGAGGGAACAGAGGAAGCTTGAAATATGAACATGTCAATGGGAGGGAGTAAGCCCCATGCATGCATGCATGCATGCAACATGCAACACTCACACGTACACATGGACGCATGCAACACTCACGCACCCATGTGGCACACAGCACATGACGCAACACACACGCTCACGCTCAAGTGCTCAACCTACTCCCTACGTCCGTGAAAGACTATACATTTAGAGATTTACACATTGACCAGGGCATAATTAATGCCCAAAAGTAGTAGACTTATGTGTGCATGCGACCATTGAGAGAAGAAGATTAAATGAAGGTCGTTGCATGCTGTAATTAAGGATAGACATGTAGCCTATACCTAGAGCACAAGTTGGTGCATTAGTCAATCAATATCGATTTAGATTAAAGGATAAATGCATTGGAAGTGTAGATGTACTACACTCTTTGTTTTTAGCAGATTTCTTTGCTCTACCAACTGAAAGGTGGGACCCAGAAACCAGGTGACAATTTAACCAGTCAACAAAGTGCCATGTCGACTATGTGGCCGGTCAGTAGGGTGCAATACGGTGCTCTAGGATGAGCTAGTGATTGTATAATCATCGCAAAACTATATATAGTGACCGTAAAGAGCATATTGTTACATACGTTGACCGCCAGTGTATTTTTCTTGTTTCAAATTAAGCCACATTAACCGGAAAGGACGCAGTATGGACTAGTACTAGTACTGCTTTGATGTGTCCCGTCAACTCGCCGAACGAGGAGAAGCTTGCTTACTACGCCTCTCCCTCGCCCACGCACGTGGTGGTTCGCAAGACGAGGAGAGGGTTTTGACTACAGCGCCCTCTCCCTCTCCCTCACCCTCGCCCTCACGGTGGATGTGCAGTTCAATCGGTGTCAGATTGCCAGAAGCATAATGTGTACTGTAGTACCATCATTGTTGGACATTCCGAAGAGGCGAAGAGCCAAGTGCAAGGTTCACACGAGTACAAACTGTTGAACCTCCCAAAGAGGCAAAGAGCCAAGCGCAAGGTTTTATAGGAGTTGTCGTCCTAGTAGGAGCGTGCTACAATTATAGCGAATGAAGCTACTGTATGATGCCGCCACGTCATGTATATCCAAAGCCGTGCCACCTTTTTTCTCAAAGAGCGTGTTGGAGCCTGTGCAACAACCACACAAGTTGCATGTACACATAACACATTTACTAGTAATAAATTCTAAAGGACAAATGCCAGTATGCCACACAAGTTCATCTCCAATTCATGTGATAAATTTGTGCACGACTAGTCTACATATATTCACAGCGCTACCGTTCACAATTTACCGTACTCCACTTACACGTTATAGATGGGCTACATGTCCTCCTCCAGGTTCTAGTCCCAGGTGTTCTTCATGGATGGCACGATCCATAGCGGTGGGCAATGGGAAACATTGTCGCAGCTTTCTAGTCCGGTTCCACACGATGGAGACTCATCCAAGCTGAAGCGGCATAAATCAGGGATATCGTGTCCCAGCATGTCGTTCATCCGGCGGTGCGCACTGAAGACACAACCATGCTTCATGAATGACAGGCCTTTCGTGTCATGCACGGAAGGTGGCATCCGCTTCACAATGGGGTAGTTATCCCCAATGAAAAGCGAGTACTCTCCAAGAGTGTTCCTCGGCACCCACGTTGCATCACGGGGGTTGAACTCGGCGGTGTTCATCTGGTACACGCGGCATCTCAGATCTGGACACATGGTGACATACATAGTCAAGATCCATGCATAATAATGTTGTATGGCGGTCAGTAATACTTTGTAGCAAATAGTACTACTCCGGTATAGAGGAAGTAAAATAGCCGGCTTATTATATATAGCCACTCTTGGCTACATGTATGGGATAGTAAGACATGGAAAAACAAAAAATGGTGGCAGCTAGTGGGTAAAAAGTACTCCAAGGTAAAAATTACTCCTACTAATACATAAGTAGAGTACTAGTACAACAATGAAAGAGAAGGCGGGAGGGTTAAAAATGGAATACCTGGGTAGATGGTGATGGTCCGATCGTGGTAGATTGTGTGACCATGTTGCACATTAGTGGTACCATGGGTAACGACTGCTAAGATAGTTGATCCCAATATGCCAAAGTCATCTACAAGGTTCCAGGTTCGACCGAATTGCGGATGCAAATGCACATCCAGGATCGGCGATCTTATTTTGATCGCGGGATGATTGGTCCCTGCAAAATAATGGAGTACCGTTAGGGATGCAAATGATGGTTTGTGCATTCCATTTGTATTCTCCCGTACCGTAGGATGGCAACTAGATGAAACAAGTCCCTTGGCTTGTCACCAAGAAGATGCAGCCTAGATGGCGCACGACGTCTTCGAACGTGTAGGGGTACAAATCTGCCGCCGCCAACATGCGCCAACCTTTGCCGTTACTGCCTCTTGCATTGATGGAAATCCTTATGTCGAACACCGTGATGAGATAGTAATCGTCGTAGCCACCTCGCTTTGTCGGCAGGTCCGCAATTGCTATCTTCTTCAATCTCATGTAGGCATCATCATACGTATTCAAGCCCAGCCAGTCCGGAAGGCCGATCCCAATGGTGGAGAAGGGGTCTACCCAAACGGCCGCACTGCTGTGGATGTTGTGCAAAATGATGGTGGTGTCCAGCCGGAGGTATGCAAGCCAATCTTCATTTGTACTGACCCAGGCCTATATATAAGACGGTTGGCAATAGAGAAATTACGGGATGGAAATGGAATAACTAAGTACTACATGATCAAACTCCATTACTGACCTGCTCATCGGACAAAATCTGACTACCTCTCAACGTCGGCAACTCTAGTGGAGTCAACGTGCAACCATCGCCAGGGAGCGGTGGACTGTTCGAAGGATTGTCCCATAGAAGAACCTTCTCCTCAAGGACGCATGGAAGACCAACAAGCATGGCCTTTTCCCAAACCTTTTTAAGCACCGTCTTGAAAAAGTTGGTGCAGGAAGCACCGAGTCTTGCGGTGGTGAGGACGTCGGAGCAGCGTGCGATTTCTCCCAGAGGATCGTCGTCCAAGGTCTCTTAGTCCCGACGAGGAGGAGAACCGCCTGGCTAATCCATGGGAGCAGCGGCGAACTGCCTTCTCTTCAGGGGGAGGGGAATTGGCGAGGAGGAGACAAGAGCGTAGTAACCGCAGGGCCTCGTCCCTTCCAACTGTAGATCGTTCCTTAGCGAAGGGGTGAGGCTATTATTTACTACTAGTACTAGCATTATGGGACGTTATGGGATTGCATTATACTGTAAATAATAGCACTAGTAAGAAATTTTTGGCACTACCTAGTAGTTTTTGGCATGGATTAAGAAATTTTGGGTATGTTTTTGCTATTTTTTGTACATGCCAACTAGTGTCAAAAAACGTCTTGCATGACGGAGGAGTACGTACGCGTACTATAGCAGTACTAGTACTAATTACTCAACTAGTACTGCGATGTACTATACTTCTAGTGTAGTGCACCAGTTTTGAACTCTTGAATCTCAGGGCCAAGAAGCTACAGTTGGAAGTGGAGGGCACTACGTATTGTTCTCTAGAACCATCGATGTACTATCAATGCAGGGAAAGTACACCTTCATAGTGGCCTAGTGGGTACTCTCGGTGCTCTATTCAGCCGCTCCTCTCACGTAGCTGGCCTACTCAGCCGCTCCTCTCACGCACACACTAGCAGCCTGTTTATCAGCGACGGTTACTGCGGGGGCAGAATATTTGAGTTATTTGCTATAGCGAGACTAGGCTTTCGCTTCCATTTGTGGAGGTCTAATGGATGTCGTCGAACTTTGTTTGTAGTTCCTTCTTTATGAATGATATGAAGCAAAGCTTTTGCCTCTGTTTCAACAAAAACACGTCAAGGGAATTTCTTTTATAGTAGAGCCGATAATGGAGTGAAGTCCATGTGTGCAACGCCACAAGCTACAGAGTAGTAGTAGAGCACTTTACGTACAAAGCCATATTGCACAGTTCCCAATGCCCTGCCAGGCTTTTCTGGCTCCTTGGGCTTAATTGGGAGGAGATAGTTTAAATATGCTAGTACTAGCTGATGAGGAAGCTGCAAGCAAGGTGCGGCTAGGGCGAGCACGCGAGCCACGAGATGCTAGGAAGGAAAACCCGTTCACGTGGCTAGGCTATCCAGTGCACCCAGATTGTGGTGCCGCATGTCCGTTTGACTTCAAAACTCACACTACCCATGTAAAATATTGGCTCGCAGCAAAGTTACTATTTAAAAAAAGGTTGTCGTGCGTTCGGCCAGGATCGAACCCACAAAACGAGGTATACACTCCCGCGACCACTAGTAGTACTCGTTGGAGTACAACGCAACCTAGAACCGCCTTTTGTCGCTAGTAGTACATTGTTCCTTACAAGAAACCCCTAATAGTGCAAGAAACCACTATAATGCCAAGAAACTACTACCACTTGCATACGTGGCAGACTTAAGATAAGACCACCTTGTCAACCATTGTACATGCTCTTACCAACCAGCCCTACCAAGAAATGACTACTATACAAAGTGCCATTGTAGGAACATTTCAACCCATGGCCCTGTTTGGATACATTTGTTGTCAATCTAACCCTGCCATCCAAACACCACTTTGGTTAGAGTTAGTTCAGGGTTAGAATCTAACCTCTGACTTAGAGTATCCAAACAGGGCCCATGTCGCCCATTAAGTCAACGCCTTCTATTCGAACGGGCGTTATGACTAGTGGGACCTACATGTCAGTCTGCACAAAAATCCCTGAGTGACCTCCTACCTCCGACCCGTCCACCTAGTCATCCTCGTCCATGGGAAGCAACTACCGCCGCCGGCAGAAGGCGAGGTCAAAACCGCCGGCGGTGCGGAGCCCATCTTGCGGCAGCCCGGATGCCAGCTCCGTCCGGCGCTCGCGACCGCTAGCTAGCCAAGATAGCTCCGTCCAACTGCTTGTCTGCATGGTTTGCTAGCTAGATTGGCACGGCGGCGTGGCGGCTTTCTCACGCGCGCCGCGCTAAGGCCAACCATCTGGCTCGAGCGAAGGCCAGCGCGGCGTCTTGCTCGCTCGTGAGTCACGCTCGGGCCAGCCTGCCAAGCCGTGTGGAGGCCAGCGCAGCGTCTGGCTCGTCCAGCGGAGCGGCAGCCAACTTGCTCATCACCGGCGCCACCGACGAACATGCATCAGCACTGTTTGAAGTAATGTTCAGGAAAAATAATGATTTGAGGGGGAATAACAGGATAGAAGGTCAAATGTGGGTCCCTCATGTCAACGGTCAAACAAAATGTGTTGGTTTAAGCTGCCTTGTCAGCACGGACATGTGGGCCAACCCTGTCATGAATGGGTTTAAACTAACCTAATCGGTAGGTAGTAGTTTTTGGCGTGGATTAAGAAATTTTGGGTATGTTTTTTCTATTTTTTGTACAAAAGATTATTCCGAGGGCTGGTTGAAAGTGGTAGTTTTTTGTTAAATACTCTACATATTGTAAGTAGGAGTGAAAGTTAAGCTTTGGAACCCAATAAGCAAGGCTAGTTACATAGTGCATATGTGTACATGATTGGAAGTAAATATCAACCATGAGTGACTAATATCTTGACGGAAAACTCGAAACTATGGAATACTAGGGGGGAAATTTGCATGGTTGGAAATACTAGCAATGTTCATGTGCGTTGCGACGAATCATAATTAGAATAATACTTATTCACAAACTTGATACAAAACACTCTAATTTTGATATACATATATCACTAGAGATATATTATGTTTCAATTCGAATATATTCCTTGGGCTGTTTTGGTGAGGTCAGGGAAGGATGTGGTTGGTTTTAAGATACTAATTATGGGTTTTTCTGCAAATTGGTACACAAGTGGGATGTTTGTGAGAAAAGGCAACAACTTACCTCACAGTCGTTAGATGTAGATCTAATGGTCACAAACGACGGATGGCAGACACACCATCATCACCAACTTAGTCTTCTGTAGGAGTACTAGCAAGATCTGTGCATTGCACGGAACATCAAGATGCATTTTTTTTATAAAAACACTTGTTGTGATTGACCCATGCGGGAGTAATCCCATGTGTAAAAACTAATGATATCTCGAGAAATAGGATATAAGGTGAAGAGGAGTGGGGTGTGGTGGTGATTGGTGGTCGGACTAAGCGGAGGCATGGGGATTGACGACGCCGGCAGCGGCCACCAGGCCAGTTTGTTCCAGAGGCTTCCTTTCTTAATTGCTCAACAATGAGGTTGTTGGAGATAAGGATGAAGGAGGGAAGGCCTTGTCTGCAAATGTGGAGAGGGGTGCGGGTATCTTTTAGTTTAATTTTCATTAGTGAGATATAGATCGGACGGTCTATATTGCAAGATGGCACGCGTACCATTATCACCAACTCGGTTTTTTATAAGAGAAGAAATATAAGTATGGAGATACAAACGTATTATCGATAATTGTTTCCATAAACTAGCATCTACATTCTATTCAACGCCTCAGCATGTGAGGCCTTAGCACAATGACTTCTCGACTATGTAAAACAAAGGTTTTCCCGTCGCCGATAAGGAGGGGATGATGGCGGCGCGCTTTTTGGCTTGCTCTAGTCCTAGTAGTCATACTAGGTGGTCTAAGCACGTGTAGATTTATTCTTTTTCACGTCTCGTGTTCACCGTACTGCCATGACTGTTGATGAATAGACGGTAAGTTATTCACGGGGAAACCCTTGTTGAGCGTGTTTGCGAGAGAGAGAGAGACAGTGTGCGTGTGTGATATGTCTAGAGATTAAGGCAATGATAACAGATTCTTTGTGTCTATGTGTGTGGAGGATAGAGAGAGACATGTACATGGGGCTTTGTGTTGTGTAACGTGGAGACACATATACATAATTAGAGAGTGAGTGTGTGAGATACACATGCGGACATGGGGAGAGATGAGGATCTAGATTAATGGGTGTTTGTGCACGCGTTTGTGTGTGAGAGGGAGTGTGTGTATGTGGAGTAGACAGACCACTAATGATGTAAACCTAGTATAAGGGAAGGGGGAATGGTGTGACATGTGTAGTAGCGGGATAGAATGGGTGCGGGCGGGGGAGCAGACTATTTGGAAGAGACATCGATTGTGTGTGGGAGAGGGGTGTGAGAGCGAGAGCGAGCGAGAGAGAGATAGAGATAGAGAGAGAGAGAGAGAGAGAGAGAGCGACGGAGAGAGAGAGAGAGGAAGAGAGGGGGCATTTGTGTCCATAAATGGCATATAGATAGGGAGACAATGTTGATGTTGTTTGAAATTGGCCTATGTACGGAGACGCAAGGGAAGCGAGTCATCGTGTGTGTGATAGGGACTTCACGAGAGATCTAGAATAGATGGCGTAGATAACAATGTGCGAGATCGAGAACGATGATACATTAGGGAGCTATGGAAAGAGTCACGACATATATGTATACAGGGAGGAGCTGGGGCTGGTCTGAAGGAAATATGCCCTAGAGGCAATAATAAAGTTATTATTTATTTCCTTATATCATGATAAATATTTATTATTCATGCTAGAATTGTATTAACCGGAAACATAATACATGTGTGAATACATAGACAAACAGAGTGTCACTAGTATGCCTCTACTTGACTAGCTCGTTAATCAAAGATGGTTATGTTTCCTAACCATGGACAAAGAGTTGTTATTTGATTAACGGGATCACATCATTAGATGAATGATCTGATTGACATGACCCATTCCATTAGCTTAGCACCCGATCGTTTAGTGTGTTGCTATTGCATTCTTCATGACTTATACATGTTCCTATGACTATGAGATTATGTAACTCCCGTGTGCCGGAGGAACACTTTGTGTGCTACCAAACGTCACAACGTAACTGGGTGATTATAAAGGTGCTCTACAGGTGTCTCCAAAGGTACATGTTGGGTTGGCATATTTCGAGATTAGGATTTGTCACTCCGATTGTCGGAGAGGTATCTCTGGGCCCTCTCGGTAATGCACATCACATAAGCCTTGCAAGCATTGCAACTAATGAGTTAGTTGCGAGATGATGTATTACGGAACGAGTAAAGAGACTTGCCGGTAACGAGATTGAACTAGGTATTGAGATACCGACGATCGAATCTCGGGCAAGTAACATACCGATGACAAAGTGAACAACGTATGTTGTTATGCGGTCTGACCGATAAAGGTCTTCGTAGAATATGTGGGAGCCAATATGAGCATCCAGGTTCCGCTATTGGTTATTGACCGCAGACGTGTCTCGGTCATGTCTACATTGTTCTCGAACCCGTAGGGTCCGCACGCTTAAGGTTTCGATGACAGTTATATTATGAGTTTATGCATTTTGATGTACCGAAGGAGTTCGGAGTCCCGGATGAGATCGGGGACATGACGAGGAGTCTCGAAATGGTCGAGACGTAAAGATCGATATATTGGACGACTATATTCGGACATCGGAAAGGTTCCGAGTGGTTCGGGTATTTTTCGGAGTACCGGGGAGTTACGGGAATACGGGAGAAGAAGTATATGGGCCTTATTGGGCTTTAGGGGAGAGGGAGAGGCAGGCTGCGCCCCCCCCCCCAGGCCTAGTCCGAATTGGACTAGGGGGAGGGGCTGCGCCCCCTCCTTCCTTCTCTTCCCTCTTCCCCTTCCTTGTCTCCTACTCCTAATACTTGGAAGGACTCCTAGTTGGACTAGGAAAAGGGGAATCCTACTCCTGATGGGAGTAGGACTCCCCTAGGGCGCGCCATAGAGAGGGCCGGCCCTCCCCTCCTCCAATCCTTTATATACAGGGGCAGGGGGCACCCCATAGACACACAAGTTGATCCACGTGATCTTATTCTTAGCCGTGTGCGGCGCCCCCTGCCACCATAGTCCTCGATAATATTTTAGCGGTGCTTAGGCGAAGCCCTGCGACAGTAGTACATCAAGATCATCACCACGCCGTCGTGCTGACGGAACTCTTCCCCGACACTTTGCTGGATCGGAGTCCGGGGATCGTCATCGAGCTGAATGTGTGCTAAAACTCGGAGGTGCCGTAGTTTTGGTGCTTGATCGGTCGGGCCGTGAAGACGTACGGCTACATCAACCAAACGCTTCCGTTGTCGATCTACTAGGGTACGTAGATCACACTCTCCCCTCGTTGCTATGCATCACCATGATCTTGCGTGTGCGTAGGAATTTTTTTTGAAATTACTATGTTCCCCAACAGTGGCATCCGAGCCTAGGTTTTATGGTTTGATGTTATATGCACAAGTAGAACACAAGTGAGTTGTGGGCGATATAAGTCATACTGCCTACCAGCATGTCATACTTTGGTTCGGCGGTATTGTTGGATGAAGCGTCCCGGACCGACATTACGCGTACGCTTACGCGAGACCGGTTCTCCCGACGTGCTTTGCACACAGGTGGCTTGCGGGTGACTGTTTCTCCAACTTTAGTTGAACCGAGTGTGGCTACGCCCGGTCCTTGCGAAGGTTAAAACAGAGTCAAATTGACAAACTATCATTGTGGTTTTGATGCGTAGGTGAGATTGGTTCTTGCTTAAGCCTGTAGCAGCCACGTAAAACTTGCAACGACAAAGTAGAGGACGTCTAACTTGTTTTTGCAGGGCATGTTGTGATGTTATATGGTCAAGACATGATGCTAAATTTTATTGTATGAGATGATCATGTTTTGTAACTGAGTTATCGGCAACTGGCAGGAGCCATATGGTTGTCGCTTTATTGTATGCAATGCAATCGCCCTGTAATGCTTTACTTTATCACTAAGCGGTAGCGATAGACGTAGAAGCATAAGATTGGCGAGACGACAACGATGCTACGATGGAGATCAAGGTGCCGCGCCGATGACGATGGTGATCATGACGGTGCTTCGGAGATGGAGATCACAAGCACAAGATGATGATGGCCATATCATATCACTTATATTGATTGCATGTGATGTTTATCTTTTATGCATCTTATCTTGCTTTGATTGAGGGTAGCATTATAAGATGATCTCTCACTAAATTATCAAGAAGTGTTCTCCCTGAGTATGCACCGTTACGAAAGTTCTTCGTGCTGAGACACCACGTGATGATCGGGTGTGATAGGCTCTACGTTCAAATACAACGGGTGCAAAACAGTTGCACACGCGGAATACTCAGGTTATACTTGACGAGCCAAGCATATACAGATATGGCCTCGGAACACGGAGACCGAAAGGTCGAGCGTGAATCATATAGTAGATATGATCAACATAGTGATGTTCACCATTGAAACTACTCCATCTCACGTGATGATCGGACATGGTTTAGTTGATTTGGATCACGTGGTCACTTAGAGGATTAGAGGGATGTCTATCTAAGTGGGAGTTCTTAAGTAATATGATTAAATTGAACTTAAATTTATCATGAACTTAGTCCTGGTAGTATTTTGCAAATTATGTTGTAGATCAATAGCTCGCGTTGTTGCTTCCCTGTGTTTATTTTGATATGTTCTTAGAGAAAATTGTGTTGAAAGATGTTAGTAGCAATGATGCGGATTGGATCCGTGATCTGAGGTTTATCCTCATTGCTGCACAGAGGAATTATATCCTTGATGCACCGCTAGGTGACAGACCTATTGCAGGAGCAGATGCAGATGTTATGAACGTTTGGCTAGCTCAATATGATGACTACTTGATAGTTTAGTGCACCATGCTTAATGGCTTAGAATCGGGACTTCAAAGACGTTTTGAACGTCATGGACCATATGAGATGTTCCAGGAGTTGAAGTTAATATTTCAAGCGAATACCCGAGTTGAGAGATATGAAGTCTTCAACAAGTTCTATAGCTAAAAGATGGAGGAGAATCGCTCAACTAGTGAGCATGTGCTCAAATTGTCTGGGTACTACAATCGCTTGAATCAAGTGGGAGTTAATCTTCCAGATAAGATAGTGATTGACAGAATTCTCTAGTCACCATCACCAAGTTAGTAGAACTTCGTGATGAACTATAGTATGCAAGGGATGACGAAAACGAATCCCGGGCTTTTCATGATGATGAAATCAATGAAGGTAGAAATCAAGAAAGAGCATCAAGTGTTGATGGTTGACAAGATCACTAGTTTCATGAAAAGGGAAAAGGGAAAAAGGGGAACTTCAAGAAGAATAGCAAGCAAGTTGCTGCTCAAGTGAAGAAGCCCAAGTCTAGTCCTAAGCCTAAGACTAAGTGCTTCTACTGCAAAGGGACTGGTCACTGGAAGCGGAAATACCCCAAGTGATTGGCGGATAAGAAGGATGGCAAAATGAACATAAGTATATTTGATATACATCTTATTGATGTGTACTTTACTAGTGTTTATAGCAACCCCTCAGTATTTCATACTAGTTCAGTTGCTAAGATTAGTAACTCGAAACGAGAGTTGCAGAATAAACAGAGACTAGTTAAGGGTGAAGTGACGATGTGTGTTGGAAGTGGTTCCAAGATTTATATGATCATCATCGCACACTCCCTATAATTTCGGGATTAGTGTTGAACCTAAATAAGTGTTATTTGGTGTTTGCGTTCAGCATGAATATGATTTGATCATGTTTATTGTAATACGGTTATTCATTTAAGTAAGAGAATAAATTGTTGTTCTGTTTACATGAATAAAACCTTATATGGTTACACGCCCAATGAAAATAGTTCATTGGATCTCAATCATAGTGATACACATAATCATAATATTGAAACCAAAAGATGCAAAGTTAATAATGATAGTGCAACTTATTTGTGGCACTGCCGTTTAGGTCATATTGGTGTAAAGCGCATGAAGAAACTCCATGCTGATGGGCTTTTGGAATCACTTGATTATGAATCAGTTGATGCTTGCGAACCATGCCTCATGGGCAAGATGACTAAGACTCTGTTCTCTGGAACAATGGAGCGAGCAACAGATTTGTTGGAAATAATACATACTGATGTATGCAGTCCAATGAGTGTTGAGGCTCGCGGCGGGTATCGTTATTTTCTGACCTTCACAGATGATTTGAGCAGATATGAGTATATCTACTTGATGAAACATAGGCCTGAAACATTTGAAAAGTTCAAAGAATTTCAGAGTGAAGTGGAAAATCATCGTGACAAGAAAATAAAGTTTCTATGATCTAATCGCAGAGACGAATATTTGAGTTACGAGTTTGGCCTTCAGTTAAAACAAAGTGAAATAGTTTCACTACTCACGCCACCTGGAACACCACAGTGTAATGGTGTGTCCGAATGTCGTGATCGTACTTTACTTGATATGGTGCGATCTATGATGTTTTTACCGATTTACCAATATCGTTTTGGGATTATGCATTAAAGACAGTTGCATTCACGTTTAAAAGGGCACCATCTAAATCCGTTGAGACGACACCATGTGAACTATGGTTTGGCAAGAAACCTAAGCTGTCGTTTCTTAAAGTTTGGAGTTGCGATGCTTATGTGAAAAAGTTTCATCTTGATAAGCTCAAACTCAAATCGGAGAAGTATGTCTTCATAGGATACCCAAAGGAGACAGTTGGGTACACCTTCTATCACAGATCCGAAGGCAAGACATTCGTTGCTAAGAATGGATCCTTTCTAGAGAAGGAGTTTCTCTCGAAAGAAGTGAGTGGGAGGAAAGTAGAAAACTTGATAAGGTAATTGTACCTTCTCCCTTATTGGAAAGTAGTTCATCACAAAAAAAATCTGTTCTTGTGACTACTACACCAATTAGTAAGGAAGCTAATGATGATGATCATGTAACTTCAGATCAAGTTACTACCGAATCTTGTAGGTAAACCAGAGTGAGATCCGCACCAGTGTGGTATGGTAATCCTGTTCTGGAGGTCATGTTACTTGATCATGACGAACCTACGAACTATGAGGAAGCGATGATGAGCCCAGATTCCGCGAAATGGTTTGACGCCATGAAATCTGAGATATGATCCATGTATGAGAACAAAGTTTGGACTTTGGTTGACTTGCCCGATGATCGGCAAGCAATTGAGAATAAATGGATCTTCAAGAGGAAGACGGACGCTGATAGTAGTGTTACTATCTACAAAGCTAGAATTGTCGCAAAAGGTTTTCGACAAGTTCAAGGTGTTGACTACGATGAGAGCTTCTCACTCGTATCTATGCTTGAGTCTGTCCGAATCATGTTAGTAATTGCTGCATTTTATGAAATCTGGCAAATGGATAAACAAAACTGCATTCCTTAATGGATTTATTAACAAAGAGTTGTATATGATGCAACCAGAAGGTTTTGTCAATCCGAAAGGTGCTAACAAAATGTGCAAGCTCCAGCGATCCATCTGTGGACTGGTGCAAGCATCTCGGAGTTGGAATATACGCTTTGATGAGTTGATCAAAGCATATAGTTTTATACAGACTTGCGGTGAAGCCAGTATTTACAAGAAAGTGAGTGGGAGCACTACAGCATTTCTGATAAGTATATGTGAATGACATATTGTTGATCGGAAATAATGTAGAATTATTCTGTAAAGCATAAAGGAGTGTTTGAAAGGAGTTTTTCAAAGAAAGACTTCGGTGAAGCTGCTTACATATTGAGCTCCAAGATCTATAGAGATAGATCAAGACGCTTGATAAGTTTTTTCAATGAGTACATACCTTGACAAGATTTTGATGTAGTTCAAAATGGAGCAGTCAAAGAAAGAGTTCTTGGCTGTATTACAAGGTGTGAAGTTGAGTAAGACTCAAAGCCCGACCACGGCAGAAGATAGAAAGAGAATGAAAGTCATTCCCTATGCCTTGGCCATAGGTTCTATAAAGTATGTCATGATGTATACCAGATCTATTGTATACCCTGCACTGATTTGGCAAGGGAGTACAATAGTGATCTAGGAGTAGATCACTGGACAGCGGTCAGAATTATCCTTAGTGAAATAAGGATATGTTTCTCGATTATGGACGTGACAAAAGGTTCGTCGTAAAGGGTTACGCCGATGCAAGTTTTGACACTAATCTAGATGACTCTAAATCTCGGTCTAGATACATATTGAAAGTGGGAGCAATTAGCTAGAGTAGCTCCATGTAGAGCATTGTTGACATAGAAATTTGCAAAATACATGTGGATCTGAATGTGGCAGACCCGTTGACTAAGATTCGCTCACAAGCAAAACATGATCACACCTTAGTACTCTTTGGGTGTTAATCACATAGCAATGTGAACTAGATTACTGAATCTAGTAAACCCTTTGGGAATTGGTCACATGGCGATGTGAACTATGGGTGTTAATCACATGATGATGTGAACTATCGATGTTAATCACATGGTGATGTGATCTAGATTATTCACTCTAGTGCAAGTGGGAGACTGAAGGAAATATGCCCTAGAGGCAATAATAAAGTTATTATGTATTTCCTTATATCATGATAAATGTTTATTATTCATGCTAGAATTGTATTAACCGGAAACGTAATACATGTGTGAATACATAGACAAACAGAGTGTCACTAGTATGCCTCTACTTGACTAGCTCGTTAATCAAAGATGGTTATGTTTCCTAACCATGGACAAAGAGTTGTTATTTGATTAACGGGATCACATCATTAGATGAATGATCTGATTGACATGACCCATTCCATTAGCTTAGCACCCGATCGTTTAGTGTGTTGCTATTGCTTTCTTCATGACTTACACATGTTCCTATGACTATGAGATTACGTAACTCCCGTGTGCCGGAGGAACACTTTGTGTGCTACCAAACATCACAACGTAACTGGGTGATTATAAAGGTGCTCTACAGGTGTCTCCAAAGGTACATGTTGGGTTGGCGTATTTCGAGATTAGGACTTGTCACTCCGATTGTCGGAGAGGTATCTCTGGGCCCTCTCGGTAATGCACATCACATAAGCCTTGCAAGCATTGCAACTAATGAGTTAGTTGCGAGATGATGTATTACGGAACGAGTAAAGAGACTTGCCGGTAACGAGATTGAACTAGGTATTGAGATACCGACGATCGAATCTCGGGCAAGTAACATACCGATGACAAAGGGAACAACGTATGTTGTTATGCGGTCTGACCGATAAAGGTCTTCGTAGAATATGTGGGAGCCAATATGAACATCCAGGTTCCGCTATTGGTTATTGACCGCAGACGTGTCTCGGTCATGTCTACATTGTTCTCGAACCCGTAGGGTCCGCACGCTTAAGGTTTCGATGACAGTTATATTACGAGTTTATGCGTTTTGATGTACCGAAGGAGTTCGGAGTCCCGGATGAGATCGGGGACATGATGAGGAGTCTCAAAATGGTCGAGACGTAAAGATCGATACATTGGACGACTATATTCGGACATCGGAAAGGTTCCGAGTGGTTCGGGTATTTTTCGGAGTACCGGGGAGTTACGGGAATACGGGAGAAGAAGTATATGGGCCTTATTGGGCTTTAGGGGAGAGCGAGAGGCAGGCTGCGCGCCCCCCCAAGGCCTAGTCCGAATTGGACTAGGGGGAGGGGCTGCGCCCCCTCCTTCCTTCTCTTCCCTCTTCCCATTCCTTGTCTCCTACTCCTAATACTTGGAAGGACTCCTAGTTGGACTAGGAAAAGGGAATCCTACTCCCGGTGGGAGTAGGACTCCCCTAGGGCGCGCCATACAGAGGGTCGGCCCTCCCCTCCTCCACTCCTTTATATACAGGAGCAGGGGGCACCCCATAGACACACAAGTTGATCCACGTGCTCTTATTCTTAGCCGTGTGTGGCGCCCCCTGCCACCATAGTCCTCGATAATATTGTAGCAGTGCTTAGGCGAAGCCCTGCGATAGTAGTACATCAAGATCATCACCACGCCGTCGTGCTGACGGAACTCTTCCCCGACACTTTGCTGGGTCGAAGTACGGGGATCGTCATCGAGCTGAACGTGTGCTAAAACTCGGAGGTGCCGTAGTTTCGGTGCTTGATCGGTCGGGCCGTGAAGACGTACGGCTACATCAACCAAACGCTTCCGTTGTCGATCTACTAGGGTACGTAGATCACACTCTCCCCTCGTTGCTATGCATCACCATGATCTTGTGTGTGCGTAGGAATTTTTTTTGAAATTACTACGTTCCCCAACATGGTCCGCATGTGGGAGAGATAGAAAGAGGAGAGTGGTGCACAAGGAGACAAAGTGTGCTTGTTTTGAAGTGGGGGTTGTGTGTGAGGTGAGTGTGCGACAACCACATAACTAGGGAGATAGACATTTGTGGGCGACGTTTTGTGTGTATGGGAAAGATACACTCTACATAGTGCGTGTGCTTGGGAAAGAGAGATGCCGGGAGACCTAGATAGAGAGTGGGGGAAGAGATGTGTGCATGCCCAAGAGATAAAGTGATAGAGACCTATATTGGGGTCCGGTCTTTAGAAGAGAGAGGGGTGTTAATGTGCTCGTGTGTTGGTATTTGGGGGAGAGAAAGACTTCTCTGTGTGTGGGGCGGCGAGGGGGGGGGGTTGGCTTCAGATAAAGAGTGAGGTGTCTATATTTGAGGGACTTTAGCGTAATTGAGATACACATGGTCAATAGTGTGTGCACTCAAGGTTGATCAATTTGTTTCACAGTTTGGAATATGAGATAACGATACTTTTGAACATGTGTGATATACTTTGATGTACCAGAATTACAAACCTAAGATTGGAATTTTGGAATTCGACTCAATCATTAGCTTTTGTAATTCATTTAAACAGAGGTACATTTTTAAGCCGGGATTTCGTGATTTCAAATTCATATATCAAACCTAGAGATATACACATATGGGCATGTTCAAACTTTATAATCATCCACTTTATTCATACACATACACATTTTTGCTTTTGTCATCATATTTAGGATAAACACATTTGCAATTTCATTTGAATTGGACCATATGATGGTATTTCCTTGTAGTAGCTCAATGATCCATATTTGAATTGAATGGACAATCTAAGTTTCGAGTTGGAGACATTGATTTTCAAAACTTGCACTTTTTTTGTGTGCAAAACAAACAAATTCTCGGCCATGATATCATAGTCGGCCGTACAAGATCATAATATAATTTCAGGCGCCAAAAGCTTTCAAACTTCCCGCTCACATCGAAATATCTCGCGCCCGAAAGTTTAGCCCTGCGATATTCCTGTTTTACCCCTGCCACATGAACGGAAAAGGGCTGCTTTGGTAACTCCATTGTTTTCCCCTCTTTGCCCCCAACATTCTTCCCCAGAGCCCCTCCCCTTCTTCTCCCCGACCCCCAATCACGACAAACCACCGAATCTAGTCCTCCGCCGCAGCGGTGGACCTCACACCCCGACGGATCTACCTTCCGCACCTTGGAACCCCCAACTGCCAACTCACCACTTCACCGGAGCCGCTTCAGCGACTGGCTTGTACACCGCTCCAGATCTCCTTGACCGCCATCATGGTCCACCGGACCGGATCTGCTTAACCGGCGCCCTTGTCCACCACAGTGTAGGCCCTTCACTGACTCCCTCGTCCGTCCCTTCGCTGGCCCTTCATACAAGCCCTCGTCCGCCGCAACAGATCCACCTCACCGAAAGCACTGTACAACGCGCCCGCCGAAGCCTTCGTCCACTGCACCGGACCCGCTCCACGGACGCCATATTCAACTCCACCGGCCCTGCTTTACCGACGCCACAGCCTCATCAGGTTATTTCGATCTGTACTCCATCAGTTTTTCTCTTTATTGTGCAACTATTCACTTAGCACAGATGAGCTTTCTTGTATGTCGACAGACGCCGCAACCGTAGCATCGGAGCCGCTTCAGCGACGGCGACAACCGGCCCAAACTCAACGGCAACACGAGCACCATCGACAATCCTTAGCTATCAAGTATGCCAATGATACCCATACGCCGCCAAGAATCAGGTACTATTATCCAACGACCGGCGCCTACGTTCACTTTCTTAGCATAAGCACCGCACCTTTGAATTTCTTCAGGGCATCATTCAGTTTTTCATGAGACGCATTATTCTGCTTGCACCTGTAGGGCCATACTTCTGGCAGTGAACATGTTACATGTGCTAAATTACATACCAATGCACATATAGTTAATATGCTTTAGTTTTGTCCTAAGTATTACTGTACTTCCTAGATATCACTGCCTACTATTTTACTTCTTTCATGCTATATTTGTGATAATGGTGTTGTTCTAATGCCACCTGTTGGTTCCATCAGACTGCTTCATGTTCTCTATGCTTAATTACACATCAGCAAACTAGCATGTGGTTCCGCTGGTTTTTGCTCATTTTACCCTACATTTTCTGATGCTAGCTATTACATCGCTGCTACGAGCATGTGTTCATTAATTTTGTGTGTGTTCTTGATCTTACCAAGTTGCATGACTAAGTTGATGCTTCTATTAATTATGGAGCTACCAACCCCATCAAGCAACATATTTGTTGTAGCGACCAGACCTCAAACAGTCTGATCTCTGTGCTCCGGTGTCATCCCTGGATCAGTAATGCTGACACCACACAGTACTTCGAAGGATTTATAGCAGAGTGGCAATCACACACTTCTTACATCGTTGTCTCCAAAGAGAACTTATTACAATAATATGGCTTAAGGCCATCTAATATCGATAACAGCGGAAGACTTGGAAGATAAATGGGTCCATCAACTCCAACGGCATCACTGAGTATAGAACCACGACCTAAAAACACCTCAATCGTCGTCTGAAAAGTCTGCAACATTAACGTTGCAGCCAGAAACGGGTCAGCACATGGAATATGCTGGTAGAGTAACACATAGAGAATAATGGAATGAAACAGCTATACTATATGCATATTTGGCTGGTGGAAAGCTCCATGGTTACTGTTTTGCGTAAAGCCAGTTTTTCCCTACTGCAAAGGAATAAATTTATTTAACTATCATGGTGGTTGTTAAACATTGAGAATGGTTGACAGCATTCTCAATCCCAATTAAAAGTACAATTAAAACCCAACAATATTAATTAGAAGTAACATGATGAGATTCACATGATATTCAAGTACTAGATACTCAAGATTGTCCATAACCGGGGACACGACTAATCATGATTAGTTTATTACACTCTGCAGAGGTTTGCGCACTTTTCCCCACAAGACTCGATCGCCTCCGTTGGATTTCTCGCACTACTGGTGTTTGAGAAACGGATGACCGAGACACACTCTTTCAGAAGCGCTAGCACCTTACGATGGATAGACCGGTACACCTACTTCCCCTACATCTGCTAGTCTACCCTGTAAGAGTTTGCACGACTTAGTCAACTATGCCAGAGCCCATAATGGCTTGTGGCTGCACACGTAAGTATTTAGTATGAAAGATCTTATGATCCCTTTGAGCCTGGGTGGCGGTCCAAAATAAAACAGGCAAGTCCTGATAGACATCAGGTGCCTCAATCCACCCAGATGTGTGTTTAAGTTGCCACCTTAGATAAACCCTTAAAATTATCAATCTCACATCTGTCATGGATATCACTCACCCAATCCACGTCTACTAGCATAGCATGGCATAATAAGCAAACGTAGAAGTAACTCCCAAAGGTTTCATAATAAACAAGGAATAGGTACTACCTCATCTACTTCCCATCCCACAATTTAATTAGATCCTAATCATGCAATGTGTGAGGATGGATCTAATGCAATAAAACTGGGTTGTAGAAAAGGTATGATCAAAGTGTTACTTGCCTTGCTGATGATCCGCGAGTCCTAGAGATTCGAAGTAATAGGCGGCGC
The DNA here is from genome assembly GCA_034509565.1 of Triticum monococcum. Lineage (NCBI taxonomy): Eukaryota > Viridiplantae > Streptophyta > Magnoliopsida > Poales > Poaceae > Triticum > Triticum monococcum. Next base: position 547,251,659 of record CM067843.1, on the reverse strand, counting down.
AATCTGGGTAATCTATCGCAGACAAACAACAAGCATACAATAAGTACTCATCTAATGCACAGGTAAAACTCGAACAAGAGATCGAACCAGATAGTTCAACTTAAGAACTCCGGTTACAAAGAGAGAAAGAACCAAACAAAGAAACCGAAAACAAACGGCAGAAGAGAACAACTCGGTTCTAGCAAGTTGAAACTACGTCAAATTTTACCGTAGCAAAAACTTAGTTAAAGTTGGTTAGACGGAACGGCGGTTTCGAAACGAAACTCCGGGCGCTTGAATCACCTGATTCCGATAAATGATCGAGAAAATAGACTAGAAAGAAGATCGGATCTGAGATCGCGATCGCGGAATAAATCCGACGGAAAGAAAAAGAAGAACGGTTGAACGAACGGACGTTCGTTAACCTAGAAGAATCCGGTGATCACGTTCGTTAGGACGAACGGTCCGGCGAACGGTCGCTAGTCAACTAAATCGGAAAAGAAGACGGATCCGATCTAGGGTTTCGGAGAAGAAATCTGATCGTAAAACCGATCTATAAAACCGAAACGATTTCGCAAAGAACCGGAGAGAAAAACGAATCGGAAAAGAAGAATCGGAACGATTAGAAGAAAACGATCCGATGAAAAGAAGAGATGCGGCGCGGGGCTACCTCCGGCGAGGTCTCCGGTGTGGGGCTCCGGCGGCGTGGGCGTGGGGCGGCGGCGGCGTGGGCAAGGGGCGGCGGCGGCAAGGTGCGGCGGCGGTGGTGCGGCGCGCGGGTGAGGGGCGCGGCGCGGGGTGTGGGCGCGGTGGTGCTTGGGGCTTTGGGGCTTTGGATTTGATGGTTTAGAGGGGGGGTGTAGGAGTATTTATATTGGGGAGGGGGGATTTACTTGGGGTAGGGGACAAGGAATTAGACTAGGACTAGGAAAGAAAAGAGGGAAGGAAAAGATCTAGAAAAAAACGAAAGTAGGACAAAGTCCTACTAGGAATCCACAAAGGACGGCGGCGGCGGCCTCCTGCGCCTGGGCCGCTCGCGCGGTGCGGCGCTGGCGCTGGCGCCTGGCCCGGCCGGCTGGCTCGGTGGCTTGGGCCTTTGGCCCAAGTCGCTGGAATTTTTTTTAAACGGTTCCACGCTCGGAAAAAAAACAGAAAGAGATCTAAACGAACTCCAAAACTAATAAAGTAAATTTTCCCCGACTCCTAAAAATGAGTCGAACAAAATGAACTTTTCTCCGGGCCTAAAATGCAATTTTTGAAAACGCGCATTTTTCCCTATCTAAATAAAAAGGCAAATGAAACTCCGACAAAACCAATGATCCCCTTTTCAAAATTTGAGAAGACTCAAATATGAAAATAACGAAATCTCCAACTCTCTCCGAGGGTCCTTGAGTTGCGTGAAATTTCTAGGATCGGAAAAATGCAAGAAAATATCATATGCATGATGATCTAGTGTATAACATTCCAAATTGAAAATTTGGGGTGTTACAAACCTACCCCCCTTAAGATGAATCTCGCCCTCGAGATTCGGGTTGGCTAGAAAATAGGTGAGGGTGGTCCTTGAGCAAATCTTCTTCTCTCTCCCAGGTGGCTTCATCCTCTGAGTGGTGGTTCCACTGAACTTTGCAAAACTTGATAACCTTGCTGCGGGTAACTCTGCTGGCAAACTCGAGAATCTTGACTGGTTTCTCCTCATACGTTAGGTCGTCCTTCAACTGAATCGCTTCAAGCGGTACTGTATCTCTTAACGGTACCTCCGCCATCTCGGCGTGACATTTCTTCAGCTGGGAAACATGGAATACATCATGAACTCCTGACAGTCCCTCTGGTAATTCCAACTTATAAGCGACTTCTCCCATACGTTGCAAGATCTTATACGGTCCAACGAAACGCGGTGCTAACTTTCCCTTAACTCCAAAGCGTTTAACTCCTCGAAGTGGGGATACTCGAAGATACACTCTGTCTCCGGTTTCGTAAACTGTCTCCTTGCGTTTAGAATCTGCGTAGCTCTTCTGCCTGGACTGGGCTACCTTGAGCCTATCGCGTATCAACTTAACTTTCCGTTCAGACTCCTTAATCAAATCGGGTCCAAAGAATTGACGGTCTCCAACTTCGTCCCATGACAATGGTGTCCTGCACCTCCTTCCGTACAAAGCTTCGAAAGGTGCCATCTTCAAACTGGTTTGGTAACTGTTGTTATAAGAAAACTCCGCATACGGAAAATTATCGTCCCAACTAGATCCATAATCTAGTGCACAAGCTCTCAGCATATCTTCCAAAATCTGATTAACTCTCTCAGTCTGTCCATCTGTCTGCGGATGAAAAGCGGTACTGAACTCTAGCCTGGTTCCCAAAGTTTCATGCAACTAATTCCAAAACTTTGAGGTAAATTGGGTTCCTCTGTCTGATACAATACTCCTCGGAACTCCATGCAAACAAATGATCCTAGTCATGTATATCTTTGCCAACTTAGCACTGGTGTAAGTGGTCTTGACTGGAATGAAATGGGCTACCTTCGTCAAACGATCAACTACTACCCATATTGAGTCATATCCTGCTTTCGTCCTGGGTAGTCCTATGATAAAATCCATGCCTATCTTATCCCACTTCCATTCGGGTATCGGCAATGGTTGCAACAATCCAGCTGGCTTCTGATGCTCTGCCTTTACTCTATGACATACGTCACAAACTGCTAGATATGCTGCAATATCCTTCTTCATTCCGGTCCACCAGAATGTCTCCTTCAAATCCAAATACATCTTGGTATTTCCTGGGTGAATCGAATATGGTGAATCGTGTGCCTCTTGCAAAATCAACTTCCTGATCTCCGGGTCATTTGGCACGTAAACACGGTCCTCAAACCATAGGGTATCGTGCTCATCCTCACGAAATCCATTTGCTTTTCCTTTGCTTAGTTTCTCCTTTATAGCAGCAATCTCCTTGTCAGATTTCTGAGCCTCTCTGATTTTATCCATCAATGTGGACTAAATCTCCAATGCTGCCACATAGCCTTTCGGAACTATCTCTAAACTTAGTTCACAAAGGTTTTCTGCTAACTCCGTGGGTATTTCTCCCGTCATTAATGTATTGACATGGCTCTTATGGCTCAATGCATCAGCTACTACATTAGCTTTACCGGGATGGTAATTCAACCTCATATCATAATCCTTGATGAGCTCCAACCATCTCCTTTGTCTGAGATTCAACTCCTTCTGCGTGAAAATGTACTTCAAACTCTTGTGATCCGTGCACACCTCACAATGATTTCCAATGAGGAAATGTCTCCACGTCTACAATGCATGCACTACGGCTGCTAGCTCCAAATCATGCGTGGCATAATTCAACTCATGAGGTTTCAGTTGTCGTGAAGCATACGAAACAACTCTCCCTTCCTGCATAAGTATCGCTCCAAGTCCTCGACGTGAAGCGTCGCAATATACCTCATAATCCTTGGTCTGATCTTGTAAAATCAACACTGGTGAGGTAACCAATCGTTTCTTCAACTCCTGGAAACTAGCCTCACACTCCTCAGTCCAATTGAACTTAGTATCCTTCTTCAACAACTCCGTCATAGGCTTCGCAATCCTTGAAAAGTTCTCAATGAATCTCCGGTAGTATCCTGCGAGTCCAAGAAAACTCCGAATCTCTCCAACTGTCGTTGGTGCTTCCCATTCGGTTACGGTCTCAACCTTTGCGGGGTCAACTGCTATCCCTTCTCCGGATATAACGTGTCTGAGGAATCCTACTTCCTTCAACCAAAACTCACATTTGCTAAATTTGGCATATAACCGACGTTCCCTTAGTTTCTCCAGGCGGCGGCCTCCTGCGCCTGGGGCGCTCGCGCGGCGCGGCGCTCGCGCTGGCGCCTGGCCCGGCCGGCTGGCTCGGTGGCTTGGGCCTTTGGCCCAAGTCGCTGGAATTTTTTTAAACAGTTCCGCGCTCGAAAAAAAAACAGAAAGAGATCTAAACGAACTCCAAAACTAATAAAGTAAATTTTCCCCGACTCCTAAAAATGAGTCAAACAAAATGAACTTTTCTCCGGGCCTAAAATGCAATTTTTGAAAACGCGCATTTTCCCTATCCAAATAAAAAGGCAAATGAAACTCTGACAAAACCAATGATCCTCTTTTCAAAATTTGAGAAGATTCAAATATGAAAATAACGAAATCTCCAACTCTCTCCGAGGGTCCTTGAGTTGCGTGAAATTTCTAGCATCGGAAAAATGCAAGAAAATATGATATGCATGATGATCTAGTGTATAACATTCCAAATTGAAAATTTGGGATGTTGCATTTGTTCTTTTGGGGCTGGCACCTCGAACAATCATAAAAAAAGAGGGAAGTAGACATATCGTCGTGTATGCACACACCCTTCTTTCATTAGTTTAGATGAACCATTGATGATCAATTTGAACCAGTGCATGCGATTAAAATTAATTTTACCTAAATAGAGGGTGCAGAATAAACTACAACAAGTAGATTTGCAACCACGGGATGATGATGGTATCTTCAAAGAACATTGCAACAGCAGCGAGGCTTCACAGCAACATATGGTAAGCCAGTGTGTTTTAGTACATGTGAAATGTAATGCGGGTGGGCTACTTTCTTGGCTTGTTCCCTCAACCTGTAATCCTACAAAACAACAAATAGTTCAGTTGTCTGCTTTGCTGTATTACTTGATTCGAATGCTTGTTTGTTACTTGTTACGCTATACCTGAGTTGGCCAATATGTCAGTAGTGCCTGCTGTACTATCGTAAAGAAATGCATGCCTAGTTCATTGGAGTCCTTAAATTTTCCTCTGAACTTCATCACAAGACTGTCTTCATAGTTTATATGAGGCCACACCGTTAAGTGCTTTCTTAGATTATTTCAACTGCTTAGATGCCTTGGCAACTTAAATATAGCGGTGGTACACTCCCTTTCAACTAGGGATGTCAACTGGGTCCCGTTTAATCCCGATTAAAGTCCACTAGTGGTATGATAGTTCAAAAGAGTTTTTGTTTTTTGAGGAAAATGAACCAAGGAGCTAGCAAAAACTAACTAGATGGGACTGGCGGATGACGTTTATCTGCCACTTACATCCCTAGTTTCATCTTACCATTTTAATTTCTTTTCGGCTGATGCTGCTTCGAACCATTTAAATATAGGTTGCCATGCTCGGCAATAATTCATATGTTGTTTACCATGTAAGCTTACTGCCTGGATCATGCGATAACTATCTCTTTCTTATGTCCAGTGGCAACCTTTCAGGATGTCGTTCATACTAGGACACAATGTACAACCCCAGAATCTATTTGTGGAAGCAGTGCACCATCCATGTTACCAGATGGTAGCAGTTCAGAGGCAACACCGCCAGAGAGCAGTCTGAGAATAGATATTATAGTTCTTGAGGTTCTACTAGAGGCAGAGAGAGATGGTGTGGCTGCCATGAATGTGGTAATCTCGATCTTGAAGCGGGAAATTATGCAATTAGCTGCACACATTATGCAAGCAACCCAAGAATTGGAGGAAGTAAGAATGTTGGATTTGAAGATGGAGGAGGTCCTGCTGCTTCTGCTATCTGAAGCCCAGGGTAATCCCAGTTCTTCTTTAGATAGCAGTTGAAATTGTCATTAGATTATTGTACTTGCATGTTGTGTCATGTCTCTGAATGGATTATATTGTAAGACCCCCTATGTTGTCCAAGTGTTGTAATGATCCGAATTTTTTAGGCGAGGTAATCCTCAATACTTGTATGATTAACATAAGGTGAACTATTTTTCGTGTGAGCATATTGTATTGGATGAAATAACTGTTTGACTCAAAGTGTATCCAACCTACTGAATTCGAAGATCACAACATTTCTAAATCATAATCATATATAAAGGTGGAATAAATCTTTGTTGTGGTTTTGAAGAAATAAATAACAAAACATAGAATTATCTATGGATATTCGTAATCGGATAAAAATTGGATTTGGATTTAGTTGCTAGGGCCCAGGGCAAATGTGAATGCTAATTCTCCCAAGTTTTGAATGAAGCGGCTAAACACCCACTATCATTTGTGGGATGCCCGAAGCAAGTGTTTGCGAGATGGAAATTACTGTCTACCCCTGACACTTGACATCCTTATCGACCGGATTTAAACTGTTGTCGATAGGGGTAGACTAGTAACTTCAATCAGATGTGACATGACAGCTTCTGAGCCCATTCAGACACAGTGGGCGCCAAACGTGGGCGGCAAAACACATTTGATTCAAGCTCGTCCGAAAGACATGTGTCTCTCCCTCCATTTCCCCATTCACCCATGGTGGGCAGCAAAACAAACTCTCCTCATCCAAAATCGATGTAGGCTAATATTTTAAATAGGGGTAGATGTGTAACTTCCCTCAGACGTGACACAACCACCCTACCTGTTAGCCCCATTCATACACCGTGGGCGCCAACCGTGGACAGCAAAACACCCTCTCATCGCCCAAAATCGTTACCGGCAAATATTTGGGAGATGTGAGATTACCGTCCTATCGCCAACCGACATGATGTCCGAAATTTTAAACGGGGGATAAGTTCGTAACTTTCTCACATTTCAGACAAGCGCGTCCCAAAGTTTGAGATCCCCCTCCCCCTCCATTTCCCCATTCATACACCATCGGCGCCATGACAACCTTCCCACTGCGGCCAGCCTCCTCCGTCCGCCACCCCATCCTCCACCTTGCCGGAGCCGCTACCCCTACCCCGTCGTCCACTGCAAGAGATGGACGTCTCTCATCCATGGCGCCGGACCAGGATCCTTTCATCGTGTCGTCTCACTTCATCGGTGTCGTCATCCACTTTGTCGTTCCCGTTCCTACGACCACCTCGTCCACGGCAACAGGACTTATCCCCCAACCCGGTCGTCTGCCATCTAAAGTATTCTTCCCCGCCGCTGACAGCCATCGCACCCGCGGCACCCTCAACGTATCAGCAGGGGCCTACACGGTGTCGCAAGAGAGGTGGTACTCTTCCAAATGTGCTTAAGTTATTGATCTCACCCGGAAAATAGATCTTAAATTGTTTACTGTACTTTTCTTCTTCGTACCAAATCATAGTAGCTAGTTGAATGCAAACATTGGTTGTGAAGTAGCTTTGTCCGGTTTGCACCTTCAGATCCGCCATGTCACGGTCACTATACTCGTAAAGCTTATGGTTTCCCCTTTATATTCACTACCATCATCGTAGGTGCTTCACTGCTTCGTGTCGTGCTAGCACTGCTCCTCAAGACCTCAACCCATCAAGCGAAACAACATGCCACTCATAATTCCAAAGCTTACGTGTTGAAATACAAATCTGATATGATGCTCATATTACTAAAATAGAGAACGTTTAATTGGTCACCTAATGTTCCTATATTCGTTTAGAAAAGCATATGCGCCACCCACTGGTCCAGCTAGTTCCACTTTCCTGATTTTACTCTTGATGCTTAGGGTTTTCCCCTTTTATCTACTCTACTATGATCTGTGTAGATGCTTTCTGTCATACTAGCATTACTCCACCCTTCAATCTAAACAACACAACACTCAAAATTCCAAAGCTTAGTTGTTCAAATATGATTGTGATATGATACTGATATTAGTTAACAGACACATCTAATTGGTTAGCTAAAGGTCCCACTTGAGTTTCCAAATGCATGTCGTGACATATAGAGAGACAACAGAATTGCATTTCTTTGTCACTTGTTGACTGTACTTTCTTGTCCATACCAAATCTTAGTTGTTATTTCAAAGCAAATATCAGTTGCTAACTACCCTTTGCGCGGTTTGCAGCTTCAGATCTGCCATCCCACTGCCACGGTCAACACTATAATCATTCATGCTTACGTTTTCCCCATTTTATGATGACCACGATCAGCCTGTGTGGTTCGTGTCATAATAGCACTGCTCCACCCATCGAACTAAACAAGCTTAGTTGTACAAATTCAAATATGATATTATGCTGATATTAGTAAAACTGAGATATGATTAATTGGTCAGCTAAATGTTCCTACTTTAGTTTCGAAATGCATGTGAGCCACATATGGAGAGACCGGAAGGAATAGTATTTCTCTGTGCGCTCTGGTTCATCATGGGTGGCCAACCAACATTGTATAGAAAGACTTGTAATATCTTCAATCTGCTTGCTCTTCTGCTCTTCTTTAAGATGATCCTCTTCTCTTGCGGGTGACTGGCCAGGTCGAGTTATTCTCCCTTAGTATATTTTGAATCTGTCAAGTCAGGTCGACTTGTTCTTCTTTACTATATGTTGAAGCTTTCATCTGCGAAGTATCATCACTTCTGGAGCTCTCATATTTTGAGTAGTAGGCCACATTATATTAATGCACACACCAAATTACAGCATGCATGGCACCTCTTAGAAGAATTGCAGAGATAGCACAAAGGGGTTTACAGGGAGGAAGTATTGGATTAGAATCACTTCTGCATTACAAATATAATCTCACTTGTTTTTATGTTTTCATGCATGTCAGGTATTGAACATTATCAAAATGAATATGAGAATGGGCGCACGAGAGGAATATTGCGGAACAATCCACTGGCTAACAAACTTGGCATGGTGGAGGATGGCCTATCTTATTCACGCATCAAGGAGCATGCTCTAACTTGGCAAGGTTGTATTGGTCGCACATATTTTGCATCTGACCTCTTGCATTACTTCTACTTTGTTACACCATCTGCTTAGTTTAAGCATCATATATGAGTATATGCCATACCTATCCATTTTCTATACCTATTCCATGTGTCGTCCTACTATGTTTTTCCAGTCAAATGTTGTTCTTTCATAATAGATGTCCAAAAGGAAGAGGGTGATTGCAGATCCTCAAGGAGTACAAACTAGGTATTTGGAAACGGTAGTGATACCTGTTAAATCAGATATATCAGCAGCCATAGAAAACACAGGCCCAACTATAACAGACTTTACCCCTACTCCAGTGGCCAAACCCCTATTAGAACTACTGACAACCCAGCGTCGGGTACTGTCTATGATATCAATTCAAACTTTGAACTCCTAAATTTCTGCATGTGCCTTACCTTCTCTCTTGTATGAAAACTAATTTCAGATGAATCTCCTTGCTCAAAGGATCATAGGATCTCATGACAATACTGGGCTATGCATTGCTCCTGTGAGTACCTCTTGCCCTTTGTCAGCATACTTACACTCATTGTTGTTTGATTATGTAGCATCACTGTAAATGTTCGCTTCTTTATCCTCCCTTTGCTTGAAATTATAAGATCTATATTTACCCTTAGATAAATGTAGAATTAACACAATGGTTATGAAGTTTTGGATTGCTCATGTAAGTACATGTTGTCATGTACTCCCTCTGTATCGAATTAATTGTTGATCAATTGGATGTATTTAGAACTTAATAGTGCTAGATACATCCATTTGAGAGACACCTAATAACGGACGGTGGTGGTATTACTGTAAATGCATCGCGAGATAATTGATTGTCTAGCATTACTCTGCATCTTATCTGCCCTGCCCTCCACTTTCTCCAAATTATCATATCTACATTTACTCTTACCAAAATGTTGAATAAAGCCAATGCCACTACACACGTTGATGTCTGCATTCCTCTTGTCAGTACCTTTTGCCTTGTAACAATGTACTTAATTAATTGCTATTTGATTATGTATCATCAGTCTACACCTGAGCTTCATTATCCTCTATTTTCTTCCAATATTATTTGATCTATATTTACTATTTGCAAAATTTAGAATAATGGCAATGCTTATAAAGAATTTTCTTTGGGGAATTTATTGAATTATCTTTCCATCAACATGGAGAAGGGCTTTGTCCAGCCTGAGTTAACATGTAATGTAAGTTCATCCTTCTCAAGCCTTCAAACTTTGTTCTAGTATAGATGTGGATAGGCATCATTTCCTCCACTGTTGTTTACATCTGATTGGATGTTTGCAACAACTACCAGTTTTAAATTGTAGTTGTAAAAACATGTTCCTTATGCAGAACGGATCCATTTATTTGCTTATACAATTGTGAAACCTGTTACGTGTCTCCTTGTTTCTCTTTCAGAGTCGTATCTCTTATGCGAGGCGGAACTTTAGGAAAGATAGTGAGCCAAACCATCTTGAGGACAGCGAGATGACCCCAAGGTCCTGTCTTGATGAAGATAGTGAGTTGAAGCTACTCACCAACACGTGTGAGACAACCTCTGTCCAGTCGCTGCCTCAATCAGTTCGACTTCTTCAGTCTCAACTTAAAGCGGAAAGGCTTGCTTCAGCTCAGCTCCGACTTGAAGTCAAAGATGTAATGAAGATGTCAGGGCACTGCCTTGCGCACTATGGTGCCATATAGCTAGGGATGAAGCATCTATCGTTGACACAATTGAGGACTCATCAGCTTGTTCGGCTGCTTGCGGGGCCTGAGCTTCCCAGGTCTAGTGCCTTCTAAAGTGCTCTCAGTTTTGTATATTCTTTTGTCGGCGTGTTTATATGCACTGGTGGCGACCTTTGATGCCCAGTGTATGTAATCCACGGTCATGTTGTGCTTTATTATCACCGGTAGTGAACTTTGATTCCCAGTGGATGTAATATGCCGTAATTTCTTTGTTGTATAGTCAAGGTTTATTCTTTGTTCGGTATGTTGTAATTTAGGCCGGAACGTTCAGTGGATCTCAGTGTTGTTGGTCTTCAGGCCGGCCCGTTACTCATATGGGCCAAAACATGGGCCTATAATCATCTTGGGCCATTAGCAGGTCTAAACCTATAGTAGTTTCCCGCCTTTAACAGGCCATGGGCTACATATTTACTGTAGTGACACTGGGCTTCCTATGAGCCGTAGAAACAATGGGCCTTCTACGGTCCGTAGAAACAATGTGCCTTCTACGGGATGTAGAAACAATGGGCCTTCTATGGGCCGTACCATCAATGAGCCTTAGACGGGTCGTATGATCGATTAGCCAAACATGGGCCATAAACAGACTGCGTTATGGCCGTAAACAAGCTAGAGTTGGAGTCGTCCGTTTCTTGGGTCGACCATAACGGGTCATTGTTAATAGGCCGTATTTGATGACGCTGTGAAAACGGCCCAACGTATTAATGGGCCACAAATGGGCCGACTGTAACCACAGGCTGCATTTGGCCCACAAGCAGAAAATGGCAGTAACGGGCCGTAAGTAACCGAATGCTGGAAATGAGCCCAAGAATAAATGGGCCCTGAGAAGGCCAAAAGTTAACATGGGCTGCAAACGGCCCAATGGATTAATGGGCCGTTAATGGGTATAAAGTGATACACTATTCAATACAGGCCAGTTTCACAACGAGCCGTTAATGGGCCAAGATTTACAAAGGGCCTCATATGGGCCGAAAGACGTCATGGACCATACATGGGCCGAAACTTAAAATGGGATGGAATCATATTGGACGGCCCAGATGACGCCACATCTCCTAATTCAGATAGGTCGTAACGCGCCCTGGGTTAGCGGGCTGTAAATGGGCTATATGCGAACAGGCCGTTAACAGGCTTTCCGTGGGCCAGCCCGCCACCTTTTTACCAAGTCAAAAGGGCTGGCCTTTTCATAGGAATGGGCCTCTGTTCGGCCGTGCCACGTGTCTACGTATCATAGGCGCCTTCGGTCCAATGAGTGGATGACATCTGTCCCAACGGTGAGCTGACACGTGTTTCCTCCAGCCAATGATGATTTTACACGTGGAAAATCCCAAGTGGTTGGGGCTGTTAGCGGGTTATCGGATCTAAAACCGGACCCGATAGCTTAATGGCATTCCGTTACGGTGGATGCCATGTGTCGGTCACCCTTGACGAAAGCACTTCTGTGACGCGCGATTTATCGTCATGGAAGTGGACACTTCCATGATGATAATTTTGGTAATGTCATGTAACACTTCTACGACAGCACAGGTATGACTATCTTGATTCTGTCATAAAATTGTCATGGATGTACATGCATGACGAAAAACGTGACCTACTGTGAAAAACATGTATCATCATGGAAGTGTATTTTTTTTGTAGTGCCTCTTCTCTTCTTGTACGTACTCCATTTGTATCTCACTTCATGTGGCTTCGCACTCACACAATTTTCCTATTCTATGAACCTGTGTGTGCGTGTGTGTGTGTGTGTGCGCGTGTGTGTGTGTGTGTGTGTGTGTTTAACAGCATGTGTGTGTTAGAGAGAGCGACAGATCGACCTACTCCTATAGAGAGATGGTGTGTAGTGTACGATTTTAGCCGCGAGAGTGAGTGCATCCTCTCGTTTCCGGGCGTCCGGTAGGGACGGGCGAACAGCTGCCACGCCCGCTCCTGACCAGCCTGGCCCACTCAAAGCCCCTCCATCGCTCGCGCGCGCTTACCGCCCGAAACGGTAAGCGCCGCTCCAAAGAATCGGTGCCGCATTCATGCCCGGGCAAAGCGGACGCGACCTCTCACTGGCGCCTGCGTTGAAGGGAGAAGCGGATTGAAGAGTGATGGTTACTTCGTCCGTCCAACTTACTGCTGGGTCTATGTGATTTGACGGCTCATTGGTCATTATTACTGAGGTGGTAGGACTGCTGGATGTCCCACGCTTTCGGTAAAAGGAGGTACTACTAGATTACAATTTTCTCCATTTTTATGGCGGAGGAGTGCAAGAGTAGTGAAAACACGGAGGCTTAGTGGTTACATGGCCCACCTCACACTATAACTTTATTTATAAATGATGCGGCACCTACTACTCGTTCTCCTATAAACCTTGCGCTTGGCATCTCCAAACTATTAACCTTGCGATTGGCTCTTTGCCTCTTTGGGAAGTCGAGCAATAATGGTACTGTAGTATATATCATTCTGGTTATATGAGACCGAATGAATTGTTGCACGTCTACCACATGGCGAGGGTCGAGGGGCGAGGGAGAGTGCGTACTATTACGTTCCTTTCAATATGGACTACATAGGGAGCAAAATGAGTGAATCTAAACTCTAAAATACGTCTATATACATCAGTGTTTGTTGTATGTACTAGTAGTTCATATTGAAATCTACTAAAGGGCGTATATTCCAAACAATATGATAATCTCTCGAACCAAGGTAAGGACGAGGAGTAAACGGAGGGAGTACTAGTAAAATTTTCTCCGCGTCCTACGAGCCACCGCACGCATTGGCGAGTGAGCGGGCGTAAGGTGTAGTAAGCAAGCTTCACCTCATCCTGTGAGCCACCGCGCCCATGGGTGGGGGAGACGGCGTACAAGCAAGCTTCTCCTCGTTCTGCAAGTTGACGGGACACATCAAAAGTACTCCAGTGTATAGAGCCATGCCTCTAAGGTAGGCCCCACATGGTTTGCCTCTTTTTTAACATAACGCGTCAAGTCGCAATTTGTTTGTTCACCCGTGGTAGACGATCCTCCCTCCATCTAGTGGACAACCAGTACACGTGTCAAATTACCACGTGGGCTGCCTTTTCATACAAAAATGAGCTCCAGCGTGTACCCGCGCGGGTGTGGTTGGGAAAGAGACGGGAGTACGTGCGTCGTGCGTGCACCTCTTCTCTTCGTGCATGTCCCGCACCTATTTGGGTGTGTGTGAGAGATACAAACCTAGACAAATGGCTTGTGCGTTCATGAGTGTTTCTTGTTTTTTGGGGGGGGGGAGGTTGATTTCGTGAATATATTTGTGGGAATATGTGTCGATGACATCTCAAACAAAATTTTGCATGCAATGTGTGTGAAATGGAGGCCTATCCATATCATATATAGAGGGTCGGGCGATCCACGATAAGAGAGGGAGGGGTCATAGATATCGATAGAGTCGAAGATAGGATCAAGTGGGTGGGTGCGAGATCGATGAAGAGAGCCATCGAAATTGTGTGTGTGTGTGTGCGCGCGCGCAAGTCAAAGATATAAGGCGACTAACCTAGCTATCGGAATGTCAGAGGGCACAGGTCAAGTTTGTGTGTGGCAGGGAGACATGACTAGAGCGCTCGATGTATCAGTGTGTGTGGGGGGGGAGGGGGTGGGGGAGGGGTAGGCAGATGCCTAACTATAGAGGTAGAATGACTCGTATATGTGTTGAGAAGGAGAGACCCAGCTATGTCTTGAGGGAGATCGGTCGACATCCATACATAACTGAAGGACGGGAAATAGGATGGGACAGAGAGAGGGAGAGGACAGAGAGAGGGAGGGAGAGGGGTAGAGTGCTGGATGGGTGATGGAGTTTCTTCTCGAAGATGGTGGGAGAGGCCTACTAGACAAACTGAGGGTGGAACTGCAATATTATCAATAAGAGAGGTGATGTGTTTTTGTGTGTGCGTGTGCATGATAGATCTGTCGGGACACATCCATGGATGATGAAGGGGAACCATGTGTTTGGTAAGCAAACCTAACTAGATCGGTAGATCAATTGTTGTTTGTCGGGGGAAGGGAGAGACATAACTAATGAGGTAGATCGATCGATGCGTGGGAAAAAACGAGTTATAAGGACCTAGCTAGCTATATGTATAGCGGGAGATCGGTCGGTGTACGTCCATTTGTTAGAGGCAAATAAGGCCCGACGAGACGGATAGACAGAGAGAATGGAGCTAGGAGGTGGTGCGAGAGGCCCAGCTACTAGCTAGATAGGGGGAGGAGTGTGCGGTTGTGAGGTCGATGAAAAGAGGGGTGAGAGTTTACACGTCTATGGGACCGTATGAGAGACACGAGGCAAGGACACATAAAGGAGGAGATTGAAGGTGCATGTGTATGTTGTAGGCAGACATCACTAGAGAGGTTTATCGATCGGTGTGTGTCGGAAAGGAGTTGTGGAGACTGTGGGAGAATGACCTAAAGAAAAAAATGAATGTGCGCGATGGATAGAATGCTGAGGGAGGGGGAGGGCGAGGAGGGCGTGTGCATGCACGAGAGAAAGTTAGTGCTAGCTACAATGGTTAGAGGATTGTGTGGGTGTAAGAGACTAACAAAGATCGTAATTTGATATGAAAGTGGATTCATATATTTGAATAGGAGATCATAGTTTTTTAAACATATGCATGCATGAATATAGTGGTGATACGCGTGTTGTGGTTTTGCACATGTTATACCATAATGTGATAATGCATGGCGTTTGCAACTCACAGCTAAATGTCGAACAATCTAAACCATACTATACATAGAACAATTTCACATTTTATTTGAATTTGTGATAATGTGTGGCGTTTGCAGCTTACAACTAAATATCAAACAATCTAAGCAATACTATATATCGAACATTCTCACATTTTATTTGAATTTGTGGAAATGTGTGGTGTTTGCAACTCACATCTATACTTGTAGGCGTAGGGGGCGGGGCACCATACATAATGTGATAAACATCCACCGAATCCTTGAGACCAAGATATTCCATTCCTACCATATGAATCTTGATCTCTAGCCTTCCCCAAGTTGCTTTCCACTCAAATCTTCTTTCCACCAGATCCAAATCCTATGAGAGAGAGTTGAGTGTTGGGGAGACTATCATTTGAAGCACAAGAGCAAGGAGTTCATCATCAACACACCAGTTGTTACTTCTTGGAGAGTGGTGTCTCCTAGATTGGCTAGGTGTCACTTGGGAACCTCTGACAAGATTGTGGAGTTAAACCAAGGAGTTTGTAAGGGAAAGGAGATCGCTTACTTCGTGAAGATCTACCGCTAGTGAGGCAAGTCCTTTGTGGGCGATGGCCATGGTGGGATAGACAAGGTTGCTTCTTCGTGGACCCTTTGTGGGTGGAGCCCTCCGTGGACTCGCGCAACCGTTACCCTTCATGGGTTGAAGTCTCCATCAATGTGGATGTAGGATAGCACCACCTATCCGAACCACGGGAAAAACATCCGTGTCTCCAATTGCGTTTGAATTCTCCAAACCCTTCCCTTTACATTCTTGCAAGTTGCATGCTTTACTTTCCGCTGCCAATATACTCTTTGCATGCTTGCTTGAATTGTGTGATGATTGCTTGACTTGTCCTAAAATAGCTAAAATCTGCCAAGAACTAAAATTGGGAAAAGGTTAAGTTTTTATTTGGTCAAGTAGTCTAATCACCCCCCCCTCTAGACATACTTTCGATCCTACAGGATCCAATGGATCTCTCCTCTTTGAACAAGCTCTTGGATCGCATCGCCGCTCTGGGAGTCGCTACGGACTACGATCGGATTAGCCTTAAACCCGACCAAAGGGAGATTAACTCTCCGCCGGTCACCCATCAAATAGCGGTGGTGGAGGAACAATGCGGCGTTTCTCCCTCTATCCTGAGGACAAACTATGTCCGGATTCCCGAGCTCTTCAAGCCGGATACTCGCTCACGGGAGGACATCTCCCTAACCCTGAACCTGGAATCAGGTCGCATACCGAACTCGTGGAGCAACATCCCGGAGTCCGAACTTCCAAGATCGGAAACTCCCCCACCCCGGGATCTCAGATTGGGTCAAGGTCTAGACTTAAATCCACCCACCCACCCAGATACAAACGATGTTTCCCACATTAGGCAAGCGCCCCAAGAGACAATACATCACTATTGGGCCAGATTCCTCCTTGTAATGAACAAGGTCGAGGACTTTCGCGAGGAAGACGCAATTTCGTTCTTTTGCAACAATTGCATGGACAAGGGGATCCTCAACACCATAAGTCGCCGCGACATTGCACACTTCGCCGACTTGGTGGCCATAGTACGGAAATATTGTGCGATGGAAAGTGCCTGGAAAACCAAAAGACAATTCTGGGATAATCCGGCCCTGACAAAACCCCCAGTCCGAACTAAAAGGGTTCACTCTCATAAGTCTCCCAACTCAATTATAAAGAAACAAAAGCCCACTACAGAGCGTGGAACCGTATTGGAGGGATGGCTTAACGGGCCCTACAAAATTCATAGTACAACGGATGCCATACCAACACATAGCCTTAGAGCATGTTGGGTACTCCGGCAGGTGGCCAAAAGCGGTGAGGATCTCCTCATCCAAAACACCACAGAACACCTCCCCGGGGATCACGATACAGTCTAGCAGTCTTCGAGACCTTCGCCTCAAATAATAGGCGTAAGCGAGTACTCCACAACATTGCCGAAATCTGCCACATGGCAGCAACAAATCCATGGAGCGACACGGCTATCACCTTCAATGCCAGTGATGAACCTCAATTCCGAACAACCCGAGCACCAGCTGCTTTGGTCCTCTGTCCAATTGTGGACGGCTTTCGGCTCACTAAAGTGCTCATGGACGGCGGCAGCGGATTAAACCTCATTTACGAGGAGACCCTTCAAAAAATGGGAATAGACAGCAACCATATAGAGCAAAGTAGCACGACCTTCCGAGGAATTATCCCTAGTCGGGAGGCACGTTGTGCTCGGAAAATCACACTAGATGTGTTATTCGGCACTCCGGAGAATTACAGGTCCGAAGAAATCACATTCCAAGTGGCCCCGTTCAGCAGTGGATACCACGCCCTTCTAGGGCGGGATGCATTCACGATTTTCCAAGCCATAACCCATTACAGGTACATGAAGCTCAAAATGCCCGGACCCAATGGAATCATCACTCTAGCTAGTGATCCGGACATAGCACTCCGCGCCGAGAACAAAACAGCCGCACTGGCCCTCGAGGCATTATCCGAAGCCCTTGTGGCGGAGGAGTTAACCGCGCTGCGCTCCACAGTGGACAGGGACGACGTGATACTAGACAAAAGATCCAAGTCCACCTCCTTTAAACAAGTGGACGAAATAGTCAAATTCCAAGTCCATCCAACGGATCACACAAAAACAGCATCCATCGGGGCACAGTTAAAACCCGCTGTAGACGCCGCACTACGGGAGTTCCTGCGCGAGAATTGGGACATATTCGCCTGGCATCCTTCAGACATGCCAGGAATCCCACGCAGATTGGCCGAGCATAGCCTTAATGTTCTAAAAGGATTCAAGCCCGTCAAGCAGACCCTTCGGCGTTTCTCTGAACCTAATAGACAAGCCATGGGAGAGGAGCTAGCCAAGCTACTGGAGGCCGGATTCATTAGAGAAATAAAACATCCGGACTAGCTAGCAAACCTGGTGATGGTACCAAAGAAGGACAAATCCTGGCGCCTATGCATCGACTTCAAGGTCCTTAATAAGGCTTGCCCAAAGGATCCCTTCCCCCTCCCTCGCATCGCTCAAATCATTGAAGCTACTGCAGGACACGAATCATTGTGCTTCCTCGACGCATACTCCGGTTACCACCAGATTAAGATGGCGGAGTCCAATCAAGCCGCAACGGCATTTATCACTCCATACGGCCCTTTCTGTTTTAACACAATGCCCTTCGGGCTAAAAAACGCCGGCGCAACGTATCAGCGCATGATTCAGACATGTCTGGAAAAGCAGATCGGCAAGACAATGGAGGCATATGTAGACAATGTTGTCATTAAAACCAGACACATCGATTTCTTAATATATGACTTGAGGCTCACGTTCGACAATCTCCGAACATACGATATTAAGCTCAATCCAGAAAAACGCGTTTTCGGCGTACTCGACAGAAAGCTCCTGGGCTTCATCGTCTCCAGTAGAGGAATTGAAGCAAATCCGGCTAAAATCTGAGCCCTGTCGCAGTTGGCTATCCCATCCGACCTCAAGCAAATCCAGAAGTTAACTGGATGTGTGGCGGCCTTAAGCCGCTTTATCTCCCGATTAGGAGAAAATGCACTCCCCCTTTATCGCCTTCTTCGGAGCACCGAACACTTCGGGTGGACGGACGCAGCCACGACCGGATTGGAAGACATAAAAGCCATCCTGGCCACCAACCCAATCTTGGCCGCACCAAATGTCGGCGACCGATGCTATTATATATAGCGGCAACGCACCAAGTTGTAAGTGCAGTGCTCTCGTTGAACGAGAGACAGATGGACATAAATTACCACTTCAAAAGCCGGTATACTATGTATCTACCGTCCTCACTCCATGCAAATCACGGTACCCACATTACCAAAAGATAGCATATGCGGTATTCATGGCATCCCGGAAATTACGACACTACTTTCAAGAGTGTTCAGTTACGGTGGTCTCTAAAGTACCACTCAACGACATAATAAACAACTGTGATGCCATGGGACGGATTGCCAAATGGGCCATCGAGCTCCTCCCGTTTTACATAACATACAAACCACGGCGAGCCATCAAGTCGCAAGTACTGGCTGACTTCATCACCGAATGCACAGAAGCCGAACTCCCTAAAGAGTACAACGCGTACTCCAATTGGATCATGCACTTTGACGGCTCTAAAATGCTGGCTGGTCTAGGGGCTAGCGTCGTCCCGACGTCCCCCACCGGAGATACAGTTCAATACATACTCCAAATACTATACACAGACTCCAATAACGCAGCCGAATACGAGGCCCTATTACTGTTGGGGAATGTAGTAATTTCAAAAAATTTCCTACGCACACGCAAGATCATGGTGATGCATAGCAACGAGAGGGGAGAGTGTTGTCTACGTACCAACGCAGACCGACTGCGGAAGCGATCACACAACGTAGAGGAAGTAGTCGTACGTCTTCCCGATCCGACCGATCCAAGCACCGTTACTCCGGCACCTCCGAGTTCTTAGCACACGTACAACTCGATGACGATCCCCGGGCTCCGATCCAGCAAAGCTTCGGGGAGGAGTTCCGTCAGCACGACGGCGTGGTGACGATCTTGATGTTCTACCGACGCAGGGCTTCGCCTAAGCACTACAACGATATGATCGAGGTGGAATATGGTGGCAGGGGGCAACGCACATGGCTAAGGAACGATCTCAATGATCAACTTGTGTGTCTAGAGGTGCCCCCTGCCCCCGTATATAAAGGATGCCAGGGGGAGGGCTGGCCGGCCAAGCCTATGGAGGCACAGGAGGAGTCCTACTCCTACCAGGAGTAGGACTCCCCCCCCCCCCAATCCTATTCCTAATAGGACTCCCAAGGGGGAAAGAGAGAGAGAGAGGTGGCCGGCCACCTCTCCTAGTCCTAATAGGACTAGGGGAGGGGGGAGGCGCGCAGCCCACTATGGGCAGCCCCTTTCACCTTTCCACTAAAGCCCAATAAGGCCCATATGGCTCCCGGGGGGTTCCGGTAACCTCCCGGTAATCCGGTAAAATCCCGATTTCACCCGAAACACTTTCGATGTCCAAATATAGGCTTCCAATATATCAATCTTTATGTCTCGACCATTTCGAGACTCCTCGTCATGTCCGTGATCACATCCGGGACTTCGAACAACCTTCGGTACATCAAAATGCATAAACTCATAATAACTGGCATCGTAACGTTAAGCGTGCGGACCCTACGGTTCGAGAACAATGTAGACATGACCGAGACACGTCTCCGGTCAATAACCAATAGCGGCACCTGGATGCCCATATTGGCTCCTACATATTCTATGAAGATCTTTATCGGTCAGACCGCATAACAACATACGTTGTTCCCTTTGTCATCGGTATGTTACTTGCCCGAGATTCGATCGTCGGTATCCAATACCTAGTTCAATCTCGTTACCGGCAAGTCTCTTTACTCGTTCCGTAATACATCATCCCGCAACTAACTTATTAGTTGCAATGCTTGCAAGGCTTAAGTGATGTGCATTACCGAGAGGGCCCAGAGATACCTCTCCGACAATCGGAGTGACAAATCCTAATCTCGAAATATGCCAACCCAACATCTAACTTGGAGACACCTGTAGTACTCCTTTATAATCACCCAGTTACGTTGTGACGTTTGGTAGTACCCAAAGTGTTCCTTCGATAAACGGGAGTTGCATAATCTCATAGTCATAGGAACATGTATAAGTCATGAAGAAAGCAATAGCAACATACTAAACGATCGGGTGCTAAGCTAATGGAATGGGTCATGTCAATCAGATCATTCAACTAATGATGTGACCTCGTTAATCAAATAATAACACATTGTTCATGGTTAGGAAACATAACCATCTTTGATTAACGAGCTAGTCTAGTAGAGGCATACTAGTGACACTAAGTTTGTCTATGTATTCACACATGTATTATGTTTCCGGTTAATACAATTCTAGCATGAATAATAAACATTTATCATGATATAAGGAAATAAATAATAACTTTATTATTGCCTCTAGGGCATATTTCCTTCAGTCTCCCACTTGCACTAGAGTCAATAATCTAGATCACATCACCATGTGATTAACATCGATAGTTCACATCATCATGTGATTAACACCCATAGTTCACATCGCCATGTGACCAATACCCATAGGGTTTACTAGATTCAGTAATCGCTATGTGATTAACACCCAAAGAGTACTAAGGTGTGATCATGTTTTGCTTGTGAGAGAATCTTAGTCAACGGGTCTGCCACTTTCAGATCCACATGTATTTTGCAAATTTCTATGTCAACAATGCTCTGCATGGAGCTACTCTAGCTAATTGCTCCCACTTTCAATATGTATCTAGACCGAGACTTAGAGTCATCTAGATTAGTGTCAAAACTTGCATCGGCGTAACCCTTTACAACGAACCTTTTGTCACGTCCATAATCGAGAAACATATCCTTATTTCACTAAGGATAATTCTGACCGCTGTCCAGTGATCTACTCCTAGATCACTATTGTACTCACTTGCCAAATCAGTGCAGGGTATACAATAGATCTGGTATACAGCATGACATACTTTATAGAACCTATGGCCAAGGCATAGGGAATGACTTTCATTCTCTTTCTATCTTTTGCCGTGGTCGGGCTTTGAGTCTTACTCAATTTCATACCTTGTAACATAGGCAAGAAACTCTTTCTTTGACTGTTCCATTTTGAACTACTTCAAAATCTTGTCAAGGTATGTATTTGTTGAAAAAACTTATCAAGCGTCTTGATCTATCTCTATAGATCTTGATGCTCAATATGTAAGCAGCTTCACCGAAGTCTTTCTTTGAAAAACTCCTTTCAAACACTCCTTTATGCTTTACAGAATAATTCTACATTATTTCCGATCAACAATATGTCATTCACATATACTTTATCAGAAATGTTGTAGTGCTCCCACTCACTTTCTTGTAAATACAGGCTTCACCGCAAGTCTGTATAAAACTATATGCTTTGATCAACTTATCAAAGCGTGTATTCCAACTCTGAGATGCTTGCACCAGTCCATAGATGAATCGCTGGAGCTTGCATATTTTGTTAGCACCTTTAGGATTGACAAAACCTAGTGGTTGCATCATATACAACTCTTCTTTAAGAAATCCATTAAGGAATGCAGTTTTGTTTATCCATTTGCCAGATTTCATAAAATGCGGCAATTGCTAACATGATTCGGACAGACTTAAGCATAGATATGAGTGAGAAACTCTCATCGTAGTCAACACTTTGAACTTGTCGAAAACCTTTTTGCGACAATTCTAGCTTTGTAGATAGTAACACTACTATCAACGTCCGTCTTCCTCTTGAAGATCCATTTATTTTCTATGGCTTGCCGATCATCGGGTAAGTCAACCAAAGTCCATACTTTGTTTTCATACATGAATCTCATCTCAGATTTCATGGCCTCAAGCCATTTTGCGGAATCTGGGCTCATCATCGCTTCCTCATAGTTCGCAAGTTCGTCATGGTCTAGTAACATGACTTCCAGAACTGGATTACTGTACCACTTTGGTGCAGATCTCACTCTAATTTACCTACGAGATTCGGTAGTAACTTGATCTGAAGTTTTATGATCATCATCATTAGCTTCCTCACTAATTGGTGTAGTAGTCACAGGAACAGATTTCTGTGATGAACTAATTTCCAATAAGGGAGAAGGTACAATTACCTTATCAAGTTCTACTTTCCTCCCACTCACTTCTCTCGAGAGAAACTCCTTCTCTAGAAAGGATCCATTATAAGAAACGAATGTCCTGCCTTAGGTTCTGTGATAGAAGGTGTACCCAACAGTCTCCTTTTGGGTATCCTATGAAGACACATTTCTCTGATTTGGGTTCGAGCTTATCAGGTTGAAGCTTTTTCACATAAGCATCGCAACCCCAAATTTTCAGAAACGACAACTTTGGTTTCTTGCTAAACCACAGTTCAGATTGTGTCGTCTCAACGGACTTAGATGGTGCCCCTTTTTTTAACGTGAATGCAGCTGTCTTTAATGCATAACCTCAAAAACGATAGTGGTAAATCGGTAAGAAACATCATAGATTTGTACTATATCTAATAAAGTACGGCTATGACGTTTGGACACACCATTAGGCTGTAGTGATCCGGGTGGCACGAATTTGTGAAACTATTCCACATTGTTTTAATTGAAGACCAAACTCGTAACTCAAATATTTGTCTCCGTGATCAGATCGTAGAAACCTTATTTTCTTGTTACGATGATTCTCCACTTCACTCTGAAATTCTTTGAACTTTTCAAATGTTTCAGACTTATGTTTCATCAAGTAGATATACTCATATCTGCTCAAATCATCTGTGAAGATCAGAAAAATAATGATACCTATCGCGAGCCTCAATATTCATCGGACCACATACATCAGTATGTATGATTTCCAACAAATCTGTTGCTCGCTCCATTGTTCCGAAGAACGGCGTTTTAGTCATCTTGCCCATAAGGCATGGTTCGCAAGTATCAAGTGATTCATAATCAAGTGATTCCAAAAGCCCATCAGCGTGGAGTTTCTTCATGCGCTTTACACCAATATGACTTAAACTGCAGTGCCACAAATAAGTTGCACTATCATTATTAACTTTGCATCTTTTGGTTTCAATATTATGAATATGTGTATCACTACGATCGAGATCCAATGAACCATTTTCATTGGGTGTGTAACCATATAAGGTTTTATTCATGTAAACAGAACAACAATTGTTCTCTAACTTAAATGAATAACCGTATTACAATAAACATGATCAAATCATATTCATGCTCAACGCAAACACCAAATAACACTTATTTAGTTTCAACACTAATCCCGAAAGTATAGGGAGAGTGCGATGATGATCATATCAATCTTGGAACTACTTCCAACACACATCGTCACCTCGACTTTTACTAGTTTCTGTTTATTCTGCAACTCCCGTTTCGAGTTACTACTCTTAGCAACTGAACCAGTATCAAATACTGAGGAGTTTCTATAAACACTAGTAAAGTACACATCAATAACATGTATATCAAATATACTTATGTTCACTTTGCCATCCTTCTTATCCGCCAATCACTTGGGGTAGTTCTGCTTTCAGTGACCAGTCCCTTTGCAGTAGAAGCACTTAGTCTCAGGCTTAGGACTAGACTTGGGCTTCTTCACTTGAGCAGCAACTTGCTTGCCGTTCTTCTTGAAGTTCCCCTTCTTCCCTTTGCCCTTTTCTTGAAACTAGTGATCTTGTCAACCATCAACACTTGATGTTTTTCTTGATTTCTACCTTCGTTGATTTTAGCATCACGAAGAGCTTGGGAGTCGTTTTCGTCATCCCTTGCATACTATAGTTCATCACGAAGTTCTACTAACTTGGTCATGGTGACTAGAGAATTCTGTCAATCACTATCTTATCTGGAAGATTAACTCCCACTTGATTCAAGCGATTGTAGTACCCAGACAATCTGAGCACATGCTCACTAGTTGAGCGATTCTCCTCCATCTTTTAGCTATAGCACTTGTTGGAGACTTCATATCTCTCAACTCGGGTATTTGCTTGAAATATTAACTTCAACTCCTGGAACATCTCATATGGTCCATGACATTCAAAACGTCTTTGAAGTCCCGATTCTAAGCCGTTAAGCATGGCACACTAAACTATCAAGTAGTCATCATATTGAGCTAGCCAAACATTCATAACGTCTGCATCTGCTCCTGCAATAGGTCTGTCACCTAGCGGTGCATCAAGGACATAATTTTTCTGTGCAGCAATGAGGATAAACCTCAGATTACGGATCCAATCCGCATCATTGCTACTAACATCTTTCAACACAATTTTCTCTAGGAACATATCAAAATAAACACAGGGAAGCAACAACGCGAGTTATTGATCTACAACATGATTTGCAAAATACTACCAGGACTAAGTTCATGATAAATTTAAGTTCAATTAATCATATTACTTAAGAACTCCCACTTAGATAGACATCCCTCTAATCATCTAAGTGATCACGTGATCCAAATCAACTAAACCATGTCCGATCATCACGTGAGATGGAGTAGTTTCAATGGTGAACATCACTATGTTGATCATATCTACTATATGATTCACGCTCGACCTTTCGGTCTCCATGTTCCGAGGCCATATCTGTATATGCTTGGCTCGTCAAGTATAACCTGAGTATTCCGCGTGTGCAACTATTTTGCACCCGTTGTATTTGAACATAGAGCCTATCACACCCGATCATCACGTGGTGTCTCAGCACGAAGAACTTTCGCAACGGTGCATACTCAGGGAGAACACTTCTTGATAATTTAGTGAGAGATCATCTTATAATGCTACCGTCAATCAAAGCAAGATAAGATGCATAAAAGATAAACATCACATGCAATCAATATAAGTGATATGATATGGCCATCATCATCTTGTGCTTGTGATCTCCATCTCCGAAGCACCGTCATGATCACCATCGTCACCGGCGTGACACCTTGATCTCCATCGTAGCATCATTGTCGTCTCGCCAATCTTATGCTTCCACGACTATCACTACCGCTTAGCAATAAAGTAAAGCATTACATCGCGATTGCATTGCATACAATAAAGCGACAACCATATGGCTCCTGCCAGTTGCCGATAACTTGGTTACAAAACATGATCATCTCATACAATAAAATTTAGCATCATGCCTTGACCATATCACATCACAACATGCCCTGCAAAAACAAGTTAGACGTCCTCTACTTTGTTGTTGCAAGTTTTAC
This sequence comes from Triticum monococcum, assembly GCA_034509565.1. Classification (NCBI taxonomy): domain Eukaryota; kingdom Viridiplantae; phylum Streptophyta; class Magnoliopsida; order Poales; family Poaceae; genus Triticum; species Triticum monococcum. The sequence goes on along the minus strand of CM067843.1, from coordinate 547,225,872 downwards.
GTGGCTGCTACGGGCTTTAAGTAAGAACCAATCTCACCTACGCATCAAAACCACAACGATAGTTTGTCAAATAGACTCCGTTTTAACCTTCTCAAGGACCGGGCGTAGCCACACTCAGTTCAACTAAAGTTGGAGAGACAGTCGCTCGCAAGCCATCTATGTGCAAAGCACGTCGAGGGAACCGGTCTCGCGTAAGCGTAGCGTAAGGTTGGTCCGGGTCGTCTCGTCCAACAATACCGCCGAACCAAAGTATGACATGCTGGTAGGCAGTATGACTTGTGTCACCCACAACTCACTTGTGTTCTACTCGTGCAAATAACATCAAACCATAAAACCTAGGCTCGGATGCCACTGTTGGGGAACGTAGTAATTTCAAAAAAATTCCTACGCACACGCAAGATCATGGTGATGCATAGCAACAAGAGGGGAGAGTGTTGTCTACGTACCAACGCAGACCGACTGCGGAAGCGATCACACAACATAGAGGAAGTAGTCGTACGTCTTCCCGATCCGACCGATCCAAGCACCGTTACTCCGGCACCTCCGAGTTCTTAGCACACGTACAGCTCGATGACGATCCCCGGGGTCCGATCCAGCAAAGCTTCGGGGAGGAGTTCCGTCAACACGACGGCGTGGTGACGATCTTGATGTTCTACCGACGCAGGGCTTCGCCTAAGCACTACAACGATATGATCGAGGTGGAATATGGTGGCAGGGGGCACCGCACACGGCTAAGGAACGATCTCAATGATCAACTTGTGTGTCTAGAGGTGCCCCCTGCCCCCGTATATAAAGGATGCCAGGGGGAGGGCTGGCCGGCCAAGCCTATGGAGGCGCAGGAGGAGTCCTACTCCTACCGGGAGTAGGACTCCCCCCAATCATATTCCTAATAGGACTCCCAAGGGGGGGAGTGAGAGAGAGGTGGCCGGCCACCTCTCCTAGTCCTAATAGGACTAGGGGAGGGGGAGGCGCGCAGCCCACTATGGGCAGCCCCTTTCACCTTTCCACTAAAGCCCAATAAGGCCCATATGGCTCCCAGGGGGTTCCGGTAACCTCCCGGTAATCCGGTAAAATCCCGATTTCACCCGGAACACTTCTGATGTCCAAATATAGGCTTCCAATATATGAATCTTTATGTCTCGACCATTTCGAGACTCCTCGTCATGTCCGTGATCACATCCGGGACTCCGAAAAACCTTCGGTACATCAAAATGCATAAACTCATAATAACTGTCATCGTAACGTTAAGCGTGCGGACCCTACGGTTCGAGAACAATGTAGACATGACCGAGACACATCTCCAGTCAATAACCAATAGCGGGACCTGGATGCCCATATTGGCTCCTACATATTCTACGAAGATCTTTATCGGTCAGACCGCATAACAACATGCGTTGTTCCCTTTGTCATCGGTATGTTACTTGCCCGAGATTCGATCGTCGGTATCCAATACCTAGTTCAATCTCGTTACCGGCAAGTCTCTTTACTCGTTCCGTAATACATCATCCCGCAACTAACTTATTAGTTGCAATGCTTGCAAGGCTTAAGTGATGTGCATGACCGAGAGGGCCCAGAGATACCTCTCCGACAATCGGAGTGACAAATCCTAATCTCGAAATATGCCAACCCAACATCTACCTTTGGAGACACCTGTAGTACTCCTTTATAATCACCCAGTTACGTTGTGACGTTTGGTAGTACCCAAAGTGTTCCTCCGGTAAACGGGAGTTGCATAATCTCATAGTCATAGGAACATGTATAAGTCATGAAGAAAGCAATAGCAACATACTAAACGATCGGGTGCTAAGCTAATGGAATGGGTCATGTCAATCAGATCATTCAACTAATGATGTGACCTCGTTAATCAAATAACAACACATTGTTCATGGTTAGGAAACATAACCATCTTTGATTAACGAGCTAGTCTAGTAGAGGCATACTAGTGACACTAAGTTTGTCTATGTATTCACACATGTATTATGTTTCCGGTTAATACAATTCTAGCATGAATAATAAACATTTATCATGATATAAGGAAATAAATAATAACTTTATTATTGCCTCTAGGGCATATTTCTTTCAATTACACGGTCTCCGGATGGCAGTTTCCATGGCCATTCAATGCCTGGAGGTGCGTGGGGATTCAAACCTCGCAATATCCCAAATAAATGGAGACTTCGATGCCAAGGATCCGAAAATGGCGGCATATCGCAACGCCGTTCTCAAAATGTCAGCTCGGTTCGAGGGGCTTGAATTCCACCATGTGGCTCGAGAAAATAATCAGGCGGCGGATATCCTCGCCCGTGTCGGCGCTAAGCGCGACCCTGTCCCACCTAACATCTTCCTGGAAAAACTATTTAAGCCATCCGTGGTATGGGAAGGGGACACCGGCAATAACAGTTCGGACCCGGTAACAACACCAGATACCAAGCACTCTGACACAATCGGAGGCTCGGCCATTGAAATAACACCTTCAACCCATGTAATAATGGTCGTCATCGCCCCTTGGAAAGAGCAATTCCTGGGGCACGCTGCATCGTGCGGCGATCTAAATCCTACAAGGTCCATGAGGGAGAGCTTTATAAGAAAAGCACTACTGGAGTCCTTCAAAGGTGCATCTCCGAAGAGGAAGGGCGGAAGCTTTTGGCAGAAATCCATGCCGGACTCGGCGGCCACCACACTGCAGCCCGGGCCCTTGTAAGCAAGGCCTTCCGTATAGGTTTTTATTGGCCGACGGCCCGGGCAGATGCGTAGCATCTGGTCTAACATTGCGTCGGTTGCCAGCTTTTTGCAAACCAAAGCCATATGCCGCCTACCGCCCTCCAAACAATCCCCATTACTTGGCCCTTCACGGTCTGGGGGCTTGACATGGTTGGATCCCTTAAAGGGGGAACCCATAAGAAAAAAATACCTACTGGTCATGGTGGATAAATTCACCAAATGGATAGAAGCCAAAACCGTCAAGACGGCTGAATCCGGACCGGTGATAGACTTCATATCTGGGGTTGTACACCATTATGGCGTCCCCCACCACATCATCACTGACAACAACACGAATTTTACAACCGATGAGGTGAAACTCTGGTGCAGCAATATGGGCATCTCGACTATGCTTTTGTCTATCACCCGCAAACTAACGGTCAAGTTGAGCAAGCAAATGGTCTTATCATGAGCGGCATTAAACCCAGGCTAGTGCGGTCCTTAAAGGAATCAAACACGCACTGGGTAGAGGAGCTTGACTCCGTACTATGGGGGCTGCGGACCACACTGAATCGCACTACAGGATACACACCATTCTTTATGGTGTACGGCGCAGAGGCGGTTCTGCCTTATGACATAATTCATGACTCACCTCGAGTGCGCATGTACGAAGAAAAAGAGGCTGAGCTCGATCGGCAGGACAGTTTGGACGCCCTGGAGGAGAAGCGCGGCATGGCAAAGGCCCGTTCCGCATTTTATCAGCAACATGCTCGAAGGTATCAAAGCAGAGAAGTACGGGCCAAAACCTACAACGTTGGCAAACTAGTTCTACGTCTGCCGGAGAAGAAAAAGAACAAGCTCAAACCCAAATGGGAAGGTCCCTTCATTATTGACCAGGTTCTGACCGGTGGAGCGTACCGTCTGCGGGATGCATCGGATAATCGACTTGAGCCAAACCCATGGAATGCAGCCAGACTCCGAAGATTCTACGCCTAGCGCCGGACTATATGTTCGTCTCCTCACCTCCGTCAATTTTTTGCATATCTGTCTTTTCTCTCTTTCTCTCTTTTTATTTCTCATCCAGGCCCTAAAAGGCTAAACTTGTGTCTTGGTTACACAATAGTGCCGCGCTAGCCGCGCTCATTATACCTGGGGGCTTCTTATACAGAAGCTTAATATAACTTTTTTTGGCCTTTGTGTCCCACACATGTGTTATTCTTCCACATGTACCTTTTTCGCCATTATATGCATCGATATGACTTAAGTTTTGGCCAAGCTGGGTTGCCTGGCTCTTGTATTTATGCCCTACGTTCCCGTTAATTCGGCTAGGGCATAAGGGGAGCACCTCTGCGATTGTTACTGCCGGGTCAGCCTGATGTGTACCTCAGACTGGGTGAAGCCGAAAGCTAGCGTTCTTAAGGGAATATTCGGTCGGCGAACAAAAGATGACTTTTATTTAATTTGAAAAAATGCCCCCGGATGTTTATAGCCCGCGTTCCATTTTGCAGTTCGGACATGCACATTAGGGCATGCGTACCCAGGGAAAGGAACCCTTAACAGAACTATTCTCCCTGGAAGATGTTTCTTACTACCCATGTAATATAACATAGCTAGTTGGGTACTTGTCTCTTCAAGCACTTATGACCCCTACGCCTGGTTTCCATGCATACCCCGGTTTTTACATAATCGAGCAGGTATTCTGATACACTCCGGACTATCGGGTCCAGAGGTCGAAGCGAAAAGGTCCGCCATGACAAATGATTTACAATCCGGCTAGGGACATTACATATGTCACTTGAAGTACACAGTCACTAAGACTGATTAAATTCTTCTTTTAGACCATCCAACAAGCTGTCTAGCCTACAATCCTGTTGTGAATACTTTGCGGCTAATTCTACTTGATCATACACTAAACTGACGGGGATCTCCTTCCCATCAGGCCCCACAGGTCCGACCTCGGCCATGTGGTTTGGGTCCGCTTTGGTGTATCACGTATTCACCATAGCCCAGGCTTCCCTTGCACCTTGCTGGCAAGCTGATATCTTCCATAATCGGAAGCGCCGCCGCGCTCCCTTGAGCTTCTCCACAAGCTCTCCCATGCCTCCTGGCAGGGATGCGGATGGCCACAAGGCTTGGGAAATACCCTGCATCACCTACCGAACTTGCTCCTGCAGTTGTGAGAGCTCTGGTAGAAGATCACTCGAAGACCCGGGCATCTCTTCTGCGGGACGACCCGTCAGCATACCTGCAGACACAACTCTGTCAGTCGGTTTCTTCGCCGAACTCCTTTAAAAAGTTCATTCAAGCACTTACTAAAAATGCCGCGCCGTAGCCGCTTATTCTCCTTTACGGAGTCCGCTAGCTGGGCCTGGACATCTTTCAGTTCCTCGCCCAGCCGGGTATTGGCGTCTTGGAGATTGTTTTTATCCTGCCTGACTCGCATAAGCACGTGCTCACCAGCATTTAGCTGTCGATCAGCATGTGCCGCATTCACCACTACGGCCTCCGGATTCACTCCTGGGTCACCTGCAACATCTATTGTTAGATTTGCATACATGCCGCATACTACCTGGTACCTGTCTTCTTTGCAAGGGAAACGGGTGTTACCAGAGGGACCCTTCTCGGACTCCCTCAACGCGGCAACAGCGGCCCCTAGCTGGGCCTTGCACTCTTCCAGCTCTCGAGACAATTGGGAATTCTTCTCTGTAAGAACCTGCTCAAATAAATGACCCTTAAATCAGTTGTGTCAACTGTTTCAAGTCTCAGGGGCTACTAATACATAAAATCATTAGATTTACTACCCGTATATCCCTTACATACTGGTCTGTGGCTCTGGCTAGACCATTTTGAGTAGCACGGATGTACGCGTCTTCGGAATTGAAGGCATCAAATGCCTCTGGTGAGAAACAAGCGTCACGGATTATAGCCTAGCGACGCCTGTGATTCATGGTGCTCTCCACTTTAGAATTTGTAGCGAATAGCCTGTCCGCATCCTTTGTAGGAGGAACATCCGGCGTCTGCCTCGCGTTAGCTTCCGCCTCTATGTCCGGCCCTGGAGCCCGACTGGTCGAGGCGTGATCGGCAACCTCTTCGGATATAGTCTGACATGCGTTTTTTCTAGGAAACACGGATGTCATTATATTTTAAGCAAGACGACAAGCACGGAATGAGGTTTTGTGTTATACCTCAGTGCTGGCATCTCTGTCCTGACCGCCTTCCTTTTTTGCCTACCCGGCTTCGGTGCCCCTCGTTGGCGAGTTGCTGCAGGTTTGGCACGGCGTCCCGAAGGCCTTCCCTGTAAGACACCATATGTGTACGGTAGGTGAAGTGCATAAAAGGGGGATCCTTTTTTGGGAGTTGGGACTTTGGTTTTTCTTACGTGCGACATAGGGAGTAGTCCCGGATAGTCGGCCGTTATGGCCACCATGGCATCATCACAGCTCAGTTGATAGAATTGCCTGTCTACCAGCTCCAGGAATATGTCCGGATCCTCTTCAAGTCTAGGATCAAGGGCCTGGCCAGGGTCCTCCGGTTGTGGAGCTGGGCTGTTGACCTCCCTTACCGCTTTTTGCAGTTCCTGCCATGAAATGGCAAGGTGAGTACCTACGACGAAGAATGCGGGAAGGTTGAGAGTAAAAAGGGTACAAATCACCCAGCTCGGAGGGTTGTACATGGAGAATCCGTCCCGTGGTTTAATATGGATGAACTCCTCTTCCTCTCCCTTGAATAACTCGGACAGAACTTTTGCTAAAGCAGCAGAGGAGTTCGATCCCTTGCGCCCGCAACGGGTGGCATCGTCTTGCCCGTTAAAACACCACAGGGGGTGCCCTCGATATTGAAGTGGTTGCACCCTCCACATTATGTATATTGACATAACCTCGATTATTGTCAATCCTGATTGAGCCAGCGCTTTAATCCGGCTCATTAGATAAAGGACTTCTCCGTTATCTTCCTCCTGGGGGCTCCGTGGGCGCCAACTTCGACATTTTTCAGAGGAGCATTGTCGAACTCAGGAAGACCCCGCCGAACAGGGTTTGGAAGAGGGACATCCTCCATGTAAAACCACTCCGAAGGCCAGTCTTCCGACGTCTTCCTCAGAGTACCGGAGGGGTATCCGGTCTCGGCGATGCGCCATGTTTTGGCTCCGCCCACTTGATAAAAGTGACCCCTTCTGTGTGCGGGGCAGAAGGCAGAATAGCCTTTTCCATAGCTCGAAATGAGCCTCGTAGCCCAAAAACACCTCACAAATGGCAACATAGTCGGTGATGTGTAATATGGAAGCGGGGGTGAAATTATGCAACTGGAGGCCGTAAAACTCCAGGAGTCCGCGGAGGAACGGATGAATTGGAAATCCGAGTCCCCTTAGTAAGTAAGGGATGAGCCATACTCGCCCCCCCCCCCTTGGAGGGATTGGGGAAACTCTCCGCTTGCTCCCCGCCATTATAAGTGGCGAGCCCGGCTCGGACGGGGACCATATACGCCGGAGGGAGAAATCCCTGGGTCTGCAACTCTACTAATCGGTCGTGCGGGACGGAACACTTCTCCCAATCACTGGGTTTACGGCTATGGGAGCGAGAGGAGGAGCTGCGGTGGACGGCCATGATGGAATGGATTTTTCCGAGCATGCTCCGATGGATTCTCGCTATGGGAAGATGGTGTGGATTGGATCTAAGAATCCCCATCCCTTTAATAGGCGATTTATTTACCTGCTTAGGGGGGCAAATGTAAAAACGCCCTGGCTCGTCGCGTTCGCTCGACACGTGGAAGATGGCCCTTATTGGGCGCAGAAGCCAAGAAGTCCAACATTTATGGGAGTCGGACACTACTTAGCAGATATTCAGGATTGGGAGAAGAACCCGCCTTGCAATGCCGAAGACAATATTACGCGCCGGACTCATCGTCATTGAAGCCTGGTTTAGGGGCTACTGAGGAGTCCTGGATTAGGGGGTCTCCGGATAGCCGGACTATATCCTTTGGCCGGACTGTTGGACTATGAAGATACAAGATTGAAGACTTCGTCCCGTGTCCGGATGGGACTCTCCTTGGCGTGCAAGGCAAGCCAGGCAATACGAATATGTAGATCTTCTCCCTTGTAACCGACCTTGTGTAACCCTACCCCCTCCGGTGTCTATATAAACCGGAGGGTTTATTCAGTAGGACAACATACAATCATACCATAGGATAGCTTCGAGGGTTAGCCTCTACGATCTCGTGGTAGATCAACTCTTATAATACTCATATCATCAAGAACAATCAAGCAGGAAGTAGGGTATTGCCTCCATCAAGAGGGCCTGAATCCTGGGTAAACATCTTGTCCCCTGCCTCCTGTTACCATCCACCTTAGACGCACAGTTCGGGACCCCCTACCCGAGATCCGCCGGTTTTGACACCGACAGCAGGTGATGCCATGATTACTTGATTGCTTGTCGTGGTTTCCGTTCGTGCAAGCTAGATCGTGTCCCAGCCAGAATTCCTGCGAAGTGGAGTTCACCACCTTCATCGTTGTTCTGCTGCTAGAAGTATTCCACTGCTACGAGTTGTTTTGCTGTAAGCATAGAGCAAGTGTAGTATCGCAGGCATAGTGTCGTCGTGCTGATGTGCATCTTTATAACATCAGACCCTTGTATTATTATTCTTGTAATAAGAGCTGATTTATTCTATGTCAAGCAGTATCGTATTCCAGAGACTTCTCCTCGATCTCTGGGCTGGAATACGGGGCATTTCAGTTTCTCTGAGCTGGGGTGCCATAGGCTTGGTATCAGAGCAGGTCTGGCTGTAGGATGCCCTAGCTAGTGCGAGCGGTAGAAACCCGTAGAAATCGGTAGTATAGAGTTTGTCTTGTTTATTGCATATGGTTGATGTATTTGTTTGTTTCACAGCATGCATATAGCCTTATTATTTGCTGGTGAGGATTTATCTGGTGAGTGTAGATGGCATCGGTTCAGATCCACTACGGCTCAACCTCTGCATTTCCCCAGTTTCTTTTTCTTTCGGTGTTTGGTGTCATTTCTGTCCCAGCAGAGTGATGCCAAGTGATCCCGACACTGTTTGCAAAAATGGTGCTCGGGTATCACGCCAAATTCCTTCCTTCAGCCCCATTTTGTTTTGGTGGTAGACATGCTTCTACCCCGGGTCGTTCTTTTTCTTGTCGTGTTGGCAACCCTTAATGGTCTTAGTCATCAAGAAAGGGCAATGCCAACATACTTAGTTTCCCCGCTATCCTTATTTCTTGGACGAGTACGGATATTTTCTGTCCGCTTGATAATAATGTGGCAACGATATTTGTGTCCTGCTACATGGTTACCGAGTATGTCCTCGCCTCTGAGCTAGTCCAGGTTACTACCTGGCTAAGCTAGCACTTAGTGTAGCACTGTTTACACCAATCCTTCCACACCTTTATTCGTCCTCGTGCACATCGTCACAACATGCTAGATCATAGAACCAAAGATCCCGCGAGATTTGTGTGCTTAAGTAGGCATGCGTATTGTGTGACTAGCAATAATATGTGACATTGATTGTGTGTGAATTGATTATTGTTGTGTGCTCTTGTTTAGTTGAGTTTTCTTTTGCCTCTTTCTTTTTGGGCCTCGATGTTACATTATTTTTCCCCTATAAAGAGTTGCTCATCAACTGACACTGGACTTGAAGAAGTAATAAGGAGTTCAAATATTTGGGAAACTCAGCTAAACAGAATGGAATTCTTAGCCGACTGCAGTGAAATGGGGAATATCTGGTTTTGAGGCTGATAATCAATTTTGCATTAGTGTGCACTCCTCACAACAGTACTGATAAACTCAAGTCTACATTAGTACAAAATCCACACAGCAGTAATGGTCAAGTCAGCAGCAAGACAAGTCAGGTACAAGATCAATGGTATATTTTCCGTCAAAGACAGTCAAACAAAATTTTCTCATGCAAATAATCAGCCGCAAAATATTATGGGTGTGTGTGTGGCTTTCAGTTGCGTACCACGTACAATATATGACCAAATTACGGTCCAAGATACTCAGTCTTTTCTCAGCAAGATACTTGGTAAAAGTTTCTGACAGACGGAAATGAATTTTTTCTCAACAAGCCAACCCGAGGAGAAGCTTCTCAAGTATGGAACTCAGGCTTCTCCAGCACAATAATCCGACCAAGCCTCGTGTATAAGCTATATAGCCTTTTTCTGCATGATACCCAGACAAAAGCTTTGAGCAGAAGCTAACGAGTCTTCCTCAGCAAGCTATTCGGATGGATTTTCTCGTAAGCCACTCAGTCCGCGCCAGTATCACAATATTGCACCATCCTCACAGAATATGCGTCGGGACATATGTCTACCTCAAGGATCCGATGTTCGGTTGCATATGATTCTTACACATATGGTGAGCATGCATCCCCAATCATATCAGTCATTCATATGAGGTGCGGCAAGGATCCAACAAGGAAAGTAAGGATTCAACAACCTCATGGGTCAAGTAAAGGAAAATAAGCAGAGATACATCTCATGTAATACAATGATCGACAAGATCTAGGGATGACATCACAGAATCCATAGTGTTGACACGGTCATAAAGGTCATTATTCCCGCACCAAACAAGGTGGTATCAGGAAACCTTGTCACCTTCTTGTATGATTGGCCTCAGCAATGAGCTCCGTATAGCTGCAAACCCCGAGCATATGTCATATATGTGCGGACACAGGCACAAGGAATAATGTCAAAAATATTAATGACACCCATGGCCATACGAAGAATCAAGGACATGCATGGCCAAGTTATTTCAGCAAGGTATCCCGACAAAGAATATCGTGACCGTTAAAAGCTGAGACCGACCACAAGGGTATGATGATTTTTCACGACCATCAGGGTCCGGAAACCCCAAGTCAGTTGGAGGCCATAATTCCATATGGATCCACAAAGACATACACCTTCAGCGGCCTACGCTATTTACAAGGATTTTCATATCCCGCTGACCCGCTTGACATGCATATTACCAAAGATGGGTATACCGACAAAATGAGAAAGTCAAAAGCCGAATAATTCGCTCAGCCCCGGTATACTCGCTGACGGAATCAAGAACATGGTCAGTCTGTCAGGCAAAGCATTTGTCCGTCAGCCCCGTGTCGGGCAAAGTCTCAAGACGTAAATATTTGAGGTATGACATAGCTATAAGTCCATACTGAAGGAAATATGCCCTAGAGGCAATAATAAAGTTATTATTTATTTCCTTATATCATGATAAATGTTTATTATTCATGCTAGAATTGTATTAACCGGAAACATAATACATGTGTGAATACATAGACAAACTTAGTGTCACTAGTATGCCTCTACTAGACTAGCTCATTAATCAAAGATGGTTATGTTTCCTAACCATGAACAATGTGTTGTTATTTGATTAACAAGGTCACATCATTGAATGATCTGATTGACATGACCCATTCCATTAGCTTAGCACCCGATCGTTTAGTATGTTACTATTGCTTTCTTCATGACTTATACATGTTCCTATGACTCTGAGATTATGCAACTCCCGTTTACCGGAGGAACACTTTGGGTACTACCAAACGTCACAACGTAACTGGGTGATTATAAAGGAGTACTACAGGTGTCTCCAAAGGTAGATGTTGGGTTGGCATATTTCAAGATTAGGATTTGTCACTCTGATTGTCGGAGAGGTATCTCTGGGCCCTCTCGGTAATGCACATCACTTAAGCCTTGCAAGCATTGCGACTAATAAGTTAGTTGCGGGATGATGTATTACGGAACGAGTAAAGAGACTTGCCGGTAACGAGATTGAACTAGATATTGGATACCGACGATCGAATCTCGGGCAAGTAACATACCGATGACAAAGGGAACAACGTATGTTGTTATGCGGTCTGACCGATAAAGATCTTCGTAGAATATGTAGGAGCCAATATGGGCATCCAGGTCCCGCTATTGGTTATTGACCGGAGACGTGTCTCGGTCATGTCTACATTGTTCTCGAACCGTAGGGTCCGCACGCTTAACGTTACGATGACAGTTATTATGAGTTTATGCATTTTGATGTACCGAAGGTTGTTCGGAGTCCCGGATGTGATCACGGACATGACGAGGAGTCTCGAAATGGTCGAGACATAAAGATTGATATATTGGAAGCCTATATTTGGACATCGGAAGTGTTCCGGGTGAAATCGGGATTTTACCGGATTACCGGGAGGTTACCGGAACCCCCCCGGGAGCCATATGGGCCTTATTGGGCTTTAGTGGAAAGGTGAAAGGGGCTGCCCAAAGTGGGCTGCGCGCCTCCCCCCTCCCCTAGTCCTATTAGGACTAGGAGAGGTGGCCGGCCACCTCTCTCTCTCTCTCTCTCTTTCCCCCTTGGGAGTCCTATTAGGAATATGATTGGGGGGGGGAGTCCTACTCCCAGTAGGAGTAGGACTCCTCCTACGCCTCCATAGGCTTGGCCGGCCAGCCCTCCCCCTGGCATCCTTTATATACGGGGGCAGGGGGCACCTCTAGACACACAAGTTGATCATTGAGACCGTTCCTTAGTCGTGTGCGGTGCCCCCTGCCACCATATTCCACCTCGATCATATCGTTGTAGTGCTTAGGCGAAGCCCTGCGTCGGTAGAACATCAAGATTGTCACCACGCCGTCGTGCTGACGGAACTCCTCCCCGAAGCATTGCTGGATCGGAGCCCGGGGATCGTCATCGAGCTGTACGTGTGCTAAGAACTCGGAGGTGCCGGAGTAATGGTGCTTGGATCGATCGGATCGGGAAGAAGACGTACGACTACTTCCTCTACGTTGTGTCAACGCTTCCGTTGCGATCTACAAGGGTACGTAGATCAGACTCTTCCCCTCGTTGCTATGCATCACCATGATCTTGCGTGTGCGTAGGAAATTTTTTGAAATTACTACGTTCCCCAACAGTGGTATCAGAGCCTAGGTTTTATGGTTTGATGTTATGTGCACGAGTAGAACACAAGTGAGTTGTGGACGATATAAGTCATACTGCCTACCAGCATGTCATACTTTGGTTCGACGGTATTGTTGGACGAGACGACCCGGACCAACCTTACGCGTACGCTTACGCGAGACCGGTTCCCTCGATGTCCTTTGCACATAGATGGCTTGCGGGCGACTGTCTCTCCAACTTTAGTTGAACCGAGTGTGGCTACGCCCGGTCCTTGAGAAGGTTAAAACGGAGTCTATTTGACAAACTATCGTTGTGGTTTTGATGCGTAGGTGAGATTGGTTCTTACTTAAAGCTCGTAGCAGCCACGTAAAACTTGCAACAACAAAGTAGAGGACGTCTAACTTGTTTTTGCAGGGCATGTTGTGATGTGATATGGTCAAGGCATGATGCTAAATTTTATTGTATGAGATGATCATGTTTTGTAACCAAGTTATCGGCAACTGGCAGGAGCCATATGGTTGTCGCTTTATTGTATGCAATGCAATCGCGATGTAATGCTTTACTTTATTACTAAGCGGTAGTGATAGTCGTGGAAGCATAAGATTGGCGAGACGACAATGATGCTACGATGGAGATCAAGGTGTCGCGCCGGTGACGATGGTGATCATGACGGTGCTTCGGAGATGGAGATCACAAGCACAAGATGATGATGGCCATATCATATCACTTATATTGATTGCATGTGATGTTTATCTTTTATGCATCTTATCTTGCTTTGATTGACGGTAGCGTTATAAGATGATCTCTCACTAAATTATCAAGAAGTGTTCTCCTTGAGTATGCACCGTTGCGAAAGTTCTTCGTGCTGAGACACCACGTGATGATCGGGTGTGATAGGCTCTACGTTCAAATACAACGGGTGCAAAATAGTTGCACACGCGGAATACTCAGGTTATACTTGACGAGCCAAGCATATACAGATATGGCCTCGGAACACGGAGACCGAAAGGTCGAGCGTGAATCATATAGTAGATATGATCAACATAGTGATGTTCACCATTGAAACTACTCCATCTCACGTGATGATCGGACATGGTTTAGTTGATTTGGATCACGTGATCACTTAGATGATTAGAGGGATGTCTATCTAAGTGGGAGTTCTTAAGTAATATGATTAATTGAACTTAAATTTATCATGAACTTAGTCCTAGTAGTATTTTGCAAATCATGTTGTAGATCAATAACTCGAGTTGTTGCTTCCCTGTGTTTATTTTGATATGTTCCTAGAGAAAATTGTGTTGAAAGATGTTAGTAGCAATGATGCGGATTGGATCCGTAATCTGAGGTTTATCCTCATTGCTGCACAGAAAAATTATGTCCTTGATGCACCACTAGGTGACAGACCTATTGCAGGAGCAGATGCAGACGTTATGAATGTTTGGCTAGCTCAATATGATGACTACTTGATAGTTTAGTGCACCATGCTTAACGGCTTAGAATCGGGACTTCAAAGACGTTTTGAACGTCATGGACCATATGAGATGTTCCAGGAGTTGAAGTTAATATTTCAAGCAAATACCCGAGTTGAGAAATATGAAGTCTCCAACAAGTTCTATAGCCAAAAGATGGAGGAGAATCGCTCAACAAGTGAGCATGTGCTCAGATTGTCTGGGTACTACAATCGCTTGAATCAAGTGGGAGTTAATCTTCCAGATAAGATAGTGATTGACAGAATTCTCTAGTCACCATGACCAAGTTAGTAGAACTTCGTGATGAACTATAGTATGCAAGGGATGGCAAAAACGACTCCCAAGCTCTTCGTGATGCTGAAATCAACGAAGGTAGAAATCAAGAAAAACATCAAGTGTTGATGGTTGACAAGATCACTAGTTTCAAGAAAAGGGCAAAGGGAAGAAGGGGAACTTCAAGAAGAACGGCAAGCAAGTTGCTGCTCAAGTGAAGAAGCCCAAGTCTAGTCCTAAGCCTGAGACTAAGTGCTTCTACTGCAAAGGGACTGGTCACTGAAAGCGGAACTACCCCAAGTGATTGGCGGATAAGAACGGTGGCAAAGTGAACATAAGTATATTTGATATGCATGTTATTGATGTGTACTTTACTAGTGTTTATAGCAACTCCTCAGTATTTGATACTGGTTCAGTTGCTAAGAGTAGTAACTCGAAACGGGAGTTGCAGAATAAACAGAAACTAGTAAAAGTCGAGGTGACGATGTGTGTTGGAAGTAGTTCCAAGATTGATATGATCATCATCGCACTCTCCCTATACTTTCGGGATTAGTGTTGAAACTAAATAAGTGTTATTTGGTGTTTGCGTTGAGCATGAATATGATTTGATCATGTTTATTGCAATACGGTTATTCATTTAAGTTAGAGAACAATTGTTGTTCTGTTTACATGAATAAAACCTTATATGGTTACACACCCAATGAAAATGGTTCATTGGATCTCGATCGTAGTGATACACATATTCATAATATTGAAACCAAAAGATGCAAAGTTAATAATGATAGTGCAACTTATTTGTGGCACTGCAGTTTAAGTCATATTGGTGTAAAGCGCATGAAGAAACTCCATGCTGATGGGCTTTTGGAATCACTTGATACTTGCGAACCATGCCTTATGGCCAAGATGACTAAAACGCCGTTCTTCGGAACAATTGAGCGAGCAACAGATTTGTTGGAAATCATACATACTGATGTATGTGGTCCGATGAATATTGAGGCTCGCGATAGGTATCATTATTTTCTGATCTTCACAGATGATTTGAGCAGATATGAGTATATCTACTTGATGAAACATAAGTCTAAAACATTTGAAAAGTTCAAAGAATTTCAGAGTGAAGTGGAGAATCATCGTAACAAGAAAATAAGGTTTCTACGATCTGATTGCGGAGACAAATATTTGAGTTACGAGTTTGGTCTTCAATTAAAACAATGTGGAATAGTTTCACAAATTCGTGCCACCCGGAACACTACAGCCTAATGGTGTGTCCGAACGTCATAGTCGTACTTTATTAGATATAGTACAAATCTATGATGTTTCTTACCGATTTACCACTATCGTTTTTGAGGTTATGCATTAAAGACAGCTGCATTCACGTTAAAAAAAGGGGCACCATCTAAGTCCGTTGAGACGACACAATCTGAACTGTGGTTTAGCAAGAAACCAAAGTTGTCGTTTCTTACAGTTTGGGGTTGTGATGCTTATGTGAAAAAGTTTCATCCTAATAATCTCAAAACCAAAATCGGAGAAATATGTCTTCATAGGATACCCAAAAGGAGACTGTTGGGTACACCTTCTATCACAGAACCTAAGGCAAGACATTCGTTGCTTATAATGGATCCTTTCTAGAGAAGGAGTTTCTCTCGAAAGAAGTGAGTGGGAGGAAAGTAGAACTTGATAAGGTAATTGTACCTTCTCCCTTATTGGAAATTAGTTCATCACAGAAATCTGTTCCTGTGACTACTACACCAATTAGTGAGGAAGCTAATGATGATGATCATAAAACTTCAGATCAAGTTACTACCGAATCTCGTAGGTAAACCAGAGTGAGATCTGCACCAGAGTGGTACAGTAATCCTGTTCTGAAAGTCATGTTACTAGACCATGACGAACTTGCGAACTATGAGGAAGCGATGATGAGCCCAGATTCCGCAAAATGGCTTGAGGCCATGAAATCTGAGATGAGATTCATGTATGAAAACAAAGTATGGACTTTGGTTGACTTACCCGATGATCGGCAAGCCATAGAAAATAAATGGATCTTCAAGAGGAAGACGGACGTTGATAGTAGTGTTACTATCTACAAAGCTAGAATTGTCGCAAAAAGGTTTTCGACAAGTTCAAAGTGTTGACTACGATGAGAGTTTCTCACTCGTATCTATGCTTAAGTCTGTCCGAATCATGTTAGCAATTGCCGCATTTTATGAAATCTAGCAAATGGATAAACAAAACTGCATTCCTTAATGGATTTCTTAAAGAAGAGTTGTATATGATGCAACCAGTAGGTTTTGTCAATCCTAAAGGTGCTAAGAAAATATGCAAGCTCCAGCGATTCATCTATGGACTGGTGCAAGCATCTCGGAGTTGGAATACACGCTTTGATAAGTTGATCAAAGCATATAGTTTTATACAGACTTGCGATGAAGCCTGTATTTACAAGAAAGTGAGTGGGAGCACTACAACATTTCTGATAAGTATATGTGAATGACATATTGTTGATCGGAAATAATGTAGAATTATTCTGTAAAGCATAAAGGAGTGTTTGAATGGAGTTTTTCAAAGAAAGACTTCGGTGAAGCTGCTTACATATTGAGCATCAAGATCTATAGAGATAGATCAAGACGCTTGATAAGTTTTTTCAACAAATACATACCTTGACAAGATTTTGAAGTAGTTCAAAATGGAACAGTCAAAGAAAGAGTTTCTTGCCTATGTTACAAGGTATGAAATTGAGTAAGACTCAAAGCCCGACCACGGCAGAAGATAGAAAGAGAATGAAAGTCATTCCCTATGCCTTGGCCATAGGTTCTATAAAGTATGTCATGCTGTATACCAGATCTATTGTATACCCTGCACTGATTTGGCAAGGGAGTACAATAGTGATCTAGGAGTAGATCACTGGACAGCGGTCAGAATTATCCTTAGTGAAATAAGGATATGTTTCTCGATTATGGACGTGACAAAAGGTTCGTCGTAAAGGGTTACGCTGATGCAAGTTTTGACACTAATCTAGATGACTCTAAGTCTCGGTCTAGATACATATTGAAAGTGGGAGCAATTAGCTAGAGTAGCTCCATGCAGAGCATTGTTGACATAGAAATTTGCAAAATACATGTGGATCTGAAAGTGGCAGACCCGTTGACTAAGATTCTCTCACAAGCAAAACATGATCACACCTTAGTACTCTTTGGGTGTTAATCACATAGCGATGAGAACTAAATTACTGAATCTAGTAAACCCTTTGGGTATTGGTCACATGGCAATGTGAACTATGGGTGTTAATCACATGATGATGTGAACTATCGATGTTAATCACATGGTGATGTGATCTAGATTATTGACTCTAGTGCAAGTGGGAGACTGAAGGAAATATGCCCTAGAGGCAATAATAAAGTTATTATTTATTTCCTTATATCATGATAAATTTTTATTATTCATGCTAGAATTGTATTAACCGCAAACATAATACATGTGTGAATACATAGACAAACTTAGTGTCACTAGTATGCCTCTACTAGACTAGCTCGTTAATCAAAGATGGTTATGTTTCCTAACCATGAACAATGTGTTGTTATTTGATTAACGAGGTCACGTCATTAGTTGAATGATCTGATTGACATGACCCATTCCATTAGCTTAGCACCCGATCGTTTAGTATGTTGCTATTGCTTTCTTCATGACTTATACATGTTCCTATGACTATGAGATTATGCAACTCCCATTTACCGGAGGCACACTTTGGGTACTACCAAACGTCACAACGTAACTGGGTGATTATAAAGGAGTACTACATGTGTCTCCAAAGGTAGATGTTGGGTTGGCATATTTCGAGATTAGGATTTGTCACTTCGATTGTCGGAGAGGTATCTCTGGGCCCTCTCGGTAATGCACATCACTTAAGCCTTGCAAGCATTGCAACTAATAAGTTAGTTGCGGGATGATGTATTACGGAACGAGTAAAGAGACTTGCCGGTAACGAGATTGAACTAGGTATTGGATACCGACGATCGAATCTCGGGCAAGTAACATACCGATGACAAAGGGAACAACGTATGTTGTTATGCGGTCTGACCGATAAAGATCTTCGTAGAATATGTAGGAGCCAATATGGGCATCCAGGTCCCGCTATTGGTTATTGACCGGAGACGTGTCTCGGTCATGTCTACATTGTTCTCGAACCGTAGGGTCCGCACGCTTAACGTTACGATGACAGTTATTATGAGTTTATGCATTTTGATGTACCGAAGGTTGTTTGGAGTCCCAGATGTGATCACGGACATGACGAGAAGTCTCGAAATGGTCGAGACATAAAGATTGATATATTGGAAGCCTATATTTGGACATCGGAAGTGTTCCGGGTGAAATCGGGATTTTACCGGATTACCGGGAGGTTACCGGAACCCCCCCCCCCCCCCCCCCCGGAGCCATATGGGCCTTATTGGGCTTTAGTGGAAAGGTGAAAGGGGCTGCCCATAGTGGGCTGCGCGCCTCCCCCCTCCCCTAGTCCTATTAGGACTAGGAGAGGTGGCCGGCCACCTCTCTCTCTCTCTCTTTCCCCCTTGGGAGTCCTATTAGGTATAGGATTGGGGGGAGTCCTACTCCCGGTAGGAGTAGGACTCCTCCTGCGCCTCCATAGGCTTGGCCGGCCAGCCCTCCCCCTGGCATCCTTTATATACGGGGGCAGGGGGCACCTCTAGACACACAAGTTGATCATTGAGATCGTTCCTTAGCCGTGTGCGGTGCCCCTGCCACCATATTCCACCTCGATCATATCGTTGTAGTGCTTAGGCGAAGCCCTGCGTCGGTAGAACATCAAGATTGTCACGACGCCGTCGTGCTGACGGAACTCCCCCCCGAAGCTTTGCTGGATCGGAGCCCGGGGATCGTCATCGAGTTGTACGTGTGCTAAGAACTCTGAGGTGCCGGAGTAACGGTGCTTGGATCGGTCGGATCGGGAAGAAGACGTACGACTACTTCCTCTACATTGTGTCAACGCTTCCATTGCGATCTACAAGGGTACGTAGATCAGACTCTTCCCCTCGTTGCTATGCATCACCATGATCTTGCGTGTGCGTAGGAAATTTTTTGAAATTACTACGTTCCCCAACACATACACCGTTATATTGCTCACGACAGAAGGTAGTCAAATCTCTGGTGTATGCCACATGCTCGAGCGAAAGGAAATAAATCAAGATAAACCAGTGCACCTATGAGCAGTCAGATCCCGTCAGAAGATGGCCATGATTAATGCTAAGCACTTATTGAACCCAAATGGCTCGTAGCAACCCCATGATAGAAATAAAAAGGTTTTCATGACCAAAAGGAAATTCATGATCAGATCCATCGGACATCACCGCAGATATGAGAAAATCAACGTCAGCAAAAGGATTTGGTATATGAGCAAAGACCCATCAAAATTTGGCGAAAGGTGAAGCAAGCCACCCCAGAGCAAGGTAAGTTGATCATCTGAAATTCTTGGGGGAACAATAAATAAAGGAAAAGGATATACGAGTTGGAAATGGTATCCTCAAGTCATACTTGTTCCCAGAGAAACTAAATCTCGAGGACGAGATTTCTTTAAGGGGGTAAGAGTTGTAACAGCCTGAATTTTGGCCCTTTTCCTTTTATTTTGATTTATTGGTTTTTGCTCTGTTTTCTTTTTGGAGTGGTTCTGTGGCCTTGTCGCCTGGGAAATCATCCTCATTTCCCCTCCCAAGTGGCTCATCATTCTAAAAATCTTGCCAAGACCATATCACTCCATTGCTTGACCAAACCCTAATTTCTTTTTCTCAGGAATATTCCTTTTTCTATTAAAGGAATAACCATGCCTGCCCTA
This sequence comes from Triticum monococcum, assembly GCA_034509565.1. Taxonomy (NCBI): domain Eukaryota; kingdom Viridiplantae; phylum Streptophyta; class Magnoliopsida; order Poales; family Poaceae; genus Triticum; species Triticum monococcum. The sequence goes on along the minus strand of CM067843.1, from coordinate 547,205,710 downwards.
GGTTGTGAAGCAACCTATATTTGTGTCCATCCAATAATTCCCAAATAATTCTCATAATTCCTTTGGGTCATATATTGCTCAAATATGCCCAAACTTTCCTGTCCTAGCCAAGAATAATTCTCCAAAATTCATTCTTCCCTTCTGTCCAGAGTGACACTTTGTGAAGGAAGTACCACCTATCCAATCTTGTTTGCTCCCAAACTTGTTGGGAATTCTTTTATGTCCAAATAATTTCCTCATGCCAAAATTCAACTTTATTTGCCTAGCCAATCTTCCTCAGCAATTTTTCAAACTTTCTTTCAAACAAAAGGCATTGTGAAGGAAGTTCTATCTAGGAGTACCCCAAATGAGTTTCAATTTTTCATGCCCCTTAATGTGCTCATATAATTATCCTCATCCAAATTTCAGCCCCATCCCTTGATCTATTTGAGCACAGGACCAAATCTTTGATTCTGGCAATATTTTCAGGTTGTGAAGCAATTGCATTTTATATTGCTTCATTAATTTTGAGAACATACCAGATTGTTCTCCTACCTATATAACTTCTCTCCACCAAATTTGGCACCATTTCACTTAGCCAATATTTCTTCAAAATTCTTGCAAGATTCTGATCAGTGAAGATAGTTTTGAAGAAAGTACCATTTTGGTGAATCCAATTGGTATGAAACTTATACATCATCTTTATATGATCAAATAATGAAGCCTTGCCAAATTTTAGCTCAAGTGGCCATACCATTTGAGTGCATCATCTTGATCCATTTTCTGGACCATTTGGGTCAGTTGCAAAGCAACTATGTTAAACCTTGATCCTAATATTCTCAAAATTACCAGGATGAAAGTCCTTCTTTATCTCAACCTCTCAAACAAACTCTATGGCTCCAAAACCCTTCCTGTTGATCACCAGTGCTCACCCAAGTTTACCGCAGTAAACTCCAGAGGGTGATTACCAGTTAACCATAGCAGTTTTAGTCAATCTACCACCATGGCTGTAACCTCCCCTGGATGGACTATGCCCTAGACAACGTTTGCCAACCCTTGGCATCTTCTCCTCGCCAGTCTGCGCGGTGACCACCGACTTGGCATGCAGTGCGCGTGTCCAAAATGGCTTCTTACTCGGGCCCCTCCTCTGCTCGGCGTCTCAGCAAGCACGAACATGTCTAGCAGTTTTACCGCGTCGTCGCCGTCCTCCTGGACCTCTCTCCCTTTCAGTAAAACCCCTCGCCGACGCTCGCCGACGCTCGCCCACGGGCGCAATGTGGACGACCGAGCATTAATGGTGACCTGGCTTCTTCCTCTTCTTGTCCCCGAGCTCTGCTCGTCTCCGTGACCTCTGCGGCTCGTCCGCAACCCCCCACGTCGCGTTCCCGCGCCTCCCCGTGATCGCTGGTCGTCGCCAGAGCCTCGGCCGGACATGCCCGACGACACCCGAGCCCGTGCCCCTCACCCCCACCTATATAAGGAAGCCTCGACCCCCTCCGAGCTCATCATCAGCCTTTCCTCGCTCCACTACCCCTCCCCAGCCACTCATTCGAGCTCGAGAGCTCCTCTTCGCCTCTGTTGGCCGCCATGGCCGTCGCCCCCTCCGGCCTAAATTCCGGCCAACCATGCCTCCCCTCTCCTTCTTTCCACCTCCATGAGCCCCACCAAACTCCGGTGGACCCTCCCAGTTCCTCGTTTCGTCGCCGGAGCTACTGTGGCCGCGACCCCAAGTCCTGGTCGCCACCTCTGTCCTCGGACACCGCGAACCCCGTCGCCCCGCTGCTCCTTCCCGGCCGCCATACGTGGTCTGAACGAGAGCGGGGCATCTTCCCGCGGCCGCCGGTGGCCTCCACCTGTCCTGAGATGGCCGGAGTTGGCCAGGCCCGCGTCGGCGTCACGCCCTCCCTTGGCTTCCTCTGTTTCTGGTCGGGGGGAGCGAGGAGAAGGACGACGACCTGGTCAGCCCTCCCTGACCCCGCCTGGCAGCGACCCAGGCGGCCGGTCCCGCCGCTGCATGTTGACCCGCGCGGTCCACATGGATAAGTGATGGGCCCCAGCCCCGTGGGACCCGCCCGTCAGCGACCCGAGTGCCTGGCCCCGCCTCTGTCCGCGTGGCAAGTGGAAGCGTCAACACCAGAGTACGTTTTCGCTTTCGGAAAGCGTGTTTCTGCTCTCCTTCAGACTGAGTACGTTTTCTTTTACTGAAAGCGTATTACACTTCCCTGAGGCAAAGGCATATTTCTTCGTAGTGCACATTCTGTTTTTCCAGCCAAGGGCCTGTTTGTGATGATTTCATTACAGATGGGTCCCTGGCAGACAAACCCTTATATCTTTTTACTCCCAACTCCAAATCAGGTGATTCCAAAGCCCACTTCTTCGTTTCGTCGAGCCCGTTCTGACGCAACTATTTTCACCACGTTTTGACATTCTGAAAATGACCGTTTTTTCCCTGCCCTTATTCAGCCCCTTCCGAGAGAGAACGCTTTCCGGTGATTTGTTCCGCGAGTTTCTCGCACTTTCTCCCGGTGTATTCTTCCACCCAGGCAAGCCACACCCTCCATTTGCATGATTGCAATGCAGTGCCATAGTTTATTTATTTGAACTTTGTTTAAAATATTGCATTAGCTATGTGTGATCTGTTCATGGCATTTCCCGGAGTATTGTTTAGAGCTTGATATTGCCATGATATTGCTTGGAGTTTTAGGACTTATATTTTGATTATTGTGTGGATGATATGTTGCCTTTGGATTATTAGTGGCTTATATTATGATTATTTTCATGGTGGTATCTGATATTATGCTTTGGAGTATTATTTGTATGACATGTGCCTTTGGAATCTTAGTGGCTATTATGATTATTTCCATGATGGTATCTGTTATTATATTTTGGAGTGTTACTTTGGATATCATCTTGTCTTTGGATTATTAGTTGTCGGATCACGGGTTCCGGCAGACCCTTAAGGTTCGAACACTGGGGTGCGCGCGGAGATCACGCCTTCTACCTCCCCTCTCGCAAGGATCTAAACTATTAAAAGAACTGCACAAGAGACACAAGGTTTATACTGGTTCGGGCCATCATTGTGGTGTAATACCCTACTCCAGTGTGTGGTGGGTGGATTGCCTCTCGGGCTGATGATGATGAACAATACAAAGAAGAACAGCCTCGCGAGGGTCTGTTCTTGGCTGGGGTGATGAACTGCTAGGAGGAGTTCAGTCACCCTTCTCTCTCTCTCTCTCTCTCTCTCTCTCTCTCTAACTCTCTCTGCTTTTCTCCGAACGAATGAACCCCTCTCTTCTGGATCCCTCTACCCTGGGAGTGGCTAGTCCTATTTATAGGAAAAGGCCCTGGGCCTCTTCCCAAATATTAAGCGGGAAGGGCGCCAACAATGGCGGGCTAATTCGAAGGGGAACATCTAGTACACTTATCCTGACTAAAGTTGGTCTTCGCCTGTGAAAGGCTCTGCGGTGACGCCGTGCTGGGCTCCAAGGTGACCTCCGTCTCGTAGTCCGCCTGGTCTTGGTCTCGTTGCACCGAAATGGCAACCTTTGCCTGATGCCTCGGTTCTCCGCGGCTGTGCTTGCCCCCTTTGCACCAAAGAGGAAAGAAGGACGCTGCGCGCGCTGGCGCCCGCCTGGCACCCTCGATCGTCATGGCTTGCGTCATGGGCACCTCGCAAGGTACCCCGCCTTGATCTCTCCGCCTCCTCGCGAGCCAGCCTGAGGAGGCTGCACCTGAGGATGCGCCATGTCGTCCGCCCCGCGAGGCTTGGCCCCTTGCGAGGGTCTTGAGTCTTGTGTTGATGAAGATGGGTCATACTGGGCCTCCTTTGAGCCACGCCGCGGGCCACAGGCAGGCAAGTCTGGGGACCCCCGTTCCCAGAACGCCGACAGTAGCCCCCGGGCCCAAGGCGCGCCCGGACTTGGCCGTGCTGAGAGGCGAAAGGGCAAGGGCGAAGCGCCGCGGGCCCTAACAGCCTGCGGCCTCGGGCGCCACGTGGCGGTTGATTGGACGTGGGCGTCTCCACTTCCCCATGATGCCTCGGTGACCGTGTGAGTTGGACAAGTCCCTGCATGCAAATCGTGTCATGATTACCTGTGATCGTGGAGGCCGGCGGTTGGCCTTCGCCGACTATAAGTACGGAGCTGTGCGTGCCCTTCCAGTCCATTCCTCCTAGCTTCTCCTTCTTCCCGATCCTTGCTCCGTCTTGCTGTGATGGCTCCGATCCGCCGGTTCTCTGCAGCCGAGAAGGGAAAGGCTCCTTGAGAGGGGCCAAACCCGCTCCCGCTGAAGAAACGGCTCGCCCTTTGCAGGCGAGGCGAGGAAGACCGTCAGGTGGTGGCGAGGCCCTGGTGCGAGCGGGCTCCGCCGGGGTTCTCGCTTCCCTTGTATGCCCATGTTGAGGGCCCCGAAGGTGTCGATGCCGATCTCCGCGGTCGGCGCCGTCGAAGGCGCCGTAGGGTCACGAAAGCGTGGGTTGTTCCTCCTGGAGTCCATGCCGAGGGCTCCTCCCAAGAGTTCATGCTCCACGTCGCCATTCCTCTTCAGTCCTGGATCCGTCTGCCTTCCTTCTTCGCCTCCATCATCCCTCCAGGAGGGCCTCTGGAGCTCTGGCTGCAGCATGCCGGCTGCAGCGCCCTCGCTACCGAGGCAGAGGTCGTGGTCGCTGCCCCGGGCGAGGTCTACATGTCCCGCGACGAAGAGAGATCGCCCGGGTTTGCAGGGAAAGGGGCATCTTCGCGGTTCACTTGGAGTACGATGGCGCTGCGGTGATGTTCTTCATGGTCTTCGACGTGAATGGGCGCCGGCTGGAGTGTTGCCCCGGGAGAGGTGGCCAGGACCTTGCCCTGGTGAGGGCTAGGCCCGTCGACCGCTCCCTTGGCGGAGGCGCCGGAGGGTCCAGTGACTCCGGCGAGATCTTCGCGACTCCAGAGACGAGCGACGACAGCTACGAGCCCCCGAGTCGGCGCCGCTCCCGGAGCAGGGCGGGCTCGTCAGGCCGTCGCTGACCCCGATCTGGATGGGGTTGGCGCCGGCGCTTGACGGCCCACTGTTGATGATGGCTTCTTTTGCAGGAGCTCGCGTAGTTAGCATCCCTTAGGATCCGTTCCCTGCGAGGAATCAAAATGCGCCCCACGGGGGCTTGTAAGGTGCCTGTAGTTCCGTTTGTTAATACATAACCTTTGCTGCAGAGCTGTGTGAGTTGCTGATTTCGTCTTAGCTCAGTTCTCCCTTTCAAACCTCGCGAGGGCTTGGTGCTTTGCGCCGGCAGGTTCCAGTCCCGAGGCGGCGTCAGCCGTCGCTGGTATGCTAGGTCGCGATGCCGTGGTCAAGGCCAGGAGGTGAGCGACCCGGGGTCCGGTAAGAGCCCCTGAGTCGCGATGCTCAGGAGGTCCCCTTTGGCGCCCAAGCAGCCGTCGTTCGGCGAGAAAGGAAAGCAACGTCGCTAGTACGGAATTACTTTAGGTGCGGGGGTAGTGCCACGGAAGCCAGTGCTTTGGGTGGTGACTTATCTTGAGAATCGGGGATCGCCCCCAGTGCATCGTCGGGTCTGTGGGGTAGTTGGGATGGAGTTGCTCGGCGAGGTCCTCACACGCCCCATCTCCCTCGCCTCTGCTCCCCTTTCTGCTCTACGTCCTCGGGTCCCGGCCCTCGAGCTGGTCTCAGCCATCGCTGGTATGCCAGGTCGTGATGCCGTGGACAAGGCCAGAGGGTGAGGGCTGGAGAGCCTGTAAGAGCCCTGAGTCGCGATGCTCAGGCGCCCCCCCTTTAACGTGCAAGCGGTTCGCGCGGGCGAGGGTGAAGGGAACTCCGTGAGGGCCTTGGCTAGCGCAGTTCCCTCCAAGGATCCTGCAGATTCATCACAGAAAGAAGATGGGGTTGCCATGGCAGTCATCAGCCGATCGTTAGTCGCTCAAAAGCTCGCTGGTTGGAGCAGGTGAGGTGTATCAGGGCGCCCGTGAGCCAGCGCGGGACTCACGAGGCCCTACCTCTAGGCGGGTTGCGCCTGGCGCTGGGCCGTATCCTGAGATGTGTCCCTGCAAAATTTGGTTAGATGCCGGTACTCTACGTCCTCGGGTCCCGGCCCTCGAGCTTGTCTCAGCCGTCGCTGGTATGCCAGGCCGCGATGCCGTGGACAGGGCCAGAGGGTGAGGGATGGAGAGCCAGTAAGAGCCCTGAGTCGCGATGCTCAGGCACCCCCCCTTTAACGTGCAAGTGGCCGACATGGAGAAGAAGGGATGCCGCAGACAGGCATCAAGCAATCAAGCGTGATAGGCGAATGCATAGTTGGAAATAAACGTGAGGGAGATACACGCCGCTGGGCCTACCCCGAGCGGCTTGGGGATGATGCAGCCCGAGGGGCGCCCCCAACAAGGCAAACTAATGACCGAAAAATAAAAGGGGATACATGCCGTAGGGACGGACCCACGCGGCCTGGGAGTGATGCAACCCTGGGAGGGTGCTCCCAGCTGGGAATGAAGCTTGAAAGATGTCTCCTGAGGATGTCGTCGGCGAAGTGGCATTGGTGCAGCAGACTCGGTGGGCTGTGGAAGCTGATCCTCACGAGCCCCCAGGCCCCGGGGCCTCGGGAGGCTCCGGAGGCACTGGTGACTCCTCGCGAGCTGTCTTCATCTCCACCAGGGCCGCAAAACGCCTATCTTCCTGAGCCTCCATGATGCCCCTCATGAGGCGCTGGTACGCCGCAGCCATGCTCGGCAGGCCGCAAGGCATGCGAACATAGCTGTGGGGTGGACCCCCGCAGCGCCCCACTCGCGAGGGCCAGAGACGCTCCATCGTGGCGATCTGATTGAGCCCTGGTACGTCGATGCAGACGCGCAGCCCACCATCCTCGCCTGGATGTGGGGCCACAGCTGGTAGACGGCGGCAACCTCTCATGATCCTTGACTCCTGTAGTTCTTGAATGGCCTTGTCAACGAACTCCTGCTGGTCTGACCTTCCTTGCCTGGCTCCTTCTCGAGGGAAACGTGCTTCGAAGCACGCCTCCACATGGTGCCCAAGCGCCTCCCTCGTGGCCCTGGCTAGGTCGGTGGCCCTCTAGGTGAGAGCCCCCGAGCCCTGCCTGAGGAGGGCGCTGGGCGCGCTTTTCTATGCAATGGAAGGGGGGTCCCCCTGGGCAGACAAGGGCCCTGAAGGGCCTGCCTCCTGAGGGGCTGAGCCTGACGACGTCTTCTTCTTCTTGGGGGTGGTCTCAGGAAGCCTCCTGCTTCCGCGATCTGGGTCTTCCGGCAACGCGGCCTGAAAGGCTCGCTCCAGGGAACACACTGCATCCTTCTCTTCACAGGGCACCGTGATGACGCCGCCACTTCCTGGCATCTTGAGGACGTTATAGCCATGGCGAGTCACGGCCATGAACTTGGCCAGCGCTGGGTACCCGAGGATGGCGTTATACGGCAGGCGGATGTGGGCGACGTCGAAGTCGATGAGCTCGGTGCGGTAGTTGTTGCGTGCCCCGAAGGTGACAGGGAGGCGGACCTGCCCAATCGGGACCGTGGAGCCGGCGGTGACTCCGGAGAAAGGCTTGGTTGGCTGAAGCTGGTCATAGGGCACTTGGAGGTTGTTGAATGTTTCCACGGACAGGACGTTGAGCCCTGCCCCTCCGTCGATGAGGGTCTTGGTGACCAGCACGTTGCTGATGACCGGGGAGCAAAGCATCAGGAGGACTCCGGCCGTGGCCGCGCACTTGAGCTGGTCCGCTGAGCTGAACGTGATGGCGCACGCCGACCACCTGAGGGGGCGCGTTGCTTCGAGCTTGGGGAGAGCTGCATTCACTTCACGGGCAAACTGCTTGAAGATACGTTGAGAGGCCGGGGCTTGAGCTCCGCCCAGGATGCAGGCGATTGCGCGCGGCTCTTGGAAGCCCCCAGCTCCCTCGTCTTGATGGCGGTCTTCGTTCCTCCTTGGCTGAGGCGGCAACGGAGGTAGGCCTGCGTTGCCATGAGGGTGATCCTCACGAGGCTGATCCCTCCAGTCCCCCTCGCGAGGTAGGTCCCACCAGCGGTCCTCGCGAGGTTGGTCGCGCCACCCCTGGCGCGGGCCGCAATCTTCCCAGTGTCCTGGGTTTCTTCCTCCTCCTCGGTCGTAGCCCCGGTCAGTACGGTCAGGGCGACGACCGATCCTTCCTTCTCGCACGGCGCGGAGTTCTTGACATTCGTTGGTGTTGTGGGTGTGGAGGTCGTGGTACACACAGTACCGGCTGCCCCTGGAGGGTTCGGGCAGATCCTTGCCCCGCTTGGTGTCTGGTTCTGCTGCGAGTACGGCAGCCCCCTTGCTTTTCACGTCCTTGCCCTTGGGCTTCTTCTCTTCTGGGTCCGCGGCAGGCAGCTCGAGGAGGGAGAGATGTCCCTCCTCAGCCCTGGCGCACTTGGTCGCCAAGTTGAACAGCTCCAGGGAGGTGCAAAGGTCTTCATGCATCGCCAGCTCCTCCTTCATCTTGACATCGCGCACGCCATCGGAGAAGGCCGAGATGATGGCTTCCTCAGACACCCTGGGGATCTTGAGGCGCGCACTGTTGAAGCGCTGGATGTACTTTTGCAGGGTCTCCCCAGGTTGCTGCTTGATGCGGCGCATGTCGCTCACGGCGGGTGGCCGGTCGCGAGTACCTTGGAAGTTGGTGATGAAGCGGGTGCGCATCTGGTCCCAGGAAGAGATCATGCCTGGAGCCAGATTCAGGAGCCAGGTGCGAGCTCCTTCCTTGAGCGCCATGGGGAACCAGTTCGCCATGACCTTTTCATCCCCGCTGGCAGCCTCGATGCCCAGTTCATAGAGCTGGAGGAACTCCGCGGGATCAGTCATGCCGTCGTAGCGAGGAGGCAGGTCTGGCTTGAACTTGCCGGGCCACGCAACGCTACGCAGCTCGGTGGTGTAGGCGCGGCAGCCGGCGGTGGCTATGGGAGGCTTCGGTTGAGGGAGAGCTTGGCCTTGAGGGTCCCCACGCACTGCAGCTTGGAGCAGAGCGGGGTCTTGGCGTGCCGGAGCTGGAGCAGGGTCGCGGCGTGCCAGAGCGGGGAGCGCCCGGGCAGCTCCTTGCGGGCGAGGGACTTCTTGGCAGCTCCGTTCTTGCTGTGCTGGCGCCTGGCGGAGCGGGTTCCACCCAGGGGCCACGCGCCTTGGAGCCATGGCGTCTTCTTGGAGGGGAGGCGGCTGGTACGCCCCCGGAGCTTCATTGCCCGCGCGGGGCGGGGTGCGGCGCAGCGGAGCGGACGGCGCAGGAGAGCCCCCTGCGGTGCAGACGAGCTCGGCGACGCGGGCAAGCCACTCCTCGTAGACATCGTCGACGGGGCGGTAGCGCAGGAGTTTGTTTGCTGCGATGAGCGCAGCCCGAGCCTCCAAGGGTGCGCGGAGCGCGCGGGATGAAGAGCCGGCTGGGGAGAGCGATGGAGTAGCGGTGCGGCCGTCTTGCCGCACGGACGGGTGCTGAGACGATGCCTGCTGCTCACCCCCCGCCGGGCCGGTGGCGGCGTTGACGGCGGGTGACGGGGAACGACAAGGACGCCCACTGACAGGGGCCGTCTGGGCGACGCGAGAAGCGATGGCGGCCCAGCGCTCGACGCGGGCCCGACGAGCGTCAGACATGGATGCGACGGTCGAAGAAGAGCGGAGTGGTGGAAGACAGATTCCGGCGCACCCCTACCTGGCACACCAAATGTCGGATCACGGGTTCTGACAGACCCTTAAGGTTCGAACACTGGGGTGCGCGCGGAGATCACCCCTTCTACCTCCCCGTCTCGCAAGGATCTAAACTATTAAAAGAACTGCACAAGAGACACAAGGTTTATACTGGTTCGGGCCACCATTGTGGTGTAATACCCTACTCCAGTGTGTGGTGGGTGGATTGCCTCTTGGGGCTGATGATGATGATGAACAATACAAAGAAGAACAGCCTCGCGAGGGTCTGTTCTTGGCTGGGGTGATGAACTGCTAGGAGGAGTTCAGTCACCCTTCTCTCCCTCTCTCTCTAACTCTCTCTGCTTTTCTCCGAACGAACGAACCCCTCTCTTCTGGATCCCTCTACCCTGGGGGTGTCTAGTCCTATTTATAGGCAAAGGCCCTGGGCCTCTTCTCAAATATTGAGCGGGAAGGGCGCCAACAATGGCGGGCTAATTCGTAGGGGAACATCTAGTACACTTATCCTGACTAAAGTTGGTCTTCGCCTGCGAAAGGCTCTGCGGTGACGCCGTGCTGGGCTCCATGGTGACCTCTGTCTCGTAGTCCGCCTGGTCTTGGTCTCGTTGCACCGAAATGGCAACCTTTGCCTGATGCCTCGGTACTCCGCGGCTGTGCTTGCCCCCTTTGCACCAAAGAGGAAAGAAGGACGCTGCGCGCGCTGGCGCCCGCCTGGCACCCTTGATCGTCATGGCTTGCGTCATGGGCACCTCGCGAGGTACCCCGCCTTGATCTCTCCGCCTCCTCGCGAGCCAGCCTGAGGAGGCTGCACCTGAGGATGCGCCGTGTCGTCCGCCCCGCGAGGCTTGGCCCCTCGCGAGGGTCTTGAGTCTTGTGTTGATGAAGATGGGCCATGCTGGGCCTCCTTTGAGCCACGCCGCGGGCCGCAGGCAGGCAAGTCTGGGGACCCCCATTCCCAGAACGCCGACATTAATGGTTAGTATGATTATTTTCAGGATGCTAGTTGATGTTCTGTTGCTTAGAGTATTATTTTCGGAAATGCTGTTTACATGTGGATCTTAGCCGAATAGCTTTATTCTTGTTATTGGAGTAGTAGGATTTTGATTTTCGGATTCATCATGACAGTAGTGTAGTGCTACCCTTGGAGTATTTTGAGATGATGATATTATGCTTGGATTATTTGTTGGATATTGCTATGACTTGGATTATAGTTGATAGTTGATATTGGAGTATCTGTTACCATAGTTATATTTTTGGGGATAAATTTCGTCATTAAGTTGGTCAGGTGCCACCGAACTGGGCTTTTCCAGTGCAACCACATTTGCCTTATGGGAAGGCCCTAATGCGGTCTATTGTCATGTCTCTCGCTGGTGCATCCAACGAGGGAAGGTTATGGGCGTGCGTACCCTGGGCCGGTAAGAAGACATAACCTTGTGTGCCCGTAGTTGTTAGGCGCCTTTTTGTCCCCGTTTGGGACGTTTATGTTTTGGCCACGACGGTGGTCGTTGTGTCTTTGGTAGAAACGGGGCCACCCAGGACTAAACCCAGAAGGGGTGTTGGTCTGAGTGGCCGGGAGAATGTCATGGCAGTAGATCGGTTTTGTCGCAACGCCATTGGTCCACCCGAATGGGAGTACGAGGCCATGGGTTCTATGGTGTGGGTACAGTGTGCTACCTCTGCAGAGTGTATTTAATCTATCGATAGCATGGGTTCGTACTAGGTCCCACCGTTCAATCAACACTCACATGACGGAATGACTTATAGGTGATTTATATGTTGATATGTTGAGCAGTATAGATTGGCAGGATGTTGATGATGACGTTGGAGACCAAGTGTTGGTCATGGTTGTGATCACCGGAGTGATCACCGTTTGGGTTTGATCATGAGGTGATCGAGATGGTATATTGCTTAGCCGGTTAGCCAAGAGTGATATGGTTATGGAGATCTGAGATGGTCATTTATCAGTATCGGATTAGTTTCATACCATGCTCAGTAGTTGCTAATGTATCATGGTAGCTGTTAATTTAATTAACCTGCTAATGCTATGTTGTTGTCTTGCCTTGATGTTTTTGGTTGTTGTGAGCTTGCAAGTACATTCAATGTACTGACCTGGCGTGTCATGCCAGATTGCAGGTGATGTCGTGATTGCTTGTCGTGGTTTCTGTTCATGCGAGCTAGATCGTGTCACAGCCAGAGTCCCTGCGGAGTGGAGTTCACCACCTTCGTCGTTGTTCCGCTGCTAGAAGTATTCCACTGCTACGAGTTGTTTCGCTGCCAGCATAGAGCAAGTGTAGTATCACAGGCGTAGTGTCACCATGCTGATGTGCATCTTTGTAACATCAGACCATTGTATTATTATTCTTGTAATAAGAGCTGATTTGTTCTATGTCAAGCAGTGCCGTATTCCAGAGACTTCTCCTCGATCTCTAGCCTGGAATACGGGGCATTCCGGTTTCTCTGAGCGGGGTGCCACATACTATGAGTTTCATGTTGGGTGCAAACAAATATTAAAGGAGCCATTATCTGTATTTTTTAACTAAAGCTATTATCTTCCTGCTATCATTGGTTTTGGGTCTATCCACAGTTTGCTACCTTCACTCTGGATTTGGGCATGCACTCCTTACATAATCTCACTATGTTTTATTCCTATGCATGTCAATTATTGTACACAATGGAACTGAACATGTAGAGCAAAAGAGACGAGCCATGCATGGAAATAAAATTTCATGTAGACGTCGCTCCATGGTGGGCGCAAAGGCAGCCCCCCTCCACCCATTTGGGATCGTAATCAAGAGGAAGATAACTATTCTGAGGGGGATTTAGAAGCAGAAGAACACTCCTATTTACCCCATGAGATCTTCGCTCTAACTTGGCATGTTGATGTTGGTAATATCATGCATATGGTGCCTTGCATTGCTTACTGTATACATCAAAGATGGCATCTGCTTAGTTTAGACATGCTTTGTGTCAATGCCATCTGTTTAGTTTCTTTATCATATATGTGAATCATGCAATGCCATCTTGTTTAGCCAGGCATCATATATGTGAATTTTGCAATGCCACCCTAGTTAGACAGACATCTTATATGTGAATTATATCATGACATAATTTTTTATTACGTGTTAAATTTGTCAACAAATTTTGTACATTCAATTACTCTTCCTGTGCATCAGCCATTCGGCACAGTCATGGAAAAATCTGGAGTGGAAACAAGGTCTTAAGAGCAGACAATGCTATCTGATTAAGCGCATGTCTTGCTGGTTACAGATAGCTCCTCATAGGAGGATTCAGAGACAGATGACCAGTCCTATCCCCCCCCCCCCGAGGTGCATGTCTAACTTGGCAGGGTTATGTTGCTCATATCATGCGTATGGTATCTTGCATTGATATGTCATCTGCTTAGTTTAGACATTATTTGTGTGAATGCCACATGTTTAGTGTCTAATTACCATATATGTGAATTATGCAATGCCATATTTTTGCAAGACATTATATATGTGAATTATGCAATGATATCTTGTTGCAAGGCATTATATATGTGAATTATGCAATGCCATGCTGTTTAGCCAAGCGTCATATATGTGAATTATATCATGCCATCCTTTTTTGTATTTCTCATTGCTTTTGTCGACAACGTTTGTATATTCAACTGCTCTTCCTGTGCATCAGCCATTTGAATTGGTGATGGGGAAATCTGGAGTGAAAACAAGGTCTTTAGAGCAAACAATGCTACCTGGTGAAGCAGATATGTTGCTGGTTACAGATAGCTCTTCGAAGGAGGATTCAGAGGCAGATGACCAGTCCTATTATCCCCCTGAGGTGTATGCCCAAACTTGGCAGGGTTCTATTACTCATATCATGCATATGTTGTATTGCAATGCTTAGTTTTTACATCATATACACGATATTGAATGCCATCTCCTTAGTTGACACATCATATATGCGATTGCCCTCTACTCACTTCCTTAGTATATAAATCACATATTTGAATTATATCATGCCATGATGTTTACACAGACAGCATGTATCTGAATTATGGCATGCCAACCCATTTTCTAAAGACATAATATAGTTATATCATCTCATCATGTTCACGTAGTCATCATATTTTGAATTATGTCATTCTATCCGTGAATTATATCATGCCATCATGTTTCTGTCGGTGGGAATGACACCTATGGGATCACTTGGATCCCTTCTACGGTCGGCGGGCGCGGGGTCGTGAGAAGAGTGGGTTTAGCGAGCAAGCACACGGATCGTTTACCCAGGTTCGGGCCACAAGGATGCGTAAAACACTAGTCCTACTTTGGTGGATGTATTGAGTATTCTTGAGCTTTCTCAACTAGCTATGGTGCCCGTCTCGTTTCCAAAAAGCCGAATCCTTCTCCTTGTCGCCTCGGGCCTCCTTTTGTAGGAAAAAGGGGCTGCCACAGTGGCACATAGGAGGTGGAAAGGCCTATAGTGCGCGAGCTTATCGCACGGCATTACGGGACAAAGCGCATTCAATGCGCTACGTAGGTGTCCATCAGCTTTATCGGGGACGGGAACGAGGCCTGTCTCGTCTGTCGCCGCTTCGCCTCGCTTCGACACCGCGCCCAGGCTGGCGATGCATGCAACGCCATGTAGGCAGGCATGCAGCTGAGGTGGCGTGGTGGTAGGGTCTTTAAGAAGATCTGCATGCCGCCACGTAGGCACTTGCTAAGTTGCCCTGGAAGCTGCATGTTGCCACGCAAGTGCCTGCCCAGCTAGTTGGGCTGGTAGCTACAGGCGAATGGCGGCGGAGTCTTGGCTGGTGCGGGCCTGGCAGTGGCCCTGCTGACGCCCACGGCAAGGGTCTTGTCGGGGGCTCGGCAAGGGTCTTGCTGTGGCGTTGATGTCATCCCCGACAAGGGTCTTGCCGGGGGTCTTGTGGATTTCTTCGGCTAGGATCCTGCAGAAGGTCGTCGTCTTGTTGCTGTCATCCCCGGCAAGGGTCTTGCCGGGGGTCTTGTGGATTTCTTCGGCTAGGATCCTGCCGAAGCTATCTATGAGTTTGACGAAGATTTGCATGCCACCATAGAGGCGCCTCCCGATCCCTGGTTCCAACGCAGCTAGTTGGGTTGGATCCGGTGGGCTCAAGGGTGGTTCACTCCACTGGCATCGGGCAAGTTGCCCCGGCAAGGCTCTTGCCGGGGCTGCGGGGGGCCACCTCGGTCCACCTCGCCCTCTTTCCCTCTTGCGCTTCCGGTCTTGGCGTCGCCTTGGTTGTCTTGTGCTTAGGCTTCTCTCCGGCTTCCCTCCTCTGCCCTGCTAAGTGTGGCCGTGGCACGTGGCTCCGAATGCCCGTGCACAAGTAAAGGGGTCAAAAGGAGAGCCCCTACTTTTGTACACCGACAGGAGCCCCCGGGCCTGGGCCACGCATAAGCGCGACACGTTGTTGGGCTAAGCCCAGAACGGTGCGCGAGCAGGTGGGGCGGATTTTACCGTAGTAATTTCTCGTCCGCTGCGCTTCCCCACAACCCGTGTTGAACGCGCGATGTGGAGGGTCGTGCATGAAGTGGGGGTCATGCGTGGGGTGGTTCCCACATGCATGCGTCACATCGTGGTAAAGAGGCGGCTCGCGCCTTCCCCATAAAAGGAGGGAGGCGCAGAGGCAGGGCCCATTTACTCGGGTGGACTCGGGTCGTGGCCTTCAAGACGCCCGCGCCTCACGATCACGGGGTGGGGAGCGGCCGCTTCGCCTGTCCCTTCAATGTTGCTCGCTCGCCATGTGTCCCTCATGTAGGTGGCAGGAGGTGGAGGCGGGAAACCGGGCTGTTGTTGATTGGGGCAGCGGGCCGGTCCTGATTCCCTTCGCCCCCGATGACCGGATTGGTCGAGTGGGGCGGCCGAGCCCCGACTCCGCCCCTTTATAAGGAGGGGAGGGAGGGCGGCATTCCACATTCTTCCATCATCCGTATCCTTCCACCTCCGCTCCTTCCTTCCATCCGCCATGGCGAGATGAAGCGTTGGCCCTTCGACGGTGACGGCGAGGGTCGCTGCCCGCCAGCGCGTTCCTCCTTCCCAAGAGCTCATGGCGGCAGAACCAGCCACGGGAGGAAGGGGAGGGGCGAGGTCGAGGTCGTCGTGGCGCTCGAGTGAGAGGAGGACGGGGCGACGCATCGACCTCGCCTCCGCCAATGATGCCTCCCCCTACGGAGCACCAAGTCGCGGACTAGCCCCGTGAGTTCTTCATCAGGATGCGCCAGCCACCGCGTCGTCGCCTCCGTCTCCCTACTGCCTTTGCTCGGAAGATGGAGCTCGATCCACCCCAGACCCTTTGGTTGCACATGAAGGGCTGTGGGAACAGCGGCACGCGGGTCGATGTTGATTTCCCCGCCCCTCACATCATGTACCTCCCCCGCGGATGGAAGACGTTCACACGCAACCACAGCCTGACGGCGGGGCTTGTCCTCTACTTCAAGTTAACGGAGGGCAGCCTGCTTTCCGTCAAGGTCTTCGGAGATCTTGTAACTCACTTGAAGTGCTGCATGGAGAGCTCTTCCGAAGATGAAGATTCCTCCTCAAGCGGGAGTGACGAGGAGGACATCGGCAGCGACGGCGAGGGAGTCGAGCGGCAGGATGCCGACTCTGACTTCCACTGACCGCGCCGCCCCTCCCTTGGCCACGCGCCTTGCCGAGGGCCATCCTCGCCAAGCTCTCTATCGGGGCGCTCCTTGTCGTCTCCTTGGGTAGCTGGCGTAGGAGGGCCGGAGAGGGCGAAGAAGGCGGGTTGTGGTCGTCAAGTCGGAGTACACGGGCACCGATGCCTTCGCCGTGTATTGACGGCCCCCTACCTCATCTTCCAGCTTCCCTCTCGGCACCGGGACATTCTCTTGGCGCCTTCTGCTCCTCACACCTCACCTAGGCGCTCTTTTCGCCCTCCGGCCCTTTTGTTCCACCTTTTGGGGAGAGGGACAAGAAAAAGATTATGGGCATCTTATCTTTTTTTAGTTTCTAAGCCCGCGGGCACTTGTTTATTTTAATACTTGTTATCCCCTTGCTCATGTTTTTAATTCCGTACGAAATGTACCTGTATGGGATGTTTTTAATGAAAAAGGGTGCTTGTAAGGTTCTTTGTGCGTGAGAGAGGCCCATGCCAAGGATGAATCCTTCTTATTTTTAATATAAACATGCCGCCCGGCTACAGGCCTTGCCGTCTCCCCACTTCGGTCGACCATTCTCGCGCTCTTGGCGGAGGCAGGGGCGAAGTAGAGTTAGGCCCCTCGTTCATCTCCTCGCCACCACGACTACTACCAAATTCCGACCCAGGAGGTAACTCTTGG
Organism: Triticum monococcum; assembly: GCA_034509565.1. Taxonomy (NCBI): domain Eukaryota; kingdom Viridiplantae; phylum Streptophyta; class Magnoliopsida; order Poales; family Poaceae; genus Triticum; species Triticum monococcum. The sequence continues at coordinate 547,188,785 of CM067843.1, read as the reverse complement.
GTACAAGAAAGGGGGAGCACGGTGGTTTCAAGAACATAAACGAGGTTTCACATGTCCCAGTTCTATACGGAAACACATAACGGGGGGATGAAAGACTTATCTGAATCCGCAGCACCCGGCAACCTTGGCTTGCCGTGGTTGGATCCTTGTATCTTCAGCCCCCGGCAGTCTTGGCTTGCCGGGGCCAGAGCGCCAGTTTGTTCTCTTTTTCCCAAGCGGCTCAGCAGAAGTGTATGTGTTCCCTGCGAACCAAAGAGAACAGAAAGACGCACACTCGACCTCTAGGCTAGGGGTTAGTTGCCGCTAAGCACTATCAACCCTAATCGAGGAAAGACTTGACCTAGCATGCATGCTATAACTTAGGGCGTCAGCGCTTCGTTTATTTATGCTCAGGGTCTGCGCCTGGCTTTGTACAGAGGGTTACATGCCTTGCCGGCAAGGCTCGCACAAAAGGTGGTTCATCGGGAGGCCCGACAACTGCGCCATTTGGGTAAAACTTGCGAAGATGTTCGATGTTTCAGGAATTGCTTACTGGGACAACATCTTCAGTCTCCAAGCAGACTGCACTGGGCCTGGTGACTCGTATTACCCGATAAGGGCCTTCCCACTTTGGCGTCAACTTGTTGGAATTCTTGGCCGACTGAACGCGCCGAAGAACAAGGTCGCCTTCCTCAAGGCTTCGGGCATGGACCTTGCCGCTATGGTAGTGACACAAGGCTTGCTGGCAGCATGCTACTCTCACAGCCGCCCAAAGACGATCTTCCTCAAGGAGCGTTGCATCGTCTTGCCGCAATCGCTCTTGCTCAAGCTCATCATAAGCGATCACTCGAGGTGACCCATATATGAGTTCCGTGGGAAGAACTGCTTCTGCCCCGTATACCAGGGCAAAGGGTGTCTGGCCGGTGGCTCGATTTGGCGTCGTCCTGATCGACCAAAGAACCGCTGGTAACTCATCAATCCAGCGCCTTCCACTTTTGTGCAGCTTGTCAAAAGTCTTTGTTCTCGGGCCTCGCGGTACTTCTGCATTTTCCCTCTCCACCTGGCCATTGCTCCGTGGGTGTGCCATGGAAGCAAAACAGACCTTGCTACCGAGGTCTTGGGTGTACTGCATGAAGGCATGGCTTGTGAACTGTGGGCCATTGTCGGTGATGACTCTGTTTGGCACACCAAAACGGCAGACTAGTCCCTTGAAGAACTTGACGGCTGACTGTGCTGTCACCTTCATTACTGCTTCCACTTCCGGCCACTTTGTGAACTTGTTGATTGCAACGTACAAGTACTCAAAGCCCCCGACAGCACGGGGGAAGGGGCGCAGTATGTCGAGCCCCCAGACCGAAAACGGCCAGGAGAGAGGAATTGCTTGAAGGGCTTGAGTTGCTTGATGAAGCTTCTTTGAATGGAACTGGCACGCTTCACACTTGGTTACTAGTGTCGTCGCATCCTGGAGGGCGGTGGGCCAGAAGAAGCCTTGCTGGAATGCTTTGCTGGCAAGGGCCCTCGACCCTATGTGGGAGCTACATATGCCTCCATGTATCTCTGCCAACAGCTCCAGTCCTTCCTTCCGGGGGATGCACTTCAATTTCACACCATTGGGTCTTTTCCAATACAGGACGTCATTGACGAACTGGTACAAGGCAGACCGACAAGCTACCTTTTCCGCTTCTTCCTGCTCTTCAGGAAGTTCCCCTGTCTGGAGGAAACGGACGGTATGTTGTGCCCATGCCAGAGCCTGGGGCTAGACGGCAAGGACCAAAGGCATTTCTTCCACCATGAGGGCGACCATCTCTACGGCCAGGGCTTGGCGCCCTGCCGGAGCCAGCTGCCCCTTGGCAGGCTCGGAATCCCTGGCAACACTCTTGCCAGTGGCCCCTGGGGGCTCGGCGGGAAAGTACTTGCCGAGGCCCGATTTCCTCCGCTTGTTCCGCTCCGTTGACGGTTCGACGGATGGTTGAGTTAGCCGAAGCAAAAAGGTACCTGGTTCCACAGGTAGCTTGAATGCAGCACGCTTTGACAGGTAGTCAGCGATGTCGTTCTCCACTCGGGGAACGTGCTCTACTTGAATACCGTCGAAGCGCTCCTCCAGCTTCCTCACCTCATCTACGTAGGCCTCCATCAACGGACTTTGGTAATCTTTATTGACCTGTCTGACAACAAGCTGTGAATCACCCCTGACGATGAGCTTCTTCACCCCGAAGTCTACCACGATCCTGAGACCGGCGAGCAGCCCCTCGTACTCAGCAGTGTTGTTTGTGGAAATCTCCCTGGGAAAGTGCATCTGGATCACATACTTGAGGTGCTCTCCGGTGGGTGCGACAAGCAGCACACTGGCACTGGCGCCTTGCAGCGAGAAAGCCCCATCAAAGTACATGATCCAGTCGTGACTTGCCTCCTTGCCAGGGAGAGCGGTCTCCTGGATTTCCTCGTCGGGCGTTGAGGTCCATTTTGCAATGAACTCCGCCAAGACTCTGCTCTGGATTGTCGAAGTACTTTCAAACTTCAACGCAAAGCTTGACAACTCCAAGGCCCACTCCACAATCCTTCCAGTTGCATCTGGGTTGTGCAGTAACTGTTGCAACGGGAGGTGGGTGACGACAGTGATCTCATGGGCTTGGAAGTAATGATGCAGCTTCCTCGAGGTCATAAGGAGGCCGAAGAGAAATTTCTGCACATCGGAGTACCTTGACCTGGCTCCCTGCAAGAGGGAGCTGACAAAGTAAACTGGGTGATGCATCATCTTCTTCTTCTGCACCACTTCAGTTGGCTGCGCGGGCCCTGCCCCGATGGCGTCGGACTCTGCCGGGGGCCTTGCCTTGCCGGCACCAGGCCCTGCCGGGGGAATCTCTAACTTGCCATCCGCCGGTCCTGCCGTGGCCACTACCTCTTCGTCGACCTCTCTGTGTGCCACTAGTGCGGCGCTGACCACTTGATTCGTTGCCGCCAGATACAGCAGCAATGGCTCTTGTGGTTTAGGTGCAACCAGTATTGGCGTAGAGGAAAGGTATTTCTTCAGATCCTGCAACACCGCCTCGGCCTCTGGGGTCCACTCCATTGAGCCCGCCTTCTTCAAGATTTTGAAAAAGGGAAGGGCGCGTTCAGCAGACTTGGAGATGAACCTGCTCATGGCGGCAACGCAGCCAGTGAGCCGACGCACATCCTTGATCCGCTTGGGCCCCTCAATCCATATATGCTTCCATATTTCTATGTAGCTGGGGCTAAAAACCAATCTAGACCGCCCTTGCGAATGCCGAGCCAGCACTCTTCAACCCGAAAGGCATCCTAAAAAGCAATATGTACCACATGGGGTGATAAAGGCTGTCTTCTCTTCATCTTCTCTTGCCATGAAGATCTGGTGGTAGCCCAAGTAAGCATCGAGGAATGAAGCAAATCACACCCCGGCCGTGGAGTCAACAATCTGGTCGATGCGCGGCAACGGGAAGGGGTCCTTAGGACAAGCCTTATTGACATCCGTGTAGTCAATACACAGCCTCCACTTCCCATTTGCCTTGCACACCACCACCGGATTGGCCAACCACATCGGATGGAGCACTCCCCTCACCAAACCCGCCACTTCCAATTTCCTGATCTCCTCTGTGATGAACTCCTGTCGTTCCAAAGCTTGCTTCCCGACCTTCTGCTTGACGGGTCGCGCATGGGGACAGACAGCAAGGTGGTGCTCAATCACTTCCCTGGGAACGCCGGGGATGTCGGATGCTTGCCACGCAAACACATCGACATTCACCCGTAGGAAAGTGACGAGCGTGCTTTCCTATTTGCCGTCGAGGGTGGAGCTTATGATGAAAGCCCGTCCCATGCCATCCTCCTTGACGGACACCCTCTTGGTCTTTGGTGGTGCAGCTCTGGATTTCTTGCTCTTGCCAGTAGAGCTCTCCGGCACATCCTCGATGGTAGCACATCACTCCAAAGAGGTGCGCTTGCCGGAGTAGGTGCGAGAGGTCTTACCAGTCTTCTTCTTCCCTCCCGGGGCCTCAACGGCGGGAGCAGGTGCCTTGGCGGCAGCTGCTGCAACTACTTCTCGATAGAGTTGGTCAGCGCAGATCAGTGCATCCTTCTTGTCGGAAGGGACGGTGATGATGTTCATCGGCCCAGGCATCTTCAGGGTATTTTAGGCGTAGTGCGACGCCGCCATGAACTTGGCTAGTGCCGGGCGGCCGAGGATCCCATTGTAGGGCAAGGTGATCTCGGCCACATCAAAGACGATCCTCTTCGTCATGTAGTTCAACTCACCTCCAACCGTCACGGGCAATGTGACCTGCCCCTTCGGCTGGCTCCTTCCCGGGCTGACCCCTTGAAACGTACCCATTTCCTCAAGGTCTCCATCAGGAATTTGCAGCCTTTTGATCAGTACGGGCGAGATTAAATTCAGGCCGTCCCCGCCGTCAACCAGCATCTTATTCACCTTGAGGTTGCGTATCGTTGGTGAGACCAACAAAGGCAAACACCCGACTGCAGTCGTGCGACCAGGGTGGTCCTCGGCGTCAAAGATGAGGGGCGTGCTGGACCACTTCAGTGGCTTCTGGGCATCGAACGATGGCTCTGCTGCTGTAATCTCACGCGCCCACTGCTTGAGCTGGCGATGAGAAGTGTGAAGCGAGGCGCCACCATCGACGCACATGGCCCCCGTAGCCTTCTGGAACTCATGCTCACCGGACTCATCGTCCTCGTCACGATCATCGTCTTCCTGCTTCTTGCCGCGGCCCCGGGTAGGCCTCTCTTGCTGGTTATCCTTGCCGCGGCGACCTCCTTCGCCACCATGCTTCTTGTCGGATCCTTCGGCACCATCCCGACCCTTCTCCTTGTCCCGCCTCTCATATTCGGCCTTTTGCTTTTCAGCAAGCAGCTCAACTTGTCGGCAGTTCTAGTGGTCGTGGCCCTTGGTGCGGTGGATCTTGTAGTACTGCTTGTCGGAGCCCCCTGGCTTGTCAGCAACCGCCAAGGCCCGGCAAGCGGCGCACCCGACAATCTCCTTGCCGGGGTCGTCTGCCTTGGCCTTCTTGGCAGCGCTGGTGTCATCGGATCCCTCGACGGCAAGCACGGTCTTGTCCTTGCATTTCCTGTTGCGACGCCAGCCCTTCTTCGTCGGGGCGGCGGTTTCTTCATCAGTAGAGTTGGTTGCTGCATCAGCGTCTTCACCGGGGTACTTCCTTCCCTCTGCAGCCCGGGTGCATCTATCGGCCAGAACATAAAGTTCGACCATGTCCTTGACCTTGTTCATTGCCAGCTCTTCGCGCATCTTGCGGTTACACACATTCTGATGGAATGCGCTGATCACGGCGACAGGATGAACATCCAGGATGTTGTATTGCACTCGGCTGAACCTCTGTATGTACTTGCGCATGTTTTCACCTTCCTTCTAGGCAATGATATGCAAATCACTCGCCTGGCCATGAGCTTGGTGGCCTCCAGTGAAGGCACCAACAAACTCGTGGCACAGATCTGACCAAGAAGAAATGGAATCCACCGGCAAGTGCATCAAGCAAGACATGACATTAGGTTTTAGGGCCAATGGAAAGTAATTGGCAAGCACCTTGTCGTCACGAGCTCTAGCGGCTTCCATCGCAATGGTGTAGATGCTCAGGAACCCTGACGGGTGGGCCTTGCCGTCGTACTTCTCGCCGACGTCGGGCTTGACCGTGCGGTGGGATGGCCACTGGAACTGCCACAGCTCACGGGTAAATGCTGGGCAACCCACCTCGTAATGTAGGCCGCCGGAGCCTCCCGGTACTGTTTGTCCATAGTGGGCCCTGTTCGCCTGTCTGACTGATGGCGCGTATCGCGCCGGCGCTCGATGGTGGTTTGAGCATCTTCATGGGCTCGCTCCTGAAGGACCTGGCGTTGATCGTGGTGGGTCTGTGGGTTGGACGACAATATGGAAATGTCATCACAAGCGTCATCATGACGGACCAACATCTGTGGTGGCTGGCGTGGAGGATGAGAGTGCAGCATGGCCGCGGCGCCTCCAACCGCTCCACCGCCAGCATGCACTGGTTCGATGGAGCGCCAGCCTGAGGGCCCCGCCGGCCGTGGCTCATCTTTGTTGGTGACGCCGACAAGGCTCCGGATAGTGGCTCTCCACTTGTCGAGCTTCTCCACGGTGGGAGGGAAGTCGAGGAGCAGCTGTGCGCGCCAAGGCTTCTGGTGGCGTGGGCGGCAGCGAAAGTTGCGTGGACCGTGGCACGCTTCGACTTCTAACCACGTTAGAAGGAGCTCTGTCATGGCCCAGCGGATGTGCGCCATCCTCGCCAGCACTTCGGCGGGCATGCTGGCCTCCTTCGTCCCGTGGATGAGGCACAAGTCTCTTCCCACGGTGGCGTCCAGGGTCACCGGCGTGGTGACGCTGCTCGTCTCGCACAACCTGGGAAGAGCGCGTTGTGGGCACCGAAGTGGGCATCTTGGAGGTCGCCGCGCCGCCCGCGGGTGGTACGACGATGCCCCCAGAGGGTCCCGCGCCGTCTGCGGGAGGCCCAACTCTATCTCTGGATTTTGTGGCATGTGTCCCGTCGCCTTGCGCATGAACGACGCTGCTCGCCAGGCTCTGACTGCTAGAGCGATGTTGGTGCTCGCTGGTCGCGCCTCGGGTTCTGTCCACGACCGGCCCGCTACTCACCCGCACTGGTATGAGCCGTCCGGCTCCCGACGAACCGACCGCCATGGCCTTCTTCTTCTTGGGAGCCATGGCGATGAAGAACTACTAGGCTAACTACTAGACCAGATTCTCACAACTGTTCCCCCTACCTGGCACGCCAAACATGTCAGTGGGAACAACACCTATGGGATCACTGGGATCCCTTCTACGGTCGGCGGGCGCGGGGTCGTGAGAAGAGCAGGTTTAGCGAGCAAGCACACGGATCGTTTACCCAGGTTTAGGCCGCGAGGATGCGTAAAACCCTAGTCCTGCTTTGGTGGATGTATTGAGTATTCTTGAGCTTTCTGAACTAGCTACGGTGGCCGTCTCGTTTCCAAAAAGCTGAATCCTTCTCCTGGTCGCCTCGGACCTCCTTTTATAGGAAAAAGAGGCTGCTACAGTGGCACATAGGAGGTGGAAAGGCCTACAGTGCGCGAGCTTATCGCACGGCATTACAGGACAACGCGCATTAAATGAGCTACGTAGGTGTCCATCAGGTTTATCGGGGACGGGAACGAGGCTAGTCCCGTCCGTCGCCGCTTTGTCTCGCTTCGACAAGCGCCCAGGCTGGCGATGCATGCAATGCCATGTAGGCAGGCAGGCATCTGAGGTGGCGCAGTGGTAGGGCCTTTAAGAAGATCTGCATGCCGCCATCCAGGCGCTTGCTGAGTTGGCCTGGAAGCTGCATGTTGCCACGCAGGTGCTTGCCCAGCTGGTTGGGCTCGCAGCTGCAGGCGAACGGTGGTGGAGTCTTGGATGGTGCGGGCCTGGCAGTGACCCTACTGACGCCCTCGGCAAGGGTCTTGCCGAGGGCCCGGCAAGGGTTTTGCCGTGGCGTTGTTGTCATCCCCGGCAAGGGTCTTGCCAGGGGTCTTATGGATTTCTTCGGCTAGGATCATGCCGAGGGTCGCTGTATTCTAGTCCTCATCTGAACTCATATATTTATGAGTTTGACAAAGATTTGCATGCCACCACAGAGGCGCCTCCCAAGCCCTGGTTCCAATGCAGCTGGTTGGGTTGGAGCTGGTGGGCTCAAGGGTGGTTCACTCCGCTGGCATCGGGCAAGTTGCCCCGACAAGGCTCTTGCCAGGGCTGCGGGGGGCACCTCGGCAAGGGTCTTGCCGAGGGAGTCCACCTCACCCTCTTGCCCTCCTGCGCTTTCGGTCTTGGCGTCGTCTTGGTTGTCTTGTGCTTCGGCTTCTCTCCGGCTTCCCTCCTCTGCCCTACTAAGTGTGGCCGCGACGCGTGGCTCTGACTACCCGTGCACAAGTAAAGGGGTCAAAAGGAGAGCCCCTACTTTTGTACACCGACAGTTTCCATCGACAACATGTTTGTGATTTATGGCATGCCAACCACTTTAATAGACACATCGTATAGTTATATCATGTCATCTTGTTTACATAGTCATCATATTTTGAAGTATGTCATTCTATCATGTTTAGTTAGCCATCATACATGCGTAATTGTGTCACGCTATCCTGTTTAATTAGCCATCATATATTTGAAATTATGTCCTGCTATTCTGTTTGGTTAGACAACATAAATGTGAATTATTTCATGCCCTATTTTCTTCCCAACTATCCATTGCACCTGTCTATCTTACAGTGTCTGTACATTCAATTACTTTTCTTGTTTATCAGCCATTTCAATTGGAGGGGTGATGGTAGTATATGTGGGAGTAAAAACACGGTCTTCAGAAAAGATCGTGCTACTTGACGATGGAGATAGAACCACGGTTGTACTTGCCCAAGAACCAGCCCTACCACACATAACCCAGACTCATGCAGATTGTACCCCTACCCAGTTGGACAGAGAACCAGCTACACCCCTTCTAACCCCAACCCCAGCAGATAGTAACCCAGTTCCCGTTGACACAACACCGTCTCCACCACAGAGCACCCAAACACAAGCAGTTAGTAAGGCAACTGCAGTGCCCAAAGCACGAGGACCACCACTCCGAACCCCAAGTCAACGCTTAAAGCAGAAGAAGAATTGTTCTCAGGTCAGGTTCCGTAGCTATGGTTCATACTACTTTGCTCTTGCATCATGTATTTACTCATACCACCTAATTTCAAATTTGAAGGATGCAATTGAAACTCCAAAGGCGCAACAAGTATGTTTTAAACCTGTTTCTTTAACGTGTTTGCTGTTGTAACTTGCTCTATGTTGATTTCAGTTTCAATTGAATAAACAGTTATGTTCTCATGCCATGCACATTACAAGTGTTGTGATTGTTGTGTAGTTTCCCACACTTATATTCTGCCTATGTTGCTTTGTCTTAAATAGGTATGATTCGAAATGTATCTATCTTGATTTGGCAACATAAACTAGAATGATATAGACCATACAGTGACCATACTACATAGATATATGTTTGTTTCATGTTGTTATCATGTCCACCTTACTACTGAACTGGTTTACCAAAATGAGTTTCATATACTACATTGTAAACCTGTGATGTCTTTGTTTGTTTCTCCTTTAGAACGCGGATAAAATATTGGAGAAGAGTACCCCATTATGCAATGGTAAAGGAAGTAATGCATATCAGGTTCAAGATAGTGAAACATCCCTCTTGTTCTCCAAGAAAGCTGATAAAAACTATATTGAAGACACTGAGACAACCCCAAAGTCCTGTCTTGATGTAGTGTTTGAGTTACTAGCTACTACTGCTAGCACCAGCTCTTCGAACTCGCTGCCTGAATCAGTTCGGCTTCTTGAGTCTCAACTTCAAGTTGAAAGACATCGATCAGATGTTATGCGACAGGAAGCCGAAGGACTGAGGAAGTCCCTGCAGAATTCAGATGCATACTTTCTGGTGCAACAACAAGTGCTGGAGGATTTAAGCGCCAAACAAGAGAAAGTTAATAAGCTTTCTAAGCATCTTGCCAGCATTATGGGTACCCGGGATATTGTTTCTTGAGCTCTTCTGAAGTGGTTTCAGTTCTGGACTTGTTTTGCTACGGCGTTTATATGCTGCTTTGTTCCCTATATTTGCACTTGTGGCGAACTTTGATGCCCAATGGATGTAATATGTGTAATAGCCATGATAGCCTAGCGTAAGTTGCTTGCTTATTTATTTCCATTGTCTTGTTTATTTGTTTTCTTGTAGTCAGTGCAGTTCTTTTTCCGCGGTTTGCTAGTGGCCGCAATAACCTATTTTTTAAAACTAGGCCACATTAACAATGGGCTACATATTTAGTGTAGTTAACATGGGCCTCCTACGGGCCGTAGAAACAATGGGCCTTCTAAGGGCCATAGAAACAACGGGCCTTCTATGGGGCGTAGACACAATGGGCCTTCTATGAGTCGTATCATCAATGGGCCTTCTATGGGACGTATGATCGGTTGGCCAAACATGGGCCAATAACAGACCACATTATGACCGTAAATGGGCTAGAGTTGAAATCGTCTGTTCATGGGCCGACCATAACGAGCCGTCATTAATAGGCCGTATTTGATTACGCTATGAAAACGGACCAACGTATTAACGGGCCGACTGTAACCACGGGCTGTATTTGGCCCACAAGCAGAAAATGGCAGTAACGGGCCAAAAGTAAACGAATGTTGGAAATGAGCCCAAGAATAAATGGGCCCTGAGAAGGCCGAAAGATAACATGGGCTGGAAATGGCCCAACGGAATAATGGGCCGTTAATGGGTATAAAGTGATACACTCTTCATTACGGGCCAGTTTTACCACGGGCTGTTAATGGGCCGAGGGTTACTAAGGGCCTCATATGGGCCAAAATATGTCATGGGCCATACATGGGCCGGAAGTTAAAACGGGCTGGAATTATATTGGACAGCCCAGATGACACTACTGGCCTAATTCGGATAGGCCGTAAACGGGCCTGGGTTAGCGGGCTGTAAATGGGCTATATGCGAACATGCTGTTAACAGGCTTGCCGTGGGCCGGCCTGCCACCTTTTGACCAAGTCAAACGGGCCAGCATTTTCACAAGAATGGGCCTCTATTGGGCCGTGCCACGTGTCGACGTATCATGGGCGCTTTGGGTCTAATGAGTGGATGACATCTCTCCCAGCGGTGAGCAGACACGTGTTTCCTCCAGCCAATGATGATTTTACACGTGGAAAATCCCCATTGGTCGGGGCTGTTAACGGGTTATCGGATCCAAAACCGGACCCGATAGCTTAACGGCGTTCCGTTACGGTGGATGCCACGTGTCGGTCACCCTTGACGAAAGCACTTCTGTGACGCGCGATTTATCGTCATGGAAGTGGACACTTCCATGATGATAATTTTGCTAATGTCATGGAACACTTCTACGACAGCACAGGTATGACTATCTTGATTCTGTCATAAATTTGTCATGGATGTACATGCATGACAGAAAACGTGACCTACTCTGACAAACACGTATCATCATGGAAGTGTATTTTTTTGTAGTGTTGCCCGCAATCCTTCTTGCTCTTTCGATTGTTGTAGTTTCTGAACCCATCTCCTCCATCCTCCTTCTTCATGTATTGCAAACTCTCTCTGCCCCCCTATTGAATCTTCCCCCTCCATCAAAGCGACCCCCAAATCTGTCCATCCCACTTTTTTCTTCTGGCGGCGGGGTGGGTAACCCTAGCACTTCTTCTTTGGAAGCATTGAACCCTAGAGGGGGGATGTGAGTGTGGTTTATATAGCCAAAGGGCCCCATGAGCCCTCCCCCTCCCCCCAAGGCTTGCTTTCCCATTTGAGTTGGGCCTTAAGCCTTCCCAATTAGCCAGCTCTTCAGCCCACTCTTCCAGAATATTATTTTCAGAGATAATTTTTTTCTCGTCTATCAGTGTAATCTTTCACTATGTAGTCAGATATATACAAAATATTCTCCTCATGCCCAATTCCTGACCAATAATCAGGTATTTTGGGGTTCATATTCATTTTATCTTTAACTATCCACCCATCTAAGTCATTTTTCTCTCTTTTACTATTTTTTCCCATCTCATCCTTGCAATTGATTTTTGCCGGTGAGTTGTTAACATTTTTATTAGCTTCTCTTAATTTCTCATTCTTTCTATCTCTTCTGTTTTTATTATCACCACACCACCCAATTCCCTCGAGCAAGTAATAATAAGATCTATCTTCATTTCGAGACTGACCTGATGCATCTGATGAGATTCGAGCCCCCTCATCAACGTCTTCCCCAGCCAGCAACCAGAAGCGGTTGTCGGTGGGGGAGATACCTATTCCGCCGCGGCGGATCGAGAGAGGCTGAGAAGGCGCGGCGAGCGACGGAGAAAGCTGTTGGAAATATGCCCTAGAGGCAATAATAAATTGATTATTATTATATTTCCTTGTTCATGATAATCGTTTATTGTCCATGCTAGAATTGTATTGATAGGAAACTCAGATACATGTGTGGATACATAGACAACACCATGTCCCTAGTAAGCCTCTAGTTGACTAGCTCGTTGATCAATAGATGGTTACGGTTTCCTGACCATGGACATTGGATGTCGTTGATAACGGGATCACATCATTAGGAGAATGATGTGATGGACAAGACCCAATCCTAAGCCTAGCACAAAGATCGTGTAGTTCGTATGCTAAAGCTTTTCTAATGTCAAGTATCATTTCCTTAGACCATGAGATTGTTCAACTCCCGGATACCGTAGGAATACTTTGGGTGTGCCAAACGTCACAACGTAACTGGGTGGCTATAAAGGTACACTACAGGTATCTCCGAAAGTGTCTGTTGGGTTGGCACGAATCGAGACTGGGATTTGTCACTCCGTGTGACGGAGAGGTATCTCTGGGCCCACTCGGTAGGACATCATCATAATGTGCACAATGTGATCAAGGAGTTGATCACGGGATGATGTGTTACGGAACAAGTAAAGATACTTGCCGGTAACGAGATTGAACAAGGTATCGGGATACCGACGATCGAATCTCGGGCAAGTATCGTACCGATAGACAAAGGGAATTGCATATGGGATTGATTAAGTCCTTGACATCATGGTTCATCCGATGAGATCATCGTGGAACATGTGGGAGACAACATGGGTATCTAGATCCCGCTGTTGGTTATTGACCGGAGAACGTCTCGGTCATGTCTGCATGGTTCCTGAACCCGTAGGGTCTACACACTTAAGGTTCGGTGACGCTAGGGTTATAGAGATATTAGTATGCGGTAACCCGAATGTTGTTCAGAGTCCCGGATGAGATCCCGGGCGTCATGAGGAGTTCCGGAATGGTCCGGAGGTAAAGAATTATATATAGGAAGTGCTATTTCGGCCATCGGGACAAGTTTCAGGGTCACCGGTATTGTACCGGGACCACCGGAAGGGTCCCCGGGGTCCACCGGGTGGGGCCACCTGCCCCGGGGTCCACATGGGCTGTAGGGGTGTGCACCTTGGCCTATATGGGCCAAGGGAACCAGCCCCAAGAGGCCCATGCGCCAAGAGATAAGGAAAGGAAGAGTCCTAAAAGGGGAAGGCACCTCCTAGGTGCCTTGGGGAGGAGGGACTCCTCCCTAGCCGCACCCTTCCTTGGAGGAAGGGCCAAGGCTGTCCCCCCCTCTCCCTTGGCCCTATATATAGTAGGGGGAAGGGAGGGCAGCCGCACCAAAGCCCTGGCGCCTCCCTCTCCCTCCCGTGACACATCTTCCTCCTCCCGCAGCGCTTGGCGAAGCCCTGTTGGAATCCCTCTACTTCCACCACCACGCCGTCGTGCTGCTGGATCTCCATCAACCTCTCCTTCCCCCTTGCTGGATCAAGAAGGAGGAGATGTCACTGCTCCGTACGTGTGTTGAACGCGGAGGTGCCGTCCGTTCGGCACTAGGATCATCGGTGATTTGGATCACGACGAGTACGACTCCATCAACCCCGTTCACTTGAACGCTTGCGCGCGCGATCTACAAGGGTATGTAGATCCACTATACACTCGTCCCTCGTTGCTAGATGACTCCATAGATTGATCTTGGTGACACATAGGAAATTTTGAATTATTGCTACGTTACTCAATAGTGGCATCATGAGCTAGGTCTATGCGTAGTTACTATGCACGAGTAGAACACAAAGGAGTTGTGGGCGTTGATTTTGTTCAACATGCTTACTGTTACTAGTCCAATCTTGTTTCGACGGCATCATGGGATGAAGCAGCCCGGACCGACCTTACACGTACTCTTACGTGAGACTGGTTCCACCGACTGACATGCACTAGTTGCATAAGGTGGCTAGCGGTTGTCTGTCTCTCCCACTTTAGTCGGATCGGATTCGATGAAAAGGGTCCTTATGAAGGGTAAATAGCAATTGGCATATCACGTTGTGGTTTTTGCGTAGGTAAGAAACGTTCTTGCTAGAAACCCATAGCAGCCACGTAAAACATGCAAACAACAATTAGAGGACTTCTAACTTGTTTTTGCAGGGTATGCTATGTGATGTGATATGGCCAAGAAGAATGTGATGAATGATATTTGATGTATGAGATTGATCATGTTCTTGTAATAGGAATCACGACTTGCATGTCGATGAGTATGACAACCGGCAGGAGCCATAGGAGTTGTCTTTATTTATTGTATGACCTGCGTGTCATTGAACAACGCCATGTAATTACTTTACTTTATTGCTAACCATTAGCTATAGTAGTAGAAGTAATAGTTGGCGAGACAACTTCATGAAGACACGATGATGGAGATCATGATGATGGAGATCATGGTGTCATGCCGGTGACGATGATGATCATGGAGCTCCGAAGATGGAGATCAAAAGGAGCAAAGTGATGATGGCCATATCATGTCACTATTTGATTGCATGTGATGTTTATCATGTTTATACATCTTATTTGCTTAGAACGACGGTAGTAAATAAGATGATCCCTCATTAAAATTTCAAGAAAGTGTTCCCCCTAACTATGCACCGTTGCGACAGTTCGTTGTTTCGAAGCACCACGTGATGATCGGGTGTGATAGATTCTAACGTTCACATACAACAGGTGTAAGACAGATTTACACACGCAAAACACTTAGGTTGACTTGACGAGCCTAGCATGTACAGACATGGCCTCGGAACACAAGAGACCGAAAGGTCGAGCATGAGTCATATGGCAGATACGATCAACATGAAGATGTTCACCGAGGTTGACTAGTTCGTCTCACATGATGATCGGACACGACCTAGTTGACTCGGATCATGTAATCACTTAGATGACTAGAGGGATGTCTATCTGAGTGGGAGTTCATAAGATGAACTTATTTATCCTGAACATAATCAAAAGGTCTTCGCAAATTATGTCGTAGCTCGCGCTTTAGTTCTTCTATTTAGATATGTTCCTAGAGAAAATTTAGTTGAAAGTTGATAGTAGCAATTATGCAGACTAGGTCCGTAAACTGAGGATTGTCCTCATTGTTTCATTGAAGGCTTATGTCCTTAATGCACCGCTCAGTGTGCTGAACCTCGAACGTCGTCTGTGGATGTTGCGAACATCTGACATACACGTTTTGATAACTACGTGATAGTTCAGTTAAACGGTTTAGAGTTGAGGCACCGAAGACGTTTTTGAAACGTCGCGAAACATATGAGATGTTTCGAGGGCTGAAATTGGGATTTCAAGCTTGTGCCCACGTCAAGAGGTATAAGACCTCCGACGATTTTCTTAACCTGCAAACTAAGGGAGAAAAGCTCAATTGTTGAGCTTGTGCTCAGATTGTCTGAGTACAACAATCATTTGAATCAAGTGGGAGTTGATCTTCCAGATGAGATAGTGATGTTTCTCCGAAGTCATTACCACCAAGCTGCTAGAGCTTCGTGATGAACTATAATGTATCAGGGACATATATGATGATCTTTGAGATATTCGTGATGTTTGACACCACAAAAGTAGAAATCAAGAAGGAGCATCAATTGTTGATGGTTAGTAAAACCACTAGTTTCAAGAAGGGCAAGGGCAAGAAGGGATACTTCATGAAACGACAATTCAGCTGCTGCTCTCGTCAAGAAACCCAAGGTTGAACCCAAACCCGAGACTAAGTGCTTCTGTAATAACAGGAACAGCCACTGGAGCAGAATTACCCTAGATACTTGGTAGATTAGAAGGCTGGCAAGGTCGATAGAAGTATATTGGATATACATTGTGTTAATGTGTACTTTACTAGTACTCCTAGTAGCACCATGGTATTAGATACCGGTTCGGTTGCTAAATGTTAGTAAACTCGAAATAAAAGCTGCGGAGTAAACGGAGACTAGCTAAAGGTGAGCTGACGATATGTGTTGGAAGTGTTTCCAATGTTGATAGGATCAAGCATCGCATGCTCCCTCTACCATCGAGATTGGTGTTAAACCTAAATAATTGTTATTTGGTGTTTGCGTTGAGCATAGTCATGATTGGATTATGACTATCGCAATACGGTTATTCATTTAAGGAGAATAATGGTTACTCTATTTATTTGAGTAATACCTTCAATGGTCTTGCACCTAAAATGAATGGTTTATTGAATCTCGATCGTAGTGATACACATGTTCATGCCAAAAGATATAAGATAGTAATGATAGTACCACCTACTTGTGGCACTTCCACTTAAAGTCATATCGGTATAAAACGCATGCAGAAGCTCCATGTTGATGGATCTTTGGGCTCGCTCGTTTTTGAAAAGTTTGAGACATGCGAACCATGTCTATTGGTGTATATGCATGAAGAAACTCCATGCAAATGGACCATTTGGACTCACTTGATTTTGAATCACTTGAGACATGCAAATCATACCACATGGGCAAGATGACCGAAAGCCTCGTTTTCAGTAAAATGGAACTAGAAAGCAACTTGTTGGAAGTAATACATTTTGATGTGTGCAGTCCAATGAGTGCTGAGGCATGTAGTGGATATCATTATGTTCTTACTTCACAGATGATTTGAGTAGATGTTGAGTATATTTACTTGATGAATCATGAGTCTGAATTATTGAAAGGTTCAAGTAATTTCAGGGTGAAGTTGAAAGATCGTCGTGACAAGAGGATAAAAGATGTATGATATGATCACAGAGATGAATATCTGCATTACGAGTTTGGCACAGAATTAAGACATTGTGGAAATTGTTTCACAACTAATACAGCCTGGAACACCATAGTGTGATGGTGTGTTCGAACATCATAACTGCACCCTATTGGATATGATGCATACCATGATGTCTCTTATCGAATTACCACGATAGTTTATGGGTTAGGCATTAGAGACAACCACATTCACTTTAAATAGGGCACCACGTAATTCCGATGAGATGACATTGTATGAACTATGGTTTAAAGAAACCTAAGCTGTCATTTCTTAAAAGTTTGGGGCTGCGACGCTTATGTGAAAAAGTTTCAGGCTGATAAGCTCGAACCCAAAGCGGATAAATGTATCTTCATAGGACACCCAAAACAGTTGGGTATACCTCCTGTCTCAGATTCGAAAGCAATAAGGTATTGTTTCTAGAATCGGGTCCTTTCTCGAGGAAAAGTTTCTCTCGAAAGAATTGAGTGGGAGGATGGTGGAGACTTGATGAGGTTATTAAACCGTCTCTTCAACTAGTGTGTGGCAAGGCACATGAAGTTGTTCATGTGGCACCTACATCAATTGAAGTGGAAGCTTATGATAGTGATCATGAAACTTCAGATCAAGTCACTACCAAACCTTGTGGGATGACAAGGATGCGTGCTACTTCAGAGTGGTACGTAATCGTGTCTTGGAAGTCATGTTGCTAGACAACAATGAACCTACGAGCTATGGAGAAGCGGTGGTGGGCCTGGATTCCAATAAATGGCTTGAGGCCATATAATCCGAGAGAGGATCCATATATGAAAACAAAGTGTAGAATTTGGAAGAACTACTTGGTGGTCGTAAGGCTGTTGAGTACAGATGGATTTTAAAAGGAAGACGGACAATGATGGTAAATGTCACCATTAAGAAAGCTCAACTTGTCGTTAAGAAGTTTACCGACAAGTTCAAGGAGTTGACTACAGTGAGACTTTCTCACTCGTAGCGATGCTAAGAGTCTGTTGGAATTATATTAGCGATTACTGCATTATTTATGAAATCTTGCAGATAGGATGTCAAAACATTGTTTCCTCGACAATTTTCTTGAGGAAAGGTTGTATGTGATACAACCAGAAGGTTTTGTCAATCCTGAAAGATGCTAATAAGTATGCAAAGCTCTAGCAATCCTTCTAAGGACTGGAGTAAGCATCTCGGAGTTGGAATGTATGCTTTGATGAGATGATCAAAGATTTTGGGTGTATACAAAGTTCATGAGAAACTTGTATTTCCAAAGAAGTGAGTGGGAGCACTGTAGAATTTCTGATGAATATATGCTGTCGACATATCATAGATCGGAAATGACATAGAATTTCTGGAAAGCATATAGGGTTATTTGGAAAGTGTTTTCAATGGAAAACCTGGATTAAGCTACTTGAACATTGAGCATCAAGATCTATAAGGATAGATCAAAACACTTAATGGTACTTTCAAATGAGCACATACCTTGACATGATCTTGAAGGTGTTCAAGATGGATCAGTCAAAGAAGGAGTTCTTGCCTGAGTTGTAAGGTATGAAGTTAAGACTTAAAGCTCGACCATGGCAGAAGAAAGAGGAAGGACGAAGGTCGTCCCCTATGCTTTTGTCATAGGCTCTATACGGTATGCCATGCTGAGTACCGCACCTGATGTGTGCCTTGCCACATATCTGGCAAGAGGGTACAAAGGTGATCTAGGAGTAGATCACCAGATAGCGGTCTAAATTATCCTTAGAGGAATGTTTCAGACCCGTTGACTATAACATCTCTCACAAGCATAACATGATCAAACCCGGAACTCTTTGGGTGTTAGTCACATGGGGATGTGACCTTGAGTGTTAATCACATATCGATGTGAGCTGGATTATTGACTCTAGTGCAAGTGGGAGACTGTTGGAAATATGCCCTAGAGGCAATAATAAATTGATTATTATTATATTTCCTTGTTCATGATAATCGTTTATTGTCCATGCTAGAATTGTATTGATAGGAAACTCAGATACATGTGTGGATACATAGACAACACCATGTCCCTAGTAAGCCTCTAGTTGACTAGCTCGTTGATCAATAGATGGTTACGGTTTCCTGACCATGGACATTGGATGTCGTTGATAACGGGATCACATCATTAGGAGAATGATGTGATGGACAAGACCCAATCCTAAGCCTAGCACAAAGATCGTGTAGTTCGTATGCTAAAGCTTTTCTAATGTCAAGTATCATTTCCTTAGACCATGAGATTGTGCAACTCCCGGATACCGTAGGAATACTTTGGGTGTGCCAAACGTCACAACGTAACTGGGTGGCTATAAAGGTACACTACAGGTATCTCCGAAAGTGTCTGTTGGGTTGGCACGAATCGAGACTGGGATTTGTCACTCCGTGTGACGGAGAGGTATCTCTAGGCCCACTCGGTAGGACATCATCATAATGTGCACAATGTGATCAAGGAGTTGATCACGGGATGATGTGTTACGGAACGAGTAAAGAGACTTGCCGGTAACGAGATTGAACAAGGTATCGGGATACCGACGATCGAATCTCGGGCAAGTATCGTACCGATAGACAAAGGGAATTGCATACGGGATTGATTAAGTCCTTGACATCGTGGTTCATCCGATGAGATCATCGTGGAACATGTGGGAGCCAACATGGGTATCCAGATCCCGCTGTTGGTTATTGACCGAAGAACGTCTCGGTCATGTCTGCATGGTTCCCGAACCCGTAGGGTCTACACACTTAAGGTTCGGTGACGCTAGGGTTATAGAGATATTAGTATGCGGTAACCCGAATGTTGTTCAGAGTCCCGGATGAGATCCCGGACATCACGAGGAGTTCTGGAATGGTCCGGAGGTAAAGAATTATATATAGGAAGTGCTATTTCGGCCATCGGGACAAGTTTCAGGGTCACCGGTATTGTACCGGGACCACCGGAAGGGTCCCGGGGGTCCACCGGGTGGGGCCACCTGCCCCGGGGGCCACATGGGCTGTAGGGGTGTGCACTTTGGCCTATATGGTCCAAGGGCACCAGCCCCAAGAGGCCCATGCGCCAAGAGATAAGGAAAGGAAGAGTCCTAAAAGGGGAAGGCACCTCCTAGGTGCCTTGGGGAGGAGGGACTCCTCCCTAGCCGCACCCTTCCTTGGAGGAAGGGACAAGGCTGCGCCCCCCTCTCCCTTGGCCCTATATATAGTAGGGGGGAGGGAGGGTAGCCGCACCAAAGCCCTGGCGCCTCCCTCTCCCTCCCGTGACACATCTCCCTCCTCCCGCAGCGCTTGGCGAAGCCCTGTTGGAATCCCGCTACTTCCACCACCACGCCGTCGTGCTGCTGGATCTCCATCAACCTCTCCTTCCCCCTTGCTGGATCAAGAAGGAGGAGACGTCGCTTCTCCATATGTGTGTTGAACGCGGAGGTGCCGTCCGTTCGGCACTAGGATCATCGGTGATTTGTATCACGACGAGTACGACTCCATCAACCCCGTTCACTTGAACGCTTCCGCGCGCGATCTACAAGGGTATGTAGATCCACTCCTCCCTTGTTGCTAGATGACTCCATAGATTGATCTTGGTGACACGTAGGAAATTTTGAATTATTGCTACGTTACTCAACAAAGCATGGGGAGCGACGGGGGTGTAGTGCTTCTGCTTTTTCTTCCCCCCTCTCCACCACTTGCTAGATCCGCCGCCGCCACCTGAGCTTCGGTGTCCATCTCCTCCTCCTCCTTGCTGTCTTCGATCGGAATCGGCACCCAGCACGTCACCGGGGTGGGGATGGCCATTGTCGTGGGAGTAAGTCTGACAATAGAATATGGGGTATGAAGGAGGAGGCAAGATCCTAGCTACGATGAGGTTGTGCACGCAAGTTTTATGAGTTTAGGCCCTTCTCGGAGGAAGTAACAACCCTACTTCTCGGTGCCCGGAGGCTTGGTCGACTGGATTATGCATGAGAGTTCCAGGGGGTGTGAACCCTTGTGCCAGAATCAAAGTTGGAGCTGTCATCTGTGATATGTTGTGAGGGACTCCATATCTGAATATCAGCTCCCTGATGAAACTGATGGCAGTGCTTGAATCAAGGTTCTTGATATGCTTGGCCTCGATCCATTTGGTGAATTTGTCGACTGCTACGAGCAAATGAGTGAAACCACTTCTGCCGGTCTTGAAAGGTCCAACTATGTCCAATCCCCAAGCTGCAAAAGGCCAAACGAGTGGAATAGTCTTCAAGGCAGATGCAGGTTTGTGAGATAGGTTTCAGTAAAACTTGCAGCCTTCACACTTGTCGACTATATCCTTAGCCATCTCATTTGCATGTGGCCAGTAGAACCATGCTCGGTATGCTTTGGCAACAATGGTCCGAGAGGACTCATGGTAACCACAGGTCCCGAAGTGGATCTCATTTAGAATCATTCGACCTTCTTCTGGAGAAATACAACGCTGAGCGACTCCGGTAACGCTTTCTCTGTAAAGTTCTCCGCTTATCATGGTGAATGCTTTGGATCTACAGACGATCTGGCGGGCCTCATCTTCATCCTCTGGGAGTTCTCGCGTGAGCAGGTATGCGATATATGGCACTGTCCAGTCGGGGGTGATCACCAGGACCTCCATGATCAAGTCTACTACAGCTGGGACTTCGATTTCAGTTGGATCGGTTGAACTTTTCGGTTGCGGGGGCTCCTCTGTGAAAGGATCTTCTTGGACTGAAGGGGTATGGAGATGCTCCAAGAACACATTGTTGGGTATAGGTTTCCGAGTGGAACCTAACTTTGCCAGATCATCAACAGCTTGATTCTTGATTCGGGATATGTGGTGGAGTTCTAACCCCTCAAACTTCTTCTCTAGTTTCCTTACTGCATTGCAATAACCAGTCATTTGTTGGAATCCTGATATCCCATTCCTTCATCACTTGATTGACCACCAAGTCTGAGTCGTCGTAGACCATCAGGCGACGGACGCCGAGTGAGATGGCCATTCGCAACCCATACAAAAGTGCCTCATACTCAGCTTCATTGTTTGAATAATCGAAGTGAATTTGGAGGACATAGAGGAGCATGTCTCCTTTGGGGGACACCAAGACTACTCCAGCACCAGAGCCATTAAACATCTTGGATCCATCAAAGAACATAGTCCAATGCTCCGAGTGAGTCTGAGTCGGTTGTTGCTGTTCAATCCACTCGGCGAGGAAATCTACTACTGCTTGGGACTTGATTGCCTTCTTTGCCTCAAACTTGATATCCAATGGAAGGAGCTCAATTGCCCACTTTGCCACTCGACCAGTTGCGTCCCTATTGTTCGGAATTTCTAATAATGGAGCGTCGCTGACGACTAAAATTGAGTGGTCTGAGAAGTAGTGTGCAACTTTCTTCGTGGTCAAGTAAATTCCATAAACAAGCTTCTGATAATGCGGATATCTCAGCTTGGATGGAGTCAAGACTTAAAAAATATAGTACACTAGGCGTTGAACTTTGTAGGCTTTTCCTTCTTCCTCCCGCTCGACCGTGAGCACTGTGCTGACAACTTGTCCAGTGGCTGCGATGTACAGTAGTAGAGGCTCTTTGCTGATTGGGGGGGGGGGAAGCACCAGCTAGGTGGAAAGCAGGGCTTTGAGCTCTACAAACGCTACTTTGGCTTCAGGAGTCCACTCGAATTTGTCAGACTTCTTCATCAATCGGTAAAGAGGCAATGCCTTTTCACCGCGATGAGAGATGAATCGTCTCAATGCGGCCAAACAACCAGTAAGCTTCTGAACGTCATGCACATGCACGGGGCGTTTCATTCGGAGGATTGCTCCAAACTTTTTCGGGTTTGCATCGACCCCTTGTTCGGAAACAAGGAAACCGAGTAACTTTCCACCTGGAACTCTGAATGTGCATTTTGAGGGGTTGAGCTTGATATCATATCTTCTCAAGTTGGCAAAGGTTTCAGCAAGGTCGGTCAGTAGGTCGAAACCTTTACGTGACTTGACCATGATGTCATCCATGTATGCTTCCAGATTCCGACTTACTTGAGTGAGCAAGCACTTATGAATCATGCACATGAAAGTGCCGCCAGCATTCTTGAGACCAAAAGGCATGGTAAGATAGCAAAAACACCCGAATGGTGTGATGAAGGCTGTTTTTATTTCGTCGGGGCCATACAGTCGGATCTGATGGTACCCGGAATATGCGTACAAAAAGGACAAACACTCACATCCAGCGGTCGAGTCGACAATTTGGTCGATGCGGGGGAGAGGGAAATGATCTTTTGGGCAGCCCCGATTGATGTGTTTGAAATCGATGCACATACGGAGTCAATCATCTTTCTTGGGGACCATGACAACATTGGCGAGCCACCCGGAGTGGTATATCTCGCGGATGAACTCTACAGCCAGAAGCCGAGCCACCTCTTCGCCAATTGCCTTCCTCTTCTCCATGGCGGGCCGACGAAGATGCTCTTTAATGGGTTTTGCTTTTGGGTTAACTCGCAAACAGTGCTCAGCCAGTCCCCTGGGTACACCTGGCGTGTCAGATGGTTTCCATGCGAAGATGTCCCAGTTCTCATGGAGGAACTAGATGAGCGCTTCTTCCTATTTGCTGTCGAGTGTTGTTGATATATGAGTCGGAGCATCATTGGAATCGGTTAGGTGAATGTGAACAGGCTTTGTTTCACCGAAAGACTAAAATGCAGACTATGAAGCAGGCTTCTTAGCGCGTAACAAATCACTCGGATCTGCAGTCTTCTTGTACTCTTCCATTTCTACTGCTGCCATCTGTTCATCGGCAATTTTTGAACCCTTCTTGAGGCACTCTTCTGCTCTTTGCCGATTCCCAGTGATTGTGATCACACCTCTGGGGCCAGGCATCTTCAACTTGAGGTATACGTAACATGGTCGAGCCATGAAACGAGCATATGCAGGCCCACCCAAAATAGCATGATAGGCACTGTGAAAATCCACGACCTCAAATGTCAACTTTTCCTTGCAGTAATTCTTTGACTCGCCGAAAACCACATCAAGAGTGATCTGACCGAGTGAACCGGCTTTCTTTCCTGGGATGACTCTGTGGAATCTCATGTTGCTTTCGCTGAGCTTGGACATCGGGATGCCCATCCCATGGAGGGTCTCAGCATACAGAATGTTCAGACCACTGCCACCATCCATCAAGACCTTGGTCAGTCGAGTGCCCCCAATGACTGGGTCGACCACCAACGCTTGCCGCCCGGGGGTAGCAACGTGTGCTGGGTGGTCGGACTGGTCAAATGTAATGGGAGTTTTTAACCACTTCAAGTATGTCGTAGTTGCCGAAGCAACCATGTTCACTTCCCGATTGATAACTTTCAGTCGACTTTTGCTCTCAACATCAGCAAAAATCACTGAAGTGGCATTGACACTGGGATAACCATCATCTTCTTCTTTGTCTTTCGTCCTTATTAGATTCCTTCTCCTTTTCACTTAGCTGACCCTCTGTAGGATCGAAAGTATGTCTAGAGGGGGGTGATTAGACTACTTGACCAAATAAAAATCTAGCCTTTTCCCAATTTTAGTTCTTGGCAGATTTTAGCAACTTTGGACAAGTCAAGCAATCTTAACACAATTCATGCAAGCATGCAAAGAGTATATGAGCAGCGGAAACTAAAGCATGCAACTTGCAAGAATGTAAAGGGAAGGGTTTGGAGGATTCAAACGCAATTGGAGACACGGATGTTTTTCTCGTGGTTCCGATAGGTGGTGTTATCGTACATCCACGTTGATGGAGACTTCAACCCACGAAGGGTAACGGTTGCGCGAGTCCACGGAGGGCTCCAGCCACGAAGGGTCCACGAAGAAGCAACCTTGTCTATCCCACCATGGCCATCGCCCACGAAGGACTTGCCTCACTAGTGGTAGATCTTCACGAAGTAGGCGATCTCCTTGCCCTTACAAACTCCTTGGTTCAACTCCACAATCTTGTCGAAGGCTCCCAAGTGACACCTAGCCAATCTAGGAGACACCGCTCTCCAAGAAGTAACAAATGGTGTGTTGATGATGAACTCCTTGCTATTGTGCTTCAAATGAGAGTCTCCCCAACACTCAACTCTCTCTCACAGGATTTGGATTTGGTGGAAAGAAGATTTGAGTGGAAAGCAACTTGGGGAAGGCTAGAGATCAAGATTCATATGGTAGGAATGGAATATCTTGGTCTCAACACAAGTGTAGGTGGTTCTCTCTCAGAAAAAGGAAGTTGGAAGTGTAGGTTCGTTCTGATGGCTCTCTCCACGAATGAAGAGGTGGTGGAGGGGTATAAATAGCCTCCACACAAAATCTAACCGTTACATACAACTTGCCATACTCGGTGGGACCGAATGGTTAAACTCGGTCGGACCGATTCAGCAAATCTAGTCACCATTAGGGTTTTCGGTGGGACCGACATGCAACTCGGTAGGACCGATATGATTAGGGTTAGGGCATAATGTAATCTCAGTGATACCGATTACACAAACTCGGTGAGACCAATTTTGGTAATAAGCTAACCAGAGAGTTGGTCAGGGAAACTCGGTTGGACCGAAACATTACGAAGGGAAAACAGAGAGTTTACATTGCAATCTCGGTGGGACCGATCGCTCATCTCGGTGAGACCGAAATGTTACGAAGGGAAATAGAGAGATTACAACCCCATCTCGTTTAGATCGAGATCCCTATCGGTGAGACCGATTTGCCTAGGGTTTGTGGCAGTGGCTATGATATTTGAAACTCTGTGGCGCCGGATAGAAAGAATCGGTGGGGTCGAGTTTGACTTTTGGTTTAGGTCATATGTGGATGTGAGAAAGTAGTTGAGGGTTTTGGAGCATATCACTAAGCATTTTGAGCAAGAACCTCATTAAGCAACACCTCATCCCTCCTTGATAGTATTGGCTTTTCCTATAGACTCAATGTGATCTTGGATCACTAAAATGGAAAATGTAGAGTCTTGAGCTTTGAGCTTGAGCCAATCCTTTGTCCTTAGCATTTTGAGGGGTCCATTTTTCCCATCCATGCCATGCCAATCATTGAGCTTTCCTGAGATATTAAGCTTGAAATAGCATTAGCTCAATGAGCTATGTGTTGTTAGGAATTACCAAAACCACCTAGGGATAGTTGCACTTTCAATCTCCCCCTTTTTGCTAATTTATGACAACATATAGATCAAAGCTTCGACAAATGATAATAAGAGTGAAAAACATTGTCGCTTTGAGAAGTATGTGAAAACCAAGAGCTCCCCCTAAATTTGTGCATAGTTTAAGATTTGCTTTGGACTGCAAATGCACAAGGAGTTAGGATCATGGGTTACTCTTCCACGTCACATACATCTTGGTGGAGCGCTCAAAATGATAATAATTAAAATACATGCACTCATCACCAAGCAAAGTGAGTGATCATATGGAATATAAAAGGATAATGTCATCCAACAAGCATAAAGGTAGTATATGATCAAACACATGATCATCCAAGTATCACACACAAGCATAAAGTATCTCAAACGAGAAGATAATAAAGTTCAACCACCAAGGAGAAATGCAACAGAGAACAAAAGCAACACTCTCTCTCGAAGCCTATGACCTATACATTTTCTCCCCCTTTGGCAACAAGTTACCAAAAAGTTCATAAAAAATTCATAGTGCTAGATCGACTCTCAGGCTTGGTCTTCAGGTGGTGGTGTAGATAACACGCCAAGGACGAATGCATCAGTTGATGTAGATGGAGCTGGTGGAGTAGGTGCTGGAGCTAGTTGCACTGAAGCTGTAGCTGGTGCAGATGAAGTTGCTCTGGTGTCTGGAACAGGCATTGCAGCAGATCTTTGTCCTCTGGGCACTCTAGCAAAAGCATCAGTGGTAGACTTGCCCTTCTTCTCCTGCACTTCATCCTAAAGTTGCTCAACGACTGACTAGATCTCAGTGACCTTCACATCTAAGTCATAGAACTTCTGCTCCACGATCCTCTCTAAGCTCTCCTGGTTTTGAGTCAGGGTAGCCAATCCCTTCTCAATCCTCGGAGTGGAGGCAATCAAGTAGCCAAGATGTTCATGTGTGCTCTTCAGAAGATACTAAGATGCCTCTTCAGTGGTTGGCATCTTTGCAGCCTTTTCACCCCTTGTCTTCTCCTTCTTGGCTTGTGCGTGCACAGAAGATGGTTCATTTTCATACATCACCACAGTGTTGTCCTCAAAGTCTGGGTAGATGGGCAGGTGCTCCTTGTCCAGCAAATATGTGCCAGTGCCCATCTTGGAGTTGATTAGCTCCTGGATCTGTGGGGCATACCCACAACTCCTCTTCTAATATGCAGCTGTCCTCTTAATGGTTTCCACAATTAGGCTCATGACTTTGAACTTTTGAGGCACATCAAATATGTGAAGCAAGTTAATTGCATGGCCTCTGATCATCTTGTGATCACCTGACTTTGGCAAGAGAGTGTGCCTGAGGATCCAATTGATTGTTGGCAAGCCTGACAGAAGGTAATGTACTGATCCAAACTTGTGTGTCTCAAGAGCAGCATCTGGGATCTCTTTGTACATGTGTGCCATGGTGTTGTGATCCTTCTTCTTCTTGGCATAGACATCCAAGTCATCTTCACTCTCCTCAGGAGCATTGATCAATTTCGCCTATTCAGCAACCGTTGACTGGTACCTAGTACCTTCAGACATCCAGACAATTCTTCCATCTGGGTAGAAATGAGTTGTGGAGTAGGACTGCATGATGAGCTCATCATTCCACTTTGTGAGCTTTTCAGCCGCAAACTCATCGACTCCACACACCTTGAAGCTGTCATATACACTAGGGAAGTGATCCTCATTTTCCTCAATGAATGTGCAATCGACCCATCTCATGTCACAGACTATGGGCTTCTTGTCAAGTAAGATAGTCTCATAGAAGTCCCGCTGTTCCGTTGTATGGAACATGTAGTCTACGGCAGTCCTTATCCCGGTGGCATATGGATCAGACTCTCTCCATAGCCTTAGACCAAAATCCTTCCTGATTTTCATGTTCTCTGCAACTGGATGAGCATCATTGTGGTCTGGAATTTTGGGCTTCAACTTCCTTAACACGACAGAATCATCTTCTTCTTCAGCAGCTTGAGGCACTAGGGCCTTGTTCTTCTCCTCAGCAGGGATGTTTCTGGTGCTCCTCTTTGGTTTTGGCATTGGAGCTGGAGCAGCACTCTTAGGAACAGTCTTAGGCTTAGATGGAACAACCCCTGATCTTATGGCATCTCCCATAAGCTTTTGAGCTTTGGGTGCTGGTGCTGCATCCTCTTCCTCTTCCTCTTCTTGAGAGTCTTTCATTATTGAAGATCTCCCAAGCATTCTGGCAGTGGTCTTCTTGACCCTTTCCTTTCTTTTCTTTTCTGCCACAACCTGCTCTTTGGGTGCAGATCCCAAAGTCTCTTGAGTGGATGTTGTGGCTTTTGACATGGGAGCTCTCTTGGCAGGAACCTTTTGCTTCATCCCTGGCTTAGTGGCAGCAGCTGTGCCATATTCCTTTTTCAGGACTTTCCTCTTTGAGGTGGCCTCTTCCTCAGCAACCACATAGTCCTCATCCTCAGAATATGAGGTTTTCTTCTTTCTGGTCCTAGTGGCTGCCTTAGGCAAGTTGCCGGGGGTACTTCTGCTTCCTTCATCAAAGCTGCTAGAGGGACTAGTGCCCTCACTCAAGTTCACTTGCTCCTCAGACTTGTTCTGGCTATCACTCTGATCTGACATGATGCAAACACTGACGGCAGACCCTGTGACTAGATTATAGATGAGGTAGAGTGGATGAGCATCACAAAGTGCAGAGGTTTTTGCAAAAGAATGAATCAAAAACTTAGTTTTATTTTTCCACGGAAAGCATTTTGGATCTACCGATTTGAAATCTCGGTGATACCGAAGCAGCTGTTGGAACCTAAACTAGTGAACTCGGTCAGACCGAGTCACAGTTCGGTGGCACCGAGATTGCTAGGGTTTCGCAAAGACTCGAAATTGGTCACACTGATTTGCAATTCTCGGTCAGACCAAGAATCACATGTGCAATGGCCTGAGCCAAATCGGTGGAACCGATTTCAACAACTCGGCCGGTCTGAGATGGTTTCGGCGGAAACCTAACCCTAAATTTTCAATCCACAACTAAACTACGGAGTGTTTTCATTGGATAGAGTGATCTCAATCGTGGCAAGATACATGGCAAAACAATGTGCTGGGGAATCGGACTGAGAATAGCACAAAGATCAAGTCCATACCCTAGTTCGGCGATGGACTTGCTATGGCGGCAACGACGGAGACGATGCCGTTGACGGTGGCGGAGACCACTGACTGGAGGAGGCTGGCGACGAGGAGGACGATCCAGAGACCCAGGGAGGCAGAGCAGGCTGAGCGCGGGCGAAGAGGTTCGGAAAGTTTTCCAAATTTTGGCCCGTGGGTATATATAGCCTAACCCTGTCGGTGTGACTGAGTGGAACAACTCGGTGGCACCGAGATGCATAACTGCAAGCAGTTACTGCAACTCGGTGTGACCGAGAAGTTCAAATCGGTTGCACCGAGAGTAAAGACCTAGATCGACTTAGTGATCTCGATATGACCGAAATGGATGAATCGGTCAGACCAAAACACACAAAGAAGTTTTGGAAGTTTAAGTCTATGAAGAATCGGGGACTCCGAGTGCTCCTCACACAGAGTGGTTCAAATCTGACTTGATCAAACTTTGTGATGCAGCATGAATAGAGTTTGAAACAACAAGAGCATAGATAGCTAGAGAAGGTTCTTAGGCATTCTTGTCCATCCACTTGGCAAGAGAAAAAGAAACTAACCAATCAAAACAACAAGTGGATGTCCTCGAATGAGTAAATTATGCAACCAACATGCTCACACATTAAAATGTCAAATGAAATATGTGGCAAAGCATGCACAAACAATTCTAGCATCTAACAAGCAATTGGTGATGACTAGGTCATCTATATATGAGTATATTGACTTAGGAGTCAAATGAGAACATTTGATCATAGGTCATACTCATTGTTTAAGCACAAGTGGGGTCACCACTTTTACATAAAGTG
Organism: Triticum monococcum; assembly: GCA_034509565.1. Taxonomy (NCBI): domain Eukaryota; kingdom Viridiplantae; phylum Streptophyta; class Magnoliopsida; order Poales; family Poaceae; genus Triticum; species Triticum monococcum. Next base: position 547,159,141 of record CM067843.1, on the reverse strand, counting down.
TTGTTGTGTTCACACCATTAGAGTTGCTTTAGCTCAATTCTTAGAGTAAAGCTCCCCCTAGATGTGAGATCCCCCCTAAGAGGGATGAACTAACCTTGGGTTTTGTCGATGATTACTTCATGTAGGTGTTGAATATGTGGATGCTCTAAGTTGATGTAGATCATTCGGAGCTATCCTTTGGAGTGAGTTGCACTTTCAATACCTACACGGGTTAGTCCCACAAGGAACAAACAAGGATATCCATAGACATAGAGTGATGCACACACAAGATGATGTCTATGAGAGCATTAGGTTACCTTTTCCCTTGTCTTAGCAACAAGAGGGTTTGTGACTCCTTGAACTAGTGCAAGATGTGGAAGTTGATTGCACTTGTTCTTGCCAAACTGATAAGAGTGAGGTATTTTGGCGGAGTCACCCTCAAGAACTCTCTAGTTCTTCTTCTTCGGGATCCACACCATCTTGATGGGAATCCTCGGAGTTGTAGTTGTACTTGATGAAGTGGAACTTGATGTAGTCTTGGGAACCCACTTGACCAAGGCCTTAGGTGCTTCTTCAAATGCATCAATTTCCTCTTGAAGCCTGTCCTTGCCTTTTTCCTTGTGGTCTTGTGGTGGAAGGTCATCTTGAGCTTGTGTCCCTTTGAAAGAAGTAGGATCATAATTCTCTTGTTGAGGAACAAACTTCGCCTTGGGGTATTGATCTTCTTCCCACTCAACTCCATTGGCATTGAACTTTCGTTCAAAACCAATACCTTTGTTCTTCCGGTGCCTTCCTTGCTTGCGTACAATTTCCTCGAATTGCTTACTCCGGGCAAGGCTCTTGTAAACACCTTTCACTATGATTCCCTTCAATAAGATATTTTCTTGCTCAAGTGTAACTTGGCTAAGAGAATCATTAGTGGAATTAAGAGAACTACTAGAAGCAACAATATTGGATTTAGCACGATTATTGTTACTACTAGAGGAAGAATCCTTCTTCTTCTTGTTACTAGACTTGACTTGAGGCATGTAAGTGGATAAGAGTAAACACTTGGCAATGTAAGAAGAACTTTTCTTGCGAATATCATCATTGATTGCCTTTAAGAACTCATGCTCTTGCTCAAGATTGAGCTTCTCAAAACGTAATTTCTCATGAGTCCTTAAAAGTTCTCGATGATCTCCTAAGATAGTTTCATGAGCTAACTTAAGAGTGTTTAGTTCTTTAGTTAGAGACTCAATCTTCTCCTTATCATTTTCATTCGTTTTATCTTGATTAGCATGATTAATTGACGTTTCATCATAGTATTCAACACTAGAGTTGTCAACAAGTAAATCATCATCACCTAACAAGTCATCTTCATCACTATTGAAATCAACATACTTGGGGTGTGATACCTTTGGACCTTTGGCCATGAAGCATCTTCCAATTCCTTCATTTGGTGAATCAAATATGTCGTAGGAGTTGGTTGACACAAGTGCTAGACCAGCAACCCCTTCATCTTGAGTATATTCGGAGTCGGAGTGATAGCTTCTCTCGGAATGATTGTGGGAGTCGGATACCCATTCACCAACATGAGCTTGATGTCTTCGTTTTGTGTAGCTCCTTGATGACTTGTCCTTCCTTTCCGAATCCTTGCTTCTCTGAGAGGGTCTTCGTTCATAATGATCATCCCCACTCCTTCTCTCCCTCGATGGTGATTCTTCTCTTCTACTTCTTCTTTTGGGAGAATCTTCTCTTCTCTTGTAGGGGGTCGTACACTCATTGGAGTAGTGTTGGGGTCTTCCACAATTGTATCAGTTTCGCTCTCGACTAGAAGATCTTTTGTCATTGTAGGACCTTGACTTGGAACTTCTCTCTTTGCTTCTACTCTTGTAGAACTTGTTGTGACGCCCCCGATTTGACCGTACACTAATCATACACGCAAATGTGTAAGATCAAGATCAAGGACTCACTGGAAGATATCACAACACAACTCTAGACACAAATTAAAATAATACAAGCTTTATATTACAAGCCAGGGGCCTCGAGGGCTCGAATACATAAGCTCGAAAACACAAGAGTCAGCAGAAGCAACAAGGTAGGTGCTTTCCAGTCCAACCCGGCGCGCGCCGCTCAGTCGCTGACGTCTATTAAGCTTCGGCTGATGTATACGACGCAGAACGCCCATACTATGCCCACGTGATGGTTAGTGCTATCAGGCTAGAGGCCCCTCGGATGAAATATCCAAATCGTAGTGGATTAGGAATGCGCGGTAATGAGCAGAGACTCACGATCGATGTGACCCCGTCGCCCCGTCTCGAGTACTTGCGGCAAGGGCTAAGAATGCCCGACCACGCCTCATAAGTATCTCGCGGGCACCTTCCAGGTCAACCCGTCTCGACATCACTCGTAATTAAGCTCGCGCGGGTACCCCTCAGGGTCGACCCGTCTTTCCAAGTATCAGGGGTAAAATCCAAGTATCCGTGTGTCCAAACAGCAAGGGGAAAACCCGAGGAATCACCCCCGGTGAATTCCACTCGATGTAATCATCAAGGTGAACGTAAGAGGATCCACCCTCGAGGTTCACACTTGAGGGGTTGCACGACAGAGCCGTATCAGAAGTGGTTAAGGAGGAAATCACCCTTGATGACCACGATCGAATAACTAGACTACAGGTTAACAACAGAAGTGCTGAAGAGGTCTCATTCGACACTCGATTGTAGCTCGGCAGAGTCGTACAACTAGGGGGTGATGTAAAGTGTCGGGGCCTGGACGTCGATCGTGTTGATCGAGTCATCAAACATAAAGCAGGGCAACTGAGACAAGGTGGGGTCACTGATGGATCACTAACCAACCTATACTAAGCAGTTTAGGATAAGCAGGTAAGGTATGAAAGCAGGTAACAACAACAGGCTATGCATTAGAGTAGGATCATACAGAAAGCAGTAGCAGTTCTAATGCAAGCATGAGAGGGAAAGAAATGGGCGATATCGGAATGCTCAAGGAGGGTTTGCTTGCGTGGTTGCTCTGGCAAGTAGGGGTCGTCGTCGACGTATTCAATCACAGGGGCAGCATCGGTCTCGGGGTCTACCGGGGAGAAGAGGGGGAAGAAACAGTAAATACACGCAAACATAAGCATAACAAGACAATAAGCAACGCTAGGGGTGTTTTAACGCAGTGCTAGGCGATACTGGCGAAGGAGGGTAACATCCGGGAAAGTTTTTCCCGGTTCCGGACGTCTGTCAGACAGATGAACCGGAGGGGAAAAGTTCAATGTTTGCTATGCTAGGGACGTGTGATAGACGAACGGAGGGTGTAATCGGATTCGTCTCGTCGTTCTGAGCAACTTTCATGTAGAAAACATTTTCATCCGAGCTACGGATTATTTTCTATGATTTTTCAAAGTTTTATTAATATTCTGGAATTAATAGAATTAATTTAAATAGATAAAGGCCATTATTGTGTCGGCATGACATCAACATGATGTCATCAGCCAACAGTCTGTTAGACTGGTCAAACTAGTACGTGCGTCCCGGTTGTCATTGACTAACACTAATTAATAGCTTAATTAGTTAATTAGGTTAATTAACAGGATTAATTAAGATAATTAACTAATTTTAATTATTATGATTATGTCTTTTGCTTAACCCTTTTATTTTCGTTTTTCTATACTACTACAGGGACGGGCCCCACGTGCCATAGGCATAGAGGCCAGAACGGGCTAACGGGTGAAACGGGCAGAGCCCAGGGGTGCGGTCGCGGGCGTCGGACACCGGAGCGCGCGATAGCGCGGGCGAGCGCAGGTGGGCGCGGCGGCCGGAAAGGAGGCCACGAAGCGGGGAGGCGGCGGACGCCGGCGAAGGCAGCCGGGCGGGGATGGGGAGCAGGCCGGCCGCAGCCAGAGTCAGGCTCGGGCGGGGCGTGGCCTGGGAGCGTGGTGAGCGCACGCCGAGGGAGGCGGCAGTGCACGGGCGCACGCGTCGGGCATGGTCGAGGCACAAACGGTGCGAGCAACGGTGAGCACAACCGCCGTGGGAGGAGGAGGCCGGTGGGATTCCTCACCCGCGTTGCAGGGGAGGCCCGATGCAGGGCGAATGCGATGGCGGGGAGCGGTGGAGTCGAGGAGGCATTCTGGCGGGGTCCAACGACGGCGTGAGGCGGCGGCGATGCGGTGGTCCGGCGAGGTGGCGACGGTCGGCACCGAGGCGAGGTCGCCAGGCGACGGCGCATTCAGATCGACAGAGAGGGGGCGCCGCGGCGAGGTCTGGCGCGGTGGTGACGGTTGGCGGGGCACGGGCGATTGTGAGGTGCGATGCGGCGACAGGGGCGGCCCCGCGTGGGTGGGCGTGCGTGGGTGTGCGGCGAGCGGTCAGCGGCGCGGTCGGGCCTGATCCCGATTGGATCGGGGGGAGAGGGAGAGTGGGGGTGCGAGTGGGGGGGAGTGGGTGCGTGGGTTAGGGTCTGCGGGGGGTGAGGGGATATGGGAGCGCCGGCCGGGCCGGCCGGTAGCTGGGCCGGTGGCCTACGGGGCCGAAGCCCAGTGAGAGGGGGGCCTTTACTCTCTCTCTCCCCTGTGCTTTTCTCTATTAACTCCTTTTTTGTAAAAACCAGAGAAGGAAAAAGATTTATCTAGCGACCCTAATAATTTGGAAAAAAGGTGGGACTGGATCATAAAAGTCCAGTGCATTTTTAGGCACTGTCACAATTATTTTTGGGAGATATTTAGATTCATTTGTAATTTTCATAAATGAATTTGCATTTTAAATTGCTGGAATGGCACTGTTATAACTATTAGTGTCCATTTTAGCATAGGAGTGATGTTGTTTTTTTACATCAAATTGTATTGGAATATTTGCTAAATGATGAACATTTTTCCAGCAACTTTTGTGCAACTTCAAGTTTCACTTATGTTTTGAATTAGAATTCGGATGGGAGTAGAAAAGAGATATTGAACAAAGGTGATTAAGCATTCTTTAGCCAAAAGATTAGGCTTAATCACAGAGGATTACTGTAGCATGACACTGGGGTGTTACAAATCTCCTCCACTACAAGAAATCTCGTCCCGAGATTTAAGTGGAGAAGTAAAGAGTAACTTCGGGAGAACTGACCCTTATAGGGTTAATTATCTGATGAACAATTCAAGGAAACAGACAGAAGTATCTCTCGAGTTGAAACTTAAGAAATTATCGAGAGTAAAGTAAGGGGGTATCATGGGAAGTTTCGAGCGGGCGGGCAATCGTTCGATGCCTGAAACAAAGTGTGAAAGGGGTCCAGAGCAACAAGAATAAGTAGTGCGTCTGATACGAAAAGATAATATCTGATTCAAGGTAGCTCGCAGAATTACATACGAGGTAAGGTCCAAAGGATAAACTTTTGGAAACAGTGATGTACAGCAGAGTCAGGTTTCGATCCTGTGGAACTGTGGGTTATGGGCCCACCATGTGGGTTAAAGTAAGAACGATGACATCTTGCACGGTCATGACAGCACGACATGTCAGAGGGTAGCCTGTGAGTTATGTCGGCAACAACGTCGGTACCAAGGGCGAGGGACGAAGAGAACCATTTTCCTGCTCGTTGAACGAGGCGGGCCATTAGGCAAAGTTCTCGTCCATCGGTGGCTACCGGAATGTCATCAACAATAGTAATAGGGTCTTACTGACAGAGTGATACAACGAGGTGTTTACATAAGCAGGGAAATATTACTGCTTATATAATATAGATCACAATAAGGTTTAAACAAACCAATGGAAAGGAAAATGTAATTGTCAGATTAAACCGAACAATGGAAAGGAAAAGGTGTTTGAACACATATTTCAGGGGTATATCCTCCCCAAGGATAAGCAGAGCATGATATCCATGACAGGATAGAAGTATAAAACCATTTAGGTAAGGGGAAAGAAATTTCATGACATTACCCATACAACGATGTTTGGGTAATTGATAAACAAAATTTTAGTATCATGCTTCAAATGTTCTTATTGGAGATCAGATTACCTCAGACATGCTTCGAGATAGCATTGACATTGTTTTTATTTAAGTAAGGGTTGGGTCGAAAGATCACAAGACATACAAAGGAACACTTCCAAGATTATCTCGGAACGTAAGGATTAACCAAACACAACTAGGTCTGTGTTGGAAGAAAGTCAAGGATGTCATCGATGATATCATAAATCATCGAGGGGCAGGGATGGTATTTCTAGCCATGAATTCAATGGACATCTCCGAGGGAGACAAAATAGTGTCGGTGATCACGACACATTTATCAAGGGATTTAAAGGAGATGAAATCGATCGGTGATGACATCTAGTCAAAGGGAGGCTGAAGCAAAAGATTATTAATTGAAGCCACGAATACTACACAAACTCGAAAACAAGCTTGTTGTTTGAGGTGAAATGATAAGATGAGGAAGACCGATGTAAGCTTAGCTCATCGTCAAAAGTTGCTCCGGGCATAAGGACCAATTAGCACAGTTAAAAGCTGACACGATAAAAATATAGCAGATCAGGCTAGGAATGACGTGATGGATTATTAAAATTCTCAACAACACAGTACTGGGAGTACTGAACCTCGGTGTTGATTCGATTCACAAATCGGTGTTCTTGGTTGACGACAACCCAGAACCCGTGAAGTGACTATGACGGGGAAAGGAACTACCTCACCAAAAATTCGTAAGATGAAGTGCAATGGGTTGATATCCTCAAGATACCAGGGGGCAATACCCGAGGTAGATCAAAATAGAGGTTGGACAGATGAAATGATCTGCAGAAGACAAGTATATTAACTTGTCCGGGAAATGGAATCAAGGAGGAAATATGGTCGGAACCACAATTGCAAAGAATCAATTTTTAAAGATGCAAGATGAGCTTATACCAAGGGAACATTTGATTATAAGAGAAGCTTCCATTATAAGATCTACATCATGTCTATGGGCATGAACACAAAGTTCAAGGTCGACTCCCACTTCTTCAATGCATAACATCTCATTTACTTCTCGCATTTGACAAAGTTGTAGTGTATAAATTTTTATCCGGCGTAACACTAGTAGAGTATGACCCATAGAAATTTCCGTGTTCACACAAATTAGGGAAAGCATTAGTTCAACCCGTCGGGGCATCTTAGGAACGTTTGCAAAAACTTTAGAGGTAATTAACTCAAGCTCGGAAGCAGAGCATGATTGACAAAGTAGAGAATACAATTTACCAAAGGCAATATGTATCTGGGGAAGAGCGCACAAAATTTTGAACATGAAGGGAACTGCCGGATAATAATCCAGCAAAGGATTCAACGATCCTCAATGTATCTGATTTGAGTATCAGCACTCAATCAGAAGAAGAAAAGAATGCAAAGGCATTGGATTATAGAAACAACTGAATAATTCGATGCTTAAAGCAAGGAAATTATGATTTCCAAATTAGAAGATCAGAAGTAGACACTCTGGTCAAAAGACAAGTAAGTTAAATAGATATAGATCAATCAATTAAGGTTTGGTTTGCTGAGAACCAGCCCATGTCCAGAATGACTTATGAGCAGGAAGGTCAAATTTCAGGGTTCGGCTGATGATTGTGAGCAAGCGCAACATAATGAATTAATAGGCTCAGGGTGAAAATGACAACGGATGTTTAATGAATATTGCCAGACATATGGAACTAAACATAAAGCAGGCAGACAAGACTTTCCAAAGCAATAGATTGCAGAGGGTTCTCGAAAGAACGTATAGCATTACGAAGTATTTTGAGAAACACATTAACAACTGGGGATAGACGGATCCCCTGTAAATGTGAGGAATTATCCACAGTTCGAAAAGAAGCTGCAAATCAGAAGGCACAAAGGATTCCCGGAACAACGGAGAGTACTAGGGGTATCTTGTAATAGCAAGAGCGGCTCGGGATGAAGGTACAAGCGGCAAGGATGTCATTCACGGGGATTATCGATGGATAGGAACTGCAAGGCAGTTGGCACAGTGTCTCGAGAAACATCAAGGAGTATCTGCAGAATCTTCTGGCGAAGCAAGTGATCCTCGATAATGTCGGGGCTCTCCGAGAGAAAGTGGGTATGAGAGCCTAATGTCAGAGTTAGTAAAATGTTTGACCCGAATAGACGAGAGATCAGAATCCCGGAGTAAGGAAGAGGAATAAAAGATCCTAATACCACCCAATGGCGACATGGGCCCGTAAGCCACACAGCCAAGTTAGTAAAACAGTTTTGGACGACTAGACTCAATTTCGGCCAAGCAGTTGGAAAGGGGGCTACCTACAGGCAGTCGGCTCTGATACCAACTTGTGACACCCCCGATTTGACCGTACACTAATCATACACGCAAATGTGTACGATCAAGATCAAGGACTCACGGGAAGATATCACAACACAACTCTAGACCCAAATTAAAATAATACAAGCTTTATATTACAAGCCAGGGGCCTCGAGGGCTCAAATACATAAGCTCGAAAACACAAGAGTCAGCGGAAGCAACAATATCTGAGTACAGACATGAGTTAAACAAAGTTGCCTTAAGAAGGCTAGCACAAAAGCAGCAACGATCGAAAAGGCAAGGCCTCCTGCCTGGGAGCCTCCTAACTACTCCTAGTCGTCTGTGGTCTTCACGTAGTAGTAGGCATCCTCCGGGTAGTAGTAGTCATTGGTGGTGTCGTCTGGCTCCTGTGATCCGTCATCTGGTCCCAACAATCGGGTATGGGGGAAAAAGAAGTAGCAAAGCAACCGTGAGTACTCATCCAAAGTACTCGCAAGACTTACATCAGATCTAAACTAAGTATGCATCTGTATCAAAGGGAAAGGGTTGTATCTGTGGACTAAACTGCAGAATGCCAGAAGAGAAGGGGGAAAGCCTAGCCTATCGAAGACTAGTATCTTCTGGAAACCACCATCTTGCAGCAACAGGAGGGAGTAGAGTAGCATAAAGTAAAGTAACAGTAATGTTATCAACCTCGGCCAGAGATCCTTTCTCAACTCCCTACGAGAAAGCAATCCCAGAGCCATACTATCCAGTTATCATCTCATATCCAAGTCTCATCTCCATGTCTCATCTCAAGTATCCAATTCTAGTTGTATCGATCGGGATACAACTCCAAGTGTCCGTTACCGTAGGACAAGCTATCGATAGATGTTTTCTTCCCTGCAGGGGTGCACCAACTTACACACCACGCTCGATTAAATCCGACCGGACACACTTTCCTAGGTCATGCCTGGCCTCGGCCAAACAATACGCCGCAACCCGACCTAGGCTTAATAGAGAGGCCAGCACGCCGGACTAAACCAATGCCCCCAAGGGTCATGGGCCATCTCCCCGGGAACTCCTGCACATTGCGAACGTGGCCAGTGAGCAGACCTAGCTACCTCCTTCGACAAGGTAGGTGCTTTCCAGTCCAACCCGGCGCGCGCCACTCAGTCGCTGACGTCTATTAAGCTTCGGCTGATGTATACGACGCAGAACGCCCATACTATGCCCACGTGATGGTTAGTGCTATCAGGCTAGAGGCCCCTCGGATCAAATATCCAAATCGTAGTGGATTAGGAACGCGCGGTAATGAGCAGAGACTCACGATCGATGTGACCCCGTCGCCCCGTCTCGAGTACTTGCGGCAAGGGCTAAGAATGCCCGGCCACGCCTCGTAAGTATCTCGCGGGCACCTTCCAGGTCAACCCGTCTCCACATCACTCGCAATTAAGCTCGCGCGGGTACCCCTCAGGGTCGACCCATCTTTCCAAGTATCAGGGGTAAAATCCAAGTATCCATGTGTCCAAACAGCAAGGGGAAAACCCGAGGAATCACCCCCGGTGAATTCCACTCGATGTAATCATCAAGGTGAACATAAGAGGATCCACCCTCAAGGTTCACACTTGAGGGGTTGCATGACAGAGCCGTATCGGAAGTGGTTAAGGAGGAAATCACCCTCGATGACAACAGCCGAATAACTACACTACATGTTAGCAACAGAAGTGCTGAAGAGGTCTCACCCTCGGCACTCGATTGTAGCTCTGCAGAGTCGTACAACTAGGGGGGTGATGTGAAGTGTCGGGGCCTGGACGTCGATCGTGCTGATTGAGTCATCAAACATAAAGCGGGGCAATTGAGACAAGGTGGGGTCACTGATGGATCACTAACCAACCTATACTAAGCAGTTTAGGATAAGCAGGTAAGGTATGAAAGCAGGTAACAACAACAGGCTATGCATTAGAGTAGGATCATACAGAAAGAAGTAGCAGTTCTAATGCAAGCATGAGAGGGAAAGAAATGGGCGATATCGGAATGCTCAAGGAGGGTTTGCTTGCGTGGTTGCTCTGGCAAGTAGGGGTCGTCGTCGACGTAGTCAATCATAGGGGCAGCATCGGTCTCGGGGTCTACCGGGGAGAAGAGGGGGAAGAAACAGTAAATACACGCAAATATAAGCATAACAAGACAACAAGCAACACTAGGGGTGTTTTAACACAGTGCTAGGCGATACTGGCGAAGGAGGGTAACATCCGGGAAAGTTTTTCCCGATTCCGGATGTTTGTCAGACAGATGAACCGAAGGGAAAAGTTCAACGTTTTCTATGCTAGGTACGTGTGATAGACGAACGGAGGGTGTAATCGGATTTGTCTCATCGTTCTGAGCAACTTTCATGTAGAAAACATTTTCATCCGAGCTACGGAATATTTTCTACGATTTTTCAAAGTTTTATTAATATTATGGAATTAATTTAAATAGATAAAGGCCATTACTGTGTCGGCATGACATCAACATGATGTCATCAGCCAACAGTCTATTAGACTGGTCAAACTAGTACGTGGGTCCCGGTTATCATTGACTAACACTAATTAATAGCTTAATTAGTTAATAAGTTAATTAGGTTAATTAACAGGATTAATTAAGTTAATTAAGTAATTTTAATTATTATGATTATGTCTTTTGCTTAACCCTTTTATTTTCGTTTTTCTATACTATTACAGGGACGGGCCCCACGTGCCATAGGCACAGAGGCCAGAACGGGCTAACAGGTGAAACTGGGCAGAGCCCCAGGGTGCGGTCGCGGGCGCCGGGCGTCGGACACCGGAGTGCGCGACAGCGCAGGCGGGCGCGGCGGCCGGAAAGGAGGCCATGGTGCAGGGAGGCGACGGACGCCGACGAAGGCAGCCGCGCGGGGATGGGGAGCAGGGCCGGCCGCAGCCAGAGTCAGGCGCGGGTGGGGCGCGACATGGAAGCGTGGTGAGCGCGCGCCGAGGGAGGCGGCAGTGCACGGGCGCACGCGTCGGGCATGGTCGAGGCACAAACGGTGCGAGCAACGGTGAGCACAACCGCCGTGGGAGGAGGAGGCCGGTGGGGTTCCTCACCCGCGTTGCAGGGGAGGCCCGATGCAGGGCGAATGCGACGACGGGGAGCGGTGGAGTCGAGGAGGCATTCCGGCGGGGTCCAACGACGGTGCAAGGCGGCGGCGACGCGGTGGTCCGGCGATGTGGCGACGGTCGGCACCGAGGCGAGGTCGCCAGGCGACGGCGTGTCCAGATCGAGGGAGAAGGGGCCCCGCGGCGAGGTCTGGCGCGGTGGTGACGGCTGGCGGGGCGCGGGCGATGGTGAACTGCGATGCGGCGACGGAGGCGGCCCGCGTGGGCGGGTGCGCGTGGGTGCGCGGCGAGTGGTCAGCGGCGGGGTCAAGCCCGATCCCGATTGGATCGGGGGGAGAGGGAGAGTGGGGGCGCGAGTGGGGGAGAGTGGGTGCGTGGGTTAGGGTCTGCGGGGGGGTGAGGGGATATGGGAGCGCCGGCTGGGCCGGTGGCCTACGGGGCCGAAGTCCAGTGAGAGGGGGCCTTTACTCTCTCTCTCCCCACTGCTTTTCTCTGTTAACTCCTTTTTTGTAAAAACTAGAGAAGGAAAAAGATTTATCTAGGGACCCTAATAATTTAGAAAAAAGGTGAGACTGGATCATAAAAGTCCAGTGCATTTTTAGGCACTGTCACAATTATTTTTGGGAGAGATTTAGATTCATTTGTAATTTTCATAAATGAATTTGCATTTTAAATTGCTGGAATGGCAGTGTTATAACTGTTAGTGTCCATTTTAGCATAGGAGTGATGTTGTTTTTAATTACATCAAATTGTATTGGAATATTTGCTAAATGATGAACATTTTTCCAGCAACTTTTGTGCAACTTCAAGTTTCACTTATGTTTTGAATTAGAATTCGGATGGGAGTAGAAAAGAGATATTGAACAAAGGTGATTAAGCATTCTTTAGCCAAAAGATTAGGCTTAATCACATAGGGTTACTGTAGCATGACACTGGGGTGTTACACTTGTTGAAGTTCTTCACCATTAGGCTCAATTCTTCATTGAAGGTTTGTTTCTCACTTGATGATGTGGGAGCTTCACATGAGGCTTTGTAAGCACCACTTGACTTGTTATGGAGCTCCTCCTTATCCTTGAGTGACATCTCTTGAGCAACAATTCTTCCAATGACTTCCGTTGGCTTGAGATCTTTGTAATTTGGCATCATTTGGATCAATGTGCATACGGTATCATATTTTCCATCCAAGGCTCTTAGGATCTTCTTGATGATGAATTTGTCGGTCATCTCTTCACTTCCTAAGCCGGCAATCTCATTTGTGATAAGAGCAAGCCTAGAGTACATTTCAGCGACACCTTCACCATCCTTCATTTTGAACTTGTCAAGTTGACTTTAAAGCACATCCAACTTGGATTCCTTGACAGAGTCGGTACCTTCGTGCATATCAATCAAAGTATCCCAAATTTCCTTTGCATTCTCAAGACGGCTGATTTTGTTGAATTCTTCGGGGCACAATCCGTTGAAGAGGATATCACAAGTTTGAGCATTGTATTGTAGCATCTTCAACTCTTCCGCGGTAGCTTCACGATTCGGTTCTCTCCCATCAAAGAATTCACCTTGTAAGCCAATACACACAATAGCCCAAACGGCGGGGGTTATGTCCAAGAATATGCATTTTCATCTTATGCTTCCAACTAGCAAAATTAGTACCATCAAAGTAAGGACCTCTACGGTGGTAATTTCCCTCGCTAGACGCCATAGTCTCCTAGGTTGTGAAACCAAGGCTATGACTTCCAAAAGCTATGAAAATCAAAGCAAATGGATACCAAAGCTCTGATACCACTTGTAGGATCGAAAGTATGTCTAGAGGGGGGTGATTAGACTACTTGACCAAATAAAAATCTAACCTTTTCTCAATTTTAGTTCTTGGCAGATTTTAGCAACTTTGGACAAGTCAAGCAATCTTAACACAATTCAAGAAAGCATGCAAATAGTATATGAGCAGCGGAAAGTAAAGCATGCAACTTGCAAGAATGTAAAGGGAAGGGTTTGGAGGATTCAAACGCAATTGGAGACACATATTTTTTGTCGTGGTTCTGATAGGTGGTGCTATCGTACATCCACGTTGATGGAGAGTTCAACCCACGAAGGGTAACGGTTGTGCGAGTCCACGGAGGGCTCCACCCACGAAGGGTCCACAAAGAAGCAACCTTGTCTATCCCACCATGGCCATCGCCCACGAAGGACTTGCCTCACTAGCGGTAGATCTTCACGAAGTAGGCGATCTCCATGACCTTACAAACTCCTTCGTTCAACTCCACAATCTTGTCGGAGGCTCCCAAGTGACACATAGCCAATCTAGGAGACACCACTCTCCAAGAAGTAACAAATGGTGTGTTGATGATGAACTCCTTGCTCTTGTGCTTCAAATGATAGTCTCCCCAACACTCAACTCTCTCTCACATGATCTGGATTTGGTGGAAAGAATATTTGAGTGGAAAGGAACTTGGGGAAGTCTAGAGATCAAGATTCATATGGTAGGAATGGAATATCTTGGTCTCAACACAAGTGTAGGTGGTTCTCTCTCAAAAAAGTAAGTTGGAAGTGTAGGTTCATTCTGATGGCTCTCTCCACGAATGAAGAGGTGGTGGAGGGGTATAAATAGCCTCCACACAAAATGTAACTGTTACATACAACTTGCCAAACTCAGTGGGACAGAATGGTTAAACTTGGTCGGACCGATTCAGCAAAGCTAGTGACCGTTAGGGTTTTCGGTGGGACCAACATGCAACTCGGTAGGACCGATATGATTAGGGTTAGGGCATAACGTAATCTCGGTGAGACCGATTACACAAACTCGGTGAGACCGATTTTGGTAATAAGCTAACCAGAGAGTTGGTCAGGTAAACTCGGTGGGACCGATCGCTCATTTCGGTGAGGCCGAAATGTTACGAAGGGAAAACAGAGAGTTTACATTGCAATCTCGGTGGGACCGATCGCTCATCTCGATGAGACCGAAATGTTACGAAGGGAAACGGAGAGATTACAACCCCATCTCGGTGAGACCGAGATCCCTATCGGTGAGACCGATTTGCCTAGGGTTTGTGGCAGTGGCTATGACATTTGAAACTTGGTGGCGCCGGATAGAAAGAATCGGTGGGGCCGAGTTTGACTTTTGGTTTAGGTCATATGTGGATGTGAGAAAGTAGTTCAGGGTTTTGGAGCATATCACTAAGCATTTTGAGCAAGAACCTCATTAAGCAACACCTCATCCCTCCTTGATAGTATTGGCTTTTCCTATAGACTCAATGTGATCTTGGATCACTAAAGTGGAAAATGTAGAGTCTTGAGCTTTGAGCTTGAGCCAATCCTTTGTCCTTAGCATTTTGAGGGGTCCACTTTTCTCATCCATGCCATGCCAATCATTGAGCTTTCCTGAGATATTAATCTTGAAATAGCATTAGCTCAATGAGCTATATGTTGTTAGGAATTACCAAAACCACCTGGGGATAGTTGCACTTTCACCCTCTCAGAAGCTCTGAATCAGGAGTTGACACTGTCGAGTGGTATGCTTGGGGTAAATCGGGTTTCCCTCTTCATCTTTCTTGGTGTGTATGTGACACGGCAAATATAGCACATCATTTCCCGCTTGATCTTTCACATTCTTGGGGATCCATGGCCCCTTAGGCTTTCCTTTGAATTTCCCTTGGTTCAAAACTGCGGCCTCACCAGGACCTGTGGGTTCGGCTTTTCGCTTCTGCTTCCAACTGGAGTTTCCTCCTCCAGTGTCCTGGGCAACTGGTTTCTTCTTGCCACTGCGGAGTCGGTCTTCTTCTTCGCTGTTAGCGTACCGAGTGGCTATTTCCATCATCTGAGCCAGGGACATGTCTCCTGTCCAGCCGAATTTCAGGTTAAGCTCTCTATACCGAATGCCCTCCTTGAAGGCGCAAACTGCTGATGTTTCAATACATTCTCCACGGTATGATGAAGAATGGTCCACCTCTGGATGTAATCTCTCAAAGTCTCATTCGATTTCTGGACACAATGTTGTAGTCCAGTCAGCCCTGCAGGTCATTTGCAAGTGCCCTCGGATGTCCTAACGGACACTCGGGTCAATTCTTCCCAACTGAAGATACTGCCAGGAGCCAATTGATTCAACCAAGCTCTGGCTGAACCCTCGAGCATTAGGGGGAGGTGCTTCATGGCTACATCATCATTGCCACCACCAATCTGCACAGCCACTCAGTAATCCTCTAGCCAAGTGTCTAGCTTCGATTCATCGGTGAACTTACTCACTCCCATCGCCAACCTGAAGTTGGGAGGGATCTCAGCAGCTCTGATGGTTCTGCTGAAACATTCAGGTCCAGAAACATGCACTCTGCTTCCAATCAGACAATCTCTGTCTTGTCCTTCTCTGTGTGCTCGGCCTCTGTCGACCAGACCTTGCACAAGAACTAATCTTGCATCAAACCCGGGCTCTCTTGGGTCGACTGGGGCCCTTCGCTCATCGTCATATGGGCACCTGTCATCATACTGCCGGGGCACATACAATCCGCCTCTCGGAGGGGGCGTAGGCACTTGACGGCGGTCATCATGGCCGAGATGATGATCATACTGCTCGTGATTCCAACCCAGGTACTGCTCCTGGCGGTGCCCACGACCCTCACGCCGTGGAGGCGATCTTGGGCTATGAGCCGACTGGACTGTGTCCGCCACCACGGACCTACTGTGGATCCTGTTGCGCGACTAAGAAACAGCTGAGTTTTGTTCCCCGGCCGCCCGAAGCAATGATCGAATGTGCATCAAACCTCTACCAGCCTCTGAACGGGATGGCTGAATCGACTCTGCTATATGGGTTGCAGCTGCAAGATTCTGGACTGGTGTGCGATATACCTGAGGTTTAGGTGGAAACAATTGTCGATGACGTCGACTGGATTCAGGGATCTGCCGACGAGCGCATTCGTCGAGTGAATGTTGGATATTCTCTAGACGTGCGCGCTCAGCGAAGGTGGTCACGCGCGTAGCCTCCAAGGCCCGAGCCTCAGAGGTTTCCTCTGAGATGGGGGTGTGGAGGGCCTCCACGTTGCGATGATGCAACTCTTCCCTCTGCTCCGAAGTGAGGGCTTTGGGATGATACTCGTCATGACCGTGCGATGGACTACCGCCACCATCGCCGCCGCCACTGCGGCAAAAACCAGGCGGGCTGCATGGCGTGTCGACCATCAGGACCTCCGCCGCCGGGTTGCTGCTCCGCACTCGGACAGAGTCTCAGCGAAACCAGTCGACAGGTCGAATAGTCCGTAGAGAGATTCATCGGGCTCGATTGTCGTGACTTGAGGGGTGGCCGACTGGCGGGCCACCGCATGCTTCACCCAACGCTGAAGCCACGATCGACCAGATCTCTTGCGACGGCGTACATCCAGAAGGGTGGACGACACATGAGCCGACCAATACTGGGTCGACGGCTGCCACAGGAGGACCCCGCACGCACTCGCACGGAAGTGCGCCGCCCCACGGATGGGAAGGGCCTCAACGTCGAGGGGGGCCTCTTGGATGCATGCGGAGTCGTTGGCGATGAAGATGAGCGCGCCAAGTCGGATCTTGCGGCCTAAAGCCAAACCACCGCCAGAAACCATGTTGATGGAGATCGGAAAAACTGCAACCTCACCGAAAGTCGCTAAGACACCTGCCCCATGGTGGGCGCCAAATGTCGTGGGAGTAAGTCTGACAATAGAATAAAGGGTACGAAGGAGGAGGCAAGATTCTAGCCACGATGAGGTTGTGCACGCAAGTTATACGAGTTCAAGCACTTCTCGGAGGAAGTAACAGCCCTACGTCTTGGTGCCCGGAGGCTTGGTTGATTGGATTATGCGTAAGATTTACAGGGGGTGCGAACCCTGTGCCAGAGGAGGGGGTGGCTTATATAGAGTGCGCCAGGACCCCAGCCATCCCACATTACACAGGGTTCAATGTACATTAAGACAGGGCGTTACTGGTAACGCCAGCTATAAAGAGTTATAAATGATCTTAAAGACTGCAGAGTGAACGCCTAACCGTTGCCATCCTGAGGGGCTTTAGGCCTTCCGCCTCGAGTGATTGTTCATGTAGTCAAGTGACTCTTATCTTGGTAGAATGGAATTGGGGTATTGATGACCCACAAGTATAGGGGATCTATCGTAGTCCTTTCAATAAGTAAGAGTGTCGAACCCAACGAGGAGCAGAAGGAAATGATAAGCGGTTTTCAGCAAGGTATTCTCTGCAAGTACTGAAACAAGTGGTAACAGATAATTTTGTGGTAACATAATTTGTAACGAGCAACAAGTAACAAAAGTAAATAAAGTGCAGCAAGGTGCCCCAATCCTTTTTGTAGCAAAGGACAAGCCTGGACAAACTCCTATATAAGGAAAAGCGCTCACGAGGACACATGGGAATATCGTCAAGCTAGTTTTCATCACGTTCATATGATTCGCGTTCGGTACTTTGATAATTTGATATGTGGGTAGACCGGTGCTTGGGTGCTGTTCTTACTTGAACAAGCATCCCACTTATGATTAACCTCTATTGCAAGCATCTGCAACTACAACAAAAGTATTAAGGTAAACCTAACCATAGCATGAAACATATGGATCCAAATCAGCCCCTTACGAAGCAACGCATAAACTAGGGTTTAAGCTTCTGTCACTCTAGCAACCCATCATCTGCTTATTACTTCCCAATGTCTTCCTCTAGGCCCAAATAATGGTGAAGTCTTATGTAGTCGACGTTCACATAACACCACTAGAGGCTAGACAACATACATCTCATCAAAATATCGAACGAATACCAAATTCACATGACTACTAATAGCAAGACTTCTCCCTTGTCCTCAGGAACAAGCATAACCACTCACAAAGCATATTCATGTTCATAATCAGAGGGGTAATAATATGCATATAGGATCTGAACATATGATCTTCCACCAATTAAGCCAACTAGCATCAACTACAAGGAGTAAGTAACACTACTAGCAACCTACTAGCACCAATCCCGGACTTGGAGACAAGAATTGCATACAAGAGATAAACTAGGGTTTTGAGATGAGATGGTGCTGATGAAGATGTTGATGGAGATTGACCTTTCCCGATGAGAGGAGCGTTGGTGATGACGATGGCGATGATTTCGCCCTCCGGAGGGAAGTGTCCCCAGCAGAACAGCTCTGCCGGAGCCCTAGATTGGTTCCGCCAAGGTTCCGCCTCATGGCGGCCGAGTTTCGTCCCGAAAGGTTGCTTCTTGTTTTTTTTCTCGACGAAAGACTTCATATAGCAGAAGATGGCCATCGGAGAGCCACCAGGGGGCCCACGAGGTAGGGGGACGCGCCCCCCACCCTCGTGGACAGGGTGTGGGCCCCCTGGTCTTCATCTTTGGTGAGGATTTTTTATTTTTTATTATAAGATATTCCATAGAGTTTTAGGACTTTTGGAGTTGTGCAGAATAGGCCTCTAATATTTGCTCCTTTTCCAGCCCAGAATTCCAGCTGCCGGCATTCTCCCTCCTTATGTAAACCTTGTAAAATAAGAGAGAATAGCCATAAGTATTGTGACATAATGTGAAATAATATCCCATAATGCAATAAATATCGATATAAAAGCATGATGCAAAATGGACGTATCAACTCCCCCAAGCTTAGACCTCGCTTGTCCTCAAGTGAAAGCCGAACAATAAATATGTCCCCATGTTTAGAGGTAGAGGCGTTGATAAAAATAAAATACGGACATGAAGGCATCATGATTGTTGTCATAACAGCAACATATATAAATTTTGTCATATGATTACTTATGTTCAAGTGATGATCTATTCACAATGCAAAAGTATGAATCAGAAACCTTACTGAGAACCAACAAACTATAACCTCAGTCATTGAAGCAATTGCAATTTATCATAACATCAGAAAGAGTCTATGTCAGAGCTAAAAAGCAAGTCCACATACTCAACTATCTTCTAGTCTTTCATAATTGCTAACACTCACGCAATACTTGTGGTTACGGAAATTTAGTCGGACACAAAGAAAGATAGGGGCTTATAGTTTCACCCCACAACCTTTTACGTCGAGGGTAATGTCAACAATAATAACTCATGCCCCTCAACTATCTTCTAGTCTTTCATATATATCAGGTTCTTTCCAACATGCTGGGCTTGCCAAAGGATAAAATGAAAAAGGAAAGGTGAAGATCACCATGAATCTTACATAAGGTAGAAGATAATAATAAAAGATAGGCCCTTCGCAGAGGGAAGCAGAGGTTGCCATACGCTTTTATGGTTGGATGCACAAAATCTTAATCCGAGAGAACGTCACTTTATATTGCCCCTTGTGATATGAACCTTTATTATGCAGTCCGTCGCTTTTATTACTTCCACATCACAAGATCGTATAAAGCTTATTTCTCCCACACCCATCAATCATACATATTTAGAGCAATTTTTATTGCTTTGCACTGATGACAACTTACTTGAAGGATCTTACTCAATCCATAGGTAGATATGGTGGACTCTCATGGCAAAACTGGTTTACGGGTATCTGGAAGCACAAGTAGTATCTCCACTTGGTGCTGAGAATTTGGCTAGCAAGAGGGGGAAAGGCAAGCTCAACATGTTGGAGGATCCATGACAACATACTTTATCTCAAATATAAGAAAACATTACTCATCACGTTGTCTTTCTTGTCTAATATCAACTCTTTAGCATGTCATATTTTAATGAGTGCTCACAATGATAAAAGATGTCCAAGATAGTATATCTATATGTGAAGACCTCTCTTTCTTTATTACTTCCTATTAATTGCAACGATGACCAAAACTATGTTTGTCAACTCTCAACAACTTTGAAATTATCATACTCTTCCTATGTGAAGTCATTACTCTCAATAAGATCAATATGAACTTTTGTTTCTTCTTATTCTTTTTCTCTTTTCTTTTATTCACCCAAGATCATAGCAAGAAAATCAAGCCCTTGACTCAATACTAATCTTTATTATATAGATCACGGACTCGATTACATAGAGAGATCATAAAGCAAAACTCAAAACTAGATCATGCCATAAACTTTATTCTACTAGATCAAAATACTACTAATAGGATCGAACTAAGGAAAACGGTAAAGATAGGAGTTGTGATTGTGATACGATACCGAGGCACCTCCCCCCAATCTTGGAGGTTGCCAAGGGGAGTGTCCATACCCATGTTATTATGTATCCTTCATTGTTGTTGGTGAAGATGGAGGTGATGGATAATCGCACATCGAGCGTAAGAGGTCCTCTAGCTTGCAAATAATGCCCTTGAGTGCAAAGATATGCTCCTTCAACAAAATATTTTCACTTGTGAGATACTTGTTTTGAACACGAGTTAACTCAATCATCTGGAAAGCTTCGATCTCAGTTGGGGTAAGAAGATTGTGATCAAGTTGAAGAATGTCTTCTGTTGCCGGAGCTTGGTTCTCAGTGGCCTTCTTAATCCCTTCATCCTTGTTGATCTCCATGGGTTCTTCCCTCTTCAGCTATATCTTCATTAGCCAAGCATCTTTGTCACCATTGTTGGAGGAGGGGGGCGACATGATGCCTGGCCTTGACAACCTTGACAGAGAACAGCCCAAAACAAGAAAAGAGGATATTTGCGTGATACGGGAGTCAAAACCTCCGGGAGAATAAATAGTGAATTTTTACCGACCAAAATACATATCGTGCAAGAAACCAGAGTCCGGAAGGCACACGAGGTGCTCACGAGGTAGGGGCGCGCCCAGGGGGTAGGGCGCACCCTCCACCCTTGTGGGCCCTCGTGTCCTTCCCGGACTGCTACTTATTTTTCTATTTTTCTAAATATTCCTAAACTGAGAAATAGTTCCTTAAAAACTGTTTTGGAATCAGTTTACTTACCGTACCACATACCTATTCCTTTTCGGAGTCTGAAACATTCTGGAAAGTGTCCCTTATGTATTCCTCCGGGGTTACGGTTTCGATAATATTGGTTTCGACATTTATGGGATTACCTGAGATATAATGTTTGATTCTTTGATCGTATACCACCTTCGGATTTGTGCCTTCGAAGTTGTTGATTTTTATGGCACCGAAACAATAAACCTCCTCGATAACATAGGGGCCTTCCCATTTAGAGAGAAGTTTTCCTGCAAAAAATCTTAAACGAGAGTTGTATAGCAGTACATAATCACCTACATTAAACTCACGCTTTTGTATCCTTTTGTCATGCCATCTTTTAACCTTTTCTTTAAACAACTTGGCATTTTCATAAGCTTGGGTTCTCCATTCATCAAGTGAGCTAATATCAAATAACCTCTTCTCACTGGCAAGTTTGAAATCATGGTTGAGCTCTTTAATAGCCCAATATGCCTTATGTTCTAGTTCGAGAGGTAAGTGACATGCTTTTCCATATACCATTTTATAAGGAGACATACCCATAGGATTTTTATATGCGGTTCTATAGGCCCATAATGCATCATCAAGTTTCTTGGACCAATTCTTTCTAGACCTATTGACAGTCTTTTGCAAAATTAATTTGAGTTCTCTATTACTCAATTCTACTTGACCACTAGACTGTGGGTGATACAGAGATGCAATTCTATGATTGACGTCATATTTAGCAAGCATTTTACGGAAAGCACCATGAATAAAATGTGAACCACCATCAGTCATTAAATATCTAGGGACTCCAAACCTCGGAAAAATAACTTCTTTAAGCATTTTAATAGAAGTATTATGCTCAGCACTACTAGTTGGAATAGCTTCTACCCACTTAGTAACGTAATCAACAGAAACTAAAATATGTGTATATCCATTAGAGGTAGGAAAAGGTCCCATATAATCAAAGCCCCAAACATCAAATGGTTCAATAACAAGTGAATAATTCATATGCATTTCTTGACGTCTGCTAATATTACCAATTCTTTGACATTCATCACAAGATAGGACAAACTTACGGGCATCCTTGAAGAGAGTAGGCCAATAAAAACCGGATTGCAATACCTTATGTGCAGTTCTATCTCCCGCATGGTGTCCTCCATAAGCTTCGGAGTGGCACTTGCGTAGGATCTGCCTGTTCATGCTCAGGTACACAACGTCTAATAACACCATCTACTCCTTTATAAAGATGTGGGTCATCCCAAAAGTAATGTCTCAAATCATAGAAGAACTTTTTTCTTTTGTTAGTATGTGAAGCTAGGTGGTATGAATTTAGCAACAATGTAATTAGCATAATCAGCATACCAAGGAGTACTACAAGAAGTACTTATCACATTTAATTGTTCATCAGGAAAGCTATCATCAATAGGTAGTGGGTCATCAGGAACATTCTCTAACCTAGATAAGTTGTCTGCGACGGGGTTGTCAGCTCCTCTTTTATCAACAATATGTAAATCAAATTCTTGTAGCAAGAGAACCCATCTAATAAGTCTAGGTTTAGCATCTTTCTTCTCCACAAGATATTTAATAGTAGCATGATCAGTGTGGATAGTTACTTTAGAATCAACAATATAAGGTCTGAACTTATCACAAGCAAATACAAATGCTAAAAGTTCTTTTTCAGTAGTAGCATAATTTCTTTGAGCATTGTCTAGAGTCTTACTAGCATAATGGATAACATTTAATTTCTTATCAACTCTTTGCCCTAAAACAGCACCTACAGCCTAATCGCTAGCATTGCACATAATTTCAAAGGGTAAATTCCAATCAGGTGGCTGAACAATAGGTGCAGAGACTAATGCTTTCTTAAGTATTTCAAATGCTTCTACACAATCATCATCAAAGAAAAATGGTATATCTTTTTGTAATAAATTAGGCAGAGGCCGAGAAATTTTTGAGAAGTCCTTAATGAACATCCTATAAAATCCAGCGTGACCAAGGAAACTTCTTATACCTTTGATGTCCTTGGGACACGACATCTTTTCAATAGCATCAACCTTGGCTTTATCAACTTCAATACCTCTTTCAGAAACTTTATGCCCCAAGACAATACCTTCATTAACCATAAAGTGGCACTTTTCCCAATTCAAGACAAGATTAGTTTCTTCACATCTCTGCAAAACTCGATCAAGATTGCTCAAGCAATCATCAAAAGAAGATCCATAGACGGAAAAGTCGTCCATGAAAACCTCACAAATCTTTTCACAAAAGTCAGAGAATATAGCCATCATGCATCTTTGAAAGGTAGCAGGTGCATTACATAAACCAAAAGGCATACGTCTATAAGAAAAGTACCAAACGGGCATGTAAAAGTGGTCTTTGATTGATCTTTAGCCGACACAGGTATTTGAGAGAAACCAGAATAACCATCTAGAAAGAAGTAATGTGTATGTTTGCATAATCTTTCTAGCATTTGATCGATAAAATGTAAGGGGTAATGATCTTTCTTAGTAGCCTTATTTAATTTGCGGAAATCAATTACCATCCTATAACCTATAATAATTCTTTGTGGAATCAATTCATCTTTATCATTAGGAACAACAGTAATACCTCCCTTCTTAGGGGCACAATGAACAGGACTTACCCATTGACTATCAGCAACGGGATAAATTATACCTGCCTCCAGAAGCTTTAGTATTTCTTTTCTTACCACTTCTTTCATTTTAGGATTCAGACATCGTTGAGGATCACGAACTGGTTTGGCATTTGCTTCCAAATTTATTTTATATTGACATAGAGTGGGACTAATGCCCTTAAGATCATCAAGAGTATATCCAATAGCAGCACGGTGCTTCTTCAGAGTTTTCAATAATCTTTCTTCTTCATGCTCTGAAAGGTTAGCACTAATAATAACAGGATATATCTTCTTTTCATCAAGATAAGCATATTTAAGATTATCAGGCAACGGTTTAAGATCAAACACGGGATCACCCTTAGGTGGAGGGGATCCCCTAGGATTTCAATAGGCAAATTGTGTTTCAGAATAGGTTCCTGTTTAAAGAATACCTCATCTATTTCCCTTCTTTCATTCATAAACATATCATTCTCATGGTCTAGCTAATATTGTTCTAAAGGATCACTAGGAGGTATGGCAATAGAAGCAAGACGAATAATTTCATCCTTACTAGGCAATTCTTCTTCACGGTGTTTTTTTACTAAATTTAGAGAAATTAAATTCATGAGTCATATCATCTAAACCGACAGTAACAACATCCCTTGTGCAATCTATGGTAGCATTAACAGTATTTAAGAAGGGTCTACCAAATATAATGGGACAAAAGCTATCTTGTGGGGAACCAAGAACAAGAAAATCAGCAGGATATTTAGTTTTCCCACACAAGACTTCAACATCTCTAACAATTCCCATTGGTGAAATAGTATCTCTATTAGCAAGTTTAATAGTGACATCAATTTCTTCTAACTCAACAGGTGCAATGTCATGCATAATTTCTTTGTATAAGTCAATAGGTATAGCACTAGCACTAGCACCCATATCACATAAGCCATGATAACAATGTTCTCCTATTTTAACAGAAATAACAGGCACGCCTACCATATGTCTAGGTTTATCTGTATCACGGGGTTTAGCAATTCTAGCAGTTTCACCGTAGAACTGAATAACATGACCATCTATATTATCAAACAAGAGATCTTTAACAATGGCAATATTAGGTTCAACTTTAACTTGCTCAGGAGGTGTATATGTTTTAATATTGCTTTTACGAACCATAGTTGAAGCTTTAGCATGATCCTTTATTCTAACAGGGAAAGGTGGTTTCTCAACATAAGAAGTAGGAACAATAGGATCATTATAAGTGATAGTCTTTTCCTCAACTTTAATTGGTGCAGCTACTTTTACTTCTATGGGAGGATGATATTTAAACCACTTCTCCTTTGCGAGATCAACATAAGTAGCAAAAGATTCACAGAAAGAAGCTACTATCTTAGAATCAAGTCCATATTTAGTAACTTACGGAAAATATCGGTATCCATAAAAGATTTAACATAATCAAACTTAGGTGTCATACCTGACTCCTTACCTTTGTCGAGATCCCAATCTTCAGAGTTGTGTTTAATTCTATCCAATAAATCCCATCTAAATCCAATAGTCTTCATCATAAAAGAGCCAGCACAAGAAGTATCGAGCATGGTGCGATTATTTTCAGAAAGCCGAGCATAATTTTTTTGAAGAATTGTTTCTCTTGGGAGCTCATGATTGGGGCATGAATATAACATTGATTTAAGCCTCCCCCAAGCTTGAGCAACGCTTTCTCCTTCGCGAGGCCAAAAATATATATATAATTGCGATCACGATGAACAAGATGCATAGGATAATACTTTTGATGAAATTCCAATTTCAATCTTCTATAGTTCCATGATCTTGTATCATCACATAGCCTATGCCATGTCAATGCGTCTCCCTTCAAAGATAAAGGGAAGACCTTCTTCTTAGCAACATCATCGGGTATACCTGCAAGCTTAAATAATCCACAAACCTCATCCACATATATTAGGTGTTCATCAGGACGCTTTGTTCCGTCTCCTGTAAAAGGATTAGCTAGAAGTTTTTCTATCATACCCGAAGGATACTCAAAAGGAATTTCATTTTCAATAGGTTCAGTAGGTTGAGGAGCAACTCTTTGCTCTACTGGTCGGGGTGAAGATACCCCGAACAAGCCCCTCAGAGGATTACTTTCCATAGTAACAAGTGATAGTAAATTTCAGCACACTATATAAATTTTTCCTTACCAAAGGCGCTTCACTCCCCGGCAACGGCACCAGAAAAGAGTCTTGATGACCCACAAGTATAGGGGATCTATCATACTCCTTTCGATAAGTAAGAGTGTCGAACCCAATGAGGAGTAGAAGGAAATGATAAGCGGTTTTCAGCAAGGTATTCTCTGCAAGTACTGAAACAAGTGGTAACAGATAGTTTTGTGAAAAGATAATTTGTAATGAGCAACAAGTAACGAAAGTAAATAAAGTGCATCAAGGTGGCCCAATCCTTTTTGTAGCAAAGGACAAGCCTGGACAAACTCTTATATAAGGAAAAGCGCTCCCGAGGACACATGGGAATATCGTCAAGCTAGTCTTCATCACGTTCATATAATTCATGTTCGGTACTTTGATAATTTGATATGTGGGTGGACCGGTGCTTGGGTGCTGTTGTTACTTGAACAAGCATCCCATTTATGATTAACCTCTATTGCAAGCATCCACAACTACAACAAAAGTATTAAGGTAAACCTAACCATAACATGAAACATATGGATCCAAATCAACCCCTTACGAAGCAACGCATAAACTAGGGTTTAAGCTTCTGTCACTCTAGCAACCCATCATCTGATTATTACTTCCCAGTGTCTTCCTATAGGCCCAAATAATGGTGAAGTCTTATGTAGTCGATGTTCACATAACACCACTAGAGGCTAGACAACATACATCTCATCAAAATATCGAACGAATACCAAATTCACATGACTGCTAATAGCAAGACTTCTCCCTTGTCCTCAGGAACAAATGTAACTACTCACAAAGCATATTCATGTTCATAATCGGAGGGGTAATAATATGCATATAGGATCTGAACATATGGTCTTCCACCAATTAAACCAACTAGCATCAACTACAAGGAGTAATTAACACTACTAGCAACCTACTAGCACCAATCCCGGACTTGGAGACAAGAGATGAACTAGGGTTTTGAGATGAGATGGTTCTGATGAAGATGTTGATGGAGATTGCCCTTTCCCGATGAGAGGAGCGTTGGTGATGACGATGGCGATGATTTCCCCCTCCAGAGGGAAGTGTCCCCGGCAGAACAGCTCTGCCAGAGCCCAAGATTGGTTCCGCCAAGGTTCCGCCTCGTGGTGGCGGAGTTTCGTCCCGAAAGGTTGCTTCTTGTTTTTTTCTCGACGAAAGACTTCATATAGCAGAAGATGGTCACTGGAGAGCCACCAGGGGGCCCACGAGGTAGGGGGCACGCCCTAGGGGGTGATGAAGCTATGTATCTAGGGTAGGGTCATGGATCTGTCCAAGATACCCTCCCCAAGGACATCTCTAAAAGAACCAGAAGCATTCGAAGAAAAATCACCATCCACTCAACCATGAAGCTATCGAATTTCGGGTTCCGGCAGACCCTTGAGGTTCGAACACTGGGGTGCGCGTGGAGATCTCTCCCCTACCGATCTACGTCCAATCTCCTCGTGTGATCTAAGCTGGAAACAACGAACAACACAAGGGACACGAGGTTTATACTGGTTCGGGCCACCGTTGTGGTCTAATACCCTACTCCAGTGTGTGGTGTGGTGGATTGCCTCAGGGGCTGATGATGAACAGTACAAAGGAAGACAACCTCGCGAGAGGTGTTCTTGAGCTGGTGTGATGAACTGCTAGGGTGAGTTCAGTCGCCTCCCTCTCTCTCTCTCTCAATCATTGTCCTCCCTACTCTGTGGTGGCTAGCTCTATTTATAGAGGCCTTGGGCCTCTCCCCAAATAATGAGCGGGAAGGGCGCCAACACTTGGCCATTTTGAAGGGGAACATATACTACGAGTTATCCTGACCAAAGGTGGTCTTCAGCTGCCAAAAGCACTGGTGATGACGCTGTCTTGGGCTCCACGGTGACCTCCATCCTGCCACTCTGCTAGTCTTGGTCTCATTGCACCGGAATGGCAACCTTTGCACGATGCCTTGGCCTGTGCTTACCCCCTTTGCACCAAAGGGGAAACAAGGACACTGCGCAGGCCGGCGCCCGCCTGGTCTCGAACGTCATGGCTTGCGTCATGGGTCCTCGCGAGGTACCCCTGCCTTAATCTCTCCGCCTACTCGCGAGCCTGTCTGATGAGGCTGCCTCTAAGGAAGCTTCCTGTCGTCTGCCCCGCGAGGCTTGGCCCCTCGCGAGGGTCTTGAGCTTGAGCTGATGAAGATGGGCTGCGCTGGGCCCCCCACTTGAGCCACACTACAGGCCATAGACAGGCAAGTCTGGGGACCCCCGTTCCCAGAACGCCGACAGTAGCCCCCGGGCCCAAGGCGCACCCAGGCTTGGCCTAGCAGGGAAGCGAAGGGGCAAGCATGAAGCGCCGCGGGCCCTAACAGCCTGCGGCCTTGGGCGTCGCATGGCGATTGATTGGACGGGGGCGTATGCGCTTCCCCATGATGTCTCGGTGACCGCATGACTTGACAAGTCCCTGCATGCAGAGAAACCGGTCATGATTACCTACGATCATGGTGCGCGGCTGTTGGCCTCCTCTGGATATAAGTACGGGGCTGCGTGAGCCCCTTTAGTCCATCCCTTCCTGCTGCTCCTTTCCTTCTCCTTCCCCGCTCTTGCTTCTCCTTACGCCAATGGCACCAATCCGCTGGTTCTCCGTAGAAGAGAAGGGAAAGGCCCCCCGAGAGGGTCCTGACCCACTTCTGCCGAAGAAGCGGCCGGTCCTCTGCCACCGAGATGAGGGTGCTCAGCAGGAGGCACCGAGGCCCTGGTACGAGCGGCCGCCGCCTGGGTTTCCGCTACCCTTGCACGCCCACATCGTAGGTCCTGGGGGAGAAGGCATCGAGCAACATCGACGGTGCCGCCGTCGACGCCGGCGAGTCACGATGGTGCGCGTCATTCCTCCTGGAGTTCACGTCGAACGCTCCTCTCGCGAGCTCGTGCTCCACGCCGCCATGCCTCCGAGATCTTGGATTCGCCTCCCTCCTTCCTTCGCCTTTGAGATGCCGCCGAGCGGGGATTTGGAGCTCTAGCTGCAGTATGCTGACTGCAACGCCCTTGCGACCGGAGCGGAGGTCGCGGTCGTTGCTCCGGGCAAGGTCTTCATGACCCGGGGCTGGGGTGAAATTGCCCGGGTATGCCGGACGGTAGGCGCCCTCATAATTCATCTTGAATATGACGACGCCTCCCTGATGTTCTTCAAGGTCTTCGATGCTGAAGGACGCCGGCTGGAGTGCTGCCCCAGGGAGAGCGGCAGGGCGGCGAACCGGCAAGGGCCTGGCCTGCCCATCGGCCTTCCAGCAGCTTCTCGGGCAACAACGGAGGAGCTAGGGAATTCAGTGGCTCCCTCGAGCTCCTCGCGACTCCGGAGACGAGCGACGACAGCTACGAGCCCCTGAGCATGCGCGGTGCTCGGAGCAGGGCAGCTGCGTCCAGCCGCCAATGCCACTGATCTGGATGGGGTTGGCATTGACGTTGGGCAGCCCACTGTTGATGATGGCGTCCCTTGTGGCAGTGCGGGCGATTAGCGTTCCTTAGGATTAGTACTCTTGTTCCCTGCGAGGAATCGAAGCAACAACCCGCGGGGGTATGTAAGGCGTCTGCCATGTCTTTTACGAATATTATATCCTTAATATGAATCAATGCGAGGTGCTTGTCCTGTCTCGGCTCGGCTCCCCCTTTCTATCCTCACAAGGACTTGGTGCTCTACGCTGACAGGTCCCAGCCCCCAGGCAAGCTTCAGTCGTCGCTAGTATGCCAGGTCGTGATGTCGTGGTCAAGGCCAGGAGGTGAGCGCCCCGAGGTCTGGTAAGAGCCCCCGAGTCGCGATGCTCGGGAGGTCCCCTTTAGCGCTCAAGCAGTCCTCGCTGGGCGAGAAAGGAAGGCAACGTCGCCGTGACAGAGCCGCATTGGGCGGGTGTTTTTGCACTGTGTTGGTTCAACTCCTGTGAAGGCGTGACTTATCTCTTGAGTCTGGTGTAGTTCCTCGACAAAGCGCCTGGCCCGAGCGGTGGAAGCTGAGGCGATGTTGGGCTAGGTCCTCGCGAGCTTCTTCCCACTCCCCCGCACTTTCCTTAATGCTCTACGTCCTCAGGTCCCAGCCCTCGAGTGAGCTCAGCTGTCGCTGGTATGACAGGTCGCGATGCCGTGGGTCAAGGCCAGGGGGTGAGGGCTGGAGAGCCAGTAGGAGCCCATGAGTCGCGATGCTCAGGTGCCCCCCTTTTAACATGCAAGTGGTTTATGCTAGAGAGAGGGAGACGCAGCTCGCGATGTCCCTAGTGTTGCTCCTGGAGTAGGTCCTGCACACCAATCACGAAGATAAACAAGACCTGTTGTTACGGTTGCCGGCCAACCTTTGTCGCTCCGGGGAAGTGATTGGGGCACTGAGGGCCTGGTGAGGTGGCGCCTTGCGGGGCTGCCGCAGCCAGAGCTCGACCACTCATTCTTATCGGCGTTGCAGGGACGGACCCATGCGCAGATGTCGTACCAGGGCAAGCGGCTCCATAGGTGGGCGTCAATCGAGCAGGCGATTAGGTCGGATACGTTAGGCATGCAGGAGGAAATTCATTTTAAGTAGATGCAGGAAAAGCAAATACCGTAGGGCCAGGCCCGAGCAGCTCGGGGATGATCCAGCCCGAGGGGCGCCCCCAACAAGGTAAGTAAGGAGCATAAGCAAAACGGATACATGCCGCAGGGACGGACCCATGCGGCATGGGAATGATGCGGCCCTGTGGGCGCTCCCAGCTAAAAATGGAACTTAGAAAGATGTCACCTAGTGTCGTTGAAGTCGAAGTGATGCTGAAGAAGCGGTCGATGCGTGATGAAGACGTCGATCCTTATGAGCCCCCAGGCCCGGGAGCCTCGGGAGGCTCCGGGGGCACTTGCGGATTTCCAAGGGCCTTTTCCATATCCGCCAGGGCTGCACCATGCCTGACCTCCAGAGCCTCCAGAGTGCTCCTCAGCAGGCGCTGATGAGCGGCGACCGTGTTCGGCAGGCCGAAAGGCATGCGAACGTAGCTGTGAGGTGGACCCTCGCAACGCCCCGCGCGTGAAGGCCAGAGGCGCTCCAGAGGCGCGGCTCAGTTGAGCCCTAGCACATCGATGCAGATGCGCAACCCATCATCCTTGCCTGGATGTGGGGTTACGGTGGGCAGGCGGCGGCTGCCGCGCATGACTCTCGATTCCTGTAGCTCCTGGGTGTTTCTTGCGATGAACTCCTGAGGGTTTGGCTTTCCTTGCCTTGTACCTTCCTGAGGGAACCATGCCCGGAAGCACCCCTCCAAGTGGTGCCCGAGCGCCTCCTCGCGACCTCGGCAAGGTCAGTGGCTCTCCAAGAAAGAGCCCCAGAGCCCTGCCTGAGGAGGGTGCCGGGCGCACCTTCCTATGCGGGAGAGGGTGGCGCTCCCTGATTGGGCGCAGATCCTAATGCAACACCTCCGGAGGCGCCTGCCTCCTTATGGCTTGGGCCAGGAGAAACCTTCTTCTTCTTAAGGGTCGTCTCGGGAAGTCTTCTGTTTCTGTGGTCCGGGTCTTCGATTGCCGCGGCTTGGAATGCGCGCTCCAGTGAACACACTGCGTCTCTTTCTTCACAGGGTACGGTGATGACTCCGCCGCTTCCTGGCATCTTGAGGACATTGTAACCATGGTGAGTCACTGCCATGAACTTGGCCAGGGCTAGGTACCCGAGAATGGCGTTGTATGGCAGACGGATGTGGGCAACTTCGAAGTCGATGAGCTCGGTGCGGTAGTTGTTGCGTTGCCCGAAGGTGACTGGAAGACGAACCTGCCCTATTGGAATAGTGGAGCCATCAGTGACTCCTGAGAAGGGCTTGGTTGGCTGAAGCTAGTCGTATGGCACTTGGAGGTTGTTGAACGTCTCGATGGACAAGACGTTGAGTCCTACTCCACCGTCAATGAGGGTCCTGGTGACCTGCATGTTGCTGATGACTGGGGAGCAAAGCATAGGGAGGACTCCAGCCGTTGCCGCACATTTGAGCTGATCCGCTGAGCTGAACATGATAACGCACGCAGACCACCTGAGAGGGCACATGGCCTCAAGCTTGGGGAGGACTGCATTCAGCTCGTGAGCAAACTGCTTGAAGATGCGCTGTGAGGCTGGGGCCTGTGCGCCACCCAAGATGCAAGCGATTGCGCGCAGCTCCTGGAAGCCCCCAGCCCCCTCGTCTTGATGTTGGTCTTTGTTTCTCCTTGGCGGTGGCGGCAGAGGAGGAAGGCCTGCGTTGCCGTGCGGGCGATCCTCACGAGGCTGATCTCTCTAGCCTCCCTCCCGAGGCTGGTTCTGCCAGCGATCCTCGCGAGGTCGGTCACGCCACCCTTGACGAGGGCACGGTCTTCCCATCGTCCACCACCTCTTCCTCCTCCTCGGCCATAGCCCCTGTCGTTGCGCTCGGGGCGTCGGCCGACACGTCCATCTCTCGCGGCCCTGAGCTCTTGACATTCGTTGGTGTTGTGGGTGTGGAGGTCGTGGTACATGCAGTACCGGCCGCCCTTGGATGACTCAGGCTGATCCCTGCCTCGCTTGGTGTCTGGCTCCGCTGCAAGCACGGCAACCCCCTTGCGCTTCATGTCCTTGGCCTTGGGCTTCTTCTCTTCTGGGTCGGCAGCCGGGAGTTCGAGGAGGGAAAGGCGCCCTTCCTCAACCCTGCCGCACTTGGTCGCCAAGTTGAACAGCTCCAGGGATGTGCACAGGTCTTCAAGGATTGCTAGCTCCTCCTTCATCTTGATGTCGCGTACGCCATCGGAGAAGGCAGAGATGATGGCTTGTTCAGTCACCTTGGGGATCATGAGGCAAGCATTGTTGAAGCGCTGGATGTATTTCTGCAGGGTTTCCCCTTGCTGCTGCTTGATGCGGCGCAGGTCGCTCACGGCCGGGGGCCAGTCGCGAGTGCCCTGGAAGTTGGCGATGAAGCGAGTGCGCATCTCGTCCCAGGAGGAGATTGTGCCGGGAGCCACGTTCAGGAGCCAGGTGCGGGGCCCGTCCTTGAGCGCCATGGGAAACCAGTTCGCCATGACCCTTTTGTCTCCGTTGGCGGCTTCGATGCACAGCTTGTAGAGCTGTAGGAACTCCGCGGGGTCCGCTGTGCCATCGTAGTGAGGGGGCATGTAACGCCCTCGATGCGGCTATAGCTCCCACGTGTCGAGGCACGACTTAGAGACATAACCGCATTGAAAGCAATGTCGCAAGTTAGGCAATCTTCACAACATCCCATGTAATATAGATAATAAAGGGGAGAAACATAGTTGGCTTACACTCGCCACATCAATCAAAGTACATAAATAGCATTACAACATTCAAACACTCATGGCCCGACTACGGCGCCAAAATAAAAGAACAACCCAACATGCGACACGGTCCTGATCACCCCAATTGGGCACCACTACTGATCATCAGGGAAAGACACGTATTATCTGCGTGAGTCCTCGTCAAACTCCCACTCGAGCTCAAGCGCGTCATCTGGAACGGAATCATCAGGCCCTACATCTGGTTTAATAGTAATCTGTGAGCCACAGGGACTCAGCAATCTCGCACCCTCGCGATCAAGACTATTTAAGCTTAATAGGTAAGGCAAGGGAAATATGTGGAGTTGCAGCAAGCGACTAGCATATATGGTGGCTATCCTATTCGCAAAAGAGAGCGAGAAGAGGAGACAAAGCACGAGCGAGAAAGTAGAGGGCATCCTGCGGCAAGCATTACTCCAACACCGTGTTCACTTCCCAGCCTCCGCCGAGAAGAGACCATCACGGTAACTCACACAGTTGATTTCTTTTAATTAAGTTAAGGTTCAAGTTATCTACAACCGGACATTAACAAATTCCCAACTGCCCATAACCGCAGGCATGGCTTTCGAAAGTTCAAATCCCTGCAGGGGAGTCCCAACTTAGCCCATGACAAGCTCTCACGGTCAATGAAGGAATAGACCTCCTCCCAAGACGTTCCGATCAGACTCGATATCCCGGTTCTTCAAGACACTTCGACAAGTAAAACCAATCCAGCAACACCGCCCGAATGTGCCAACAAATCCCGATAGGAGCTGCACATATCTCTTTCTCGGGGCACACTCAGATTGTCCTAGGTACGGGTAGGCCAGCCCAGAGTTGCCCCTGGTGGCCACCGGCAGCTGACAAGTGGACCAACACTCAGAGGAGCACTGGCCCGGGGGGGGTTTAAAATAAGATGACACTCGGGCTCCGGAAACCCAAGGGAAAAAGAGTCTAGGTGGAAAATGGTAAAACCAAGGTTGGGCATTGCTGGAAAAGCTTTAATCAAGGCGAACTATCAAGGGGTTCCCATTATAACCCAACCGCGTAAGGAACGCAAAATCCGGGAACATAACACCGATATGACGGAAACTTGGGTGGCAAGAGTGGAACAAATTACTAGGCGAGAAGCCGAGCCTTCCACCCTTTACCAAGTATATAGATGCATTAAGATAACATGGCAATATAATGATATCCCAACAAGTAAATAATGTTCCAACAAGGAACGGTCTCCAATCTTCACCTGCAACTAGCAACGCTATAAGAGGGGCTGAGCAAAGCGGTAACATAGCCAATCAACGGTTTGCTAGGACATGGTGGGTTAGAGGTTTGACATGGCAATTTGGGAGGCATGATAAGCAAGTGGTAGGCATCGTAGCATAGGCATAGCAAAAGAGCGAGCATCTAGCAAAGCAAATATAGTAGTGATTTCGAGGGTATGATCATCTTGCCTGCAAAGTTGTCAGAGTTGACTGGATCCTCGAAAGCAAACTCAACGGGCTCCTCGTTAGCGAACTCGTCTCCCGGCTCTACCCAAACAAGACAAACAAGCAAACAGAACGCAATCAACCACGTGCAAAGCTCAAACAACATGATGCAAATATGGTATGCTATGCGGGACGCGATATGGGATGCATATGCAAGATTTGACAAGGAATGCATGAACCTGGCCTCTACTTGGAAATCCAAGTATGCCACTGGAAAGATGAGATGAAATCGCTTGAAAACGATATAAAATCACCGGAATCGGAGTTACGGTTTGGAAATGGCAAGCGATTCAAATATGGCCACGTTCTGCGATTTACAGCAAGTAGCCATCTAAATGCAACAAGATGAACATGCTACAGCACCCAAACATGACAACAAAATACATGGCAGGGATCCATTCATGATGATTAACAAAAGACTAGCACTGAGCTACGGCCAATTCATCCATTAACAGGTTCAAAACAAACATGGCAAAAATGCATTTGGTAAACAGATCTCAGACTTAGTGAAATTAACTCTTGTCTGGAATTTCAGGTCAGATAGCACTCTTTGGAGCATGAAAACTATATGCAATAGGACCGGAACATGGCAAGGTAAAGCATGGAATGGAGCTACTCAAAGAGCTTAACAAAAGTCCCATAGT
Organism: Triticum monococcum; assembly: GCA_034509565.1. Lineage (NCBI taxonomy): Eukaryota > Viridiplantae > Streptophyta > Magnoliopsida > Poales > Poaceae > Triticum > Triticum monococcum. Next base: position 547,123,842 of record CM067843.1, on the reverse strand, counting down.
GGCCTTGAGCCAAAAGGGATCAGAAAATACATTTGCAAGCATGTGAACATGGCAAAAACATAATCAGTTCTCACACTTAGTGAAAACTGGAGCATGCTGAAAACAGATATCAAGTAGGCATGTTTACGAGCCCGATGCACTCACTACAGAGCATGTCATGACAATCTAAGCATACACCCATCAAGAATACACAAAATACAAGCTAGACATGTCAAGAACAATAACATAGCATGCACGGATCAACTACAACATCCTCGGCAAAATTGCTAACAAGTAGACAATCTGCCCAGATTCACGAAATAGCAAAAGTAGAGCTCGATTGACTCAAGCTAGGGTGCTCCATAATTGCAAACAAAGACATGGATGGATAGATCACTACAAGATTAACAAAACATCCTTACTGATCATCCTCAAAAGAGGCACGGATCACTAGGAAACAACATGACCATATGGTATAATGAGATAAACAGTCCAAGGACTTAGTGGAAATGCTAAGTCCCTGAAATCAGCGTTAACGAATGCACCACTATGCAAGCTTGTGCTAGTCACCACACACATCAAAAAAATACATGGGTTGCACCTCTGGAACGATGGAAAAACATATAACAAAACACATGTAGAGCTCATGGGTATATCTTGCACACATTAATCATGGCAAAAATGACAAATATCTAATTGGAGCAGCAGATCTGACAATTATCTCAAATAGCATACTTCTAACAGCATTTCGGGAGGGCGGCGGCGCGACGAACCAGGCGGCGGGGCGAAGCGAGAGGGCGAAGGCGGGCGGGAGGCGCGCCGGTTTGGGCCGCGGGGCGCCTAGGCTCGGCGGGCCGGCGCGGCGATGTGGGGCATGGAGGCGGCGGCGAATGACAACGCGCCACGTGTTGGCAGCGGGTGCAGCAGACACGTCCGGCGCCGGCGGACGTTGTCCGGCGCACGGAGGAAGAAGAGGGCTAGGGTTTCGCGGGAGAGATCCGAATTTTGAGAAGGGGGTCTATATATAGAGGTAGAGGGAGCTAGGAGTGTCCAAATGAGGTGCGGTTTTCGGCCACGCGATCGTGATCGAACGCTCTAGATGATGGAGAAGGTTTTGGGCCAAATTGGAGGGGTGTTGGGCTGCAACACACACGAGGCCTTTTCGCTCCCTCGGTTAACCGTTGGAGCATGAAACGAAGTCCAAATGGTACGAAACTTGACAGGCGGTCTACCGGTAGTAAATCAAGGCCGCTTGGCAAGTATCATTCCAATCCAGAAATGTTTAATCCCCACACGCGAAAGAAAGGTAGAAATGACCACCGGAGGAGAACGAAGCGCCGGAATGCAAAACGGACTACGGGGAAAATGCTCGAATGCATGAGATGAACACGTATGCAAATGCAATGCACATGATGACATGATATGAGATGCATGACAACGATAAGAACACACAGAGACAAAGACCCTAACCCGAGAAAATAAAATAACTTAACACCGGAAACGGCAAGAGTTGGATTACATATAAGGAAAATCATATCCGGGGTGTTACAACACTCCACCACTACGAAAGGATCTCGTCCCGAGATCTAGGACTGAAAGAACGCCGGGTATTCAGAACGGAGGTGATCCTCGCGTTCCCAGGTAGCTTCACGGTCGGAATGGTGTGACCATTTGACTTCGAGGAATTTGATTGACTTGTTGCGAGTCTTGCGTTCAGTGTCTTCAAGAATAGCAACGGGGTGCTCACGATATGAGAGATCTTCTTGGAGCTCAATGTCCTCGAAGTTGATGGTGCGGTCAGGAGTCTTGAAGCACTTTCGGAGCTGAGAGACATGGAACACGTCATGAACATTTGCAAAGTCTGAAGGAAGCTCGAGTTGATAGGCGAGATCACCTCTCTTGCTGACAATCTTGAAAGGTCCCATGTATCTAGGGGCGAGCTTCCCTTTGATACCGAAGCGACGAGTACCTTTCATAGGAGAGACGCGGAGGTAAACATGATCTCCGATCTCGAAAGCCAGATCACGGTGCTTACTATCATAGTAGCTCTTCTGACGAGATTGGGCTGCTTTGAGGTTATCTCGAATGACTTTGCACATTTCCTCTACCTCTGTGATTAAGTCATTACCCAAAAGCTGACATTCACCGGTTTCAGACCAGTTGAGAGGGATACGGCACTTCCTGCCATACAGAATTTCAAATGGGGCCTTGCCCGAACTTGCTTGAAAACTGTTGTTGTAGGAGAATTCAGCATAAGGAAGACAATCCTCCCACTTCATGCCGAAGGAGATGACACAAGCCCTGAGCATATCTTCAAGAATCTGATTGACACGCCCGACTTGACCGCTAGTTTGAGGATGGAAAGCTGTGCTAAAGCGGATGTTGGTGCCCATGGCCTTCTAAAAAGAATCCCAAAACTTGGAGGTAAAGATGCTGCCACGGTCTGAAGAGATCACTTGTGGAATACCGTGCAGAGAGACAATCCGAGAGGTATAGAGTTCCGCCAATTGAGCTACAGTGATTGACCCTTTGATAGGCAGAAAGTGAGCCACTTTAGTGAGTTTGTCGATGACAACGAATATAGCATCATTGCCACGCTTGGACTTTGTAAACCCAGTCACGAAGTCCATCTCAATGTGGTCAAACTTCCATTTTGGAATGGCAAGAGGTTGGAGGAGACCAGCTGGCCTTTGGTGTTCTGCCTTCACTCTTTTGTAGACATCACACTCATTCACGAATTGAGCAATCTCGCACTTCATTCGAGTCCACCAATAAGCCTGCTTGAGGTCCTGATACATCTTCATGCTCCCAGGGTGAATGGAGAGGAGAGAATTGTGAGCCTCGTTCATGATAACCTTACGAAGATCACCTTTGGGCACAACAATACGATCCTCGAAGAAGAGAGTATCCTTGTCATCAAGGCGGTAGCACTTGTACTTGGGTTGGCTCTTGGCAATCCCAATCTTCACCTTTTTCACCATAGCATCAAGAAGCTGGGCTTGGCGAATCTGGTCTTCCAAGGTAGGAGAGACTTGAAGGTGTGCGAGGAAACCTTGAGGAACAACTTGCAGATTAAGTTTGCGGAAAGCTTCACAAAGCTCGGGTTGATAAGGCTTGAGAATAAGACTGTTGCAGTAAGCCTTCCTGCTCAATGCGTCAGCAATCACATTGGCCTTGCCTGGAGTATACTCGATACTCGGATTATACTCTTAGATCATTTCGACCCATCGAGTCTACCTGAGGTTGAGATTAGGCTGAGTAAAGATGTACTTGAGACTCTTGTGGTCAGTGAAGATGTCCACTTTTCTTCCCAATAAGAGATGTCTCCAAGTTAAAAGAGCATGCACAACTGTCGCCAACTCGAGATCATGAGTGGGGTAGTTCTTCTCATCGGGCTTCAACTGGCCAGAGGTATAAGCCACAACTTTCTTCTCTTGCATCAACACTGCGCCAAGACCTTGGAGAGAGGCATCGCAAAAGACCTTGTACGGTTTGGATTCATCAGGCGGAGTCAGAACTGGAGCAGTGACCAATTTCTCTTTAAAAGTGTTGAAAGCAATGTCACACTCCGGAGACCAAACGTACTTGACGTGCTTCTGGAGAAGATTTGAGAGAGGCTTCGCGATCTTGGAAAAGTTTTCAATGAATCTTCGACAGTAGCTTGCGAGACCGAGGAAGCTATGGAGTTGCTTCACGTTCTGAGGTGGTTCCCAATTCACAATTGCAGACACGTTCTCAGAATTCACCGCAATGCCCTTGGCAGAGATGATATGACCAAGATAAAGAACCTCATCGAGACAAAATTCGCACTTGGAGAACTTGGCGTAGAACTGGTGTTCCCTGAGCTTATCGAGTACCAAACGCAAGTGCTTGGCATGATCTTCCTTGTTCTTTGAAAAGACCAGAATGTCGTCGAGATAGACCAAAACGAAGTCATTGGTGTAGGCGTTGAAGATTAAGTTCATCATGCGAGAGAAAGTCGGAGGAGCGTTAACGAGGCCAAAAGACATGACAGTGTATTGATATGAACCATAGCTTGTCCTGAAAGCTGTCTTGGGAATATCTTGCTCACGGATTCGAATCTGATGATAACCCATATGGAGATCAAGCTTGGAGAATACTTGGGCACCTTTGAGTTGTTCGAATAGCTCATTGATGTTGGGAAGTGGGTATTTGTTCTTGATGGTCTTCTTGTTCAATGGACGGTAATCAACACAAAGTCGGTCCGTTCCATCCTTCTTCTTCACAAAAAGAACACCACAACCCCACGGAGAAGAACTAGGCCGGATGAGACCCATTCTCTCTTGAATATCGAGTTGCTTCTTCAGCTCCTTCAACTCTTCAGGTTCGAGCTTGTAAGGATGCTTGCACACTGGTTCCGTGCCAGGCTCAAGATCGATGACGAATTCAACTGGGCGGTGCGGAGGCATTCCTGGAAGCTCTTCTGGAAAGACGTCTTGATATTCGCAAACGACTGGAATTTGCGAGATAGCATCTAGTTCACCCTTCTCATTGAGAGAAAACAGACGGATGGTATCATCACGAGTGGCAAAGACAATTACATCCTCAGACGAATGAGTCAATTGAATCTGCCTGGCTGCACAATCAAGATGCGCCTTGTGCTTAGAAAGCCAATCCATCCCGAGAATAAGATCAATATCCGAGTCACCAAGAACCGTTGGAGAAGCCAAAAACTTGTAGTCGCCCAACGTGATAGTAACATCCGGAATGATAGAGTTAGCATGCATGCGCTTACCGGGAGAGACAACTGCTAACGGACTAGGCAAAACTTGTGAAGTCAATTCATGCCTAGATGTAAACGGTCTCGAGATGAAATAATGCGATGCACCAGTGTCAAAAAGAACTTTAGCTGGAATATCATTAACAGGAAGGTTACCCATGATGACATCTAACGAGTCCTTTGCCTGAGCTGCATTCATCAAGTTGACCTTGGCGTGCTTGGGGTTATGCTTGACCACAGCTGTACTTGCCGATCTCACAGGAGGAGGAGGAAGACGCCTCTGATTGAAGCATTTGTTGGCATAGTGACCCTTCTATTGGCACTTGTTGCACGTGACCTCTGAAAGCGGACGGTGATACGGAGCACTTGATCTTGGAGCTTGAGACGAAGTCTTGTTCTGAAAGCCAGGGTTGGGTGGGTGGGAAGATCCGCTGCCACCTTTGCTCTTCTGATATGGCTGACGAAACGGAGGAGGAGGAAGCCAAAACTTCTGCTGCTTGGCCACTTGAGTAGAGGAAGAAGGAGTAGCATCTCTGACTCGCTTCTTGGAAGCATCACACCTCAGTTGAGTGGCCTCTTGCTTCAATGCCATGTTGTAGAACTCATCGTACCTTAAGGCCTCAAAGAGAACAAGAGCTAGCTGGATTTCTTCTCTGAGACCACCCCTGAACTGGTATATCATGCTCTTCTCATCAGGGACGTCCTGCTTAGCAAAGCGGGCAAGCTTCTGGAACAACTTGTTGTAGTCATAGACAGACAAAGAGCCTTGCTTCAGGTTGTGGAATTCCTCATGCTTGCTTTCAACCATGCTTTGAGGAATATGATGAGCTTTGAAATCTTGACGGAATTCATCCCAAGCAATCACACGGCCTCCTCTGGAATCCTTGTACTGCTGGAACCATTCTGCAGCTTGGTCTTTGAGTTGGAAGGAAGCGAACTTGACGAAGTCCTCAGGCCTGACGTTACTGCACTTGAAATGCTTGCACAGATCCACGAGCCAATTGTCAGCATCAGTTGCCTCAACACAATTGCTGAAAGTCTTTGGCCCATTAGCAAGGAACTGGTTGAGTGTAGCATAGTGATTCTGATTGTTGCCTTGGTTGCCTTGGTTCGCTTGATTGCTCTCTTGAAGAATTTGCATGATCAACTGCGTGTTTGCATTAGTTGCGGCCATCACAGCTTGCCATGCCTCCGGAGGAGGTGGAGGTGGTGGCGGATCCTGATTCTGATTCTGATTGGTGCTCTTAGTGGGAGCCATCCTGAAGAGGGTGACATCCATTAGCACATTGATAGACAAATATTGAAGCTGAATCCAACGGAATGAAAATTTGCAACATAAAGTCTTCACATCCGAACATAAGAATGAATGCATTCCTCTTGAAATGGGCACATATCCATAAATTGAGAAGCCACTTAGAATTTAGGTAGAGAAATAAATCAACAAGGTACGGATCAAGAACGAATACTCGGTAAGAAATCCCAATCTCAAACCAAATATCCGTGGAAGAAGAGCTAGAGCTACAAGAATTCCCACCTATGAAACTCCCGAACCTTTTCGGTTATGCAATCAGGTGTTGGGGATACAGGGGAAGCATAATATCTCACCCAAATCTAGCAAATCCTACATCCAGCTGTATCCATCCTTCAACACATAACCGAGAAAAACTTCGGAAACCATCTACCTCAACCTTCGAAAAGCATCCGTTATACAAGTTATGGCGATACTCCCGAACTCCCGCCCCAGTACTGGGTGGCGTCGAGGTTATCTCACCAACGAACTGCATAAAAGAGATTTTCGATGTCGGCGTACTAAACTCAGGTATTCCAGAACTGCAACGATAAAATTGTGACGACAACACCTCGGAGCTCAACTCCCCGGGACACTGCCACAATGTAACACCCTCGATGCGACTATATCTCCCACGTGTCGAGGCACGACTTAGAGGCATAATCGCATTGAAGGCATAAGTCGCAAGTGAGGCAATCTTCACACAACCCATGTACATAAGAATATAAAGGGGGAATAAATATAATAGTTGGCTTACACTCGCCACGTCACATCAAGGTACATAAATAGCATCCATCATACAAACACTCATGGCCCGACTACGGCGCCAAAATAGAAAAGACCCCCCCAACATGCGACTAAACCCTGAATCGAACCCCGAGCGGGCACCACTACTGATCATCAGGAAAAGAAACATAGTATCGCTGAGAGTCCTCGTCGTACTCCCACTTCAGGTCGAACGCGCCATCCGGAGGAGTATCATCGGTCCCTGCATCTGGTATAATAGTAATCTGTGAGCCACAAGGACTCAGCAATCTCGCACCCTCGCGATCAAGACTATTTAAGCTTAATAGGTAGGTAAGGGGAATGTGAGTGGAGCTGCAGCAAGCGACTAGCATATATGGTGGCTAACTTATTCGCAAAAGAGAGCGAGAAGAGAAGGCAAAGCACGAGCGGTAACTAAGTAGAGCAGACTACGCAAGCATAACTCCAACGCCGTGTCCACTTCCCGGACTCCGCCGAGAAGAGGCCATCACGGCAACACACGCAGTTGATTCATTTTAATTAATCAAGTTCAAGTTATCTACAACCGGACATTAACAAATTCCCATCTGCCCATAACCGCGGGCACGGCTTTCGAAAGATCAATCCCTGCAGGGGGGGTCCCAACTTAGCCCATAACAAGCTCTCATGGTCAACGAAGGAATAGACCTCCACCCAGGACCCACCGACCAGACTCGGTATCCCGGTACAACAAGATGATTCGTCAGGTCAAAACTAGTCCAGCAACACCGCCCGAATGCGCCGACAAATCCCGATAGGAGCTGCACATATCTCTTTCTCAGGGCACACTCAGATTGTCTAAACTTCCGGTAGGCCAGCCCAGAGTTGCCCCTGGTGGCCACCGGCGGCTGACGTTCTGGACCAACACTCAGAGGAGCACTGGCCCGTGGGGGGCTAAAATAAAGATGACCCTCGGGCTCCGGAAACCCAAGGGAAAGAAAAGGGTAGGTGGAAAATGGTAAAACCAATGTTGGGCATTGCTGGAAAAGCTTTAATCAAGGCGAACTATCAAGGGGTTCCCATTATAGCCCAACCGCGTAAGGGACGCAACAAACCGGGAACATAACACCGATATGACGGAAACTAGGGCGGCAAGAGTGGAACAAAACACTAGGCGAGAGGCCGAGCCTTCCACCCTTTACCAAGTATATAGATGAGTAAAGATAACATAGCAATATAGTGATATCCCAACAAGTAAATAAATGTTCCAACAAGGAACGGCTCCAATCTTCGCCTGCAACTAACAACGCTATAAGAAGGGTTGAGCAAAGCGGTAACATAGCCAATCAATGGTTTGCTAGGACAAAGGTGGTTTAGAGGCTCAAACATGGCAATTGGGAGGCTGACAAGCAAGTGGTAGGCATCGTAGCATTGGCAAAGCAAAAGAGCGAGCAAACTAGCATAGCAAAGATAGTAGTGATTTCAAGGGTGTGATCATCTTGCCTGCACAGTTGTCAGAATTGACTGGATCCTCAAAAGCAAACTCAACGGGCTCCTCGTTAGCGAACTCGTCTCCCGGCTCTACCCAACAACACAAACAAGCAACAAGGATACAATCAACCACGTGCAAGGGCAAACAATAAGATGCAAAGATGATATGCTATGCGGGATGCGATGCGGGATGCAAGAATGCAACAAGTAACAGGAAATGCATGAACCTGGCCTCAACTTGGAAATCCAAGAGTGCCACTGGATAGAGGGGAAGAAATCCCCTGAAAACGATATAAAGATCATGGCAATCGGAGCTACGGTTAAGAAATGGCAAGCGTTTTACTAAACGAACCGATCTGCAATTTACAGCAACATGCCTCCTAAATGCAACAAAATGAACATGCTACAGCCACCCAACATGAAAACAAATTAAATGGCAGTGATGTACTGATCAAGCTTATCAAATCATCATGACTGAGGCATAGGCAAATTCATCCATTAAGGGCTTCAAACAAGCATGGCAAAACTGAATAAGCAAAACAGATTTCAGACTTAACGAAATTAACGCTAGTCTGAAATTTCAGACCACGATGCTCTCTTCGGAGCAGCAAAACAACATGGAGGAAAACCTGAACATGGCAAGTAAGAGCATGGCATGGAGCTACTCAACAAGCTTAACAAAACACCCAAAATGACCTGGGGTCAAAAGGGTTCACAAAATACTCTACCGAGCACACGAACATCGATGAAACACAATCAGTTTTCAGACTTAGTGAAAACTGGGACATGCTGAAATAATAACTCACGGAGGCATATAAACGAGCTCGAAGCTCTCACTACGGTGCAAGTCATGGCAAGGCAAGCATATATCCATTAAGAAGGCACAAAATACTAGCTAGACATGGCAAGAACAATGGCATAGCATGCATGGATCACTAACAATCACTCCGGCAAAATCGCAAAAGAGTTAACGATCTGCCCAAAACAGCAACTATCCAAAAGTTGAGCTCGATTGAGTCAACCAAGGGTGCTCCAACATAACAAGTAAAGACATGGATGGATTAAGCACAACAAGCATAACAAATCACTCTTACTGATCATCCTCAAAATAGGCACGGATCACTAGGAAACAAGCCGAACATATAGCATCGTGAACTAAAACGGCTCAGACTTAGTGAAAATCACTAAGTCCCTGAAATCTGAAATCTCAGGTAGCCCTCTTCGCAAGCTTGCACAAGACAACACACACCTCCTAAAAATACATGGAAGGCACCTCTGAAAATAAGGCAATATGCTTAACAATTCATCCCAAAGGGGCACAGGCATATCATGCACGGATTAAATATGGAAAAAATGACAAAAGTGCATGTTGAACTAACGGATCTGCAATTTAACTCAACATGCCTCCTTCCAACACCATTTTGGGCACCAAGATGACCTCAAATGCAAATGATGCAATAGAATGAAATGATGTACTCGTCGAGACGAAGAATTTGACATATCATACGCCCAAATCGGAGCTACGGATGCGGAGATACAGGCAGTCAAAGTATGCACAAAAGTTAAGGGGGAGAGGGAAATAGTCAACCGGATCTAGGGTTTTTTTTACTGTAGCTCCGATCCAGATCCGGTCAACGCGGGTCCGAGCCCGCCGGCGCGCGGATCGGGGATCGCCGGCGACAAGGAGGCAGGAGCCGCCGGCGTCGATGGCGCGGCGGGGGAAGGGGAGGCCGGCGGCTCGCCGGGGCCGGACAGGACCGGGGCGGCGCCCGGTGACGACGGCGGCCGGAGGCGGCGACCGCGGCGTGGGGCGGCTCCCGGCGATAGGAGCCGGCGCGGGGCAGCGCGGGCCGTAGGGGAGCTCGCCGGCGACGAGGGCGCGGCGGGGCTCGGCAGCTCCGGCCGGGAAGAGGCGCCGGGCGCGGAGAAGACGAACGCGGGCGGCGGCGCGCGCGGATGGGCCGGGCGGGCCCGCTGCGGGCTCGCCGGGCCGCGGCGGCTGGAGGCGGCGAAGATCCACGTGTCGGCTGGCGATTGGCGCGGGGCGCGGGCGGACGCGTCCGGCTCCGTCCCGGACGTGTTCGGCGGCGGCGGAGGTTTTTTTTTTAGGGTTTGGAGAGGGGGATCCGGGATTTGGAGGAGGGGGTCTATATATAGACCTAGAGGGAGCTAGGAGAGTCCAAATGAGGTGCGGTTTTCGCCCACACGATCGTGATCGAACGACCGAGATGATGGAGCTGAGTTTGGTGGGTTTTGGGCCAAAATGGAGGGGTGTTGGGCTGCACACACACGAGGCCTTTTCGGTCCCTCGGTTAACCGTTGGAGTATCAAACGAAGTCCAAATGACCCGAAACTTGACAGGCGGTCTACCGGTAGTAAACCAAGGCCGCATGGCAAGTCTCGGCCCAATCCAGAAATGTTTAATCCCCACACACGAAAGAAAGCTAGAAATGGCCACCGGAGGAGAACGAAGCGCCGGAATGCAAAACGGACAACGGGAAAAATGCTCAAATGCATGAGATGAACATGTATGCGAATGCAATGCACGTGACGACATGATATGAGATGCACGAAAAACGAAACAACACACGGAGGCAAAGACCCGAACCCGAGAATTAAATATAACTTAATGCCGGAAACGGCAAGAGTCGGAGTACATTTGGGGAAGGTTACATATGGGGCGTTACACACAACCCCTAAAGACAGGAGGCACCAAGAACAATGTTCTCGTCACAAAACTATCGGAACAATTCCAAGATACCCGCGTGATCCTAAAAAAATTTCTAGTGAAATTTGAGAAGAGAAGAGTCAAAACTCTACATCAGGATGCCTTACCAGAGCGATGACGAGACTGGGAAGTAAAAAGAATACCTAAATTCTCTGATATATAATTCCTAAATGACTCAAAACATTTTTCTAGACTCAACAACGACTGCTAAAAACGATCAAGCAATGGGGGCTCCTAAGGTCGGGGAAGGCTCTGATTACCAACTTGTAACGCCCTCGATGCGGCTATAGCTCCCACGTGTCGAGGCACGACTTAGAGACATAACCGCATTGAAAGCAATGTCGCAAGTTAGGCAATCTTCACAACATCCCATGTAATATAGATAATAAAGGGGAGAAACATAGTTGGCTTACACTCGCCACGTCAATCAAAGTACATAAATAGCATTACAACATTCAAACACTCATGGCCCGACTACGGCGCCAAAATAAAAGAACAACCCAACATGTGACACGGTCCCGATCAACCCAACTGGGCACCACTACTGATCATCAGGGAAAGACACGTAGTATCTGCGTGAGTCCTCGTCGAACTCCCACTTGAGCTCAAGCGCGTCATCTGGAATGGAATCATCAGGCCCTGCATCTGGTTTAATAGTAATCTGTGAGCCACAGGGACTCAGCAATCTCGCACCCTCGCGATCAAGACTATTCAAGCTTAATAGGTAAGGCAAGGGAAATATGTGGAGCCGCAGCAATCGACTAGCATATATGGTGGCTATCCTGTTCGCAAAAGAGAGCGAGAAGAGGAGGTAAAGCGCGAGCGAGAAACTAGAGGGCATCGTGCGGCAAGCATTACTCCAACACCGTGTTCACTTCCAGGACTCCACCGAGAAGAGACCATCACGGTAACTCACACAGTTGATTCCTTTTAATTCAGTTAAGGATCAAGTTATCTACAACCGGACCTTAACAAATTCCCATCTGCCCATAACTGCGGGCACGGCTTTCGAAAGTTCAAATCCCTGCAGGGGAGTCCCAACTTAGCCCATGACAAGCTCTCACGGTCAACGAAGGAATAGACCTCCTCCCGAGACGTTCCGATCAGACTCGGTATCCCGGTTCTTCAAGACACTTCGACAAGTAAAACCAATCCAGCAACACCGCCCGAATGTGCCGACAAATCCTGATAGGAGCTGCACATATCTCTTTCTCAGGTAACACTCAGATTGTCCTAGGTACGGGTAGGCCAGCCCAGAGTTGCCCCTGGTGGCCACCGGCAGCTGACAAGTGGACCAACACTCAGGAGCACTGGCCCGGGGGGGTTTAAAATAAGATGACCCTCGGGCTTCGGAAACCCAAGGGAAAAAGAGGCTAGGTGCCAAATTGTAAAACCAAGGTTGGGCATTGCTGGAAAAGCTTTAATCAAGGCGAACTATCAAGGGGTTCCCATTATAACCCAACCGCGTAAGGAACGCAAAATCCGAGAACATAACACCGATATGACGGAAACTAGGGCGGCAAGAGTGGAACAAATCACTAGGCGAGAGGCCGAGCCTTCCACCCTTTACCAAGTATATAGATGCATTAAGATAACATGGCAATATAATGATATCCCAACAAGTAAATAATGTTCCAACAAGGAACGGTCTCCAATCTTCACCTGCAACTAGCAACGCTATAAGAGGGGCTGAGCAAAGCGGTAACATAGCCAATCAACGGTTTGCTAGGACATGGTGGGTTAGAGGTTTGACATGGCAATTTGGGAGGCATGATAAGCAAGTGGTAGGCATCGTAGCATAGGCATAGCAAAAGAGCGAGCATCTAGCAAAGCAAAGATAGTAGTGATTTCGAGGGTATGATCATCTTACCTGCAAAGTTGTCAGAGTTGACTGGATCCTCGAAAGCACACTCAACGGGCTCCTCGTTAGCGAACTCGTCTCCCGGCTCTACCCAAACAAGACAAACAAGCAAACGGAACGCAATCAACCACGTGCAAAGCCCAAACAACATGATGCAAAGATGGTATGCTATGCGGGACGCGATATGGGATGCATATGCAAGATTTGACAAGGAATGCATGAACCTGGCCTCTACATGGAAATCCAAGTATGCCACTAGAAAGATGAGATGACATCGCTTGAAAACGATATAAAGATCACCGGAATCGGAGTTACGGTTTGGAAATGGCAAGCGATTCAAATATGGCCACGTTCTGCAATTTACAGCAAGTAGCCATCTAAATGCAACAAGATGAACATGCTACAGCACCCAAACATGACAACATAATACATGGCAGGGATCCATTCATGATGATTAACAAAAGACTAGCACTGAGCTACGGCCAATCCATCCATTAACAGGTTCAAAACAAACATGGCAAAATTGCATTTGGTAAATAGATCTCAGACTTAGTGAAATTAACTCTTGTCTGGAATTTCAGGTGAGATAGCACTCTTTGGAGCATGTAAACTATATGCTACAGGACTGGAACATGGCAAAGTAAAGCATGGCATGGAGCTACTCAAAGATATTAACAAAAGTCCCTTAGTGACCTTGAGCCAAAAGGGATCAGAAAATACATTTGCAAGCATGTGAACATGGCAAAAACATAATCAGTTCTGAGACTTAGTGAAAACTGGAGCATACTGAAAACAGATATCAAGTAGGCATGTTTACGAGCTCGATGCACTCACTACAGAGCATGTTATGACAATCTAAGCATACACCCATCAAGAATACACAAAATACAAGCTAGACATGGCAAGAACAATAACATAGCATGCACGGATCAACTACAACATCCTCGGCAAAATTGCTAACAAGTAGACAATCTGCCCAGATTCACGAAATAGCAAAAGTAGAGCTCGATTGACTCAAGCTAGGGTGCTTCATAATTGCAAACAAAGACATGGATGGATAGAGCACTACAAGATTAACAAAACATCCTTACTGATCATCCTCAAAAGAGGCCGGGATCACTAGGAAATAACATGAACATATGGTATAATGAGATAAACAGTCCAAGGACTTAGTGGAAATGCTAAGTCCCTGAAATCAGCATTAACGAATGCACCACTTTGCAAGCTTGTGCTAGTCACCACACACATCACAAAAATACATGGGTTGCACCTCTGGAAAGATGGCAAAACATATAACAAAACACATGTAGAGCTCATGGGCATATCATGCACACATTAATCATGGCAAAAATGACAAATATCTAATTGGAGCAGCAGATCTGACAATTATCTCAAATAGCATAATTCTAACAGCATTTCGGGCATCAAGATGAACTCAAATGAAAATGATGCAATGAGATGAAATGATGTACTCTCTGAGATGAACATTTTGATATGCTATATGCCCAAAACGGAGTTACGGGTGCAAAGTTACGACATGATGAACATGAGCAAATAATTAGGGTTTTGGGCAAAAAAGTCAACCGATCCAATCTCCAGATCTGGATCCATTGGCACGCTTTACGAGGTTCGCCGGAAAACACTGTAGCTCGCCGGAGGAGGAAGTAGGGAGTCGGATCCATAGCGCCGGTGGCCGGAGGGAGACGCCGGGCGGCGCGGGCCGGTGATGGCCGGGGTCGGCGCGGTCGCCGAGGCCTGCGGCGGCGGGGCGATGATGGCCGCGGTGGCCGGAACGGGCGGCGGTCGGCGCGGCTTGCCGGTGGGCGGCGGCGCGACGAACCAGGCGGCGGGGCGGAGCGAGAGGGCGAAGGCGGGCGGCGGCGCGCCGGTTTGGGCCGCGGGGGCCCCGCCTGGGCTCGGCGGGCCGGCGCGACGATGTGGGGCGTGGAGGCAGCGGCGAATGGCAGTGCGCCACGTGTCGGCGGCGGGTGCAGCGGACACGCTGGCGCCGGCGGACGTTGTCCGGCGCACGGAGGAAGAAGAGGGCTAGGGTTTCGCGGGAGAGATCCGAATTTTGAGAAGGGGGTCTATATATAGAGGTAGAGGGAGCTAGGAGTGTCCAAATGAGGTGCGGTTTTCGGCCACACGATCGTGATCGAACGCTCTAGATGATGGAGAAGGTTTTGGTGAGTTTTGGGCCAAATTGGAGGGGTGTTGGGCTGCAACACACACGAGGCCTTTTCGGTCCCTCGGTTAACCGTTGGAGCATCAAATGAAGTCCAAATGGTACGAAACTTGATAGGCGGTCTACCGGTAGTAAACCGAGGCCGCTTGGCAAATCTCGGTCCAATCCGGAAATGTTTAATCCCCACACACGAAAGAAAGATAGAAATGACCTTCGGAGGAGAACGAAGCGCCGGAATGCAAAACGGACAACGGGGAAATGCTCGAATGCATGAGATGAACACGTATGCAAATGCAATGCACATGATGACATGATATGAGATGCATGACAACGATAACAACACACGGAGACAAAGACTCGAACCCGAGAAAATAAAATAACTTAACACCGGAAATGGCAAGAGTTGGATTACATATAAGGAAAATCATATCCGGGGTGTTACAACACTCCACCACTACGAAAGGATCTCGTCCTGAGATCTAGGACTGAAAGAACGCCGGGTATTCAGAACGGAGGTGATCCTCGCGTTCCCAGGTAGCTTCACGGTCGGAATGGTGTGACCATTTGACTTCGAGGAATTTGATTGACTTGTTGCGAGTCTTGCGTTCAGTCTCTTCAAGAATAGCAACGGGGTGCTCACGATATGAGAGATCTTCTTGGAGCTCAATGTCCTTGAAGTTGACGGTGCGGTCAGGAGTCTTGGCGTGGAGGTGCAGGGACGCGATCTTGGCGCGCTGGCGCTGGGAGCGCGCAAGCACCTTCCTGGGGACGAGGGATCTCTTGGCAGCTCCTTTCTTGCTGCGCGGGCGCCGGGCACGGAGGGTCTCGCCCTGGGGCTGCGTGCCTTGGAGCCAGGGCGCCTCCTTGGGGAGGAGGTGGTGGAGGCACCTCCTGATCCTCGCCTCCTGCGCGGATGGAAGGGCGAGGCAGCGAGAGGGGCGGCAAGGAGGAGCCCCCTGCGGCGCTGACGAGCTCGCTGATGTGGGCGAGCCAGTCTTCGTAGAGGTCGTCGAATGGGGCGGTAGTGCAAGAGCTCTCTTGCCAAGAGCAGCGAGGCGTGCGTGTCCGTGGGGGCGCGACGGGCGTGGGACGACGAAGCGGCTGGAGTCAGCGACGGTGTGGCGGTGCGGCCCTCCCACCGCACCGAAGAATGGTGGGACGAGGCCTGCTGCTCGTTCCCCGTCGGGCCGGTGGTGGCGTTGGCGGCAGGCGACGGGGAACGACGAGGGTGTCCATCGACGGGCGCCGTTTGGGCGACGCGGGTGGCGAGAGCAGCCCGGCGCTCGGCGCGAGCCCGACGAGCGTCAGCCATGGACACGACGGAAGATCACACGCGAACATCGGCAGAAAGATTCCGGCCACCCCTACTAGGCATGCCAAATGTCGGATTTCGGGTTCCGGCAGACCCTTGAGGTTCGAACACTGGGGTGCGCGCGGAGATCTCTCCCCTACCGATCTACGTCCAATCTCCTCGCGTGATCTAAGCTGGAAACAATGAACAACACAAGGGACACGAGGTTTATACTGGTTCGGGCCACTGTTGTGGTGTAATACCCTACTCCAGTGTGTGGTGTGGTGGATTGCCTCAGGGGCTGATGATGAATGGTACAAAGGAAGACAGCCTCGCGAGAGGTGTTCTTGAGCTGGTGCGATGAACTGCTAGGGTGAGTTCAGTTTCCTCCCTCTCTCTCTCTCGATCATTGTCCTCCCTACTCTGTGGTGGCTAGCTCTATTTATAGAGGCCCTGGGCCTCTCCCCAAATAATGAGCAGGAAGGGCGCCAACACTTGGCCATTTTGAAGGGGAACATATAGTACGAGTTATCCTGACCAAAGGTGGTCTTCGGCTACCAAAAGCACTGGTGATGATGCTGTCTTGGACTCCACGGTGACCTCCATCCTGCGGCTCTGCTGGTCTTGGTCTCCTTGCATCGGAATGGCAACCTTTGCCCGATACCTTGGCCTATGCTTACCCCCTTTGCACCAAAGGGGAAACAAGGACACTGCGCAGGCCGGTGCCCGCCTGGTCTCGAACGTCATGGCTTGCGTCACGGGCTCCTCGCGAGGTACCCCTGCCTTGATCTCTCCGCCTCCTCACGAGCCTGTCTGATGAGGCTGCCTCTGAGGAAGCTTCCTGTCGTCCGCCCCGCGAGGCTTGGCCCCTCGCGAGGGTCTTGAGCTTGAGCTGATGAAGATGGGCCACGCTGGGCCCCCCACTTGAGCCACACCGCAGGCCACAGGCAGGCAAGTCTGGGGACCCCCGTTCCCAGAACGCCGACAGAAGCTATGTTCCACTCGACAGTCTTGAAGACACTCGGCCGTATGGACAATCACCCGACTACCAGAAGATCTAGAGCCACTCCACTCTGCAAGCGGTCGGGAATTAAGTCATAGCTTTAATGGTCATTATGTATCTTTATTGTGGGCGTTACCAGTAACGCCCCATCTTTATGTAACTTAAACCCTTTGTAACGGAGGGCAGGAGGGGTCTAGCAAACTCTATATAAGCCACCCCCCTCCTCAGGTACAAGGGTTCGCACTTTTTGTAACACAGACGCATATAATCCAGTCGACCGCCTCCGGGCTCCGAGACGTAGGGCTGGTACTTCCTCCGAGAAGGGCCTGAACTCGTAAAACTCCCGAGTACAACTCCTCCATAGCTAAGATCTTGCCTCTACATTCCTACCCCCCATTCTACAGTCAGACTTAGAACCACGACAGTTGGCGCCCACCGTGGGGCAGGTGTCTTAGCGACTTGTTGGAGAAGTTGCAATTTTTCCGATCCCCTTCATCATGGTTTCAGGCAGAGGTTTGGCTGAGGGCCGCGAGATCCGTCTCGGCGCGCTCGTGTTTGTCACCGGCGACTCCGCTTGGCTTCAGGAGGCTCCACTCGACGTCGACGCACTCCCCGTCGCGGGGCAACGCACTTTCACGCGTGCGTCTGCGGCGTCCTCCTGCGGCAGCCGTCGACCCAGTATCGGTCGGCTCCTGTAGCTTCCCCCCTCCCTGCCGCCCGCCGGAGGAAACGTTCCGGTCGATCGAGGCTTCAGCGGTGGGTGAAGCATGCGGTGGCTCGCCAGTTGGCCACCCCCCAAGTCGCGGCAATCGAGCCCGACAAAACCCTCTACGGCCTGTTCGATCTGTCGACTGGCTCTGTAGAGACTGCATCCGAGTGCGACAGCAGCGACCCTGCGGCGGAAGTTTCGATGTTCAATGGACCATGCAGTCCTCCTGGCTTCACCCATGAAGACGGAGGCGATGGGGGCGGCGATCCGTCGCGTGTTCATGAAGAGTACCGCCCCGACCCTCTCTTCGCAGAGGAGAGAAGAACTTCGCCGCCGGAACATGGATGCACTTCACACTCCTATTGTTGGAGAAACCCCTGTGGCCCAGGCCTTGGAGGAGGTGCGCCTAGCCAACTTGGCTGAGCGCACTTGACTGGAGAACCTCCAGCGCGCACTCGACGAGCGTGCTTGACAGCGTGCTCCCAAATCCAGTCAACATCAAATTTTTCCGCCTCCGACTCAGGTATACCGAACTCCAATCTAGAATATCGCAGCTGCAGCCCGAATAGCGAAGTCAATTCAACCTTCCCAGTCAGAAGCTGGTCGGGGTTTGGTGCAGATCCGGGCCTTGCTCCGAGCCGCGGGTGAGCAGAACACAGTAGTATCTCAGTCGCGGAATAGGATTCACAGCAGATCCGTGGTTGCGGACACAGTCCAGTCGGCTCACAGGCCAAGATCGCCCCCGAGGCGTGAGGGACGTTGAGATCGACGAGATCAGTACAGAAACCGTGAGCAGTATGATCACCAAATCGATCGCGATGATCGTCGTCGAGTGCCCACACCTCCCCCAAGGAGTGGGTCATACGTGCCTCGGCAACATGATGACAGGCGCCCTCACACTGTTGGGCGAGGGATTCCAGTCGACCCCAGAGAGCCAGGTGTAACACCCCGGATATGATTTTCCTTATATGTAATCCAACTCATGCCGTTTCCAACGTTAAGTTATTTTATTTTCTCAGGTTCGGGTCTTTGTCTCCGTGTGTTGTTATCATTGTCATGCATCTCATATCATGTCATCATGTGCATTGCATTTGCATACGTGTTCATCTCATGCATTCGAGCATTTTCCCCGTTGTCCGTTTTGCATTCCGGCGCTTCGTTCTCCTCCGGTGGTCATTTCTACCTTTCTTTCGTGTGTGGGGATTAAACATTTCCAGATTGGACCGATTCTTGCCAAGCGGCCTTGGTTTACTACCGGTAGACCGCCTGTCAAGTTTCGTACCATTTGGACTTCGTTTGATGCTCCAACAGTTAACCGAGGGACCGAAAAGGCCTCGTGTGTGTTGCAGCCCAACACCCCTCCAATTTGGCCCAAAACCCACCAAAACCTTCTCCATCATCTAAAGCGTTCGATCACGATCGCGTGGCCGAAAACCGCACCTCATTTGGACACTCCTAGCTCCCTCTACCTCTATATATAGACCCCCTTCTCAAAATTCGGATCTCTCCCGCGAAACCCTAGCCCTCTTCTTCCTCCGTGCGTCGGACAACGTCCGCCGGCGCCGGACGTGTCCGCTGCACCCGCCGCCGACACGTGGTGTGCTGTCATTCGCCGCCGCCTCCGCGCCCCACATCGCCGCGCCGGCCCGCCGAGCCTAGGCGGGGCCCCCGCGGCCCAAACCGGCGCGCCGCCCGCCCGCCTTCGCCCTCTCGCTCCGCCCCGCCGCCTGGTTCGTCACGCCGCCGCCCGCAGGCAAGCTGCGCCGACCGCCGCCCGTTCCGGCCACTGCGGCCATCACCGCCCCGCCGCTGCAGGCCTCGGCGACCGCACCGACCCCGGCCATCGCCGGCCCGCGCCGCCCGGCGTCTCCCTCCGGCCACCGACGCTATGGATCCGGCTCCCTACTTCCTCCTCTCGCGAGCTACAGTGTTTTCCGGCGAACCCCGTAAAGCGTGCCACCAGATCCAGATCTGGAGATTGGATCGGTTGACTTTTTTTGCCTGAAACCCTAATTATTTGCTCATGTTCATCATGTCGTAACTTCGCACCCGTAACTCCATTTTGGGCATATAGCATATCAAAATGTTCATCTCAGAGAGTACATCATTTCATCTCATTGCATCATTTTCATTTGAGTTCATCTTGATGCCCGAAATGCTGTTAGAAGTATGCTATTTGAGATAATTGTCAGATCTGCTGCTCCAATTAGATATTTGTCATTTTTGTCATGATTAATGTGTGCATGATATGCCCATGAGCTATACGTGTGTTTTGTTATATGTTTTGCCATCTTTCCAGAGGTGCAACCCATGTATTTTTGTGATGTGTGTGGTGACTAGCACAAGCTTGCAAAGTGGTGCATTCGTTAACGCTGATTTCAGGGACATAGCATTTCCACTAAGTCCTTGGACTGTTTATCTCATTATGCCATATGTTCATGTTGTTTCCTAGTGATCCGTGCCTCTTTTGAGGATGACCAGTAAGGATGTTTTGTTAATCTTGTAGTGCTCTATCCATCCATGTCTTTGTTTGCAATTATGGAGCACCCTAGCTTGAGTCAATCGAGCTCTACTTTTGCTATTTCATGAATCTGGGCAGATTATCTACTTGTTAGCAATTTTGCCAAGGATGTTGTAGTTGATCCGTGCATGCTATGTTATTGTTCTTGCCATGTCTAGCTTGTATTTTGTGTATTCTTGATGGGTGTATGCTTAGATTGTCATGACATGCTCTGTAGTGAGTGCACCGAGCTCGTAAACATGCCTACTTGATATCTGTTTTCAGCATGCTCTAGTTTTCACTAAGTCTGAGAACTGATTATGTTTTTGCCCTGTTCACATGCTTCCAAATATATTTTCTGATCCCTTTTGGCTCAAGGTCACTAAGGGACTTTTGTTAAGCTCTTTGAGTAGCTCCATGCCATGCTTTACTTTGCCATGTTCAGGTCCTGTAGCATATAGTTTTCATGCTCCAAAGAGTGCTATCTGATCTGAAATTCCAGACAAGAGTTAATTTCACCAAGTCTGAGATCTGTTTACCAAATGCATTTTTGCCATGCTTGTTTGAACCTGTTAATGGATGAATTGGCCATAGCTCAGTGCTAGTCTTTTGTTAAGCATCATGAATGGATCCCTGCCATGTATTTTGTTGTCATGTTTGGGTGCTATAGCATGTTCATCTTGTTGCATTTAGATGGCTACTTGTTGTAAATCGCAGAACGTGGCCATATTTGAATCGCTTCCCATTTCCAAACCGTAACTCCGATTCCGGTGATCTTTATATTGTTTTCAAGCGATTTCATCTCATCTTTCCAGTGGCATACTTGGATTTCCAAGTAGATGCCAGGTTCATGCATTCCTTGTCAAATCTTGCATATGCATCCCATATCGTGTCCCGCATAGCATACCATCTTTGCATCATGTTGTTTGACCTTTGCACGTGGTTGATTGCGTTCCGTTTGCTTGTTTGCCTTGTTTGGGTAGAGCTGGGAGACGAGTTCGCTAACGAGGATCCCGTTGAGTTTGATTTCGAGGATCCAGTCAACTCTGACAACTTTGTAGGCAAGATGATCATACCCTCGAAATCACTACTATCTTCGCTTTGCTAGATGCTCGCTCTTTTGCTATGCCTATGCTATGATGCCTACCACTTGCTTATCATGCCTCCCAAATTGCCATGTCAAACCTCTAACCCACCATGTCCTAGCAAACCATTGATTGGCTATGTTACCGCTTTGCTCAGCCCCTCTTATAGCATTGCTAGTTGCAGGTGAAGATTGGAGACCGTTCCTTGTTGGAGCATTATTTACTTGTTGGGATATCATTATATTGCCATGTTATCTTAATGAATCTATATACTTGGTAAAGGGTGGAAGGCTCGGCCTCTCGCCTAGTGATTTGTTCCACTCTTGCCGCCCTAGTTTCCGTCATATTGGTGTTATGTTCCCAGATTTTGCGTTCCTTACGCGGTTGGGTTATAATGGGAACCCCTTGGTAGTTCGCCTTGATTAAAGCTTTTCCAGCAATGCCCAACCTTGGTTTTACCATTTGCCACCTAGCCTCTTTTTCCCTTGGGTTTCCGGAGCCCGAGGGTCATCTTATTTTAAACCCCCCCGGGCCAGTGCTCCTCTGAGTGTTGGTCCACTTGTCAGCTGCCGGTGGCCACCAGGGGCAACTCTGGGCTGGCCTACCCGTACCTAGGACAGTCTGAGTGTGCCCTGAGAAAGAGATATGTGCAGCTCCTATCGGGATTTGTCGGCACATTCGGGCGGTGTTGCTGGATTGGTTTTTCCTTGTCGAAGTGTCTTGAAGAACTGGGATACCGAGTCTGATCGGAACGTCTCGGGAGGAGGTCTATTCCTTCGTTGATCGTGAGAGCTTGTCATGGGCTAAGTTGGGACTCCCCTGCAGGGATTTGAACTTTCGAAAGTCGTGCCTGCGGTTATGGGCAGATGGGAATTTGTTAATGTCCGGTTGTAGATAACTTGAACCTTAACTTAATTAAAAGGAATCAACTGTGTGAGTTACCGTGATGGTCTCTTCTTGGCGGAGTCCGGGAAGTGAACACGGTGTTGGAGTAATGCTTGTCGCAGGATGCCCTCTAGTTACTCGCTCGCGCTTTGCCTCCTCTTCTCGCTCTCTTTTGCGAACAGGATAGCCACCATATATGCTAGTCGCTTGCTGCAGCTCCACATATTTCCCTTGCATTACCTATTAACCTTAAATAGTCTTGATCGCGAGGGTGCGAGATTGCTGAGTCCCTGTGGCTCACAGATTACTATTAAACCAGATGTGGGGCCTGATGATTCCGTTCCAGATGACGCGTTTGAGCTCAAGTGGGAGTTCGACGAGGACTCACGCAGATACTACGTGTCTTTCCCTGATGATCAGTAGTGGTGCCCAGTTGGGGTGATCGGGACCGTGTCGCATGTTGGGTTGTTCGTTTATTTTGGCGCCGTAGTCGGGCCATGAGTGTTTGAATGTGGTAATGCTATTTATGTACTTTGATTTACGTGGCGAGTGTAAGCCAACTATGTTTCTCCCCTTTATTATCTATATTACATGGGATGTTGTGAAGATTGCCTAACTTGCGACATTGCTTTCAATGCGGTTATGTCTCTAAGTCGTGCCTCGACACGTGGGAGCTATAGCCGCATCGAGGGCGTTACACCAGGCTTTGATGTGAGATCTATTCTCATTCAGGGCTTGGTCGACAGAAACAGAGCTCACCGAGAAGGTCATGACAGATATCTACGAACCAGCGGCAGAGTGCATGTCTCAGGTTCGGAGTGCTTCAGCAGAGCCATCAGGGCTACAGTGATTCCCCCCAACTTCAGGTTGGCGACTGGAGTCAGTAAGTTCACTAGTGAGTCCAAGCCTGACACTTGCCTTGAAGACTACCGAGTGGCTGTTCAGATTGGTGGCGGCAATGATGAAGTGGCCATGAAACACCTTCCTCTGATGCTGGAGGGCTCGGCCAGAGCATGGATGAATCAGTTAGCACCTGGTAGTATTTATACTTGGGAAGATCTTGCTCGAGTATTTGTTAGGACATTTGAAGGTACTTGCAAGCGGCCAGCAGGGTTGACAGAATTACAGTGTTGCGTTCAGAAACCGAATGAAACTTTGAGAGATTATATCTAGAGATGGATCACATTGCACCACACGGTGGGGAATGTGTCTGATCATCAGGCAATTTATGCCTTTAAAGAAGGCATCAAATATCGGGAGTTGAATCTGAAATTCGGTCAGTAGGAGATATGACTCTAACTCGGATGATGGAAATTGCCACCAAGTACGCCAACGGTGAAGAAGAAGACCGACTCCGGAGTGGCAAGCACAAAGCAGTCACCCACAAAACCGGAGGAGGAAACTCCAGTCGGAAGCAGAAGCGCAAAGCCGAGCCAGCCGCTCCTGGTGAAGCCTTAGCCGTGACTCAAGGAAAATTCAAGGGGAAGCACAAAGGGCCGTGGAACCCCAAGAAAGTAAAAGATCAAGATGGAAATGATGTGCTGGATTTACCACGCCACATTCACACCAAAAAAGATGAGGAGGGTAATTTCATTTACCCGAAGCATACCACTCGACAGTGTCGACTCCTAATCCAGCAATTCCGAGAGAAACAACCCAAGGAAAAGGAGAAAGAAGTAGGCAAGGTTGAGGACGAGGAAGAGGATGATGGTGGTTATCCCCACGTGAATTACACTCTGATGATTTTTGTTGACGTTGAGAGTAAGAGTCGAGTGAAATTCATCAACAGAGAAGTGAACATGGTCGCTCCGGTGACACACAGTTATTTGAAGTGGTCCCAGACTGCCATTACATTCGACCAGTTCGATCACCCAGCGCACATAGCCACCACTGGGAGGCGAGCATTGGTGGTCGACCCAGTAATCGAAGGCATCTGACTGACTAAGGTTCTGATGGATGGTAGCAGTGGCCTGAATATATTGTATGCACAGACGTTGAAAGGAATGGGCATTCCGATGTCCAGACTCAGTGAAAGCAATATGAGTTTCCATGGAGTCATTCCCGACAAGAAGGCTGCATCACTCGCCCAGGTTGCTCTCGACATGGTTTTCAGTGATTCCAAGAATTACCGCAAAGAAAAGTTGACATTTGAAGTTGTGGATTTCCAGAGTGCCTATCATGCTATTCTGGGCAGGCCAGCTTATGCACGTTTTATGGCTCGACGATGTTATGTGTACCTCAAATTGAAGATGCCTGGTCCCAAAGGGAGATCACTATCATTGGTAGTCGGAAGAAGGCATAAGAGTGCTTCCAAAAGGGATCGAAGATCGCTGTGGGAGTCCTGGATTAGGGGGTCTCCGGACAGCCGGACTATCTCCATTGGCCGGACTGTTAGATTATGAAGATACATGATTGAAGACTCATCTCGTGTCCGGATGGGACTCTACTTGGCGTGGAAGGCAAGCTAGGCAATACAGATATGTGTATCTCCTCCTTTGTAACCGACCTTGTGTAACCCTAACCTCTCCGGTGTCTATATAAACCGGAGGGTTTTAGTCTGTAGGACAACATACAATCATACCATAGGCTAGCTTCTAGGGTTTAGCCTCTCCGATCTCATGGTAGATCTACTCTTGTACTACCCATATCATCAATATTAATCAAGCAGGACATAGGGTTTTACCTCCATCAAGAGGGCTCGAACCTGGGTAAAACATTGTGTCCCCTTCCTCCTGTTACCATCCGCCTTAGACCCACAGTTCGGGACCCCCTACCCGAGATCTGCCGGTTTTGACACCGACATTGGTGCTTTCACTGAGAGTTCCTCTATGCTGTCGCCAGAAGGAAGGATGTCTCGTCTCGTCTTTAAAGACGGTACTACTGCGGGGGGAGCTTTGGCTGTCGGCCACACTCTCTGGCTAGGCGGGTTCATCATGACCTCCTGTTCGGCCGCCGCACCGACGATGAATTCTCGGGTCATCAAAAACAGCCTCCACGTCAAATCAGCACTTGCCGAACAGATGGATCCAATGGAGCTCTCCTCCTTAAACGAGCTCTTGGATCGCATCGCCGCCTTGGGAGTCGCTACGGACTATGATCGGATTGGGCTTAAACCCGATCAAAGGGAGATTAACTCTCCACCGGTCACCCATCATATTGCAGTGGTGGAGGAACAATGTGGCGACCTTT
Organism: Triticum monococcum; assembly: GCA_034509565.1. Classification (NCBI taxonomy): domain Eukaryota; kingdom Viridiplantae; phylum Streptophyta; class Magnoliopsida; order Poales; family Poaceae; genus Triticum; species Triticum monococcum. The sequence goes on along the minus strand of CM067843.1, from coordinate 547,098,184 downwards.
CCTCTATCCTGAGGACCAACTATGTCCGGATTTCCGAGCTCTCCGAGCCGGATGCCCATTCGCGGGAGGACAACATCCAATCCCTGAACTTAGAGTCAGACAACGAACCAGGATTAGCGGGTAACATCCCGGAACCGGAGCTTCCAAAATTGGAAACTCCTCGGCCCCTGGATCCCAGATCGGGTAGCGGTTTGGATTCAATACCACCCACCCACCCAAACACAAGCGACCTTTCCAATATCAGGAAAGAGCCCTAGGAAACAGTACATCATTACTGGGCCAGATTCCTCCTTGCGATGAACAAGGTTAAGGACTGTCGCGAGGAAGACGCAATCTTATTTTTCTGCAATAATTGCACGGACAAGGGAAATCTTAACGCCATAAATCGCCGTGATATAACATGCTTCGCTGACTTGGCGTCCATAGTACAAAAGTACTATGCGATGGAAAGTGCCTGGAAAACCGAAAGAAACTTTTGGGATAATCCGGCCCTGAACTCAAACCCAGTCCGAAATAAAAGGGTGCATTATCATAATACACCCGGGTTAACTACCAAAAAGCAAAAACCCTCTACAGGGCAAGGAACCGTACTAGAAGGATGGCTCAACGGACCCTGCAAAATTCATAGCACGATGGATATAATACCAACGCACAGCCTTAGAGCATGTTGGATACTTCGGCAGGTGGCCAAAAGTGGTGAGGATCTTCTTATCCCACATACCACAAAGCACCATCTGGTGGATAACAATACGGTGTTAACAATGTTCGAGACCTTCACATCAAATAATAGGCGCAAGTGAACACTCCGCGGCATGGTCGAAATCTGCCACGTAGCAGCAACAAATCCATGGAGTGACGCGGCTATTACCTTCAATGCCAGTGATGAACCCAAATTCCGAACAGCCCGAGCACCAGCCACACTGGTCCTCGGTCCAATCATGGACGGCTTTCGACTCACCAAAGTACTCATGGACGGAGGCAGCGGACTAAACCTCATCTATGAGGAAACCCTTCAAAAGATGGAAATAGACTAGAACCGCATCGAGCAAAGTAGCACAACCTTTAGAGGAATTATCCCCAGCCGGGAAGCACACTGTGCTGGGAAAATCACACTAGATGTGGTATTCGACACGCCGGACAATTACAGGTCCGAAGAAATTACATTCCAAGTGGCCTCGTTCAGCAGTGGCTATCACGCCCTTTTAGGACGGGAGGCGTTCACAATCTTCCAAGCCGTACCCCACTATGGGTACATGAAGCTTAAAATGCCCGGGCCCAACGGAAACATCACTCTCGCCAGTGATCCGAACATAGCACTCTGCGCCGAAAACAAAACATCGGCATTGGCCCTCGAGGCATTATCCGAAGCCCTCTCGGCCGAGGAGTTAACCACGCTACGCTCCACAGTGGACAGGGACGATGTGATACTCGACAAGAGATCCAAGTCCACCTCTTTTAAACCAGCGGATGAAATAGTCAAATTCCAAGTCCACCCAACGGACCCTACCAAAACAGCCTCCATCGGGGCACAGTTAAACCCCGCTGTGGGCACTGCACTACGAGAGTTCCTACGCGAGAATTGGGACATATTCGCCTGGCATCCCTCGGACATGCCAGGAATCCCACGCAGGCTGGCCGAGCATAGCCTCAATATCCTAAAGGGATTCAAGCCAGTCAAGCAAGCTCTTCGGCATTTCTCCGAACCTAAGAGACAAGCCATGGGAGAAGAACTAGCCAAGTTATTGGAGGCCGGATTCATCAGAGAAATAAAACATCCAGACTGGCTAGCAAACCTGGTGATGGTACCAAAGAAGGACAAATCCTGGCGACTTTGCGTCAATTTCAAAGACCTCAATAAAGCTTGCCCAAAGGATCCCTTCCCCCTCCCACGCATCGATCAAATCATTGACGCTACCGCAGGACACGAGTCATTGTGTTTCCCCGATGCTTACTCCGGTTACCACCAAATCAAGATGGCGGAGTCCGACCAAGCCGCAACGGCATTCATCACACCATACGGCCCTTTCTGTTTCAACACAATGCCTTTTGGGCTCAAAAACGCCGGCGCAACATATCAGCGCATGATTCAAACATGTCTGGAGAAACAAATTGGCAAAACAGTAGAGGCATATGTAGATGATGTGGTCGTCAAAACCAAACACGTCGACTCTTTGATAGACGACTTGAGGCTCACGTTCAACAACCTCCGAACATATGACATCAAGCTCAACCCGAAAAAATGCGTTTTCGGCGTACCAGCCGGAAACCTCATGGGATTCATTGTCTCTAGTAGAGGTATTGAAGCTAATCCGGCCAAGATCCGAGCTTTGTCACAGTTGGCTACCCCAACAGTCCTCAAACAAATCCAGAAGTTAACTGAATGCGTGGCAGCTCTAAGCCGCTTTATCTCCCGCTTAGGGGAAAAGGCTTTACCACTTTATCACCTCCTTCGGCGCACCGAACACTTCTAGTGGACGGATGCGGCTACAGCCAGATTGGAAGAAATAAAGGCCATTCTGGCAACCAACCCGATCCTGGCCGCACCAAACATCGGTGAACCAATGTTGCTGTACATTGCGGCAACTCATCAAGTTGTAAGCGCGGTGCTCGTTGTCGAACGGGAAGCGGACGGACACAAATTCCCTCTTCAAAAGCCGGTATACTATGTATCCACTATCCTCACTCCATGAAAATCACGGTACCCACATTACCAAAAGATAGCATATGCGGTATCCATGGCATCGCGGAAACTGTGACACTACTTTCAAGAGTGTTCGATTACAGTAGCCTCGGAAGTGCCACTTAATGATATTATAAACAACCGCGACGCTACGGGCCGGATTGCCAAATGGGCCATTGAGCTCCTCCCATTCTACATAACATACAAACCTCGCCGAGCCATTAAATCGCAAGTACTAGCCGACTTCGTCGCCGAATGGACAGAGGCCAAACTCCCTAAAGAGTACGGCGCATACTCCAATTGGATCATGCACTTCGACGGTTCTAAAATGCTAGCCGGTCTAGGGGCTGGCGTCGTCCTGACGTCCCCAACCGGATATACCGTTCGGTACATACTGCAAATATTGTATACAGACTCCAACAATGCAGCCGAATACGAAGCTCGGTTGCATGGTCTTCGGATGGCAGTCTCCATGGGCATTCAACGCCTGGAGGTGCGTGGGGATTCAAACCTCGCAATATCCCAAATAAATGGAGATTTTGACGCCAAGGATCCGAAAATGGCGGCCTATCGAAACGCCGTCCTAAAAATGTTAGCTCGGTTTGAGGGACTCGAATTTCACCATGTGGCTCGGGAAAACAATCGGGCGGCGGATATCCTCGCCCGCATCGGCGCAAAACACGACGCGGTCCCCCCAACATATTTTTGGAAAGGCTTTTCAAGCCATACGTAGTATGGGAAGGAGACACCGGTAACAGCAGTCCGGACCCGGCCAAAATACCCGATACCGAACTCTCTGACACAATCGGAGGCTCCGCCACGAAATAACACCGTCAGCCCATGAAATAATGGCCATTATTGCCCCATGGACAGAACCATTCCTGGCCTACCTAACTAGACAGGAACTTCCGGAGGACCAAAATGAGGCACACTGCATAGTGCGGCGATCCAAGTCCTACAGGGTCCATGAGGGATAATTGTACAAGAAAAGCACTACCAGAGTCCTTCAAAGGTGTATCTCCGAAGAGGATGGGCGGAATCTTTTGGCAGAAATTCACGCCGGACTCGGCGGTCATCACGCCGCAGCCCGGGCTCTTGTAGGCAAGGCCTTCTGTACAGGATTCTATTGGCCAACGGCCCGGGCAGATGCACAGGACTTGGTCCAACGTTGCGCCGGTTGCCAGCTCTTTGCAAATCAAAGCCACATGCCACCCACCGCCCTCCAAACAATTCCCATTACATGGCCCTTTGCGGTCTGGGGGCTTGACATGGTTGGACCCCTTAAAGGGGGAACCCATAAGAAAAAATACTTATTGGTCATGGTGGATAAATTCACCAAATGGATAGAGGCCAAACCAGTTAAAACAGCTGAATCTGGACCGGTGATAGATTCATGTCCAGGGTTGTACATCGTTATGGCATCCCCCATAGCATCATCACTGATAATGGCACGAACTTCACGGCCGACGAGGTAAAACTCTGGTGCAGCAAAATGGGCATCAAGCTCGATTATGCCTCAGTCTATCACCCACAAACCAACGGTTAAGTTGAGCGAGCAAACGGTCTTATAATGAGCGGCATTAAACCTAGATTAGTGCGTTCCTTAACGGAGTCTAACATGCACTGGGTAGAGGAGCTCGACTCTGTACTCTGGGGGCTGCGGACCACGCCGAATCGTCGTACCGAATATACACCCTTCTTTATGGTGTACGACGCAGAGGCAGTCTTGCCCTGTGACATAATTCATTACTCACCTAGAGTGCGCATGTATGAAGAAAGAGAAGCTGAGCTCGATCGGTAGGACAGTCTAGACACCTTGGAGGAGGAGCGCGATGTAGCCAAAGCCCGTTCCGCAAATACCAAAGCAGAGAAGTACGTGCCAAAACTTATAGCCATGGCGAACTAGTTCTACGCCTGCCGGATAAGAAAAAGAACAAGCTCGAGCCCAAATGGGAAGGTCCCTTCATTATTGACCAAGTTCTGACCGGCGGAGCGTACCGACTGCGGGATGCATCGACTAGTCGACTCGAGCCGAACCCATGGAACGCGGCCAGGCTCCGAAGATTCTACGCCTAGCACCGGACTCTATGTTAGTCCCCTCCCTTTGTCCATTTTTTTCACAAATACAGTATCTTTCTTGTTTTTCTTTCTTTCTTTTCTTATCTCTCTAGGCCTTCAAGGGTCACCTTGTGACTTGTTTGCACATTACAGACGCGCTAGCCGCACTCTTCATACCTGGGGGCTTATTTCACAGAAGCTCAAATTATTTATCCGGGCTCCCTGCCCAACCCATGTGTTATACTTCCGCATGTACCTTTTTTTCACCATTATATGCATCGATATGAATTAAGTTTTGGCCAAGCTGGGTTGCCTGGCTCTTGTATTTATGCCCTACGTTCCCGTTAATTCGGCTAGGGCATAAGGGGAGCACCTCTGCGATTGTTACTGCGGGGTCAGCCGGATGTGTACCTCAGACTGGGTGAAGCCGAAAGCTAGCGTTCTTAAGGGAATATTCGGTCGGTGAACAAAAGATGATTTTTATTTTTCATATCTGCCCCCAGATGTTTTTCGTGCGTTTCCTATCGCAGTCCGGACATGCACTTTAGGGCATGCTTGCCCAGGGAAAGGAACCCTTAACGGAACTATTCTCCCTGGAAGATGTTTCTTACTACCCATGTAATATAACATAACTAGTTGGGCACTTGTCCGATAAAGCACTAATGACCCCTACGCCTAGTCTCCATGCATACCCCGGTTCTTATATAACTGAGCGGGTATTCGGATACACTCCGGACTATTGGGCCCGGAGGCTGAAGCAAAAAGGTCCGCAACGACAAATGATCTACAATCCGGCTAGAAGGCATTATACATGTCACTTCAATTACATAGTCATGCAGACTGACTAAATTCTTCTTCTATACCATCCAACAGGCGGTCTAGCTTACAATCCTGTTGGGAATACTTTGCGGCTAATTCTACCTGCCCATAAACTAAGCTAACGGGAATTTCTTCTCCGTCAGGCCCCACAGGTCCGACCTCGGCCATGTGATTTGGGTCTGCTTTGGTATACCGCGTCTTCACCATGGCCCAGGCTTCTCTAGCACCTTGTCGGCAGGCGGATATCTTCCATAATCGGAAACGCCGCCGTGCTCCTTTGAGCTTCTCCGCAAGCTCCGCAACACCCTCTGGCAGGGACACGGACGGCCACAAAGCCCGGGCAACACCCTGCATCACCTGTCGAGCTTGTTCGTGCAGATTTGACAGCTCAGACAGAAGACCCGGGCATTTCCTCCGTGGGACGACCCATCAGCATACCTACAGACATAACGCTGTTAGTTGGCTTCTTCGCCGAATACCTTTACAGGATTCGTTCAAGCACTTACCAAAAATGCCACGTCGAAGCCTCTTATTCTCCTTCTCGAAGTCGGCAAGCTGGCCCCGAACGCCTTTTAGTTCCACGTTCAGCCTTATATTGGCGTCTTGGAGATTGTTTTTCTCCCGCCTAACCTCAGTCAGCACGCGTTTGCCAGCTTCTAGCTGCCGCATAACATGCTGGTCCCCCGGATTTTCTCCGGATTCATCTACAAAATCTATTGTTAGATCGGCAGCCATGCCGCACACTATATGGTAACCATCATTCTTTAAAAAGTTACCAGCGGGAGGCTTTTTCTGTTCCGGCAATGCGGCAATAGCGGCCCGCAGTTGGGTCTTGCATTCCTCCAGCTCCTGGGACAGCCTAGTATTCTTCTCTGTAAGAACCTGCACAATAAAGATGATCCTTAAATCAGTTCTACTAACTGTTTCAAGTCTCAGGGGCTACTGATACATATAATCGTCAGATTCACTCACCCGTACATCCTTTACATACTGATCCATGGCTCTGGCTAGACCATCTTGAGAGGCACGGAGGTACGCCTCTCCAGAATTAAAGGCATCAAACGCCTCTGGTGAGAAACAAGCGTCAGGGAGTACGGCCCTGCGGCGCCTATGATTCATGGCGCTTTCCACTTCTGAGTTTGTAGCAGATAACCTATCCGCATGCTCTGTAGGGGGATTATCCGGCGCCTTCCCCATATCAGCTTCTGCCTCCGTGTCCGGTCCTGGTGCCCGACTGGTGGAAGCGTGATCGGCGACATCGCCGTACATATTCCGGCGAGCATTTTTTCTGTTAAAGAAACACAGACATCATTATATTTTGAGAAAGAAGACAACCATGGAGCGGGGTTTGTTGTACCTTTGCGTCGGCGTCTCCGTCCTAACCGCCTTCCTCTTTGGCCTACCCGGCCTCGGTGCCTCCTGTTGGCGCGTTGCTGCAGGGCGTCCCGAATGCCTTCCCTGTAAAAAAAGGGGCCATGCGAATATGATGGGTGAAGTGTCTAAAAGGGGATCCTACTTTTTTGAGTTGGGATTTTTCGATTTTTCTTACGTGCGATGCAGGGAGCAGTCCGGGATAGTCGGCCGTGATGGCCACCATGACATCATCGCAGCTTAACTGATAGAACTGTCGGTTTATCAGCTCCATGGAGATAACCGGATCTTCTTCGAGTCCGGAGTTGAGGGCCCGGTCCAGCTCCTCTGGCTGTGGAGAAGGGCTGCTGACCTCCCTTATGGCCTTTCGCAGTTCCTGCTGCAAATTGGCAAGGTGAATACTTACAACAAAAAACGCGGGAAGATGGAAGTAAGGGGATATAGCTTACCCAGCTTGGAGGATTGAACATGGAGAATCCGTCCCGTGGCTTGATGCGGGTGAACTCCTCCTCCTCCCCCTTGAACAGTTCGAACAGAATTTTGGCTAATGCGGCAGCATCGCCCGGACCCTTACGCCTGTAGCGGGTGGCGTCATCCTCCCTGTTGTAACACCACAAGGGGTGCCCACGATATTGAAGTGGTTGCACTCCCCGCATTATGCAGATCGACATAACTTCAATTATTGTCAATCCTGACTGAGTAAGTGCCTTAATCCGGTTCATTAGATAAAGGACTTCTCTGTCGTCTTCCGCCTGGGGGCTCTGTGGGCGCCAACTTCGGCGCTTCTTCAGAGGAGCATTGTTGAACTCAGGAAGACCCCACCGAACAGGGTCCAGAAGAGGAACGTCCTCCATATAAAACCATTCTGAAGGCTAGTCTTCGGACGGCTTCTTCGGGGTACCGGACAGATATCCGGTATCGGCGATGCGCCATACTTCGGCTCCGCCCACTTGATAAAGTGATTCCCTCCGTGTGCAAGGGACAAGGAAAAATAGCCTTTTCCACAGCTCGAAGAGAGCCTCGCAGCCCAGGAACAACTCACAGACAGCAATGTAGCCGGCGATGTGTAGGATGGAGGCAGGGGTGAGATTGTGTAGTTGGAGGCCGTAGAACTCCAGGAACCCGCGGAGGAACGGATGAATTGGAAATCCGAGTCCCCTTAGTAAGTAAGTAACAAGGCAAACCCGTTCCCCCATGGAGGGACAGGGGAAGTTCTCCGCTTGCTCCCCGCCATTGTAGGTGGCGAGCCCGGCTTGAACGGGCACCATGTATGCCGGAGGAAGAAATCCTTTGGTCTGTAGTTCGACCAATCGACTATGTGGGACTGGACACCTCTCCCAATCGCCAAGCTTAGGGCTACGAGGGCGGGAGGAGGAGCTGCAGAGGTCGGCCATGCTGGAATGGATCTTTTCGAAACACGCTCTGATGGATTCTCGCTGAGGGGAGGATGGTGTGGATCGGATCTAAGAATCCCAATCCCTTTAATAGACAAATTATTTATCTGGCTAGGGGGGTGAATGTAAAAACGCCCTGGCGCCTCATATTCATTCGATGCATGAGAAATTGCCCTTATTGGGCGCAGAAGCCAAGAGGATCAACATTTATGGGGCCGGATACTATTTACAAATACTTGGAAATTGGAGAAGAACCCGCCTTGCAATGCCGAAGACAATACTGCACGCCGGACTCGTCGTCATTGAAGCCTGGTTCGGGGGCTACTGTGGGAGTCCTGGATTAGGGGGTCTCCGGACAGCCGGACTATCTCCATTGGCCGGACTGTTAGATTATGAAGATACAGGATTGAAGACTTCGTCTCGTGTCCGGATGGGACTCTACTTGGCGTGGAAGGCAAGCTAGGCAATACGGATATGTGTATCTCCTCCTTTGTAACCGACCTTGTGTAACCCTAACCTCTCCAGTGTCTATATAAACCGAAGGGTTTTAGTCTGTAGGACAACATACAATCATACCATAGGCTAGCTTCTAGGGTTTAGCCTCTCCGATCTCGTGGTAGATCTACTCTTGTACTACCAATATCATCAATATTAATCAAGCAGGACGTAGGGTTTTACCTCCATCAAGAGGGCCCGAACCTGGGTAAAACATCGTGTCCCCTGCCTCCTGTTACCATCTGCCTTAGACGCACAGTTCGGGACCCCCTACCCGAGATCTAGGGCTGGGCATAAAAACCGACCAACCGAAAACTGAACCGAAACCGAAACCGAATTAACCGAATTTTCGGGTTTTTTACGGTGTACAAGAAAATTCGGTTAGCTAGGCTACTAACCGAACTAAATTCGGTCGGTTCGGTATATTTCTCGGTTAACCGAGATGGCCGAATCCCAGCCCACTCCACTCGTCGCCCCTGGGCCCTGGCCTAGTACAAGCCCACCCCACCCACCAGCCCCGTAGCCCACCAAGCCAACCAACACCCCACGTCCCCATGTCTCCCCACCCCGACTAGAAAACCTAAGTCTATTAACCCCCTCCCCCTGCGGCCCTGCCCTACCTACTCAGCCGCCGGCCACCGCCGATAGCCTGCTACTCATCTGAGCGGGCCGAGCGGCTGAGACGTCGCCGGCGCCACCGCCCACCGCATCTTCTCCCCCGCCCGGCCACCCCCAACGCCGTGGAGTCCACCGCATCTCGGCATCTGCAGTTCTGCATGAAGGAAGGAAGGAGAGGAGCAGGGTCAGGGAGACAAGACAAGGATCGGCCGTCGCGGCGTCGCCCATCTGTCGTTCCACCTCTCCAACTCCAACTCAGCGCCGACCGCCGGTCCACCTCGACAGCATCTCGGGGGCGTCTTCTCCAGTTCGTCACCACGTCTTCCATAGGAGAAACTAAACATTCAGTCAATGTAATATGCCCAGTGTCCCATCCTTTGTCCCCAATTTCTGTTTCATTCTTTGTGAGTAGATGCCTAGATGGTAAACTTGTATGCACTTGTTGTTTAATTCTCCAATCTTGTGAGCAGATGCCTAATTTTGCCTACATCTAATAATCCAGTGTCTTTTAGTCTGTAAGATTCATGTGACTATGCGAGGTTCTGAATTCTAGTGTGTTCTTGTAATATTCGGCATGGAAGTCTCTTACTGCTGCAATATTGTGTACTAGTAGTCTCTTACTGCTGCAGTTTTTGCAAGGAAGACATTGTTTTACCATTAGTATTCCTCTTGTCTTAGTGTGGGAACGAACTCATATAAATTGTTGCTGAAGCTGCCATTTGTCAACTGGAAATTCTCAGCCATCTACTAGTACTCAGTGCACTCACACTGTACATACTGATTTTAGTAGATGCATTTTGGTAACCTGTATTTTGAACATCTTGTTTAATTCTTCTTGCAAGTAATTAGTATAGACGATTGATCACAAGAATTCTAATTATGTTATTGTTTTCAGATGGTTGAACCTGGTGGGCTTGGTGATGACATGACTGAAGAGGAGATGCGAGTTTATGAGGAAGAAGAAAGAAAGATTGAGGAGTGGGAAAAGAAAAAGAAGGAGATGGATGAACGACCTACAAGAAGGCAGATGAAAAAAAGATCACCAATGTGGGATCACTTTGCTGAGGTACTAGTTGATGGTCTTCTCAAGTTTGGAAAGTGCAAGTATTGCAATCGTGATATCAAGGCCGTTCCAGGGGTTAACGGTACATCTGCCTTAAAAAGTCATTTTAGTACTTGCAAGTTTAATCCTCATAGTGATAAGAATAAGAATCAAGGTACTTTGCAAATAATCCAAGGGGAAGGTCCTATAGTGCATAAATTTGATCCTGAAGCACTAAGGAGAGCTATTGCTAAGATGATTATAGTAGATGAGCTTCCCTTTGCATTTACTGAAAAAACTGGTTTTAGAGAAGTGATGTCAATTGCATGTCCACGTTTCAACATGCCTTCTAGAAGAACATGCACTCGGGATGTTGTCAAGCTTTATTTTGAAGAGAGAGCAAAGCTAAAACTTTTTTTCAAAAAATCATGTCAAAGAGTGTGTCTCACTACTGATGGTTGGACTTCTCAAACACAAGATTGTTATATGACAGTCACGACACATTTTATTGACCCTGAATGGAATTTGCACAAGAAGATCATTAGTTTTTTCTTAGTAAAAGGTCATAAGGGAGATGATATTGGGAAGGCCTTAGAGCAATGCTTGATGGAGTGGGGAATAAACAAAGTTATGACAATAACTGTTGATAATGCTAGCGCGAATGATGGTGGTGTAGGTTACATACGGAAGAAAATGATCAAAACTGGAAATAGCATAGCTGAAGGTAAATATTTGCATATGAGATGTGCTGCCCATATTATAAATCTGATTGTCAATGACGGTCTAAAAGAGTTGGATGAATCAGTTAAGCGTGTGCGAGCTGCGGTTAGATATATAAGACATGGGCCATCTAGAATTACAAGATTTAAAGAGCTTGCTGCATTAGAAAAGTTGGACAGCGAGGCATTCTTGTGTTTGGATGTATGCACTAGATGGAATTCCACATACCTAATGTTAAAAACTGCAATCAACTTTGAGAAAGTGTTTGCGAGGTATGAGGAAGAAGATCCACTATATACATTGGATTTAACAAGTGAGAAAGCTCCTGGTATTCCTGTTGATAGTGATTGGGAGAATGCCAAGAAAATGGCTGAATTTCTTGGACATTTTTATGAGCTAACTCTTAGTGTTTCCGCCACACTCCATGTGACCGTGAATCAATTTGTCATGGATATTGCTGAAGTTAATGTTGTGTTGGAAGAGTGGGCTGATAGTGATGATATTTTGCGCCAAATAATGGCCAAGAAAATGCAAGAAAAGTATGATAAGTATTGGGGATGTTGGCATGAGGAGGTGGAGAAGGAGAATAAAAAGGGGAAGGGGAGAGGGAAAGGAAAGAAGAAGGAAGAGGAGAATGTGAACATGTTTGTATTTGCTGCAGCTGTTCTTGATCCTAGATTCAAGCTATCAAATTTCACAAAACTTGCAATTGAAGAAATGTATGGTGAGTTAAATGGAGGCAAAGCTTGGGAAGCGGCGAAAACATTTGTGCATGCTTTGTTTGAAGAGTACAAAGCTAAGTATGCACCAAGTGATGCAAGTAAGCATGTGGGTGCTCCACAATCTGAACCAACTCAAAAAAGGGAAGGAAGGAAATTGGTGTCTCGGATAAATAAAAAGTTGAGAATTGGTGATGGTGGTGAAACTAGCATGAGCAAATCTGAATTGGAGAAATACTTGCATGAAGAGAATGAAGTAAATAGGGATGATTTTGACACTCTAAAATGGTGGAAGAACAATGCTGCTAGATTCCCAATATTGGCAAGAATGGCCCGTGATGTGTTAGCTGTTCCTGTATCAACGGTTGCATCCGAGTCGGCATTTAGCACAAGTGGTCGCATTCTAAATGAATTTAGAACCTCTCTTACACCATTCATGGTCCAAGCTCTTGTTTGTGCCCAAGATTGGCTAAGGGGTTCTATTACTATCAACATTGAAGAAGACGAGGAGGAATTGTTAAGATTGGAAAAGGGTAACATATTGTGATTGTTTTCTATGTAATTTTCTATATTTCTAACTTCCTATGCTTATAATATGTTTTTATCATTCTTTTCCAGAATTAATTGAAGAGTTTGGTAGTACAAATTCATCCAAGTCAAAAGCAAGCAGTAGCAAGTCTGTTTGCAAGCCATCTGGGGTTGTGCCATCTTGCCCACCTCCATCCTCTACTTAAACATGGGTGAGTGAGTTGCAAGAAATTGTCCTGCTCTTGTTCATTTTTTTAGCATTCTTTTATTTATTTTCTGAAGTATGATTCAAAAGATGCACAACACAGCCATGTAAATGAATATGTTGCTCACTTGCTGCAATGAACCTCATGTAAATGTTGTTGTAATACAAATGTTATTTCATGAACCTCATGTACTTTGTTTTCAAAAATCTGTGGGAAACTCTTATGAAGAAAATATCTTCATATTACTCTTTACTCTTTAGGTACATATAGTCCAACATATTATGTTTTACATATATGTAGTTCTTTTAATCGAATCATGTCAAACCTTGTAATGTGCCATCTGCTATTCTATTTTACATGTATATATATAGTTATTTTATCTGAATTCTACATCATGTACTATCTATTCTAACCGAATTCTGCACCATGTACACAACATTACAGATTTGCAACGCTTGGCTAGAAGCTGGGATGGGCAAGATTCTCTGGACATGTCAAGATGTTCCTGTTCATGATGGCAAATTGGGATTCTTATTTGTGGCTGCTCTTGAAATGCACTTCAATCTCCTTCCTGTGTGCTTGTGTTTGAAGTGTAATAATAAGTAGACTTTAGACTTGGTTGTGTTTTGTTGAACTTGGACTTTGGTTATGTGTCCTGCAACTTGGAATTTGCCAATTTGGTTATGTGTTGGGCTAGAAATCTGGAACATGAACTTGGCTCTATTACTTGTCAGTTTGTCACTTATCACTAGGGCTTATCACTTTTCAGTGTGGACTTTGGAAGTTTTACATTTGATGATTGGTTATGCATCTGTCACTGTTCTGAAATCCTTGTATTTGATATTATGTGATATTTGAAAAGATGAGAATATGTTATACGCATTTTACATTTTTGCCTTGTTATGCTGTCAAATTTTTTCTTTCAACCATGCATGTTGATGTTGCTGTCAATATGTCCTGAAAGTGCATTTTCTATACATAGTACATAATTCAGTTTAAACCGAAAACCGAACCGAAAAAATCGGTTAACCGAAATTTCGGTTAGCTAAATTTTAGTACCAAATTCGGTTTTCACTTATGCAAACCGAATTCACAAAAAAACCGAACAGTAGAAACCGAAATTTCGGTTTCTACCGAATGCCCAGGCCTACCGAGATCCACCGGTTTTGACACCGACAATCGCTGATGCACAGATGGCCGTAGTAGAATTGCAGGAATATCAAAAAAATACAGATCTGAGTGATTTGTTGCGAGCCAAGAACCCCGCCACGAATTCAACATTCCAGTCGTCTGGCGAAACAAAGTCGATTCACATTCACCCGACGGATCCCAATGCTGCTCCGACTCACATTTCAACAACACTCGACTCCAAATAGGAAGAAGCGATCATCCAGATCCTCCGTGAGAACTGGGACATCTTTGCATCGAAACCTTCAGACATGCCAGGTGTTCCCAGGGGACTGGATGAGCATCATTTGAGAGTCGACCCAAAAGTGAAACCAGTCAAAGAACATCTTCAACGGTCTGCCGTACAGAAGAGGAAGGCAGCCGGTGAACAGGTGGCTCGGCTTTTGGCAGCTGAGTTTATCCGTGAGATTTACCACTCCGAGTGGTTAGCTAATGTTGTCATGGTCCCAAAGAAGGACGACTCACTTCGCATGTGCATTGACTTCAAGAATATCAATCGGGCCTGCCCGAAGGACCACTTTCCTCTCCCTCGCATCGACCAAATAGTCGACTCGACTCCAGGGTGTGAGCGTTTGTCCTTTTTGGACGCCTATTCCGGGTATCATCAGATCCGTCTGTATGGACCCGACGAGATAAAAACAGCTTTCATAACCCCATTTGGGTGCTTCTGTTATGTCACTATGCCATTCGGTTTGAAGAACGCTGGAGCCACATTCATGCGGATGATTCAGAAGTGCCTGCTCACTCAGATCAGTCGGAATGTGGAAGCGTACATGGATGACATTGTGGTCAAGTCACGTAAAGGTTCCGACCTACTGGCTGACCTTGCTGAAACCTTTGCCAACCTCCGAAGGTATGATATCAAGCTTAATCCATCAAAGTGCACATTTGGAGTTCCAGGCCGAAAATTACTCGGTTTTCTCGTTTCCGTACGAGGGATCGACGCTAACCCAGAGAAAGTGAGTGCCATACTCTAGATGAAATGCCCTATGCATGTGCATGATGTCCAGAAGCTTACTAGTTGTTTGGCCGCCCTAAGTCGATTCGTTTCTCGCCTCGGTGAAAAGGCACTACCTCTTTACCGACTGATGAAGAAATCGGATAAGCTCGAGTGGACTCCTGAAGTTGATGCAGCATTTGCAGAGCTAAAAGCCCTACTTTCCACCCAACTGATGCTTGCTGCCCCAATCAGCAAAGAGCCTTTACTGCTTTATATAGCAGCCACTGGACAAGTCATTAGTACAGTACTTATGGTCGAGCGGGAAGAAGAGGGGAAAGCCTATAAAGTTCAGCGTCCGGTTTATTATGTTTCTGAAGTTCTAACTCCGTCAAAGCAGAGATATCCACACTATCAGAAGCTTGTTTATGGGATTTACATGACCACAAAGAAAGTTGCACACTATTTCTCTGATCACTCTGTTACAGTCGTCAGCGACGCTCCATTGTCGGAGATTCTGCACAATAGAGATGCAACTGGTCGAGTGGCAAAATGGGCGATTGAACTCCTTCCTTTAGATATCAAGTTTGAGGCAAAGAAAGCTATCAAGTCCCAAGCAGTGGCAGATTTCCTCGCCGAGTGGATAGAACAATAACTGCCGACTCAAGTTCACTTGGAGCACTGGACCATGTTCTTTGATGGATCCAAGATGCTGAATGGTTCTGGTGCTGGGGTGGTACCGGTATCCCCCCGAGGAGACAAGCTCAGATATGTCCTCTAGATTCACTTTGATTCCTCCAATAACGAAGCAGAATATGAAGCACTCCTATATGGGTTACATATGTCCATTTCACTCGGCGTCCGTCGCCTCATGGTTTACGGCGACTCAGATTTGGTGGTCAATCAAGTGATGAAAGAATGGGACGTTAGAAGCCCAGCTAGGACTAGTTACTGCAATGCGGTGAGGAAGTTGGAAAAGAAGTTTGAGGGGTTAGAGCTCCATCACATACCCCGTCTGAAAAATCAAGCAGCCAATGATTTGGCAAAGATAGGTTCCAAGAGAGAAGCCATTCCCAGCAATGTGTTTTTGGAACATATTCACACACCGACAGTTCAGGAAGATCCTTTTACTGAAGAGCTCCCGCAGCCTAAGAGCGCCACAGATCCGACTGAAGTCGAGGTCCTAGCCGTGGTCGATCTAATCATAGAGGTTTTGGTCATTACTCCCGACTGGACAGTGCCATACATTGCGTACATCCTTAGGAAGGAACTCCCAGAGGACGAAGAAGAGGCTCGACAGATCGTCCGTCGATCCAAGGCCTTTACTGTGATAAGAGGACAACTGTTCAGGGAAAGCGTGACTGGAGTCGGTCAGAGATGCATAACGCCAGAAGAAGGTCGAATGATCCTCAACGACATCCACTCGGGGACCTATGGTCACCATGCGTCCTCTCAGGCCATCGTGGCTAAAGCATACCGAGCCGGATTTTATTGGCCACGAGCAAATGAAATGGCGAAAGATATAGTTGACAGATGTGAAGGCTGCCAGTTTTACTCTGACATGTCTCACAAGACAGCGTCAGCCCTGAAGACCATTCCCCTCGTCTGGCCCTTTGTTGTTTGGGGATTGGATATGGTTGGACCACTGAGAACTAGTAGGAGTGGCTTCACTCATGTGCTCGTAGCAGTCGACAAGTTTACCAAATGGATTGAAGCTAAACCTATCAAGAATCTTGAAGCCAGCACCGCTGTCAGTTTTATCAGAGAATTGACATTCAGATATGGAGTTCCACATAGCATCATCACTGACAATGGGTCGAACTTCGATTCTCATGAGTTTAGAGCTTTCTGCGCTTCTCAAGGCACATGAGTCGACTATGCTTCAGTCGCTCACCCGCAGTCGAACAGACAAGCAGAAAGAGCGAATGGCCTAATTCTCAAAGGACTGAAACCCCAACTGATGCGTGATCTCAAACACGCAGCAGGCACTTGGGTCGATGAACTTCCGTCAGTTCTTTGGGGTTTGAGGACAACTCGCAATCGATCGACTAGACGAACTCCTTTCTTTTTGGTCTATGGAGCCGAGGCTGTTCTGCCAAGTGACCTACTCCACAACGCACCCCGAGTCGAGCTCTTCTCCGAAGAGGAAGCAGAATAGGCCCGGCAAGATTCAGTCGATCTCTTAGAGGAGGAAAGAGAGATGGCCTTGATTCGATCGACCATTTATCAGCAAGACTTGCGTCGATTCCACGCCAGAAACGTGAGGGGTCGAACCTTTCAAGAGGGAGACTTGGTTCTTCGAGTGGATAAACAGAAACCACACAAGCTCGCCCCTGCTTGGGAAGGCCCCTTCATCACCGCCAGAGTTCTCCACAATGGAGCATACCATCTTTACAGCGTCGAGCATCAGAAGGACGAGCCATGGGCTTGGAACGCGGAGCTGCTCCCCCCTTTTATACTTTAGCACTCGTTCGAATAAAATGTAATAAGAAATACCTTTGTAATTTGCTCATCAAAGACAAGAGCTTTACAGTCTTCTTGCACGATTGTTGTTGTTTTTATTTACCTCTGAAATCCCCAGTGGGTGGGCTTAGCCGCGAATCCGTTTCGCCTAAGTTCGAAAGAAAATCCTACCGAGTGATGAGCAAGCCTCTCACTCGGGGGCTTAGCCGCGAATCCGTTTCGCCTAAGTTTGTAAAATCCTATCGAGTGGTGAGCAAGCCTCTCACTCGGGGGCTTAGCTGCAGTCCAGTACTCGCCTAAGTTTGTAAAATCCTACCGAGTGGTGAGCAATCCTCTCACTCGGAGGCTTAGCTGCAGTCCAGTACTTGCCTAAGTTTATAAAATCCTACCGAGTGGTGAGCAATCCTCTCACTCTGGGGCTTAGCTGCAGTCCAGTACTCGCCTAAGGTTATAAAATCCTACCGAGTGGTGAGCAATCCTCTCACTTGGGGGCTTAGCTGCAGTCCAGTACTCGCCTAAGTCTGTAAAATCCTACCGAGTGGTGAGCAATCCTCTCACTCGGCGGCTTAGCTGCAGTCCAGTACTCGCCTAAGTTGATAAAATCCTACCGAGTGGTGAGCAATCCTCTCACTCGGGGGCTTAGCTGCAGTCCAGTACTCGCCTAAGTTTGTAAAATCCTACCGAGTGGTGAGCAATCCTCTCACTCGGGGGCTTAGCTGCAGTCAAGTACTCGCCTAAGTCTATAAAATCCTACCGAGTGATGAGCAATCCTCTCACTCGGGGGCTTAGTTGCAGTCCAGTACTCGCCTAAGTTTATAAAATCCTACCGAGTGATGAGCAAGCCTCCCACTCGGAGGCTTAGCTGCAGTCCAGTACTCGCCTAAGTTTATAAAATCCTACCGAGTGGTGAGCAATCCTCTCACTCGGGGGCTTAGCTGCAGTCCAGTACTCGCATAAGGTTATAAAATCCTACCGAGTGGTGAGCAATCCTCTCACTTGGGGGCTTAGCTGCAGTCCAGTACTCGCCTAAGTTTGTAAAATCCTACCGAGTGGTGAGCAATCCTCTCACTCGGAGGCTTACCTACAGTCCAGTACTCGCCTAAGTTTATAAAATCCTACCGAGTGGTGAGCAATCCTCTCACTCGGGGGCTTAGCTACAGTCGAGTACTCGCCTAAGGTTATAAAATCCTACCGAGTGGTGAGCAATCCTCTGACTCAGGGGCTTAGCTGCAGTCCAGTACTCGCCTAAGTTTATAAAATCCTATCGAGTGATGAGCAATCCTCTCACTCGGGGGCTTAGCTGTAGTCCAGTACTCGCCTAAGTTTATAAATCCTACCGAGTGATGAGCAAGCCTCCCACTCGGGGGCTTAGCTGCAGTCCAGTACTCGCCTAAGTTTGTAAAATCCTACCGAGTGGTGAGCAATCCTCCCACTCGGAGGCTTAGCTGCAGTCCAGTACTCGCCTAAGTTCGTAAAATCCTACCGAGTGGTGAGCAATCCTCCCACTCGGGGGCTTAGCTACAGTCTAGTACTCGCCTAAGTTTGTAAAATCCTACCGAGTGGTGAGCAATCCTCCCACTCGGGGGCTTAGCTGCAGTCCAGTACTCGCCTAAGTTTGTAAAATCCTACCGAGTGGTGAGCAATCCTCCCACTCGGAGGCTTAGCTGCAGTCCAGTACTCGCCTAAGTTTGTAAAATCCTACCGAGTGGTGAGAAATCCTCCCACTCGGGGGCTTAGCTGTCGTCCAGTACTCGCCTAAGTTTGTAAAATCCTACCAAGTGGTGAGCAATCCTCCCACTCGGGGGCTTAGCTATCGTCCAGTACTCGCCTAAGTTTGTAAAATCCTACCAAGTGGTGAGCAATCCTCCCACTCGGGGGCTTAGCTGCGGTCCAGTCAACCGCAATTCTTTCCCTAAGAGCTGCACCACAAGTACAATGTACGCTCCATCCCTACCCGCAAGGACGACGAGGAGTAGGTCGACCGCGGCCCTCTTCTCTGAGCTATGCCACAAATACAACATGCGCTCCACCCTTGTCTGCAAGGACGACGAGGCGCAGGTCGACTGCAGCCCTCTTCTCCGAGCTACACCACAAATACAACGTGCGCTCCACCCTTGCCTGCAAGGACGACGAGGCGCAGGTCGACTGCAACCTTCTTCTTCGAGCTACGCCACAAATACAACATGCGCTCCATCCTTGTCCGCAAGGACGACGAGGCGCAGGTCGATTGAAGGCTGCATCTCAAACTCGAATAAATCCTAAAAGCAGATCCCAAAAGCAATCACGAGCATATTCAAAAGCAGTTCGGACAAACCCTAAAGTTCCAAGCAACAAATCAAATGTATTCGAGCTTCAAGCCCGAAGGAGTTTAATGGTTACAGCAACCACCCGGCATTCCGAGGCAAATTTAAGACAGGTTCAAATCTCATAGTTTGTTCACTCGGCGGGAGGAGGGCTGGCGGGTTCGACGAATTCGTCCAAGTCGATTCCATCCGCGATCCGAGTGGCAGTAGTGATGAAAGTCTCCATAAAGGACTGGAAGTCGTGCCTTTTGGTGTTGGCGACCTTGATCGCTGCCAGCTTGTCTTCACGAGCTTCCTTGCAGTGGACTCTTACCAAGGATAATGCCACATCAGCACCACACCGAGCAGAGGACTTCTTCCATTCTTGCACTCGACCAGGGATCTCGTTGAGCCGAGCCATCAGAGATTCCAGGTCATTTTGAAGCGTCACCCTTGGCCAGAGTAATGAGTCGATTCGTGAAACTGCCACCTTCAGACGCACGAGGTAACTTGTGACGCTGGCGACACGGGACTCCAATCGGAGCACGTTCATGACAGTTTCGTCGCAAACTAGAGAAGCGATAGGGTCCAGACCCATCTCGATCCTTCCAGTTTCCTCGTCAAAGTTTTGGCAGAATTCTGCAGTCAAAGAGTTAGTGAGTCGACTGGACAGGATTAACTTGCAAGCAGCAAAACAGTCGGTTTAAAAGGAGTACCTTCCAGCATAAGATAGAGCTTCTTAGCAAGAGTTCTCAGATAGGCTTCCGTGTCATTTCTCTTGTGGACCGCAGACTCTAGCTTCTCATTCAGGGCAATTTTATCCTTCTTCAGACGACTCACTTCTCGGTTAGACTCATTGAGACAGGACTTCAGGTTGTTCACCTCCCCTTCCAACGCTCCGACTGAAGCCAACTTCTGGTCTACAAGGGCAGTCTTATCTTGGGCTTCCTTCTGCGCAGCTGCAAGGTCCAAGTCCTTCTCCAGAGCCAACCTCATTGTCTCTGCAAAAGAAGCAATCGGATCAAACAAGAGATCGAAGAAATATCTTAAGAGACGATCGACGTGAACAGTCGATAGACAGTTACCTTCCATACCAGCAGCTTCATCTTGAGCTTTCTTCAACTTCTGTTGGGCCAGCTCCAAGTCGAGGTTGAGTTGCCTCTGCTTCTCCTCAAATTCAGCAAACTTGGAAATGAGAGTACAAGATTTTTGCAGGAGGTAAAAGACGTGTCAATCGACAAGATCAAAGGTTATTTACTTCCGAGTGAATAAAACTTAAAAGTTTGCTCAGACCCCAGCCAACTGCCCGCAGTCGACTGTGGTCTCGGGGACTACACCCAGCGGGTGCACTTGGCGTGCCCCCATTGATTCAGACCCAACTCGACCGGTCCGCCCGGGTCGAGTAAAAAAACAAAGAGAAGAAAAGAACTATTCAGACCCCGGCCAACTGCCAGCAGTCGACCGCGGTCTCGGGGACTACACCCAGTGGGTGCACTTGACGTGCCCCCACTGGTTTGGATCTCATTCGACCGGCCAGACCGGGTCGAGCAGAAGAAAATAAAGTAAAAAGAACTCAGACCCCAGTCGACTGCGGTCTCGGGGACTACACCCAGTGGGTGCACTTAGCGTGCCCCCACCGGTTCAGATCCTACTCGGCCAGACCGAGTGGAAGAGCGCAAATACCAAAGACAACAAAACATCCACTGGGTGTACAGATTCGACACAAACAATAAGAGATTGTATGGAAGAAAATATTTCGGGTAGCATATCCTAATAGAACAAGGTCAGTCGAAAGTTTACTTACTTGGACATTGGCCCGGAGAGCAGCGCTGGCGTTGTAAGCAGCCTGGCTATTCTCGTGCACCGTCTTCATCCGCTCCATCATCACGTTAGCCTGACGGATGGCTTCCGCAGCCGCGCTCGACTGGTTTTCTGGAACATGGTAGTTGGTGAAGAAGGGGGCAGACGACCCAAGTGCGGCAGCTTGGAGCTCCGGAGCGTGAGATTGGACGACTGAAGGAAACGCCGATACAATCGACGGTGCAGGGCGCTCACTCGACAAGGGTACAACGAAAGTTACAGAGGCCCCGCCTGCGTCTTCAGATTGACGGACGGTTGGTGTTGTCGTTGGTCCCTGCTGAGACATCTTGCCAGCTGCTACTTTTTTGTTCTTTCTAGGCCTAGGGGCCACATCTTCATCATCATTTGGAAGATCGATGACGTTGGGTGGAGCTACAGAGAAATCAGTCGACCCCAAGTGAGTCGCTAGAATTTAATCGACCGAGTAATCAAGAACAAGATCATAAGAGTTTTTACCTGGGTTGGAGGTAACCGCGGCTTCCATCTCCTCGTCTCGATATTGGTAGGAAGAGGTTCCTGATGTAGTAGCACTGCAAATGACCACACTCAGTCGGTTATGTTCTGTTGCTCGAGTCGACGAAAAGAACGGATCAGATGATTACCCGAAGATGGTGGGCACGGTCACTTTGATTCTGGGCAAAGCCTTCGGTGGTTTAGAGGAGGTGGCTTTCAATGCTTTTGGCGCAGGAGGCGGCACAACCTTGAGCTGTTTCATTGCCTTCTCAGTCGGCGCCGGGGAAGACGTCCGGGGGCGCTTCGAAGATTGCCCAGTCGGCGCGGCCGCCAGGACCGGGGTGCTCGCCGGGTCGTGAGCGTGCTTAGATCTCCTCTCTCTGCGAGGAGGCGAGTTGACCTCTTCGTCATCACTCGAGTCGTCGCTCTCCTCGTCCTCGTCTGCATCTGAGTGCCACTCACCACTCTCGCGCCCGCTCGCCCCTTCCTCGACGTCTTGCTCCTGCACTTCATTGGGCATCGAGTACATATCAATGAGATCCTGAAAGGACAACGAGCGAAAGAAATACAGTCGACCATCAACAAGGTGTTACACAATGAATCGAGAAGATACTTGACAATGCAGAATCATACCTGTTCCGGCTGGCGCGAATGGTCGAATGGAATCACCCTCCTAGACCCCGGGGGATTATCTTTGTTGCTGGTGATCCCTCTCAGCCACTTCTCCACCGTGTCTTCACTAACGTCCTCCGAGTGGATCCAAGTGGAGTCCTCGAGACCCGAGTACATCCACATCGGATGGTCACGGGCTTGGGCGGTTGGATGCGTCGACTGAGAAAGACCTCCAGCAGGTCCATCCCAGTCACCCCGTCGTGGACGAGTTGGACGACCTGCTCGACCAACGCCTTGACATGTGCCTTCTCTTCTGGGATCACCCTCAAGGAGGAGGGCTTCTCCACTCGAGCTAGGGAAAAGGGGGGAAGTCCAGTCGACTGCCCGGGGTCGGTTGGTCCTTACAGTAAAACCAGGTCGACTGCCAGCCCCGAACCGAGTCAGGAAGGATCATCGCTGGGAAGGTACTCTTGTTCCTCATTTGGATTCCATGTCCCCCGCACATCTGTATCACGTGCATCCTCTCGTCACTCAGGTTGGCCTTCTTGACCGACTGGGAGCGGCAGGTGAATATGTGTTTGAAGAGACCCCAGTGCAGTCGACAACCCAAGAAATTTTCGCACATTGACACAAAGGCAGCAAGATACACTATGGTGTTTGGAGTAAAGTGGTGGTGTTGAGTCCCGAAGAAGTTCAAAAAGCCACGAAAGAAAGGGTGGGGAGGCAAAGAGAATCTGCGATCAACATGAGTGGCGAGGAGAACGCACTCACCCTCTAGTGGCCGCGGTTCGGTCTCGTTCCCCGGGAGCCGTGCCGATTCGTGGGGGATCATTCCCCCCTCCACCAGGTCGTCGAGGTCGTCCTGGCTGATTGTCGAGCGGATCCAGTCGCCCTAGATCCAGCCCGGCGGTAGGCCAGATCTTGACGAGGATCCACCCCGGCTGGTCCTCTTGCCTTTCGCCTTCGCGGTCGCCTTCTTTGCGCGCTCCAACGCCACCGTCTTCTCCTTTCCCATGGCGACGGGTCGAGTCCGGGCGAGGCTATGACGCCAAGAGCGGAAGCGGGCGCAGCGGAGAAATCTGAGGAAGAAGAAGGAGAATGAGGGCGCACTGTTCAAAAGCCCGGTCCGGTACCTTTTATAAGGACACTTCCGAGTGACTGACTTGTAGGCCCGGACGATCTTATCAAATCTCATAACAGTCGCGCGCGCGATACGTGGCAAAAAAGGTGGCACGGGAATCGAGGCGACCAGCCTAATCCGTTCCGATCACCACGGCCTCACCCGTCTGGTGCGCTTCCCAAAATTCGAATCCCGCGGAATCCGCGAACAGCAGAACAACTTGCCAGACGGAAGACATCCTCCGCATCACCACTCGGGACTCTTCCATAAAAATTCACTCGACAAAAACTAAGAATGGATCAAGGCGACTGAAAAAGAAGTTGGTGTCGTCACCTCAGCTCATTGATCCCGAACAAGATATACTCATAGCAGGAAAAATGAGTCGAAAGTGTTCTCAACTCCTTCCTCACTCAAACCCTGATCCATTCAGGGGCTAATGATGAAGCTATGTACCTAGAGTAGGGTCATGGATCTGTCCAGGATACCCTCCCCAAGGACATCTCTAAAAGAACCAGAAGCATTCGAAGAAAATCACCATCCACTCGACCATGAAGCTATGTTCCACTCATCAGTCTTGAAGACACTCGACCGTATGGACAATCACTCGACTACCAGAAGATCTAGAGCCACTCCACTCTGCAAACGGTCGGGAATGAAGTCATAGCTTTAATGGTCATTATGTATCTTTATTGCAGGCGTTACCAATAACGTCCCCATCTTTATGTACCTTAAACCCTTTGTAACTGAGGGCAAGAGGGGTCTGGCGAACTCTATATAAGCCACCCCCCTCTTCAGGGACAAGGGTTCGCACTTTTTGTAATACAGATGCATATAATCCAGTCGACCGTCTCCGGGCTCCGAGACGTAGGGTTGTTACTTCCTCCGAGAAGGGCCTGAACTCGTAAAACTCCCGAGTACAACTCCTCCATAGCTAAGATCTTGCCTCTACATTCCTACCCCCCATTCTACTATCAGACTTAGAACCACGACAGGGGGCGCGCCCCCCACCCTCGTGGACAGGGTGTGGGACCCCTGGTCTTCATCTTTGGCGAGGATTTTTCATTATTTATTATAAGATATTTCGTGGAGTTTCAGGACTTTTGGAGTTGTGCAGAATAGGCCTCTAATATTTGCTCCTTTTCCAGCCCAGAATTCCAGCTGCCGGCATTCTCCCTCCTTATGTAAACCGTGTAAAATAAGAGAGAATAGCCATAAGTATTTTGACATAATGTGAAATAACAAACCATAATGCAATAAATATCGATATAAAAGCATGATGCAAAATGGACGTATCAGGTATCCAAGTGAAGTAGATGGTCGAGTGGGTTGCACTCCAGGGTGAACTCAGTCGGTTTCTTCTGTTGTATGTTGAATGTTCTTGACTCTAGGGTAGTGACCTTAGGTAGGGCGTCTAGGTCAGGCCCATGACCCTACCCTAGGTTAATGGCATCGTCAGCCATCATCGCCCCCACCACAAACTCCTCTGCCCCTACCAGAAAGCGACGGCGGAAGTGGAATCCCCACCACTTTTGCTTCTGCGCTGGATCCCCAAACTCTGTCTCTTCCATGGCCCAGACCAATGCAGGAGTGGTCATCCCGTTGGGCGTGAGCCTCTCGTCCTCCTCCACCGTGAGGTTTCTGAACACCTCCGTTGCGCGCCTCATCTCCTTCCTGGTGGAAAACCAGGACATGATCTCTCGCGCCCTCTCGAGCTTCTCCTCGTAGCCGCTCGCCAGCTCCACCATGGCGAGTTCCATCCTCATCCTCCAGTCTGCCATCGTCGTCAGATTCGACTCGCTCTCTCTCTCCGGATTGGGTCGTTGGGCGGTGCAGTGGGTGGAGGAAGCCGAAGTGAGATGCGTCGTCCTACCACCGAGTGGGGGGGAGGATTTATTGTCCTCCTCCCGCTCGCATTCATGGCGGTCGTTCGCCTCGGGCTTCCCCCCCCCCCCCCCCGTCCCCTGACGTCGCACCCGATCGTGTACCCAACATGTACCATGTGACACGGGAACAAAATCTTCGATCACCATGAAATTCGCTCGCTGTCTCGTATACCTCTGCTGTCCACCACCCGCCCCGCCTCGTCGAGT
The DNA here is from genome assembly GCA_034509565.1 of Triticum monococcum. NCBI lineage: Eukaryota > Viridiplantae > Streptophyta > Magnoliopsida > Poales > Poaceae > Triticum > Triticum monococcum. The sequence goes on along the minus strand of CM067843.1, from coordinate 547,072,529 downwards.
AACGGTAATCTGTGTATTGTACCTTGAACGAAGAGGAAACCTCTCTGATAACAGAGTAGTCCAGCCGCGAGGAGGCCGGAGATGCAGAGGACCAGCCATCTTCCCTCAGCGGTCCCCCCTCCACCGGAATCTCCTCGACGGCGGGAAGCCCTCCGCCTGATTTGTTGCCTGAAACCCCACAAATCTCCCGAAGGTGAGGGCCCGCTGCAGCGTCGGGGCGAGGACCAAGCACACCGCCTGTAGCCGCCTCGGAGTCGCCCGCAATCGCCGCGAAGTCGCTCATGTCAGTAGGGATACAAATGTTCCGGCCATCAATGTGCATGTTTAGCCTACTCACTTGATTGGACCGAGAGTTGGCTTGATATAAACCCTAAGTTTTTTATTTCGTGCCTACGGGCGGACTGTAACACAAAGGAGCTTTAGTATACAAAATATTTAGTCCAGTTGTAGTATTTTGCCGGGAGAATCGCGCGTAGAAGGCGCGGGCGGACTGTAACACAAAGGAGCTTTAGTATACAAAATATTTAGTCCAGTTGTAGTATTTTGCCAGGAGAATCGCGCGTAGAAGGCGCGGCAGATGGGTGATTCTTCCCAGCATGCTCGTTGGTCAAAGGAGCTCCTGCTCCTCGTGACCTGGTCTCCCATGCCCATCACGCCGTCCCGCGATATGATGCCACATCTCCTGTTTGCTGGCTGTGCACATGGATCAAATCAAAAGCGAACAAGGAGGAAACGGACGGAGAGAGAGACCCCCGTCCACCGATTGGACTTTCCCCGCCGATCCCTATCCAACCGGCAGGAGGGAAAAGATCGATCGTTGCGTCCGGCGCGCTCTGGGACCGGACGGGTTCACCCGTCGGCGCGACGTGTGTGTGTGCCTGGGCTCGCGTGGCGTGGGGGGCGTCGTGTCTGCTCGTTCGTTCCGTATATGTGTGTAGGTCTATTACTTTTGCTGGAGCTGTGCTAATTAAAGTGTAGGAGACACTCCAAGCTCGAGTCGAGTACATGACCCGCACCGATGAAGCGCAGATAAATAAAGCGGGAAAGACCGACGGGTTCTTTACAAAAGGAGCCATACAGCTTGTCATGTACTGGTATGCTGCAATCGTCACCCCTTTACACCCCCCATCCTAAAAGACGACCTTTTCTTTTATCGGGAAACTAAAAAGGGAGCCAACCTCGCCACGTTCTCTCCTTCAACATACATAGCTGGACTCCTAGTTCTATTCGCCTAACCTAAACCATCTCTAGCCAACCATTTACATCTCTGACGATCCATTTTAATTGGTTCTTTTTGCTGTTGAGGCAAATCCATTCTGAGTAGTAAAAAGAGAAAGTATGGGAGAAATCTTTCACTAGTTGGCCACCCATCATAGACCGACTAGTCCACAACGACGACGGCAGCTGGCGGCCTCAGCCGATCCGCCACATTCCGCTAGTCCGGGTGAGTCCAACCGCTTCGCTCCTTTCGCTAAATCTAAAGTAAAGGGAAACCCCGAGCTAAATCCAACGCTAGAATTAAACACGCTCGCCACGGAAAGTACGCACCAGCGAGTGAGCTCCCACCTCCCTCCTTCCCCTCCTCTCTGCTCCCACCACCACCAGGCCACCACCAAACCCTCCGATCCAAACCCTCTCACACCTCGCATGCCGCCGCGCCCCCCGAGGCGGCGGCGCAGCTGACCCCTTCCCACCGCCGCTCCCGGAGCCCGCCGGCATGGGCGGGGTCACGTCCACCATCGCCGCGCGCTTCGCCTTCTTCCCGCCCACGCCGCCCTCCTACACGCTCGTCGCCGACGCCGCCACCGGCCGCCTCCTCATCCCCGAGATCTCCCGGCCCCCCGCGCGCCGCCGGAGGCGGGACGGCGGCGGGGACTCCTCCTCCTCCGCCGCCGCCGCAGCCGAGGAGGAGGACGCCACGGAGGTGGTGCGCCTCCGCACGCGCCGCGGGAACGAGATCGTCGCCGTCTACGTGCGCCACGCGCGGGCCTCCGCCACGCTGCTCTACTCCCACGGCAACGCCGCCGACCTCGGCCAGATGTACGGCCTCTTCGTCGAGCTCAGCCGCCGCCTCCGCGTCAACATTTTCGGGTAATGCTCCCCTCCCCCCGCCTCACTTCGCTTCATTCTTACTTCTTCGAAGCCGGAGTTGCTTGCGGCTGAGAAGGTTTCCATTAGGGGAAACTTCCGGGAGACGTTTGGGAAAGGTGCGTACTGGGTAGTAGTAGGAGGAGTATAAGGATATGCGGTGTGCATTTATTAGTAGTATTAGATTCCGTGTGCCTATTTATGAATGGTTGCTGCAATTTTGCAAAAGGGTTTTTTCTCTATTTTTTCGGAGTAAATTGGCGAAAGATCATCTTATTTAGGTAGTACCACTTCACTGCTGCAGATCCTCTTCGTCTCAAATTTTTGAATTGCACACAAGATAAGGAAAAAGAACCTTGTTGCTAGTATTAGCTGCGGATGAAATTCAGCTGTATTAGCTGCCACGTTTCCCCGTTCCAGTTAGTTACTGTTTAGCACTATGTAATCTGTCCAGCAATGAAAATTATCTTTATATTGCTGTCCAACACGGCGAGACCCTCAATGTATATTTGGTTCTTGCTTTTGGTGTTAAGGGACACACCATATCAGTCCATTAGTTTAGAAAACCTTGACCTCATTTCTAGGATTAGATGGATTTCATAAAACAGGCAGTTGCCTAGTAATGTGCTGTATATGCTACAGAAGAAACTCTGTAACTTAAGTTTAATATAGTTCAGTTCCAGGCTATCTCTTGTTAGTTACTATACCATTATACGGTAAGAATGGGGCCATGGTACTGTACCCGACATTGTGGGGGTGCTAAAGAAATAAGATAATGTATTTTGTGGAGGTAGCTTGGATCTGACACAAGAAACTTTTTGAATGATGAGGAGATGGTATGTTGTATTTCGAGGCATAATTAGTGGGTCTGTCTCTGTCTAGTGGATCACCAATGTACCTGCTGATTGGAATTATGCAGACATGGATCCCAAGACCCCTCCCCCCACACCATCCACACACTCGCTTGATTTATGTTCAAAGTTAGTACCCTACAGAAGAATATGTTTCCCCCCTGACATCCATCTTAATAGACCCCCTACGTGTTGCAGGTATGATTATGCTGGTTATGGGAGGTCTACAGGGAAGGTATGTTTGTGTTTTCTGCTTCATCTTTAACTTACGTGGCAATGCTAATCTTCTATGCAAACATATTTTAATGGACAATTTATTCTTCCATTGAACAGCCCACTGAGTATAATACATATGCAGACATTGAAGCAGCATATAACTGCCTCAAGGAAAAATATGGTGTGCCAGATGAGGATATAATTTTGTATGGACAATCTGTTGGAAGTGGTCCAACCATTGATCTTGCTTCACGGTTGCCAAACTTGCGAGCTGTGGTTCTGCACAGTCCTATTTTATCTGGACTGAGAGTGCTATATCCAGTCAAAAAAACTTTTTGGTTTGACATTTACAAGGTAAATTCGATTTAGCCCCTGCTCCCCAGAGTTGTGGTTGATAAATGGCTGATATATTTTCCTCAATTTTGTAGAATGTCGACAAGATCAGCTTGGTAAATTGTCCTGTTCTTGTCATTCATGTAAGTTCTATTAGTTTACACTACCCTCTTCTTTTTCAATACTGTCTGCTTCTTGCATTGCCTCTCTAGTGGGATAAAGGGATTTGTTTTAGATTTGTAATACCACTGCATTGAGAAGCTGAAGATAAATGGTTCATTTTTAAATGCTCGCCAAGCCAAGTATGTAAAAATTACACAAAAATGAATCAAATGAACAATCAGATGTCGAAGTTGCTGGGGTAATATAACATCTATCACCACAGTTTTTACATCAGAATTTTAGTTATTCAGTAGTCATAACTGAAACAATTATCATACTTATGCCAGGGCACGTCAGACGATGTTGTTGATTGGTCCCACGGAAAGCAGCTATGGGAGCTTTGCAAGGTGAAACAATCACCTTTGTGGCTAAGTGGCGGTGGACACTGCAACCTTGAGCTGTATCCTGACTACATCAGGCACTTGAAGAAGTTTGTGTCGAGCCTTGGCAAAAAGTCGACAAAACCTGACTTGAAAGAATTACCAGCAACGGAAGACACTTCTCGTAAAGACGCAGAATCTGTATCCTCGGACAAACCCCAAGAAGCTGCAAAGTGCCGACAGATCTCGCGGAAGAGCTTAGATAGTAGAGTTGGGAAATCCAAAACAGTGGATGTTCCTGAAAAGCCACGAATGAGCTCAGATGACGTTGACAAGTTTAGGAGGAGAAGATGCTTGGTTTGGTGATCTATGATATGATGTCTGCACTGTTCATGAAGTAGTTTCCGAACACCATGGAATGGGGATCAAGCAACTGTGTCATACTGTATAGCGAGGAACAATGCCGACAGTTCCCGCAGTAGAGGGATAATAGCTGTGTTTAAATGTGGGAGAAGAAGAATCAGGACGCTGGTGAATAAGCTGTTATTTATCAAAGAGGGTACGTCTCAACATGGTAACTTTCTCGGTTAATTAACCTGTATTGCAACCCCTGGTGGCGGTAGGATTTCCATCATGTAAAAGTGTACCGTTATTGTCTGTAATCACGAGGGACAGAGATAGAACATTTGCTGCCACAAGCAACATATTCTAGTCTGGATATGCAAATATAGTGTTCATATGTTTTGTGGAGCTTTCAATTTATTGTGTCGTTCTGCACTTTGTGCCTGTTCGGTTCCTCTCCGCTCCCACGACTGAGATCCCGGTGCAGGCTGCTGCAGCTTTTTACAGAGCAGCTCAAACCGAGCTCCGTGGAGTGGAGAGATTCCAATCAGGGCTTCATGTGTATATTTTTATGTTACTTAGATTCTGGCTGTCTGCAAAATAGGCAAAACTTAAGATTAGGCTAATCCCAATTGGCAAAACCTATGTATTCATATGTGTCACAACCAGTTCAGCACACCACTCCAATTTATACATGTACAGTACAGCCTCTGCTATGGTATTCATCAACAAACAAATATTTACATCACCTCGAAAGGAAAAAAGAATCGTCGTACCGCTCATACGCGGCAAGCAACTCTCACTGGTGATAAAATAAAACTCGGCCGGTCGCAAACACTGATCTAATACTACTACTACTGGCTGGTGTTAGGGGTGGTGTTCCTGCTGTCCCAGGGAGCGTGCACCGTGTTGGGAGAGAAGGGCTCGGCGAAGTCCTTGCCTTTGCATCCACCGTCTTTTTGACCCAGGCAGTCATCCTGGATGGCCCTGAGCACGTCCAGCACCTCCCTGATCGGCGGGCGCATCTCGCCGTTCTGCTGCAGGCACCGGAACGCCAGCTCCGCCACCATGGTCATCATCTTCCTCGCCGCCGGGTCCGACTCGTATCCCAGCTCCACGTCCACCAGCTCCTCCAGCCGGCACTTCTGGATCTTGCTGATGGCCATGCCGGCCAGGTTGATCTCGTTCCTCTGCCGGGTGATGTCCACGGCGGGCTTGGACGAGATGAGCTCCACCAGCACCACGCCGAAGCTGTACACGTCGCTCTTGTCCGTCAGCTGGTAGCACTGGTGGTACTCCGGGTCCACGTACCTGCCATCAACAAAATGATCCGTCAGTTACATGCTCCTGTCTGTGTCTGCACAATATATGCCATGGACAGGAGCGGCGTGGGTGCGTACCCTGGGGTGCCCTGGGGGGCGGTGGAGACGTGGGTGGCGTCGAGCGGGAAGAGGCGGGAGAGGCCGAAGTCGGCGACCTTGACGTGGAAGTCGGTGTCGAGGAGGATGTTGTTGGTCTTGACGTCGCGGTGCACGATGGGCGGCTCGATGGCGTGGAGGTAGGTCAGCGCCGCCGCGGACTCCACGGCGATGCTGAGCCGGAGCGGCCACGGCAGGGCGCGCTCCGCCGCGCGGGGCCCGTGCAGGTGGTCGGCCACCGTGCCGTTCTGGACGAACTCGTAGACCAGGAGCAGCTCGCGGCTCTCCTTGGAGGTGCACCCGTAGAACATGACCAGGTTCGGGTGCCGCAGCCGGGCCAGGATCGCCGCCTCGTTCACGAACTGCTCCACGCGCCGGTAGCTGTTGTTGTACAGCCGCTTCACCGCCACCACCCGCCCGTCCCCCAGGTAACCTGCAACCCATGATCAAGTTCAGGTCTCCACCAACGCAGCAACGTAGGTAGATTGTTGCACAAGTGCATTTCACGTGTTGTAGTACCTTTGTAGACGGTGCCGAAGCCGCCGTCGCCGAGCTCTCTGTTCTCGTTGAAGGAATCGGTGGCCTCCTCGAGCTCCTCGTAGCTGAACCGGTTGCCCATGTCCTGGGAGCTGCCGGACTCCATGTCGCCGCCCCTGGAGCGCGTCGGGGTTCCGCCCGAGCCGCTGTACCTGTACTTGAGGAGCTTCGAAGACGAGTTCACCACCTTCCTCTGCCTTCTCTTGCGAATGAACAGAAAGACCATGACAGCAGCAACAAGCAATGCACTACCGGCCACCACACCTGATTTTTTTTATGAAGATCGAACATATTAACCACTGGCATTGTATCAGCTAGTTGTACAACTCAGGGGAATGTACAGATAGTATCAGGTCGATGCGATGATAAGATTGACACAAATCTCTGTCACTGAAAGAACTAAATCAAAAGGGCAGTTAAACTACAAGTGTCAGCAGAGAGTGCAAGTTCATATTTCACATATGCTGAATCACCGATCAATCGTAGCTGCTGAAATAGCTTAAACAGGTCTTGTGCGGTATCCAAACATTAACAAGGAAAGAAAATAACTGCACGAGTATTGATAAGTGACAGGGGACATATGTATGTGTAGTACCTGCTATAGTGACATTCCTTTTCTTGTTCGAACCTGCATGACAATAACAAACACACAAAAAAGTCAGCAATAAAGTCTCAAAATTACAGGATAATCAAATGATGAGTAATATATTGTTTCCTGTCATTAATTCTGATTGCTTATTGAAAACTATAAAGGCAGGAAAACGCGTATGCTCAAGACAGCTGAAATAGCCATACGAATATCTGACCATTGGTATCAGAGAGTTTGGAAAAAGCATTCAAAGACTACTAGTCTTAAAAGTCTTGGTTTTTATACTTAACAATAAGCTTCAGTATTTTGCATTAGGGGTCAATTTTCCCAGAAAAGAGAGAGGGACTAAATTTTGAGCCACCAACTCACACCATCTGAACTTGTCTAGGTTAGGTTATTAGAAGATAAAAGCAGATGCAGCATCTTTGCATTCATCCTTTCTTTGTTTTGTTGAAGAATTGACATTTTGTGTTCAAGAAATGGTGCATCATGACAGCAAGATGAAAAATACAAGACTTTGTTCACATTTATGAGGGCTTAGTCCTTAAAATCACAATTAACATATGTATAGGCATGCATGACAGATAGTACTCCCTCCTTTCGAAAAAGTTTGTCCCAGGCTTGTCCCTCAAATGAATGTATCTAACACTAACTTGGTGCTAGATACATCCATTTGAGGGACAAGTTTTTTTGAACGGAGGGAGTACTATTTTAGGGGACACTATATATATCTATATGTAGGGTTTCGGCATCAGAAAAGATAAGTGAAGAGTTCATAAAGGCACGCAAAAAATGCATGCTCAAGCCAGTTGAAATCCTGAAAAAATTCCCTCGTAAAAAAGTGAAAATATTGTTTTACCATGACGTTAGAGCATCTGGAAAAGCTTTCAAAATGAAAGACTAATACTACTAGAAAGTCTTGGTTTTTATACTTAACAATGAACTTCAGTGCTTTCGCATTAGGGCTCGATTTATTCCCTACAAGAGGGACTAAAATTTGAGCCACCAACTCACACCTATGGATTTTTGCATTGATCTTTTCTTAGTTTTGTTTAAGAATTAACATTTTTTTTCCAAGAAATGGTGCATCATGACAGCAAAACGAAAATACTATGCCTGTCGAAGAATTAACTTTTTGTTTTCAAGAAATGGTGCATCATGACAGCAAAACTAAAATACTATGACTCTGGATAAAGTTGTAGCAAAGCATACAAGTTTGCATTTTGTGGTGGGCTTTAGTCCTCAGAGTCTTTGTTAACATACTTTACAATGAACTTCAGAGAGTATATATAGGCATGGCAAGTAGTAGTATTTTAGGGGAACATTAAAGATACCTATAGGTAGGGCATCGGCATCAGGAAAGAAATTTGAAGAAGTCATAAAGGCAGGAAAACTGAAAACTACATGCTCAAGACAGCTGAAACACTGAAAAGTTTTCCCTCATATAAAAAATGAAAAATATAATCTGACCATGACGTCTGAAAAAGCATTCAAAATCAAAGACTAATGGCCTGGAAAGTCTTGGGTTTTATACTTCACAATGAACTTCAATGTTTTTGCTTTAGGGCTCGATTTTTAATTCCTTGGAAAAGACGGAGCAAATTTTGAGCCACCAACTCACACTATCTGAAGCAGTCTAGGTTAGGTCTAAAGATAAAAAGCTGAATAACACGCCCCCAAATTGTTCAAATCAGACGTTGATGGTCCAAAGTAATGTTTCTGTAGTCATATGATAGAAGATTTGCACAGATTTTGGAGGTGGCCCAGATCTCAGGTTGCTTCACCTGCCCTGTGTGGATCATGCGGTGTGAACACCAGCGATGCAGGGCAACAACGACCAGCGGTCGAATGAATGTGCCTCCCTTCTTCTGTCTGTTATTACAAAGTGTGAGAGGATGTCGACCCTTCAAGTAAACAGGGCAAAGGCCTGGTGCACATCAACTTTGCGACCGATCACCTACTGAACCATTAATTCGCTGGTTAGCTCTTGCCGGGAAGCTGCCGCAGCAGCCAAGACGGCAGACGGGGCATGAAAAAGTGCTACTGCCACCTCCGATCCATAACAAGTGTCGCAGTTTTGAACTGACCCCGCGGTCGCTGGATGGAGTTGCGCGTAACCGGAGGCGATTTTGGAGCTCGGAGCGACCGGGTCCATGGATGGAGCTGCGTCGCTGTGCATTAATTTCTCTTCCCGGCGTAGCCGTATGGTGAAGCACACGCGATCGACGTGATCTGCTGGACATGGATGTTTCGGAAAGAGCAGTATCTCCTCTCAACGCAACGCAATGACGGTTGGGCCATGGGAAGGGAAATCGGAGGCATCATTGTCGGATGGAAAAAGAAGGTATGGGAGGACGAATGGTACGTACTGATGTGATTTATTAAGCTTCATTTCCTTTCTTTTTCCAGGGAGAGCTTTGGTTCCTTTCACACGCTGATATTTCTCTTTCTTCTACGCTGAAAATTCTAAGTTGCTCAGGTGGCCTATGCACCCGTCAGGTTATGAGTGTGGATGAAGCTAGCGAGTACCATGAGCCTATGATGACTTCAGTTATGGCATGCAAATTACTACTAGTGACTGCCAAGCGAAGCTACCCAGAGTGTCCGGATTGTTGTTGGTTGCGAGTCAAGGACGGGCAGTCACAGAAGTTTGATCGGAGCGGTGGGCTTACCGGGCAATGGCGCGGTGGTGTCGGATATCTTGCTGCAACCGGCGGCGTTGCCCGCCACCAGGGCGCCGTCGGCGCAGAAGCAGCCAAAGAACCCGCCGGTGCGGTTGTAGCCGCACTTGCCGCCGGACTGCTCGCACTGGCCGCACGCGCCGGAGCTCCGGTCCCAGCCCACCTGGAACCCGCCGCGGAGAGCCTTCGCGTACCCGTCCTCCCTCCACCCGGGGTCCTTCGCGTCGGCCGGGAGGGCGTCCTTGAGCACTGGGGCCGTGTAGACTGACCGGCACGCCTGCCACCAGTCCTTGGGCGGGATCTCGCGCTCCGGCAGCACGAAGGACATGGCGGCAGGCTCTTCTCCGGAGCTCCCGCAGGTGACCGGCTTGATGCTCGGCGGCTTGCGCAATGGCTTGGGATTGGGAGGGAAATCGGCTTCCGGCGGGAAGGTGCAGTTGAGGAAGAAGAAGAGGTAGGCGACGGTGGAGGTGGGCAGATGGAACTGCTTCGGGACGGTCACGTTGTGGTCGACCATGGGACAGCTGGTGCCGTCGCCGAGGGCGTCGGCGTCGGCGAGGGAGACGGTGAGGCTGGTGTAGTTGATGCCCGACACCGTGTAGTCGTGGTCCCCGAGGAGGAGGGTGGGCTTGTCGTCGTCGCAGACGATGCCCAGGCCGGGGTAGCCGCAGTACGACGACGACTGCGGCCCGCCGTACGCCGGCACTGCGTCCTCCGTCCCGTTGTAGAGACGGAACGGGTACCGGACAGTGAGATCGCCGCAGGTGGAAGGCTCGAGCTGGCACGTCGGGCGGCCGGCTGGATCGCCATGGGAAGCGTCGGCGAGGAGGACGACGAGCAGGACGATGGCATGGCCGTGGCGGTGGCGGTGGAGGGGAGACATGGCCAGTTTCTCGAATTCTTCTCTGGTTGGCACGAGCTGGGCCGGTTTCTGCGCGGTTGGTTGCCTGCCTCCTGGTTATAAGCCGCGCGCTGAGCATGGCTGGGCGGGGTTCGGGTAAGGGGGTTGGCCGGTTGGGTGGGCGGTGCGGGACGTACGGCACCGTGACAGTTGTGGGACGCCTGTGCTGTGGCAGTTGCGACGGGCCTGCTTGCCTCGGCTGTGTCAAGTCTCCTCCCCGTAGCCGAGTCGCGACTCGACAGTGGTTTTTTTTCGGAAATGTTAACTCCCACACATGTAGGTGTTTACATCTTGCTCACACGCATGGATCCGTGTGTCCGTTCATGAGCGCACGAATTTTGGCATGTTTCTAGTGCCACATAGGACTGGTCTGGTGTGTGGGCGTTCAGCCGGTCGTCCACACGGTCGTTTCACCACATAGGAGGGGCTGGTGTGTGGGCGTACAGCAGTTCGCCCACACGCCACTTTACACGCACACACAAGGGCTAGTGTGTGGGTATTTGCCATCTCGCCCACACGCCCGTCTCCTTTTCACATCCAAACTGCTAGTTGCCATGTGTTTTGCAGTGCACATGGCAACTGCCCCTAGTGTGCTTTATAAGCAGGTGGCAACTCTCTTTTTTTACCCGAGTTTGCCATGTGTTTTGCAGGGTACACGGCGACTGCCTAGTGCGCACGTAAGCAGATGGCAACTCTTTTTTACCGAGTTGCCATATGTTTTTACATGGTACATGACAACTGTCCTAACGTGTATGTACATGGCAACTGGCCTAACGTGCACGTAAGCAGATGACAATTCTTCCTTTTTACATGGCAACTGCCCTAACATGCTTGTGAGCACATGACAACTCTCTCAACTGCCTAGCGTTAATATGTGGCAACTCCTAAAGTTATGAAATCATGACAACTATATTAGATCAGACCATACATGGTAACTGCAGTTGAGCAACCATGGCAACTGCAGTTGTCCGACATGGCAACCTTAGTTCAGCGACATGTCAACTACAATTAAACGAACATGGACGAGGGTCTGGACCATGGCAACTCCGGGCGCGCGGTGACCGTCATGCGTGGCGTGCGGGACCAGAAGGTACGAGGCCTGACATACGGGCGTGTGGACGTTATCAACTTCGCCCACACGCACGCGTGTGTGAGGGATCGAGAGGGAAAAAAGAGGCGTGTGGACGGTAGTTGTTTTGCCCACACGTAAATGTGTGGGCTGTTCCTTTTATACACCACACAAAATGTTGGGCGAACTTCCTAACGCCCATATGTGTGGCACTTATCAACGTCCTTTCTTTTTTGTTGCCGGACCAAGGAAATACGCTCGTGGCCTATATGATATAGTTTGGCGTTTTACCTAGAAAGATTTGGTTGTCTTTCCGAACGATTCTGCAACTGCACGACTATGATGGTGGTTATGCACACTCTCTCTTCGGCCACGTGGACATCCCAACGGTTCCTCTGACCTTTCCATTTTTTCTTCTCACACGCTATGCAACGCTGTCATAATTATGAAAATCTTCGAAATTCAAATGATCCATAAACCATTCTAGGTACAAGAAAAATCTCAGATGGTTCTAATAAACTTCCAAAGTGAAATCTTCAGTCGACTTTCGAATTGATTCGATGTAACCGACAAGTGCTAGATGCCTCTACTCTTTCTTTCAACCCTAGCCACCTCCAAAAGCCTCGTGGTAAATGGTGACGACACAAGCTCTACCTAGTCTTTGAACTTATGGTGGATGACATCAATGGGGCTCTCATCATCCTCCCATTGTGGTGGCTTACCAATGACGGTGATGGCACGGTAGCCAGGGCGGCGCCCTTGTCTGGTGATTGACGAATTGTCATATTCGCCTTTGTAGGCGGTGCTCATGGACAATGTCGTTCTTCTTGACCGTAAGGTGGGCGAGTTGATGGAAGGAGATGGATGGGCTCATAGGTATAGTCTAGAGGTTTTTTGGGTCCAGCCCATGGTGATCTCTAGGATGATGGTTCCACGAAAAATGGATGTGATGCGGCTACTACGTGTGGGAAGATGTGGACCAAGCGAAAGTGCGTCGTGACGACGAACTCTGATGACAGTGACACTCGCGAACATCACGTCCCTCACTGGAGACATCATTGTGCTTATTCTTCCTCTTTGAACCTGACTAAAAACCCTCGCCCGACTCGTCAAATCAGGTGGCGGCACCGCTTCGGTGTCATAGTATTTTTGAAGATCCACCGCCAAAGCCCATGACGCTTCTTGGAAAGACGTCGCACCCATGCCTCATGGAGCCAAGCTAAGTCCAATGCCCATCAGGTCTAGTGTCTGGTTGCCTATCTAATGATTAATACCCTAAAGAGACGACAACTGGTTTGGCTGTGTGCTTGCATTAGTGAAGAGTCACTACTACAAAAGCAACCATTAGTAGTCGACCATTTGTGACCGGCTACCAACGAGCCATCAGTGGTACGAACACCGCTGACGAGCAGAAAATTCGGCGGTTAGTGGTGACTTCAATAGAAGTTTGAGATTCGAGATAGGTCAAACATTGTTACCACAAATTGGCTCGTCGGGCCTAATTTTGATTTGCCAATGCCAAATTTCGCCAGCACTAAATGACCCAAAAGATCAACCACAACCATGAAAGAGAAACCGCAATCATAGTTCAAACCGAATCTTGCCCCCCTCCCCCCTCTTCCCATCGGGATACACCTTGACTTTAGTGGTTGACATGGTTGTCTTGTAGCAAGTGGGCCCACATGTTAGTCGCCACTGGTCGCAACCTAGTATGACCCTCATGAAGCTCTGCCACTGGTCGCAACCTAGTATGACCCTCATGAAGCTCTGCCACTGGTCGCAACCTAGTATGACCCTCATGAAGCTCTGCCACTGGTTGCAACTCCTTCTCCTCCTCTCCCCCACGCCGTCATCGAGGAGCCCCTGCTCCTGTTCAACCTCCTCTTTGAAGCTCCCCTCATTTCCTCCTCATACCTCACCACCCGCGACGTGCCCACCCGTCGCATCCAGTCCTAGAGCCGCATGGCCCTGCAACCAGATGTATCATCATCGCTAAAGTCGGAACTGGATGAGACGGAGAAGATGGAGATATTGCGGAGGTGTCTGGCTTCCTCCCGCTGTGGGCGCGCTCTCTGGTGCCGCGGCATGGATTTCTCAGGATTCTAGTTGGTCAACGACTTGGTTGGAGAAAAAAAAAGTCCTCCGTGGACCAAGACAAATTTCAGCAATGGCTAAGAAATTGCATATCCGAAAAAAAAAACAAAGGAATGTCCGCGGAATGGTTAAGCTGGCGTCCAATTTTCCTATTTGTCATTCGAGTAATAGAAATGTGTTCCTCGCCAGATACAAGAAGAGTAAAACAGAACGCGTTTGCAGTACTTCACATGAAGCAATGACATCCAAATTGGGGTGGGTTTTGGTCTCGCCTACGAGTTAGAATTGGCTGGGCTTCCGCTCATGTACTATTAACCTGAACGATTACCATGCCACAGGAAAAAAAACTCGACATTTATATGCAACAAGTTGGTGTAAGTTGCAGGCTCTCTCGCCCCATCCAAAAGAAAAAGGTTGCAGGCTCTCTCACACCTGGAAGTCAAACTGACGAAACTGAAGGCTTAGATTTATGTGGTCTGACAGGCTTTGTTTACAGCGATAAGAAATGTTTAGGCTCTGCACTCGACCCTCTACTTGGTGAGAAAGCATGTGTGTGAGGTATTTCTCCAAGAGACGATGAAATTAAGGATTTGTCCGTTAGTGGAAAGAAAGCACCGAGTGCCTGAGATACAACTATAGGGCAGCTACAGAGCAGCTAGAAAAACGCAACTTCTGCAAAGGAAAAGCTTCAGATTCAGAGAACTTACGGGATTTACTGCAAGTATTATCGGAGTGTACTAGGCCGTCAGGGCACAAGCAGCCGATGAAATCGCCGGTCCGACTGTAACCGCACCGTCCCTTGGAATTGGATCCCTCGCACTGGATACATGCCGGGTCCTTCGCGCTCTCGTTCCATCCCAGCTGGAACTCCTGACGAAGAAGACTGGCATATCCACTCCCGTTTGTCCATCCAGGGTCAGTAAGGTTGATCTCGCCGTATTTGTGCACAGGCAATTGTATGATTTGGCTGCACGCTTGCACCCAGTTGCCTTGTGGCACTGCATCATCCGGAAGCACGAACGATAGCCCAGGACCAGGACCATCTTCAAAGCTTTGGCAGCTGATCGGGTAGATGCTACTCGGTTGGTAGAAGGTAAAGTTGAAGTTGCAGCCGATGAAGAAGATAAGGTAATCGACCGCGCTGTCAGGAAAGTACAGCAGCGATCCCCCTTGAAAAGTGATGTTGCGGCCGATTCTTGGTCTCGGGCAGGGGTTGCGGTCGTCGTCGACGTTCGGGTCGGCTAGAGAGACGGTTGCGAGCGCGCCGTCGATGCTCTTGACCGTGTAGTTGGCGGTGCCGTTGAGCTGCAGGATGGGTTTGTCGTCGTCGCAGACGATCCCCAGGCCAGGGTATCCGCAGTAGGAGTTGTCGTTGCCCTTGATATCTTTTGTCTTCCCGACGAGATAGAACGGGTAGCTGATCCTCACGTCCCCGCATGTGTAAGTTTGATTCAGGCACATGGAGGGGTCGTAAGCCCCATCATCCGATGAATCGCCATGGGAGGCGGCGACCCAGAGGAGGAGAAGCAGCAGCAGCCGGTGGCATATCAAGAGAGGCATGGCTATGGGCTAATGGAGTTAGGCGAACGAGGGCCTCTTTTTTCTTCCCTCTGGTTTGGTGGCTGTCTGCACCGGGCCGTTTGTTTCTTGCCGCTGCTCCTCCTCTGCGTTTATAAAGTGGCGGAGGCCTTGCAAGTTTCTCCGGCGGCTGGCTGGCTTGGAAGGCCTCTCTTGCTCAAACCTTTGACCAGTCCGGTCTCGCGCACACATAACGCGAGTGTGCCACGCAAGTCGTCTGCTGTACTGCTACCTCCCGTCGTTGTTCCGTGGAGACTGGTGTGGTATACTTTATTGGCCCAGCCGCGTCGAAGAAAGGCTTCTAGCTAGTCGCCGATGTACACTTTTGTCTTCCACAGCAGGTTTTTAAAATTTGGGAATCGCTAAGTTCTCTTAATAGTCTCTGTAAAAACAGTGCACCTGCTGTTGGTGGTGATCCAAGCTGGATCCCTCCCAGCTACAAAAAGAACAGCACATCTAGACGTACCGTATCTAGATGTATTTAGATGTGCCGTAGCCAAACCCAAGAAAGAATAAGGACCACGTCAATTCTTTTCCGAAGACCTATTGTTGATGAAGGTACTACGTGTTTGTCTAACATAAGAGCATCTCTAACCGCCCCTTCAGACCACTTTCTTTGCACCCGCGATGTAAAAGGGCAAAAAACGGCCCGGCCGTACCCCCGAAGCCCTCTCAAGACCTCAAATTAGCGCCGGCAAACCCAGCCCAAACACAGCGCGCTGGCCGCTCTTGAGGGTGTCGGCGGAAGCAACAACCAATCATATTCTCCCACTCGTCCTTTTTTCTAGCCCATCCAATCACTTTTTGCCCGGCGATTGTTTCGGGGGCACCAACGATTGGAAAAAACACACTCGCATTTCATCCGGTGAAAATATTTTGCCTCTGAGGACGTGCTATTTTTAGTCCGGCGATTGTCCTGGGGGCTCCAATGGCTGGAGATGCTCTAACCCGGAAAACTCAGAGAAGAAAAAGAAGAAAAGCTCCACAGGAGGCAGCGGTCCGCCTGATGATAATGAACCCGCAGTCACGAGCTGGCGCGCTTCCATACGAAGGAGTACTAGGGAACAAGGGGCGTGGAAAAGGTCGGGAACCGTCCTTGTCCACTGACGAAATGGCGAGCGAATATTACTGCTTCTCACGCGCTATTCTGTTTTCGAAACCGACGGACGCGCTCTCGGTTTCGTTTTTCAGGCAAGCGCTCCTGAAATGGATTTCCGATTAAATCAGGTTGGCGTTTGCGACGGGCAAGCGGCAGCAACGCGCGTGCACACACACCGGAGAGGGGCGGGACAGGAGGTTACGAGTTGCAAATCGCCAAGCAACTGCTTGCTCTAGATAAGAAAGCGCCAAAACGGCATGTCTAATTACTCGTCATTCTTGTCTACTCTAGATGAACATGCGTGGGCTCACACAACGGAGTTGGGTCTGGCTTCCGGCGAAACGGCAACTGGCAAGCGAGACATGCTACCATCGGCAGTTTTGTTTTCAAACGGCAATGAAATTGAAGGACCGGTTGTGAAGGACTTTACCTGATGATGGAGGGTTTGGATTGCTCTTGCAGATCCCGCCGGAGCACAAGCAAGAAAGGAATTCCTTCTTCTCGCTGTAGGCGCAGCGTCCATAAGATTTCTCGCACAGCTCGCATTGCCGATCCTTGCTCTGCTTCCATTCCAACTCGAAGCCCTGCCCAAGCACGACGCCATATTCCCTCGGCAACACGACCGGACCACTTCTCACAGCATCTTTCTGGAGTACCGGCGCGATGACCTTCTGCTTGCAGTACTCAGCCAGTTTGTAGTCTCGAGAAACGTTGTCTTCTTTAGAGGTGAAGACGAAGGAAACACCGTCTCCACTGCCTGGAGGCGGAGTGAACCCTTTGCAGCCGATCTGGAACTTTTCTAGCGGAGAATCAGGAGGCAGGTGATCGCCCTCTGTGGAGTAGCAGCCGAAGAAGAAGGTGAGCTCCTCCAAGAAGCCGGTGTAGTTCAGCAACTCCGGGTCGAATGTCACGTTGTGGCTGACTGTGGGGCACTTGCTGCCGCTAATAAGGGCTTCAGTGTCACTGAGAATTATGGTGTACTTGTCGTAGAAGATGTTATGAACGGTGTAGTTGTGTAACTTGTCTTGGCCGAGTTGAAGGATTGGGATCGCGGCCTCCCCCTCGCCTTGGCAGAAGATCTTCAAATCGGTGTAGCCGCATGAGTAGGGTGTGTAATCAGGGGTTGCTCCAGTGGCGTTTGACAGATAGAATGGATATGTGATGTCAACGCTGCCACACCTGAACGACTCCGAGCAAATGGAATCATCGTAGGTGCTAGACGGCGGAAGAGGGGAGCCATGGGAGGCGAGGAAGACATGGACGGCGAGGAAGAGGAGGACGAGCGAGTGTGGTGGTAGGTGAGCCATTGGCGAGAGGAGGAAGACGAATCTGGCTGGCTGTTTTCTGCTCGGTCCTGCACGCCACTGGCTCCGGCGAGCGACGCCGTATTTAAATCGCGGGCGCGACCGGGTCTGGTGGAAATTTTGCTTGGTTGGTGTGCCGCTAGGACTAGCGTGGAGCTGATTCGCGGAAGACCGAAGCAAAGTCGGTCTCCTCGTCTTGGGTCACTTTGCTGTTGAGAGAAAAGCCAAAATGAATGAATGGATCATGATGGGCTGCCTCCCGCGTCATGCCATGGCTTCACTAGTTGACTTGACCTCCAACCCCAACGTAGTACCACTTGAGTATGATATTTTTTATGTGCCTTTCTGCACAAGGCATTTTTGCTACCTACTGAAAACGCGTCAAGCATGCGTTATTACATTCTCGGATATACTCTCTCCATTTTTATATGCTCTGCTTATTAGCCTTGGCCTAGGTCAAATTTTATAAAGTTTAACCAAGTTCATCGTAAAAAATCTAAACTTTCACATTAACCAATATATATTGTATGAAAATATATTGGATGATGATTCTGCTGGTGTTGATTTGGTGTTGTGGAATTAATATTGTTCTTTGTATAAACTTGATAAAAGTTTAGAAAGTTTGACTTGAGACATAGCTGACAAGAGACGTAAATATAAACGGAGGGAGTACTATGGTGCACTGCTATGCACACGGTTTCTAGACCACGATGCAATCAAGACGTCTATGCATGGCAACTCAGCGCTAGATGGGCCATCGTGCAATGGTCATACATACCAACTCATCATGTGCACAACAATTTTGTATACCATGAGTACACCATTCTCTTTTTTGTACTTTGGGATGATACTGAGTACTGTATTTCGATTGCCTCATTATTTTGTTTTTTTACGAAAGCCTCATTAATTTGGGTTTCATTCATTGGATGAAAAAAAATCCCTCAATCCAAGTAGACAGCAAAACTAATTGACCAAAAAAGCCAGCTGATCGTCCCCATCTCCCATGGCGATGGCGACACACTATCACGTCCCGTCCTCCCGAGTTGTTGGCAGCATGTTGTCCTTGCACAAACCCATGTTGGCCGCCTCCCCACCATTGGTTTAAGGGAGGGGTGGTCGTGCTGGTGGGAGCCACTCCCCTGCCACTGATTCTGCGGATGTCGCCATAGGCAGACCATAACCCCGATCCCGACCAACATGTCGTAGGTGATCACGTCCCCGACATCCTTTCACGTGCTTATGTCTGCCTCCCCTTGTAAATGTAGGACGGCGAGGGTAAGTCCACTGCCCCTCCATATCGGGGCCGGTAGGTAGCTGGCGCTGCACTGGCCGCCGTTTTCGCAGCGCACGACTCGGGATGGAGCAAAAGCGGTTCGCGCCATCGGGAATAAGGACATGAGGATCTACAAGGCTATGTTCGTGAGCCACTGCCGCACATGGCATGGTAGTACCAAGGTCGCAGAATGGGGGACCCCATCCAGATGCTCGACCCGGATGACATTGCAGAAGGTGGTGGGTCGTCCCTGCCAGTAGCTAGGGGTGCAACCCAATCTGGCCCTTAGGGGCGCAGATCCAACTCTGATCATTAGCAATATCATAAAGTGATGGCCCTCGTAGCGTTGCCACAGTGCGGATGCATGCTCAGTCCAGTGGAGCAGCCCTGTCTAAGGTTCGATCCCGCCGATTTAGGTGATGGTGGCTCAAGGACAAGATCATTGAAAACAAAATATGTATGAGAAAGTTATGACATTTTTGTGTTGGCCGTTCTAGTTCTCTAGAACCTTAGGACGGATTTTGGCTAGGACTCCAGGCGAGTCCAGAAACTTATGGACATCGCCGGAACTTCAGTCCTCCGAAGCCTTTAGAATGCATATAGACACCTCGATAGGCATAAATTTGGGGCCCTTATTATGTCTTCCTTGGGGGGGGGGGGGGTGATGTGAAATTTCGCCCATTGTTTTTAGCTATAAGTGAGAGAAACAACTTATGGATCTAGGTGTCATTTATCGATCTCCTCCTTTCTTCCTCTTCTCTCCAATCAACCCATTGCATGATCTACATAGTGTGAGGTTAGATCATAAGTTTCTTTTTGTGGAAGCACATCCATTGCCCTTGGTGTTTTTATGATCTATGGTGTTAAATGGAGTACTCCTTCCATTCCTTTATATAAGGTGTATTTTTTTGGGCGCGGTGACCAAGGAACAAAATTGAGGAGAATTTTGGACGAAAATACCCTTAGCTAATTAGGTAGTTAGCAGGTTAATTAGCGACAACTAAATAACCATCGGCCTAATAAAATGCAACTAAATATCGCTGCACTAGAATAAAATCAATCAGTGGGATGCCGAGAGAGAGATGTGAGTGCATGCAATCAGGGAGAGAGATTATTTTTTACTACCTTTCTATTGGGAACTACGTAGTACTTTTTATCTAAGGGATGTAATGGATGGCGGAAGGGTGCGCATGGAAAACTGCAAGGAAAAGAGAAATACACCTTACAATGTGAAATTTTTGGAAAAAAACTAATACACCTTGTATAAAGGAAGGGAAGGACCGAAGGAGTAATATTTATTCTAAGTGGTGACCACCTTAGGTGCCACAAGAGACAATTTAGGAAGATGGTTTGACCCCTCTTTTCTCCAAGGACAAGTGTCAACAAGATTAAGAGCATTTCGTAGCCTTTAGTGTCTTAGATAACATTGAGTCCTTAGGTATGTCGATACTATGCAAAAGAGGATACTGGTTTTCTAGTAAGGTGAAATTTTTGTTGCAAAGTGCTTAGAGATCAGACTCCGCCACTCAAAAGTCACATATTTCCTTTGCCTAACTCTCTCCATTCTTCATTTGTTCGGACCCTCCAACCACTTCTCACCAGGAGCCTTTGGCTCCTTTAGAGAGTTAATTCCTTTGTTCTGTGGGCCAGTCAGACCCCCAACCACTTTTTATCTAGATCATTCGAAGAAGTGAAAAACGAGTTATATATGTCATTCGAAACCTTCGAACCACCGCTGGACGAATCCTCTGAACAACATCCAATAATTGTTTCCTTTGTTTCGTTTCCATTCATAGCCTCTTGGGACATTCCGCTCGGACACTCCGGGCCTATGTAAAGATGACACTTTTAGTTATTTTTGGTACCTCCGGGGTGAAATTGAAACCCGTGAGTTGTGCAAAAATTCGATGGTCACATTTCTGGGTCCAGCCTATATGCACTACCACCACCCACCCCATCATCCCACTCAGCATCTACCAAGTCTCGTTTTGAATTTGAAAGGGCATTCTACATCAACCCTAATGCTATTTTTTGATATTTTCTCTTTGTTTCCCAAGCTTATATTTAAAATAACCAACCCCCCAAACCTATGGATTCATTCAATGAAGTTTGAGTGTGGAGGAGATTACCTTTTGAAGAACAAGATGGGTATTCATCACCAAGCAACCTCTTCTTGTTATTTTCAGCGGGTTTACGCTTCTTAGATCGACCAAGAGTGCTTGGGGGCCTTGAAGGTGTGAAGGAACCAATAAGTTTGTGAAGGCCAGAGATTGCTCGCTTTGTGTGAAGATCAACCATGGAGTGAGAATTTGATCTTAGTGGTATCAAGCTATGCTGGAATAGGTGCACAAACACTAAGTGTGCTTTTTATGAGTGATGTTGCCAATGCTTTGACATGTGTTGAACCAAGTCTTAGGAGTTTGTGTCTGAATCTCCATCAACAAGGAGTAGGATAATGCCAATTATCCAATCCTCGGGGGAGGGGGGTAATCAGTGTTTGGGGGCATGATTAGTGTTTTCAATCCCTTTCGTGAATCCCTTTACATTCTTGCAAGTTCAACTTCTGCTCTTTACTCTTTTTGGACTTGCATGTGTAGGATGTTCTAGGAAACTACAACCTTCGTCTGGAATTAACTGGCTGAAATGAGTGTATCTAGACGCGTTTCAGTGTGTAGATGCACTCATTTCAGTGGCAGTTAATTATGGACGGCGGGAGTGCTAGCTAATCTTAAAATCTATCACCAACTTTAAAATTGATTCACTTAGCTTTGCACTCATTGCATGTGTAATGATTCTAGTGAGAGTCTGAGAGCTTGTTTCACTTGGAGGACACCACCTCCCAGATGTTTATGTAGTATTGGTTTGATGATCTCTTTGTGAAGCTTGTGGAGAAGCCCAAGTTGTTTGTTAAGCCGATGTGGAGCTTGTTAGCTATCCATAGTGGATCGAATAGTAATCCCTAGAGAGGAGAGTGAACTAAGAGAGGGTCAAACCGCGGACACCTCGATGAAGGCTGGAATATTAGTGGATATTTGAATCCTAGGAAATACATCAGTTGTCTCTTTCCCCCACTTCCAGTCTGAAGGAAATATGCCCTAGAGGCAATAATAAAGTTATTATTTATTTCCTTATATCATGATAAATGTTTATTATTCATGCTAGAATTGTATTAACCGGAAACATAATACATGTGTGAATACATAGACAAACAGAGTGTCACTAGTATGCCTCTACTTGACTAGCTCGTTAATCAAAGATGGTTATGTTTCCTAACCATGAACAAAGAGTTGTTATTTGATTAACGAGGTCACATCATTAGTAGAATGATCTGATTGACATGACCCATTCCATTAGCTTAGCACCCGATCGTTTAGTATGTTGCTATTGCTTTCTTCATGACTTATACATGTTCCTATAACTATGAGATTATGCAACTCCCGTTTACCGGAGGAACACTTTGGGTACTACCAAACGTCACAACGTAACTGGGTGATTATAAAGGAGTATTACAGGTGTCTCCAATGGTAGATGTTGGGTTGGCGTATTTCGAGATTAGGGTTTGTCACTCCGATTGTCGGAGAGGTATCTCTGGGCCCTCTCGGTAATGCACATCACATAAGCCTTGCAAGCACTGCAACTAATGAGTTAGTTGTGAGATGATGTATTACGGAACGAGTAAAGAGACTTGCCAGTAACGAGATTGAACTAGGTATTGGATACCGACGATCGAATCTCGGGCAAGTAACATACCGATGACAAAGGGAACAACGTATGTTGTTATGCGGTCTGACCGATAAAGATCTTCGTAGAATATGTAGGAGCCAATATGGGCATCCAGGTCCCGCTATTGGTTATTGACTGGAGACGTGTCTCGATCATGTCTACATTGTTCTCGAACCGTAGGGTCCGCACGCTTAAGGTTTCGATGACAGTTATATTATGAGTTTATGCATTTTGATGTACCGAAGGTTGTTCGGAGTCCCGGATGAGATCACGGACATGACGAGGAGTCTCGAAATGGTCGAGACGTAAAGATTGATATATTGGAAGCCTATGTTTGGACATAGAAAGTGTTCCGGGTGAAATCGGGATTTTACCGGAATACCGGGAGGGTTACCGGAACCCCCCGGGAGACTAATGGGCCTATTGGGCCTTAGTGGAAAAAGAGAAAAGGGACAAGCCCAAGCTGGCCGGCGCCCCCCCCCTTTCCCCAAGTCCTAGTAGGACTAGGAGAAAGGGGCCGGCCCCCCTCTTTCTCCTTTTCCCCCCGGGAGTCCTAATAGGATTAGGATTGGGGGGAGGAGTCCTACTCCCGGTGGGAGTAGGACTCCCCTGCGCCTCCTCTCCCTGGCCGGCCGGCTCCCCCTCCTCCAACCTTTATATACGGGGGCAGGGGGCACCCCAAGACACACAAGTTGATCATTGAGATCGTTCCTTAGCCGTGTGCGGTGCCCCTGCCACCAAATTCCACCTCGATCATACCGTTGTAGTGCTAACGGAACTCCTCCCCGAAGCTTTGCTGGATCGGAGCTCGGGGATCGTCATCGAGCTGAATGTGTGCTAAGAACTCGGAGGTGCCGGAGTAACGGTGCTTGGATCGGTCGGATCGAAAGAAGACGTACGACTACTTCCACTACGTTGTGTGATCGCTTCCGCAGTCGGTCTGCGTTGGTACGTAGACAATACTCTCCCCTCTCGTTACTGTGCATCACCATGATCTTGCGTGTGCGTAGGAAAATTTTCGAAATTACTGCGTTCCCCAACACAGTCTACAATATGAATATTACACCTTGTTTCATTAAAACACTCAAGGGGCTATACGATATATCATGTGTAGAAGTAGGCCAATCATACTTGCTACTATTGATATATCTTGTGTAAAGTTTGAACTTTTTGCTTGCTTTTGTTAAAGCAAAACTTGTCTGGACATGGGTTATTGGTGCGCTTACTTGAGCCTATCATCTCTATAGACTCTGTTTGAAAATAACCAGGCTACTTTATTTCCATCTTAGAAATTAAGTTGAATTCGCACTTGCTATAAAATGGGTATTCACTCCCTCTAGGCAACATCTAGATCCTTTTAGATTGGTTGTCCCATTCCAAAGGTTTAGAGTGATCCATCCACTCAACCTTAACTATCTCAACCTGAGTACAAACCTCTGGCTTAATAATTGCCATTAGGTGCACGATTATCAACATTATGTTTAAAACTTGTATAGTGGTCTCCTTCACTTGTATCCTAGTACTACTCTTATGACCTCTGTAATGATCATAACACTCCCACGATAGGTGTTTGTACACATTAAATATAATAAATATAGATATTATTTAACGAATCTCCCTTCCTATCTAGTATACCATCTTGGTAAGTCCTTAGGCAATAACCAGTGTGGATTGCATCGGTTGTGTGAGTGCTAGATCTTTGAGTGAAAATATTGATCAACCTTGGTTGAGACTCGCGAGTAAGACGCCCATGAGCATTGTTCACCTCCTTAGAGGCTTCATCGTGGGTGCCCTCTTGGCCAAATGCCCTGCCATGATGTTTTGTGGATCCTTAGGGTGAAAGCCAAAATATATAGTTTATGCAGGAGTGGGCTGTAACAACATCATCGCCACTTCCTGCTTGGAGGCACTGCCTTAAGAGATCTTGACCTAGTCAGTCGAGCTTCTATTGTAAGAGATGTCGTACTAGTAATGACGATGGAGGAGTTAACCCCAGGCAGTGTGGCGAGAAAAAGCAGCCGCGACGTCTCTACAAACTGCCATGATTTGGTGGGGGTGTCAGCTTTGGCTGCTTAGGTGGTCTTATGGCCAACATAGAAGCCAAAGCGGTGGTTTCAAAAGTTGTCGATGTGTTATAAGGTCTTGGCACTGGTTGTTTGGAAGGTAGAGTTGTCAATTCGACTAGTGAGCGACTTCAATGCAAATGTGCAAGTGAGGTCAAAGAATCCATAAACCATTATCTTGTTGTAGAGTGCCGACATTGGTCTCTTTTTGGCAGAGCGTCAGTTTGAATGGTATGTGTTTTTGGTACATGTGTGCGTGTGGCGAGGACAATCACCTACACTAACACGACTCCAAATTTTTTTTTGGGTTAATCACAGGAAGTCATGCCAAAAAAGTGGTTAGGTGAACCTTAACTTTAGTTTGTCTTATAATTCCAATGACATGGTTGTTTCTTGTTAAGTGAACTTTGGTGCCATGCCAAGGGAAGCCAGCAATCCTTGAGCTCATGAACAAACAAAGTTTGTCCATACAAGCTCTAAGTGCATCACATGCTTTCAACACGTGTTTCTTATCTTTGATGTGGCGACCACCGTCATGGACGTACAATGAGACAATGTGGCATACCATTAGAAGCTCCTTGAAGTAGAATTTCCGTCCCAACATACCTTGCACCACTTGGAGGTGTGTATCAAAATTATTGGGAAATTTGGTGGAAGAGTGCAGACTGTTAAATGCCACGTGAGAATTCAAGAAGTTGTTAAATAACTCTCCAAGTTCATTGCTTATTCCCACTAATGAAGCCATGCAACTATTGAGTCGTTTTCGACTCTTTTCACGACTAGCTAAGGGGTGGTGGGGAAGTTTGTCCGTGGTTATAAAACCCCCTTCTATCCCTCCTTTTGGAATAACTCCATACTCCATCCTTTTAGAAACCTTTTTGTCAAAGCCATTTAGCTACAACCTTATGCATCAAGACCACAGAAGATTCTTAACACCATTACTCTCGTTAGTTACCTAGATTTGCAAGAGGAAGCCTCCAGTTTACCATAATTCATGCTTTATGATCCCGACTATTTTATGTGGGTTAGTTCTAGTTTGTGGTTTTGCGTCGGACAATGGGTCGAAGTTGTTGCAACTTTGGGTCATTTCACCCATCGTATTGGTCGCATCCCACATTAGAAATCTTGTAACTAGTCACCATGTTCTATTCGATCCTACACAGTGAAGATTGGGCTACCTTTGGGGCATGAACTCCTCCATTGGGTCCGGTGCCCATCTATATGTGCGTATACGTGTGCTGCGAAGGTACGAAGCCGGAGCGGCAGTTCCGAAAATATAAAACCTTCATCTGTATAGAGTGACAACTCTTGTCACTAGGGTGGAAAAATCGGCAGCTCGGTAGGGACGTGGCCTCAAAGTTGATGTCCGTGCAAGATGTATCGGTTTTGAAAAGGAAAAAAAACTTATCTATTTGGTCAATCCATGTCGTTGTTAATCAAAAGATCCACGGGTTGCTGAAGGAAACATTCTCTTGTATAGATAGGGTGACAATAGTGCCAAACTTTTAGTCAGATTATGTAATTTTATTGCTCCTTGTGTTATTTGTATTGCCATGATATTTGATAAATAGATCGGAAGTTTTTCCGCCAAAAAAAGTAATGCAATAGAAGCAACAACCTTATGGTGCAAAAATAGAGAAACCTAATGCAGAGCGTTGGATCTCGGATGGATGTTCCAGATTTTCTGGGTGGGGGCTGGTGGAGGGACCTGTTCTGAGTTTAGGTGTTAGCCAATGGGTTTTCAAAAAAAATGAACAGAGGCCTCACCATCACCAGCTAGGTACAGGCAATCCGAAGCATCCATCCGAAATCCAACGGCCGTTCAGCTTTTTAAAACGTATTTTCGCACAGTGAGGTTAGCTTCTCTCCCCCATACTATGATTTTGGAGGATGGAAGTTGCAAAACTTATTTCGTTGACAGCGGGGTGCAACCTAACTGGTAGTCCTACTGTAGTAGCAGCAGTAGCCCAGTAGGTACGAGACGCTGATGTCCGTCGTCTGTTGATGCGTGGTCACTGCCCAAGGTACAACTACAATTATACAGTCGTACTACTGCACAGCGACACGCGCCACATTACCGGCGCACGCGATGTCAGTGCGAAGTATGAACGCGAGAAAAACCCTCGAGGATGCCGGCACCAACCAAACCAAACTTTCCAAATTGGCCGCAGAAGATCGAAAGACGGGAGGCAATCCTGGCCAACCGTCCCACGCAACGCAACGCAACTCCTCGATCGTCCACGGAAGTCGGGGCGAAGCGTAAGAAGCAACCGGCGAGGGATCAATTCCACGCGGAGCAGTCACCGGTCACCACTGGGCTGAGCTATCGACGTCTATCTGCGAACAGGGCCCCTCTCTCCAGCTACCGTCGGGTTGTGAACCCAGCCTCGGGAGTCGCCTGTCAGGTCGTGTGTCTGTGTGTATGACTGACACTGCAGCCTCCGTCGCTGCAACTTGTGGACTTGAACGCTTGTTGCTGTTCTAACGGACCACCGGGAAACACCTACCGGGAAGCTCATAAAGAAGGACTTGATTAGATTGCGGTGCGTTAATGATTGACTTAGACGATCCTGTTGCTTCTGGTTTCTATGAGAAGAGAAGGTTTGGCAGAGACTCGAATCCTTCAGGGCTTTAGGCAACTAGTACGAGCGTGCAATAGATTGCTATGGACGGCTAGCTCCGGAAGTTTGATTCTGCTCGAAGATCAGATAGCGTGAATGTTCAGGATCATCTTATCCGTTCTAGCCATTGGCAACAAAAAAGGGAACGCATATTTTGGAAACCGAAACAAGCAACAGTGGAAGAGGTAATGCGCGCGGGAGGAGAGAAAGCATGATACGTACCGCACTGATCCGCCGTGGGCCCGCCGTCGCAGAAGCAGGCGAACCCCACCCCGCCGTGCGTCTGGTTGTGCCGGTAGCCGCACCACCCGCCGGAGCTCTCGCATGCGCCGCACTGCTCCGAGTGCGGGCTGTAGTTCAGCTCGAACCCGCCCTTGAGCACCTCGACGTATCTTGCCGCAGGAGGCGCCTCCATCATGGCCTTCTTATGAGCGTCCAGCACCGGCGCCACCACCGCCGCCTCGCACCCGTACTCGCTCGCTTCGCCCGTGTAGCCATCGCCCGCGAACGCGTACGAACTCCCGTTGTAGTCGGGACAGCCGGTCAGTTCCACGGCAGAGGGCCATGAGGCGTTACTCTTGCAGTTGTAGAAGAAGGTGATGTTGGAGTCCGACTGCGTGAGCTGCAGCGCGGAGCCGGCGTCGATGGTGAAGTTGAAGTGGAGGTGCGGGCAGCTGGTCGTGTTGAGGGCTTCGGCCTCAACGTCGTCGACGAGGAAGACGGAGTGCGTGTCGTAGTCGATGCCCGAGACTCTGTACCGGTGGTGGGACTGGGCGGGGAGGATCAGGGTGGTGTTGCCCTCGCAGGCAAGGCCGAGGCCGCGGTAGCCGCAGCTGGAGGCCGAGGACGAGTTGAGCCAGAACGGGTAGGCGATGGTCAGGCCGCCGCAGGTGGCGTTGCTGCAGCTGGTGGATGGGTAGCCGTTGGCCGCGGCGAAGAGGAGCAGGACGGCGAGGAGGAGGAGGAGCAGGGGAGGCATGGCGGCGGTGCGGATGGGAAGAAGGGGAGGTGGGGGGCTGGGAGGAGGAGCGCCGACTAAGCTGGCGCGATCGTAGCGCGTGAGAGTCAAGTGAGGGTGTTAGGCGGGGACGACAGGTGCGTCGACTGGATGTGCAAATTTCGATCCTCCACGGAGCACGCGGCAGCGCGCGGTTGCACGATGATCCGACCTTGCATCACCCGTTATTCATTGCGGACGACGACGGGGGCGCACCGGGCGCCGGTGATGGGGATGGTTGTGGGACGGACTGCATTTTACAGGGTGATAAAGCCGCGTTGTTAGTTATCACTGTTCGGACACCTTGCTAATTTAGTTTGGAAGACGATAATTGTCACAGGTGTGGCATTTAGAGGGTTGTGCCCCACGCCTTGTGTGGCACGGAGACAACTCCGCCCGCACGACAGCGTCCGGGTGCACCCAGTCATAGCTCGCACGTCTGGTGTGTGGCACAATCACCCACATGTCCGGGCGAACGACCCCGCTTCCCGCACAATCTAACGCGCCCATCGTCCCTACCTGCCTTCGAACCCCAGTGCGACCTACCGCCGCCGTCTCCTATCTCTCGATCACCTACCTCCACCGTCTTCCTTCTCTAGTTGCCATGGCAACCAGACCAGATCTCTAGCACCCCTCCCCCCCCCCTCCCCCCGCCCCTCCTGATCGACGGAAAACGCACTCCAATCTCCTCCTCTTTCTCCTCCTTTTGTCCCAAATAATTGCACTTCCAGGTTGCCCACGAAGATGGCGACTAAATCCACACTATCATGGCAAACACATCGCTGATTTGTGTTTGTTCCTCTTTGCCCACCAACATAAGCAAGATCTGCCATGTTCTATCCTAAATCTGAACTAAGCTTTTGGGTTGGGTTGTTGCGAGTAGTTGCTCCAAAAGGATTTGTAGGATTCACTAAAATGAGGGGAAGAAGGGAGGAATTTGGACGACACATAAGGAGGGAGAAAATTAATTGCCACCCATATTTGCCGTTAGTTGCCACCTATCTTTGCCGTTAGCTGCCACCATGTTATGTTGTTACTTGTCATGATGTTGTGTTGGTTGTTGCCATCGGTTCAAAACGATAGTTGGCAACCAGATTTTAGAAAAGAGAATGAATGTGCATGTCCTACTTGCCATGATGCATTGGTTGTTTATGCAAAAAATGTGATAAGATTGCCGTGTTTTCTTTTATGTGCGTACAACAAGAATGCATTTCGAATATTCATGTGTTCTTGTTCATGCAGTGACTGAAAACACAATGGGAGAAAAGTGGAAAAATGAATCATGAAGGCGACATTGATCCTTGGTTTTCTCAAAGGCCGCAAGCGCCCCTTTGGGATGCAGGAGAGTACAATCAACTCATTTCCGCAGGGCCGTTGCTGCCACTACTAGAGCAGTACGCGAACATCGGTACGATGCATGATCAAGAAAGGAACAGTTGACATGTTTGAGGGGAGCAAAAATGGCATTCTACTTATGTGCTACAATGTCCATGTTCGCAGGTTCTTATGACACAACCACACACACATGGATAACATGGCAAGTTCCAACACAGGGCGCTAACGCTGATATATGTACGGGAGAACAACTTCAATTAGCCAATGTGAAAAATCAAGGTAACGCATATGAAAATAGCATACTGATGTGGCCAAGAAAGAAAACTTGCAAGGATGGCAAGGACTTACGAGTTTTTTTTGAAAAAAAAACGCATGACTATCATGCAGCACGTGGCAACAGGCGGCAACCAGGTACCTGCCATCAACATCGTACACAGGTGAGTCGTATTAAGTGATTTTGTGGACAGGGAATGAAGAAAAGGAACATAGGTGACATTGGTGTTTACGTGGTGTCAATACAAAACACAGTTGTCGTGTCTGGTCAATTGCAGTTGCTGTGTCTGGACAACTACAGTTGCCATGTATGGACAACTGTCGTTGCCATGTCCAATCAGTTGTGGTTGCCATGTCTAAACAACTATGGATGCCAAGTGTGAACAAATCTGCTTGCCATGGTTGAACCACTACATGTGCCATGTTGTAGAAACTACGGTTGCCATGCATTGACCAACTTCTGATGATCGCAGGTTGTTATGGTGGAACAACAACAACAAAGGTATCATGGCAAGCTTCACCGTTGCAGGCCATCGCTATTGTAGATAGAGCACATCAAATTGAAGTGACAGACCAGCTTCGGTTAGCACATGCGGCACAACAAGGTAAAAATGTGAACCAACAAAACAATAGTGCATTTTACTTGTGACGTTTGATAGCACACAAGGTGTTCCTCTGGTATTCGGGAGTTGCATAATCTCATAGTCAGAGGAACATGTATAAGTCATGATGAAAGCAATAGCAATAAAACTAAACGATCATTTATGCTAAGCTAACAGATGGGTCTTGTCCATCACATCATTCTCTAATGATGTGATCCCGTTCATCAAATGACAACACATGTCTATGGTCAGAAAACTTAACCATCTTTCATTAACGAGCTAGTCAGGTAGATGCATACTAGGGACACTCTGTTTTGTCTATGTATTCACACATGTACTAAGTTTCCGGTTAATACAATTCTAGCATGAATAATAAACATTTATCATGATATAAGGAAATATAAATAACAACTTTATTATTGCCTCTAGGGCATATTTCCTTCACTTAGATACATAGAATCATTAAACATATATGTTCTTACATTTCATCAAGCCCATCTATCAAATAATCAAGGGCACTGTCTAGTTGTGAGAGCCGAGCAGTTGGCATTACATTATCTTACACTAGGTGCGTAGGCACCTCCTTCCCGTGAGCCCCTCTAGGGCCAACTTAGCAAAGGTGCTTTGTATCCTCACTAGTGAAACGGGGTTTTATCAGCACCCATGCCTCCCTAGCTCCCTCTCGATAGGCTGATATCTTCCACACCTGTAATCCGCAACTAGCTCCCTTTATGCGATTAGTACGCTTGGACATTCCTTATGGAATAATTTCATTAGGCCATAGAGCTTTAAAAACACTCTTCATTGCTCTCCAATATCTCTCATGCATCTCGGTCAGTTCCATCAAGGCATCTTCTGTGGAAGAATTGGCGGCTTCTTGTGACCAACTAGTCAGGAGAACTATACAAAATAGCGATCAGAATTAAACTGGAAACACAGGATAATTGCAGCCATTTAAAGTTCATGCATGCTTGCCGGATAATGCCCCATTGTCTTCTTGTGTCTTTCTCCTTGGCGTCAGTTATTTGAGCTTTTAGCCTGTCAATTTCACGTGCTTGCTGGTTGTTCTTGGCCTTCAGCTTATTGTTGTCACCCCTACTTCAGGACAACACATGGTAGTCGTCCCGTTCTTGAGATTCGGCATATTGCAGGTCCTCTGGGCCTGCCTTGGGTCCTTTCCTAGTTGACCAATCATTTCTGCTGTTATAACGTAAGCCTCGTTAAGGAAAGCTTATAAGGGCAAAACATTTTGAGATGAACCTATCTTGCACTTCTCTCGTAAATTTATTTATACCCTCTACTTCTGATTGAGCGGTGTCCAGTTTCATCTTTATCAGATCTAGCTCCTTGGGGAGTTTTTTATTTTCATCCCGAGCAACCTATTTTCAACAAAAAGTACATTGTTAAAATATAATCAGATCATTAATTCGGCCACCCGTGCCGAAATTAAGGATCGGGGGCTACTGGGATTCGCGCTTAAATAAAACTACTTTCATTATGGATACACCTGTTGGATGCTTCACCCGACAAGTGTCTTGAGGACTATTGCCATACACAGTAGACCTTCATGCCCATGAAGTCCTCGGAAATACTAAAAATATGTCTTTGAGATTAGATGGCATGCTTCCTTTTAGAGGAACACACATTGATCCATCCTGAGGGCTACTGGGACTATGTGTAACTTATTGTGAAAGTAATCAGGAACAAGGATTTCACCTGCAGACCCTTGAACAAAACATCTACCGCATTCTTGAAGCTAGATTGGACAGCGCCAAGGTAGGCGTCCACTGAGTTGAGGGCGTTAAACTCTTGGCTGGAGAAGATTGGGTTCCTTAGAGAAGTTTTTCTCCGTCGATGATTTATAGCGCTGTCGATCTCAAAGTTGGTTGCAGAATAAGCCTCCGAAGTCTCCGGTTGAGGTACTTTAGGGATATCCCCTGGAGTGGAGGCTGGCATGGTGTCCGTCCTTGGCGCAGAAGCACCCATAGAACCGGCTTCCTCTGATGGCAAGGTGTGGGCGGGTCGCTTCTATTAAAACTTGGATGGTGAAACACACAAAACCACAACTATTTTTAAATTGCTATTAAGAAGGCTTACCTGTCTGAGGCAGGGGAAACATGTGTTGTCTCCACGGCGGCCGGTTGCGGAGCAACACTCCAGGGGCCGCAATTTGGCTCCTTGAAGAGGTCGGATCGGTCCTTTGTGAAGGAAATATGCCCTAGAGGGAATAATAAAGTTATTATTTATTTCCTTATATCATGATAAATATTTATTATTCATGCTAGAATTGTATTAACCGGAAACATAATACATGTGTGAATACATAGACAAACAGAGTGTCACTAGTATGCCTCTACTTGACTAGCTCGTTAATCAAAGATGGTTATGTTTCCTAACCATGAACAAAGAGTTGTTATTTGATTAACGGGATCACATCATTAGTTGAATGATCTGATTGACATGACCCATTCCATTAGCTTAGCACCCGATCGTTTAGTATGTTGCTATTGCTTTCTTCATGACTTATACATGTTCCTATGACTATGAGATTATGCAACTCCTGTTTACCGGAGGAACACTTTGTGTGCTACCAAACGTCACAACGTAACTGGGTGATTATAAAGGAGCTCTACAGGTGTCTCCAAAGGTACATGTTGGGTTGGCGTATTTCGAGATTAGGATTTGTCACTCCGATTGTCGGAGAGGTATCTCTGGGCCCTCTCGGTAATGCACATCACTTAAGCCTTGCAAGCATTGCAACTAATGAGTTAGTTGCGGGATGATGTATTACGGAACGAGTAAAGAGACTTGCCGGTGACGAGATTGAACTAGGTATTGGATACCGACGATCGAATCTCGGGCAAGTAACATACCGATGACAAAGGGAACAACGTATGTTATTATGCGGTCTGACCGATAAAGATCTTCGTAGAATATGTAGGAGCCAATATGGGCATCCAGGTCCCGCTATTGGTTATTGACCGGAGACGTGTCTCGGTCATGTCTACATTATTCTCGAACCCGTAGGGTCCGCACGCTTAAGGTTTCGATGACAGTTATATTATGAGTTTATGAGTTTTGATGTACCGAAGGAGTTCGGAGTCCCGGATGAGATCGGGGACATGACGAGGAGTCTCGAAATGGTCGAGACGTAAAGATCGATATATTGGACGACTATATTCGGACATCGGAAAGGTTCCGAGTGATTCGGGTATTTTTCGGAGTACCGGAGAGTTACGGGAATTCGCCGGGAGAAGTATTGGGCCTTGATGGGCTTTAGTGGGAAGAGGAGAAAGGGCCTGCTGCGCGCCCCCTCCCCTCTAGTCCGAATTGGACTAGGGAAAAGGGGGCCGGCCACCTTTCCTTCTCCTCCACTTCCTTCTCCCTTCCTCCCCTCTTGGTGGACTCCTACTAGGACTTGGAGTCCTAGTAGGACTCCACATCCTGGCCGCACCTAGCCTTGGCCGGCCTCCTCCTCCTCCATCCTTTATATACAGGGGCAGGGGGCACCCCATAGACACACAAGTTGATCATTGAGATCGTTCCTTAGCCGTGTGTGGTGCCCCCTGCCACCATATTCCATCTCGGTCATATCGTTGTAGTGCTTAGGCGAAGCCCTGCGTCGGTAGAACATCAAGATCGTCACCATGCCGTCGTGCTGACGGAACTCTTCCCCGACGCTTTGCTGGATCGGAGCCCGGGGATCGTCATCGAGCTGTACGTGTGCTAAGAACTCGGAGGTGCCGGAGTAACGGTGATTGGATCGGTCGGATCGGGAAGACGTACGACTACTTCCTCTACGTTGTGTCAACGCTTCCACAGTCGGTCTGCGTGGGTACGTAGACAACACTCTCCCCTCTCGTTGCTGTGCATCACCATGATCTTGCGTGTGCGTAGGAATTTTTTTGAAATTACTACGTTCCCCAACAGTGGCATCCGAACCTGGTTTTATGGTTTGATGTTATTTGCACGAGTAGAACACAAGTGAGTTGTGGGCGATACAAGTCATACTGCCTACCAGCATGTCATACTTTGGTTCGGCGGTATTGTTGGACGAGACGACCCAGACCAACATTACGCGTACGCTTACGCTAGACCGGTTCCCCCGACGTGCTTTGCACACAGGTGGCTTGCGGGCGACTGTCTCTCCAACTTTAGTTGAACCGAGTGTGGCTACGCCCAGTCCTTGCGAAGGTTAAAACGGAGTCTATTTGACAAACTATCGTTGTGGTTTTGATGCGTAGGTGAGATTGGTTCTTGCTTAAGCCCGTAGCAGCCACGTAAAACTTGCAACAACAAAGTAGAGGACGTCTAACTTGTTTTTGCAGGGATGTTGTGATGTGATATGGTCAAGACATGATGCTAAATTTTATTGTATGAGATGATCATGTTTTGTAACCAAGTTATCGGCAACTGGCAGGAGCCATATGGTTGTCGCTTTATTGTATGCAATGCAATCGCGATGTAATGCTTTACTTTATCACTAAGCGGTAGCGATAGTCGTGGAAGCATAAGATTGACGAGACGACAACGATGCTACGATGGAGATTAATGTGTCGCGCCGGTGACGATGGTGATCATGACGGTGCTTCGGAGATGGAGATCACAAGCACAAGATGATGATGGCCATATCATATCACTTATATTGATTGCATGTGATGTTTATCTTTTATGCATCTTACCTTGCTTTGATTAACGGTAGCATTATAAGATGATCTCTCACTAAATTATCAAGAAGTGTTCTCCCTGAGTATGCACCGTTGCGAAAGTTCTTCGTGCTGAGACACCACGTGATGATCGGGTGTGATAGGCTCTACGTTCAAATACAACGGGTGCAAAACAGTTGCACACGCGGAATACTCAGGTTATACTTGACGAGCCAAGCATATACAAATATGGCCTCGGAACACGGAGACCAAAAGGTCGAGCGTGAATCATATAGTAGATATGATCAACATAGTGATGTTCACCATTGAAACTACTCCATCTCACGTGATGATCGGACATGATTTAGTTTATTTGGATCACGTGATCACTTAGAGGATTAGAGGGATGTCTATCTAAGTGGGAGTTCTTAAGTAATATGATTAATTAAACTTAAATTTATCATGAACTTAGTCCTGGTAGTATTTTGCAAATTATGTTGTAGATCAATAGCTCGCGTTGTTGCTTCCTTGTGTTCATTTTGATATGTTCCTAGAGAAAATTATATTGAAAGATGTTAGTAGCAATGATGCGGATTGGATCCGTGATCTGAGGTTTATCATCATTGCTGCACAGAAGAATTACGTCATTGATGCACCGCTAGGTGACAGACCTATTGCAGGAGCAGATGCAGACGTTATGAACGTTTGGCTAGCTCAATATGATGACTACTTGATAGTTTAGTGCACCATGCTTAATGGCTTAGAATCGTGACTTCAAAGACGTTTTGAACGTCATGGACCATATGAGATGTTCCAGGAGTTGAAGATAATATTTCAAGCAAATACCCGAGTTGAGAGATATGAAGTCTCTAACAAGTTCTATAGCTAAAAGATGGAGGAGAATCGCTCAACTAGTGAGCATGTGCTCAGATTGTCTGGGTACTACAATCGCTTGAATCAAGTGGGAGTTAATCTTCCAGATAAGATAGTGATTGACAGAATTCTCTAGTCACCATGACCAAGTTAGTAGAATTTCATGATGAACTATAGTATGCAAGGGATGACGAAAACGACTCCCGAGCTTTTCATGATGATGAAATCGATGAAGGTAGAAATCAAGAAAAACGTCAAGTGTTGATGGTAGACAAGACCACTAGTTTCAAGAAAAGGGTAGAGGGAAGAAGGGTAACTTAAAAAAACAGCAAGCAAGTTGCTACTCAAGTGAAGAAGCCCAAGTCTGGACCTAAGCCTGAGACTGAGTGCTTCTACTACAAAGGGACTGGTCACTAGAAGCGGAACTACCCCAAGTGATTGGCAGATAAGAAGGATGGCAAAGTGAACATAAGTATATTTGATATACATGTTATTGATGTGTAGTTTACTAGTGTTTATAGCAACCCCTCGGTATTTGATACTAGTTCAGTTGCTAAGATTAGTAACTCGAAATGGGAGTTGCAGAATAAACAGAGACTAGTTAAGGGTGAAGTGACAATGTGTGTTGGAAGTGGTTCCAAGATTGATATGATCATCATCGCACACTCCCTATAAATTCGGGATTAGTGTTGAACCTAAATAAGTGTTATTTGGTGTTTACGTTGAGCATGAATATGATTTGATCATGTTTATTGTAATACGGTTATTCATTTAAGTAAGAGAATAAATTGTTGTTCTGTTTACATGAATAAAACCTTATATGGTTACACACCCAATGAAAATAGTTCGTTGTATCTCGATCGTAGTGATACACATAATCATAATATTGAAACCAAAAGATGCAAAGTTAATAATGATAGTGCAACTTATTTGTAGCACTGCCGTTTAGGTCATATTGGTGTAAAGCGCATGAAGAAACTCCATGCTGATGGGCTTTTGGAATCACTTGATTATGAATCAGTTGATGCTTGCGAACCATGCCTCATGGGCAAGATGACTAAGACTCTGTTCTTCAGAACAATGGAGCGAGCAACAGATATGTTGGAAATCATACATACTGATGTATGTGGTCCGATGAATATTGAGGCTCGCGATAGGTATCATTATTTTCTGATCTTCACAGATGATTTGAGCAGATATGAGTATATCTACTTGATGAAACATAAGTCTGAAACATTTGAAAAGTTCAAAGAATTTCAGAGTGAAGTGGAGAATCATCGTAACAAGAAAATAAGGTTTCTATGATCTAATCGCGGAGACAAATATTTAAGTTACGAGTTTGGTCTTCAATTAAAACAATGTGGAATAGTTTCATAAATTCGTGCCACCTAGGAACACCACAGCATAATGGTGTGTCCGAACGTCATAGCCGTACTTTATTAGATATAGTGCAAATCTATGATGTTTCTTACCGATTTACCAATATCATTTTGGGATTATGCATTAGAGACAGCTGCATTCACGTTAAAAAGGGGCACCATCTAAGTCCGTTGAGACGACACAATATGAACTGTGGTTTAGCAAGAAACCAAAGTTGTCGTTTCTTAAAATTTGGGCTTGCGATGCTTATAAGAAAAAGTTTCATCATGATAAGCTCAAACCCAAATCGGAGAAATGTGTCTTCATAGGATACCCAAAGGAGACAGTTGGGTACACCTTCTATCACAGATCCGAAGGCAAGATATTCGTTGCTTATAATGGATCCTTTCTAGA
The DNA here is from genome assembly GCA_034509565.1 of Triticum monococcum. Taxonomy (NCBI): domain Eukaryota; kingdom Viridiplantae; phylum Streptophyta; class Magnoliopsida; order Poales; family Poaceae; genus Triticum; species Triticum monococcum. The sequence continues at coordinate 547,034,768 of CM067843.1, read as the reverse complement.
GAAGGAGTTTCTCTCGAAAGAAGTGAGTGGGAGGAAAGTAGAACTTGATAAGGTAATTGTACCTTCTCCCTTATTGGAAAGTAGTTCATCACAAAAATCTGTTCCTATGACTACTACACCAATTAGTGAGGAAGCTAATGATGATGATCATAAAACTTCAGATCAAGTTACTACCGAATCTCGTAGGTAAATCAGAGTGAGATCCGCACCAGAGTGGTACTGTAATCCTGTTCTGGAAGTCATGTTACTAGACCATGACGAACTTGCGAACTATGAGGAAGCGATGATGAGCCCAAATTCCACGAAATGGTTTGAGGCCATGAAATCTGAGATATGATCCATGTATAAAAACAAAGTATGGACTTTGATGGATTTGCCCGATGATCGGCAAGCCATAGAAAATAAATGGATCTTCAAGAGGAAGACGGACGCTGATACTAGTGTTACTATCTACAAAGCTAGAATTGTCGCAAAAGGTTTTCGACAAGTTCAAGGTGTTGACTACGATGAGAGTCTCTCACTCGTATCTATGCTTAAGTCTGTCCGAATCATGTTAGCAATTGCCGCATTTTATGAAATCTGGCAAATGGATAAAACAAAATTGCATTCCTTAATGGATTTATTAAAGAAGAGTTGTATACGATGCAACTAGAAGGTTTTGTCAATCCTAAAGGTGTTAACAAAATATGCAAGCTCCAGCGATTCATCTATGGACCGGTGCAAGCATCTCAGAGTTGGAATACACGCTTTGATAAGTTGATCGAAGCATATAGTTTTATACAGACTTGCGGTGAAGCCTGTATTTACAAGAAAGTGAGAGGGAGCACTACAACATTTTTGATAAGTATATGTGAATGACATATTGTTGATCGGAAATAATGTAGAATTATTCTGTAAAGCATAAAGGAGTGTTTGAAAGGAGTTTTTCAAAGAAAGACTTCGGTGAAGATGCTTACATATTGAGCATCAAGATCTATAGAGATAGATCAAGATGCTTGATAAGTTTTTTCAATAAATACATACCTTGACAAGATTTTGAAGTAGGTCAAAATGGAACAGTCAAAGAAAGAGTTTCTTGCCTATGTTAGAAGGTGTGAAATTGAGTAAGACTCAAAGCCCGACCACGGCAGAAGATAGAAAGAGAATGAATATCATTCCCTATGCCTCAGTCATAGATTCTATAAAGTATGCCATGCTGTGTACCAGATCTATTGTATACCCTACACTGATTTCGGCAAGGGAGTACAATAGTGATCTAGGAGTAGATCACTGGACAGCGGTCAAAATCATCCTTAGTGGAATAAGGATATGTTTCTCGATTATGGAAGTGAAAAAATGTTCGTCGTAAAGGGTTACGCCGATGCAAGTTTTTGACACTAATCCAGATGACTCTAAGTCTCAATCTGGATACATATTGAAAGTGGGAGCAATTAGCTAGAGTAGCTCCATGCAGAGCGTTGTTGACATAGAAATTTGCAAAATACATGCGGATCTGAATGTGGCAGGCCCGTTGATTAAGATTATCTCACAAGAAAAACATGATCACACCTTAGTACTCTTTGGGTGTTAATCACATAGCGATGTGAACTAGATTACTGAATCTAGTAAACCCTTTGGGTGTTGGTCGCATGGTGATGTGAACTGTGGGTGTTAATCACATGATGATGTGAACTATCGATGTTAATCACATGGTGATGTGATCTAGATTATTGACTCTAGTGCAAATGGGAGACTAAAGGAAATATGCCCTAGAGGCAATAATAAAGTTATTATTTATTTCCTTATATCATGATAAATATTTATTATTCATGCTATAATTGTATTAACCGAAAACATAATACATGTGTGAATACATAGACAAACAGAGTGTCACTAGTATGCCTCTACTTGACTAGCTCGTTAATCAAAGATGGTTATGTTTCCTAACCATGAACAAAGAGTTGTTATTTGATTAACGGGATCACATCATTAGTTGAATGATCTGATTGACATGACCCATTCCATTAGCTTAGCACCCGATCGTTTAGTATGTTGCTATTGCTTTCTTCATGACTTATACATGTTCCTATGACTATGAGATTATGCAACTCCCGTTTACCGGAGGAACACTTTGTGTGCTACCAAACGTCACAACGTAACTGGGTGATTATAAAGGAGCTCTACAGGTGTCTCCAAAGGTACATGTTGGGTTGGCGTATTTCAAGATTAGGATTTGTCACTCCGATTGTCAGAGAGGTATCTCTGGGCCCTCTCGGTAATGCACATCACTTAAGCCTTGCAAGCATTACAACTAATGAGTTAGTTGCGGGATGATGTATTATGGAACGAGTAAAGAGACTTGCCGGTGACGAGATTGAACTAGGTATTGGATACCGACGATCGAATCTCGGGCAAGTAACATACCGATGACAAAGGGAACAACGTATGTTGTTATGCGGTCTGGCCGATAAAGATCTACGTAGAATATGTAGGAGCCAATATGGGCATCCAGGTCCCGCTATTGGTTATTGACCGGAGACGTGTCTCGGTCATGTCTACATTGTTCTCAAACCCGTAGGGTCCGCATGCTTAAGGTTTCGATGACAGTTATATTATGAGTTTATGAGTTTTGATGTACCGAAGGAGTTCGGAGTCCCGGATGAGATCGGGGACATGACGAGGAGTCTCGAAATGGTCGATACGTAAAGATCGATATATTGGACGACTATATTCGGACATCGGAAAGGTTCCGAGTGATTCGGGTATTTTTCGGAGTACCGGAGAGTTACGGGAATTCGCCGGGAGAAGTATTGGGCCTTGATGGGCTTTAGTGGGAAGAGGAGAAAGGGCCTGCTGCGCCCCCCCTCCCCTCTAGTCCGAATTGGACAAGGGAAAAGGGGGCCGGCCACCTTTCCTTCTCCTCCACTTCCTTCCCCCTTCCTCCCCTCTTGGTGGACTCCTACTAGGACTTGGAGTCCTAGTAGGACTCCACATCCTGGCCGCACCTAGCCTTGGCCGGCCTCCTCCTCCTCCATCCTTTATATACAGGGGCAGGGGGCACCCCATAGACACACAAGTTGATCATTGAGATCGTTCCTTAGCCGTGTGCGGTGCCCCCTGCCACCATATTCCATCTCGATCATACCGTTGTAGTGCTTAGGCGAAGCCCTGCGTCGGTAGAACATCAAGATCGTCACCATGCCGTCGTGCTGACGGAACTCTTCCCCGACACTTTGCTGGATCAGAGCCCGGGGATTGTCATCGAGCTGTACGTGTGCTAAGAACTCGGAGGTGCCGGAGTAACGGTGCTTGGATCGGTCGGATCGGGAAGACGTACGACTACTTCCTCTACGTTGTGTCAATGCTTCCGTAGTCGGTCTGCGTGGGTACGTAGACAACACTCTCCCCTCTCGTTGCTGTGCATCACCATGATCTTGCATGTGCGTAGGAATTTTTTTTGAAATTACTACGTTCCCCAACACTTTGATGCTTCAGGCGACAACCCTTGGGAGGAGAAGTCAGAGTACTCGGGGTCGTATGGGCAATGAGTCTCTTTCGAAGAGAAGCTGAAGGAGCGCTTACTGCAGAAGACGACAGTACCCCCGGCTAGTTTGGAAGGATAGCCACTTTTGAGCCATCAAGGCTCTCTTGGTAAAAGAGCCCGTCCTAAAAAATAATGGATAGCTCGGCATCCTCGTGGAAGCAGGGGTCATCATAGCGAGAGTACGTCTCTGGCTGTGGAGTAGGACTGCTTACTATTTCAACCCAGCGCGTCTACCTCTGTTCAGATATGTTGAACATCTATTCAAAAATATAAATGCACTGCTCAGATAGACGATATAGTTTAAAGAAGACTCACTGCTTCGACGGGGTGGTAGTACGAGAAGTCGTCCATGAACTTCCGTTTGGCCAAATCCCCCTTCTCCCCCTTGTACATATCGGCTAGACTAGTAGCCATGGCTGCCTGATCCTCGAAGCCTTCCCGGATAGATCGGGTGGCGTCGTCCGTCCCGTTGTGCCTCCACAGGGGATGTATGTGTTGTTGAAGAGGTTGGACTCCTCGGGCAATGGTCGTTGCCATCACGTCGATGATGATAAGCCCATCATGTATCAAGCACCTCACTTGAGCGGAAAGACGAGCCACCTCGGGGTCATCCTTTTGCAAGGAACACTTCAGACACCAGTTGAAGCACTTTTTTGGGGGCGCAGGGGAGAATATGGGAAGTCTAGAACTGTCTGGATCGAAAAGTGGGACATCGGCCATATAAAACCAATAGGTAGCCCACGTCTCGGTATCCTTTCTAGGGGTACCTGGTGGATAGCCGATACTCGCAATGCGACATACCTCGGCTCCGCCCACCTCATGAAGTTTCCCATTTCAGGAGGAGGCCATCAAGAAAAAGTATTCCCTCCACAGCCCGAAGTGCGCCTCGCATCCGAGGTACATCTGACAGAGGGCAATGAATCCCGCGATATGAAGGATGGAGTTGGGTGTTAGATTGTGGACTTGGATCCCGTAGAACCCAAGAAGACCCCGAAGGAACAGATGGATGGGGAACACAAGACCTCGCAACAAGAAAGGGACAAAGAAGACTCGCTCCTCCCCATGTGGAATGGGATGATTGTCCGTGTGCTCTCGCCCGTCCAAGGATATTAAGCCGGGGCGAGTGGAAGCAAGATCTGGAGTCGGCAGATAACCTAGGGTTTAAAGCCGGTCCAGCTGTCGATGGGTGACGGAGCAACTTCTCCAGTCACCCTTGAGAGGCCCGTGGGGCATGTTGATCAGCCTGTGTTGCTCGCCATGTCTGGAGCTCTCGAGCTAAGCTCTAAAGAGAAAATTTTCATGTTGAGATGAGATGTGAAAAAGCAAGTGTACGGTCCTGGTTGAAGCCGTGGATTAAATACCAGTTAAATCAAGAAAGGGGACGCTTCGATGTCTAGCCATAAATGGACCTATTCCCTAGATGGCACGAAGATCGAAAAAAATTGTTTTAATAACATAAGGGCCACATATGGTGGGACCCAAGGCTAAATCCTCGGTGAAGGTTCTCGGATTACATAAAATAAAGGCCACCTGATCCGATGTATGGAGGCCGAAGATATGTTGCGAGTCCCGGAGTTGAACTCGAACTGATAGAGAAGGAAGCCGCCTGCCAAACCGATGCCATTGGTCTGAGGATGGAACTTTCGTCCTCGGCTTCGAAGACAAGTTCAGGGGCTACTGACGGTGTCCTGGACTAGGGGTGCCAACCTATGTGGCCCACACTCCATGGGCCGAACTTACGGCCCAATGATCTCCAAAAGGAAGGACTCTAGAAGCTACGAATCCTGGCGTGATCAAGACGGACACCGCCGAAGACTTGGCATATACTTCAAGGACAACTCCAATTGTCGACGTGGTTATTCCTAATTGGGAACCGACCATATGTAACCCTAAATACCCCCGGTGCCTATATAAGCCAAGTGGTTTAGTTCGTAGAGGCACAATCACAATTACCAGCCTTAGAGTTTAGAACACAACATATGAACTCGAGGTAGATCATCTTGTATTTGATACTCCATCACAACAATATAATTAAAGCAAGACGTAGGGTTTTACCTCTTCGAGAGGGCCCGAACCTGAATAACATCGTCTTTCTTGTCTTCTGTTACCCATTGATCCCAGATCCATAGCTCGGGACCCCCTACCTGAGATTAGCTGATTTTAGTACCAACACTGAGCTCAAAGTCCTAGTTTAACATTGGGACATAAAGCAAATGTTAATTTTAAATTTCAGAACCTGGATTAGAAGGCGTGATCAATTCAAATAACAATTTAAAATATAGGTTTAAAACCTGTGTCATGTCAATGCAAAGTGGCTGCCATGACAGCATTTTGTGAAACATGTGCCATCTCAGCAAAAAAAAGTTGTCGTGACAGTACCTTCTGCTAGCCGCACATGCAACGCTCAAGTCCCAAGCCAAGTGCACGTGCAGGTACGACTGGACTACGCCTGGACATACGGACACACCCGGCTCACGAGACCGGGCATTCAACGCCCAGGCCCAGAGCCGGGCGCATGCGCGTGCCTGGCTGGCGCGACTGAAGCAACCCGACGCGGGGAGATGGCACTGCCAGGCGAGTCCGCGCAGGCCATTGCATGCCGGACAGCGTGCGAGACCCCGCATGTGGGTGCGGCCGAAAGAGCCCATGACGGTAGCAGCGTGTGCGCCGGCGGTCCTTACGTCATGGATCCATGCGATCGGTTGCCCCGACACGCATCGTCTAGGCAGATTGAATGACACAGAGAGTCCCTGGCAGCGCCCGTGACACGCCATCATAAAACGGACAGTGCGGAGGGCACTCTCGCCTACGAAGCCCCCTAGATGGCGGGCACTCTAGCATTCCTTATAAAACCGGCAAACCTCGGTCCCTCAATTCTTTCGAAAGTCTAGAAGTCTCGAGTGAAGTATAAAACATACGACTAAATTGAGGATCGGGGCATGGGCAGTGGGGTTGATCGACGGAGAATGTGGAGACAGGGCAGAGTACATGAGCACATCGATGTAGTGTTCCGGCGCTTTCGACGCGTAAGGTGAACTGCCGAAGGGCAGCGCTCGCTCGGCGTGTGTGCATCAGGACTCGGCAGCGCTGGACCAAGTGGAACGTGGTGCTTTCCCTCAAAAAGAAAAAGAAAAAGTGGTGCTGTGGTGTGGTGTGCTCTCGTGGGCTAAAGCTCTAATCTTCCGGTGCTGCAGCCTGGTAGCTTCGCCTCGCTCCTCAAGTTGGAAAAGGTCGTGGAATGGATCAGCTGCTCCCTTGACTCGTGGTCGTTGTCTCCTCTTGGCACCAAAACATTTCCACGCACCGTAGAACAACCGATCGATTCCACCCAGCCCGACCGCCTAATTACTCCCTCCATCGATCGCCGTGGCACAGGCACCCGTCCCGGTCTTCTTCCTCAGCGATCCACGCCATGTACAATCTGCTCCTCCTCCTCCTCGTCCTGCTCCCCTTCGCCACGGCCGACGCCCACCCCGCGGCCTCCTGCCGCAACGCCACCTGCGGCGGCCAGAGCATCGTCTACCCGTTCTGGCTCGCCAACTCCGGCCCCAACTGCGGCTACCCGGGCCTGGGCGTCTCCTGCAACGACAACGCCCCGATCCTCGACGTCCAGTTCCACCAGTACAGGGTCCTGCGCATCGACTACGCCAACCGCGCCGTCTCCCTCGCCGACGTGGACGCCTGGAACACGACCTGCCCGCGGCTCAGCTTCAGCCTCTCCGTCGACCCGCGCTCGTCGCTGCAGCTCACGCCCTCCAACTCCAACCTCACCCTCCTCTACAACTGCAAGGCCGGCGTCCCCCGGCCCTCCGCTGTGAAACTCGACGGGTGCCCGGAACAGAGCATGGCCTGGTACGTGCTCCCTGATGACGACGGGGTCACGGGCGACGCGCGCGCGTACGGGTGCGAGGAGGCGGTGACGACGCCGGTGCTGACGAGCCCGCGTCGTCCGGCGAACCCGTCGCTCCGTGCGTTGCTCAGCGGAGGGTTCGAGATGCGTTACGACGATCGGTCCGAGCGGTGCGGCGCATGCGAGCAGTCCGGCGGACGGTGCCGATACGGGCGCATCGAGGAGCACGGCGGGACGGGGTTCGCGTGCGTCTGCGACGACGGCGCGAACAAGCTCCGGTGCGGTACGTACTACGCACTCCTACTGATTTGCTCATTCAGCACTGCCTAATGCATAGATTCTGCGGTCGACCTCGAATTTTCTTGGCGAACCGCTGCTGCGCTGATAGAATGTCTCTCCGCGCGCTTGCGAGCCGCAAAGTCAAAGTCTTGCGTGCTGGTGGTATGCGTTGACCTGTAGTCAGCTGGCGATTGGTCGACTGGCACGTTTCGATCACGACTGATATTTGTGTACAAATCGTGCAAAAGGCTGACCATTCCAAATACTGAATAGCACATTATAATCAAGAGAAAACAGAGAGCTGGCATATGTAATGTGGAAAATTTTCGTTTTCTATGGCCTCCGAAGCTTCGCATTCATACACTGCTTGCCAAGTCAGACGTGGAGCTATGGCCTATGGGGTTGGCAACCAGGATGTGACCAGTAGCAGTAGACGACGGCATATGATGATAGCAACCCTCCATCAGCTGCAGGGCTTCCCCCTCCGTCCGGAAAACCTTAGTCCTAGAAATGTACTCCGAAAATACTTGTCATTAAAATGGATTCTTTTATTCATTTTAATGACAAGTATTTCCGGACGGAAGGAGTAAGTTTGCAAAATGAATCATGTTTTGGATGGAATAAAAGTAGGAGCTAGAGATCTAAAACTTGCTTCGTAACCTCATCATGCCTTTACATAGTCAATGTAATACAATGATAACTTACGGTACATCAGCATAGTAGCTCCATGAATTTCAGTAAATATATAATTCATCTACTAATTAGCATTTGCGCTCAACTATTGCAGGGGATGCCCGCTCTTTACGCTGGAAGAGACAAAAATTGTGTAAGAGACATCTCTTATTCTCGAGTTCATCATTTAGCTTCTCCCTTGTTATATATTGTTATCAAACAAGCTAATATCACACTGCAAACGGGAGCACAAGACTTAATATAAGACAAGACAGGTCTGATATTTCAAAAGGGATTATTAAACTTGCTCCCACTAGGTGGACTTAAAATGTTAGCAGACCCCATTTGAATGGTAGAGCAAATCCCTGACAAAATGAAATTTTGAGTCTAAACGTGAATAGGTATTTTACCAGCCGAGTTATATCTCACACGTGTGAGATGTACATACACCCTTGTCTTATTTATTTTTGTTTTCCGTATCTTGATGAATAGGCAGAGCGCTTGTCATTTCTGTCAAAAATAAATTACCAGCCATATCTTTTCACAAGATACTTAAGTTATGAACGAGTATAACTTCACATATGTTTCTCTCGTTCAAAGTTACTTGACTGGAGTAGTATGCTAGGTAAATTCCACTCAAGCAATCTAAATGCTACTGCAATCTCCCTTAATGTTTTCCCCACTTATTTGCAGATAAAATAGCAAGCACATCGAGCGTAGTTCTGATATTCTTTGCATGTTTGTTGGTCTATAAGAAATACAATTCTGTAGTTTCGGGGAGTCGTCTTCAATGCTCCTTCCATGAGCCTATTGAGGTTTCCTTGAGTCTCTTGACAAGTCACACCGGATCTGGCTCATCTAGAGGTGATGCAGAGTTACGACGAGACGGCGGTGATCTTCTCCGGTGACATTCTGGCTTGTAGGCTTCATGAACGGACAACTTGGCCCCTAAATGGGTTTGGTGTAAATGACAAGTGATTAGAGGGAATAATGTTTACAAGATGTATGGCCAGTTATTAGTCTCATGGTCGAACAATAAAGATGGTCGACCCCCCCCCTCCCCCACACACCCACACACCCACAAAGCAAAAAGAGGAAAAGATGTAAACTACTTTTAATTACCATATTTATCTTATGTTTTAGTCATAGGAAAGCTTGACTATTAAGAGGGGTTTCATGATAAACTTAAGTGTGCGAGACAATATCCTTTGAGATCATATGCCCACACTCATGTCCAGACATAACCCCAAGAGAGAAGTTTTGTGAGAAGCCCATATAATCTAGTTGGTGTTTCTTGGTGTGACCCAGATATTACACCTAGAGGCACAAGGCATCTCGGAGTCTTTGGATGAAATTTTCGGTGGGACTGTAGATTGCATTAGGAACTACTGGACCAGCCCGAAGAACCGTCGGATCCAACCATGAGGCTCCAAAAGCGTGTGAAGCTCCTCCCTTAATGCCATAAACACTCTCTCCCACCACTGTTGGCCCTCAAAAGCGTGTGAAGCTCCTCCCCTAATGCCATAAAGCCTTTTTGCCTTTGAGGCTAAAACGATGGTTGCATCAGGAAGACGATGGACGCAGCCGGAGTGAACGTGCCTGGTGTCGGCTACCTAGGGCTCGCTACCGCAGTGACGATCAACGCCCCCATCATAGCCACCGCACCCACCTCTATTTTCAAGGCATTGTGATAACCCACAAGTATAGGGGATCGCAACAGTTTTCGTGGATAGAGTATTCAACCCAACTTTATTGATTCGACACAAGGGGAGCCAAAGAATATTCTCAAGTATTAGCAGCTGAGTTGTCAATTCAACCACACCTGGAAACTTAATATCTGCAGCAAAGTGTTTAGTAGCAAAGTGATATGATAGTAGCGGTAATGGTAGCAAAAGGTAATAGTAGTAAAAGTAATATTTTTGGTATTTTGTAGTGATGATAGCAATAGCAACGGAAAAGTAAATAAGCGAAGAACAATATATGAAAAGCTCGTAGGCAATGGATCGATGATGGAGAATTATGCCAGATGTGGTTCATCATGTAACAATCATAACCTAGGGTGACACAGAACTAGCTCCAGTTCATTGATATAATGTAGGCATGTATTCCGAACATGGTCATACGTGCTTATGGAAAAGAACTTGCATGACATCTTTGTCCTACCCTCCCGTGGCAGCGGGGTCCTTACGAAAACTAAGGGATATTAAGGTCTCCTTTTAGTAGAGAACCGGAACAAAGCATTAACACATAGTGAATACATGAACTCCTCAAACTACGGTCATCACCGGTAAGTATCCCGATTATTGTCACTTCGGGGTTAACGGATCATAACACATAATAGGTGACTATAGACTTGCAATATAGGATCAAAAACACTCATATATTGATGAAAACATAATAGGTTCAGATCTGAAATCATGGCACTCAGGCCCTAGTGACAAGCATTAAGCATAACAAAGTCATAGCAACATCAATTTCAGAACATAGTGGATACTAGGGATCAAACCCTAACAAAACTAACTCGATTACATGATAGATCCCATCCAACCCATCACCGTCCAGCAAGTCTACAATGGAATTACTCACGCACGGCGGTGAGCATCATGAAATTGGTGATGGAGGATGGTTGATGATGACGATGGCGACGGATTCCCCTCTCCGGAGCCCCGAACGGACTCCAGATCAGCCCTCCCGAGAGGTTTTAGGGCTTGGCGGCGGCTCCGTATCGTAAAACGTGATGATTTCTTCTCCTTGATTTTTTTTCTCATCGAAACTCAATATATGGAGTTGGAGTTGGAGTCGGAGAGGCAACAGGGGGCCCACGAGGTAGGGGGCGCGCCCCCACCCTCGTGGAAAGGTGGTGGGCCCCTGGCCTTCATATTTTGCAGGTATTTTTCTTATTTTCTGAAAAGTGTCTCCGTGAAGTTTCAGGTTATTCCGAGAACGTTTGCTCCTGCACATAAATAACACCATGATAATTCTGCTGAAAACAGCGTCAGTCCGGGTTAGTGCCATTCAAATCATGCAAGTTAGAGTCCAAAACAAGGGCAAACGTGTTTGGAAAAGTAGATACTTGGAGACGTATCGACTCCCCCAAGCTTAAACCTTTGCTTGTCCTCAAGCAATTCAGTTGATAAACTGAAAGTGATAAAGAAAAACTTTTACAAACTCGGTTTGCTCTTGTTGTTGTAAATATGTAAAGCCAGCATTCAAGTTTTCAGCAAAGATTATAACTAACCACATTCGCAATAACGCATAGGTCTCAAGTTTACTCATATCAATAGCATAATCAATTAGCGAGCCATAATAATAAAACTCGGATGACAGCACTTTCTCAAAACAATCATAATATGATATAAAAGATGGCATCTCGCTAGCCCTTTCTGAGACCGTAAAACATAAATGCAAAGCACCTTTAAAGGCCAAGGACTGGCTAGGCATTGTAATTCATGGTAAAAGAGATCCAGTCAAGTCATACTCAATGTAAACTAACAGTAATGAATGCAAATGACAACGATGATCTCCAACTGTGCTTTTTAATAAGAGGATGATGACTCAGCACAAAAGTAAATAGATAGGCCCGTCGCAGAGGAAAGCAGGGATTTGTAGAGGTGCCAGAGCTCGGTTTTGAAACAGTGGTGAATAATATTTTGAGCGGTATGCTTTCATTGTCAACATAACAACCAAGAGATGGCAATATCTTCCATGCTACACACATTATAGGCGGTTCCCAAACAGAATGGTAAAATTTATACTCCTCCTTCCACCAACAAGCATCAATCCATGGCTTGCTCGAAACAACGAGTGCCTCCAACTAACAAGAGTCCTAGGGGGAGTTTTGTTTGCAATTATTTTGATTTAGTTTGCATAAAGCATGGGACTGGGCATCCCGGTGACCAGCCATTTATCGAGTGAGTGAGGAGCGGAGTCCACTCCTCTTGAGAATAACCCGCATAACATGGAAGATACAGACAACCCTAGTTGATACATGAGCTATTCGAGCATACAAAACAGGATATTTATTTGAAGGTTTAGAGTTTGGCACATACAAATTTACTTGGAACGGCGGGTAGATACCGTATATAGGTAGGTATAGTGGACTCATGTGGAATAACTTTGGGGTTTAAGGGATTTGGATGCGCAAGCAGTATTCCTGCTTAGTACAGGTGAAGGCTAGCGAAAGACTGGGAAGCGACCAGCTAGAGAGCGATAACAGTCATGAACATGCATTAAAATTAATCAACACCGAATGCAAGCATGAGTAGGATATAATCCACCATGAACATAAATATCGTGAAGGCTATGTTGATTTTGTTTCAACTACATGCGTGAACATGAGCCAAGTCAAGTCACTTAAATCATTCAGAGGAGGATACCACCCTATCATACCACATCATAACCATTTTAATAGCATGTTGGCACGCAAGGTAAACCATTATAACTCATAACTAATCAAGCATGGCATAAGAAACTATGATCTCTAGTTGTCATTGCAAACATGTTTATTCATAATAGGCTAAATCAGGAATGATGAACTAATCATATTTACAAAAACAAAAAGAGGTCGAGTTCATACCAGCTTTTCTCATCTCAGCCAGTCCATCATATATCATCATAATTGCCCTTCACTTGCACGACCGAATAGTGTGAATAATAATAATAGTGCACGTGCATTGGACTAAGCTGGAATCTGCAGGCATTCAATAAACAGGAGAAGACAGGGCAATATGGGCTCTTTTGTCACATCAACAATAATGCATATAAGAGCCACTTCAACAATTTAATCATGGTCTTCTCCTATCGACCCCCAAAGAAAAGAAAAGAAATAAAACTATTTACACGGGAAAGCTCCCAACAAGCAAAAGAAAAACAGGAAATATTTTTGGGTTTTCTTTTTAATTACTACTGCAAGCATGGAAAGTAAACTAATTAAAAGTTGCAACTAATTTTTTTGTTTTTCTTAAGGTTTATTAAACACACAAGAAGAAAGCATAAAAGGGAAATAAAACTAGCACGGATGATACAATGAAAAAGTATGAGCACCGACATCTAGCAATGAGTGTGTGAACATAAATGTAATGTCGGTGGGAAATACGTACTCCCCCAAGCTTAGGCTTTTGGCCTAAGTTGGTCTATGGCCACGGCTGGCCTGGCGGATATTCATAATAGTAGTTGGGGTCGTGCTGTGATGAGGAAGAAGAAGGCTCAGATTGCCACTGGCTGACAATCATCTCCAGATCCCACTGGTAATTAGACTGTCGTGAAGGATCAAATTGTGGTTCCGGCTCTGGCTCCTCGGCTGGTGCAGGGTTCCGGTAGGCGTGGATAGCCGTCAACGAAACAAGGTATGTGCCTACAGTCAAATCAAACAAAGAAGGAGCAGGCAAGGTAATAGTCTCAGGATGATGTTTATTAAAAAACAATTGATATTTAGGCTCTTCTTCCCTATTCTTAACAATAAAATCATGTGCTACCATACTTTTATAATCTAGATAAACATGAGGCAACACTTTTTCTTCCTTCTCAGCATGCCTAATAGGTATGTTAAAATGTGCAGCTAGGCGTGTAGCATAGATGCCTCCAAAGATGGGGCCATTGGTACGGTTCAGACTTAACCATTTGGGAATAATGTCGCCCATACTAAAAGAGTTATCACCGTATAAACCACGGTGCAAAATAATAATATCAGGGATACTCGGGTTTCCACAGTTTCCGCGTCCAATTAAGCAACGACTAGCAAATAATGCAAAGTAACGTAAAACAGGAAAGTGTATGCTAGTGATTCGTGCATCGGAAACCTTCCTTGTTTCCCCTACAGTGATAGTGTCAATAAATCCCTCCACGTCATCACGATGTGGTTCTTCTGTGTTGCCCTCAAAAGGGACTAACCAAATCCGACAAAAATCATAAAGTGACATCTCCTTATGCTCATCATATAAATGAAACTCCACCGTAGGTGGTGAGTTCCTAGAATGAAAATGAAAGTTTTGCACAAAGGTATTTGTGAGCAAGATATACTGATCACATTGGTCGTGGAGGAAAGCGGTAAGGCCTGCAGTCTGAGCCAATTCATGGAAATCTTCATAAATCCCGGCTGCTCTTAAGAAATACTCGGAAGGACATTCACACGTCCGAACCTCCGCGATGCGAGGCAGATTATACTTAGGCCTTGGTGCCTTTTCCTTCCAGCTTTGGCTCGATGAGCCCCTCAAAAGTCTCCTCATCATTTTCTGAAAAATTCTGAAATTTTTAGTAACTTCAAAATAAAAGTAAATCAAACTCAATAATATTGATAGTAACTACTCCTACAAGTACCTAGGGCCTATATCATGCATCAAAACTACTTTTGACCATATATATTTGACATGCAAGCTCAAGAACAGGGTCGCCTAAGCAGCAAAAATTTACAATGAATAAAGCACTAGAACAAAAACTAATTGGACCAATGGAGGAGTCACACACTAAGGAACAATCTCACCAAGCAGTTTTGTGAGAGGTGCTTTGAGCAAGGAGATCGAAAATGACAGCAAGATGAGCTAGAACTCATGCTTGAGCTAGTTATTCGTGTTTGTGGGAGGAAGATGAAGTGTGTGGGTGCAGGAATAAGTGGAGGGGGGCCACCGTGGGCCCACAAGGCAGGGGGCGCGCCCTAGGGGGTGGGCGTGCCCTCCACCCTCGTGGCAAGGTGGTTGGCCCTCCTGGTGTGTTCTTTGTTCCATAAATCCTCAAATATTCTAGAAAAAAATCATATTTAATTTTCAGGGCATTTGGAGCACTTTTATTTTCGAGGTATTTTTATATTGCATGGATAATCAGATAACAGACAAAAATATTTATTTTTATTTTATTTAATATAAATAGCAGAAAGTAAAAGTGGGATACAGAAGGTTGTGCCTTCTAGTTTCATCCATCTCATGATCATCAAAAGGAATCCACTAACAAGGTTGATCAAGTCTTGTTAACGAACTCATTACGAATAACATGGAACCAGAGAAATTTCGAATAACACTATGTTACCTCAACCGGGATATGCACATCGCCAATAATAAGAATATCATATTTCTTCTTGACAGTAGGAAGAGGAAATTCAAAACCTCCAAATATAATCAATGGAATTTTTCCAATAGAGTTGATACTATGAACTTGAGGTTGTTTCCTCGGAAAGTGTACCGTGTGCTCATTACCATTAACATGAAAAGTGACATTGCCTTTAGTGCAATCAATAACAGCCCCTGCAGTATTCAAAAAGGGTCTTCCAAGAATAATAGACATACTATCGTCCTCGGGAATATCAAGAATAACAAAGTCTGTTAAAATAGTAACATTCACAACTACAACAGGCACATCCTCACAAATACCGACAGGTATAGCAGTTGATTTATCAGCCATTTGCAAAGATATTTCAGTAGGTGTCAACTTATTCAAATCAAGTCTACGATATAAAGAGAGAGGCATAACACTAACACCGGCTCCAAGATCACATAAAGCCGTTTTAACATAGTTCTTTTAATGGAGCATGGTATAGTGGGTACTCCTGGATCTCCAAGTTTCTTTGGTATTCCACCCTTAAAAGTATAATTAGCAAGTATGGTGGAAATTTCAGCTTCCGATATCTTTCTTTTATTTGTAATAATATCTTTCATATACTTAGCATAAGGATTTGTTTTGAGCATATCAGTTAATCGCATACGCAAAAAGATAGGTCTAATCCTTTCAGCAAAGCGCTCAAAATCCCCATCATCCTTTTTCTGGGATGGTTTAGGAGGAAAAGGCATGGGTTTATGAACCCAAGGCTCTCTCTCTTTACCATGTCTCCTAGCAACAAAGTCTTTCTTATCATAACGTTGATTCTTTGATTGTGGGTTATCAAGATCAACAACAGGTTCAATTTCTATATCATTATCATTACTAGGTTGAGCATCATTATGAACATTATTATTAGCATTATCACTAGTTTCTGGTTCATTACCAGGTTGTGTTTCAGCATCAGAAATAGAAATATCATTTGGATTCTCACGTGTTTCAACAATAGGATCACTAGGAGCATGCAAAGTCCTATCATTTTTCTTTTTCTTCTTTTTAGAAGAACTAGGTGCATCTAAATTATTTCTCTGAGAATCTTGCTCAATTCTCTTAGGGTGGCCTTCAGGATACAAAGGTTCCTGAGTCATTCTACCAGTTCTAGTAGCCACTCTAACAGCATAATCATTATCTTTACTATTGAATTCATTGAGCAAATCATTTTGAGCTTTAAGTACTTGTTCTACTTGAGTGGTAACCATTGAAGCATGTTTACTAATAAGTTTAAGTTCACATTTAACATTGGTCATATAATCACCCAAGTGTCCAAGCATATTTGAATTGTATTTTAATTGTCTACCAAAATAAGCATTAAAATCTTCTTGCTTAGCCATAAATTTATCAAACTCATCTAAGCATGGGCTAGCAATTTTAGTAAATGGGATTACAGCTTTACCATATCTATAGAGAGAATTTACCTTTACTACCCATTTCGGGTTATCAAGACCATGAGTTTCTTCAATAGGTAAAGGATTTGGATTATATGTTTCTTCAACGGGCGGTAAATTAAGACCATGTATTTCTTCAATAGGAGGTAAATTCTTAACATCTTCTGCTTTAATACCTTTTTCTTTCATAGATTTCTTTGCCTCTTGCATATCTTCAGGACTGAGAAATAGAATACCCCTCTTCTTCGGAGTTGGTTTAGGAATAGGCTCAGGAATTGGCTCCGGAGGTGTCCAATTATTTTCATTTGTCAACATATTATTCAATAGAATTTCAGCTTCATCCGGTGTCCTTTCCCTGAAAACAGAACCAGCACAACTATCCAGGTAATCTCTGGAGGCATCGGTTAGTCCATTATAAAAGATATCAAGTATTTCATTTTTATTAAGAGGATGATCAGGCAAAGCATTAAGTAATTGGAGAAGCCTCCCCCAAGATTGTGGGAGACTCTCTTCTTCAATTTGCACAAAATTATATATATCCCTTAAAGCAGCTTGTTTCTTATGAGCAGGGAAATATTTAGCAAAGAAGTAATAAATCATATCCTGGGGACTACGCACACAACCAAGATCAAGAGAATTAAACCATATCTTAACATCACCCTTTAATGAGAACGGAAATATTTTAAGGATGTAAAAGTAGCGAGTTCTCTCGTCTTTAGTGAACATGGTAGCTATATCATTCAATTTAGTAAGATGTGCCACAACAGTTTCAGATTCATAACCATGAAAAGGATCAGATTCAACCAAAGTAATTATATTAGGATCAACAGAGAATTCATAATCCTTATCAGTAACAAACATAGGTGAAGTAGAAAAAGCAGGATCAAGTTTCATTCTAGCATTTAGAGATTGCTTACTCCATTTAGCGAATAATTTTTTTAGTTCAGTTCTGTTTCTGCAAGCTAAAATAGCTAAAGAAGCATCTTGATCAAAAACATAACCCTTAGGAATAGCAAGTGGTTCTTCATCATCAGTATCATCAGATTCAATATTTTCAATTTCTCTAGCCCTAGCAAGTTGTTCCTCAAGAAAAGCACTAAGTGGCATAGTAGAATCAGGCATAGAGGTAGTTTCATCATAAGTATCATGCATAGCAGAAGTGGCATCATCAATAACATGCGACATATCAGAACGAATAGCAGAAGCAGGTGTAGGTGTCGCAAGCTTACTCAAAACAGAAGGTGAATCAAGTGCAGAGCTAGATGGCAGTTCCTTACCTCCCCTCGTAGTTGAGGGATAGATCTTGGTTTTTGGATCTCTCAAGTTCTTCATAATGATAAGCAGATATATATATCCCAAGTGACTCAAAGAATAGAGCTATGCTCCCCGGCAATGGCGCCAGAAAATAGTCTTGATAACCCACAAGTATAGGGGATCGCAACAGTTTTCGAGGGTAGAGTACTCAACCCAAATTATTGATTCGACACAAGGGGAGCCAAAGAATATTCTCAAGTATTAGCAGCTGAGTTGTCAATTCAACCACACCTGGAAACTTAATATCTGCAGCAAAGTGTTTAGTAGCAAAGTGATATGATAGTAGTGGTAACGGTAGCAAAAGGTAACAGTAGTAAAAGTAATATTTTTGGTATTTTGTAGTGATGATAGCAATAGCAACGGAAAAGTAAATAAGCGAAGAACAATATATGGAAAGCTCGTAGGTAATGGATCGGTGATGGAGAATTATGCCGGATGCGGTTCATCATGTAACAGTCATAACCTAGGGTGACACAGAACTAGCTCCAGTTCATTGATATAATGTAGGCATGTATTCCGAACATAGTCATACGTGCTTATGGAAAAGAACTTGCATGACATATTTTGTCCTACCCTCCCGTGGCAGCGGGGTCCTTACAGAAACTAAGGGATATTAAGGTCTCCTTTTAATAGAGAACTGGAACAAAGCATTAATACATAGTGAATACACGAACTCCTCAAACTACGGTCATCACCGGTAAGTATCTTGATTATTGCCACTTCGGGGTTAACGGATCATAACACATAATAGGTGACTATAGACTTGCAAGATAGGATCAAGAACACTCATATATTTATGAAAACATAATAGGTTCAGATCTGAAATCATGGCACTCGGGCCCTAGTGACAAGCATTAAGCATAGCAAAGTCATAGCAACATCAATTTCAGAACATAGTGGATACTAGGGATCAAACCGTAACAAAACTAACTCAATTACATGATAGATCCCATCCAACCCATCACCATCCAACAAGCCTACGATGGAATTACTCACGCACGGCGGTGAGCATCATGAAATTGGTGATGGAGGATGGTTGATGATGACGATGGCGACGGATTCCCCTCTCCAGAGCCCCGAACGGACTCCAGATCAGCCCTCCCGAGAGGTTTTAGGGCTTGGCGATGGCTCCGTATTGTAACACGCGATGATTTCTTCTCCTTGATTTGTTTCTCATCGAAACTCAATATATGGAGGTGGAGTTGGAGTCGGAGAGGCAACAGGGGGCCCACGAGGTAGGGGGCGCGCCCTAGGGGGGCAGGCGCGCCCCCACCCTCGTGGCAAGGTGGTGGGCCCCTGGCCTTCATCTTTTGCAGGTATTTTTCTTATTTTCTGAAAAGTGTCTCCGTGAAGTTTCAGGTCCTTCCGAGAATGTTTGCTCCTGCACATAAATAACACCATGGTAATTCTGCTGAAAACAGCGTCAGTCCGGGTTAGTTCCATTCAAATCATGCAAGTTAGAGTCCAAAACAAGGGCAAAAGTGTTTGGAAAAGTAGATACGTTGGAGACGTATCACATTGCTCATCACTCGAGTCACAAAGGCGGTCGTCACGACGTTCCAGGGCATGGGAGCTACAGCAGAAAAGCCATTGACACCAAGATGATTGCATGTCATCGCAACGCCGACAATGATCATCTATGTTACAATCACCATCATGGTGGTCCCGATCATTGTGCAGGTCTCGATTGTAGTCTTCTTGAAACCGCTCGATTGACTCCTGCTGCACATTAGAGCCTCGCCATCAACCATGCCCAAGCACCAAGTGAAGGGGTGAGTGTGGGAATGGTGATGTGAATGCCCATTGGCACTCCAGGAGCAGTCATGTGCACGCACTACAAACATGTGCTATCATGTGACAACGAACCTGGTGAAGAAGACCGAACCATCACGTAAGATCATTATTTGTGATGTTAACCATCACTAGAAGATTTCCTCCCGGGTTAGTGTGCTCACCAACTTCGGTGTCGCTCTGGCCTCATTTTATGCGTCATCTTTTGTCCGTTGCTAAGCTGCTCTATTTTCTTGGACGTATAAATTATTTGAGCGGCGCCTTAATGAATAATTTTAGAAGATTAACAACAGAAAGCCACATGTCTCTTGCTAATCTCTGCAGCCATGAGGCGTGTGTGCAGGTGGCCTGAAGGTGTGATCGCAGTCCGCTCCGAGTTTCTCATTGGAAGACGTGTCTTTTTTTACCCGTTGTGGTAGTGTGTACTTACGCGTGAGAGCAGTGCCACGACAACCTTTGACCATCCTCCGGCCATGAAAGAACTTGCGGTGCCCCATGTTTGGTTTTGGTAATTGATGACAATCTCTATGAACTAATGCTTGCCTTGAGTTATATTTGAAGGATTTATCCATGGGCTTGTCTTGAAGTCCATGTGTTGGTTTCAAGGAGTTTATGTGTTGGCCAAGGTGTTTTTCAAGAAATTATCCAACGATTGGTCATGTGAGAGTTGAGCTGATTGCAAGCATGTCTTGAAGAAGAAGATTGTGTGATCATTCATGTTTACCTTCAAGGCATCATCCAAATGAAGAGAGTTGGAAAGATTCAAGATTGATCAAGACTAAGTACAAAGAGTAATTCAAGTTCATCAACACACAAAGCGCACAATATGTATCGAGAGGGATCAAGTGATCCCATGGTATGGTAAGCATTGTCCATTATGATTTGTGTACTAACTCATGGTCTATGTGAGAGTTCCATGTGGGGTTGGGTACATTTCCATGGGTTTGCGTCAAGAGGAAGATATCATACAATCCATGAAGAGGACGACATCAAGTGGTGATCGCCATCAAGATTGTCATGTGCAAGTTCAAGTTCAGCATCACGAAGAGATCAAGTGCATGAAGCTTGTCGTCCATTGTGGTGACAATGGACATGTGAAGATGTGCCGAAGAGTGGCTCACCCATAGTGGAGTATGGGGGAGCAATCAACTAGTCTTCATTGACCCAATGCAACCAAGAAAGGTGGTCCATCTTGAGGAGGACAAGATCTTCATCATCTAGCTCAAGTGGATTATGTGAAAGGCAAAGGTTTTCCCTTGATAGCTTTTCTATTTTACCGGTCTCATGGTGGTAGTTGGGATACCAGGTTATAGGATCGATTGTCGTACTATCAAGGGGGGCTCTCAAGTTGGTAGCTTAATCATATCGTTCGTAGAGAACTCAAACCATTGCATCCTTGCATCATCTTTCTTGGTTCTTGTTTGGTTCTTCTCCTTATGAGATATGGAGCTTATGGTCATCTTCATGACAAGCTCGAGTTCATCGAAAATGGAGTTCACATGCATCTTCTATGATGTTTTCAATGTTGAGGGTTTTTGCTGGTTCTTCATTTATAGAGGTTTCACATATCTATACCTTTGGCATTTTTCTACTACCTCTTCTTAGTTGATGTTGGATGCTACTCATCGTCATCTATCCAACAAGCTTGAGTTTTCTCAATTTGGAGATCATATGCAGAACTTATGGCAGTTCTGGTTTTCTTGTTGCATCTGTTTTGTTTGGGGCTTGCTTGATGCACCCATGCGATAGTACCACTCTGGGCAGCGGTAGTACCGCTTGTAAGTGGTACCTCAGTTGTCCAGTTCCACGGCTTCTACCGCTGCTTATTCTGGGGGTTCTGTTTTTCGTGTCGGGTTCAGCGGTATTAGGGTGGAAGTGTGTGCGGCAGTACCGCATATAAGCGGTAGTACCGCTCCGGTCGGGCGGTAGTACCGCTACTACAGTACTGTCATCACGCTCTTCTCTGCCCTGCTTCCTCTGCTCCCGTCTTCTGCTTCTCCAGCGGTAGTACCGCTCCAGGCGACACTACTGCCCATGGTTCCTAGTTGTTGCTCTATTTTTCATGTTACTGCCGCCCAAGCGGTAGTACCACTCATGTGCGGGCTGAGCACATAACGGTAGGATTTTTTCCCACCTATAAAAGGGGGCCTTCTACCCCATTGAACCTTATCTCTTGAGCTCGTGTTCTTCCCTCATTGTTGACCTTCGTCGAGCTTGCTAACTCTCAATCCCTGCAATGATTCTTGCTAGTTCTTGAGGGAAAAGAGAGAGGAGATCTATATCTACGTTTCCACCAATCACTTTCTCCTCTATGTGAGGGGAACCCCTTGGATCTAGATCTTGGAGTTCTTGGTGTTCTCCTTCTTGTTCTTCTTCTCCTTTTCCTCCATAGCCTTCGTTGCTTTGGTGGGATTTGAAAGTGGGGGACTTGGGCACTCCGTGTGCCCTTGCCATTGCATTAGTTGCATCGGTTTGAGTTCTCCACGGTGATACGTGGAAGTTACAAGTTGAGAAGATTATTACTCTTGGGTGCTTGGTACCCTAGAGCTTGTTCCTCTTGGGTGCTTGGGTGCCCTAGACGGTTGGTGGTGTTCGGAGCTCAATCATTGTGGTGTAAAGCTTCGGGCAAGCACATGAGTCTCCAATCAGGTTGTGGAGATTGCCCCGAGCAATTTGAAGGGTACCTGTGACCGCCCCCAAGGGTTGCCAAAGTGTACGGGTTCGGTGACCGCCCTCATGGGTTGCCATTTTTTACGGGTTTGGTGACCACCCTCAAGGCTCCCTTAGTGGAATCACGACATCTTGCATTGTGCGAGGGCGTGAGGATATTACGGTGGCCCTAGTGGCTTCTTGGGAGCATTGTGCCTCCACGCTGCTCCAAACTGAGATTAACATCCGCAAGGGTGTGAACTTCGGGATACTTCATCGTCTCCGCATGCCTCGGTTATCTCTTACCCGAGCCCTTTACTTATGCACTTTACTTTGTGATACCCATTGTGTTTAATGTTATATATATTGCTATCACATAGTTGTTTATCTTGCTGAGCATAAGTTGTTGATGCACACAGGTGAGCCTAGTTGTTGTAGGTTTTGTGCTTGACAATTTAACCGCTTGGTTTATTCTACATTTGTTCAAGGCTAAACCATAATTATTTTAAAGCGCCTATTCACCCCACCCCTCCCCCCTCTAGGCGACATCCTCGATCTTTCAGGCCGCCCGCTTGTTGTCTATCTAACTACCTCCAGTTAATGGTGAGCTCAGCCACATGGCCTATAAAATAGCGACCGGACCTTTGATGACCCACAAGTATAGGGGATCAATCGTAGTCCTTTCAATAAGTAAGAGTGTCAAACCCAACGAGGAACAAAAGGAAATGACAAGTGGTTTTCAGCAAGGTAATGTCTGCAAGCATTGAAATTGTCAATAACGAGTAGTTTGATAGCAAGATAATTTGTAATGAGCAAGTAACGATAATAGTAACAAAAGTGCAGCAAGGTAGCCCAATCCTTTTGAGGCAAAGGACATGCCAAAACGGTCTCTTATGAAAGCCAAGCGTTCTTGAGAGTACACGGGAATTTCATCTAGTCACTTTCATCATGTTGGTTTGATTTGTGTTCGCTACTTTGATAATTTGATATGTGGGTGGAGCGGTGCTTAGGGGATGTTCTTACTTGAAAAAACCTCCTACTTATGATTAAGCCCCTCGCAAGCATCCGCAACTATGAGAAAAGTATTAAGAATAAATTCTAACCATAGCATTAAACTTTTGGATCCAATCGGTCCCTTATGGAATATCGCATAAACTAGGGTTTAAGCTTCTGTCACTCCCGTAACCCATCATCTAATAACTACTCCACAATGCATTCCCTTAGGCTCAAATATGGTGAAGTGTCATGTAGTCGACGTTCACATGACACCACTAAGGGAATCACAACATACATACCATCAAAATATTGAACACATATAAAATTCACATGATTACTTGCAACAAGATTTCTCCCGTGACCTCAAGAACAAAAGTAACTACTCACAAATGATAATCATGCTCAAGATCACACGGGTATTAAATAGCATATTGGATCTGAACATATAATCTTCCACCAAATAAACCATATAGTAATCAACTACGAGATGTAATCAACACTACTAGTCACCCACAAGTACCAATCTATAGTTCCGGTACAAAGATTAAACACAAGAGATGAACTAGGGTTTGAGAGGATATGGTGTTGTTGAAGATGTTGATGGAGATTGCGCTCCCCAAGATGGGAGAGTTGTTGGTGATGATGATGATGATGATTTCCCCCTCTGGGAGGGAAGTTCGCTCAGCGGAATCGCTCCACCGGAGGGCAAAAGTGCTCTCGCCCAAATTCCGCCTCGAGACGGTGGCGCTTCGTCCCGAAAGTTCTCCTTATTTTTTCTAGGTCAAAATGACTTATATACTAGAAGATGGGCACCGGAGGTGGGCTGGGCTGAGCATAACCCACCAGGGCACGCCTGGGGGGCCTGGCGCGCCCTGGTGTCTTGTGCTCACCAGGTGGCCCCCCTCCGGTAGTTATTTGCTCTAGTATTTCTTATTTATTCCATAAAAATTCCTCATGAAGTTTCATATCATTTGGAGTTGTGTCGAATAGGTAGCCTTACGTAGCTTTTTCAGGTCCAGTTTTCTAGCTGCCGGAATTCTCCCTCTTTGTGTGAACCTTGCATATTATGAGAGAAAAGACATTAGAATTACTCCAAAATGCATTATTATGCATAAAAAGATTATAAATAACAGTAGGTAAACATGATGCAAAATTGATGTATCAACTCCCCCAAGCTTAGACCTCACTTGTCCTCAAGAAAACCGAAATCGAAAAACATCTCCACATGCTTAGCGAGAGAGGTGTCGATAAAAACAAAATACGGACATAGAAGCATCATCTAAATTATTATAACGGCAACAAACTTTAACATCAAACTTTTATCATAGACTTCGCATGAATAAGTAACAATTCATCACAACATCGAAGTATAAAGCATAAACTCTATTGGAAACCAACAAACTATGTTCTCATTCAACTTTGCAGCTACAATTCATCATCTTTCCAGGAAGGGTCACGTATCGGAGCCTTTATTCAAGTCCACATACTCAACCATCATATAGTCTTCTATGATTGCTAACACTCACCACATACACATGAGCAAAACATTTCAACCGGACACACAGAAACATAGGGGCTTATTGAAAGGGCATTTCCCCACTTTATGTTTTGGATAATGATGACAACCCGTTGTTGGTCTAATCTTGTGCTAAATGTTTCAGGTTCTTGACGCTTAGGCCTACATCGGAAAGCTATTCTCTCTCGTAGGAAAAGATCGAAGACGGAGTCCCCTATGCTTTTTATCTCTTTGGTCGTAGGGAACCCGTACTATCAAGAGGGAATCCTCATTAGAAAGAACTGGGGGAATTTATTCACGCACACCTTCATCACCCCTCCTTTGTCTTTCTCGGGTGAGAGAGAGAGAGTTTCCCTTATCTCTTCCCTTATATACTTCTGCTCACTGTTTCTGCCCAGCGGTTGTACGGCTCTTTGGAGCGGTTGTACCACTGGGTCTTGACGCTCACCAGCTTTGATCGAGCGGTTGTACCGCTGCCTCCGGGCGGTGGTACCGCCACCTTGCTCTGCAAAAGCTAGGGCGGTGGTTCCGGCCATGCACCGCTGAAGTACCGCTCGAGCTTCTGTTTTGATGCAGTTCTCGGGCGGTAGTGGCCCGGTTGCTCCGGTCGTTCCTCGATGACCGGTACCACCGGTGGTCCGAGCGGTTCTTCCGCTCTGAACTTAGTCGCCCAAGAGCTCAAGGCCATGTGGTTGTTCCGGCCATGCACCACTCTCAAGCTTCTGTTTTGATGCGGTAGTTGTGCGGTGGCTAGGCGGTTAGTCCGGTTATTTTATTAACCGGTACTACCGCCTGCTGGCCTGGTTGTACCGCCTGGTAGGGTTCTGCAGATACACCGTGAGTCCCGGTTGTACCGCTACAGTGCAAAAAATGCAGTAACGGCTGCAATTTTAGGGTTGCTATATAAGGGTGCTTCTCCCACCTACCACTCCTACCTTTGACCTCTCTCACTCCACCATTAATGCAACTCAATCTCTCTTGCCCGATCTCTCTCTCTAGCCACTAAAACTTGTTGATTTGCTAGGGAATGAAGGAGGAGACCTAGATCTACACTTCCACCAAAGGATATTTGCTTCCCCCATACTTTCTTGTGTGGATTTTGTTACTCTTGGGTGTTTGAGCACCCTAGACGGTTGAGGTCACCTCGGAGCCATATTCCATTGTGGTGAAGCTTCGTGGTTTCGTTGGGAGCCTCCAATTAAGTTGTGGAGAGAGCCCCAACCTTGTTTGTAAAGGTTCGGTCGCCGCCTTCAAGGGCACCAATAGTGGAATCACGGCATCTCGCATTGTGTGAGGGCGTGAGGAGAATACGGTGGCCCTAGTGGCTTCTTGGGGAGCATTGTGCCTCCACACCGCTCCAACGGAGACGTACTTTCCTTCAAAAGGAAGGAACTTCGGTAACACATCCTCGTCTTCACCGGCTCCACTTTTGGTCTTCTCCTCCCCTTACTTTTGCAAGCTTACTTGTGTTACTTTCCTTGCTTGCTTGTGTGCTTGTATGTGTTGCATCATATAGGTTGCTCACCTAGTTGCATATCTAGACAACCTACTTTGATGCAAAGTTTAATTTGGTAAAGAAAAGCTAAAATTTGTTAGTTGCCTATTCACCCCCCTCTAGTCAACTATATCGATCCTTTCAATTGGTATCAGAGCCTTGTCTCTTTATTAAGGACTTTACCGTCCGAAGAGTATGGTTGATACCGTAAACGGTGTGGAGGAACACTCCGGTGTGAATCTGATCTCGTCTACGGGAGATGGGGGAACCTCGGTCTCTCGTGAGGAGTTCAATGTGGCCTTGGAGACATTGAAAACCCCCATGACGACCGAGGCTGAAAGCATGTTTACTAAATTCCTTGAAGGGCTTAAACTATCCACCGCACCGTTGAAAGTGGGTAATCCCACCGACAAGGTGACGGATGCTACCTCCGATAAGGGGGAAGCTAGTAGTGAAAAGGCTCCTTCTTCTAGTGGTAAGAATGGCAGCGGCATCTTTGCTCATGTGGAACCACCACTTGTTTATGGTGCACCGGTTCCTTCCGCTCATTTGAATCATGCTGGTCTGTAACGCCCTCGATGCGGCTATATCTCCCACGTGTCGAAGCACGACTTAGAGGCATAACTGCATTGAAAGCAATGTCGCAAGTGAGGTAATCTTCACACAACCCATGTAATACATAAGGGAAAGAGATACATAGTTGGCTTACAATCGCCACTTCACACAATTACATGAATAAATCCATTACATCATCCAAATACAATCAAGGTCCGACTACGGAACCAAAAGAAAAGAAGAACCCCAAATGCGACAAAGGTCCCCGATCGACCCCAACTGGGCTCCACTACTGATCAACTAGAACGAAACAACACAAAGGACAAGATCTTCATCGAGCTCCTCCTAAGCTTGGTTGCGTCATCTGCAGGGTCTCATCGGCACCTGCAAGCTGGTTTTGGAAGTATCTGTGAGCCACGGGGACTCAGCAATCTCGCACCCTCGCGATCAAGACTATTTAAGCTTATGGGTAAGGTAAAAGGTATGAGGTGGAGCTGCAGCAAGCGACTAGCATATATGGTGGCTAACATACGCAAATGAGAGCGAGAAGAGAAGGCAAAGCAAGGTTGGTAAAAGTATGATCAAGAAGTGATCCTAGAACAACCTACGTCAAGCATAACTCCAACACCGTGTTCACTTCCCGGACTCCGCCGGAAAGAGACCGTCACGGTAACACACGCGGTTGATGTATTTTAATTAAGGTTAACTTCAGGTTTTCTACAACCGAACATTAACAAATTCCCATCTGCCCATAACCGCGGGCACGGCTTTCAAAAGTTCAAAACCCTGCAGGGGTGTCCCAACTTAGCCCATGACAAGCTCTCACGGTCAACGAAGGAATAGACCTCCTCCCGAGACATTCCGATCAGACTCGGTATCCCGGTACTCCAAGACATCCTCGACAATGGTAAAACAAGTCCCGCAAAGCCGCCTGATGCGCCGACATCCTGATGGGAGCTGCACATATCTCGTTCTCAGGGCAACACCGGATGAGACATCCTACGAGTAAAACCAGCCCTCAAGTTTCCCCGAGGTGGCCCCGCAGTCTACTCAGTTCGAACCAACACTTAGACAAGCACTGGCCGGGGGGGGGGTTAAAAATAAGATGACCCTTGGGCTGGCCTAACCCAAGGGAAAAAGAGGCTAGGTGGCGAATGGTAAAACCAAGGTTGGGCCTTGATAGAGGAGTTTTATTCAAAGCGAACTGTCAAGGGGTTCCCATTATACCCAACCGCGTAAGGAACGCAAAATTCGGGAACATAACACCGATATGACAGAAACTAGGGCGGCAAGAGTGGAACAAAACACTAGGCATAAGGCCGAGCCTTCCACCCTTTACCAAGTATATAGATACATTAATTAAATAAGGAATAATGTGATATCCCAACAAGTAAACATGTTCCAACAAGGAACAACATCTCCATGTTCCAACAAGGAACAAACTTCAATCTTCACCTGCAGCTAACAATGCTATAAGAGGGCCTGAGCAAAGCGGTAACATAGCCAAACAATGGTTTGCTAGGACAAGGTGGGTTAGAGGCTTGGTTCAACAATATGGGAGGCATGATAAGCAAGTGGTAGGTATCGCAGCATAGGCATAGCAAAAGAGCGAGCATCTAGCAAAGCAAAGATAGTAGTGATTTTGAGGGTATGATCATCTTGCCTGAAATCCCGCAAGGAAGAAGAACAAGTCCATGAAGAAGACAAACGGACGTAGTCAAACGGGTCCTCACAAACGCGGCGTTATCGGAACCAACCCGAAGAAGAAAACACCGGAAAGAAGCACACAACATAGTAAACAACCAACACATGAACATGGTATGATGCACAACCAAGAATGATGCAAGTCCGGATTAATGAAGCATGGCATGGCAAAGTGCACAAACAACACTACAAATTAAGTGGAGCTCTACATGCCATGGAGTTGCATATTGAAGAAAACACCACATGACTTATTTAGTTCTCTCTCGTTTATGTACCCAACAAGATTAAATGTTGTTAGCATGGCAAGAAGTGAAGCAAATGAAAAACTACCCATCTAGTCAAGTTTAAATGAGGCCGGAAACAACGAACAACAATTTCGGAAACTCCTCATATGCATATATTAGGTTTGGTGTTGTTCTGCCCTAAACATAATTTTAGAGTTGTTAAGCATGCAAAATAAGGCCACCATGTTAAACTAGGCAAAATTCTACCCCATCTACATATAAAGATTAATTAAAACCGAGCTACGGTTAAATAGTTATGAATTAAAACATTTTAACATGGCATAGGAGCAAAATAATGCAAACATCATTTTAAACATTTTAACATGGCAAGAAATTGGCATATTATTAATCTACACATAATTTTAAGCAAGTTTCATACATAAAACATTTTAATCTGATGCACCATTTGTGAGTTATTAAATGCATGAACTCTAGGGACTATTCTGCAAAACGGGTAGTACTCAGGAAATTAGCTAAAACATTCTGCGGAAAAAAAAATACAGCTCGGGCCGGACCTGGTTGGCCCAACAGAGCACAGGAGGGGCTGGGGGTCTCTCACCATGGGCCTCAGCCCAGCTGGATGGAGCAGTGGCCGACTGGTGCGCTGGGCCTTGGCGCCAAATGCGGCCCAGGCACGCAGGAGGCAGGCGGTCTGGAGATGGGCTGGATCTACGGCAAGCGAGGCCGGCCCGTGCGAGCGAAGCTGGGGAGCGATGCGGTCAACGGATGCGGGCGAGGCGCCATTGCAGGGGGGTCGAGGCTCTCGTGACCCAGGGCGGCGATGAAGCAGAGGATCAAGCGGACACCGCGGTGCTCCGGCGAAGTTGGGGAGGTCCGGCGCGGGGAAGGAAGGCTGGCGCGGGGCAGGCGAGGATCTCGTCAAGGCGCTGGTGCGGGCAAAGCTCAGCGAGGCCATGGCGCGGATGCTCCTGTCGACAGAGAAACATGAGAACATAGAGCGATGAGAGAGGGAGAAACGGGAGGAGCTATGCGCTGAGGAGGGCCTGCAGTTCGGAGTGGCTGGCGCGACCTTGAGCAAGGGCGGTGAGGTCCATCTGCTGGTTCGGCGAGGAACAACGAGGTCGGGGCGTTCCTCGGCTGCGGGGTGTGGAAGGAGGGGCTCGTGCTCCTGTTCGCTGCACGGGTAGCCACCCTGATCCCGACTGCATCGGACATTGGGCTGCCTGCAGGAGAGCTCGGGAGGACGGGGCTCCGCTAGGACGACAACGGAGGCGGAGCAGCTTGGGTTGGTATAGAACTTCGGTGAGCGTGGCCTTGGCCGTGCTTGCTCGGGCAGGAGGTAGGAGAATGATGGTTGGCTACTGCGATTTGGGTGGCGCGGTAAACCAGGGAGGTGGTCGGAGGCGGATTGGAGAGGTGGACCTGGGAGGGTCGAGGGGAGAAGGTGGTTGGCCCGGTGGGCTTTGGATCGGGAGGAGATCCCGAGGTGGGATGGTGAGTGGTGGCGGCGGCATGGAATAGGAGGATGGGACAGGTTAGGACTAGGGTTAGTCTCTTTATATAGCAGGTAGGATTAGGTTAGGGGGTATTCGGTCCATACGATTATAATCGGACGACCGAGAAAATATCTGCTAGGAAGTCCAATTAACAAAATGGAGATGTTTTGTAGATATTTGGGGATGTTCTGAGTCCAACGGTGACAACTGATCGGGTCGGGTTCGGGACAGACTCAGACGCGCACGTGAGGGGTCGGTGCACTGCGCAAGAGGGGTTTTCGGACCGAGCAATCGCATCGGACGACTCCGGATGCGAAGAGGGGTAGGTTGGAGCTTGTGGGCTGTGCAGAAGGCCTCAGGCTGAGAGGAGAGAAGAGAGAGAAGCCCGGCGTCTGTTTCCGGAGACCGAAAACGTCCGACGTTAGACCGACTATATTGTCGCTATAGTTTAACGGTTGGGCTATCAAACGAACTCCGAATGCGATGAAAACTTGATAGACGGTCTATCTACACTATAATAAGACCACACGTCAACTCTCATCCCATTCCGAGAACATTTTCCGGCCACTTATAAAATACTATTTCGGACATGCCGCGGGCGCATGCAGTGTGGTTGGGCTCAGAACGGACAATAGAGAGAACTCGGAGAACCCGGATGAATGCAAGTTTTGAAAACGTGATGATGCAATGCACATGATGGCATGATGAAAAGCAACACGCAAGCAAATGACATGGCAACACCGGCGAATAACTGGAGTACACCTGGCACATCGGTCTTGGGATGTTACAACACGGTCCTCCCCCTAAGATTGTGAAAAATGAGGACTTTGATTCTTGGGTTTACCGCTTTAAACGTCATTTAAATCATGTGAACACTAATCTTTGGAGAATCATTGAACAAGGTTTCTATCCACATGATCCAAGCAACTTCACTCCTTGAGAAGCCGCGGATAATCAATTCAATGAGAATGCTCTCTTCATCATTCAAGATGCAATTCCACCCGAAGATCTACCTCATCTTCGGCCCTTCGCCTTGGCTAAATATGCATGGCTCTGTGTTGTCTCTCTCTATCGGGGAAACGCAAGCATTCAACGCTCCAACTATGAAGTGGTGCAAGATGAGGCCGATGAGTTTGCAATGAAAGAAGATGAAGAACCTCGTGAGCTTTACCGGAGAGTAACCAAACTCACGGTCTCACTCCGAGATCACGGGAGCAAGGACACGGATGACAATTGGATCAAGCGCAAATTCCTCAAGGCAATGATGCCCTACCACAAGACCATGTCCTCCATCATTCGTCAAAGGCCGGACTTCCACACTTTGACCTCAAGCGAAGTGTTGGATGAGTTTGTGGCCAGGAACATTTTGGACAAGACCGCCGACAATGCGGTGCTTCGTTCTCAAAGGGCAAAGAAGCCCAACCTTGCATTGAAGGTCAAGCTCTGCGTTGAAGAAGAAGAAGCGGAAGAAGAGGAGAGCAACCCCGAAGATACAAAGTATGCATATCATGAACACATGGCACTCACTTCAAGGCAATTTTGGAGCAAGAAAAACTCAAGGCCAAACTTTAACAAAAACAACTCAAGTGGCACGAAGAGCAAGCAACGTGTAAGGACTTGCTACAATTGTGGCAATGTGAGTCATTTTGTTGCGGAGTGCCCGTATGAGAAGAGGGAAGACAATGGTGGCAAGCTCATCCGAAAGGACAAGGCCAAGTCGTTCCCCAACAAGAGCAACTTCACCAAGAAGACTCCTCCCAAGGCATTGGTGGTACAAGAAGAGTATAATGAGGATGATGACGATGATGAAGATGGTGAGTCGGCGGCCATGGCCTCAGTTGCCATTGCGACGACTTCACGGGTGTCTCTCTTCGACTCACCCAATGAGAGCATCACCGCCAAGTGCCTCATGGCTAAAGCCACCAACAAGGTAACCCCCAACATCAAAACTACCATCATTAATAATCCTTCTTCGACGGATAGCATTGATGAACATGAGGGAGCTAATGTGGAGGCGAATGAGTTTGAGGCCTTTATGGGCAAACTTAAGGGTAAATCTAAGAAGCACTTTGTTGCTCTCTTGGAACAATTTGGTGAAGCCAATGACATGATCGAGGCTCACGAAGATACCATCACTAAGATGGAAGGACATAGTCGTGACTATGCCGATGAGATCTCGGATCTTTCCAATGCTCTTGAGGAAGAGCGTGGTCTTCGTTTGGCTCTTGAGGAGTCACACAATGTTGATCATGCTAAGTTAAAGAAAGATTATGATCATGTTCTCATTGTTTCTCATGTGCTAAACTCCGAGAAGGCCGAACTTGAGGTTGATCTTGCTAGACTCAAAGAGGAGTTTTATCTACTTGACAAGGCTCACAAAGTCTTGAAGGGTGCTCATGCTAGCCTCAAAGAGTCTCATGATCAACTTCAAGTAAAGCTAACCAAGGAAAAAGCCACTTTTCCTCGTATGATGTTAATTGATAATGCAAATGCTACTAACCCGTGTTGTGAGCATGTGCATCTTGTTGAGGAGAACGCTAAGCTAAAGGTGCAACTTGAGAGAGGTCTTGCGACTTGCATACAAGGCAAGAAGAACCTCAACGACCTCTTGATCAACCAAAAGGGAGTTGTGGCCAAGGAAGGGGTTGGGTACGTGCCCGAGTCCAAGAACAATAAGAAGAATGACAAGACCAAATGACCTCCACCTCTCATGCAAACCTTTGTGAAGGAGGGAGAGAGTGCTTCCAAGGAGAAGAAGAACAATGCGAAGGGTGGCGGTGTCAAAAAGGGCAATGCCACTCCTCCCATGAAAAGCCGGCGACTTTAATCCTTCTTATATGTTATGTCATGCTAGTGATGGGCATGTCTATGCCAAATTCGTTGGTTCTCCTCATGAGTACATTGAATGGTCTATTTGGGTTCCAAAGACCCTTGTTACTAACATCAAAGGACCCATTACAAAATGGGTACCTAAAACCAAGCATTGATCTCTTGTAGGTGTTTGCTTACGGTGGGGATCATGGTTGCTCGATAGCAGAGCTACAAATCATATGACCGGAAGCAAGGACTTGGTGGTGGACGTGCACAAGATTCCATCTATTCCCACCAATGACGAGTGGGGTGACGCCTCATCTTCTAAGGTATTGGGACTTGGCAAGGTAGTCATCTCTCATGATCTCATGATCGAAAAGGTCATGCTTGTTGAGTCCCTTGCATACAATTTACTTTCCGTTCGTCAACATGCCATCATGGGCTTTGCCACTTTCTTTGATATCGATACCATGGCCCTCTTGTGGAGCAAGACTCTTAAAGTAGCCTTTGTTGGGCATGTCGAGAATGGTCTATATGTGATTAACTTTTCGGAGCGACCCACTAAGACCGCGACATGCCTAATGGCTAAAGTTGATGTGGGTTGGCTTTGGCATCGCCGTCTAGCCCATGTCAATATGAGATCTTTGCAAAGTCTTCTCAAGGGGGACCATGTCCGTGGACTAACGAATGTTAGTTTTGCTAAAGATCACGCTTGAAGTGATTGTATCGAAGGAAAGCTACATGAGAAGGCTCACCCTCCCACGACTATCATTTACTCAAAGAGGCCTTTGGAGCTCCTTCACTTGGATCTCTTTGGGCCTCCATCCTTCGATAGTCTTGGGGGTAGGAAGTATTGCTTCGTGATTGTGAATGACTACTCAAGATACACTTGGGTGTATTTCTTCAAGAGGAAGAGCGAGACCCAACAAACCATCATTGACTTTGCAAATGAAGCACAACGTCAACACAATGCAAAGATCTTGACAATAAGAAGTGACAACGGCACTGAGTTCAAGAACTACACCTTGGACGAGTTTCTTAGTGATGAGGGGATCAGGCATCAATATTCCTCACCTTACACCCCTCAACAAAACGGTGTTGCGGAGAGGAAGAACCGGACGTTGATGGATGCGGCAAGGACCATGATGGCGGAGTTCAAGTCTCCATACAACTTTTGGGCCGAAGCCATCAACACCGCGTGTCATGCATCCAATTGGCTCTACCTCCGCAAGGGCTTGAACATGACTCCATATGAGATACTCACCGGTAACAAGCCCAACCTCAAGTACTTTCGGGTGTTCGGGTGTAAGTGTTTCATTCTCAAGAAAGGTGTTCGGTTGTCTAAGTTTGAGGCTAGAGCTTATGAGGGCATATTTGTTGGTTATGCTACAAACTCTTATGCTTACTGTGTCCTCAATAAATCCACGGGACTTATTGAGGAGACGTGTAATGTGGAGTTTGATGAGAATAACGGCTCCCAACTGGAGCAAAGTGGCACTTGTGATGTAGGTGATGAAATTCCTCCTCAAGCCATAAGAAGAATGGGTGTTGGTTTTATCCTACCCATTGAGGAACCCCTTGTGGCCGAAGGAGAAGGACAATGTTCCACTCAAGTGGAGCCATCACCAACCCAAGGCCCACACGCTTCCGAAGAACAACATGAAGGCCCTCATCCTCAAGAACAAGACCAAGGGCAAGATCATGCTCAAGACGATGTTGACACACCAAGTGATGCCCAAGGTCAAGTTATCTCCTCCGAGCAAGTTCAAGAACAAGAACAAGCTCAAGACGACGCTCAAGATGATCAAGTGACCACTCCTCGTCTCACCCCCGAGGAGGAATTGGAGCGTCGTGCCGCTAAGGTTGCTTCCAAGCTCTCCACCAAGGATCATCTCATGACGAATGTGCTTGGAAGCTTAAGAAAGGGGTAAGCACTCGTAGACAATTAGCAACTATTGTGAGCATCATGCGTTTGTCTCTTGTGTCAAACCCCACAAGGTCTATGAGGCGCTCGAAGATCCGGATTGGCTGAATGCCATGCATGAAGAACTCAACAACTTTGAGCGCAACAAAGTATGGAGATTGGTGCCAAGACCAATGGGGAACCACAATGTCATTGGAACCAAGTGGATATTTAAGAACAAGCAAGATGCCCATGGGATTATCATTCGCAACAAGGCTCGCTTAGTAGCATAAGGCTACTCCCAAGTCAAGGGTATCGACTACGGTGAAACCTTTGCTCCCGTTGCTCGTCTTGAATCCATTCGCATGTTGATTGCATATGCTTCTCATCATAACTTTAAGTTGGAACAAATGGATGTCAAGAGTGCTTTTCTTAATGGTCCTATTAATGAATTGGTTTATGTCAAGCAACGCCCCGGGTTCGAGGATCCCTACTTTCCCGATCATGTGTATCAACTCGATAAGGCACTCTATGGCCTTAAACAAGCCCCACGTGCGTGGTATGACCACCTTACCGGGTTGTTACAAGACCGTGGTTTTGAAGTTGGGCTAATCGACCCCACTCTTTTTACTAAGAAGGTCAAAGGGGAGTTGTTTGTATGCCAATTATATGTTGATGATATTATCTTTGGTTCCCCTAACAAAGCTTTCAATGAGGAATTTTCCGCCCTCGGTGACCTCAAAGTTCGAGATGTCTTCCATGGGAGAGTTGAAGTTCTTTCTAGGGTTCGAAGTGAAGCAAAGAAGAGAAGGAACCTTCATCAACCAAGCTAAATACACTCAAGACATGCTCAAGAGATTCAAGCTAAGTGATGTCAAGCCGGCTTCCACTCCAATGCCAACCAAGTGCCAACTTGACATAGATCTCAATGGTAAAGCGGTGGATCAAAAGGTATATCGCTCCATGATTGGCTCCTTGCTTTACCTTTGTGCATCTAGACCGGATATCATGTTGAGTGTGGGAATTTGTGCATGGTTTCAAGCTGCAACTAAGGAAAGTCACTATGTGGCGGTCAAACAAATCTTTTTGGCTCATACCCCAAACTTTGGCTTATGGTACCCAAGAGGAGCAAACTTCAAGCTTGTGGGGTGTTCGGATTCCGATTGGGCGGGAGACAAAGTGGATAGGAAGTCCACTTCCGGAGGGTGCCAATTCCTTGGTTGCTCTTTGGTAAGTTGGTCTTCCAAAAAACAAAGTTGTGTGTCTCTCTCGTCCACCGAAGCAGAGTATGTAGCGGCCGGTAGTTGTTGTGCACAACTCTTATGGATGAGGCAAACTTTAAAGGATTACGGTGTCCTTTGTGACAAAGTGCCTCTTTGGTGTGACAATGAAAGTGCAATCAAGATTTCTCTCAACCCGGTGCAACACTTCAAGACGAAGCATATTGAGATTCGATATCACTTCATCCGGGATCACATTAGGCAAGGGGAGATCGAGCTCAACTATGTCAACACTCATGATAACCTTGCAGATATTTTCACGAAGCCGTTGGATGAAGCAAGATTTCGCGAGTTAAGGCATGAGCTAAATATCATTGATTTGAGCAATGTTGCTTGAACCCTTGCACACCCCACCATACTCAATTTGTTATCTTGTTTAGATTCAGGCATAGACCTAGGGGAGTGTTGTTCTCTCAATGAACTCTCCCTCCCCCCATTATGCATAAACTGAACAACTCTTCCACATTAGCCATTTGTGATGGTACTTGTGCTTCAAATACGAGTTTTGGTCATGGGCCCAAGGATAATTCTTCGCGGTGCCATACCAATTGACTCATACATAGGGGGCTACGGCCTCCGACCACCTTGTTCGTGTTGTGCCTTGTGTTAGTCCTTCTTGTTCATGCCTTAGTTTGTTTTCTTAGGCGCTAGGTGTAGGGGTCTCCAAGTGTGGTTCTCTTTCTTTTTATTTTTCTCTTTCTTGGAGACCCACCTTTTTCTCGTGCCTTCTCTATCCCAAGCCTTTCCTTCCTCAAGCCATCTAGTCTATATTGCACACTCTTGTTCATGGCGTTGGTGATGGTGTCCGGGCGGTACAACCGGGGTCACAGGCGGTTCAACCACTGGTGCTCTCCAGGCGGTCTCCCATCGGTGGCTTAGCGGTTCCACCGCTCAACCACTTGGGGGGGCGTCTGGCCGGTTCTATCGAATGGTTATGGCGGTACTACTGCTGCCTCTTGGCGACGGAAGTACCGCTCGTACCCACTGGCTCCTACCAGGCAGCGGTACAACAGCTCCCTTGAGCGGTACAACATCCGCGCGACTTTGGGCCTATATATTCCCCTCGGGCTGGTGGGGGTTTCTTTTCTTCCTTCCCCAGCCCTTCCCATCTTGTGCCCTAGCCGCCGGCCGCCATTGCCTCTGCCCCGGAGTGCTTCTTGCGCTTCAGATCTGTGGGGTCTCCGTGGATCCTCTCCAAGGAGCCTCCTCCTTCCCGATCTCTTCCCATGGATGACGGTAGTGCCCCATTGTATTTCCTTCTTCATTCTAGGGTTTGTTCCCTTTGTTTTAGGGCATTACTTGACATTCCGTGTTTATTGATTAAACTATTGGGTGGAAGAGATCACCTTTTGCCTCATGCTTAGATTTCACGTCTTTGAGAGTAGAATATGGCTAGTATGATTCATATTTCACGGTTAAATCTAGTCTCTACCCGTAGTGCCACTGTTCAAGCGGTTCTACCGCCTCTGCGGGTGGTACAACCGCTGGAGCGGTACTACCGGTAGGAGAACCGGTTCAACCGGGATATCTGCACCATGTAGCCCTGTTTCATTTTCTAAGTTCGTGCAATATTCTTTTCTTCCATTTGTGTGTGCAATCCTCTCATCCTTGCTGGGTCTCTTGTGTTCGCCTTGTGTGTGTGTTCAGGTGGATCTAGTTCTCGCTCTGCTCCTCGCAAGACCAAGAAGAGGGCACGACGGACCTTGCGCCCAGTTGTGTCAGATGACGAAGAAGAGGTTGTGATTCCTACCAAGCCCACTCGCCGTGAAAAGTCGGCCGCTGCAAAGCAACTTGTGGTAATGCCGTTGCACCATTGGAAAGCCAAGGATTGGGAAGCCTTCCGCTCGAAGAATCCTTATGAGGTTCCCATTGCTCCTCGTTGGACCACCGTTCAGTTCCGGGATGAGATGCAAGTACGTTTTGTGCATGAACTCTTTGAGCACAACAAGAACAGGTATGCCAAGCAGTGGACCATTGATCTTGACCATTGGAGGAGCAACTTGGAGCATTTTGGTGAGGCATTGGCTCTCTGTGAGGAATTTGATCTTGTCAAGCTCATGTCAGTCAACTGTGACTTTGATGTTCAACTCATCCATCAGTTCTATTCCACGGTTCACTTTGGAGAAGATGACGCACACACTCTCACTTTCATGTGTCATGATGAGCTCTTTCAAGTTCCCTGGAGGGCTTTTTGCAATGCTATTGGGTATGATACCGGTCTGGAAGGAAGGGGTGGCATCCGTCCTCATGACCATCCTGAGTCCATGCCTAAGGAGAAGCTTGCCCCCTGTACATTCGGGGCCGTGGGATTATTGGAGAATCCAAGTATTTGGAGAAGGTCTATGACATCATGCACCGAGTGTTCCGTAATGTGCTCTTGCCCAAGGTGGGCAATCAAGATGAGATTCATGGCTATCTGGTTGACTTGATGGTTGCTATGAAGACCATGGTGGGGACTGGTGCAATGTTTGATGTGTCCAATTGGCTGTGGCATGAGATGTACAACATGGTCATCTACCGTAAGGTCCCAATCTATGCTCCGTTTGTCATGTGCTTTTTGAACTCTATGTGGGCTATTCGTCATCCCGGAGAGCCCCTCACTTCTCCAGACAATCTCACTGTTCATGAGGTCAAGCTTCTTAAGAAGAAGAAGCACGCTGAGCCTTGCTTCCCTGCCAATGCTCCTGAGGATGTCTATGACACTTCTGACGATGAGGACTTTGAGATGGAGCCAGGGGCCAAGCCCTCTTGGGTGGCCAAGCTCACTGCCAAGGTGAAGAAGACCTTTTGTCTCCAGACTGACATCCAGAAGAAGATGTATGAGGCACATGTCAATGAGAAGCTTGCACGGTGTCGCCAAATTGCAATGATGAAGCACCTCAATATGTCGGTTCAGAGTGGCTCTAAGAAGAGCATCACCCCAGAGGAGCGTTGGATTTCAACCCACAGCACCTGTACTAATGATGAGGCCCCTCCCCAGCCATCCACCTCTTTCGTTGCTGCTGACAATGCCATGGAGGAATCCGATCACGACGATGATGACGACTCTACTAATGAGGATCCAGATGCGATCGAGGAGTCAGAGGAGGACTACTGAGCTTTGGGACGCTAGCTTCGCTCTTTTCCTTTTTGGTGTCTTGATGCCAAAGGGGGAGAGGGTCCTATAGGTCTCGGGATTTGCATGGGTTTCTCGTTTCCTCGTGTTTCTCTTTAGTGGTGTACTTTGTTCGTGGTTCTTGCTGTGTGTGAGACTTATGCTACTTATTATTGCTTTTAGTTTGTCGGTTATTATTATTATTATTGCTATCTATCATATTATGTGCTTAGAGTGGTGAGTCTATAAAATCTAGGGAGAGTCTAGCCCTGAATGTGTGCCCATGCTTTCTAACAGCTTGTTCATATTGGGGCACACATCTATGGGGAATTCTGACTAGATTTCATAGACTTCTCTCTTGCAAATCGTGTTGTTGTCATCATCCACCAAAAGGGGGAGATTGAAAGGGCATTTCCCTACTTTATGTTTTGGATGATGATGACAACCCGTTGTTGGTCTAATCTTGTGCTAAATGTTTCAGGTTCTTGACGCTTAGGCCTACATCGGAAAGCTATTCTCTCTCGTAGGAAAAGATCGAAGACGGAGTCCCCTATGCTTTTTATCGCTTTGGTGTAGGGAACCCGTACTATCAAGAGGGAATCCTCATTAGAAAGAACTGGGGGAATCTATTCACATACACCTTCATCACCCCTCCTTTGTCTTTCTCGGGTGAGAGAGAGAGAGTTTCCCTTATCTCTTCCCTTATATACTTCTGCTCACTGTTTCTGCCCAGCGGTTGTACCACTCTTTGGAGCGCTTGTACCACTGGGTCTTGACGCTCACCAGCTTTGATCGAGCGGTTGTACCGCCACCTTGCTCTGCAAAAGCTAGGGCGGTGGTTCCGGCCATGCACCGCTCAAGTATCGCTCGAGCCTCTATTTTGATGTGGTTCTCGGGCGGTAGTGGCCCGGTTGCTCCGGTCGTTCCTCGATGACCGGTACCACCGGTGGTCCGAGCGGTTCTTCCGCTCTGAACTTAGCCGCCCAAGAGCTCAAGGCCATGCGGTTGTTCCGGCCATGCACCGCTCTAGTACCGGTCAAGCTTCTGTTCTGATGCGGTAGTTGTGCGGTGGCTAGGCGGTTAGTCCGGTTATTTTCTTAACCGATACTACCGCCTGCTGGCCCGGTTGTACTGCCTGGTAGGGTTCTGCAGATACACCGTGAGTCCCGGTTGTACCGGGACAAGGACCGGTTGTACCGCTGCAGTGCAAAAAACACAGTAACGGCTGAAATTTTAGGGTTGCTATATAAGGGTGCTTCTCCCACCTACCACTCCTACCTTTGACCTCTCTCACTCCACCATTAATGCAACTCAAGCTCTCTTGCCCGATCTCTCTCTCTAGCCACTCAAACTTGTTGATTTGCTAGGGATTGAAGGAGGAGACCTAGATCTACACTTCCACCAAAGGATATTTGCTTCCCCCATACTTTCTTGTGTGAATTTTGTTACTCTTGGGTGTTTGAGCACCCTAGACGGTTGATGTCACCTCGGAGCCATATTCCATTGTGGTGAAGCTTCGTGGTTTCGTTGGGATCCTCCAATTAAGTTGTGGAGAGAGCCCCAACCTTGTTTGTAAAGGTTCGGTCACCGCCTTCAAGGGCACCAATAGTGGAATCACGGCATCTCGCATTGTGTGAGGGAGGAGAATACGGTGGCCCTAGTGGCTTCTTGGGGAGCATTGTGCCTCCACACCGCTCCAACGGAGACGTACTTCCCTTCAAAAGGAAGGAACTTCGGTAACACATCCTCGTCTTCACCGGCTCCACTTTTGGTCTTCTCCTCCCCTTACTTTTGCAAGCTTACTTGTGTTACTTTCCTTGCTTGCTTGTGTGCTTGTATGTGTTGCATCATATAGGTTGCTCACCTAGTTGCATATCTAGACAACCTACTTTGATGCAAAGTTTAATTTGGTAAAGAAAAGCTAAAAATTGTTAGTTGCCTATTCACCCCCCCTCTAGTCAACTATATCGATCCTCTCACTTATATTTTCGCCTCCCAACGTATTCACCTCAAGGGTGATGTCAACAATAATAACTCATGCTACCCATATCCAACTGGATATATGTGCCTAGATCTTTCCTCACCACATGATGCTTGCCAAAAGAGAAAATAAAAAGGAATAGAGAGAAGAACCTTGACTCTTGCATAAAAGTAAATTCATAAAAGTAAAAGATAGGCTCTTCGCAGAGGGAAGCAGAGGTTGCCATGCGCTTTTTGTTTGTATGCTCAATCCATTAGTGCAAAAGAACGTCGCGTTATATTGCCCCTTGTGATAGCAACCTTTATTATGAAATCTGTCATTTTTATTCTTTGTCATCACAAGTTCGCACAATGCTCAATTTTCTCTTACACTAAATGATCTAACACTTTTAGAAGCAATTTTTATTGCCTTATTGCACCGATGACAACTTACTTGAAGGATCTTACTCAATCCTTAGGTAGGTATGGTGGACTCTTGAAAATAAGATTTGGGTTTAACGGTTTTGGATGCACAAGTAGTATCTCTACTTGGTGCGAAATTTTTGGCTAGCAAAGATGGGGGGCAAGCACCACATGTTGATGGATCTATGATAATATAACTTCTAGAGAATATGAACAAACATAAATCATTACGTTGTCTTCCTTGTCCAATGTCGACAATTTTGGCATATAATATTTTGATGGGGGCTCACAATCACAAAAGATTTCCAAGATAGTGTATTTGCATGTGAATCTTCTCTTCCCTTATTAATTTTTTCATGAGTTGCATCATTGACCAATGCTAATCTCCAATAAAATTTTCTACTTATACTTTTCCTTACGTGGTGTCATTACTTACCATAAGATTAGCATATGATCTTTTTCATTTATTTCCTTTCCTTTTATTGAAACATGAAAGTAAAGAAAGCAAAACTCAAACTAAGCTTTATTATATATCTGACACATGATTACAAAGATAGATCACTAAGCAAACTCTCGAAGAGAAAGGATCGAACTAAAATTTTATTCATCTAAAGCAAAAGATAACTATGGATCGAACTAAGATAAGTAAAGGCAAAATATAGTGGGGGTGATACGATACCGAGGCACCTCCCCCAAGCTTGGCGCAGGCCAAGGGAGTGCCGATACCCGATACTCAATTTTCTTTTGGTGATGAAGAAGGAGGTGGTGATGATGTAGTGGTAGCGATCTTGTCCTTCACGATCAAGAGATTCTCCAATCTACGGATGACGCTCCGGAGGACGATGATGTGCTCTTGCAATAGAATATTTTCATGGGTGAGATATTTATTTTGCACACGAACCATTTCGATGACCCGAAAGGCTTCGATCTCGGTGGGGGTGAGATGATCATAGTAAGGTTTAAGGATTTCTTCTTCTTCCTCGGCAGGCCAGGCCTGCTCAACCACCGACGCTTGATCTCTGGTAGCATCCTTGCTCTTGTCCCCTTTGAAGGCTTCTACGGGCTCTTCTCTCTTCAGCTCGATCTTCATCAACCAAGCATCCTCTTCCACGTTGTTGGAGGAAGAAGAAGACATGATGCGTGGCTCAACAGATCTGACCGAAAATAGAAAGAGAAGAAAACAGAAGATTTCTCCGTGATACGGTGGTCAATAGGTTCGGGGGGTATATAAAGATTTTTTTATCTTGGGAAACAATCAAACGGAAGAAAAACGGAGTCCGGAAGGTACCCGAGGTGGGCACAACCCACCTGGGCGCACCTGGCGGTGTCTTGTGCCGACGAGGGTCACCTTCCTGGTAGTTTCTTATTTTTCCTAATTTTTAAATATTCCAAAGCTGGAAAAAAATATTTTTGCGGATTTTTCGGAGTCCGTTTACTTACTGTATCACGTACCTCCTCTTTTTCACGATTCTGGAGTGTTCTAGAAGGTTCCTTTTTATGTGTTTTTCCGGTGCTATAGTTTGGATAATATTGTTTTCAACATTAATGGGTGTAGCTGAGATATAATGTTTTATTCATCGCCCATTGATGACCTTAGGGTTAGTACTTTTGGCATTATTTATTTTCATAGCTCCAGATCGATAAACCTCCTCGATAACATAGGGTCCTTCCCATTTAGAGAGGAGCTTTCCTGCAAAGAATCTGAAACAAGAGTTGTACAAAAGAACATGTTCTCCGACTTTGAATTCACGCTTTTGAATTATTTTATCATGCCATATTTTAACCTTTTCTTTAAATAACTTGGCATTTTCATAAGCTTGAGCTCTCCATTCATCTAGTGAGCTAATATCAAATAACCTCTTTTCACCAACAAGTTTGAAATCATAGTTGGGTTATTTAATTGCCCAATATGCTTTATGTTCTAACTCAAGAGGCAAATGACAAACTTTTCCATAAACCATTTTATAAGGAGACATACCCATAGGATTTTTATATGTTGTTCTATAAGCCCAAAGTGCATCATCTAATTTCTTAGACTAATTCTTCCGGGACCTATTGACAGTCTTTTGAAAAATTAATTTTATTTCTCTATTGTTAAGTTCAACTTGACCACTAGACTGAGGATGATACAGTGATGCAATTCTATGGTTAACATTGTTGGAAATATGCCCTAGAGGCAATAATAAATTAGTTATTATTATATTTCCTTGTTCATGATAATCGTTTATTATCCATGCTATAATTGTATTG
This sequence comes from Triticum monococcum, assembly GCA_034509565.1. Lineage (NCBI taxonomy): Eukaryota > Viridiplantae > Streptophyta > Magnoliopsida > Poales > Poaceae > Triticum > Triticum monococcum. Next base: position 546,990,495 of record CM067843.1, on the reverse strand, counting down.
ATAGGAAACTCAGATACATGTGTGGATACATAGACAACACCATGTCCCTAGTAAGCCTCTAGTTGACTAGCTCGTTGATCAATAGATGGTTATGGTTTCCTGACCATGGACATTGGATGTCGTTGATAACGGGATCACATCATTAGGAGAATGATGTGATGGACAAGACCCAATCCTAAGCATAGCACTAGATCGTGTAGTTCGTATGCTAAAGCTTTTCTAATGTCAAGTATCATTTCCTTAGACCATGAGATTGTGTAACTCCCGGATACCGTAGGAATGCTTTGGGTGTACCAAACGTCACAACGTAACTGGGTGGCTATAAAGGTACACTACGGGTATCTCCGAAAGTGTCTGTTGGGTTGGCACGAATCGAGACTGGGATTTGTCACTCCGTGTGACGGAGAGGTATCTCTGGGCCCACTCGGTAGGACATCATCATAATGTGCACAATGTGATCAAGGAGTTGATCACGGGATGATGTGTTACGGAACGAGTAAAGAGACTTGCTGGTAACGAGATTGAACAAGGTATCGAGATACCGACGATCGAATCTCGGGCAAGTATCGTACCGATAGACAAAGGGAATTGTATACGGGATTGATTAAGTCCTTGACATCGTGGTTCATCCGATGAGATCATCGTGGAACATGTGGGAGCCAACATGGGTATCCAGATCCCGCTGTTGGTTATTGATCGGAGAACGTCTCGGTCATGTCTGCATGTCTCCCGAACCCGTAGGGTCTACACACTTAAGGTTCGATGACGCTAGGGTTATAAAGGAAGTTAGTATGTGGTTACCGAATGTTGTTCGGAGTCCCGGATGAGATCCCGGACGTCACGAGGAGTTCCGGAATGGTCCGGAGGTAAAGATTTATATATGGGAAGTCCTGTTTTGGTCACCGGAAGAGTTTCGGGGTTTATCGGTAACGCACCGGGACCACCGGGAGGGTCCCGGGAGTCCACCAAGTGGGGCCACCAACCCCGGAGGCTTGCGTGGGCTAAGAGTGGTGAGGGACCAGCCCCTTAGTGGGCTGGTGCGCCTCCCACAAGGGGCCCAAGGTGCCCAAGAGGTGGAAAGGGGGCAAACCCTAATGGTATATGGGCCTTAGGGCCCATATTGGGGCGCCTCCCTCTCCTCTCCCCCTCTTGGCCGCCCCCCTTGCTCCCCATCTAGGGCTGCCGCCCCCCCTAGGGGTGGGAACCCTAGAGGGGGCGCAGCCCCTCCCCTTCCCCTATATATATGAGGCCTAGGGGGCTGCCCATCACACACGCGATTCAATCTCTCTTGGTGCAACCCTGCGTCTCTTCTTCCTCCTCTTCTGTGGTGCTTGGCGAAGCCCTACAGGATAGCCACGCTCCTCCACCACCACCACGCTGTTGTGCTGCTGTTGGATGAAGTCTTCCTCAACCTCTCCCTCTCTCCTTGCTGGATCAAGGCGTGGGAGACGTCACCGGGCTGTACGTGTGTTGAACGCGGAGGTGCCGTCCGTTCGGCACTTGGTCATCGATGATTTGGATCACGACGTGTACGACTCCGTCAACCCCGTTCACTTGAACGCTTCCGCTTAGCGATCTACAAGGGTATGTAGATGCACTCTCTTTTCCCCTCGTTGCTAGTCTCTCCATAGATAGATCTTGGTGACACGTAGGAAAAATTTGAATTTCTGCTACGTTCCCCAACAGTGGCATCATGAGCTAGGTCTATTGCGTAGATTCTATGCACGAGTAGAACACAAAGTAGTTGTGGGCGTTGATTTTGTTCAATATGCTTGCCGTTACTAGTCTTATCTTGATTCGGCGGCATCGTGGGATGAAGCGGCCCGGACCAACCTTACACGTACTCTTACGTGAGACCGGTTCCACCGACAAACATGCACTAGTTGCATAAGGTGGCTGGCGGGTGTCTGTCTCTCCCACTTTAGTCGGATCGATTCGATGAAAAGGGTCCTTATGAAGGGTAAATAGCAATTGGCATATCACGTTGTGGTCTTTGCGTAGGTAAGAACCGTTCTTGCTAGAAACCCATAGCAGCCACGTAAAACATGCAAACAACAATTAGAGGACGTCTAACTTGTTTTTGCAGGGTATGCCATGTGATGTGATATGGCCAAAGGATGTGATGAATGATATATGTGATGTATGAGATTGATCATGTTCTTGTAATAGGAATCACGACTTGCATGTCGATGAATATGACAACCGGCAGGAGCCATAGGAGTTGTCTTTATTTATTTATGACCTGCGTGTCAACATAAACGTCATGTAATTACTTTACTTTATTGCTCACCGTTAGCTGTAGTAGTAGAAGTAATAGATGACGTGACAACTTCAAGAAGACACGATGATGGAGATCATGATGATGGAGATCATGGTGTCATGCCGGTGACGATGATGATCATGGAGCCCTGAAGATGGAGATCAAAAGGAGCAAAGTGATATTGGCCATATCATGTCACTATTTGATTGCATGTGATGTTTATCATGTTTATACATCTTATTTGCTTAGAACGACGGTAGTAAATAAGATGATCCCTCACAACAATTTCAAGAAGTGTTCTCCCCTAACTGTGCACCGTTGCTAAAGTTCGTCGTTTCGAAGCACCACGTGATGATCGGGTGTGATAGATCCTTACGTTCACATACAACGGGCGTAAGACAGTTTTACACATGCAAAACACTTAGGGTTAACTTGACGAGCCTAGCATGTGTATAGACATGGCCTCGGAACACAGAAGACCGAAAGGTCGAGCATGAGTCGTATAGAAGATACGATCAACATGAAGATGTTCACCGACGTTGACTAGTCCGTCTCACGTGATGATCGGACACGGCCTAGTTGATTCGGATCATGTAATCACTTAGATGACTAGAGGGATGTCTATCTGAGTGGGAGTTCATAAGATGAACTTAATTATCCTGAACATAGTCAAAAGGATTTTGCAAATTATGTCGTAGCTCACGCTATAGTTCTACTATTTAGATATGTTCCTAGAGAGAAATTAGTTGAAAGTTGATAGTAGCAATTATGCGGACTAGGTCCGTAAATTGAGGATTGTCCTCATTGCTTCTTAGAAGGCTTATGTCCTTAATGCACCGCTCAGTGTGCTGAACCTCGAACGTCGTCTGTAGATGTTGCGAACATCTGACATACACGTTTTGATAACTACATGATAGTTCAGTTAAACGGCTTAGAGTTGAGGCACCAAAGACAGTTTTGAAACGTCGCGAAACATATGAGATGTTTTGAGGGCTGAAATTGGGATTTCAGGCTCGTGCCCACGTCAAGAGGTATAAGACCTCCGACGATTTTCTTAGCCTACAAACTAAGGAGAAAAGCTCAATTGTTGAGCTTGTGCTCAGATTGTCTGAGTACAACATTCATTTGAATCGAGTGGGAGTTGATCTTCCAGATGAGATAATGATGTTTCTCCGAAGTCATTACCACCAAGCTGCTAGAGCTTCGTGATGAACTATAATATATCAGGGACATATATGATGATCCTTGAGTTATTCGCGATGTTTGACACCGCAAAAGTAGAAATCAAGAAGGAGCATCAATTGTTGATGGTTGGTGAAACCACTAGTTTCAAGAAGGGCAAGGGCACAAAGGGATACTTCATGAAACAGCAATTCAGCTGCTTCTCTAATGAAGAAACCCAAGGTTGAACCCAAACCCGAGACTAAGTGCTTCTGTAATAAGGGGAACAGCCACTGGAGCAGAATTACCCTAGATACTTGGTAGATTAGAAGGCTGGCAAGGTCGATAGAAGTATATCGGATATACATTGTGTTGATGTATACTTTACTAGTACTCCTAGTAGCACCAGGGTATTAGATACCGGCTCGGTTGCTAAGTGTTAGTAACTCGAAATAAAAGCTACGGAATAAACGGAGACTAGCTAAAGGTGAGCTGACGATATGTGTTGGAAGTGTTTCCAATGTTGATATAATCAAGCATCGCATGCTCCCTCTACCATCGAGATTGGTGTTAAACCTGAATAATTGTTATTTGGTGTTTGCGTTGAGCATAGACATGATTGGATTATGTCTATCGCAATACGGTTATTCATTTAAGGAGAATAATGGTTACTCTGTTTATTTGAATAATACCTTCAATGGTCTTACACCTAAAATGAATGGTTTATTAAATCTCGATCGTAGTGATACACATGTTCATGCCAAAAGATAGTAATGATAGTACCACCTACTTGTGGCACTGCCACGTAAGTCATATCGGTATAAAAACGCATGAAGAAGCTCCATGTTGATGGATCTTTGGGCTCACTCGTTTTTGAAAAGTTTGAGACATGCGGACCATGTCTATTGGTGTATATGCAGGAAGAAACTCCATGCAAATGGACCGTTTGGACTCACTTGATTTTGAATCAGTTGAGACGTGCAAATCATACCACATGGGCAAGATGACTGAATGCCTCGTTTTCAGTAAAATGGAACTAGAAAGCAACTTATTGGAAGTAATACATTTTGATGTGTGCAGTCCAATAGGTGCTGAGGCATGTGTGGATATCGTTATGTTCTTACTTCACAGATGATTTGAGTAGATGTTGAGTATATTTACTTGATGGATCACGAGTCTGAATTATTGAAAGGTTCAAGTAATTTCAGTGTGAAGTTGAAAGATCGTCGTGACAAGAGGATAAAAGATCTATGATATGATTATAGAGATGAATATCTGAATTACGAGTTTGGCACAGAATTAAGACATTGTGGAAATTGTTTCACAACTAATACAGCCTGGAACACCATAGTGTGATGGTGTGTCCGAACATCATAACTGCACCCTATTGGATATGATGCATACCATGATGTTTCTTATCGAATTACCACGATAGTTTATGGGTTAGGCATTAGAGACAACCGCATTCACTTTAAATAGGGCACCACGTAATTCCGATGAGATGACACCATATGAACTATGGTTTAGAGAAACCTAAGCTGTCATTTCTTAAAAGTTTGGGGCTGCGATGCTTATGTGAAAAAGTTTCAGGCTGATAAGCTCGAACCCAAAGCGGATAAATGCATCTTCATAGGACACCCAAAACAGTTGGGTATACCTCCTGTCTCAGATCCGAAAGCAATAAGGGATTGTTTCTAGAATCGGGTCCTTTCTCGAGTAAAAGTTTCTCTCGAAAGAATTGAGTGGGAGGATGGTGGAAACTTGATGAGGTTATTGAACCGTCTCTTCAACTAGTGTGTGGCAGGGCACAGGAAATTGTTCCTGTGGCACCTACACCAATTGAAGTGGAAGCTTATGATATTGATCACGAGACTTCGGATCAAGTCACTCCCAAACCTCGTAGGATGACAAGGATACGTAATCCTGTCTTGGAAGTCATGTTGCGAGACAACAATGAACCTACGAGCTATGGAGAAGCGATGGTGGGCCCGGATTCTGATAAATGGCTCGAGGCCATAAAATCCGAGGTAGGATCCATGTATGAAAACAAAGTGTAGACTTTGGAAGGACTACTTGATGGCCGTAAGGCTATTGAGTACAGGTGGATTTTAAAAGGAAGACAGACAATGATGATGTGTATCACCATTAAGAAAGCTCGACTTGTCGTTAAGATGTTTTCCGACAAGTTCAAGGAGTTGACTATGGTGAGACTTTCTCACTCATAGCGATGCTGAGAGTCTGTTGGAATTATATTAGCGATTACTGCATTATTTATGAAATTTTGCAGATAGGATGTCAAAACATTGTTTCCTCGACGATTTTCTTGAGGAAAGGTTGTATGTGATACAACCGGAAGGTTTTGTCAATCCTGAAATATGCTAATAAGTATGCAAAGCTCCAGCAATCCTTCTAAGGACTGGAGTAAGCATCTCGGAGTTGGAATGTATGCTTTGATGAGATGATCAAAGATTTTGGTGTATACAAAGTTTATGAGAAACTTGTATTTCCAAAGAAGTGAGTGGGAGCACTATAGAATTTCTGATGAATATATGTTGTTGACATATTGTTGATCAGAAATGACGTAGAATTTCTGGAAAGCATATAGGGTTATTTGGAAAGTGTTTTTCAATGGAAAGCCTGGATTAAGCTACTTGAACATTGAGCATCAAGATCTATAAAGGATAGATCAAAACGCTTAATGGTACTTTCAAATGAGCACATACCTTGACATGATCTTGAAGGTGTTCAAGATGGATCAGTCAAAGAAGAAGTTCTTGCCTGAGTTGTAAGGTATGAAGTTAAGACTTAATGCTCGACCACGGCAGAATAGAGAAAAAGGACGAAGGTCGTCCCCTATGCTTAAGACATAGGCTCTACAGTATGCTATGCTGCGTACCGCACCTGAAGTGTGCCTTGCCATGAGTCAGTCAAGGGGTACAAGAGTGATCCAAGAATGGATCACAGGACAGCGGTCAAAGTTATCCTTAGTAACTAGTGGAGTAAGGAATTTTCTCGATTATGGAGGTGGTAAAAGAGTTCGTCGTAAAGGGTTACGCCGATGCAAACTTTGACACTAATCCAGATTATACTGAGTAGTAAACTGGATTCGTATAGTAGAACAGTTATTTGGAAGAGCTCCAAATAGAGCGTGGTAGCTGCATCTAGGAGATGACATAGAGATTTGTAAAGCACACACGGATCTGAAAGGTTCAGACCCGTTGACTAAAACCTCTCTCACAAGCAACATGATCAAACCCAAAACTCATTCAGTGTTAATCACATAGTGATGTGAACTAGATTATTGACTCTAGTAAACTCTTGGGTGTTAGTCACATGGCGATGTGACCTATGAGTGTTAATCACATGGCGATGTGAACTAGATTATTGACTCTAGTGCAAGTGGGAGACTGTTGGAAATATGCCCTAGAGGCAATAATAAATTAGTTATTATTATATTTCCTTGTTCATGATAATCGTTTATTATCCATGCTATAATTGTATTGATAGGAAACTCAGATACATGTGTGGATACATAGACAACACCATGTCCCTAGTAAGCCTCTAGTTGACTAGCTCGTTGATCAATAGATGGTTACGGTTTCCTGACCATGGACATTGGATGTCGTTGATAACGGGATCACATCATTAGGAGAATGATGTGATGGACAAGACCCAATCCTAAGCATAGCACTAGATCGTGTAGTTCGTATGCTAAAGCTTTTCTAATGTCAAGTATCATTTCCTTAGACCATGAGATTGTGTAACTCCCGGATACCGTAGGAATGCTTTGGGTGTACCAAACGTCACAACGTAACTGGGTGGCTATGAAGGTACACTACGGGTATCTCCGAAAGTGTCTGTTGGGTTGGCACGAATCGAGACTGGGATTTGTCACTCCGTGTGACGGAGAGGTATCTCTGGGCCCACTCGGTAGGACATCATCATAATGTGCACAATGTGATCAAGGAGTTGATCACGGGATGATGTGTTACGGAACTAGTAAAGAGACTTGCCGGTAACGAGATTGAACAAGGTATCGGGATACCGACGATCGAATCTCGGGCAAGTATCGTACCGATAGACAAAGGGAATTGTATACGGGATTGATTAAGTCCTTGACATCGTGGTTCATCCGATGAGATCATCGTGGAACATGTGGGAGCCAACATGGGTATCCAGATCCCGCTGTTGGTTATTGATCGGAGAACGTCTCGGTCATGTCTACATGTCTCCCGAACCCGTAGGGTCTACACACTTAAGGTTCGATGACGCTAGGGTTATAAAGGAAGTTAGTATGTGGTTACCGAATGTTGTTCGGAGTCCCGGATGAGATCCCGGACGTCACGAGGAGTTCCGGAATGGTCCGGAGGTAAAGATTTATATATGGGAAGTCCTGTTTTGGTCACCGGAAGAGTTTCGGGGTTTATCGTAACGTACCGGGACCACCGGGAGGGTCCCGGGAGTCCACCAAGTGGGGCCACCAACCCCGGAGGCTTGCGTGGGCTAAGAGTGGTGAGGGACCAGCCCCTTAGTGGGCTGGTGCGCCTCCCACAAGGGGCCCAAGGTGCCCAAGAGGTGGAAAGGGGGCAAACCCTAATGGTATATGGGCCTTAGGGCCCATATTGGGGCGCCTCCCTCTCCTCTCCCCCTCTTGGCCGCCCCCCTTGCTCCCCATCTAGGGCTGCCGCCCCCCCTAGGGGTGGGAACCCTAGAGGGGGCGCAGCCCCTCCCCTTCCCCTATATATATGAGGCCTAGGGGGCTGCCCATCACACACGCGATTCAATCTCTCTTGGTGCAGCCCTGCGTCTCTTCTTCCTCCTCTTCTGTGGTGCTTGGCGAAGCCCTGCAGGATAGCCACGCTCCTCCACCACCACCACGCCGTTGTGCTGCTGTTGGATGAAGTCTTCCTCAACCTCTCCCTCTCTCCTTGCTGGATCAAGGCGTGGGAGACGTCACCGGGCTGTACGTGTGTTGAACGCGGAGGTGCCGTCCGTTCGGCACTTGGTCATCGATGATTTGGATCACGACGAGTACGACTCCATCAACCCCGTTCACTTGAACGCTTCCGCTTAGCGATCTACAAGGGTATGTAGATGCACTCTCTTTTCCCCTCGTTGCTAGTCTCTCCATAGATAGATCTTGGTGACACGTAGGAAAAATTTGATTTTCTGCTACGTTCCCCAACAAACATCATACTTGGCAAGCATTTTACGGAAAGCACCATGAATAAAGTGTGAACCACCATCAGTCATTAAATATCTAGGGACTCCAAACCTTGGGAAAATAACTTCCTTAAGCATTTTAATAGAGGTGTTGTGATCAGTACTACTAGTTGGAGTAGCTTCTACCCACTTAGTAACATAATTAACAGCAACCAAAATATGAGTATACCCATTAGAGGAAGGAAAAGGTCCCATGTGATCAAAACCCCAAACATCAAATAGTTCAAACAACAAGTGAATAATTCATAGGCATTTCTTGACGCTTATCGATATTACATATTCTTTGACATTCATCACAAGATGAGACAAACTTACGAGCATCCCTGAAGAGAGTACGTCAATAAAACCCAGATTGCAATACCTTGTGAGTAGTTTTGTCTCCCGCATGATGTCCTCCATAAGCTTCGGAGTGACATTTCCATAGGATTTATCCAAGTTCATACTCAGGTACACAACATCTAATAATACCATATACTCCTTCTTTATAAATATGTGGGTCATCCCAAAAGTAGTGTCTTAAATCATAGAAGAATTTTTTTATTTTGTTGGTATGTAAAGCTAGAGGGTATGCATTTAGCAACAATATAATTAGCATAGTCAGTATACCAAGGTCTACTATTAGAAACATTTATTGCAGCTAATTGCTCGTCAGGAAAACTATCATTAATAGGTTGTGGGTCATCAAGATTATTTTCAAGCCTAGACAAGTTATCAGCTACGGGGTTCTCCGCTCATTTTCTATCAATGATATGCAAATCAAATTCTTGTAGAAAGAGAACCCACCTAATGAGTCTAGGTTTAGCATCTTTCTTTTCCATAAGATATTTTATAGCAGCATGATCAGTGTGAAAAACAACTTTAGAATCAACAATGTAAGATATGAATTTATCACAAGCAAACACCACTGCTAGATTTTTTTTTCAGTAGTAGCATAATTTTGTTGAGCACTATCTAGAGTTTTACTAGCATAATGAATAACATTCAGTTTCTTATCAACTTTTTATCCTAGAACAGCACCAACAGCATAATCACTAGCATCACAGATAATTTCAAAAAGGCAGGTTCCAATCAGGTTTTAACAATAGGTGCAGAAATTAAGGCTTTCTTGAGTGTTTCAAAGGCTTCTAAACAATCATCATAAAAAACAAATGGAATATCCTTTTGCAAAATATTTATAAGAGGCCTTGAAATTTTAGAAAAGTCTTTAATAAACCTCCTATAGAAACCAGCATGGCCGAGGAAACTACGAATACCTTTGATATCTTTAGGACATGGCATTTTCTCAATTGCATCGATCTTAGCTTTGTCCACCTCAATACCTCTTTCAGAAATTTTATGGCCGAAAACAATACCTCCGTTAACCATAAAGTCGCACTTCTCCCAATTCAGGACAAGATTTGTTTGCTCACATCTCTGCAAAACTCAATCAAGATTGCTTAAACAATCATCAAAAGACTTCCCATAAACGGAAAAGTCATCCATGAAAACCTCAACAATCTTTCCACAAAAGTCAGAGAATATAGCAGTCATACATCTTTGAAATGTAGCAGGTGCATTGCATAATCCAAAAGGCATACGTCTCTGAGCATAAGTTCCAAAAGGACAAGTAAAAGTGGTCTTTTCTTGATCAGGTTGAGAAACAGGTATTTGTGAAAAACCAGAATATCCATCAAGGAAGCAAAAATGTGTGTGCTTAGATAATCTTTCTAGCATTTGATTAATAAAAGGCAGAGGGTAATGATCTTTTCTAGTTGCTTTGTTTAATTTTCTAAAATCGATTACCATTCTATAGCCCATAACAATTCTTTGTGGAATAAGTTCATTCTTATCATTAGGAACAACAGTAATACCTCCTTTCTTAGGGACACAATGAACGGGACTTGCCCATCTACTATCAGCTATAGGATAGATTATACCTGCTTCTAGAAGTTTTAATATTTCCTTTCTTACCACATCTTTCATCTTCGGATTTAACCGACGTTAGTAATCAACAACAGGTTTAGCATCAGGTTCCATATTAATCTTGTGCTGACATAGAGTGGGACTGATGCCCTTAAGATCATCAAGAGTATATCCAATAGCAGCTTGGTGCTTCCTTAGAACTTTCAATAATCTTTCGTCTTCAATAATCTTTTTCTCATTGAGATAAGCATATTTCAAAGTGTCATGCAATTGTTTTAATTCAAACACATGATCACCCTTAGGTGGAGGAGGACCTCCTAGAGTTTCAATAGGCAAATTGTGTTTAAGCAGAGGATGTTGTTCAAAGAAAATATTATCTATTTCATTTCTTTCATGCGTATGCATATCATTTTCATGGTCTAGCAAATATTGTTCTAAAGGATCAATAGGAGGTACACCAATAGAAGCAAGACCAATAATTTCATCCTTACTAGGCAATTCTTTTTTATGAGGTTTTCTACTAAACTTGGAAAAATTAAATTCATGAGACTCATCACCAAAGCTAACACTGACAGTTTGTTTCTCACAATCTATTTTAGCATTAACAGTGGTCAAGAAAGGTCTACCAAAGATAATGGGACAAAATTCATCTTGTGGGGAACCAAGAACAAGAAAATCAGTAGGGTATTTTATTTTTCCACACAAGACTTCAACATCTCTAACAATCTCAAGTGGTGTAATGGTGTCTCTATTGGCAAGTTTAATAGTAACATCTATGTCTTCTATTTCAGCGGATGCTATATCATTCATAATTTCTTAATATAAGGTAAAAGCAATAGCACTCACGCTAGCACCTATGTCACATAAACCATGATAAAAGTGATCTCCTATCTTAACTGAGACAACTGGCATGCCAACAACAGGTCTATGTTTATCTTTTTCATCGGGTTTGGCAATTCTAGCAGCTTCATCACAGGAGTAAATAACATGCGCGTCTATATTTTCAACCAGGGTTCTACCTTGATTTGTTCAGCTGGTTTAGGTGTTCTAATATAACTTTTATTAACCGCAGTTGAAACTTTAGCATGTTCCTTTATCCTTACAGGGAAAGGTGGTTTTTCAATATAAGTTGTAGGAACAACCAGATCAACATTATAGATAAGAGTTTCATCTTTAGCTACTAACGGTCCTTTAATTTTTTTTTCTTTAATAGGTCGGTGATATTTAAACCATTTCTCTTTAGGGAGATCAACATGAGTAGCAAAAGATTCACAAAAGGAGGCTACTATCTCAGAGTCAAGTCCATATTTAGTGCTAAACTTTTGAAAAGTATTGGTATTCATAAAAGATTTAACATAATCAAACTTAAGCTTAATACCTGACTCTTTACCTTCATCGGATTCCCAATCTTCAGAGTTGCATTTAATTCTTTCTAGAAGATCCCACCGGAATTCAATCGTCTTCTTCATAAAGGAACCAGTACAAGAAGTATCGAGCATGGATCGATCATCACGAGAAAGCCGAGCATAAAAATTATGAATGATAATCTCTCTTGAGAGCTCATGATTGGGACATGAATATAACATTGACTTAAGCCCCCCCCCCCCCCCGGGCTAAAGTGATACTTTCTCCTTCACAAGGCCAACAATTATATATGTAATTCCGATCACGATGAACTAGATGCATAGGATTTTTTTTGTGAAACTCCAATTTCAATCGATTCCAGTTCCAAGATCCAATATCATCACATAGCCTATACCATGCCAATGCTTTTCCATTCAAAGATAAAGGGAAAACCTTCTTCTTAGCTTCATCTCCGGGTAAACCTGCAAGCTTAAATAATTCACAAATTTCTTTCATATATATCAAGTGCATATCAGGATGTTCGGTTCCATCTCCTGCATAAGGATTAGCTAGCAGTTGTTCTATCATACCCGAAGGAATTTCGTATTCAATACTTTCAGTAGGTGCAGTAGGTTGATGGGTAACTAATTTTGGTTCCGGTCGAGGTGAAGATACCCAGAACAAACCCCTCAAAGGATTGTTTTCCATATTAATAAGTGACAATAAATTTTAGCACGTAATAATAATTTTTCCTTTCCAATTTCCACTTACCAAGAGCGCGTCACTCCCCGGCAACGGTACCAGAAAAGAGCCTTGATGACCCATAAGTATAGGGGATCAATCGTAGTCCTTTCAATAAGTAAGAGTGTCAAACCCAACGAGGAGCAGAAGGAAATGACAAGTGGTTTTTAGCAAGGTAATGTCTGCAAGCACTGAATTATAAGTAACGAGTAGTTTGATAGCAAGATAATTTGTAACGAGCAAGTAACGATAATAATAACAAAAGTGCAGCAAGGTAGCCCAATCCTTTTGAGGCAAAGGACAGGCCAAAACGGTCTCTTATGATAAGCAAAACGTTCTTGAGGGTACACAGGAATTTCATCTAGTCACTTTCATCATGTTGGTTTGATTTGTGTTCGCTACTTTGATAATTTGGTATGTGGGTGGATCGGTCCTAGGTGTTGTTCTTACTTGAACAAACCTCCTACTTATGATTAACCCCCCTCGCAAGCATCCACAACTACGAGAAAAGTATTAAGAATAAATTCTAACCATAACATTAAACTTTTGGATCTAATCGGTCCCTTACAGAATAGCACATAAACTAGGGTTTAAACTTCTGTCACTCTCGCAATCCATCATCTAATAACTACTCCACAATTCATTCCCTTAGGCCCAAATATGGTGAAGTGTCATGCAGTCGATGTTCACATGACACCACTAAAGGAATCACAATATACGTACCATCAAAATATCGAACACATATAAAATTCACATGATTACTTGCAACAAGATTTCTCCCGTGACCTCAAGAACAAAAGTAACTACTCACAAATGATAATCATGCTCAAGATCAGAGGGATATTAAATAGCATATTGGATCTGAACATATAATCTTCCACCAAATAAACCATATAGTAATCAACTACGAGATGTAATCAACACTATTAGTCACCCACAAGTACAAATCTATAGTTCCGGTACAAAGATTGAACACAAGAGATAAACTAGTGTTTGAGAGGAGATGGTGTTGTTGAAGATGTTGATGGAGATTGCCCTCTCCAAGATGGGAGAGTTGTTGGTGATGATGATGACGATGATTTCCCCCTCCGGGAGGGAAATTTCCTCGGCGGAATCGCTCCAGCGAAGGACAAAAGTGCTCCTGTCCAAGTTCCGCCTCGAGACGGCGGCGCTTTGTCCCAAAAGTCCTGTCCTTATTTTTTTCTAGGTCAAAATGACTTATATACTAGAAGATGGGCACCGGAGGTGGGCTGGGCTAAGCACAACCCACCAGGGCGCACCTGGGGGCCCTGGCGCGCCCTGGTGTCTTGTGCTCACCAGGTGGCCCCCCTCCGGTAGTTATTTGCTCCATTATTTTTATATATTCCATAAAAATTCCTCATGAAGTTTCAACTCATTTAGAGTTGTGTAGAATAGGTAGTCTGACGTACCTTTTTCAGTTCCAGATTTTCAGCTGCCAGAATTCTTCATTTTTATGTGAACCTTGCATATTATGAGAGAAAAGACATTAGAATTACTCCAAAATGCATTATTATGCATAAAAACATTATAAATAACAGTAGGTAAACATGATGCAAAATGGACGTATCAACCTTCTCTCACCCTAAACATATTTGGTACTAATCCTGCTGCTAGGGTTTATGGTTTAGGGTTCTGCCTACACGATGAGGTGTTCTGCTGGAGCGTTCTGCCTACACGATGAGGCGTTCCCGCTGCAGCATTCTGCATTTTTTTGTCTACGACTAGTGAAAATCCGTATTTACCAATGCAAATTACAGTCTATAGCCTAAAGATTTTTAGTCACAATGTAGGTTCTTGTTCGCTCTTGGAGCTGTTTATGACCTCGGGAAGCAAAATAATTTGCATTTTTTGTGTTTTGTTTGTGTTTTTTTAAGACCACAACATTGTTTTTATGTTTTTCTATGGTGTTTTATTAACTCATAATGAAGCATTAAGAAAATACAAAACACAATAAACATAAATTCGGCCTCTGTGTGGCTCGGAGCCAGCATCAATGAACAAAGGATCACACCGATATATAACAAAGCCATGAAATACCAACACTATGCCTAACACTGATCCTCGCAAGCAGTTGCGGTCACCAAAATGGACGCAAACACATATGCCCATCCACACTGCTGCACAATTCACCGCGTAGTTGGGCACCCTTATCGAGACTTCTCTTCCTCATCCACACCTCCGCGATGCATCCCGCCCGCAGTGTCCGCCGCCGCCACCGCATGTCGGGCTTCTCAAGATTTTAGCATACTAATTTCTACACCGTATCAAGTTGCATCAAGGAGGCACCATAAGTTGGTCATTTAATTCCAAGTCCAAATTAAATTCTGCCCAAAAAAGTAAAATTAGCCAGGTGTCCAAACGATGGTAACTGCACTCCGACCCACAATCGCCCGTCACCAGCGGACGGTGCGGCCCCGTCGTTGTCCGCGATGAATAAAGGGTGATGTAAGGTCGAATCATCGTGCAACCGTGGAGTGAATAGCATAAACCTACCACCGTTTGGGTTAGAGTTTAAAAAAATCTACAAAAAGTTTGTTTGTCGCTGATACCTACTGGTTCTGTGGTTTGCTTTAAAAAAATCTAAATGACCGAGTGGTTAATATTTGATCTGCTCTATGACAGTTGGGGCACGCATGTAAGAGGGTCATTTGTTTGACCCTTTATGGAACAGCTCCATGACTGATATGTGGGCTCTACGTGTAAGTTAACGGTCAAAACAACTGATTTGTTTAGGGGCGGGCCCGATTGTCATAAATCAATCAATTTTAAATCACATTATCATTTGAGCTTTTTGAAATAGCAAACAACATAATTGGTAGGTATCAACGACAAAACAAAAATATGGTAATTTTTTGAAATGTTAACCCGAGCTATTCACTCTGCATCCAGGCGCTGGGGCGTGCTCCGTCGAGGCTCAGAATTTCCACATCCAGTCGAAGCACCTGTCGCCCCCAGCCTAACACCCTCACTTACTCTCACGCGCTACGATCGCGCCAGCTTAGTCGGCGCTCCTCCTCCCCTTCTTCTCATCCGCACCGCCGCCATGCCTCCCCTGCTCCTCCTCCCCCTCGCCGTCCTGCTCCTCTTCGCCGCGGCCAACGGCTACCCATCCACCAGCTGCAGCAACGCCACCT
This sequence comes from Triticum monococcum, assembly GCA_034509565.1. Lineage (NCBI taxonomy): Eukaryota > Viridiplantae > Streptophyta > Magnoliopsida > Poales > Poaceae > Triticum > Triticum monococcum. The sequence goes on along the minus strand of CM067843.1, from coordinate 546,974,709 downwards.
GCGGCGGCCTGACCATCGCCTACCCGTTCTGGCTCAACTCGTCCTCGGCCTCCAGCTGCGGCTACCGCGGCCTCGGCCTTGCCTGCGAGGACAACACCACCATGATCCTCCCCGCCCAGTCCCGCCACCGGTACAGAGTCTCCGGCATCGGCTACGACACGCATTCTGTCTTCCTCGTCGACGACGTCGAGGCCGAAGCCTTCAACACGGCCAGCTGCCCGCACCTCCACTTCAACTTCACCATCGACGCCGGCTCCGCGCTGCAGCTCACGCAGTCGGACTCCAACATCACCTTCTTCTACAACTGCAAGAAGAACGCCTCGTGGCCCTCTGCCGTGGAATTGATTGGCTGTCCAGATTACAACAAGAGTTCATACGTGTCAACCGGCGATGATGGTTACACGGGTGCGGCGGACAAGTACGGGTGCGAGGCGGCGGTGGTGGCGCCGGTCCTGGACGCTCATAAGATGGCCATGATGAAGGCGCCACCTGCGGCAAGATACGTTGAGGTGCTCAAGGGCGGGTTCGAGCTGAACTACAGCCCGCACTCGGAGCAGTGCGGCGCATGCGAGCGCTCCGGCGGGTGGTGCGGCTACCGGCACAATCAGACGCACGGCGGGGTGGGGTTCGTCTGCTACTGCGATGGCGGGCCCACGGCGGATCAGTGCGGTAGCGGTACGTATGACTTTTCTATCGCTCACTTGTCATTACTTTTGTTAGAACGAGTCCCTGTTGTGGCCTGTGGGCGGGTGGACTTGCGCCACACATCTTGTGGCACTTATTACGGAGACGTACCAGTCTTCCTGCTTATGGAGGGTACACGGCCACATTCGTCAGAACCAAACGCGTGCAGGATCTCAGAGCTAAAACAGTCAGGTTTGTGTACGTGTAGCTTTGTTCAGCGCCTTGCCTTTTACTACTGTACTTGCAACTGATCCCTCACACGAACCCCACGGAGTTATGCTCAACGCACCAACCACACCAGTCGCGCGAACCCGGTCTCGAGCCAACCAGAGAAGAAACTGGACATGTCTCTTCGCTGTGACTTGTAATATGAGTTTGTGGCGATCATCGTCCTCTTCGCTGCAGCTTCCCGTGGCGATCAAGTCGGTGGCGCTTACGGCCGCCCGACGTGCCAGCTCGGGCCTTCCACCTGTGGCCATGTCAGCGTCCGGTACCCGTTCCATCTTTATAACGGAACAGATGAGACAGTGCGGGAGTACGGCGAGCCGCAGTCGTCGCACTGCGGCTACCCCCGGCCTGGCCATCATCTGCGACGACGACACGCCCATCCTCCACCTCGGCAGGGACGACTACACGGTCTCGAATATCAACTACACCAGCCTCACCGTCTCCCTCGCCGACGCCGATGTCGGCGGCGACGGCACCTGCCCCATGGTCGATCACAACGTCACCGTCCCGAAGCAGTTCCATCTGCCCACCTCCACCATCGCTTACCTCTTCTTCTTCGTCAACTGCACCTTCCTGCCGGAAGCCGATTTCGCTAAATTACGCAAGCCGCCGATCGTCAAGCCAGTCACCTGCGGGAGCTCGGGAGAAGAGCCTGCCATGTCCTTCGTGCTACCGGAGCGCGAGGTCCCTCCCAAAGATTGGTGGCAGGCGTGCCAGTCAGTCTACAGAGCCCCGGTGCTCAAGGACGCCCTCCCCGCCGACGCAAAGGACCCCGGAGGGAGGGGAGACGGGTACGCGAAGGCTCTCCGCGGCGGGTTTCAGGTGAGCACGGACCGGAGCTCCGGTCCGTGCAGCCAGCGCGAGCAATCCAGCGGCACAACCGCACCGGCGAGTTCTCGGGCTGCTTCTGCGCCAATGGCGTCCTGGTGGGCAACGACGGTTGCAGTGAGATATCTGATCGAACTGCCGCAACTCTTCTGTGAGTACATTGCAAATCTTACCGTGGAATCCTCATTTGCCTTGCCCGACCGTCACCGGCAACTAAAAATCCGGACACTCTGGCTAACTTCGCTTCGCAATTTTGAACTAAAACAACGTCACCTATTTCGAGTATTACTTTGCATGTCATAACTGAATCCATAGGCTCAAAGCTGGCATTTTTTTATCGAATCAAGCAATAATTAGATACTCCCTCTATCCCAAAATATAAAAATGTTTTTGACATTAGTATAATATGAAAAAATATTTTTATATTATGGAATGATGGGAGTAGAATGGAAAGTCTTGTGATGGGCGTGTGCACGTGAATATGTGATGACTCATGATTGAGGTCTTTGCACTTTGCATCACACATCTTTTGACATTGACCAGCATATTTGCCGAGATGCAATGCACCAGTCTTTGTAGCGTGAGCCGCGCTCAGTAATGCTACACACGCGACACTCATGCACGACTGCTGCACGATTCTACACATCCAGCCATCAAAATATTAAATGAAGTCCAGCACAGCCATTTAATCATCAATCGTGCATGAATCGTCCATTTCGCATCGGCTGTGAAGTACACACCAGCCAAGTGCAAGTCCACGCCAGGTGTATATACGGCCACATTCGTCGAAACCAAACGCGTGCATAATCAGAGTTAAAACAGTCAGATTGGTCTGTCTCCCGACTCTCGTCTCGCCAATGGCTCGCCTACCACCACACTCCTTCTTCCTCCTCTTTCTCGCCGTCCATGTCTTGGTCGCCTGCCATGGCTCCCCTCTTCCGCCATCTAGTGCCTACAGTGATTCCGTGTGCTCGGGGTCGTTCAGGTGCGGCAGCGTTGACATCAGATATCCATTCTATCTGTCAAACTCGACTCAAGCAAACCCCGATTACACATCCCAGTACGCATCCGGCTACACCGATTTGAAGATCTTCTGTCAAGGCGAGGGGAAGACCGCGATCGCAACCCTTCAACTCGGCCGAGACAAGTTACACAACTACACCGTCCAGAACATCTTCTACGAAAATCACGGCATCATTCTGAGGGACACTGAAGCCTTTATTAGCGGCCGCAAGTGTCCCACGGTCACCCACAACGTGACATTCGACAGGGAGTGGCTAAACTACACCGAGTCCTTGGAGGAGCTCACCTTCTTCTTCGGCTGCCACTCCATGGAGAGCGATCAGCCGGCTCCTGATCCTCCGCAAGACAAGTTCCAGATCGACTGCAAAGGGTTCAGTCCGCCTCCAGGCAGTGGAGACGGTTTTTCCTTCGTCTTCACCTCTGAGGAAGGCAACATTTCTCGGGAGCACGAACTGGCTGAGTACTGCAGGCAGAAGGTCATCGCGCCGGTACTCCAGGAAGATGCTGTGAGAAGTGGTCTGCTCGTGTTGCCGAGGGAATATGGCGTCGTGCTTGGGCAGGGCTTCGAGTTGGAATGGAAGCAGAGCAAGGATCGGCAATGCGAGCTGTGCGAGAAATCTTATGGACGCTGGGCCTACAGCGAGAAGAAGGAATTCCATTCTTGCTTGTGCTCCGGCGGGATCTGCAGCAGCAGCGCCACCGCCGCTGCGTATCCAAACCCGTTTCACGGAGGCACTGAATGGAAATGAAACAGAGGAAACAATTATTGTATGTTGTTCAGAGGATTCGTCCAGCGATGGTTCAGAGGTTTCGAACGACATATATAACTCGTTTTTCACTGCTTCGAATGATCCAGATGAAAAGTGATTAGAGGGTCTCATTGGCCCACAGAACAAAGGAATTAACTCGCTAAAAGAGCCAAATGCTCCTGATGAAAAGTGGTTGGAGGGTCCGAACAAATGAATAATGTAGAGGTGGGCAAAGGAAATATGCGACTTTTGAGGGGTGGAGTTTGGTCTCTAAGCACTTTGCAACAAAAGTTTCACCTTACTAGAAAACCAGTATCCTCTTTTTCATAGTATCGACATACCTAAGGACTCAATGGGATTTTAGACACTAAAGGCTATGAAATGCCCTTAATCTTGTTGACACTTGTCCATGGAGAAAAGAGGGGTCAAACCATCTTCCTAACTTGTCTCTTGTGGCACCTAAGGTGGTCACCACTTAGAATAAATATTACTCCTTCTGTTCCTTTATATACGGTGTATTAGTTCTTTTCAGAAATTTCACAATGTAAGGTGTATTTCTCTTTTCCTCATAGTTTCCTATGTGTGCCCTTCCACCATCTATTACATCCCTTGGATAAAAAGTAGTACGTAGTTCCCAATAGAAAGGTAGTAAAAGAAAGAATCTCTCTCTCACTGATTTCATGCACTCACATCTCTCTCCCATCCCACCGATTGATTTTATTCTGGTGCAGCGAATTTAGTTGCCTTTTATTAGGCTGCTGGTTATTTAGTTGCCGCTAATTAACCTGCTAACTGCCTAATTAGCTGAGGGTATTTTTGTCCAAAATTCCCCTCAATTATATTCCTTGGTCACCACGCCCAAAAAATGCACCTTATATAAAGGAATGAAAGGAGTACTCCATTTAATCAACTTATCATAGATCATAAAAACACCGGGAGCAATGGATGCACTTCCACAAAAAGCAACTTATGATGTAACCTCACACTATGTAGCTCATGCAATGGGTTGATTGCTAAAACAAAGGGGGGAATTCACATCACCCCCCCCCTCCCCTCCCCCCCCCCCCCCCCCGCCCCCCCGGCCGAAGGAAGACATAAATAAGGGCCCCAGATTTATGCCTATTGAGGTGTCTATATGCATTCTAAAGGCTTCGGAGGACCGAAGTTCCGGCGATGTCCATAAGTTTCTGGACTCGCCTGGAGTCCCAGCAAAAACGTCATAACTTTCTCATACGATATTGTTTTTAAAGATTTTGGCCTTGAGCCACCATGACCCACATCGGCGGGATCGAACCCTAGACAGGGCCGCTCCACTAGACCAAGCATGCAGCCGCATTGTGGCAACGATGCGTTAACTTGATGGTGGCCACCACTTAAGGATATCGCTCATGATCAGAGTTGGATCTACGCCCCTAAGGGCCAGATCAGGTTCACCCCTAGCTTCCGGCAGGGATGACCCACCACCTTTTGCAACGTCATCCGGGTCGAGCGTCTGGGCAGGGTCCCCCATTTCGCGACCTTGGTAGTACCCCATCATGCCATGTATGGCATTGCCTCATGAACATAGCCTCGTAGATCCCCGTGTCCTTATTCCCGGTGGCGCGAACCGTTTCTGCTCCATCCCGAGTCGTGCGTTGCGGAAACGGTGGCCAGTGCAGTGCTAGCTAGCTACCGGCCCCGATATGGAGGGGCAGTGGACTTACCCTCACCCGCCTACATCTACAAGGGGAGGCAAACATAAGCACGTGAAAGGATGCCAGGGACGTGATCACCGACGACATGTTGGTCTGCCTATGGCGACATCCGCAGAATCAGTGGCAGGGGAGTGGCTCCCACCAGCACGACCACCCCTCCCTTGAACTAGTGGCGGGGAGGCGGCCAACATGATGCCAGCAACTCAGGAGGACGGGGTGTGATAGTGCCGTCGCCATCGCCATGGGAGATGGAGACGATCACCCTGACTTTTCCGATCAATTGGTTTCGCTGTCTATCTTGGATTGAGGGATCTTTTCATCCAATGAATAGAATCCAAATTAATGAGAATTTCCCCGCAAAAAAATGAGAATTTTTACCATTAGAATCATCATCCAATATAATTTCATATGATATATATTTGTTAATGTGAAAGTTTAGGTTGTTTACAATGAACTTGGTTAAACTTTACAAAACTCACCTAGGCCAAAGCTAATAAGCAGAGCATATAAAAACGGAGAGAGTATATCCGAGAATGTAATAACGCACGCTTGACGCGTTTTCAGTAGGTAGCAAAAATGCCTTGTGCAGAAAGGCACATAAAAAATATCATACTCAGGTGGTACTACGTTGGGGTTGGAGGTCAAGTCAACTAGTGAAGCCATGGCATGACGCGGGAGGCAGCCCATCATGATCCATTCATTCATTTTGGCTTTTCTCTCAACAGCAAAGTGACCCAAGACGAGGAGACCGACTTTGCTTCGGTCTTCCGCGAATCAGCTCAGCCTACTCCCAGCGGCACACCAACCAAGCAAAATTTCCACCAGACCGAGCAGAAAACAGCCAGCCAGATTCGTCTTCCTCCTCTCGCCAATGGCTCACCTACCACCACACTCGCTCTTCCTCCTCTTCCTCGCCGTCCATGTCTCCGTCGCCTCCCATGGCTCCCCTCTTCCGCCGTCTAGCACCTACGATGATTCCATTTGCTCGGAGTCGTTCAGGTGTGGCAGCGTTGACATCACATATCCATTCTATCTGTCAAACGCCACTGGAGCAACCCCTGATTACACACCCTACTCATGCGGCTACACCGATTTGAAGATCTTCTGCCAAGGCGAGGGGGAGGCCGCGATCCCAATCCTTCAACTCGGCCAAGACAAGTTACACAACTACACCGTTCATAACATCTTCTACGACAAGTACACCATAATTCTCAGTGACACTGAAGCCCTTATTAGCGGCAGCAAGTGCCCCACAGTCAGCCACAACGTGACATTCGACCCGGAGTTGCTGAACTACACCGGCTTCTTGGAGGAGCTCACCTTCTTCTTCGGCTGCTACTCCACAGAGGGCGATCACCTGCCTCCTGATTCTCCGCTAGAAAAGTTCCAGATCGGCTGCAAAGGGTTCACTCCGCCTCCAGGCAGTGGAGACGGTGTTTCCTTCGTCTTCACCTCTAAAGAAGGCAACGTTTCTCGAGACTACGAACTGGCTGAGTACTGCAAGCACAAGGTCATCGCGCCGGTACTCGAGAAAAATGCTCTGAGAAGTGGTCCGGTCGTGTTGCCGAGGGATTACGGTGTCGTGCTTGAGCAAGGGTTCGAGCTGGAATGGAAGCAGAGCAAGGAGCAGCAATGCGAGCTGTGCGAGAAATCTTATGGACGCTGTGCCTACAGCGAGAAGAAGGAATTCCTTTCTTGCTTGTGCTCCGGCGGGATCTGCCGCAGCAGCGCCGCCGCCGCTGCGTATCCAAACCCTCCATCAGGTAAGTTTTTTGAGTTGTAAGCTGTGGTGCGTCAGTAACAGAAGGCTTGAATGCTCGTCACTCGTCAGTAGCAGGAGGCTAGCTGTGGCTTTTGAGCCTTTGAAGCTGTGGTTCGGTTGGTTTGTTGGCCTCGTTTATGATTTCCGTCAGGACTCAGGACCCCCTTTTCAGAAAGACAATAAAAACTGTAAAAACCAATAATTAACAGCTCATTTGCCATTTTGTCCAACCATCTGGCTGCATCCTGCTCTCGGTACTTCTTTTCAAATCTAGTTTTAGCATGCTAAGGTTAGTTGAAGTGTGTCGCTTATATGTATGCACTTTGAAATTCCAAAATACGTAGATAATTTTCATTGGGAACGGAAGGAAATGCCAGTCTCAGGAAATTATTCTGTGGCTGTAAATCAGTCAAATTATACACGCCCACTAGTCTCAACTGTCAACGGAACAAACTCGAGAGATAAAGATGGCAGACGACTGACTAGTCTGGCGGCAAGATACGGATGACCGGCAAGATCATGCCCGTCCTTCCCCGAAACTTCTATCCAGGACCAAGAGCCCTCGCAACTCGTAAACAAAGGCATGGGGGTAGGCAGCAAAGCACCAGTTTAAACTTAAAAGATCAAAGCAGAGAATGGAACACTACTGCTGACTTCGCTAGCTACCCAAGCAGCCATGCGTCTCTTGCTAAGCCACCAGCAGCAGCTGCTGCTGCTTCTCCTCTTGGTTGCCGTCGCCGCCTCCCATGGCGATTCATCTAATGATGGTGCTTACGACACCTCCATGTGCCTGAATCAGACTTACACCTGCGGGGACGTGAACATCAGCTACCCGTTCTATCTCGTCGGGAAGACAAAAGATATCAAGGGCAACGACAACTCCTACTGCGGATACCCTGGCCTGGGGATCGTCTGCGACGACGACAAACCCATCCTGCAGCTCAACGGCACCGCCAACTACACGGTCAAGAGCATCGACGGCGCGCTCGCAACCGTCTCTCTAGCCGACCCGAACGTCGACGACGACCGCAACCCCTGCCCGAGACCAAGAATCGGCCGCAACATCACTTTTCAAGAGAGATCGCTGCTGTACTTTCCTGACAGCGCGGTCGATTACCTTATCTTCTTCATCGGCTGCAACTTCAACTTTACCTTCTACCAACCGAGTAGCATCTACCCGATCAGCTGCCAAAGCTTTGAAGATGGTCCTGGTCCTGGGCTATCGTTCGTGCTTCCGGATGATGCAGTGCCACAAGGCAACTGGGTGCAAGCGTGCAGCCAAATCATACAATTGCCTGTGCACAAATACGGCGAGATCAACCTTACTGACCCTGGATGGACAAACGGGAGTGGATATGCCAGTCTTCTTCGTCAGGAGTTCCAGCTGGGATGGAACGAGAGCGCGAAGGACCCGGCATGTATCCAGTGCGAGGGATCCAATTCCAAGGGACGGTGCGGTCACAGCCGGACTGAGGACTTCATAGGCTGCTTGTGCCCTGACGGCCGAGTACACTCCGATAATAATTGCGATAAAACCCGTAAGTTCTTTGAATCTCAAGCTTTTTCTTTGTAAGAAGTTGCCGTCTAGGTGTATTTGGCATGCTCTCTCGGGCCAACTTGTTTCGTCAGGTGTAAGAGAGCCTGCAATTAATTTTGAAGTAATCCTCCAAAATAACTGGTCCAGAGTCGATTAAATCCATATACATAGATTTGACCGTGCAAAACCCACAAGGTTAATATGTATCAACCGTCTAACTAAATGCACCCACGCAGTCCATTTATCCCCTACGAGAGCTCGCCTGAATTGGATATTCAATGGATTTGACTCTAACACCATGCTCACATAGTCTTCCTTGCGCTGAAGATCATATAAATATATAGTAGGAAAATTTATTTTGTGATGTATCTAATGGAACTAATTTGATGTTGTAGATGTTGCTGTATTTTTCAATAGACTTGATCAAACTTAAAGATGTTTGAGTTAAGATAAACCTAGAACTTTAAGTATTTTGAAATGGAGGAAATATATTTCACTGATCAAACTGATTATAAATAGTACACATGTGGTCACCGATGGGCCTCCTCAACCTCTCTCCAATGGACCTGGCACCAACCTCGGCTACAGAGGCACCAATGGTGGCGTTTAGAGCCTCCTCCTCAGCATCAGCCTCGGGAAGGGTGTGTTTTGGGAGCTCCCAAAAATATTTTGGGATTTAGACATCTGTTTGGGATGGGTTAGATGGGCTTAACTCCCGAAAATTGCAATTTTTTTTGGGAGTTCACGAAATTATTGGGGATGGATTAGAGTTGCTCTAATTGTCTCTGGGCATGACTTATCGATATGAATGATGCGTCTAGGTCTGCATTGCATTGTGAACTTAGACCTGGTCGTTTTTGGATGATTAGTACTGAGAACAAAATCAAAAGTGCATCATCGCCATTTTCTTATGTGCAAAAATAATTACTGCCTCCGATCCAAATTAATTGACGCAGCCTCTGTACAACCTTTATACAATATTGAATAAAGGCTGAGTCAATTAATGTGGATCGGAGGGACCGAGGGAGTAAATCATTTTCGTCACTTGGCAATATTCGCTTACACATTGACATAAGTATCTGCACTGAAATGCAGAGGACATGTGGTATGTGGACAATTAACAGTTACACCATTTTGATCTCAAACAAATCCATCACCATTGATCCTAAAATTGCTAAGAGACTTCAATAGGTCCAGATTTTATGGCTAGGAAGTAAGATCAACTTCAAGTGATGATTTTTCTTTCTTTAAGAAACTAAAGAAATGACTGTTACATAGAAATGTTAAAACTATCTCTGTCAAAGTTTGTACATAGAAATGATGATCACTTTTATTCTTAGGAAATGAGGACTAGTTGTTCCTGCAATAAAATTACTAATGTTACCTTCCTTTTAAATTTGTATGGTAAACTAATTGTCGTATCAGTTGTGAAGTGTAAAGTTTATATTTTGTGAATAAACGCATCTTCCATCTACTCATAGGCACCCATGTTCAAATTTTGCAGGTCATCAATACTCGAAGAAAACAATGAGAATATGTAAGAAATATCTCTCAACCACATGATAAATTGTTTTGCATATTTCATCTGTAACAAACTCTGCTTCATATGTATGTACTTAGCAACCGTGTCCAGTTTATCTGAAAAGTGGCACTAGTTCATGACATGCAGGCTAATTCAGAGTTTATGATGCAAATATAATATAGCTAGCCTTTTAGAATATACAATACAGTAGGTTTGTCAACAATGGCCTTCAATAACTCGAGGTTCTCTGTACTGCGTGACACTAGATATTGTGTTCTTCTATAGTTGCACTGATTTCATGCCTCTACTGTGATGCATTAAACAAAATGCAAATACACCAGTTGTTAACTGGAAGATCGTGTAAGTTGGTACCCCTTTTGATGCCTTTCTCCCTCCAAATTTTCTGCGCAGATATAATAGCAGGCAGCTCGAGCATACCTATGCTATGTCTACTCTTCTTTGCGTTCTGGTTGGGCTACAAGAAGTACGGATGCAAAAGAAAATCAAAGGAAACAGCAAGGATTGAGTCCTACCTACAAAAGAATGGAACGGTCCATCCGAAAAGATACGCTTACGCACAAGTGAAAAGAATGACGAGATCTTTTGCTGAAAAGCTAGGTCAAGGTGGGTTTGGTGCTGTTTACAGGGGCGACCTCTCTGATGGTCGTCAGATAGCAGTCAAGATGCTAAAGGACTTCAAGACTGATGGCGAGGATTTCATCAATGAGTTAGCTAGCATTAGTAGAACTTCTCATGTCAACGTTGTTACTCTCTTAGGATTTTGCTTGGAAGGAACCAAAAGGGCACTAATTTATGACTATATGCCTAATGGTTCACTTGAAAGGTATGCTTTTAAAGATGGCTCCGAAGGTGGAAATACTTTAGGTTGGGAGAAATTATTTGAAATAGCAGTGGGAATTGCTCGAGGACTTGAATATCTGCACAGAGGATGCAATACTCGCATTGTGCATTTTGATATCAAACCCCACAACATTCTATTGGACCAAAACTTCTGTCCAAAGATCTCCGATTTCGGACTGGCCAAGCTGTGCCTCAATAAAGAAAGTGTCATCTCCATTGGTGGTGCAAGAGGAACAATAGGCTATATTGCCCCGGAGGTTTACTCGAAGCAATTTGGAGCAGTAAGTAGCAAGTCTGATGTGTACAGCTATGGAATGATGGTTCTTGAGATGGTTGGGGCAAGGGATAAGAATATCAGCCCAAATACTGAATCTAGCAGCCAATATTTCCCACAATGGATTTATGAACACTTGGATGAATACTGTATCAGTGCTTCTGAGATTAATGGAGAGATCACGGAGGTTGTGAGGAAGATGATAGTGGTTGGGCTGTGGTGCATTCAGTTGAGTTCTACAGATCGCCCAACAATGACTAGAGTCGTCGAGATGCTTGAGGGGAGCACAACCGGCCTCGAACTGCCACCAAAAGTGCTCTTGAGTTGATAGGGTTTATATTGCTCTCGCACACTTGTTCCAGTGTTGCATAAATCTGTAAACAGTTTGAATACTTCATATGTCCGCTGCGATTGGGACAAACAGAGCGGCTTCCATATGTCCGCTAGTCTCCTGACTACTCCATGCGCAGGAGATAACACGACAATCCTGTCATTTGCAGCATCCCGATTCTTTATCCACGTATATGTCGTATATATAAACACACGCCACCAAAGCCATTCGCCATCTTTCACAATGCCCGGGAAGCCCTGCACTCTCATGATCCTGCTCTTAGCGGCGTCCGCCCTCGCCGCGGCGGCGGCAGGGACGGACTCCGCCAACATCGCCGTCTACTGGGGTCAGAACGCCACCGAGGGCACGCTCAGGGACACATGCGGCACCGGACTCTACGCTTACGTCAACCTCGCGTTCCTCTCCATCTTCGGCGCCGGCCGTGCCCCGGTCCTCAACCTCGCTGACCACTGCGACCCGACCTCCGGGACGTGCACGTCCCTCGCCGCCGACATCGCGTCATGCCAGTCCGCCGGCGTCAAGGTGCTGCTCAGCATGGGCGGCGGCGCGCTCGGGTACAACCTGTCCTCCCCCTCCGACGCGCAGGCCGTGGCCACCTACCTATGGGACAACTTCCTGGGCGGCACCGCCGCGGGCGCCGCCGCGCCCCGCCCGCTCGGCGACGCGGTGCTGGACGGCGTCGACTTCGACATAGAGGCCCCGTCGCTGTACTACGACGACCTCGCCAGGAGCCTGACGTCGCTGTACAAGGGCGACACGGGCGGCAGGAAGTACATGCTCACCGCGGCGCCGCAGTGCCCGTTCCCGGACGCGTCCCTCAAGACTGCGCTCGCCACGGGGCTGTTCGACCGCGTGTGGGTGCAGTTCTACAACAACCCGCCGTGCCAGTTCGCGCGCGGGGACGCGGGCACGCTCCAGAGCGCGTGGGGGCAGTGGACGGCGGCTCTGCCGTCGGCGTCCGTGTACCTCGGCCTGCCGGCGTCGCTGGATGCTGCCGGCAGCGGGTTCGTCGACGCGGACACGCTCGTGTCGCAGGTGCTGCCGATGGTCGAAAGCGCGCCCAATTACGGCGGGGTCATGCTGTGGAGCCGCTCCTACGACAAGGACTCCGGCTTTAGCGTCAAGCTGCAGAGCAACTTGCAGAACCGGAACAAAAACACAGGTAGTACCTTCTGCTTTCAGGCTTACAGAGCGACCTGATAACAATTTTTTCAATTGAGAATTGTTTTGCCGTCGTTTATTCTAAATTTTAGTATAAGCTAATGTTTTGTTTGACAAAATTACAGGGAACGGCGCATCCTCAGATTACAAAAAGAGAATATGTAAGTGGTTACTTTTTTTTTCTGACTATGTTTCCTTACTCCATAGAGTGACAGTACATACATAGACTAGCTCAAGAGTTTGCAAGTTGGTGATTTCCTTGCCATTTCATTTCAATGCATTGCATTTTAAACCCCCTATTGTTTATACAGATATAATAGTAGGAGTCATTGGTGGCATCTTCCTGCTGCTCCTGCTTCTTATCACTTGTTTCATCTGCCATAAGAAATACCGCGGCTTGTCGCCTCCTGTGGAGGGATCGACCACCCCTCCAAGCAAAGAGCCATCTGAACCAAAACTGGGAGCTCATCATCCAAAAAGATACACCTATTCCGAAGTGGAAAGGATGACAAAGACCTTTGCTCACAGGATGGGCCAAGGCAGCCATGGCGATGTCTACAGAGGCAACCTCCGCGACGCACGGCAGATCACAGTGAAGGTGCTGAAGAACTGTAAAGGAGGCGACAAGGACTTCTTGAAGGAGGTCGAGAGCATCGGCGCAATATCTCACGACAACGTCGCTCCTCTGCTGGGGTTTTGCTTGCAGGGGCCGACGAGGGCTCTGATATACGAGTACATGCCCAATGGCTCCCTGGAAAGCTATGCTCTCAGCAGCTATGACTCCGTGGAGGAGAACTACTCGCTATGGCTGTACTGGGAGAAACTGTTCGACATTGCCATGGGCGTGGCGCGAGGTCTCGACTATCTCCATGGCGATGACGGTGCTAACGGCATGAACATCAGCATCAAACCCCGGAACATTCTGCTGGATCAGGAGCTATGCCCAAAGATATCCGATGTTGGTGTAGCAAACCTATGCGAAGCATCTACTCGCGGTGCGAGGGAGAGAGATGGCTACGACGCACCTGAGGTGGTGTCCAGGAGATTCGGGCCGGTCACTAGCAAGTCCGACGTGTACAGCTACGGCGTGATGGTCCTGGAGATGGTCAGGGCGAAGAGACACGTCAGGGTTGGTGCTGACACCACCAGCAAGTATTTCGCCCAGTGGCTCTACGAGCACCTGGAAGAGTTCTGCAACAGTGTTTCGGACGTCAATGGCGACACCAGAGAGCTTGTGAGGAAGATGATCATAGTCGGGCTGTGGTGCACGCAGACAGCGCCTGCGAGTCGGCCGTCGATGAGCGGAGTCGTCGAGATGCTGGAGGGTAGCAGCGCGGACCTGGAATTGCCAAGAAGAACCTCCTGAAGCGTACTAGAAGACATGGTTGTAAACAATGTTCAGGGAAATGCACCTGCTTTTGGATTTGTGTAGTGTTGGTTTCAGGGGAGTAGCATGAGCACTTCATTTCGTTATTGTCAGTATAGGACTGGTTTTAGTGCCAGATAACTTGTTGGTGCAATCATATGTTGAAAACAAACAAACCAAACAATAAGACACGATCATCAACACCACAGGCACATTTGATGGCAATGACACACAAAGCACTGCTAATAGCTAGCATGTCAGAAATGGAGACGGCCAAGACGAACACAGCATAATAGCACGGCGCTCACACAACCGCGCCGCGCGTGTATTCCTAGCTAGCCTAGCACATAGGAACCCGCACGCGACACGCAGCCGCGACCTCCTTGCTGTTCTGGGAGTTGATGTATCTGCCCAGGTCGGGGTTCCTGGCGTACTTGCATAGGCACCGCCTCTGCTCCCGAAGCTTGGCGCAGCAAGCGCTGGACGGGGGCGCGCTCCAGAGGATCACCGGGGCGCACGGCCGCAGCGCCCATGGGTCGCACTCCGAGCGCGCTGCCATGGACGCCCCGCGCACCGCGCCCGACGCGGTGAGCACGGCTACGAGGAACAGCACCGTGCAGGGCTTCATGGCTTCTCAGTGAAGGATTACTCTGTCTGGTGGTTTTGGGAGCACAAGAGAGGGTTGGCATACTATTTGTAGCAAGAGAACAGCGCAGCCGGCACCCGTGCCATGCTCTATCTATCTGGAATCGCGCCGCTAAAACTTAGTAAAAGCTTTTGAGTGCACGGTTGCGTAAACGGTGGAGCACGGGCATTCCCATGGAGTGCTTGGGACTCCGGCACTGCTCCGGAGCTCGGGTCGCGTGAAGCACGCTGCTGCTGCTGCTGCTTAGCGAGACAAAGTCCCAAGGTTTGCCGTGTAGATTATGTTTGTTAATTGATTTGGGGTGACCGTGGCAGGTGTCGATAACGGCGATAAAAGTGTCTGGTCTGTAAACACTCAACCAAGTGTCGATAACGGCGAACCTAGTGGCAGGTGTTAGGCAGATGCAGATTCTTCCAATGGTGAGCAATGGCAAAATGGCCATAGTGGTTTCTGGGATAAGAAATTAAGAAGGCTAGGAAGCAACACGGCGACGAGCACCGTGAGAAAAGCTGAGCAAGAAAGACAGCGTCTTCATCACCGGATCACAAAAACTCTCACGCTTGTAGGAGACAGCGAGTGTAGAACGCTGGGATGCGTCTGGCATGGCATAAACTACTGGCAAACAGCTAAACTTGCTTCTAGGCTCTAACGAAGAAAACATCTGGTTGAGGGAAAACCCTTGCCCTGCATCAGTTTATTCCCCTCCCTCAACATCCTCCTATAGGCCAAGCTATCCTTTCCTTGTCAACATAGGCTCCCTACCCTTACTTCCTTAGAGATCATACTACCATTTATTAGGTGCCTATAAAGATGCAATTTCTGTAACTAAACAGATCAGACATCTAACAAATCAATCAGGTGAACATCCCAAACGCGTGAAGTCATGCTGCTACATTTTCCCAGCAATCCTGACCACGGACCGCACGTCGCAGGGCCATTCCACAGGCACAAGTCGATCCACCGGATCCTGGGGGGAGGGAAAGGTACGCCATTCTTGTTCTGTTTGTAAGCAATTACCCTACACTATCTGCATCACCATAGTTTCTCCCCAAGCCGACGTAGTTATGGACACCGATGTTGGGCTTTGGTTGCAGCTGCGGACGTTCTGCTGTGGAAGAACAGGAACGTGTCTGCTGGGGTTCTCGCTGGGGCCACGTTGACATGGTTCCTGTTCGACGTGGTTGAATACAATGCAGTTCCGCTCCTTTGCCAGATCGCCATCTTCGCAATGCTTGCCATCTTCATTGCGTCAAATGCTGCGCAGCTCTTCGACAGGCATGGCTTCCTTTCTTTCCACGGAGAGGAGATATCCCAGTGTTTATTTATTTTTTGAGTAATTGTCCCAGTATTTAGCTTTAAAGAATTTCAAAAGGTCGGCTGACCAATTTCAAATCGCAGGGCCCCGCCAAGGATACCACAAGTCGTCATCTCCGAACACGCCTTCAGAGAAATGGCCTTGACCATTCACCACAAACTGGAATATGCTGCATCTCTTCTTTATGATATCGCATGTGGAAAGGATCTGAAGAAATTTCTCATGGTACGAAATTCTCTTATTTGCTATCTTCGTCAAGAAAAGACAAACCATGTGACAAGTCTTGTTCCAGATCGACATTATGGATTAATACAGAAACACTTAAGAGATCTGAATCAACCAGATTAGACATGACACGCCACTCAAATCAACGTTTAGCCAATATAGTTCACAACGTTATTTTGCTATTGCTCTTCAACTTAAACTTGTACTGACATTCAAATTGTTACTATTGTTATAAGGTGGTAGGATCCCTGCTGTTATTGTCAGTGATTGGAGGTTCTTGCAGCTTCACAAGCCTACTCTACCTTGGTAAGTAGAACAGAAATAGTAACGTTCAAGAAAACCAAATACAGAAGGTGGAACTAACTAGTAACTACAGAAAGGATGCTAGGAGAACACATAAACTAATGCAGTCTCCCAGAAAAATGTAAAACTGAAATTTCTAAACAGTATAACAAGTAGTATGTGTTTCTTACTTTCACAGGATTCTTGTGTGCCCACACTTTGCCAGTGTTGTACCAACATTACGAGACAGAAGTGGACCATCTCGTTGCAAGGGGTGGCCAAGACATCAAGAAGTTCTATGAGAAGGTTGATTCCAATTTGCTCAACAAAATACCAAGAGGCCCTGTCAAGACGAAGTTCAGATAAAATAAACTCCATGAAGCTGTCAGGACATAATAATAATTCCTACCAAGATCCTGGAGTAGATTTCAAGAAAAATGAACCTGCTATAAGAAAATATGATTGCACGAACCAAGTCCCAGATAAGCGAAGTTGATGAAACACCAGTTGAGTTCAGACCTGACTGCTAGCATCCAGATGTACGGTACCTATTAATGTATACAAGCATACTCCATCAGCGAAGCAATCTATGTGAGAATACCTCTGATGCTATAATCTCAAAAACAGTATCCACTGTGACACCGATGAGTCTGTACATGTACGACACATGAAAAGTGTCCAATAACAGCATACCCAAAAAGACAAACAGAAAGATTACATAGCTTTCAAGAAAAAAAAATAACAGGGCTATCATCGCCTTCTGACATCTGTAGTACTAATGGAATGTGTTTTTGCCTTTACTAATACAAACATAGCAGTTATTATTTGCATGGCAAAACTATGAAATCAAACACTGCCATGACTATTTGCAAAGCTTCGCCCAAGAGAAAAACGTCTTGAATCTGGTGTAGGATAGGACCAAGTGTTTGAGACATCAGAGCCCTTGTTTTTTTCTTAATTCAGTGGATGAAATGTCTATGCGAAACTTATCCTCTGGTATAGAGATAAACATGTCCTTCAACTCTGTTGGAATATTTAATTCTTCAAGGACCTTCAAAACAAATAGTGAAGTACGTGAGCAGACAAAGAATTTCAGTGCATGTAAAACAAAACATCAAGGCCATTTCATACCTTGAATACTCCTTCAATCTCTCGACCACCAACCAGAAATGTTGTGCCAGTGCTTTTACATTCAAGAAGAATCTCCAGCATTCTGTTGTAGTCACCTCCATAATACTTAGGCTGCCATGAGTAAACTTCATTTAGTTTGAAAAATAAAACACTCAATTGTCGAACATCCATTCTAAAATAGCATTCAATAACTGAATTCGAGAATTATATGACTCAGCCAAATATATCCTGAATAACAAATCAGTTTATGTTTATAACTTACAATAATGGCATCTAAATCAGCTGCACATGAAATTTCACTTTTTACGATTATACTAAATGCTGCACTGATGCTAGGTGCCTAGCTGAAAAGATTTGCTTGTGTAGGAAAAGGCTTCCTTTTGGAATTGGATATATCATTTTACTAACATGTTTGGTGGGGGCGTGTCCATTCATAGAAACCAATGCAGAAATGCAATCTGGGCTTAATAGAGCTCAATACTGTAAATGCCGAGTTGACCAGTTTTTTTTCACTTAACCATGTCAGTAGACGCTGGGTTTTTCTTTCACATGACTAAATGGCATATCACACTTCATATTCGGAAGTAAGCATAAGCTGATAAGAAACTAAAAGAATGCCACAAAGCATTTCATTATTAATTATGTATACAAAAAATCTGAGGAACCGGCAGGAGCACTGCCTTTTCATTTAGAAGAATGCCAGAAAGCATTTCATTATTAATTATATTTAATGAAAAAGGGAACAGTTGTTAAGCTAATCTCAGAAAGCAAACTAACTAATCTGTAATTTAACGGTCAACTCAAGCAAACTTACATTTACAAGCCTAGCTGCAGTGTCTGCACCAATTATAAAAGCACTGCCTGGGAAAAGTTCTGCTTTCTTATAAAAGTACGGTTGGTTAGATATGATCACATTCTTCCCTGCATCAGAAAGAATCAAAGACTCGCATAATCACTGATTAATTGGATGAATTTTCCCTTACAGATAAACATAGTTTTATCTTGCCACATAAAGCCAAAGAAACAGAGGTAGTAGATGGTGATTGGTGAAACAGAGTTAGGAACATGTCCGGACACATCTGTGTCCCAGAATCACTGCTAAACGATATATCAGCAAAGATGACTACACGAGTTAATACAAAATTATATATCTCTGTAACCTCAAACTAAAGCACATTTATTGGATTGGCATAGCAATCGAATAAGAGCACCAGGAAAATAGCAAAATAGAGGGCAGGCCACGTGATAAATAGTTTGTAAGAAAATCCAAGTACGACTTTAATATTTTGCACCACGGCAGTTAGTCATATGCATACCTGCTTTTCTGAATTGCTCGACACGGCGCTTAATTTCTGCAATAGACAGGGGGGGTTTGTCCGCATTTATTGCTGATATCTCAAAGCACGGAAACCCATCATCACACATGCTGCAATGAGCAGATTCATGCAAATAAAAGGTCCATTACTGTTTGTGGGCTTCAACAAGCGAAAGGTTTTAATAAAATGATGTAGATATTTGCTACACAAACAGCTATATTGAAACGCTATTGCATTATCAGTTTTCCATTAAGTCACCACTGTAAAAAACATTCCAGCTTAACAGAGTACATTTTACACCACATTACTCCGTACCCATTTTTATATATTTTTACCTTGATAAATTTTAGGGTGACAAAATTCAGTTGTACAAATAGTTAATTTCACTTTATCTCACCTTCCAATTTAGCAGAGAAAATTTTACACATTACTTTGTATAATTTTAATATATTTCGCCTTGCCAATTTTTAGAATGACATAATCCAGCTGTGCAAATGTTTGATTTGATTACATCTCACCTTGATGCAACTTCTAACAACCTAAGGTGGCCATCATGCAAGGGATTGAATGAACCAGGTAGAATTAGTTTCCTGTCGAAGTTCTTTTCCGTTGGATCTACAAATGACGAATAATAATATGATTAAGAATGAAAATGAAACAATTCTAGTACGAAAAAGAGAGCGATTTTGAGTGTCAGGGTATACCAGCAAAGTGGTAAACTTTCATGCAGACTTGACCATCAATAACTTGCTGGAGCTCTTGGTCTTCATCAAATTGTTCCACACTTTCTTTTGGAATTTCAGGTTCTTGAACGTCTGACTGAATGGTTGCAGAAACTCTGCATGCATCTGCGATTGCCTGGAGCGCAGTAGATTTTTATAAGGGAGAGCTAACTGGGAATATCGTTTAAGGAAAAGTACTGTTAGTCCTGACACGATGATCACACTCTCAGGATTGGTTGCTCCTATTCGCTAATCTGATGCCCAATCAACTGTTACCAGTGAGAACTAGTATATATAACAAACCTTAAGCAC
Source organism: Triticum monococcum (assembly GCA_034509565.1). Classification (NCBI taxonomy): domain Eukaryota; kingdom Viridiplantae; phylum Streptophyta; class Magnoliopsida; order Poales; family Poaceae; genus Triticum; species Triticum monococcum. The sequence goes on along the minus strand of CM067843.1, from coordinate 546,954,719 downwards.
AAAACAGCTTGAGACCTTGTCTTCTTCCTCTCTGCTCCGTAAACCCTACATAAAAATGCTATAGAAGTTTTTCTCAAAAAAGTACTGTAAATGCCAGGATGCAAAAATTGCCCAGAAACAGAGCATAATCATGACATTGACTCCAGGAGAAATGCTTTGTTAAGAGTAAAGAGTTTTGGTAGTACCTTCGACAATGTTACATGTGATGTCCTGAGGCAATTTTGTGTGCGCGTTGACACATAAAACCTATTTGAACATGAGTGTCAAATATCATATAGAGCAGAAAGACGCAGACTTAACAAACTTAGATGCCCTGACACTCCAAAAGCTGGGAATTTTGTGTAATACATCATGTATGCAGGCTCCTGTGCCATATAAACTAGAGCAATAAAGCTCTAAATGACATAGGCACATTAAAAAAAAATTGTAAGCAAGAAGTGCATTCGTGTCAATAACAGGTTGACTTGTACTCAGTTAACTAGCTAACTCTAATAACTTCTCGCAAAAGAAAACTAACTCTAATGACTGATAAGCTTTGGGTTAGGTACTGTAAACATTACCGAGAAGTAGAACCACTAAAGGGATAACTGTAAAAGCTTTGGTGGTTTCTTTGTTCCTCAAATTATTGCTACTGTATAGGGGAGTTAGCGAGGCATACCTGTGGTCACCATGTTTTGGGCGTGCGCTAGCGAGTGACCCAGTAAATCCAACACCCATTACTTGTAGACCTGAGAGTATTCTCACCCAATTACTTAAATTCATAGCAAACACAGATTATGTCGTGTGCAAACTGTAAGCTCGTATGCAGAATGATCCACAGATCGAGCGTTATGAAGTTAGAGAAGACAGACACCCACAGAGGCACAGACCTGGCCCAGAAAGCTTCAGGGCACGGTTGAACGCGGCCAGTGCCATGTCCTCCGCGGCCTGCTTGCTTGTGAATTGCAGGGGCAACTGGAAACCAAAGCATGGTCGGTCGGTCAGTCAGTCAGTCAGATGAGTGCCTAGAAAAGTTCAAAGGAGTTCGAGTTCGAGAGTATGCGGGTGCGTTTACCTTGCCGAGCAGCTGCGCCATGGAGGCCCTGGAGTAGGGCACGACGACCTCGAGGACGCTGCCAGAAGCGCCGGGCACGGACAGGAGCCAACCGAGCGCCTGCGGCGGTCGAGGTGTCCAACAGTTGGGAATCTGGCGAGTACAAATTTACAGTAGAGCTGCCGAGAAGAGGGCGGTACCTGGGAGGCGCCGCCGGCGAGATAGATGACGGCTTGGGCTCGAGACGAGTGGATGGCCTCCACGGCGGCGCGGACCCAGGTCTCCATCGCGATTCGGTCGGTCTTGTTGGATGCCCGTTGCTACCAAGAGACGACGGGGCAATTCGTCCGGTCAGCATGGGTCTGTGGCACGGCAGCGAACCTTGGAGCCGTACCAACCGGCATCAAAGATTGAGTCCTTGGTAAATCTCACCAGGGCTCTTTTTCTTGAAACATCTCACCATGTCAGTAAAATTTTTTGAATCCGAATATCCAGCCAATGTCCGATTTTTAGGCATGTCAAACCAAACACTTTTTCATGACAAATCATGAAGGAAATATGCCCTATAAACAATAATAGAGTTATTATTTATTTCCTCATATTATGATAAATGTTTATTATTCATGTTAGAATTGTATTAACCAGAAACTTGGTACATGCGTGAATACATAGACAAATAAAGTGTCACTAGTATGCCTCTACTTGACTAGCTCGTTAATCAAAGATGGTTATGTTTCCTAACAGTTGTCATTTGATTAATGGGATCATATTATTAAGAGAATGATATGATTGACTTGACCCATTCCGTTAGCTTATCACTTGATCGTTTAGTTTTCTGCTATTGCTTTCTTCATGACTTATACATGTTCCTATGACTATGAGATTATGCAATTTTCGATCACCGGAGGAACACTTTGTGTGCTACCAAACGTCACAACGTAACTGGATGATTATAAAGGTGCTCTACAGGTGTCTCTGATGGTACTTGTTGAGTTGGCATAAATCAAGATTATGATTTGTCACTCCGATTGTCGGAGAGGTATCTCTGGACCCACTCGGTAATGCACATCACTATAGACCTTGCAAGCATTGTAACTAATGAGTTAGTTGCAGGGTGATGTATTACGGAACGAGTAAAGAGACTTGCCGGTAACGAGATTGAACTAGGTATTGAGATACCGACGATCGAATCTCGGGCAAGTAACATACCGATGACAAAGGGAACAACGTATGTTGTTATGCGGTTTTGACCGATAAAGATCTTCGTAGAATATGTGGGAGCCAATATGAACATCCAGGTTCCGTTATAGGTTATTGACCGGAGACGTGTCTCGGTCATGTCTACATAATTCTCGAACCCGTAGGGTCCGCACGCTTAAAGTTTCGTGACGATCGGTATTATGAGTTTTTGTGTTTTGATGTACCGAAGGTAGTTCGGAGTCCCGGATATGATCACGGACATGATGAGGAGTCTTGAAATGGTCGAGACGTAAAGATCGATATATTGGACGACTATGTTCGGACACCGAAAGTGTTCCAGGTGGTTTCGGAAAAAACCGGAGTGCCGGAGGGTTACCGGACCCCCCCCCCCCCCCCCGAAGAAATAGTGGGCCTTATGGGCCTTAATGGAGAGAGAGAGGGCTGGCCTAGGGCAGGTCGCGCGCCCCTCCCCCTCTGGTCTGAATTGGACTAGGAGAGGGGGCGGCTCCCCCCTTTCCTTCTCCCTTTCCCCCTTCCTTTCCCCTCCTAGTATGAGTAGGAAAGAGGGAATCCTACTCCTACTAGGAGGAGGATTCCTCCTCCTGGCGCGCCATAGAGGGTCGGCCGGCCTCCCTCCTTGCTCCTTTATATATGGGGGCAGGGGGGGACCTCTAGACACACAAGTTGATCTATTGATCTATTCCAGCCGTGTGCGGTGCCCCCTGTAAGGGCATATTTATCCCTAAGGTGTTTTGGTGATTGATGAAAATGCGTTTACGGACTAATCGTGTGCCTTGAGTATCCCAGACGTTTCATCGCTAGGCACAAGACGGTTGGGTGCCCATCGAAGACTGTTGAAGACGACATCTTCTCTACGTCTCTTTTTGGTGGATTTGAGTCGTAGGAAAGCCGTACTATTAAGAGGGGGTCCGCGTCGGAAAGGTTTGGGTGGAATCATCACGTACACGTTTCTTCCTTGTCCCCTCCTTTCCCTTGCACCTTGGAGCTTCCTCCGTTGTTATCTCGTCACTTTGTTTCTGGCTGCTGTGTTGGCTCGCGGTAGTACTGCTCGCAGGTGAGCGGTAGTACCGTAGGCACCAGCGGTAGTACCATGCTGCGGCGCGGTAGTACCGCAGGTGCCCACGGTAGTACCGCTACCCTGGAGCTGCACTACCGTGGCCCACCAGGCTAGTACCGCTCCCCCGCGGTAGTAGGGGCGGATGTAATTTTTTACATCCGCGCCTACCACGGTAGTACCGGTTTCCTTCCGCGGTAGTACCGTGCTCAGCTGTCAGGCGGTAGTACCGCCCCTCTACGGTAGTACTGTGTCGGGTTTTTGCTTCTTCCGTTTTTCAGCAGAAGTAGGCACAGATCCTTATCCACACTCTTCCCAGGCTAGGGGGTTCCTGCCTTGCGGTAGTACCGCCCTCAGCACTTGTGCTACAGGTCTGGCCTAGCTGTTGCTGGTGCAGCGGTAGTACCGCGGACCTGCACAGTTGTACCGCGTGACCTTGCGGTAGTACCGCTTGGCAGCAAGCGGAAGTACCGCGTGGCCCCACGGTAGTACCGCTTGCCTGGTGCGGTAGTACCGCTGGCCGCGGGCTGGTAGATGGATAACGGTTGGATCTTTGTCCCTCGCTATAAAAGGGGTCCCCTTCTTCCCCGTTGACTTATCTCTTCCAACCCTAAGCTCCATTGTTGCTCTAAGCTCCATTTTCGCCCGATCTCACTCCCTAGCCAATCAAACTTGTTGATTTGCTCGGAAGTGGTTGAGAAGGCCTTGATCCACACTTCCACCAAGAGAAATTTGATTCCCCCCACTAATCCCTTGCGGATCTTGTTACTCTTTGGTGTTTGAGCATCCTAGATGGTTGAGGTCACCGTGGAGCCATAGTCCATTGTGGTGAAGCTTCGTGGTGTCGTTGGGAGCCTCCAATTGAGTTGTGGAGATTGCCCCAACCTTGTTTGTAAAGGTTCGGTCGCCGCCTCCAAAGGCACAAATAGTGGAATCACGGCATCTCGCATTGTGTGAGGGCGTGAGGAGAATACGGTGGCCCTAGTGGCTTCATGGGGAGCATTGTGCCTCCACACCACTCCAACGGAGACGTACTTCCCCTCAAAGGGAAGGAACTTCGGTAACACATCCTCGTCTCCACCGTCTCCACTCTTGGTTATCTCATGCCTTTACTTGTGCAAGCTTATTTGTGTTATATCTCTTGCTTGCTTGTGTTCCTATCCTTGTTGCATCATATAGGTTGCTCACCTAGTTGCATATCTAGACAACCTACTTTGATGCAAAGTTTAAATTGTTAAAGGAAAGCTAAAAATCGTTAGTTGCCTATTCACCCCCCCCTCTAGTCAACCATATCGATCCTTTCAATTGGTATCAGAGCCTCGTCTCTTTATTAAGGACTTTACCGTCCGAAGAGTATGGTTGATACCGTAGACGGTGTGGAGGAACACTCCGGTGTGAATCCAATCTCGTCTACGGGCGATGGGGGAACCTCGGTCTCTCGTGAGGAGTTCAATGTGGCCTTGGAGACATTGAAAACCTCCATGACGACCGAGGTTGAAAGCATGTTTACTAAATTCCTTGAAGGGCTTAAACTATCCACCGCACCGTTGAAAGTGGGTAATCCCACCGACAAGGTGACGGATGCTACCTCCGACAAGGGGGAAGCTAGTAGTGAAAAGGCTCCTTCTTCTAGTGGTAAGAATGGCACCGGCATCTTTGCTCATGTGGAACCACCACTTTTTTATGGTGGACCGGTTCCTTCCACTCATTTGAATCATGCCGGTCCTCCCCCTAAGATTGTAAAAAATGAGGACTTTGATTCTTGGGTTTACCGCTTTAAACGTCATTTAAATCATGTGAACACTAATATTTGGAGAATCATTGAAGAAGGTTTCTATCCGCATGATCCAAGCAACTTCACTCCTCGAGAAGCCGCGGATAATCAATTCAATGAAAATGCTCTCTTCATCATTCAAGATGCAATTCCACCCGAAGATCTACCTCATCTTCGGCCCTTCGCCTTGGCCAAAGACGCATGGCTTTGTGTTGTCTCTCTCTACCAGGGAAGCGCAAGCATTCAACGCTCCAACTATGAAGTGGTGCAAGATGAGGCCGATGAGTTTGCAATGAAAGAAGATGAAGAACCTTGTGAGCTTTATCGGAGAGTAACCAAACTCGCGGTCTCACTCCGAGATCACGGGAGCAAGGACACGGATGACAATTGGATCAAGCGCAAATTCCTCAAGGCAATGATGCCCTACCACAAGGCCATGTCCTCCGTCATTCGTCAAAGGCCGGACTTCCACACTTTGACCTCAAGTGAAGTGTTGGATGAGTTTGTGGCCATGAACATTTTGGACAAGACCGCCGACAATGCGGTGCTTCGTTCTCAAAGGGCAAAGAAGCCCAACCTTGCATTGAAGGCCAAGCTCTGCGTTGAAGAAGAAGAAGAGGAAGAAGAGGAGAGCAACCCCAAAGATACAAAGTATGCATATCATGAACACCTGGCATTCGCTTCAAGGCAATTTTGGAGCAAGAAAAACTCAAGGCCAAACTTTAACAAAAACAACTCAAGTGGCACGAAGAGCAATCAACGTGTAAGGACTTGCTACAATTGTGGCAATGTGAGTCATTTTGTTGCGGAGTGCCCGTATGAGAAGAGGGAAGACAATGGTGGGAAGCTCATCCGAAAGGACAAGGCCAAGTCGTTCCCCAACAAGAGCAACTTCACCAAGAAGACTCCTCCCAAGGCATTGGTGGTATAAGAAGAGTACAATGAGGATGATGACGATGATGAAGATGGTGAGTCGGCTGCCATGGCCTCAGTTGCCATTGCGACGACTCCACGAGTGTTTCTCTTCGACTCACCCAATGAGAGCATCACCGCCAAGTGCCTCATGGCTAAAGCCACCAACAAGGTAACCCCCAACATCAAAACTACCATCATTAATCATCCTTCTTCGACGGATAGCATTGATGAACATGAGGGAGCTAATGTGGAGGCGAATGAGTTTGAGGCCTTTATGGGCAAACTTAAGGGTAAATCCAAGAAGCACTTTGTTGCTCTCTTGGAACAACTTGGTGAAGCCAATGACATGATCGAGGATCACGAAGATACCATCACTAAGATGGAAGGGCATAGTCGTGACTATGTCGATGAGATTTCGGATCTTTCCAATGCTCTTGAGGAAGAGCGTGGTCTTTGTTTGGCTTTTGAGGAGTCACACAACGTTGATCATGCTAAGTTAAAGAAAGATTATGATCATGCTCTCATTGTTTCTCATGTGCTAAACTCCGAGAAGGCTGAACTTGAGGTTGATCTTGCTAGACTCAAAGAGGAGTTTGATCTACTTGACAAGGCTCACAAGGTCTTGAAGGGTGCTCATGCTAGCCTCAAAGAGTCTCATGATCAACTTCAAGTAAAGCTAACCAAGGAAAAAGCCACTTTTCCTCGTGTGATGTTAATTGATAATGCAAATGCTACTAACCCGTGTTGTGAGCATGTGCATCTTGTTGAGGAGAACGCTAAGCTAAAGGTGCAACTTGAGAGAGGTCTTGCTACTTGCATACAAGGCAAGAAGAACCTCAACGACCTCCTGATCAATCAAAAGGGAGTTGTGGCCAAGGAAGGGGTTGGGTACGTGCCCGAGTCCAAGAACAAGAAGAAGAATGACAAGACCAAATGACCTCCTCCTCTCATGCAAACCTTTGTGAAGGAGGGAGAGAGTTCTTCCAAGGAGAAGAAGAACAATGCGAAGGGTGGCGGTGTCAAAAAGGGCAATGCCACTTCTCCCATCAAAGCCGATGACTTTAATCCATCTTATATATTATGTCGTGCTAGTGATGGGCATGTCCATGCCAAATTCGTTGGTTCTCCTCATGAGTACATTGAATGGTCTATTTGGGTTCCAAAGACCCTTGTTACTAACATCAAAGGACCCATTACAAAATGGGTACCTAAAACCAAGCATTGATATCTTGTAGGTGTTTGCTTCCAATGGGGGATCATGGTTGCTCGATAGCGGAGCTACAAATCATATGACCGGAAGCAAGGACTTGGTGGTGGACGTGCACAAGATTCCATCTATGCCCACCAACGTCGAGTGGGGTGACGCCTCATCTTCTAAGGTATTGGGACTTGGCAAGGTAGTCATCTCTCATGATCTCACGATCGAGAAGGTCATGCTTGTTGAGTCCCTTGCATACAATTTACTTTCTGTTCGTCAACTTGCAATCATGGGCTTTGCCACTTTCTTTGATATCGATACCGTGGCCCTCTTGTGGAGCAAGACTCTTAAAGTAGCCTTTGTTGGGCATGTCGAGAACGGTCTATATGTGATTAACTTTTTGGAGCGACCCACTAAGACCGCGACATGCCTAATGGCTAAAGTTGATGTGGGGTGGCTTTGGCATCGCCGTCTAGCCCATGTCAATATGAGATCTTTGCAAAGTCTTCTCAAGGGGGACCATGTCCGTGGACTAACGAATGTTAGTTTTGCTAAAGATCGTGCTTGCAGTGCTTGTATCGAAGGAAAGCTACATGAGAAGGCTCACCCTCCCACGACTATCATTTACTCAAAGAGGCCTTTGGAGCTCCTTCACTTGGATCTCTTTGGGCCTCCATCCTTCGATAGTCTTGGGGGTAGGAAGTATTGCTTGGTGATTGTGGATGACTACTCAAGATACACTTGGGTGTATTTCTTCAAGAGGAAGAGCGAGACCCAACAAACCGTCATTGACTTTGCAAATGAAGCACAACGTCAACATAATGCAAAGATCTTGACAATAAGAAGTGACAATGGCACCGAGTTCAAGAACTACACCTTGGATGAGTTTCTTAGTGATGAGGGGATCAAGCATCAATATTCCGCACCTTACACCCCTCAACAAAATGGTGTTGCTGAGAGGAAGAACAGGACGTTGATGGATGCGGCAAGGACCATGATGGCGGAGTTCAAGTCTCCGTACAACTTTTGGGCCGAAGCCATCAACACCGCGTGTCATGCATCCAATCGGCTCTACCTCCGCAAGGGCTTGAACAAGACTCCATATGAGATACTCACCGGTAACAAGCCCAACCTCAAGTACTTTTGGGTGTTCGGGTGTAAGTGTTTCATTCTCAAGAAAGGTGTTCGGTTGTCTAAATTTGAAGCTAGAGCTTATGAGGGCATATTTGTTGGTTATGCTACAAACTCTCATGCCTACCGTGTCCTCAATAAATCCACGGGACTTATTGAGGAGACATGTAACGTAGAGTTTGATGAGAATAACGGCTCCCAGGTGGAGCAAAGTGGCACTTGTGATGTAGGTGATGAAATTCCTCCTCAATCCATAAGAAGAATGGGTGTTGGCTTTATCCTACCCATTGAGGAACCCCTTGTGGCCGAAGTAGAAGGACAATGCTCCACTCAAGTGGAGCCATCACCAACCCAAGGCCCACACGCTTCCGAAGGCTGTAAGTGCATCTAGTGCCACCCCTAGTTGGTTTTGGAGTATTGACGACAAACCTAGTTGAGGGACTAATGTGTTTGTGTGAATTGCAGGATAACACAGGTAGAAGCCCCTCACTGATTCGGTTTTCCTACCAGAGATGACCCCTAAAAATGTAAGAAGACATTGAAGTCAAAGGTGGTATGTGAAGACATTCATATTGAAGACTATGACAAGAGAAGACATCGCATGAAGACAATGGAGCGCGAAGACTTAGCAGTTTTGTCGTTCTGTGTTTTTCTTTGTTGAGTCATATGAACCACCATACTACTAAGTGGGGTCCAAGAGAGCCAGTCAGAATGGCTGAAGTGATGCTTAACCAAAATCCTATGTCTTCGAGTGAAGATTATGAGAGCAAATCTTGTCCAAAGTTGGATAAGTCAGCTTTGCTTGTAGCCCAAGTAAAGTTGCCGTGTGTGTTTGAAATCTAACCGTTGGAACACGTGTCAGTTCCTTAGTGACCAAGGGTCATTTCGGACAAATCAGGTCGGGTTGCCAAGTGGCTATAAATAGCCCACCCCCTACAACCATAAACGGTTGGCTGCTCAGAGTTAGAGTACTGCTTTTGTCGTTTGAGAGCAACCCACCTCGAAGCCTTTGAGAGAGAATTCCTTGCGAGGATAAGGCCCTAAACACCCAGAGCCAAAGAGTGTTAGGCATCACTTAAGTCTTCCTGTCTATGTGATCTGAAGACTTATTACACTTGAGGACTGTGAATCCTCCAGCCGGTTAGGCGTCGCGTTCTGAGCATCCAAGAGTCATTGTGGATCGCCGGTGAACGAAGCCTGTGAAGGTTTGGAAGTCTACCTTGAAGACTTACCAGAGTGATTGGGCGAGGACTGGGTGTCCTTAGCTCAAGGGGAATAAGGTGAAGACGAGGTCTTCTGAGTTGAATCTCAGCCTCCCTAACCAGACGTACAGTTGTCACAACAACTGGAACTGGTCCAACAAATCATTGTCTTCAACAAGTCACTGGTTTCATCCTTCCCTTCCCTTTACTTACTGTTGGTCCTTGTGAAGTCATTGTATGATTGCATTATCTTTTGTCTTCACTAAGTGACTGCTTGTTCTGATTGGCTTCACAATATCTTCCTACCTGATCTTTACTGCCTAGCTGCTATTAGTCATTGTGCTTTCACTTCATTGAATACTTGACTATGGTTTGCCTAGTGTAGTCTACCTTCCGCTGCATGGTAATAGGTTTATTTCTATCATTTGTCTTCGAAACTTCCATGTTTTGAAGACTTCCATAAAAATCGCCTATTCACCCCCCCTCTAGTCAATCACTAGCACTTTCAATTGGTATCAGAGCAAGGTACTCCCTTGTTCTGTGTGATTCGGTTTAACCACCTGGAGTTTTAGCTATGTCGACTGCAGGGATAATTAAAGTCTCTGCTGCATGCCCCGTCTTCGATGGAACTGAATATCCCTACTGGAAGAATAAGATGCGCATGCATCTTGAAGCCATTGATGTCGACCTATGGTATGTCGTCAAGAATGGCATTCCCAAGGCTGGTGAAGGTGTCACCACTGCTGATGTCAAGAAGTTCGTTCAACTGGACTCCACTGCCAAGAACATCATCTATGGTCATCTGACCAAAGGACAGTATGGCCGCGTGAGTGCTTTGGAAACATCTAAACTGGTCTGGGACTGGCTCTCCAAGGTCAATGAAGGCGTCTCAACCCAGAGAGATCAGAGAATCAGTGTCCTTCGCAACCTCTTCAACCGCTTCAAGAGAAATGACAATGAGAATGTCCAGCTCATGTTTGATCGACTCACTGACATCACAAATGAGCTTCAAGCTCTCGGCGCCACTGAGATACCCAAGCATGAAGTCGTCAAGACACTCCTGAGATCACTTGACAGCTCATTTGACACCCTAGCCCTGATGATTCAAGAACGTCCTGACTTCAAGACACTCGATCCGTCTGACATACTTGAGAGGCTCAACACACACGAGTTTCAGCTTTCTGAGAAAAGAGACATCTACGGTCCCAACTATGGGCGGACTCGTGCCTTGAAGGCAAAAGCTATCTCCTCATCTGAAGAAGAATCTGACAGCAGTTCTGATGATCCCGAAGACATTGGAAAGGAGCTTGCTATGCTTGTGAAGAAGTTCCAAAGATTCACCAAGAAGAAAGGCTTCAGAAAGTCTTCACGATCAAGCTCAAGGAATGATGAAGCTTCTGCTCATGACTACAAGAAGAGAACATGCCACAAGTGCAAGAAACCTGACCACTACATCTCTGAGTGTCCGTAGTGGGACAATGAGAACAACAAGAAGAAGAAGAGCAAGGAGTATGACTCTGATGACAAGAAGAAGAAGAAATACTCAAAGTCTTCTTCCAAGTCTTCCTCAAAGTCTTCATCACACAAGAAGAGCTCATCTGGCAAAGCACGTGCGTTTGTTGGCAAGGAAATGGATTCAAAGGAGGAGTCCGCTTCTGAGGAGGCGGAGGTGGAGTCTGAGGAGGAGTCTGATTCTGGCGTTGCGAGTCTGGCTACAGCATACGTTGCCAAGTCCATCTTCAACACTGAAGACAGTGACTTCATCACCGACACCGATGCAAATGACAAGGACTACTCTGCTCCTACCCACTGCTTCATGGCACGCGGTGCCAAGGTAAACACACGCACTACTCACTATCAAACATCTAGTGAAGATGACTCTGGTTATGGTTCCAAACCCAGCTACAAAACACTTGCTAAAATTGCAACTGAACAACAGAAAGCTATGGAACATATTCAAAAACTGTTAGACAAAAGCGATGATCTGTTAGACGCTGAAATGACTCGATCTCAGTCCTTAATTGAAGACATAAAAAATCTTCACGTTAAGTATGAGGAACTTGAAAGTCGTCATGAAACGCTCTCAACAACTCATGAAAAGCTTTCCTATGATTATCTTCAAAGGAAGCAAGATCTTGAGAAATTGAGAGCGGCTCATGAAGATCTTCAAAAGGAAAACGAGTCACTTCGCGCCGAACAGATCAGTTCAGCTCAGGAAGGATTTGAACCACCATGTCTTAAATGCCTTGAGCATGATAACGCTACTTCTATTGCTGAATGTTCTACTGTTGCTACTGTTGCAATATCTTCAACTGTTAATGTGGTAACTAACCCCTCTGCTGAGGATGCCACTGCTATTGCTGATGAGAATGCTAGGTTGAAGACATTGCTTGAAACAGGGATGTACAAAAGTCTCAAAGGGCATCAGACACTATGTGATGTCCTCAAAAGGCAGATCCTGAACCGAAACCCTAGGAAAGAGGGTGTTGGGTTCGAAAGGAAAATGAATGCTGATGGCTCTTACTGGAAACCTGAGTAGTACCCCAAAACCACATGGGTTGCTGCAAAGGAACCTTCAGTGGATCCATCCACCCTATCTGGCTTCACTTGTGCTAATCCCATTGTTATTGATGAATCCTTTGATGCAAACTATAAACTGTTTGAGAATCAGAATGGTGAAGTGTTTGCCAGGTATATTGGTAGTAACTGCAGGAATGGGCCGCCTATGAAGAAAGTCTGAATGTCGTCATGACACCACAAGTGAAGAAGACAAACCCCAGACCACAGGCTTCATATGGTCCAAAGGCTTCATACACATAGAGGACTCACCTAGGTCGCACTAACGCAAATGTTTTGCAGGGAAACCTTACTCAAGCCTATGAATATGAGTGCGTTTCATCAAACCGCCATGTTCATAAGACCAAAAACTATTCTGCTTATCCTTATGAGTACTATTGTCCACCTGCAAGACTTTTTGCTAGGGCTCCAAAGCCAAAGTTCTCAGATGCTGCACTTAGACTCATTGCTTCGAAGCCACCCTTGAAGATGTGGGTGGCTAAGAAAGCTTAACTCTCTTTTGCAGGGAAAGGTCTCCAGCCGAAAACCAAAATCATTTGACGCTATTGCTGGGGACCTTAAACATCTTGTAGGGTGCAAGATCAAATGCCCAAATGGTCTTATTATGTATTTTGTTCCTGAGTCGCTTGCCACTTGCCCTATCAGTCCTAACCTCGATCTAAGCTTTCATAATCCACTTGCTCGTCAAATGTTTATGCTTCACAATTCTCTTCGTGAAGCCTATCCCCCTAACTGCATTGTAGGGTATGACACCAGCTGCTTCAGAATGGATTATTGATAGTGGGTGTACCAATCACATGACTGGCAAGCGAAGCCTTCTTATGGACTCAACCTTACGTCCATCTGACAAAATTCACATCACATTTGCTGACACTGGTAAAAGTAAGGTATTGGGTCTAGGTAGAAAGTCATGCTTGTTGAATCCCTTGGTTTCAACTTAATGTCTGTCTCAATGCTTTGCGATTTAAACATGATTGTGATGTTTGGAAAATATCGTTGCCTTGTTCTAATGGAATCTGACAAGTCTCTAGTGTTTGAAGGGTATCGGAAAGATGATTTGTACGTGGTAGATTTCTCAGCAGGACCACAACTTGCAGTATGTCTTCTAGCAAAAGCTTCTGAATGCTGGCTCTGGCATCGGAGGCTAGGGCATGCTGGCATGAGGAACCTCCACACCCTTGCAAGGAAGAAGCATGTCATAGGCATCGAGGGCGTCAAGTTTAAGAAGGATCACTTATGCGTGCCTGTGAAGCAGGAAGATGACGAGGGCCAAGCATCCCTTGAAGACAATCATGACAACGACTCAACCCTTCGAACTGCTCCACATGGACCTTTTCGGTCCCACTCATTACTCAACTCTTACTACTACTGCTTGTCTCTATGGCTTTGTCATTGTTGATGATTATTCAAGATATACTTGGGTGCATATAATCCTCTACAAGACTGAAGTGCAGGATGTCTTCAGACGCTTCGCCAATCGAGCCATGAACAACTATGGCGTCAAGATCAAGCACATCAGAAGTGACAATGGCACTGAATTCAAGAACACTGGCCTAGATACATATCTTGATACTTTGGGCATCACACATGAATTCTCAGCTCCGTACACGCCAAAGCAGAATGGCGTCGTCGAACGCAAGAACAGAACACTTATTGAGATGGCTCGGACGATGCTTGATGAATACAAGACTCCAAGAAAATTCTGCCCTGAAGCCATTGATACTGCATACTATATCATCAACCGTGTTTATCTTCACAAGCTTCTGAACAAGACATCATATTGAGCTCCTTACTGGCAAGAAGCCAAATGCCAGTTACTTCAGAGTATTTGGTGCCAGGTGCTGGATCAAGGATCCACATCACACTTCAAAATTTGCGCCAAAAGCACATGAAGGTTTTATGCTTGGATATGGAAAGGATTCGCACTCCTATAGAGTCTTCAACCTTTTTCACTATAAAGTGGTTGAAACAGTGGATGTGCGGTTCGATGAGACTAACGGCTCACAAAGAGAGCACCTGCCAAACGTGCTAGATGAAGTTCCATCCAGTGAATCAATCAAACTTATGGGAACTGGAGAAATCATACCATCTGAATCTCAACCTGAAGAGGAACTTATCATCTTCGCACCTGATCAAATTGAAGACAATGCTCAGCCTGAAGACAATCCTTCTAACGATGACAATGATCAGCAAGAGCAAAATCTTCGTCCTGTACATCCTCGTGTTGCAAATGAAGTACAGATTGAGAGAATAATTGATAGCATCAATGCACCAGGTCCACTCACTCATTCGAGGGCAACACAGCTAGCAAATTTCTGTGGGCACTTCGCATTCGTCTCAATATCTGAACCCAAGAAAGTTGAAGAAGCCTTCATGGAACCTGAATGGATTCAAGCTATGCAAGAAGAGCTTCAACAGTTTGAGCTGAATAATGTATGGGAACTGGTTAAGCGTCCAGATCCTCGCAAGCACAATATAATAGGCACCAAATGGATATATCGCAACAAGCAAGATGAGCATGGTCAAGTTGTCAGAAACAAAGCTCGTCTCGTTGCTCAAGGGTACACTCAAGTTGAAGGGATTGACTTCGATGAAACATTTGCTCCTGTGGCTAGACTTGAAGCCATACGCATACTGCTGGCCTATGCAAATCATCATAACATTCTTCTGTATCAAATGGATGTGAAGAGCGCTTTTCTCAATGGCAAGATTGAAGAAGAAGTGTATGTTGCACAACCGCATGGCTTTGAAGTTCCAAAACATCCTGACATGGTGTACAAGCTCAACAAGGCACTGTATGGCCTCAAACAAGCCCCTAGGGCTTGGTATGACACACTCAAAGACTTCCTGAAGAGCAAAGGCTTCAAACCTGGTTCCCTCGACCCCACTCTCTTCACAAAGACATATGATGGTGAACTGTTTGTGTGCCAAATATATGTGGATGACATTATCTTCGGCTGCACCAATCAGAAATACACTGACGAGTTTGGATATATGATGCAAGAGCAATATCAGATGTCCATGATGGGTGAGCTGAAGTTCTTCCTTGGTCTTCAAATACGTCAGCAACGCAACGGCATCTTCATATCTCAAGAGAAATACCTCAAAGATTGCCTGAAGAAATTTGGAATGCAAGATTGCAAAGGCTACACGACGCCAATGCCAGCCAAACATCATCTGGATCCGTACGACAATGGTAAAGAGTTCAATCAAAAGGTATACTGCTCCATGATTGGTTCTTTACTTTATCTATGTGCATCTAGGCCAGATATTATGCTTACTGTTTGCATGTGTGCTCGATTCCAAGCGGCACCAAAGGAATCGCATCACTTAGCCGTGAAGCGAATACTTCGATATTTGGCTTACACCCCCAACATTAGGATTATGGTATCCAAAGGGCTCAGAGTTTGATCTGGTTCGATTCTCGGATGCTGATTATGCTGGTGACAAGGTGGATCACAAGTCTACATCAGGCACATGTCATTTTCTGGGACGATCACTTGTATGTTGGTCTTCAAAGAAGCAGAACTGCGTATCTCTCTCCACTGCTGAATCTAAATACATTGATGCTGGATCTTGCTGCGCTCAGCTTCTATGGATGAAGCAAACACTCAAAGACTATGGCATTCATCTGAAGCAAGTGCCACTCTACTGCGACAACGAAAGCGCCATCAAGATTGCCAACAACCCAGTTCAGCACTCGAAGACAAAGCACATTGAAATTCGTCATCACTTTCTCAGAGATCATGTTGTGAAGGAAGATATTGATATCATACACGTCAACACTGAAGAGCAATTGGCATATATCTTCACCAAGCCCTTGGATGAGAAAAGGTTTTGCAAGTTACGGTGTGAGCTAATATCTTGGAATCCTCAAATGTCATGTGATCAGGCACACATCCTAACACTTATGCATATTGATGACTTAGATGTGCAACACACGAAGTAAAGTATATCTTCAATCAATGCAGACTTACATTCTCAGTGTGAATACATTAATGTGGAATTTGACTTCGGAGCGCCACGATAATTGTGCGCCGTGTCTGGGTCTAATACTTCCTATAAGGTGGGTAACACCACCACCAAATTTTTCTGTTTGAAGTGTTTCACTCATGGCATTACGTTTGGTGTGTCTTCACATTTGGTTTGGCTTCAATCTCAACTTGTCTTCATGATTATCTTCACTATGTTGATTTGATTGTCTTTCTCATATATATATATATATATATATATATGTATATACTAGTGTTCTGTCCTCTACAGCATTCACTTATAGCTATGTCTTCTTGTTGAATCTTTTGAACTAAGTGAATGTGATCGGACCCTAACCTCTCTATGCTTTCTATCTCAAACTCTATCTCTCCAAATCGTATGCATTCTATTGAAACTGTCGAATGTCTTCTCTGCGTCCTTGTCAGTAGAAGATACAGAGACAAACATTAAGTCCGTTTTCAATGCTAATTCCTTCACCTGAAACCCGGAGAAGTGGGAACAACCACCCGACAATCCAGGCGTGCGTGGGAACGTGGAACAACCTCCGATATGTTGCATGATGGCCACGTGTCCTTCAGATGTGAATCGCCAGGGGCACCTGTGTAATAACACTGTGTCGTCCCTGTCCCTATAAATACACGCCTCACCATAGTCATTATCCTTTCTTCCACTCTCGCACAAACCCTAGCACCACCGCTAGCCCTCGATGACGCCGGCGACGAAGCGCTTAGCTGCCGCGACCTCACCGACGTCGTCTTCACGCCGGCCGCGGACATCGTCTTCTCCGCCGTCGTCGTAGGTGTCCTCCGTCGCCAAGTTAGGGCACGGACGATCGAACTGCTGGGCCTCCTCTCCCACACTGCCTAACAGTTCTTCATGTGGTAAATAAAACTTCCTTTTTACGGCCCCTTTGATCCTATATATTCATCACTTTCTACCACAAGCAGTTTCTGTTCACACAAGTTGGATCTATTTCATACCGCGTCTCATAATATGCCTAGTATGTTCACTTATGCTTCACAAAGTATTTAGATTCCTCACTTGTACTTATTCGTGGATTCGTACAAATCTGGAACCAACTCTTTATCTATGAGTGAATGTCTTCGCACGATGAGGTCAATGTCTTCTAAATTGATTTATCTTCAAAATCTTCTGAGAATGCATATGACCTCTTCCCCTTCCCTCGCACCTTAATGCTATCACAGGTACATGTCCGTGGGAGAATCCCTTGGTTCTCATAGTCTACATTCATTTGCAGAATTCTTACAGCATCATATAAATTCTCCCGAAGCCAGTTCCTGTTTGACCAGCAAGCGGAAGCCTTTGAAACATTTGAATGTGTTGAAGCCATTCAGTTTGAAGTTCATGGCTACAGATAAATCAGCAAGGAAGGGTGGCAGATAGCGTCGAGGGGGAACATCAAGAGATCTGCCTGATGACCTCTCAGAGCTGTACAAGATAGATCGAGAAGAGGATTACAATCAGCGCAAGACACGAATCCAATGGATTCGAAGATACTGGGCCGAGCAATGGTTCAAGTACAAGTTTGTGACCCAGGAATATGCTGAGAAGAATGCCATCAAGCGACCATGGGGAGACATCCTATACAGAAATCTTCAACCCAGGTCCAGAGATGAAGCCATTGAACAAGGCTTCTATCCCTGCATGGTCCGTGGACCACGGCCTGCGGATGCAGACCCATCGTCATTGCTATGGTGTCGTGACGACAATCTGTTCAAGCGCAACTTCTAGTTTGCCAAGAATTCAGCTAAGCAAAACAAGAAGTCATTGGGACTAGACTTCAACCCTGGTCCTTCTGCTCCCCGTGCCGATGGCACCCGCGAAGCTGGACCCAATCTTGTTGGGCCCTTCTACAACCTGGAAGGTCTCATCACTCATATCATGGTTCAAGGGACAACCATGGATGAGCCTACAGATGACGCTGAATCTGACGAAGCACCTGCACCACCGAAGCCAAGCCTAAAGCTTCAAAGTCTGCCTCAGCACCAAAAATCTTACGGGCGAAGCCACTGGCTACTGCACCTCATGAAGACAGTGTGCAGTCTGAAGATCTATCACGCAAGAAGAAGATGGTGACTTTGAGGCCCAGCCAACTCCATCTTCACAGGCGTCGCCAGCGTTACGCAGGCTTCGCAAAGGACCAAGGCCCCAAGTCCCTCTTTCGAGCGTCTCAGAAGGAGAAGTGCACCACCAATCTGTTGCGCGTCAAGTGTTTCCAGATGCCACTCCTACTGTGACTGCCTCTAAATCCGAAGCCAGAATGGCTGAAGATGTTCCGGCTGCATCAGCTGATGAAGAAGAAGCCCCAAGAGTTGTTACACCCCCGTCTCACCAAGATGTTGTTCTCGAGGAGAACATGACCGACCCTCCAGCTTCTGAAGTGGAGGTTGAGAATCATGAGGCTGCCACCACTAACACCACTGAAGCCAATGACGTGGTCATGGCTGAAGACACTGTGGAGCCTGCACCTAACACTATGCCAGAGGCCAATGAAGCCAATGATGCACCTGCAACAGCTGTGTAGCCTGACGCCTCTGTTGATGCCACTGCTCCTATTCCGCCACCAAGGCCACACACTATCGAGCAAGCATTCAACAATGGCCAACTTATCACTATCAAATGGCCTTTTCTGACTCCTCCGCCTGCTGCTAGTCCTCAGTTTGACTATCACGTTGAGCACAGGCCTCAGGTTCAGAAGCCAATGCCAAGACTGCCTAGGTTTCCAGGCACTCCATCAGCACCCGGATCTTTTAATATCAATGGCTTCAAGGCACACACCACCTTCTTTGATAGCGCCAAGAACCCCTACACCAAGGCAAGAATATCTTCTGATTGGTTCCGGAGCTATCAGCAGCGCAGTTATTACTCATGCATTCTGTACAATCAAGGTCGCATTTTCCCACATATGCGTCTTGACACTGAAGCCATAACCGGTCTGCCTTGTTTGGAAGAAGCTCTGGATTGCTTTAGAGAGTCTGGCTTGCTGTAGTTCGTCACTGATAAGGAGCACTGGAATGAAGAATTGCTGCTCCAATTCTATGCCACTCTTCATATCCGTGGCTACAACAGGGATCCGAAGACTTGGGTCCTTGAGTGGATGACAGGCAATGTTCATCATGAAGCCAAAGCCTTTGATATCATTAAGCTTACTGGCCTGCCCACTCCAGGAGATCTGTATGAACCTGGTTGTCAGCTTCACAGTGCTGCTATGGAAAGCATCTTCCACAAGCCTGAGCCCAGTATGAGTCAGATGCTCAACATGATGAAGCCTTTGCCTCCAGATGCTGAATATCCTAAGGAGTTCTCTGTTGAAGACCTTGAGTATCTGCCACGTACTATCTATCACATCATAAGGCGAACTCTCTGGCCCATCAAAGGACATTCTCCACATGCCAAGCTAGAAGGCTCAATGAAGACGTTGGTCTTTCATATTCTTCATGGCAAAAGCTTCAATGCACAAGACTTCTTTATTCGCCAACTTGCTGCATCAGGATCTGATCTCTTTGGCTTGAAGTTTTACGCTCCATGGATTATGCGGCTGATCAAACTACACTCAGCTGTCACCTATCAGCCCTCTGCTCGCAATCATCGGATCTTTCTGCCTGACGTCGATATGTCAGTTGAAGCCATCTATCCAGAGCCTGCCAAGGAGCCTCTTAGTCTTCAGAATGCTGAGAATCAAAGCTTCTCTCAAAACATTGAAGGAGTTCAAGTAGTCACTCGTGTTTATCCTCTGGCTGGCACTACACGTGCACCTCATCGTGCCCTCACTGAAGCCACTGAAAGCACCATTGCCCAATGGCCCAAGAAGTGATCCCGTGTTCTTAATGACCGAGAGCTTCTGGTTGCCCTTCATTGGAAACAGGATGAGTATCATGACTGGCTGAAGCGCCAAATGCAAAGCCTCTTGGTGGACGTAAACATGATTCGCAACCTTGCCACCAAGAATGCCTTTGTTGCCCATGAAACTTGTCGGCGTACATGGAAAGGGCTGACGCTTATGTGTTCTGAAGATGATCTTCAAGAGGATGGCTTCTCTGAACGCTTCAAGTTTGACTCAACACCTCCAAGAAGGACTGTGCTGCGGCATACTCCGTCTCTTGAAGACTCTGAGTTCTCCTCTTCTGCTGCAACTGTGAATGCCAGAGTGATCGATGATGAAGACGATGCTACTTCACCGCCCTTACTTCTCCATGCATCGACACTGCCCCGAGTTCGTCTGCACCGCCAAACAACTCCGACGACCCTGCTGCTTCACCAACTCCTCATGGGAACGAGTAGGTGCTCTATGTATTCAAACCTTTTTGGTCCTTACTGACAAAAGGGGGAGAAGCATATGATTTTGATAGTCTTCAAGCGGGTCCATATGGGCGGTGGTTTTATATTTTGCCTAGTGTTTACAACTCTCGCGTTTGATACATTTGGTTCTTTGAGTTGTAACACTCAAACTCGATGGCCGTCTGCTACTTATTTGCTTTTCTGTGATGCGATGATAAATTCCGCATGTGCGACGATAAATTCCGCACTTAGGTCATTTTGCAGACGTCCATTTTTCATTATGCATGTCATTATCTTCACATACTTTTCATGCATGCTGAATTGTCATCATAAGTTGAAGAGGATCTCCACAAGTACAACCTGCCATGTGCATTTGCATTCCAAAAGCAAATTACTTATATGCACATCTTCAGGGGGAGACCTTGCAACTTATGAAGACAATCCCCTATCCTTTACAATTTCACATATCATATTCCCCGTTGAAAACTTCAAATAGTTTGTCATCAATCACCAAAAAGGGGGAGATTGTAAGTGCATCTAGTGCCACCCCTGGTTGGTTTTGGAGTATTGACGACAAACCTAGTTGAGGGACTAATGTGTTTGTGAGAATTGCAGGATAACACAGGTAGAAGTCCCTCACTAATTCGGTTTTCCTACCAGAGATGACCCCTAAAAATGTAAGAAGACATTGAAGTCAAAGGTGGTATGTGAAGACATTCATATTGAAGACTATGAAAAGAGAAGACATCGCATGAAGGCAATGGAGCGCGAAGACTTAGCAGTTTCGTCGTTCTGTGTTTTTCTTTGTTGAGTCATAGGAACCACCGTACTGTTAAGTGGGGTCCAAGAGAACCAGTCAGAATGACTGAAGTGATGCTTAACCAAAATCCTATGTCTTCGAGTGAAGATTATGAGAGCAAATCTTGTCCAGAGTTGGATAAGTCAGCTTTGCTTGTAGCCCAAGTAAAGTTGCCGTGTGTGTTTGAAATCTGACCATTGGAACACGTGTCAGTTTCTTAGTGACCAAGGGTCATTTCGGACAAATCAGGTCGGGTTTCCAAGTGGATATAAATAGCCCACCCCCTACAACCATAAACGGTTGGCTGCTCAGAGTTAGAGTACGGCTTTTGTCGTTTGAGAGCAACCCACCTCGAAGCCTTTGAGAGAGAATTCCTTGTGAGGATAAAGCCCTAAACACCCAGAGCCAAAGAGTGTTAGGCATCACTTAAGTCTTCCTGTCTGTGTGATCTGAAGACTTATTACACTTGAGGACTGTGAATCCTCCAGCCGGTTAGGAGTCGCGTTCTGAGCATCCAAGAGTCATTGTGGATCGCCGATGAACGAAGTCTGTGAAGGTTTGGAAGTCTACCTTGAAGACTTACCAGAGTGATTGGGCGAGGACTGGATGTCCTTAGCTCAAGGGGAATAAGGTGAAGACAAGGTCTTCTGAGTTGAATCTCAGCCTCCCTAACCAGACGTACAGTTGTCACAACAACTGGAACTGGTCCAACAAATCATTGTCTTCAACAAGTCACTGGTTTCATCCTTCCCTTCCCTTTTTGGTCCTTGTGAAGTCATTGTATGATTGCATTATCTTTTGTCTTCACTAAGTGACTGCTTGTTCTGATTGGCTTCACAATATCTTCCTACCTGATCTTTACTGCCTAGCTGCTATTAGTCATTGTGCTTTCACTTCATTGAATACTTGACTATGGTTTGCCTAGTGTAGTCTACCTTCCGCTGCATGGTAATAGGTTTATTTCTATCGTTTGTCTTCGAAACTTCCATGTTTTGAAGACTTTCATAAAAATCGCCTATTCACCCCCCCTCTAGTCGATCACTAGCACTTTCAAAGGCCCTCATCCTCAAGAACAAGACCAAGGGCAAGATCATGCTCAAGACGGTGTTGACACACCAAGTGATGCCCAAGGTCAAGTTCTCTCCTCCGAGCAAGTTTAAGAACAAGAACAAGCTCATTAAGACGCTCAAGATGATCAAGTGACCACTCCTTGTCTCACCCCCGAGGAGGAATTGGAGCGTCGTGCCGCCAAGGTTGCTTCCAAGCTCTCCACCAAGGATCATCTGATGATGAATGTGCTTGGAAGCTTAAGAAAGGGGGTAAGCACTCGTAGACAATTAGCAAACTATTGTGAGCATCACGCGTTTGTCTCTTGTGTCAAACCCCACAAGGTCTATGAGGCGCTCGAAGATCCGGATTGGCTCAATGCCATGCATGAAGAACTCAACAACTTCGAGCGCAACAAAGTGTGGAGATTGGTGCCAAGACCGACGGGGAACCACAATGTCATTGGAACCAAGTGGATATTTAAGAACAAGCAAGATGCCCATGGGATTATCATTCGCAACAAGGCTCGTTTGGTAGCACAAGGCTACTCCCAAGTCGAGGGTATCGGCTATGGTGAAACCTTTGCTCCCGTTGCTCGTCTTGAATCCATTCGCATGTTGATTGCATATGCTTCTCATCATAACTTTAAGTTACAACAAATGGATGTGAAGTGTGCTTTTCTTAATGGTCCTATTAATGAATTGCTTTATGTCAAGCAACCCCCCGGGTTCGAGGATCCCTACTTTCCCGATCATGTGTATCAACTCGATAAGGCACTCTATGGCCTTAAACAAGCCCCATGTGCGTGGTATGACCACCTTACCGAGTTGTTACAAGACCGTGGTTTTGAAGTTGGGCTAATCGACCCCACTCTTTTTACTAAGAAGGTCAAAGGGGAGTTTTTTGTGTGCCAATTATATGTTGATGATATTATCTTTGGTTCCCATGACAAAGCTTTCAATGAGGAATTTGCCGCTCTCATGACCTCAAAGTTCGAGATGTCTTCTATGGGAGAGTTGAAGTTCTTTCTAGGGTTCGAAGTGAAGCAAAGAAGAGAAGGAACCTTCATCAACCAAGCCAAATACACTCAAGACATGCTCAAGAGATTCAAGCTAAGTGATGTCAAGCTGGCTTCCACTCCAATGCCCACCAAGTGCCAACTTGACATAGATCCTAATGGTAAAGCAGTGGATCAAAAGGTATATCGTTCCATGATAGGCTCCTTGCTTTACCTTTGTGCATCTAGACCGGATATCATGTTGAGTGTGGGAATTTGTGCACGGTTTCAAGCCGCACCTAAGGAAAGTCACTATGTGGCGGTCAAACGAATCTTTCGATATTTGGCTCATACCCCAAACTTTGGCTTATGGTACCCAAGAGGAGCAAACTTCAAGCTTGTAGGGTATTCGGATTCCGATTGGGCGGGAGACAAAGTGGATAGGAAGTCCACTTCCAGAGGGTGCCAATTCCTTGGTTGCTCTTTGGTAAGTTGGTCTTCCAAAAAGCAAAGTTGTGTGTCTCTCTCGTCCACCGAAGTGGAGTATGTGGCGGCTGGTAGTTGTTGTGCACAGCTCTTATGGATGAGGCAAACTTTAAAGGGTTACAGTGTCATTTGTGACAAAGTGCCTCTTTGGTGTGACAATGAAAGTGCCATCAAGATCTCTCTCAACCCGGTGCAACACTTCAAGACGAAGCATATTGAGATTCGGTATCGCTTCATCGGGGATCACATTAGGCAAGGAGAGATCGAGCTCAACTATGTCAACACTCATGATAACCTTGCAGATATTTTCACGAAGCCCTTGGATGAAGCAAGATTTCGCGAGTTAAGGCATGAGCTAAATATCATTGATTCGAGCAATGTTGCTTGAACCCTTGCACATCCCACCATACTCAACTTGTTGTCTTGTTTAGATGTAGGCATGGACATAGGGGGAGTGTTGTTCTCTCAATGAACTCTCCTTCCCCCCATTATGCATAAATTGATCAAGTCTTTCACATTAGCCATGTTTGATGGTACTTGTGCCTCAAAGACAAGTTTTGGTCATGGGCCCAAGGATAATTCTTCGCGGTGCCATACCAATTGACTCAAACATAGGTGGCTCCGGCCACCGCCCTCTCTTTGGAGAGGTGGTGTCTCGTGGTTGTTTCGTGTTGTCGTTTGCCTTTCTGCCTTCGTGTGTCGCGTGGTCTTGTGGTGTCGTGTTGCCTCAAAGTTTTTGTGCAAAGACCTGCTTGAAACTTGCAACTTTTTGATCCCACGGTACTACCACGGCTTGCCGCGGTACTACCGCGTTGAGAGGGCATGGTACTACCGCACCAGAGAGCGGTACTACCGCTCAGGTGCGGTACTTCCGCCGAGCGGTACTACCGCGATGACGCATGGTACTACCGCGCCATTGAGTGGGCGTGGGGGTTATGACTCGGGCAGGGGAGTTCCAACTCCCCATACCCATTCACTTGTCTCTCTCCCCACGTCTCTCTCTATCTCTCTCGCTCAAGAACGGCGCCGGAGGTCCTTGCCGGATCTCTGTCTCCGGCCACTCTCCTTGGATTCTGACCGGTGGGATCATTCCCCACCACTTCCTCTTGCCGCGAAACAAGGTTTTTCCCCAAATCCCTCTCTTTCTTGGTTGTTCTCTCGCTTCTAGGTTTTTGGGGAGATGCATGTTGTTCTTGAGATTTTAGGCCAAATCTGTGCAAGAGTAGGATGTAGGAGAGTCGTGTTGCGTAGGAATTATACTTGATATGTTGTCTTGTGATAGATTTGTCCAACCGTAGTACCATCGTGGTTTCGCGGGCTTTCTCAGATTTGAACTTGTTCGGATCTGACGCGGTGCGGTACTACCGTGTCTAACGTGCGATACTACCGCTCGTGCGGTACTACCGCCCATCAGGTGCGGTACTACCGCGCCAGCTGTGGCACTAAGATCCTACTACCGCTCCCAGACCCGGTTCTACCGTGACCTTGCACGGTACTACCGCGACTAGGAGCGGTACTACAATCTTAGTACCGCATCACTTGGTTGTTCTACCGTAGGGGTCAAATCTCTCTCATGGCAATTATCTTGTGTGCTTCCTACATGTTTCTTTTGCTTTGTTGTGGTCTTTGCATTGATCCTTCTTGCTTGTCGTGTGTGTTTTGCGCTTTGTGTCTTAGGTGGTGGCTCTCGCCGTTCCAATCCCAGTCGTGATACAGGCTCCAAGCGTCTGCGCAATCCCCAAGATGAAGCACCAGAGGGCTCCAATGCCCCCAAGCGCGATGTCAAGACCACTGCCAGCAAGCAAAAGGAACCTGCTAAGGGCATGGACGAGATTTCCCTCAATGAGTATGTCGAATGCTGGAAGATCAACCCCTATGTGAATCCTCGTGCTGTCCTCAGAGGCACTGAGTTGTTTTGGACCAAGCAGCAGGCTCTTATTTATCTGGATGTGATCAAGAACAAGCAGAATACCTTCGTGGATGTCAAGTGGATAGACATGAATCACATGAGTAAGGACAAGTTTCATGACTATTTTGGAGAGGCTCTGGACTTGGTGGAGCAGTTTGCTATTGAGCCTGTGATCTCCTTTCACCTTGACTATGACCCTGTGCTTGTTTGTCAGTTCTTTGCATCCGTCTACTTTCACCCCGGGGATGAGCGGAGGATGACCTGGATGACCAACGGCCATCAGCTGTCTGCTACATGGAAGGAGTTCATGGATCTACTTCACATACCTGATGACGGGCTTCACACACCCGTTGGTGTTTGCCCCCACGCCAACTCTGAGTCTGCCAACAAGAACTTGCTTCAGCCATTCCTTGTTGAGAAGGTTCTCCCCAATGGCAAGTCGACTTGGGTACTGAACTCCTTTCTGGACATCATGCATCGCATCTTCTGCAACACTCTGCTCCCACACATTGGCGACAAGGACAAGGTTCATTCCTATCTAGTGGACATGTTGCTCCTGTGTGCGGAGGCACGTTCGTCTCAGACTCAGCCACTTGATGTCTCACACATCATGTGGTGTGAGCTTCGGTTTGCGGTGTTCACCCGCAAGGTACCTATCTATGGACCGTACCTATTTCTGTTGCTCTCCACAACTTGGGAGGAGATGTACCCTGATGATGAGTTCCTTGCTCCAGACTGGATTTGGCATGAGTCCATCAGTCTCCGCGTCAAGCCCAACTGGGCCAACACTACTACCCGTGCTGAGGCTTCTACTGCTAGGAGGGCTGTTGTTGAGGGGGAGGCTGGTGCAGAGAATGTTGCTGAGGACCGTGCTGCTAGGTCTACCACACCTTCCTCTGAGCCATCATGGGCCAAGAAGTTAAAGGACAAGATGAAGACTCTCTTCTGCATGCAGGCAAAGGGACAGTACAGGACTCACGTGGTAGACAAGGAGAGTCGCTGCCGTGACAAGAAGGTTATGCGGCTCTTTGGAGAGGATGTCTCTGGTGGTTCTGAGGATGTCATCACGCCAGAGGTTGCATGGATGGCGAAGCAGGGGTAAAAGTGGACTAGTTCTGAGGAGGACATCGAGGAGTCCGTCCCCGCCGCTGAGTCTGACGAGGAGCACGAGGAGAAGTGGGATGACTTCTCTGCCTGAGCCACCCCGTGTGTGTAGGTGTCCTCTCTGCCTTTTTGGCGTCTCGATGCCAAAGGGGGAGAGAGTGTAGGGATTTGCGTTGTGTCGTGCTTGGTGTGTTTGCTTTGTCGTTTGAACCTCGTTTGCCTTTGTTTGGTTTGTGCCTTCGAGACTTATCCTACATATGGTGTAAGACATATGCACTCTGGTCTATTTTAGTTAACTTATGTTTGTGCTATCTTGTCTAGTGTTAGCCTTTCTATTGCAAGATATGCCTTGTCTCTATAATATAGGGGGAGCTTTGATCCTAGTATGTGTGCCGTGCAGTCCAAAGCACCCATCTAGTTGGCACACATCTAGGGGGAGCCCGTCTATATTCTAGAGAGGAGGGGTTTGCGTTTGCTTAATATTA
Source organism: Triticum monococcum (assembly GCA_034509565.1). NCBI lineage: Eukaryota > Viridiplantae > Streptophyta > Magnoliopsida > Poales > Poaceae > Triticum > Triticum monococcum. The sequence goes on along the minus strand of CM067843.1, from coordinate 546,927,495 downwards.
TTTCCCTTGTGCAAATCCCGTATTGTCATCAATCCACCAAAAAGGGGGAGATTGTAAGGGCATATTTATCCCTAAGGTGTTTTGGTGATTGATGAAAATGCATTTGCGGACTAATCGTGTGCCTTGAGTATCCTAGACGTTTCATCGCTAGGCACAAGACGGTTGGGTGCCCCTCGAAGACTGTTGAAGACGACGTCTTTTCTACATTTCTTTTTGGTGGATTTGAGTCGTAGGAAAGCCGTACTATTAAGAGGGGGTCCGCGTCGAAAAGGTTTGGGTGGAATCATCACATACACGTTTCTTCCTTGTCCCTCCTTTCCCTTGCACCTTGGAGCTTCCTCCGTTGTTATCTCGTCACCTTGTTTCTGGCTGCTGTGTTGGCTCGCGGTAGTACTGCTCCCAGGTGAGCGGTAGTACCGTAGGCACCAGCGGTAGTACCGTGCTGCGGCGCGGTAGTACTGCAGGTGCGCACGGTAGTACCGCTCCCCTGGAGCTGCAATACCATGGCCCACCAGGCTAGTACCGCTCCCCCACGGTAGTAGGGGCGGATGTAGTTTTTTACATCCGCGCCTACCACGGTAGTACCGCTTTCCTTCTGCGGTAGTACCGTGCTCAGCTGTCAGGCGGTAGTACCGCCCCTCCGCAGTAGTATTGTGTCGGGTTTTTGCTTCTTCTGTTTTTCAGCGGAAGTAGGCACGAATGTTTCCTTATCCACACTCTTCCCAGGCTAGGGGGTTCCTGCCTTGCGGTAGTACCACAAGGGGGAGCGGTAGTACCACGCCCATGGAAGTACCGCCCTCAGCACTTGTGCTATAGGTTCGGCCTAGCTGTTGCTGGTGCAGCGGTAGTACCGCGGGCCTGCACGGTTGTACCGCGTGACCTTGCGGTAGTACCGCTTGGCAGCAAGCGGAAGTATCGCGTGGCCCACGGTAGTACCGCTTGCCTGGTGCGGTAGTACCGCTGGCCGCGGGCTGGTAGGTGGATAACGGTTGGATCTTTGTCCCTCACTATAAAAGGGGTCCCCTTCTTCCCCGTTGACTTATCTCTTCCAACCCTAAGCTCCATTGTTGCTCTAAGCTCCATTGTCGCCCGATCTCACTCCCTAGCCAATCAAACTTGTTGATTTGCTCAGGAGTGGTTGAGAAGGCCTCGATCCACACTTCCACCAAGAGAAATTTGATTCCCCCCACTAATCCCTTGCGGATCTTGTTACTCTTGGGTGTTTGAGCATCCTAAACGGTTGAGGTCACCGCGGAGCCATAGTCCATTGTGGTGAAGCTTCGTGGTGTCGTTGGGAGCCTCCAATTGAGTTGTGGAGATTGCCCCAACCTTGTTTGTAAAGGTTCGGTCGCCGCCTCCAAGGGCACCAATAGTGGAATCACGGCATCTCGCATCGTGTGAGGGCGTGAGGAGAATACAGTGGCCCTAGTGGCTTCTTGGGGAGCATTGTGCCTCCACACCGCTCCAACGGAGACGTACTTCCCCTCAAAGGGAAGGAACTTTGGTAACATATCCTCGTCTCCACCGTCTCCACTCTTGGTTATCTCGTGCCTTTACTTGTGCAAGCTTATTTGTGTTATATATCTTGCTTGCTTGTGTTCCTATCCTTGTTGCATCATATAGGTTGCTCACCTAGTTGCATATCTAGACAACCTACTTTGATGCAAAGTTTAAATTGTTAAAGAAAAGCTAAAAATTGTTAGTTGCCTATTCACCCCCCTCTAGTAAACCATATCGATCCTTTCACCCCCTCCACCATAATCCACCTTGATTAAATCGTAGCGGTGCTTAGGCGAAGCCCTGCGTCAGTAGCATCATCATCACCGTCATCACGCCGTCGTGTTGATGAAACTCTCCCGTGAAGCTCTGTTGGATCGGAGTTCGTGGGACGTCATCGAGCTGAACGTGTACTGAACTCGGAGGTGCCGTGCGTTCGGTACTTGGATCGGTCAGATCGTGAAGACATACGACTACATCAACCGTGTTGTGCTAACGCTTCCACTTTCGGTCTACGAGGGTACGTGGACACACTCTCCCCTCTCGTTGCTATGCATCACCATGATCCTGTGTGTGCGTAGGATTTTTTTTTGAAATTACTACGTTTCCCAACAGTGGCATCCGAGCCAGGTTTATGCATAGATATTATATGCACAAGTAAAACACAAGTGACTTGTGGGCGATACAAGTCATACTGCTTACTAGCATGTCATACTTTGGTTTGGCGGTATTATTGGATGAAGCGGTCCGGACTGACATTACGTGTACGCTTACGCGAGACTGGTTCTACTGACGTGCTTTGCACATAGGTGGCTAGCGGGTGTCAGTTTATCCAACTTTAGTTGAACCGAGTGTGGCTACGCCCAGTCCTTGAGAAGGTTAAAACAACACTAACTTGACAAACTATCGTTGTGGGTTTGATGCGTAGGTAAGAACGGTTCTTGCTCAACCCATAATAGCCACGTAAAACTTGCAACAACAAAGTAGAGGACGTCTAACTTGTTTTTGCAGGGCATGTTGTGATGTGATATGGTCAAGACATGATGCTATATTTTGTTGTATGAGATGATTATGTTTTGTAACCGAGTTATCGGCAACTGGCAAAAGCCATAAGGTTGTCGCTTTATTGTATGCAATGCAATCGCCCTGTGATTACTTTACTTCATCACTAAGAGGTAGCGATAGTCGTAGAAGCAATAGTTGGCGAGATGACAATGATGCTACGATGGAGATCAAGGTGTCGCCCCGGTGACGATGGTGATCATGACGGTGCTTCGGAGATAGAGATCACAAGCACAAGATGATGATGGCCATATCATATCACTTATATTGATTGCATACGATGTTTATCTTTTATGCATCTTATTTTGCTTAGATCGATGGTAGCATTATAAGATGATCTCTCACTAAATTTCAAGCTACAAGTGTTCTCCCTGAGTATGCACCATTGTGAAAGTTCGTCATGCCGAGACACCACGTGATGATCGGGTGTGATAAGCTCTACGTTCACATACAACGGGTGCAAGTCAGTTTTGCACATGCAGAATACTCGGGTTAAACTTGATGAGCCTAGCATATGCAGATATGGCCTCGGAACACTGGAGACCAAAAGGTCGAGCATGAATCATATAGAAGATATGATCAACATATATATGTTCACCATTGGAAACTACTCCATCTCACGTGGTGATCGGTCATGGTTTAGTTGATATGGATCACGTGATCACTTAGATGATTAGAGGGATGTCTATCTAAGTGGGAGTTCTTTAATAATTTGATTAACTGAACCTTAATTTATCATGAACTTAGTACCTGGTAGTATTTTTGCATGTCTATGTTGTTGTAGATAGATGGCCCATGCTGTTTTTCCGTTGAATTTTAATGCGTTCCTTGAGAAAGCAAAGTTGAAAGATGATGGTAGCAATTACATGGACTGGGTCCGTAACTTGAGGATTATCCTCATTGCTGCACAGAAGAATTACGTCCTGGAAGCACCGCTAAGTACCAAACCTGCTGCAGGAGCAACACCAGATGTTATGAACGTCTGGCAGAGCAAAGCTAATGACTACTCGATAGTTCAGTGTGCCATGCTTTACGGCTTACAACCGGGACTTCAACGACGTTTTGAATGTCATGGAGCATATGAGATGTTCTAGGAGTTGAAGTTAATATTTCAAGCAAATGTTCGGATTGAGAGATATGAAGTCTCCAATAAGTTCTACAGCTGCAAGATGGAGGAGAATAGTTCTGTCAGTGAACATATACTCAGAATGTCTGGGTACCATAACCACTTGACCCAACTGGGAGTTAATCTTCCTGTTGATAGTGTCACTGACAGAGTTCTTCAATCACCGCCACCAAGCTACAAGAGCTTCATGATGAACTATAATCTGCAAGGGATGAATAAAACAATTCCCGAGCTCTTCTCAATGCTAAAGGCTGCGGAGGTAGAAATCAAGAAGGCGGATCAAGTGTTGATGGTTAACAAGACCACCAGTTTCAAGAAAAAGGGTAAGGGGAAAAAGAAAGGGAACTTCAAAAAGAACGGCAAACAAGTTGCTGCTCAAGAGAAGAAACCCAAGTCTGGACCTAAGCCTGAGACTGAGTGCTTCTACTGCAAACAGACTGGTCACTGGAAGCAGAACTGCCCCAAGTATTTGGCGGATAAGAAGGATGGCAAGGTGAACAAAGGTATATGTGATATACATGTTATTATTGTGTACCTTACTAATTCTCGCAGTAGTGCCTGGGTATTTGATACTGGTTCTATTGCTAATATTTGCAACTCGAAACAGGGACTACATATTAAGCGAAGATTGGCAAAGGACGAGGTGACAATGCGCGTGGGAAATGGTTCCAAAGTCGATGTGATCGCAGTCAGCACGCTACCTCTACATCTACCTTCAGGATTAGTATTAGACCCGAATAATTGTTATTTGGTGCCAGCATTAAGCATGAACATTATATCTGGATCGTGTTTGATGCGAGATGGTTATTCATTTAAATCAGAGAATAATGGTTGTTCTATTTATATGAGTAATATCTTTTATGGTCATGCACCCTTAAAGAGTGGTCTATTCTTTTTGAATCTCGATAGTGGAGATACACATATTCATAGTATTGAAGCTAAAAGATGCAGAGTTGATAATGATAATGCAACTTATTTGTGGCACTGACCTTTAGGTCATATTGGTATAAAGTGCATGAAGAAACTCCATTCTGATGGACTTTTGGAATCACTTGATTATGAATCACTTGGTACTTGCGAACCGTGCCTCATGGGCAAGATGACTAAAATGCCGTTCTCCGAAACTATGGAGCAAGCAACAGATTTGTTGGAAATCATACATACTGATGTATGTGGTTCAATGAATATTGAGGCTCGCGGCGGGTATCGTTATGTTCTCACCTTCGCAGATGCTTTAAGCAGATATGGGTATATCTACTTAATGAAACATAAGTCTGAAACATTTGAAAAGTTCAAAGAATTTCAGAGTGAAGTGGAAAATCATCGTAACAAGAAAATAAAGTTTCTATGATCTGATCATGGAGGATAATATTTGAGTTACGAGTTTGGTCTTCATTTGAAACAATGTGGAATAGTTTCGCAACTCACCCCACCCGGAACACCACAACGTAATGGTGTGTCCAAACGTCGTAATTGTACTTTACTAGATATGGTGCGATCTATGATGTCTCTTACTGATTTATCGCTATCATTTTGGGGTTATTCTTCAGAGATGACTGCATTCATGTTAAATAGGGCACCATCTAAATCCGTTGAGACGACTCCTTATGAACTGTGTCTTCATAGGATACCCAAAAGAGACAGTTGGGTACACCTTCTATCACAGATCCGAAGGCAAGACTTTTGTTGCTAAGAATGGATCCTTTCTAGAGAAGGAGTTTCTCTCAAAAGAAGTGAGTGGGAGGAAAGTAGAAGTTGATGAGGTAACTGTACCTGCTCCCTTATTGGAAAGTAGTTCATCACACCTACACCAATTAGTGAGGAAGCTAATGATGATGGTCATGAAACTTCAGATCAAGTTACTACAGAACCTCGTAGGTCAACCAGAGTAAAATCCGCACCAGAGTGGCACGGTAATCCTGTTCTGGAGGTCATGTTACTAGACCATGACGAACCTACGAACTATGAGGAAGCGATGATGAGCCCAAATTCTGCAAAATGGCTTGAGGCCATGAAATCTGAGATGGGATCCATGTATGAGAACAAAGTGTGGACTTTGGTTGACTTGCCCGATGATTGGCAAGCCATCGAGAATAAATGGATCTTCAAGAAGAAGATAGACGCTGATGGTAATATTACTATCTACAAAGCTCGACTTGTTGCTAAAGGTTTTCGACAAGTTCAAGGAGTTGACTACGATGAGACCTTCTCACCCGTAGCGATGCTCAAGTCCGTCCGAATCATGTTAGCTATTGTCGCATTTTATGATTATGAAATTTGGCAAATGGATGTAAAGACTGCATTCCTGAATGGATTTCTGGAAAAAGAGTTGTATATGATGCAACCTAAAGGTTTTATCGATCCAAAGGGTGCTAACAAAGTGTGCAAGCTCCAGCGATAGATTTATGGACTGGTGCAAGCCTCTCAGAGTTGGAATAAACGTTTTGATAGTGTGATCAAAGCATATGGTTTTATACAGACTTTTGGAGAAGCCTGTATTTATAAGAAAGTGAGTGGGAGCTCTGTAGCATTTCTAATATTATATGTGGATGACATATTGTTGATTGGAAATGATATAGAATTTCTGGATAGCATAAAAGGATACTTGAATAAGAGTTTTTCAATGAAAGACCTCGGTGAAGCTGCTTACATATTGGGCATCAAGATTTATAGACATAGATCAGGACGCTTAATTGGACTTTCACAAAGCACATACCTTGACAAAGTTTTGAAGAATTTCAAAATGGATCAAGCAAAGAAAGGATTCTTGCCTGTGTTACAAGGTGTGAAGTTGAGTAAGACTCAATGCCCGACCACTTCAGAAGATAGAGAGAAAATGAAAGATGTTCCCTATGCTTCAGCCATAGGCTCTATCTGTTGGGGAACGTAGTAATTTCAAAAAAATTCCTACGTACACGCAAGATCATGGTGATGCATAGCAACGAGAGGGGAGAGTGTTTTCTACGTACCCTCGTAGACCGAAGCGGAAGCATTGACGCAACGTAGAGGAAGTAGTCGTACGTCTTCCCGATCCGACCGATCCAAGCACCATTACTCCGGCACCTCCGAGTTCTTAGCACACGTACAGCTCGATGACGCTCCCCGGGCTCCGATCCAGCAAAGCTTTGGGGATGAGTTCCGTCAGCACGACGGCGTGGTGACGATCTTGATGTTCTACCGTCGCAGGGCTTCGCCTAAGCACTGCTACAATATGACTGAGGTGGAATATGGTGGAAGGGGGTACCGCACACGGCTAAGGAACGATCATGATGATTAACTTATGTCTCCTAGGGTGCCCCCTGCCTCCGTATATCAAGGATCCAAGGGGGGGTGCGGCCAGCCCTAGAGGAGGCGCGCAGGAGGAGTCCTACTCCTACTGGGAGTAGGACTCCCCTCCCTTTCCTTGTCCAAGTAGGAGAGGTGGAAGAAGAGAAGGAAAAGGGGGGGCGCCGCCCCTCCCTCCTTGTCCAATTCGGACTAGGGGGAGAGGGGGCACGCAGCTTGCCCTGGCAGCCCCTTCCTCTTCTCCACTTTAGGCCCATGAGGCCCATTAACCCCCGGGGGGTTCCGGTAACCCCCGGTGCTCCGGTTTTATCCAAAACTTCCCCGGAACGCTTCCGGTGTCCGAATATAGTCATCCAATATATTAATCTTTATGTCTCGACCATTTCGAGACCCCTCTTCATGTCCGTGATCACATCCGAGACTCCGAACTAACTTCGGTACATCAAAATGCATAAACTCATAATAACTGTCATCGTAACGTTAAGTGTGCGGACCCTACGGTTCGAGAACAATGCAGACATGACTGAGACAAATCTCTGGTCAATAACCAATAGCGGGACCTGGATGCCCATATTGGCTCCTACATATTCTATGAAGATCTTTATCGGTCATACCGCATAACAACATACGTTGTTCCCTTTGTCATCGGTATATTACTTGCCCGAGATTCGATCGTCGGTATCCAATACCTAGTTCAATCTCGTTACCGGCAAGTCTCTTTACTCGTTCCGTAATACATCATCCCGCAACTAACTCATTAGTTGCAATGCTTGCAAGGCTTAAGTGATGTGCATTACCGAGAGGGCCCAGAGATACCTCTCCGACATTCGGAGTGACAAATCCTAATCTCGAAATACGCCAACCCAACATGTACCTTTGGAGACACCTGTAGAGCTCCTTTATAATCACCCAGTTACGTTGTGACGTTTGGTAGCACACAAAGTGTTCCTCCGGCAAACGGGAATTGCATAATCTCATAGTCATAGGAACATGTATAAGTCATGAAGAAAGCAATAGCAACATACTAAACGATCGGGTGCTAAGCTAATGGAATGGGTCATGTCAATCAGATCATTCAACTAATGATGTGATCCCGTTAATCAAATAACAACTCTTTGTCCATGGTCAGGAAACATAACCATCTTTGATTAACGAGCTAGTCAAGTAGAGGCATACTAGTGACACTCTGTTTGTCTATGTATTCACACATGTATTATGTTTCCGGTTAATACAATTCTAGCATGAATAATAAACATTTATCATGATATAAATAATAACTTTATTATTGCCTCTAGGGCATATTTCCTTCACTATCATGTATGCAATGCTGTGTACCAGACCTGATGTGTGCCTTGCTATTAGTTTAGCAGGGAGGTACCAAAGTAATCCAGGAGTGGATCACTCGACAACGGTCAACAACATCCTGAAATACCTGAAAAGGACTAAGGATATGTTTCTCGTTTATGGAGGTGACAAAGAGCTCATCGTAAATGGTTATGTTGATGCAAGCTTTGACACTGATCGGACGATTCTAAATTGCAATCCGGATATGTGTTTATATTGAACAGTGGAGCTGTCAGTTGGAGCAGTTCTAAACAAAGCGTTGTGGCGAGATCTACGTGTGAAGCAGAGTACATTGCTACTTCAGAAGCAGCAAATGAAGGAGTCTGGATGAAGGAGTTCATATCCGATCTAGGTGTCATACCTAGTGCATCGGGTCCAATGAAAATCTTTTGTGACAATACTGGTGCAATTGCCTTGGCAAAGGAATCCAGATTTCACAAGAGAACCAAGCACATAAAAAGACGCTTCAATTCCATCCAGGATCAAGTCCAGGTGGGAGACATAGGGATTTGCAAGATACATACGGATCTGAATGTTGCAGACCCGTTGACTAAGCCTCTCTCATGAGCAAAACATGATCAACACCAAGACTCCATGGGTGTTAGAATCATCGCTATGTAATCTAGATTATTGACCCTAGTGCAAGTGGGAGACTGAAGGAAATATTGTTGGGGAACGTAGCACAAATTCAAAATTTTCCTATGTGTAACCAAGATCTATCTATGGAGAGACCAGCAACGAGGGGAAGGAGAGTGCATCTACATACCCTTGTAGATCGCTAAGCGGAAGCGTTCAAGAGAACGGGGTTGATGGAGTCGTACTCGTCGTGATCCAAATCACCGAAGATCCTAGTGCCGAACGGACGGCACCTCCGTGTTCAACACACGTACAGCCCAGTGATGTCTCCTACGCCTTGATCCAGCAAGGGGAGAAGGAGAGGTTGAGGAAGATGGCTCCAACAGCAGCACGACGGTGTGGTGGTGATGGAGTTGCACTACTCCGGCAGGGCTTCGCTAAGCTCTATGGAGGAGGAGGAGGTGTTGGAGAGGGAGAGGGAGGCACCAAAGGCGTCGTTTGAGAGGCCCTCCTTCCCTCACTATATATAGGGAGCCAAGGGGGGGGGCGCCGGCCCTAGGAGATCCAATCTCCTAGGGGGGCGGCGGCCAAGGGAGGATTCCCTCCCCCCAAGGCACCTAGGGGGTGCCTTCCACCTTTGGGACTCTTCCCTTCTCGAACCCTAGGTGCATGGGCCTCTTGGGGCTGGTGCCCTTGGCCCATGTAGGCCAAGGCGCACCCCCTACAGCCCATGTGCCCCCCCGGGGCAGGTGGCCCCACCCGGTGGACCGCCGGGACCCTTCCGGTGGTCCTGGTACAATACCGGTGACCCCGAAACTTGTCTCGATGGCCGAAATAGCACTTCCTATATATAATTCTTTACCTCCGGACCATTCCAGAACTCCTCGTGACGTCCGGGATCTCATCCAGGACTCCGAACAAAATTCGGGTTACTGCATATACATATCCCTACAACCCTAGCGTCACCGAACCTTAAGTGTGTAGACCCTACGGGTTCAGGAGACATGTAGACATGATCGAGACGACTCTCCGATCAATAACCAACAGCGGGATCTGGATACCCATGTTGGCTCCCACATGTTCCACGATGATCTCATCGGATGAACCACGATGTCGAGGATTCAATCAATCCCGTATACAATTCCCTTTGTCCATCGGTACGATACTTGCCCGAGATTCGATCGTCGGTATCCTGATACCTTGTTCAATCTCGTTACCGGCAAGTCTCTTTACTCGTTCCATAACACATCATCCCGTGATCAACTCCTTGATCACATTGTGCACATTATGATGATGTCCTACCGAGTGGGCCCAGAGATACCTCTCCGTCACACGGAGTGACAAATCCCAGTCTCGATTCGTGCCAACCCAACAGACACTTTCGGAGATACCTGTAGTGTACCTTTATAGCCACCTAGTTACGTTGTGACGTTTGGCACACCCAAAGCACTCCTACGGTATCCGGGAGTTGCACAATCTCATGGTCTAAGGAAATGATACTTGACATTAGAAAAGCTTTAGCGAACGAACTACATGATCTTTGTGCTAGGCTTAGGATTGGGTCTTGTCCATCACATCATTCTCGTAATGATGTGATCCCGTTATCAACGACATCCAATGTCCATGGTCAGGAAACCGTGACCATCTATTGACCAACGAGCTAGTCAACTAGAGGCTTACTAGGGACATGGTGTTGTCTATGTATCCACACATGTATCTGAGTTTCCTATCAATACAATTCTAGCATGGATAATAAATGATTATCATGAATAAGGAAATATAATAATAACTTATTTGTTATTGCCTCTAGGGCATATTTCCAACAGTCTCCCACTTGCACTAGAGTCAATAATCTAGTTCACATCGTCATGTGATTAACACTCATAGGTCACATCGCCATGTGACCAACATCCAAAGAGTTTACTAGTGTCACTAAACTAGTTCACATCATCATGTGATTAAGACTCAATGAGTTTTGGGTTTGATCATGTTATGCCTGTGAAAGAGGTTTTAGTCAACGGGTCTGCAACATTCAGATCCGTATGTACTTCGCAAATTTCTATGTCATCTTGTAGATACAACTACTACGCTACATTTGGAGCTATTCCAAATAACTGTTCTACTATACAAATCCAGTTTCCTACTCAGAATAATCTGGATTAGTGTCAAAATTTGCATCGGCGTAACCCTTTACGACGAACTCTTTTACCACCTCCATAATCGAGAAAATTCCTTAGCCCACTAGTTACTAAGGATAACTTTGACCGGTGTCCTGTGATCCATTCTTGGATCACTCTTGTACCCCTTGACTGACTCATGGCAAGGCACATTTCAGGTGCGGTACACAGCATAGCATACTATAGAGAGCCTATGACAAAAGCATAGGGGACGACCTTCGTCCTTCCTCTTTCTTCTGCCGTGGTTGAGCTTTAAGTCTTAACTTCATACCTTACAACTCAGGCAAGAACTCCTTCTTTGACTGATCCATCTTGAACACCTTCAAGATCATGTCAAGGTATGTGCTCATTTGAAAGTACCATTAAGCGTTTTGATCTATCCTTATAGATCTTGATGCTCAATGTTCAAGTAGCTTAATCCAGGCTTTCCATTGAAAAACACTTTCCAAATAACCCCATATGCTTTCCAGAAATTCTACGTCATTTCGGACCAACAATATGTCAACAACATATACTCATCAGAAATTCTATAGTGCTCCCACTCACTTCTTTGGAAATACAAGTTTCTCATAAACTTTGTATACACCCAAAATCTTTGATCATCTCATCAAAGTGTACATTCCAACTCCGAGATGCTTACTCCAGTCCTTAGAAGGATTGCTGGAGCTTTGCCTACTTGTTAGCATTTTTTAGGATTGACAAAACCTTCTGGTTGTATCTCATACAACCTTTCCTCAAGAAAATCGTCGAGGAAACAATGTTTTGACATCCTATTTGCAAGATTTCATAAATAATGCAGTAACCGCTAACATAATTCCAACAGACTCTTAGCATCGCTACGGGTGAGAAAGTCTCATCGTAGTCAACTCCTTGAACTTGTCGGAAAACATCTTAACGACAAGTCGAGCTTTCTTAATGGTGATACTTACCATCATTGTCCGTCTTCCTTTTAAAATCCATATGTACCTAACAGCCTTACGACCATCAAGTAGTTCTTCCAAAGTCTACACTTTGTTTTCATACATGGATCCTCTCTCGGATTTTTTGGCCTCGAGCCATTTATCGGAATCCGGGCCCACCATCACTTCTCCATAGCTCGTAGGTTCATTGTTGTCTAACAACATGACTTCCAAGACAGGATTACATACCACTCTGAAGAAGTACGCATCCTTGTTATCCCACAAGGTTTGGTAGTGACTTGATCTGAAGTTTCATGATCACTATCATAAGCTTCCACTTCAATTGGTGTAGGTGCCATAGGAACAACTTCATGTGCCCCGCCACACACTAATTGAAGAGACGGTTCAATAACCTCATCAAGTCTCCACCATACTCCCACTCAATTCTTTCGAGAGAAACTTTTCCTCGAGAAAGGACCCGATTCTAGAAACAATCCCTTATTGCTTTCGGATCTGAGACAGGAGGTATACCCAACTGTTTGTGTGTCCTATGAAGATGCATTTATCTGCTTTGGGTTCGAGCTTATCAGCCTGAAACCTTTTTTCATATAAGCGTCGCAGCCCCAAACTTTTAACAAATGACAGCTTAGGTTTCTCTAAACCATAGTTCATACGGTGTCATCTCATCGGAACTGCATGGTGCCCTATTTAAAGTGAATGTGGTTGTCTCTAATGCCTAACCCATAAACTATCATGGTAATTTGACAAGAGACATCATGGTATGCATCATATCCAATAGGGTGCAGTTATGATGTTCGGACACACCATCACACCATGGTGTTCCTGGCTGTATTGGTTGTGAAACAATTTCCACAATGTCTTAATTCTGTGCCAAACTCATAATTCAGATATTCATCTCTACGATCATATCATAGACATTTTATCCTCTTGTCGCGATGATGTTCAACTTCACTCTAAAATTACTTGAACCTTTCAATAATTCAGACTTATGTTTCATCAAGTAAATATACTCAGTATCTACTCAAATCATCTGTGAAGTAAGAACATAACGATATCCACTACACGCCTCAGCACTCATTGGACTGCACACATCAAAATGTATTACTTCCAACAAGTTGCTTTCTAGTTCCATTTTACTGAAAACGAGGCTTTCAGTCATCTTGCCCATGTGGTATGATTTGCATGTCTCAAGTGATTCAAAATCAAATGAGTCCAAACAGTACATTCGCATGGAGTTTCATATACACCAATAGACATGGTTCGCATGTCTCAAACTTTTCAAAACGAGTGAGCCCAAAGATCCATCAACATGGAGCTTCTTCATGCGTTTTATACCGATATGACTTAAGTGGCAGCGCCACAAGTAGGTGGTACTATCATTACTATCTTATATCTTTTGGCATGAACATGTGTATCACTACGATCGAGATTCAATAAACCATTCATTTTGGGTGCAAGACCATTGAAGGTATTATTCAAATAAACAGAGTAACCATTATTCTCCTTAAATGAATAACCGTATCGCGATAGACATAATCCAATCATGTCTATGCTCAACGCAAACACCAAATAACAATTATTTAGGTTTAACACCAATCTCGATGGTAGAGGGAGCGTGCGATGCTTGATCATATCAACATTGGAAACACTTCCAACACATATCGTCAGCTCACCTTTAGCTAGTCTCCGTTTATTTCGTAGCCTTTTGTTTCGAGTTACTAACACTTAGCAACCGAACCGGTATCTAATACCCTGGTGCTACTAGGAGTACTAGTAAAGTACACATTAACATAATGTATATCCATTATACTTCTATCGACTTTGCCAGCCTTCTCATCTACCAAGTATCTAGGGTAATCCTGCTCCAGTGGTTGTTCCTCTTATTACAGAAGTACTTAGTCTCGGGTTTGGGTTCAATCTTGGGTTTCTTTACTAGAGCAGCAGCTGGTTTGCCGTTTCATGAAGTATCCCTTCTTGCCCTTGCCCTTCTTGAAACTAGTGGTTTCACCAACCATCAACAATTGATGCTCCTTCTTGATTTCTACTTTTGTGGTGTCAAACATCGCGAATATCTCAAGGAGCATCATATATGTCCCTGATATACTATAGTTCATCACGAAGCTCTAGTAGCTTGGTGGTAATGACTTCGGAGAAACATCACTATCTCATCTGGAAGATCAACTCCCACTCGATTCAAATGATTGTTGTACTTAGACAATCTGAGCACAAGCTCAACAATTGAGCTTTTCTCCCTTAGTTTGTAGGCTAAGAAAATCGTCGGAGATCTTATACCTCTTGACGTGGGCACGAGCCTGAAATCCCAATTTCAGCCCTCAAAACATCTCATATGTTTCGCGACGTTTCAAAACGTCTTCGGTGCCTCAACTCTAAACCGTTTAACTGAACTATCACATAGTTATCAAAATGTGTATGTCAGATGTTCGCAACATCCACAGACGACATTCGAGGTTTAGCACACTGAGCGGTGCATTAAGGTCATAAGCCTTCTACGAAGCAACAAGGACAATCCTCAGTTTACGGACCTAGTCTGCATAATTGCTACTATTAACTTTCAACTAAATTTTCTCTAGGAACATAACTAAACAGTAGAACTGAAGCGCGAGCTATGACATAATTTGCGAAGACCTTTTGACTATGTTCAGGATAATTAAGTTCATCTTATGAACTCCCACTCAGATAGACATCTCTCTAGTCATCCAAGTGATTACATGATCTGAGTCAACTAGGCCATGTCCGATCATCACGTGAGACGGACTAGTCAACATCGGTGAACATCTTCATGTTGATCGTATCTACCATACGACTCATGCTCGACCTTTCGGTCTCTTGTGTTCCGAGGCCATGTCTGTACATGCTAGGCTCGTCAAGTCAACCTAAGTGTTTCGCGTGTGTAAATCTGTCTTACACCCGTTGTATGTGAACGTTAGAATCTATCACACCCGATCATCACGTGGTGCTTAGAAACAACGAACTGTCGCAACGGTGCATAGTTAGGGGGAACACTTTCTTGAAATTTTAATGAGGGATCATCTTATTTACTACCATCGTTCTAAGCAAATAAGATGTATAAACATGATAAACATCACATGCAATCAAATAGTGACATGATATGGCCAATATCATATTGCTCCTTTTGATCTCCATCTTCGGGGCTCCATGATCATCATCGTCACCGGCATGACACCATGATCTCCATCATCGTGTCTTCATGAAATTGTCTCGCCAACTATTACTTCTACTACTACAGCTAAGGGTTAGCAATAAAGTAAAGTAATTACATGACGTTTATGTTGACACGCAGGTCATAAATAAATTAAGACAACTCCTATGGCTCCTGTCGGTTGTTGTACTCATCGACATGCAAGTCGTGATTCCTATTACAAGAACATGATCAATCCCATACATCACATATCATTCATCACATTCTTCTAGGACATATCACATCACATAGCATACCCTGCAAAAACAAGTTAGACGTCCTCTAATTGTTGTTTGCATGTTTTTCGTGGCTGCTATGGGTTTCTAGCAAGAACGTTTCTTACCTATGCAAAACCACAACGTGATATGCCAATTGCTATGTACCCTTCATAAGGACCCTTTTCATCGAATCCGATCCGACTAAAGTGGGAGAGGCAGACACCCGCCAGCCACCTTATGCAACTAGTGCATGTTTGTCGGTGGAACCGGTCTCACGTAAGCGTACGCGTAAGGTTGGTCCGGGCCGCTTCATCCCACGATGCCGCCGAATCAAGATAAGACTAGTAACGACAAGCAAATTGACAATATCGACGCCCACAACTACTTTGTGTTCTACTCGTGCATAGAATCTACGCAATAGACCTAGCTCATGATGCCACTATTGGGGAACGTAGCAGAAATTCAAAATTTTCCTACGTGTAACCAAGATCTATCTATGGAGAGACCAGCAACGAGGGGAAGAAGAGTGCATCTACATACCCTTGTAGATCGCTAAGCGGAAGCGTTCAAGAGAACGAGGTTGATGGAGTCATACTCGTCGTGATCCAAATCACCGAAGATCCTAGTGCCGAACGGATGGCACTTCCGTGTTCAACACACGTACAGCTCGGTGACGTCTCCTATGCCTTGATCCAGCAAGGGGAGAAGGAGAGGTTGAGGAATATGGCTCCAGCAGCAGCACGACGGCGTGGTGGTGATGGAGCTGCAGTACTCCGGCAGGGCTTCGCTAAGCTCTATGGAGGAGGAGGAGGTGTTGAGGAGGGAGAGGGAGGCACCAAAGGCGTCGTCTGAGAGGCCCTCCTTCCCTTACTATATATAGGGAGCCAAGGGGGGGGCGCCGGCCCTAGGAGATCCAATCTCCTAGGGGGCGGCGGCCAAGGGAGGATTCCCTCCCCCCCAAGGCACCTAGGGGGTGCCTTCCACCTTTGGGACTCTTCCCTTCTCGAACCCTAGGCGCATGGGCCTCTTGGGGCTGGTGCCCTTGGCCCATGTAGTCCAAGGCACACCCCCTACAGCCCATGTGCCCCCCGGGGCAGGTGGCCCCACCAGGTGGACCCCCGGGACCCTTCCGGTGGTCCCGGTACAATACCGGTGACCCCGAAACTTGTCCCGATGGCCGAAATAGCACTTCCTATATATAATTCTTTACCTCCGGACCATTCCGGAACTCCTCGTGACGTCCGGGATCTCATCCGAGACTCCGAACAACATTCGGGTTACTACATATACATATCCCTACAACCCTAGCGTCACCGAACCTTAAGTGTGTAGACCCTACGGGTTCGGGAGACATGTAGACATGATCGAGACGACTCTCCGATCAATAACCAACAGCGGGATCTGGATACCCATGTTGGCTCCCACATGTTCCACGATGATCTCATCGGATGAACCATGATGTCGAGGATTCAATCAATCCCGTATACAATTCCCTTTGTCCATCGGTATGATACTTGCCCGAGATTCGATCGTCGGTATCCCGATACCTTGTTCAATCTCGTTACCGGCAAGTGTCTTTACTCGTTTCGTAACACATCATCCCGTGATCAACTCCTTGATCACATTGTGCACATTATGATGATGTCCTACCGAGTGGGCCCAGAGATACCTCTCTGTCACACGGAGTGACAAATCCCAGTCTCGATTCGTGCCAACCCAACAGACACTTTCGGAGATACCTGTAGTGTACCTTTATAGCCACCCAGTTACGTTGTGACATTTGGCACACCCAAAGCACTCCTACGGTATCCGGGAGTTGCACAATCTCATGGTCTAAGGAAATGATACTTGACATTAGAAAAGCTTTAGCGAACAAACTACATGATCTTTGTGCTAGGCTTAGGATTGGGTCTTGTCCATCACATCATTCTCCTAATGATGTGATCCCGTTATCAACGACATCCAATGTCCATGGTCAGGAAACCGTGACCATCTATTGACCAACGAGCTAGTTAACTAGAGGCTTACTAGGGACATGGTGTTGTCTATGTATCCACACATGTATCTGAGTTTCCTATCAATACAATTCTAGCATGGATAATAAACGATTATCATGAACAAGGAAATATAATAATAACTTATTTATTATTGCCTCTAGGGCATATTTCCAACAAATATGCCCTAGAGGCAATAATAAAGTTATTATTTATTTCCTCATATAATGATAAATGTTTGTTATTCATGCTAGAATTGTATTAACCGGAAACTTAGTACATGTGTGAATACATAGACAAACAGAGTGTCACTAGTATGCCTCTACTTGACTAGCTCGTTAATCAAAGATGGTTATGTTTCCTAACCATATACATGAGTTGTCATTTGATTAATGGGATCACATCATTAGGAGAATGATGTGATTGACTTGACCCATTCCGTTAGCTTAGCACCTGATCGTTTAGTTTTCTGCTATTGCTTTCTTCATGACTTATACATGTTCCTATGACTATGAGATTATGCAACTCCCGATTATCGGAGGAACACTTTGTGTGCTACAAAATGTCACAACATAACTGGGCGATTATAAAGGTGCTCTACAGGTGTCTCTGATGGTACTTGTTGAGTTGGCATAAATCAAGATTAAGATTTGTCACTCCGATTGTCGGAGAGGTATCTCTGGGCCCACTTGGTAATGTACATCACTATAAGCCTTGCAAGCATTGTAACTAATGAGTTAGTTGCGGGATGATGTATTACGGAATGAGTAAAGAGACTTGCCGGTAACGAGATCGAACTAGGTATTGAGATACCGACGATCGAATCTCTGGCAAGTAACATACCGATGACAAAGGGAACAACGTATGTTATTATGCGGTTTTGACCGATAAAGATATTCATAGAATATGTGGGAGCCAATATGAACATCTAGGTTCTGCTATTGGTTATTGACCGGAGACGTGTCTCGGTCATGTCTACATAATTCTCGAACCCGTAGGGTCCGCACACTTAAAGTTTGGTGACGATCGGTACTATGAGTTTTTGTGTTTTGATGTACCGAAGGTAGTTCGGAGTCTCGGATATGATCACGGACATGACGAGGAGTCTCGAAATGGTCGAGATGTAAAGATCGATATATTGGATGACTATGTTCGGACACCGGAAGTGTTCTTGGTCGTTTTGGAGAAAACCGGAGTGCCGGAGGGTTACCGGAACCCCCCGGGAGAAATAGTGGGCTTTATGGGCCTTACTGGAGAGAGAGGGCTGGCCTAGGGCAGGCCGCGTGCCCCTCCCCCTCTGGTCCGAATTGGACTAGGAGAGGGGGGCGGCGCCCCCCTTTCCTTCTCCCTCTCGCCCTTCCTTTCCCCCTCCTAGTAGGAGTAGGAAAGAGGGAATCCTATTCCTACTAGGAGGAGGATTCCTCCTCCTGGCACGCCATAGAGGGCCGGCCGGACTCCCCTATTGCTCCTTTATATACAGGGGCACACTACTAGGGAAAGCCTTATACACAGAAGTTTAGCAGTAGCGCAGGTCAAAGAAGCACGCTGGTGCTAAGTAGCAGTAGCGCGCCTGTGCAAACCGCGCTGTAGATAAAGTTTTAGCAGTAGCGCATCTTGTTCTAAACATGTTACTACTAAAATTCCCACGGCTTAGCCGATAGGCTACACATCGTAGTAGCGACCTATATCGAACCGCACTACCGCTACTTTCTTTGTAGCAGCGCGTTTTAATCTAAACTCGCTACTGCTAAAGGATATAAAATTAAATGGAAAGCACATAGAAAGGTAATTGAAAATGAAAGAAATAGAATAAGGTGAAAAGAGAAAAAATGTGAAGAGAACTAAATGAAAAAGGGGAAAAAGAGAAAGGAGTAGCAGTAGCGTGTATCCCAGAACGCACTGTAGCTAACGTAGCAGTAGCGCGCTTTCTGGAACGCGCTACTGCTACTTCTGACTTAACCACGGGGTTCGTCCTTCCCCACGGCCACTTCCCCCAAATCCAGCTCTCCACTCTCACCGCCGCTGTCGCCCGTCGGCCGCCACGCGCTCTTTGCACACCCTCTACGCCGCCCCGACCCCAGATTCAACGCCGCCCCCGCCCCTGACCTCAACGCCGCCCCGGACGCCGCCCCCGACCCCGACCTCGACGCCGCCATCCGCCGCGCGCCCGAGCCCCGACCCCGACCTCGACGCCGCCTGCCCCTCCCTCTTCGCAGGCACCCGAGGTGAGCATGCCTGCTCCTCCCTCTCCCCTACCTCTGCCTAGGGTTTCTTTATATTTTAGTTGCATCAAATTAGTTAGGGTTCATGTAAGGGTGGAAACGAATCGGATGCGGATGCGGCTCAAATGAGTTAGGGTTCATGTAAGGGTGGAAACGAATCAGATTTCTAAGATGAATCATAAAACAAGTAAAATTTGACCACTTATTTCACTTTGTAGTTGGATAATTGGAATATCCGCTACCACTTTCCACCCCTAGCTTCATCAAATTAGATGGTAATTAGGGCAGTAGTTCCTAGGTACTAATTAGTTAGTAAGAACTAGGTACTAATTAGGTACTAGTTTATTTTTATTTATAGTAAGTTTATTTTTAATAAGAACTAGTTGAATTAATAGAACTAGTTAGTAAGAACTTGTTGCTATTTTTTAGTTAAAGCAATTTTTCCCGCATCGACGTGGACGATGCCTATCCCGCATCCTCGTCTTCGAGTTGGCGGAGGACGACACCTGCTTGACCAGATGGGCCATGTCCGAGACTGGGCTCCGCCGGGGTGGTACTGGGAGGCGCTACCTACCGGGGGCGTAGGTTGGTGAGGAGCCAGCCTGTCGTTGACCCGAACCTTATTTGGTGGCGGTCGCGTGGGCCAGTGATGGTCCAGAGGCTCGAGGACCCCGCGGAGGTGGTGCGTCACCGTGTTAGTGAGGAGGACGCGCACGTTCGTCGCTACTTGTTTGTGTTGGAGCACAGGTTCTCCAATATCTGGTAGGTTCTCCAGGGATCTCACTGGAGCTATGATCCCGTGATGGTTCCTTCTCTGTGGGTGTCCACTGCCCGCGCCGATACCCGTCGTGTGCTAGGGTTTTAGTTGTATTAGTGATGTTATATGTATGACACTATTCGGGATGTATTAGTGATAATATTCGACGATGTATGGATGCATGAGATGATTTACTTTTGCTTATTGAATGCATGCTAATTTGAGTCCTATAAGATATTTTGAAATGTATATCTTGTGTTGCTCAAATAGGATATGTGCTTGCCCAAGTGGCCGGTCATGTTTGTAGGTTACACCTCCGAGTGGCCTATGTTTTGCCGGAGTGTTGATTCATTTCCGTTCCGGCAAATTTTAGGCGCTCGATATGTCCTATTTTAGCAAAGGTCATGCCAGATTTTTTCCGTGAATTTTAGCAAAGGTCATGCCAGGAAATATCGAGTGCCCCGGATTTGTGTGTTGAGTATCCTGATAGTTGTCTTCGATCGATTTTCAATTAATGTTTTAACTATGAACATAGGAAATGTCTAACGACAAAAGGATTTCGGTATTTGCAAATACTGCGAAGACGAGCGCGGCCTGTGCGACGGAATCTTCCTAGATGATGATAGGCGCTTCAGCATCAAGCTGGATGAGAACTTCGAAGTGGATACAGTAAGTCACAACGACAAGTCTTTTTTCGTAATTAAGCATGACATTTGCTTCAACTTATAATTTAAGCATGACATTAAGCATGACAAGTCTTTTTTTTACTATTCTACTAGCGTATCCCCTGCCATGCAAGAGTTTTTGTATTGGATAAGATAGGTTTCAGTCGTACTATGGAGGAAAAGAAAGTTTACTTGAAGACCAAGCATGGTTATATTTTGCACACAAAATTATACAATTCAGACGACTACACCTATTTTGGATGCAAAACATGGCGAGCACTATGCAAGACTTATGCATTTGAGCCTGATATGGTTATCACCTTTGGTATTCGTCCGAAAGATGATATTGAAGGTAATACCGACATCTGGGTCGATGTGCAGACGCCTCCAGTTGTACCATTATGTAAGTTTCTCAACCATATTTATGTCTTTGATATTGTTTATTCAAAAATAGTTGACAACTAATTTGTATTGTCAGCTTATCGGTGCAAGCACACATGTCCAGCGCTTGGTAGACAGGACCTACTACTGTCCCGAGGCTGAACTAAACTGCGAGGAGCTAAGTCATTATGTTTCATGGCTTGAGGATCTTGATACTGTCAAGACAAATTTTCTTCCTGCATTTAGAAATGTTAGTACTGAAAACGTGCGACCAATAGTGTTCGTAATGAACTACGGTCACATATATTTAGGAAGGATGGTAAGATTTTTACTATTTGTCCTCAGTGCATCTTTTCCATACATTATTTTTGAAGATAAACTTCATTGCTAAATATGTTACCATACGATGTTCTTCAACAGGGACTCCCGATGAATGTTGTGCCTTATGGGATCGAGACTAAAGGTACCATGAGTATTATTAGCTTATGGCCAAGATATCCTACAGATTACTTTAGTGCATTCAAGATTAGCGACGGATGCTTAATAGTGCAAGAGTGGACCAAATGTGTGATGGAGAAGCGCAGAGAAGTACTAGGGGGCAGCAAACAGATGCGCTACCCACGATTAGGAGACAGGTTCATCTGCATGCTCCAACTTGATCAAGGAGGAGAGCTACACATGTTTTATGTTATTTTACCTAAGAGAGAGCAGCAGGAGTGATTAGCTAGCTAGAAATGAGTTTGAGGATGATGATGTGCTACACTATTACTATGATGATAAAATAGCTAGTGTTGGTGGTAATGACTATGATGATTATTATTAGCTAGTGTTAGTGGTGATTAAATAAATACTGTTGGTGGTCATGACTATGATGATGATTAAATAGCTTGTGCTGGCCGATTAGATTCAAGTGGAGGCAACATGTGGTGCACATCGAAAGTACTACTAGTCCAAACTAGATCAAGTTTGGATTAGTAGTATACTTTTGACATGCACCACATATTGCCTCTACTTGAACCTAATCCACCTTCATTTGACACACTGTTATGGACATAATGATGTAAACCTCATAACTGGTATTGTACCAATATTTGTACGATGTCGCATAAATACACTAAAAATAAAAAATAAAAAAGAATACTAGTAGCGATGGAGAGAAAACACGCTGCCAGTAGTTACATTAGCAGTAGCGTGGGAGTGAACAAACGCTGCAGCTATTTGTCCTAGCAGTAGCGCGTGCGGGCATGCGTTACTGCTAAGCAATAGCTGTAGCGCCTTATTAGTAGCGCGCCTACCCGCGCTACTAGTGAGCACAAAACCAACGCTACTGCTAGGGTTTTCCCTAGTAATGGCAGGGGGCACCTCTAGACACACAAGTTGATCTATTGATCTATTCCAGCCGTGTGCGGTGCCCCCCTCCACCATAATCCACCTCGATTATATCGTAGCGGTGCTTAGGCGAAGCCCTGCGTCGTTAGCATCATCATCACCGTCATCACGCCGTCGTGCTGACGAAACTCTCCCGTGAACTCTGCTGGATCGGAGTTCATGGGACATCATCGAGCTGAATGTGTGCTGAACTCGGAGGTGTCATGCGTTCGGTACTTGGATCGGTCGGATTGTGAAGACGTACGAGTACATCAACCGCGTTGTGCTAACGCTTCCGCTTTCGGTCTACGAGGGTACGTGGACACACTCTCCCCTCTCGTTGCTATGCATCACGATGATCATGTGTGTGCGTATGAATTTTTTTTGAAATTACTATGTTTCCCAACAAACCGAACATCAGTGTAGTTAGCGAATCCACCTCAGTTCATTTGTGTTCCAGACTCGCGGCAATATAAATTTTCATGAAAAATGTTTGATTTGTCATGCCTAAAATCAGACGTCATATTTTTAGTATTTTCGTAAATTTTTGGATTTCCAAATGGCCTTTTTTGCGGCCCCCAGAAAAAACATCCCGCATGTGTGACATGACCTATGGATCTCATTTGTCAACGAGATATATCTATCTCACTCAAGACCACGTTGGAGAACCGAGTGCAAGGTGGTTGTGGCGGTGGCAGCGACAACAACTGCAATGGCGACGATAATGGCGGTGCCGATGACAACAACGTTGGTGGTGACGTTGATGGTAGCGGTGGTGGCTTGATGACATGGTGTGGGCCCCTGGTGTTGGGTGTTTTTTTGTTGTGAAAGTGATAATTATCAACTAGAGGGGGAGTGAATAGGCGATTTTTATGGAAGTCTTCAAGACATGAAATGTCTTCAAAGACAAGCAAGCAAACAACACCTACACACTATGCAGCGGAAGATAAACTACACTATACAGGCTATAGTCAGAGGAACGTTGCAAGGTAAGCACGAGGACAAATAGCTGCTAGGTAGAGTAGATCAGAATAGGAAAACAGTGTGAAGACAAATATGCAATCAGAGAGAATATCCTCACACATTGAAGTCAAACAGGGCAAGCAAGCAATGTCTTCACGAAGCTAACAGTAAGTATTGAGTGAAGAGATAGAACCAGATGCTTGACGAAGACAAGGATTTGGTAGACTAGTTTCAGTTGCTGTGACAACTGTATGTATGGTTAGAGAGGCTGAGATTGAACTCAGAATATCGCATCTTCACCTTATTCCCCTTGAGCTAAGAACACTTAGTCCTATATCCAGTCCTTCTCTATGACTTGCTGAATAAACTTATTCGCAGCCATACACTGTCTTATTTAAAAGAGTCCCCTGTCTCGTGAATGATCGAACTTGGTAAACTTTGAAATAACCGTTTAGATAGCATTAGCTGCTTTTCTTCCTTTTCTCTGCCAGTCTTTCAAGTTCTCACCCTCCCAGAAAAGAAGAGAAAGTCTTCTTACTAGCTTGCCCAATCACTCTGGTAAGTCTTCGAGGTAGACTTCCAAACCTTTACAGACTTAGTTCACCGCCGATCCACAGTGACTTTTCGATCCTCAGAACGCGACGTCTAACCGACTGGAAGATGCACAGCCTTCAAGTGTAACAAGTCTTCAGATCACGCGGACAGAAAGACTTTAGTGATGCCAAACACTCTTTGGGCTTTGGGTGTTTTGGGGTTTTGTCGTCATAAGGATTCTCTCTCAAAGGCTTTGGAGGTGGGTTGTGATAACCCACAAATATAGGGGGTCGCAACAGTTTTCAAGGGTAGAGTATTCAACCCAAATTTATAGATTCGACACAAGGGGAGCCAAAGAATATTTGAAGGTATTAGCAGCTGAGTTGTCAATTCAACCACACCTGGAGATTAATTATCTGCAGCAACATGATCAGTAGCAAAGTAATATGATAGTTTTGATAATAGTAGAAACAACAATGGTAATGGTAACAGTGATAATAGTAGTTTTGTAACAAGTGCAACAGTAACGACAACAGTAGTAACTTAGGGCCTGTTCGGGAACTCTCCAACTCCCAACTCCCAACTCCCACAACTCCAGATCTGGATTTTACCCGAACGCTCCAGCTCCTGGAGTTACGGGAGGGACGCTGGCGATTTGCTATGTGCAAATTTCGTGGAGTTGCGGAGTTGGAAATCTGGAGCTCCACGAAAATTGAGAAGCGGGAGTTGTGAAATATTACACCTATGTGCCACCGCGAAGTGAATCGGCTGATACCGGTTCGATCGTTCGCCGTCACACCCATCCCCGACTAGCTACACCCGACCAGGCCATGGGCCTAGTTCGTATTTCCCACAATGTTTTGCATTGACATCCCGCTCTAGATGGGCCACATAGGGGCAATTTTATGGGCTTCGGCGCGCTCCCTCGTGCATGCGAGAAGCCACCACGCCGAACAGATCGCTCGCTCTGGGATCTCTCGTGAGAAGCTGGCATTCGATTCCCGGAGTAGGAGTTGAGGTTTTCGGCCACAAAGGGCTTCCGAACAAGCCCTTAGTAAGAACAATATAAGATAAATTCGTAGGCATTGGATCGGTGACTTGTTGGATGATATTCATCACGAGACAGTTATAACCTAGGGCGATACGGCACTAGCTCCAATTCATCAATATAATGTTGGAATGTATCCCTAAATAGTCATATGTGCTTATGGAAAGGACTTGCATGACATCGTTTGTCCTACCCTCCCATGGCAGCGGGGTCCTATTGGAAACTAAGGGATATTAAGGCCTCCTTTTAACAGAGAATCGGAACAAAGCATTAACACACGGTGAAAACATGAACGATAGCACCCCGAGAATCATGCTACAGTAATCTCCCCCTAATGGTGGCTATGTCATCATGATTACTATGCAAATTGCTACTTGAGAAAAATCAAAGTCATTTTCAAATTTAAATTGCAAGTGAAATTATTATTTTCTTTGCGTCGTAAAACCAAAATGTTCAAATTATTCTATAATTACCCCTGATCTTTTTCATGTTGAAACCAACTTAATTTGACTCGCAAATAAATCCCTAAGAAATTAATAAGTGGTCCAACAGCCACTAAATAGTCATTTTAAAATAAACATATGTTACATGTTTTTAAAACCACTTGAAATCTTGTGTGCTAGCTCAGCACATCGTCTACTAATTATCTGACAAGTTTCTTTTTGATCAAAAGTCAATTGGTATTTAATTAAAGTGCAAAAGAGAAATTAGAAAACATAAGATGAGAAAGAAAGAAAGAAACTAGTGCTGGACTGGGCCATGAGTGCACAGTGCACAACTGGCCCAGCCCAGCCGTGCCTTCCTCTTCGTCCTGTTCACAGGGGGTCATGGCATGGCATTAATAACCCACAAGTATACGGGATCGCAACAGTTTTTGAGGGTAGAGTATTCAACCCAAATTTATAGATTCGACACAAGGGGAGCCAAAGAATATTTAAAGGTATTAGCAGCTGAGTTGTCAATTCAACCACACCTGGAGATTAATTATCTGCAGCAAAGTGGTCAGTAGCAAAGTAGTTTGATAGTTTTGATAGTAGTGACACCAGCAATAGTAACATTGATAGCAGTAATTTGTAGCAAGTGTAACAGTGATGATAGCATTAGTAACTTAGCAGAAACAATAAGGATAAATTTGTAGGCATTGGATCAGTGACTTGTTGGATGATATTCATCATGAGACAGTTATAACCTAGGGCGATACGACACTAGCTCCAGTTCATCGATATAATGTAGGCATGTATTCCGTAAATAGCCATACGTGCTTTATTAAAAGAACTTGCATGGCATCTTTTGTCCTACCCTCCCGTGGCAGCGAGGTCCATATTGGAAACTAAGGGATATTAAGGCCTCCTTTTAATAGAGAACCGGAACAAAGCATTAACACATAGTGAATACATGAACTACTCAAACTACGGTCATCACTGGGAGTGGGCCCGGTTGTTGTCACTTCGGGGTTGCTGGATCATAACCATAGTAGGTGACTATAACTTGCAAGATCGGATCTAAAACATGGATATAATGATGAATTCATAAACGGTTCAGATCTGAAATCATGGCACCCACGCCCAAAGTGACAAGCATTAAGCATGGCAAAGTCATAGCAACATCAATCTAAGAACATAGTGGATACTAGGGATCAGGCCCTAACAAAACTAACTCGGTTACATGATGAATATCATCCAACTCCCCGCCGACCAGCGAGCCTACGAAGGAATTACTCACTCCCGGTGGGGAGCATCATGGAATTGGCGACGGGGAAGGGTTGGTGATGATGAAGAACGAAGACCCCCCTCTCCGGAGCCCCAAACGGACTCCAGATCTGCCCTCCCGAGGAAGAACAGGGCTTGGCGGCGGCTCCGTCTCGTGGATCACGATAATTCTTTCTCCCTAATTTTTCTGGAATAATGTGATTTTATAGTATCAAGGGGGGTCATCAGTGGGGCCACCAGGTGGGTACAACCCACCTGGGCGCGCTAGGAGAGGGGGCGTGCCCTGGTGAGTTTTGCCCACCCAGGGGCCCCTCTCCGGTGGGTCTTGGCTCCAGAAATTCTTATTATTGGTATAAAAAATTCTCAAAAAGTTTTGTTCCATTCCAAGAACTTTTATTTCTGTAAAAAAACAACACCATGGTAGTTCTGTTGAAAACAATGTCAGTCTGGGGTTAGTTTCATTCAAATCATGCAAATTAGAGTCCAACACAAGAGGAAAAGTGCGAGAAAAAGTAGATACATTGGAGACGTATCAACTCCCCCAAGCTTAAACCTTTGCTTGTCCTCAAGCAATTCAGTTGATAAATTGAAAGTGAGAAAGAAAAACTTTTACGAACTCTTTTGCTCTTGTTTGCATAAATAAGCTTAAACATCACCTAGGTTTTCAGCCAACATTATTGAAAGTGCGTTATATCGACTAGAGCGGGGTGAATAGGCGATTTTTATGAATTCTTCACTTAGGAATTTCCAGTGAGGAAATTCCTGAGTGAAGAACTACTTGCAGGGGAATAAGTACTCAAAAGTAAACCTAATAGAGCATGAGCATGGTCTTCATGATGAAATGAAAACAAGCACAGAGTATAGAAAGCGTAATCACAGGATAAACAAAATGAAGACAAACAGACTGAAGAAATTGAGCTAAGGAAATAGAGAAAGTCTTCAGTCAAAGTCTTCAAACAGATATGAACAAGCACACAACACAGAAATGAGGAAATGGAACCAGTTAGCTCGGTGAAGACAATGATTTGGTAGACCAGTTCCAACTGCTGTGACAGTTGTACGTCTGGTTAGGGCGGCTAGGTATTAAACCTGAGGACACACAGTCCCGGACACCCAGTCATGAACACGCAGCTCAGGATACTCAGTCCTCACCGTATTCCCCTTGAGCTAAGTTCACACAGACCTCGCCCAATCACTCGTGGTAAGTCTCCAGGTGACTTCCAAACCTTCACAAACTGGGTCACTCGGCGATCCACAATTTCCTCTTGGACGCTCTAGACCATGACGCCTAACCATCTGGAAGATGCACAGTCTTCAAAGGTAACAAGCAAGCATAGGATCCACGCAGGATCAATCTCTTCAGTGATGCACAATCACTTTGGGTTTGTAGGTGTTTGGGTTTGGGTTTTCCTCACTTGATGATTTTCACTCAAAGTCCTCGGAGGATAGGATGCTCTCAAATGACAAGTGTCAGTTTCTCTCAGAGCATCTGTAACACCCTCGATGCGACTATATCTCCCACGTGTCGAGGCACGACTTAGAGGCATAATCGCATTGAAGGCATAAGTCGCAAGTGAGGCAATCTTCACACAACCCATGTACATATAAATATAAAGGGGGAATAATAAATAATAGTTGGCTTACACTCGCCACGTCACATCAAGGTACATAAATAGCATCCATCATACAAACACTCATGGCCCGACTACGACGCCAAAATAGAAAAGACCCCCCAACATGCGACTAAACCCTGAATCGAACCCCGAGCAGGCACCACTACTGATCATCAGGAAAAGAAACATAATATCGCTGAGAGTCCTCGTCGTACTCCCACTTCAGCTCGAACGCGCCATCCGGAGGAGTATCATCGGTCCCTGCATCTGGTAATATAGTAATCTGTGAGCCACAAGGACTCAGCAATCTCGCACCCTCGCGATCAAGACTATTTAAGCTTAATAGGTAAGGAAGGGGTTATGTGAGTGGAGCTGCAGCAAGCGACTAGCATGTATGGTGGCTAACTTATTCGCAAAAGAGAGCGAGAAGAGAAGGCAAAGCACGAGCGATAACTAAGTAGAGCAGACTACGCAAGCATAACTCCAACGCCGTGTCCACTTCCCGGACACCGCCGAGAAGCGGCCATCACGGCAACGCACGCAGTTGATTCATTTTTAATTAATTGAGTTCAAGTTATCTACAACCGGACATTAACAAATTCCCATCTGCCCATAACCGCGGGCACGGCTTTCGAAAGATCAATCCCTGCAGGGGGGTCCCAACTTAGCCCATAACAAGCTCTCACGGTCAACGAAGGAATAGACCTCCACCCAGGACCCACCGATCAGACTCGGTATCCCGGTACAACAAGATGATTCGACAGGTCAAAACTAGTCCAGCAACACCGCCCGAATGCGCCAACAAATCCCGATAGGAGCTGCACATATCTCTTTCTTAGGGCACACTCAGATTGTCTTAGGTACGGGTAGGCCAGCCCAGAGTTGCCCCTGGTGGCCACCGGCAGCTGACAGTTGGACCAACACTCAGAGGAGCACTGGCCCGGGGGGTTTAAAATAAGATGACCCTCGGGCTCCGGAAACCCAAGGGAAAGAAATGGGTAGGTGGCACTTGTTAGCGTAGTGACCCTTCTGTTGGCACTTGTTGCACGTGACCTCTGAGAGCGGACGGTGGTACGGAGCACTCGATCTTGGAGCTTGAGACGAAGTCTTGTTCTGAAAGCCTGGGTTGGGTGGGTGGGAAGAACCACTGCCACCTTTGCTCTTCTGCTGATACGGCTGACGGAACGGAGGAGGAGGAAGCCAATACTTCTGCTGCTTGGTCACTTGAGTAGAGGACGAAGACGAAGTGTCTCTGACTCGCTTCCTGGAAGCATCACACCTGAGCTGAGCAGCCTCTTGCTTCAGTGCCATGTTGTAGAACTCATCGTATCTCAGCGGCTCGAAGAGAACAAGAGCGAGCTGAATTTCTTCACGAAGACCACCCCTGAACTGATAGATCATGCTCTTCTCATCAGGAACATCCTGCTTGGCAAAACGGGCGAGCTTCTGGAACAACTTGTTGTAGTCATAGACAGACAAAGAGCCTTGCTTCAGATTGCGGAATTCTTCACGTTTGCTTTCAGTCACACTTTGAGGAATGTGATGAGCACGGAAATCACGACGGAAATCATCCCAAGTGATCAAACGTCCACCTCTGGAATCCCGGTACTGCTGAAACCACTCTGCGGCCTGATCCTTGAGCTGGAAAGACGCGAACTTGACGAAATCCTCAGGTCTGACGTTGCTACATTCAAAATGCTTGCCCAGATCGATTAACCAATCATCGGCATCGGTAGCCTCAACGCAGTTACTGAACGTTTTTGGACCATTAGCGAGGAACTGATGCAGAGTTGCAAACTGGTTCTGGTTGCTGCCTTGGTTCGCTTGACTGTTTTGATTCCGCTCTTGGATGATTTGCATGATCAGCTGAGTATTTGCATTAGTAGCAGCCATCACAGCCTGCCATGCTTCCGGAGGAGGCGGAGGTGGCGGCGGATCTGGGTTCGGAGTCGTGCGCGTTGGAGGAGCCATCCTGAAGAGGTTGACCACCATTAGCACACAAATAGAGAAATATAGAAGGTGAATCCAACGGAATGAAAAAAAAATGCAACATAAGTCTTCACATCCGAACAAAATGAACGAATGCACTTCTCTTGAAGTGGTCACATATTCCTAAATTGCGAAGCTACGAAGAATCAAGTAGAAGAGGTACATCAACGAGGGATGGAATCAACATATGACGTCGGAGAAGAACGAATACCACAACTCGAAATAAAACTAAGGGTTGGCTTGCGGAATAAGCCGTAACAAACACATGATAGAAATTTCGTCCGAAGTGTTCGTGGTAGGACCTACACGGGCTCGACCGTACAGCACCATCATGTACAAGGCAGTGCACATGACATACGAAGCGTCCCCGAGTCAGCATAGCCAAGGACTCTTTAAGACACAACGAGGCCACTGTAAAATCGACCGTGAATAGGCGAACCACTAGACGTCGAACCCCAATTTCATATCACACATCTGTTGAAAGATATCCTAAGGCTACTTGAATTCCCACCTATGAAATTCCCGAAATTTTCCGGTTATGCAATCAGGTGTTGAGGATACAGGGGAAGCATAATATCTCACCCAAGCTAGCAAATCCTACATCCAGCTGCATCCATCCTTCAACACATAACCAAGAAACCTTCGGAAACCATCTATCTCAACCTTCGAAAAGCATCCGTTATACAAGTTATGGCGATACTCCCGAACTCCCGCCCCAGTACTGGGTGGCGTCGAGGTTATCTCACCAACGAACTGCATAAAAGAGATTTTCGATGTCGCGCACATATCTCAAGTATGCCAGAATTGCAACGATAGAATTATGATGACAACACCTCAGAGCTCAACTCCCCGGGACACTTCCACTAAACCCCTGACAGGAGGCACCAAGACAGTATTCTCATCATAAGCCATCGGAACAAAACCAAGATACTCGCGTGATCCTAAAATTTTTTTTAGTGAAATTTGAGAAGAGAAGAGACAAAACTCTACGTCAGGATGCCTTACCAGAGCGATGAGGAGACTGGGAAGTAAAAAGAATTCCTAAGCTCTCCGATATATAATTCCTAAGGACTCAAAACATTTTTCTAGACACAACTCGGCTGCTAAAAACGATCAAGCAATGGGGCTCCTAAGGTCGGGGAAGGCTCTGATACCAACTTGTAACACCCTCGATGCGACTATATCTCCCACGTGTCGAGGCACGACTTAGAGGCATAATCGCATTGAAGGCATAAGTCGCAAGTGAGGCAATCTTCACACAACCCATGTACATATAAATATAAAGGGGGAATAATAAATAATAGTTGGCTTACACTCGCCACGTCACATCAAGGTACATAAATAGCATCCATCATACAAACACTCATGGCCCGACTACGGCGCCAAAATAGAAAAGACCCCCCAACATGCGACTAAACCCTGAATCGAACCCCGAGCAGGCACCACTACTGATCATCAGGAAAAGAAACATAATATCGCTGAGAGTCCTCGTCGTACTCCCACTTCAGCTCGAACGCGCCATCCGGAGGAGTATCATCGGTCCCTGCATCTGGTAATATAGTAATCTGTGAGCCACAAGGACTCAGCAATCTCGCACCCTCGCGATCAAGACTATTTAAGCTTAATAGGTAAGGAAGGGGTTATGTGAGTGGAGCTGCAGCAAGCGACTAGCATGTATGGTGGCTAACTTATTCGCAAAAGAGAGCGAGAAGAGAAGGCAAAGCACGAGCGATAACTAAGTAGAGCAGACTACGCAAGCATAACTCCAACGCCGTGTCCACTTCCCGGACACCGCCGAGAAGCGGCCATCACGGCAACGCACGCAGTTGATTCATTTTTAATTAATTGAGTTCAAGTTATCTACAACCGGACATTAACAAATTCCCATCTGCCCATAACCGCGGGCACGGCTTTCGAAAGATCAATCCCTGCAGGGGGGTCCCAACTTAGCCCATAACAAGCTCTCACGGTCAACGAAGGAATAGACCTCCACCCAGGACCCACCGATCAGACTCGGTATCCCGGTACAACAAGATGATTCGACAGGTCAAAACTAGTCCAGCAACACCGCCCGAATGCGCCGACAAATCCCGATAGGAGCTGCACATATCTCTTTCTCAGGGCACACTCAGATTGTCTTAGGTACGGGTAGGCCAGCCCAGAGTTGCCCCTGGTGGCCACCGGCAGCTGACAGTTGGACCAACACTCAGAGGAGCACTGGCCCGGGGGGTTTAAAATAAGATGACCCTCGGGCTCCGGAAACCCAAGGGAAAGAAAAGGGTAGGTGGCAAATGGTAAAACCAATGTTGGGCATTGCTGGAAAAGCTTTAATCAAGGCGAACTATCAAGGGGTTCCCATTATAGCCCAACCGCGTAAGGGACGCAACAATCCGGGAACATAACACCGATATGACGGAAACTAGGGCGGCAAGAGTGGAACAAAACACTAGGCGAGAGGCCGAGCCTTCCACCCTTTACCAAGTATATAGATGAGTAAAGATAACATAGCAATATAGTGATATCCCAACAAGTAAATAAATGTTCCAACAAGGAACGGCTCCAATCTTCACCTGCAACTAACAACGCTATAAGAAGGGCTGAGCAAAGCGGTAACATAGCCAATCAATGGTTGCTAGGACAAAGGTGGGTTAGAGGCTCAATCATGGCAATTAGGAGGCTGACAAGCAAGTGGTAGGCATCGTAGCATTGGCAAAGCAAAAGAGCGAGCAAACTAGCATAGCAAAGATAGTAGTGATTTCAAGGGTGTGATCATCTTGCCTGCACAGTTGTCAGAATTGACTGGATCCTCAAAAGCAAACTCAACGGGCTCCTCGTTAGCGAACTCGTCTCCCGGCTCTACCCAACAACACAAACAAGCAACAAGGATACAATCAACCACGTGCAAAGGCAACCAATACGATGCAAAGATGATATGCTATGCGGGGTGCGATGCGGGATGCAAGAATGCAACAAGTAACAGGAAATGCATGAACCGGGCCTCAACTTGGAAATCCAAGAGTGCCACTGGATAGAGGGGAAGAAATCCCCTGAAAACGATATAAAGATCATGGCAATCGGAGCTACGGTTAAGAAATGGCAAGCGTTTTACTAAACGAACCGATCTGCAATTTACAGCAACATGCCTCCTAAATGCAACAAAATGAACATGCTACAGCCACCCAACATGAAAACAAATAACATGGCAGTGATGTACTCATCAAGCTTAACAATTCATCATGACTGAGGCATGGGCAAATTCATCCATTAAGGGCTTCAAACAAGCATGGCAAAACTGAATAAGCAAAACAGATTTCAGACTTAGCGAAATTAACGCTAGTCTGGAATTTCAGACCACGATGCTCTCTTCGGAGCAGCAAAACAACATGAAGGAAAACCTGAACATGGCAAGTAAGAGCATGGCATGGAGCTACTCAACAAGCTTAACAAAACACCCAACATGACCTGGGGCCAAAAGGGTTCACAAAATACTCTACCGGGCACACGAACATCGATGAAACACAATCAGTTTTCAGACTTAGCGAAAACTGGGACATGCTGAAATAATAACTCACGGAGGCATGTAAACGAGCTCGATGCCCTCACTACGGTGCAAGTCATGGCAAGGCAAGCATATATCCATTAAGAAGGCACAAAATGCTAGCTAGACATGGCAAGAACAATGGCATAGCATGCATGGATCACTAGCAATCTCTCCGGCAAAATCGCAAAAGAGTTGACGATCTGCCCAAAACAGCAACTATCCAAAAGTTGAGCTCGAATGAGTCAACCTAGAGTGCTCCAACATAACAAGTAAAGACATGGATGGATTAAGCACAACAAGCATAACAAATTACTCTTACTGATCATCCTCAAAAGAGGCACGGATCACTAGGAAACAAGCCGGACATATAGCATCGTGAACTAAAACGGCTCAGACTTAGTGAAAATCACTAAGTCCCTGAAATCTGAAATCTCAGGTAGCCTTCTTCGCAAGCTTGCACAAGACAACACACACCTCCTAAAAATACATGGAAGACACCTATGGAAAGAAGGTAACATGCTTAACAATTCATCCCAAAGGGGCACAGGCATATCATGCACGGATTAAATATGGCAAAAATGACAAAAGTGCATGTTGGATTAACGGATCTGCAATTTAACTCAACATGCCTCCTTCCAACAGTATTTTGGGCAACCAGATGACCTCAAATGCAAATGATGCAATGGAATGAAATGCTGTACTCGTTGAGACGAAGAATTTGACATATTATACGCCCAAATCGGAGCTACGGATGCAAAGTTATGGCAGGTCAAACATGAGCACTTGAATCTGAGAAAAACTGGGACTTAGAAAAAAAAACAACCACCTAGGGTTTACTGTTCATCCGCGGATCTGGATCGGGCGGCACTGTTCACCGGGCCGGCGCCGGAGCTCGCCGGCGACGAGGGAGGAGGCGGCCGGAGCGGAGGTCGGCGGGGCCGGCCGGATTCGGCGAGGACGGCGGAGGAGGAGGAGGTCGGCGGGGCCGGGGTCGGCGGCGGCCGCGGGCGGAGACGGGCGGCGCGGCCCGCCGGAGCGGCGAGCGGTGGCGGGGCGCGGCGGCGCCGGCGGCCGGCCGCGGGGAAGAGGCGGCGAGGCGACGCGAAGGCGGCGGCGGGGCGACGCGGGCTCGCGGGGGCCCCTCCTGGGCCTCCCGGGCTGGGACGGCGGCGGCGGCGGTGCCCACGTGGCAGCCCGAGAGTGGCGGGGGGGGGGGGGGGCACGGCGGACGTTGTCCGGCTCCGCCCGGACACGTCCGTCGGCGGCGGATCTCGTTTTTTTTAGAATTAGGGTTGGACGGGGAGGAGAACGAGAATTTCGGAGGGGGGGCTATATATAGGCATAAGTGGAGCTAGGAGAGTCCAAATGAGGTGCGGTTTTCGCCCACACGATCGTGATCGAACGACCGAGACGATGGAGCTGAGTTTGGTGGGTTTTGGGCCAAAATGGAGGGGTGTTGGGCTGCACACACACGAGGCCTTTTCGGTCCCTCAGTTAACCGTTGGAGTATCAAACGAAGTCCAAATGACCCGAAACTTGACAGGCGGTCTACCGGTAGTAAACCAAGGCCGCATGGCAAGTCTCGGCCCAATCCGGAAATGTTTAATCCCCACACATGAAAGAAAGCTAGAAATGGCCACCGGAGGAGAACGAAGCGCCGGAATGCAAAACGGACAACGGGGAAAATGCTCGAATGCATGAGATGAACATGTATGCGAATGCAATGCACGTGATGCCATGATATGAGATGCACGAAAAACGAAACAACACACGGAGACAAGGACGCGAACCCGAGAATTAAATATAACTTAATGCCGGAAACGGCAAGAGTCGGAGTACATTTGGGGAAGGTTACATGTGGGGCGTTACAGCATCCAACCAGCTAGTGGTTGTAGGGGGCAGCTATTTATAGCCTAGGGAGCAGCCCAACATGATAAGACATAAATGCCCTTCAATGATATGACCGTTAGGTGGGTAGATATTTTGGGACAGCTGGCGCATAGCACAATAACGGTTGGAATTTTGAGTATCAAATTCCTCTGGGCTATCATGTTCCTCACTGTGTAGGTAATCCGCACTGGCAAATTCCTAGCTCCTCAGTCAGAACAAATTCCTCAAAGACCAGAAGAACTTCGTCTGTCACTGAAGAACTTGACTGAGCTGTATGAGATTTCCAATGGCTTCACTCGAAGGGATTGGTAGGTGTAGTATTTGAGCTGAGCATCACTTGGAAATTTTTCCTTAGTATTTCCTCGACCCCCTTTAATAGTACGGTGTTTCCTATGACTCAAGAAAGAGAAAATGAAACTACGAAAACAAAAGTCTTCATGCTTCATGTTCCTCGAATGAATACCAAGTCTTCAGGATCACACCAATTTCTTTACTTTCAAAGTCTTCAGAAATCCAAAGTCTTCAGTCAAAGAACTTCATTTTTAGGGGTCGACTTTCTTTGTAAATATCAAACTCCTCATAGACTTATAGACCTGTGTACACTCGCAAACGCATCAGTCCCTTAACCTATAAGTCTTCAATACACCAAAATCACTAAGGGACACTAGATGCACTTACAATCTCCCCCTTTTTGGTGATTGATGACAATATAGGTTAAGTTTTCAACGGGGATAAACATATGAAGTGTAAATACTGAAATTTAGGAATTTGATTGCAAGATATAGAAGAACTCCCCCTGAAGATGTGCAAAGTGAGGAATTTGCTTTTGAAGCAATGCACACTTTGAAGAGTAGAATCATGGAGATCTCCCCCTATATCTTGTAATTCATACACGCATTTAACATATAATATGAAGAATTTAAATGCATGAAGAAATATAGTGACTGATGTAATTCAGCATGCGTGCATTAACATTAATGAGGAATAAGCATGCAGGAAAAAAACTCAGCAAAAGTATCAGACCACCATAGAGTTCAAGTTTACAACTCGATCCAGCAAAGTCTTCAAAAGAACGGGAGTTGTAACTTAGAAAAAAACACCCATATAGGTAGACCCGCTTGAAGACTAACTCAAATTTCTCCCCCTTTGTCATCGAATGGCCAAAAGGGTCAGAAAAATGAGGACTAACACCCCTGAAGAATATCAAGTTGATGGAGGAGCGCCAGCGTTGTTGGGGTTGTTTGTTGTTGTAGGGCCTGCCGCAGTGTCGTCCAAGTCTTCATACTCGTCGGTGTCACGGGATGAAGAACATGAGCTGGCCACCAAGGAAGGAACTTTTACTTTCTTGAATTTCTTCGCTAGAGGTGCAGATCAGTCAAAGTCCTCCTTGAGACCCATTTGCTTCAGATCATCTTCACCATACAGATGTGATAAGATAGCCCAGGTGCGATCGAAAACTTCATGGAGGTAGTAATGGTTTTTCTTCACTGCATTATGTGTAGCAATCATGTTGTGAAGAAGAGAACCAAACTGACACTTAACCCATTTATGGTTTCGATCCAGCTTCTGGTGAAGACTAAGAAGCAGCTCACGGCCAGTCATTACCCTGGGAGCTGTGGCTTGAGGATTTGGCTTGGATGCATGTGCAACAGAATCATGAGTGGCAGAGTCATCATTGGTGGAATACGATGCAACTTTGCGAAACTGACCATCTAATGGATGAAAGCCTTCATCAATGACAGCAGGTGCCTTGCCCTTTTCATCAGCTGAGGAATATGTCTGCTTGAGGACTTCAATTGGGGGCAGGTAGTTGAGGTGATTCTGAAAGTCAGCCTTGTAGTTTAGTGTAGACCTTGTTCTGAGGAATCTCATAATCCAAGGAGCATAAGGCTTCAACTCAAACGGAGAGAGTGCAACATTAGCCAGAGTCCTCATGAAGAAATCATGATAATTGATAGGAATGCCATGTATGATGTTGAATAGCAGATTCTTCATGATGCCAACAATTTCCTCATCAGACGAGTTGTGGCCTTTGAGAGGACTCATTGTCCTTGTCAGAATGCGATAGACTGTTCTGGGCACATATAGCAATTCCTTCACGAGGAATTTGGTCCTTGGGGCTTGACCGGGCTTCAGGGGCTTCATTAGCACTTGCATGTAATGGGCAGTGAGTTCAAGCTCCTGGTACAAACGACGAGCTTCTTCAAGGGGTGGACTGATGGGCAGGGCGTGAAGTAATTCAGAAGTCGGTGCCTTATAATGAGTGTTATCGGCCATCCATTCCAATACCCAAGTGTTGATATCATCAGGATCACCTGTGATGTGCAGTGTAGCGTAGAAGTGAAGAATAAGCTCTTCATTCCAATCAACAATGTCAGAGCAAAAGTTGAGGAGGCCTGCGTCATGAAGCACACTAAGGACAAGAGAGAAGCAAGGTAGTGATTCCATGTCCACGTGAGGAATATGCTCGTGGTAGAAGACTTTATCCTTGTTGAAGGGCAGTGAAGAATAGAAATTTGCCTGGCTGGTAGTCCAGAAGCGCTTTCTCCTAATACGAGCAAAGTCATAAGGATTTTAGCCTGTGAAGAATACGTGCTCGCCGAAGAAGTCATCAGCCTTGAATTTCTGCTTCTTTAAGAAAGGATGCTTTGGCTTGGGGTGAGGAGTGTCAGTCAATTGCATCACAACCTCAGGGATCTCGATCGCAGGTTCCACAGGCTGAGGAATTTCAGGTTCTTCTTCAGTGGCATCCTGGGACTTCAATTCTTCATTTACATTTTCTTCAGCACTAGTGGCTGGAATCTCTTCATGAACAGACAGTGTGGCATGAGGTTCTTCAGATCCCATTTGTACTTCAGTAGTGACAGGGGACTGAGGAATTTGTTGTAGGGGTGTGAACGAAGGAGAATTGGGATCCTGACTTTCCCAAAAGTCTTCGTTCAACACTGGAGTTGTGCATCTAATGTCCACATATTCGTCTTCATTCATTTCTTGAACACCGACCTCTTCAGCAATGAACTGAGGCATGGGCGATGAGACTATTGGGGTTGAAGGGATTGCATCCGCTTCAATTTCTTCATCCAACTGCTCTGAAGAAGCAGCAGAAGGAATGTCTTCATTGGATTCGCTTGGGATCACGTATTCTTCATCAAAAGGTACAAGGTCCTTTGATGGCATGGATGAGACAGGAACACCATCAATTGGATTTTCAGACGAGCTGGTCAGCGGCTTCATCTTCTTCGGAGCTGAAGAATCTGATGCAGTTGATGCCTTCCTTTTCTTCACAGCTACACACTCTGCAGCCTTGATCTTCTTCACATCTGATGCAGATGGAAGGATCGGATATGGTGTAGGCGCAGGAGGAGAAGAGGAATTTGGTTTAAGATCTTCAGGCACAGCTGATGCAGTGGCCCTGACTTCTTCATTTTCTTCAGGCGCAACACTAGTGGTTACCCTGGCAATTACTTCAGCGGCTGGAATACAGTCATCATCCCTGGTACTAGCATTGTCTTCAGCAGCCTGAGTATCATCAGCGGTGCTGGCATTTTCTTCAGCAGGTTGAGCAGATGCCTCAGCCTCAGGATTTTCTTGTTGCGTTGGGGCTGCAACATTGGAAGTGAACTTCTCAGTTAGTTTCACAAAATGGACCTTGGCTCCTAGCCAATCAGCGCGGTATGCGTCAAATTCATCGCTGAGTTTCTTGATCTCAGATTGAATAGTGACAAGTTCTTCAGTTGTCGTAGAGACAACGTTTTTCTTCAAGAAGCGCTCCTTTTTGTATTGCGCTTTCTTCAACTGCCTGGCCTTTTCTAATTTTCATTTTTCTTCCTGAATGAAGTGAGTCAACATATGACTTTGGCTAGGAGTCAACTTGAAGTCAGGCATAGGAGTCTTGGGGTCCTTGTGCCAGAGATCAATGTAATCAAGGATCAATTTTGGATCCAAAAGCAGAGGCACACTTGCGCCTTTGGCTCTAGCGGCCCTGAGTTGCATGTCCCTGATGATTTCAGCAAGTTCTTCATCATTAGCTTCATCTTCATCAGATGGCACTTGAAAGGCGACCTGCTTCTTGTGAGGACTTGGTCGAGAGCTCCGTCCAGCAGTGGCCTTTGTCTTTAGCAGAGAGGGTCTAGTTGATGAATTTGGTGCAACTGAAGAACTAGCAGAAGCTCCTAAGGAAATAGAGATGCCTGTTGTCCTTTGGCACGAGGCGAGATGCACAGGTGCTGAGGATTTTGACGGAGGAGCTGAGGACTTTGGAGGAGCTGGTGCGGCTTGAGGAATTGGTTGTGAGGGCTTTGAAGAATCTGGCCGTGAGGGCATTGGGGTTGAAGCACTTGGCTTATGAGCAGGCTTCTTTGGCATGGCCTTCTTTGGCTTGCTTGTAGAGGCCTTAGTAGAGGTAGCAACAATAGCAGAGTCTTCATTAAATTTCCTCATTGCTTCCTTAGCTACTCTGGCTAGCTTGGCCTGGCGCTTGGCCCATTCATCAGGATAATCCTCACCACGCTTGAGGCTGGTGGGATCAGCTACTTGGCCAGGTGCCAACGGAGGTCTTGGGCATGGAGGATTAAGAGCGAATGTCTTCATATACTTGGGAGTAACATATCTATACTCCCTCCATTCCCGTGCCCATCTCCTCTCTATCCTTTGTATGCGCACTTTGAGTTGATTTTTTGTCCTCCTTGCCAAATTTGGCCTCATCAGGAGTACAATAATCCTTGTATATGTCCTCAAGGATTTCAAACGCAGTGTTGACCTCGGGCCTCTTTCCTCCCTTCTGTGGCTTCTTACCATCTGCCATTTTCTTCAGCTGAGGGTTTTGAACGATTGAGTTCTCTGAAGAGGTATGCAACTTTTCTTTGAGGAACGCTGCAAATGAGTTAAGTTGATGAGAACCTAGTGATTCAGCAGCGGACATGTGTACCTGTGAACGGAGTATAGTTGCGAGGAATTTGGAGAGGTCATATGCATTCTCAGAAGGTTTTGCAATAAGAACAAGTTTGAGGAATTTGACCAGATGAATCTTGAGGAATTTCACTAAGCGTTCTTTGATATTGCTTAGAGAAATAGATCAAGAACAGATGATATGTGAGGTGTCCAGTGTGTGAGGATTTGAAGAATAAACACCTTTTGAGGATTTGAAGAAAACATCTGAATCAACAAGGGTAGTAAAAGTAACTTTTAATTACCCTGGACGAAGAACACGATGAACTGGGAAGTGTAGATTTGAAGCTCGTTGGTTCAGATCTTCCATGGCCTAACTTGGCTGAGGAGGACAACTACGACGTCGGCGGAGTGAAGAAATCCGCGGTCGGCGTGAGTACGGCGGCGACGAGGTCGAGGCAGTGAAGCTCTTCCTCACCGGCGACGATGGAAGTAGCGGCGGCGCTAGGGTTTGGGAGCTCGAGCAAGGGACTGAGGTCGAGCGGAGTAAAAATGAAGGGAGGAAGGGAGAGGGGTATTTATAGCCGAAGTGAAAAAACTACTCACCCGAGGAAATAGGACGAACATGCCCCTGACCCTTCTCATTCGCTTGACATGTGTCACCCACGTACTGAGAGGTGACGATCGTGTGTGATCATGGGTGAATAGGATGAGTATTATTGTAGAATGTGTAAGGGTTTGAGCGGCAAAGGCCGAAAATTCAGATAAGATAGGTTTAAAGTTATGTTCGCAAATTCTTCAGCTGACAAGGACACAGTGAAGATTTTGAACGAGTTTCAAATAGAACGCACATGAAAAATTTGTGAATAGACTGGGTTGAGTTTAGCATAGAGGGGGAAAGGTCCGATCACATTCACTTAGCAGAACAAGCAACTTGCTCATATATATATATATATTCGTCACCCTGGGTGAGGAATAGTTATTCTTCACCCCCTTCTATTTTACCATCAATGCACCGTAAATTACGTTTCGTAAGTTTTGTCTTATTTCCGATGCAAAAAGACACCGTAAGAAAATATATAATCGCCGTAAAAAATATTTTATGTTATGTAAAATTACAAGCGTAAAAACATAGTCTAAAATACACATAAACTGCAAATTTTCTTGTCTTATGACCTATATTTTTATTTTCTTATGTCAAATTTTACGTAGTGAATCAATAGGAATGTAACTATTTAAATTCCAAACGTAATTTAATTATGAAATGATCGTAAGATTACGTCGGGTGAAGAATAACTTATTCTGCACCCTGGGTGATGAATAGTAACACTATATATATATATATAGGGTGGCACTATTCTAATCCCAGGATTAGAATAACTATTTGGATCACGGTCAGCCTATATAGGGCGCGAGGAGGTGTTCCCGAACTGTCGAACCGGGCAGAGACAAACAAAAACAAAAGAAGGAAACCCACCCCACCTCCGCCGATCTAGATCCCCCACCTCCCTCCCACACTTCCTGCCCCCGATCCAGATCCCCCACCTCCCTCCCGCACCTCCTGCCCCAAACCGGCAACGCACCCGCCACCCTGCACCCAACCAGCGGCGGCGCCGCCACCGGCCAACAGCACCCCCCTCTTCCGAGATCCTCTTCGACGCCACCACACCACCGACCAACCTCGCGCACAGCCGCCCGCTGGAAACCCCGCGCGCCGCGGCCTCTTACCGAATCCCACCAGCGGAGCTCGCCACAGCAACCACCGCGTTCTTCCTCTCACCGCCGCCCTGGAGAGGAACCTCCCAAACCTGCGCCACGGTGGAGCTCGCCTTCCCCAACGCCTCTTCTCCACGCATGCCCTTCTTCCTCGCTGGAGCTGATGTGGGACGCCGCACCACCCAGCTGGCCGGGACCCCCCTCCCCTGCCCCCGTGACGTCTGGGTCGGCCACACTAACCTTCTCATGAGGGCCACCTTGACCTTCCTGGAGAAGGTTCAACCATGGAGCTTTTCCTGGTGGCGACGTGACGGGACGGGTGAGAGCGTGCATCCATGCTGTTTCTTCTTTTGTGTTTACTTGCTAGCCGCAGCTGGCAAGGCCGTGCGTGCTTGTCCTGTCCAGTGTCCACACCACACGTACTACCGGCAATCAGCCTCCTCTCGGTGCAGCTTACTGCTTGCCACCGGTCTCAAATGCCAGACGCTCCTCCGTAGTAGTAGCCCGCTGTAGTTTTCTTCTGTAAAGAAGAAGAGAACTTGTATTTTACTGTTGCTGCCCCAGTTTGATTCGCATGCAGATCACAGTGTGAAAAGGGGGTCGAAACTGGCGCTGCTGAACTATGCTTCGCAAGGCGTCTTCTACCTTTGCATGCGATGATTATATAAAAGAAAGCGTTGTGGCTGCCGACTGGGTTTGATTAGTTACATGCAGCGAACATTGTCACCTAACAGTTTGGCTTTGGCCCCTAAATATAACAAAGTGGTTTCTTTACAGATGAAGATGGGAGCGGCTTATTATAATGGCAGGTGCTTCAGGATCGGTGCTGACAGTCACATGCTTGCTGATACGGCGATCGATCCATTGCCCAAAAGGATTGGTACATGTGTGATGTTTTTCATGTTATGAACATATTGGTTTGTGTGAAGTTCATGTACAACTACCCAAGGAGTTCAACAATCACTCACCATGAAAGAAGAAGAGGTAAGCAACGCCTAGGCTGTTCAACTTCGCTGCGTCAGGCTGTGCAATTCCGCTTGTGTGAACAAAGGGGGGAAGTTTCTTCTTATATGTTGATTCTGCACTTGTATGGTGCATTTTGTCTCAACTTTTATGTGTATTCATCGCTTCACTTAAATTGTGTTCAACAGGGTACAAAAAGTTTGCGTACAAACTATTTGTGTATGTTTGTAAGAGCTATTGTTGTGCTAGTGCCATGAGAAAATGGAGCTTTTTCGAGTTGTTTTTTCTGTAATACATGTGAAGATTTCGGTATGAACAAAAGGAGCTTTTTTCATAGTGAACAAGTGATCTTTTGGGTGTAATTTTGTTGTCGCTCTAATCGGCATGTATGAAAATTCACAAGGATGTGCATAATTAACCAGCTACTTTTTTGAGATAAAACTAGTACGTAACTAGTGGTAAAAAGAACACATAGTTTGCAAAAAAAAAAATCAACTTTGGGGTAGAGAGACACATGTTCGAAAATTTCTCCTCGCCTCTACATTGTCCTTCTCAAGCACCATGTGCCCAGGGATGGAAATTCTCAAGCACTATGTGCCTAGGGTTGCCTTTGTGT
The DNA here is from genome assembly GCA_034509565.1 of Triticum monococcum. Lineage (NCBI taxonomy): Eukaryota > Viridiplantae > Streptophyta > Magnoliopsida > Poales > Poaceae > Triticum > Triticum monococcum. The sequence goes on along the minus strand of CM067843.1, from coordinate 546,883,214 downwards.
GCTCTTGTTCCGGTGTTCGTTGTAGAAATGAAGTTCAGCCTTATCCTTGTGAAGGTTCAATGTGTGCGCCAGTTGCAGGTATTCACAAATTTCAAAAAGGATATATTTTTGTTGTGTGTGCCGTGTGTGTGGGGTGTACTAAAAATGTTCTGCGGGGGATAAGTTCATAGTTTCTGTCACTCATAGTTCAAAAAAATCGCTTTCAAAAAATCCAAAACACCTTCGGTGTCTAAGAAAAGAGAGTTGGACTCATGAAAAATATCACGTGACAAGTGAACCGTGTGAATACAGGGTTTAAAAAATGTTCCACTATAACACATCATGTAACTAAAGTGAACAGTAAAAAAAGAGAAAAAGCAAAAATTGAACACTTGTTTTAAAAAATAGAAGTTCAAATTAAAATAGCGTAGAAGTTCTTTGTTAATTATAAAACTGGGATTTTCACATTTAATAAAAATAAACCAAGAAGTTCAAGTAAAAAAGCAGATCGATTCAAAAATTATACACAAAATGGTATCTTCCCATTTAAAAAAATTGAAGGTTCAAATTTAAATAACGGAGAAGTTCGATATTTATTACAATATCAAGAAGGTCAAATTGAAAAAAAATGAGTAGTTCAAAAAGTTTATAAAAAGAGATTTTCCTTCTTTTAAAAATAAGGCCTAGAAGTTCAACTTTAAATAATTCATTATTTCGATATTTATTACATAACTAGAACTTTTCCCGTTACTAATGAATAACACCAAGAAGTCCAAACTAAAAAAATATGAAGTTGTTTAATGTTCATATAAACTAGGATTTTCCCAAATGTTAAAGATTAAAACCAAGAAGTTCAATTCCAAAAATGGAGTAGTTGAATGTATATAAAAAACTCAGGTTTTCGAGTTACTAATGAATAAACCAAGAAGTTCAATTGGGAAAAGCCGAGTAGTTTGATATTGATTTGAAAAATCGGATTTTCTAGTTACTAAAAAATAAACCAATAAGTTCAATTCGAAATAACGAAGAAGTTGGATGTTTCTAAAAAAACCTCCAATTTTCACATTTCTAAAAGGCATAATGAAGTTCAAATAAAAAAGTAGAGCGGTTCAATGTCTATAAAAAACTTAGATTTTTTCGCGTAACCAAGAGAAGTTCTTATTAATAACCGCCAGAAGTTCACGTGCTAAACGGTATGCATTTTGTATTAAAAATAATAATGAAAAATCAAAGGCTAAAAAGTTTTGTTGTAGAAGTTCAAGTGCTCGGCTCAAGAAATTTAAAAAATTCTTGCGAGAGAGGTTCACCTTGTATTTCCATGTTCGATTTTTTTCGTACAAAAATCGAATACAATTCTTTACTCAAAAAATATAAAAAGGTGAAGTTCATATTGAAATAATAGAGAAGTTCGGAGTTTATTAAAACCTAGGATTTACCTGCTCAAAAAATAAAAAACACAACGCCATTTTTTATACTTTTAAAAATGACTCATAAACGAAAAAAATGGTTGCTAGAAGTTCAAGTGCTCGGTGAGGAAAAGTTCAAAAAATTCTTGTGAGAGGTTCACCGTGTATTTAGATGTCCAAAATATGTTAAAAAATGTTGTTTTTTGGGTTTTAAAATAATTCTCTCAAACAAGAGAGAAGTTCAAAGTGATAATAACCAGAAGTTCATGTACTACATGGTGGGTGTTTCGTATAAGAAAAATACAATAAAGTAAAACAGAGTGAAGTTCAAATAGACATGCCCCAGAAGTTCAACTACTTCACACAGTGCAAAAAACAGCACATCAAAAACAGAGTGAGGTTCAAACAGACATGCCCGTGAAGTTCAACTACTTCACACAGTGCATTTTCATTCACGATGAACGCATAAATCATGATCTCGCCATTTTTTAATTTACCTCAAAATGACAGGAATATCATTTGTGTAAGTTCAAGTCCTCGGTCGAAGAAAGTAAAAAAAATATATTGTGAAGACGTTTGTACAAAAGGAATATTATTTGTGTAACACTAACGAATGGATGAGAAAATTACAAACAAAAATACATCACAGAAGTTCAACATGAAAACAGCAGGAAGTTCAACTACTATGCTGAATGAATTTTAGATGAAAAACTTTTAAAATCGTCGCGAGTATGAAAAGATGATCAACATGGGAAACTTGCGTGCTTACAGCAACTTTCCATCCATATATCACCTGCTCAATTCCGGTGAGTGGACAGAGAGTTACGAGCAGTGGATGAAGAGCTACGAGCAAAAAAAGAACGTAAAAAAACAGAGTGAAGTTCAGGTACATGCGCCGAGAAGTTCAGGTTCTTCACGCGGTGCATTTTTGAAGAATCTGTTTCGCGATAAAGGCAGAACGCATGATCCCGCCGTTTTAGAAATTAGTTGAAAATGGCTAGGAATCAGAGAAAACCATCATCATGAAAAAGTTTCGCATTTTCCGTAGCTTTTCAGTGATATATTATTTGCCCCATTCCGATAAAGTTTGTAGAAATTACAGCGAAAATACGTTTTTAGCCATTTTCAAAACTGACTTAAAACTGTAAAGAATTTGGAGAAACAATACATACAAAAAAGTTTCACATTTGTTCAAGCTTTCCAACGCCATATCATTTGCTGCATTCGGACATACAGTTAAAAAATTAGCTCGAAAATACGAACTCGGTAGGACTTGGATCATTTTCTAAATTACTCTTAAACCATTCAAAATTAGAAAAAAACTTTCAAGATGAAAATGTAGCGCATTTTCATAAGCTTTCCAACGCCGTATCATATCCCTCCATTGGATTAGCCGTTTAGAAATGACAACGAAAAAGCGAACTCAGTTGTTCGGTTTACGAAATTTGACGTTTTTTTCAAATTACTCTTTAACCATAGGGAATTAGAGAAAACTTTCAACATGTGGAAGGAGCGGTTTTGCAGCAGCTTTCCAATGCCATATTGTATGCCTCATTCTGATAAACGGTTTAGAAATGCGATCGAAAATATGATTCACATTTTTTGTGCGAAGAAAAAACAGTTTTCAAAACTGCTCTTAAACTGCTTGCATTTTGCCAAAAAATTAAGTTGGGTCATGATACTGGTGTCCATAGCTTTCCAACGGTATATCGCAAGCCCCATTTGGGCAATGTTGGCGGAAGTTCAACCTAGTTCATAGGGAAGTTCAACGTACTACTAGCGGGGCAGGTCAGGTTGTGATGAGAATATTATTCTCATCCCGTGATCAGAATAGTGTATATATATATATATATAGCCAATGAAGAAAAACGATGGAAGGAGTGAAGACAATCCAAGTTGAAAAACAACTGAGGAATTTCAAAACTAAGGAAAAACTCAAATTGAAGATTTTCAACTTTTGGTGGTGGCGTGACCCACCGTATAAGAATGATGATTTCATACACCGCGTACAATTGTCGTAGGGTTCTGAGAATCAAATTATTTGTTAATTTCTTCACACTTAGAGTGTTATTCTTCATTGATTGAAGAAAAATGTTTCTTCATGTGTTGCACATCTAAGTCATCAATTTTGCATAAGTGTTAGGATGAGTGCCCTTTTCAAAGAACATTCGAAGATTTTAGGATATTTAGCTCACACCGCAACTTGCTAAATCTCTCCTCATCCAAGGGCTTAGTGAAGATATCTGCTAGCTGTTCTTCAGTATTCACATGCTCAATAGAGATGTCGCCCTTCAACACATGATCACGAAGAAAATGATGACGAATCTGAATGTGCTTTGTCTTTGAGTGCTGAACTGGGTTATGAGCAATCTTGATGGCACTCTCATTGTCATAGTAGAGTGGCACATTCTTCATGTTGACGCTGTAGTCCTTGAGAGTTTGCTTCATCCATAGCAGTTGAGCACAGCAAGAACCAGCAGCAATGTACTCAGCTTCAACAGTAGACAGTGGTACGCAGTTCTGTTCCTTCGAGGACCAACAGACCAAGGATCGTTCGAGGAAATGGCATGTGCCAAATGTTGACTTGTGGTCCACATGATCACCAGCATAATCAGAATCTGAATATCCAATGAGATCAAAAGCCGAGCCCTTGGGGTACCATAATCCAACTGTTTGTGTGTGAGCTAGATATCGAAGAATATGCTTCACAGCCTTATGGTGTGATTCCTTCGGTGTAGCTTGAAATCGAGCACACATGCAAACACTAAGCATAATATCTGGCCTAGATGCACATAAGTACAATAAAGAACCAATCATGGAGCGGTATACCATTTGATCGAAGTCAGTACCATTTTCATCAGTGCATAGATGGCCATTTGTGGGCATAGGGATTTTGACTCCTTTGCAATCTTGCATGCCGAATTTCCTCAGTACATCCTTGAGGTATTTCTCCCAAGATATGAATATACCATTGCGCTGTTGACGAATCTGAAGACCTAAGAAGAATTCCAGTTCTCCCATCATAGACATCTGATATTCTTCACTCATCATATAGGCAAATTCATCACTGTAACATTGGCCAGTACAAACAAAAATGATATCATCAACATAAATTTGGCACACAAACAATTCACCATCATAAGATTTAGTGAAAAGAGTTGGTTCAAGAGAACCGGGTTTGAAGCCTTTCTCCATGAGAAATTTCTTCAAAGTATCATACCATGCCCGTGGGGCTGCTTGAGGCCATAGAGGGCCTTATTGAGTCTGAAGACTTTGTTAGGATGCTTTGGATCTTCAAAACCTGGGGGCTGAGCAACATATACTTCTTCCTCAAGCTTACCGTTGAGGAATGCACTTCTCACATCCATTTGATATAAGATGATATCATGATGGTTAGCATAAGCAAGTAATATGCAAATAGCTTCAAGTCTAGCAACAGGTGCAAAAGTTTCATCGAAAATCAATTCCTTCAACCTGTGTGTAACCTTGAGCTACAAGTCATGCCTTATTCCTCACCACAAGGCCATTTTCATCTTTCTTGTTGCGGTAGATCCACTTTCTACCGATGATATTGTGCTTGAGAGGATCTGGACGTTTGACCAGTTCCCATATGTTGTTGAGCTCGAATTGATGTAATTCCTCTTGCATGGCTTGAATCCACTCAGGCTCCAGAAATGCTTCATCTACCTTAGTGGGCTCTATGATAGAGATGAAAGCAAAGTGCCCACTAAAGTTAGATAAATGTGAAGCTCTTGAGCGTGTGAGAGGACCTGGAATGTTGATGTTGCTGATGATTTTCTCAATTTGCACTTCATTTGCATCGCGAGGATGAGTGGGTTGTCGTTGAGGAATTTGATCAGTATTTTCTTCAGCACCATTTTCCTTAGGTGCATCAGCATGACGTTCTTCATATTCTGGAATGACTTCTTGAGTAGATTCTTCGGTAGGAATGACATCCTCAGTAGCCTTGAACTTAATAGATTCCTCAGGAGGTATTTCATCTGTCACAGGAGGTAGGTACTCTCTTTGCGAGCCATTAGTCTCATAGAATCGCACATCTATAGTTTCAACAACTTGTGGTGATTGGTGTTGAAGACTCTATAGGTGTGCGAGTCCTTACCACAACCGAGCATAAAACCTTCATGTGCTTTCGGTGCAAATTTAGAACTGTGACGAGGATCTCTAATCCAACATTTAGCACCGAAGACTTTGAAATAACTCACATTGGGTTTCTTGTCAGTGAGGAGTTCATATGCAGTCTTCTTGAAGAATTTGTAAAGATATACCCTGTTGATGATGTGGCACGCAATATCAATTGCCTCAGGCCAAAAGCAAGGAGGCGTCTTGTACTCATCAAGCATAGTGCGGGCCATCTCAACAAGATTCCTGTTTTTGCGGTCCACAACACCATTTTGCTGAGGAGTATAAGGAGAAGATAACTCATGAGTAATACCAAGTTCATCAATATAGTCATCAAGACCAGTGTTCTTGAACTCAGTTCTAGTATCACTTCTGATGTGCTTGATCTTCACACCAAAGTTGGTTGAAGCCCTCGAGGAAAATTGTTTGAAGCCTTCCTACACTTCAGTTTTGTAAGTGATGATATGCACCCATGTATATCGAGAATAATCATCAACAATGACAAAGCCATATAAAGATGCAACATTAGTAAATGTGGCATAGTGAGTAGGGCCAAAGAGATCCATGTGAAGCAATTCAAATGGTTGAGTAGTAGTCATGATAGTCTTCGCTGGATGCTTGGCCTTGGTCATCTTTCCAGCTTCACAAGCTCCACACAAATGGTCCTTGATGAATTTGACACCCTTGGTGCCAATGACATGCTTCTTCTTCGCGAGCGTGTGCAGATTCCTCATGCCAGCATGACCAAGTTGTCGATGCCATAGCCATCCTTCTGAAGCTTTTGCAAGTAGACATGTAGCAGGTTGTGGTCCTGTAGAGAAATCAACAATATAAAAATCTCCTCTCCTATAGCCTTCGAAGACTTTGGAATTGTCAGCTTCCATGATCACAACACAATGATACTTGCCAAATACAACAACCATATCAAGATCGCAAAGCATTGAGACAGACATGAGGTTGAACCCTAAGGACTCGACAAGCATGACTTTGTCCATGTGTCGATCCTTTGAGATTGCAACCTTATCTAGACCCAATACCTTGCTTTTGCCTTTGTCAGCGTAGGTGATATACTTCAGATATGATGGAGATAAATCAGAGTCCATCAATAAGCTCCTGTCACCAGTCATGTGATTTGTACATCCACTATCAAGGACCCACTCAGTGGCTTTGGGTTGATCATCCTGCCGAAGAATTAGTGCAAATTACGAACTCATATACTTCATCAGTGAAGAATATGGTATCAATTTCATCAAGCAATAGAACAGATAAAGCAGTATGAGGACGTGACAAATGAAAATTCATTTCTTCATGATTAGCTTGCATCCTTTCAAGCAAATTCAGGTCTCCAGCAAATTCTTCAGACGATTAAGTTCATCTGGACCTGACTCTGAATAAGAGGTTAGTTCTTTTTCTTCACCACCCACATCTGAAGGGGTGGCAAAGAGTTCATCATTCTGTGAGCTCCATAAGAGAAAGGTGGCATAGATGCCAATCCACTTTGTTTCACATAAGAGGGGTTAGGGTATGCATAAGAGTAAGCAGAGAAATTCTTCGAGGACTTATGAACATGATGATTTGAAGAATAATGCACATATCCATAATCCTTAGATCTTCCCTGCGAAATAGACGGGTTAGCACGATGATGCTCATATGAGGACTTTGATCCTTTTGAGGAATTTGATCCATGTGAGGAGTTTGGTCCGTATGAGGACTTGGATCCATGTGAAGAATTTGGTCCATATGAAGAATTTGATCTGGGGTTCCTATTCTTCATTGGTGGTGTCATGATCACATTCACCTGAAGATTTTCAAGACACCTTTTGGGAACCCGGATTTTCTTCATAGGAGAACCGTTCCTGCAGTTAGTGCCAACATATCTAGCAAATACTTCACCATTCCGATTTTTGAACAGTTTATAGCTGGAGTCAAATGACGCATCAGAAGAATATGAAGATTCACATGTAAAGCCAGATAGAGTAGATGGATCCATTCAAGGTCCCTTTGCAGCAACCCATGAGGTTTTGGGATACTGCTCAGATTTCTAGTAGGTCCCATCAGCATTGAGTTTCCTCTCAAAGGCAATACCCTCTTTCCTAGGGTTCCTGTTGAGGATCTGCTTTTTAAGCATGTCACAAAGAGCCTAATGCCCTTTGAGGCTTTTGTACATGCCTGTCATATACAATTCCTTCAGCCCTGCATTATCAATGATACTAGCAATGTCCTCAGATGAGGAATTAGTGATAACAGAGGCAGTTGAAGAATTTGCAGCAGTGGGAGTATTTGAGCATTCAGGTGAAGAATTAGCAGTTTCACGTTCAATGCACTTCAAACATGGAGGAACAAATTCATCCTGAGTAGCGCTGATCTGTTGAGCAAGTAATAAATCACGCTCCTTCTGAAGATCTTCATAACTCACTCTTAACTGCTCAAGATCTTGCTTTCTTTAAAGATATTCATAAGAAAGCTTCTTATGATCATATAGGAGAGTGTTATGATGACCTTGAAGATTGTCAAACTTGGACTGAAGTCTCTGAAGATTTTCAGTCAAAATTTTAGTGCGATCCATTTCCTCGCCCAACATATCATCGCTTTTATCTAGCATGTTTTGAACCTTTTCAAGAGCCTTTTGCAGTTTCACAGCAATCTTAGCAAGTTTAGAATAGTTGGGTTTGAGTTTTTCATCAGATTCATCCTCACTAGATTCAGAAGAGGGATATTTGAGTACCTTTGAGGCTTTTGCCATGAAGCAATAGGTGGGAGCATAGTCCTCATCACCGTCATCAATAGTGTTGGGGAGGTCCTTTTCTTCAGAGTTGAAGATGGACTTGCTGATGAACGCGGTAGCGAAGGCTAGGCTCGCCATACCAGAGTCTAACTCCTCAGATTCCTCCTCTTCCTCATTTTCCTCAGATTCAGTCTCAGAGTCCATTTCCTTGCCAATGAACGCTCGGGCCTTCTTGGAGCCGCTCTTCTTGTGAGATGAGGACCTTGAAGACTTTGATGACGAGGACTTTGAGGATTTCTTCTTCTTTGAATCATCAGAACTGTAATCCTTGTACTTCTTCTTCTTTGATTCCTTTTCCCACTAAGGACAATCTTGAATGTAGTGTCCGTGTTTCTTGCATTTGTGATAGAGTCTCTTCTTGTAATCATGGGATGAGGAATCTGATCTCAAGTCACCACTTCTTGAGGATTTACCAAAGCGACCACGTCTTGAGAACTTCTGAAACTTCCTCACGAGCATTGCTAGCTCCTGGCTTAGTCAGGGTCACCAAGGCTGCTGCCAGAATCTTCACCTTCAAATTCAGACATTTCCTTGGCCTTCAGAGCCCGTGATCTATCATAATTTGGTCCAAGAGATCTCTCTTCTCAGCAAGATGGAACTCATGAGTGTTTAGTCTCTCGAGGATATCAGCGGGATCAAGTGACTTATAATCTCCACGTTCTTGTATCATCAATGCCAAAGTATCAAATGAGGAATCAAGCGATCTCAGCAATTTCTTCGCCACCTCTTGGTCGGTGATATCAGTGGCACCAAGTGCTTGAAGCTCATTTGAGATGTCAGTTGATACGTCTCCAATGTATCTATAATTTTTGATTGCTCTATGCTATATTATCTACTGTTTTGGACATTATTGGGCTTTATTATCCACTTTTATATTATTTTTGGGACTAACCTATTAACCGGAGGCCCAGCCCAGAATTGCTATTTTTTTTTGCCTATTTTAGGGTTTCGAAGAAAAGGAATATCAAACGGAGTCCAAATGGAATGAAACCTTCGGGAACGTGATTTTCTCACCGAACATGACCCAGGAGACTTGGACCCTACGTCAAGAAATAAAGGAGGAGACCACGAGGTAGGGGGGCGCGCCTACCCCCCAGGAGCGCCCTCCACCCTCGTGGCCCCCCTGTTGCTCCACCGACATACTCCTTCCTCGTATATATACCTACGTACCCCCAAACGATCAGATACGGAGCCAAAACCCTAATTCCACTGCCGCAACTTTCTGTACCCACGAGATCCCATCTTGGGGCCTGTGCCAGAGCTTTGCCGGAGGGGGTATCCATGACGGAGGGCTTCTACATCATCACCATAGCCCCTCCGATGAAGTGTGAGTAGTTCACCTCAGACCTACGGGTCCATAGTTATTAGCTAGATGGCTTCTTCTCTCTTTTTGGATCTCAATACAATGTTCTCCCCCTCTCTTGTGGAGAACTATTCGATGTAATCTTCTTTTTGCTGTGTGTTTGTTGAGACCGATGAATTGTGGGTTTATGATCAAGTCTATCTATGAACAATATTTGAATCTTCTCTGAATTCTTTTTTGTACGAGTGGTTATCTTTGCAAGTCTCTTCGAATTATCAGTTTGGTTTGGCGTACTAGATTGATCTTTCTTGCAATGGCAGAAGTGCTTAGCGTTGGGTTCAATCTTGCGGTGTCCTTTCCCAGTGACAGTAGGGGCAGCAAGGCACGTATTGTATTGTTTCCATTGAGGATAACAAGATGGGGTTTTCATCATATTGCATGAGTTTATCCCTCTACATCATGTCATCTTGCTTAAGGTGTTACTCTGTTTTCATTAACTTAATACTCTAGATGCATGCTGGATAGCGGTCGATGAGTGGAGCAATAGTAGTAGATGCAGGCAGGAGTCGGTCTACTTGTCTCGGACGTGATGCCTATATAAATTTTTTGACGGTGATGTCTATATACATGAACATACCTAGATATTCTCATAACTATGCTCAATTCTGTCAATTGCTCAACAGTAATTCGTTCACCCACCGTAAAATACTTATGCTAATGAGAGAAGCCACTAGTGAAACCTATGGTCCCTGGGTCTATCTTCATCATATTAATCTTCCAATACTTAGTTATTTCCTTTGCTTTTATTTTACTTTGCATCTTTATCATAAAAATACCAAAAATATTGTCTTATCATATCTATCAGATCTCACTCGTAAGTGGCCGTGTAGGGATTGACAACCCCTTATCGCGTTGGTTGCGAGGATTTATTTGTTTTGTGCAGGTATGAGAGACTCGCGCGTAGCCTCCTACTGGATTGATACCTTGGTTCTCAAAAACCGAGGGAAATACTTACGCTACTTTACTGCATCATCCCTTCCTCTTCGAGGAAAACCAACGCAGTGCTCAAGAGGTAGCAAGAAGGATTTCTGGCGCCGTTGCCGGGGAGTCTACGCAAAAGTCAATATACCAAGTACCCATCACAATCCCTATCTCCCGCATTACATTATTTGCCATTTGCCTCTCGTTTTCGTCTCCCCCACTTCACCCTTGCCATTTTATTCGCCCTCTCTCTCTATCCTCCCTCTCTTTCTCTATTTGCCTCTTCTTTTGCCCGCTTGCTTTTTGTTTGCTTGTGTGTTGGATTGCTTGCTTGTCACGATGGCTCAAGATAACACTAAATTGTGTGACTTTACCAATACCAACAACAATGATTTTATTAGCACTCCGATTGCTCCTCTTACCGATGCTAAATCTTGTGAAATTAATGCTGCCTTGCTGAATCTTGTCATGAAAGATCTGTTTTCTGGCCTTCCTAGTGAAGATGCCGCTGCCCATCTAAATAGCTTCATTGATTTGTGTGATATGCAAAAGAAGAAAGATGTGGATAACAATATTTTTAAATCGAAGCTATTTCCTTTTTCACTTAGAGATCGTGCTAAAGCTTGGTTCTCGTCTTTGCCTAAAAATTGTATTGATTCATGGAATAAGTGCAAAGATGCTTTTATCTCTAAGTATTTTCCTCCCGCTAAGATCATCTCCCTTAGAAACGATATTATGAATTTTAAGCAACTCGATCATGAACATGTTGCACAAGCTTGGGAGAGGATGAAATTAATGATACGTAATTGCCCTACTCATGGTTTGAATTTGTGGATGATTATACAATTTTTTTATGCTGGATTGAATTTTGCTTCTAGGAATCTTTTAGATTCAGCCGCAGGAGGCACTTTTATGGAAATCACTTTAGGAGAAGCTACTAAACTCCTAGATAATATTATGGTTAATTATTCTCAATGGCATACTGAAAGATCTACTAATAAAAGGTGCATGCGATAGAAGAAATTAATGTTTTGAGTGGAAAGATGGATGAACTTATGAAATTATTTGCTAGTAAAATTGTTTCTTCTGATCCTAATGATATGCCCTTGTCTACTTTGATTGAGAATAATAATGAATCATGGAAATTATAATAAGATGCCCTCTGATTTTTAATCTAATATTAAAGAATTTATTACTTCTCAAAAGTATTTCAATGCTTTGATTGAAGAAAAAATCCTTAAGATTAATAAGTTGGCTAGGAACGTTGATAGAATTTCTCTTGATGTTGATTCTTTGAAACTTAGATTTATTCCACCTAAGCATGATATCAATGAGTCTCTCAAAGCCATGAGAATTTCCATTGCTGAGTGCAAAGAAAGAACCGCTAGGATGCGTGCTAAGAAAGATGCCTTTATAAGAGCGTGTTCTTCTAGTTCCTATGAAAATAAAGATGAAGATCTAAAAGTTATTGATGGGTCCCCTATTAAATATTAGTTTTGCAATATTAATCTTAATAATGATGGGACTGAATATGATCCACCTTTACCTAGAAGGCGTTCCAAGAATTCGGAGTTTTTAGATCTTGATGCTAAAATTGATGAAAGTGGGATCGAAGAAATTAAAACCCTAGATGTTGCTAAAACCACTATTTTGGATTTCAAGGAATTTAATTATGAAAATTGCTCTTTGATTGATTGTATTTCCTTGTTGCAATCCGTGCTAGATTCTCCTCATGCTTATAGTCAAAACAAAGCGTTCACAAAACATGTCGTTGATGCCTTGATGCAATCTTATGAAGAAAAACTTGAATTGGAAGTTTCTATCCCTAGAAAACTTTATGATGAGTGGGAACAAACTATTGAAATTAAGATTAAATATCATGAGTTCTATGCTTTATGTGATTTGGGTGCTAGTGTTTCCACAATTCCAAAGACTTTGTGCGATTTGTTAGGTTTCCGTGATTTTGATGATTGCTCTCTAAACTTGCATCTTGCGGATTCCACTATTAAGAAACCTATGGGAAGAATTAATGATGTTATTATTGTTGCAAATAGGAATTATGTACCCATAGATTTTATTGTTCTTGACATAGATTGCAATCCTTCATGTCCTATTATTCTTGGTAGACCTTTCCTTAAAACGATTGGTGCAATTATTGATATGAAGGAAGGAAATATTAGATTCCAATTTCCGTTAAGGAAAGGCATGGAACACTTTCCTAGAAATAAAATTAAATTACCTTGTGAATCTATTATGAGAGCCACTTATGGATTTCCTACCAAAGATGGCGATACCTAGATCTATCCTTGCTTTTTATGCCTAGCTAGGGGCGTTAAACGATAGCGCTTGTTGGGAGGCAACCCAATTTTATTTTTATTCCTTGCTTTTTTCTCCGGTTTAGTAATAAATAATTTATCTAGACTCTGTTTAGGTTGTGTTTTTTGTGTTTAATTAGTGTTTGTGTCAAGTAGAACCGTTGGGAAAACTTGGGGAAAGTCTTGATATCTTGTTGTAAAAAACAGAAACTTTAGTGCTCACGAGAACTGCTGCAATTTTTATTTGGAGGGTGATATTTAGTTAATTATTTTTTCAGATTATTAATAGATAAATTCCTCAAGTCCAGAAATTTATTTTATAATTTTTGGGGTTCCAGATCTTGCGCTAACTACAGATTACTACAGACTGCTCTATTTTTGACAGATTCTGTTTTTCATGTGTTGTTTGCTTATTTTGGTGAATCTATGGCTAGTAAAATAGTTTATAAACCATAGAGAAGTTGGAATACAGTAGGTTTAACACCAATATAAATAAATAATGAGTTAATTACAGTACCTTGAAGTGGTCTTTGGCTTTCTTTCGCTAACGGAGCTCACGAGATTTTCTACTTTAAGTTTTGTGTTGTGAAGTTTTCAAGTTTTGGGTAAAGATTTGATGGATTATGGAACAAGGAGTGGCAAGAGCCTAAGCTTGGGGATGCCCATGGAACCCCCAAGATAATCTAAGGACACGTAAAAGCCAAAGCTTGGGGATGCCCCGGAAGGCATCCCCTCTTTTCGTCTACTTCTATCGGTAACTTTAGTTGGAGCTATATTTTTATTCACCACATGATATGTGTTTTGCTTGGAGCATCTTGTATGATTTGAGTCTTTGCTTTTTAGTTTACCACAATCATCCTTGCTGTACACACCCTTTTAGAGAGCCATACATGATTTGGAATTTGTTAGAATACTCTATGTGCTTCGCTTATATCATTTGAGTTATATAGTTTTGCTCTAGTACTTCACTTATATATTTTAGAGCACGGTGGTGGATTTGTTTTATAGAAACTATTGATCTCTCATGATTCACTTAGATTATTTTGAGAGTCTTAAATATCATGGTAATTTGCTTAAATAATCCTAATATGCTAGGTGTTCAAGATTAATAAATTTTTTCTTATGAGTGTTTTGAATACTAAGAGAAGTTTGACGCTTGATGATTGTTTTGAGATATGGAGGTAATAATATCAAAGTCGTGCTAGTTGAGTAGTTGTGAATTTGAGAAATGCTTGTGTTGAAGTTTGCAAGTCCCGTAGAATGCACGTATGGTAAACGTTATGTAACAAATTTGAAACATGAGGTGTTATTTGATTGTCTTCCTTATGAGTCGCGGTCGGGGACGAGCGATGGTCTTTTCCTACCAATCTATCCCCTTAGGAGCATGCGCATAGTGCTTGGTTTTTGATGACTTGTAGATTTTTTCAATAAGTGTGTGAGTTCTTTATGACTAATGCTGAGTCCATGGATTATACGCACTCTCACCCTTCCATCATTGCTAGCCTCTTCAGTACCGTGCATTGCCCTTTCTCACATTGAGAGTTGGTGCAAACTTCACCGGTGCATCCAAACCCCATGATATGATACACTCTTTCACACATAAACCTCCTTATATCTTCCTCAAAACAGCCACCATACCTACCTATTATGGCATTTCCATAGCCATTCCGTGATATATTGCCATGCAACTTTCCACCATTCCATTTATCATGACACATTCATCATTGTCATATTGCTTAGCATGATCATGTAGTTGACATAGTATTTGTGGCAAAGCCACCGTTCATAATTCTTTCATACATGTCACTCTTGGTTCATTGCATATCCCGGTACACCGCCAGAGGCATTCATATAGTCATATCTAGTTCTAAGTATCGAGTTGTAATTATTGAGTTGTAAGTAAATATAAGTGTGATGACCATCATTCATAGAGCATTGTACAAATAAAAAAAGTCCAAATAAAAAAATGAAAGGCCAAATAAAAATAAAAAATAAAGAGGGGACAATGCTACTATCCTTTTTCCACACTTGTGCTTCAAAGTAGCACCATAATCTTCATGATAGAGAGTCTTTTGTTTTGTCACTTTCATATACTAGTGGGAATTTTTCATTATAGAACTTGGCTTGTATATTCCAACAATGGGCCTCCTCAAGTGCCCTAGGTCTTCGTGAGCAAGCAAGTTGGATGCACACCCACTTAGTTTCTTTTGTTGAGCTTTCATACATTTATAGCTCTAGTGCATCCGTTGCATGGCAATCCCTACTCCTTGCATTAACATCAACCGATGGGCATCTCCATAGCGCATTGATTAGCCTAATTGATGTGAGACTTTCTCCCTTTTTGTCTTCTCCACATAACCCCCATCATCATATTCTATTCCACCCATAGTCCTATAACCATGGCTCGCGCTCATATATTGCGTGAAAGTTTATAGGTTTGAGATTACTAAAGTATGAAACAATTGCTTGGCTTGTCATCGGGGTTGTGCATGATGAGAGCATTCTTGTGTGACGAAAATGGAGCATGACTAAACTATATGATTTTGTAGGGATGAACTTTCTTTGGCCATGTTATTTTGAGAGGACATAATTGCTTAGTTAGTATGCTTGAAGTATTATTATTTTTATGTCAATATGAAATTTTATCTTGAATCTTTAGGATCTGAATATTCATTCCACAATTAAGAATAATTACATTAAAATTATGCCAAGTAGCACTCCGCATCAAAAATTCTGTTTTTATCATTTACCTACTCGAGAACGAGCAAGAATTAAGCTTGGGGATGCTTGATACGTCTCCAACGTATCTATAATTTTTGATTGCTCCATGCTATATTATCTACTATTTTGGACATTATTGGGCTTTATTATCCACTTTTATATTATTTTTGGGACTAACCTATTAACCGGAGGCCCGACCCAGAATTATTGTTTTTTTTTGCCTATTTTAGGGTTTCAAAGAAAAGGAATGGCAAACGTAGTCCAAACGGAATGAAACCTTCGGGAACGTGATTTTTTTCACCGAACATGATCCATGAGACTTGGACCCTACGTCAGGAAACTAAGGAGGACGCCACGAGGTAGGGGGCGCGCCTACCCCCCCAGGCGCGCCCTCCACCCTCGTGGGCCCCCTGTTGCTCCACTGACATACTCCTTCCTCCTATATATACCTGTGTACCCCCAAACAATCAGATACGGAGCCAAAACCCTAATTCCACCACCGCAATTTTCTGTATCCACGAGATCCCATCTTGGGGCCTGTTCCAGAGCTCCGCCGAAGTGGGTATCCATCACGGAGGGCTTCTGCACCATCACCATAGCCCCTCTGATGAAGTGTGAGTAGTTCACCTCAGACCTATGGGTCCATAGTTATTAGCTAGATGGCTTCTTCTCTCTTTTTGGATCTCAATACAATGTTCTCCCCCTCTCTTGTGGAGAACTATTCGATGTAATCTTCTTTTTGCGGTGTGTTTGTTGAGACCGATGAATTGTGGGTTTATGATCAAGTCTATCTATGAACAATATTTGAATCATCTCTGAATTCTTTTATGCATGATTGGTTATCTTTGCAAGTCTCTTCGAATTATTAGTTTGGTTTGGCCTACTAGATTGATCTTTCTTGCAATGGGAGAAGTGCTTAGCTTTGGGTTCAATCTTGCGGTGTCCTTTCCCAGTGATAGTAGGGGCAGCAAGGCACGTATTGTATTGTTGCCATCGAGGATAACAAAATGGGGTTTTCATCATATGGCATGAGTTTATCCCTCTACATCATGTCATCTTGCTTAAGGCGTTACTCTGTTTTCATTAACTTAATACTCTAGATGCATGCTGGATAGCGGTTGATGAGTGGATTAATAGTAGTAGATGCAGGCAGGAGTCAGTCTACTTGTCTCGGACGTGATGCCTATATACATGATCATACCTAGATATTCTCATAACTATGCTCAATTCTGTCAATTGCTCAACAGTAATTCGTTCACCCACCGTAAAATACTTATGCTCTTGAGAGAAGCCACTAGTGAAACCTATGGCCCCTGGGTCTATCTTCATCATATTAATCTTCCAATACTTAGTTATTTCCTTTTCTTTTAATTTTCTTTTATTTTACTTTGCATCTTTATCATAAAAATACCAAAAGTATTATCTTATCATATCTATCAGATCTCACTCTCGTAAGTGGCCGTGTAAGGATTGACAACCCCTTATCGCATTGGTTGCGAGGATTTATTTGTTTTGTGCAGGTACGAGGGACTCGCGCGTAGCCTCCTACTGGATTGATACCTTGGTTCTCAAAAACTAAGGGAAATACTTACGCTACTTTACTACATCATCCCTTCCTCTTCGGGGAAAACCAACACAGTTCTCAAGAGGTAGCATCAGTGAGGCGATTGAAGGTTTGCTGTACATTTTCATTGTCGAGCCTTTTGAAGCGGTTGAAGAGATTGCTAAGAACGTCAACTCGAGAGTCACGCTATGTTGAGACTCCCTCATTGACCTTGGACACCCTATCCCAGATAAGCTTAGCTGTCTCCAAAGCACTCACTCTGCCATACTGCCCTTTGCTCAGATGGCCACATATGATGTTCTTCACTTGAGAGTCGAGTTGCTTGAATCTCTTCACATCAGCAACGTTGATGGTAGGAGTGACAGAGGGGACGCCATTTTCCACAACATACCAGAGATCATTGTCAATTGCCTCAAGATGCATGTGCATCTTATTCTTCCAGTAAGGGTAGTTCGTCCCATCGAAGGAAGGACACCCAGTAGAAACCTTGATCATACCTGCAGCCGACATAACTACAACTCCAGGTGGTTAAACCAAAATCACACAGAACAAGGGAGTACCTCGCTCTGATACCAATTGAAACTGCGTGAAGAACTACTTGCCAGTGAGGAAATTCCTGAGTGAAGAACTACTTGCAGCAGAATAAGTACTCAGAAGTAAACATAACAGAGCAAGAGCATGGTCTTCATGATGAAATGAAAACAAGCACATAGTATAGAAAGCGTAATCACAGGATAAACAGAATGAAGACAAACAGACTGAAGAAATTGAGCTGGGGAAATAGAGAAAGTCTTCAGTCAAAGTCTTCAAACAGATATGAACAAGCACACAACACAGAAATGAGGAAATGGTAGGGTTGAGGTGGAACCAGTTAGCTCGGTGAAGACAATGGTTTGGTAGACCAGTTCCAACTGCTGTGACAGTTGTACGTCTAGTTAGGGCAGCTAGGTATTTAAATCTGAGGACACACAGTCCCGGACACCCAGTCCAGAACACGCAGCTCAGGACACTTAGTCCTCATCGTATTCCCCTTGAGCTAAGGTCACACAGACCTCCCCCAGTCACTCGTGGTAAGTCTTCAGGTGACTTCCAAACCTTCACAGACTCGGTCACTCGGCGATCCACAATTTCCTCTTGGACGCTCTAGACCATGATGCCTAACCGTCTCGAAGATGCACAGTCTTCAAAGGTAACAAGCGTCGGTTCCACGCATGATCAATCTCTTCAGTGATGCTCAATCACTTTGGGTTTGTAGGTGTTTGAGTTTGGGTTTTCCTCACTTGATGATTTTCACTCAAAGTCCTTGGAGGATGGGATGCTCTCAAATGACAAGTGTCAGTTTCTCTCGGAGCAGCCAACCAGCTAGTGGTTGTAGGGGCGGCTATTTATAGCCTAGGGAGCAGCCCGGCATGATAAGACATAAATGCCCTTCAATGATATGACCATTAGGTGGGTAGATATTTTGGGACAGCTAGCGCATAGCACAACAACAGTCGGAATTTTGAGTATAAAATTCCTCAGGGCTATCATGTTCCTCACTA
The DNA here is from genome assembly GCA_034509565.1 of Triticum monococcum. NCBI lineage: Eukaryota > Viridiplantae > Streptophyta > Magnoliopsida > Poales > Poaceae > Triticum > Triticum monococcum. Next base: position 546,864,479 of record CM067843.1, on the reverse strand, counting down.
TGTAGGTAATCCGCACTGGCGAATTCCTAACTTCTCAGTCAGAACAAATTCCTCAGAGACCAGAGGAACTTCGTCTCTGTCACTGAAGAACTTGACTGAGCTGTATGAGATTTCCAATGGCTTCACTCAAAGGGATTGGTAGGTGTAGGATTTGAGTTGAGCATCACTTGGCAATTTTTCCTTAGTATTTCCTCGACCCCCTTTAATAGTACGGTGTTTTCTATGACTCAAGAAAGATAAAATGAAACTACACAAACAAAAGTCTTCATGCTTCATGTTCCTCGAATGAATACCAAGTCTTCAGGGTCGCACCAATTTCTTCACTTTCAAATTCTTCAGAAAGTCTTCAGAAATCCAAAGTCTTCAGTCGAAGAACTTCATTTTTAGGGGTCTACTTTCTCTGTAAATATCAAACTCCTCATAGACTTATAGACCTGTGTACACTCGCAAACGCAATAGTCCCTTAACCTATAAGTCTTCAATACACCAAAATCACTAAGGGGCACTAGATGCACTTACAATATCCCCCTTTTTGGTGATTGATGACAATATAGGTTAAGTTTTCAACAGGGATAAACATATGAAGTGTAAATACTAAAATTGAGGAATTTGATTGCAAGATATAGAAGAACTCCCCCTAAAGATGTGCATAGTGAGGAATTTGATTTCGAAGCAATGCACACTTTGAAGAGTAGAATCATGGAGATCTCCCCTATATCTTGTAATTCATACATGCATTTAACATATAATATGAAGAATTTGAAATGCATGAAGAAATATGGTGACTGATCTAATTCAGCAAGCGTGCATTAACATTAATGAGGAATAAGCATGCAGAAGAAAACTCAGCAAAAGTATCAGACCACCATAGAGTTTAAGTTTACAACTCGATCCTGCAAAGTCTTCGAAAGAACGAGAGTTGTAACTTAGAAAAAACGCCCATATAGGTAGACCCGCTTGAAGACTAACTCAAATTTCGCCCCCTTTGTCATTGAATGACCAAAAGGGTCGGAAAAATGAGGACTAACGCCCCTGAAGAATATCAAGTTGATTGAGGAGCGCCATCATTGTTGGGGTTGTTTGTTGTTGTAGGGCCTGCCGCAGTGTCGTCCAACTCTTCATACTCGTCGGTGTCACGGGATGAAGAACATGAGCTGGCCACCAAGTAAGGAACTTTTACTTTCTTGAATTTCTTCGCTGGAGGTGCAGACCAGTCAAAGTCCTCCTTGAGACCCATTTGCTTCAGATCTTCTTCACTATACAGATGTGATAAGATAGCCCATGTGCGACCAAAAACTTCATGGAGGTAGTAATGGTTTTTCTTCACTGCATTATGTGTAGCAGTCATGTTGTGAAGAAGAGAACCAAACTGACGCTTAACCCATTTATGGTTTCACGATAAACACTCGACCTGAGGATAACATGCTTAGTACGAAAGCAGTGATTTACAGAGGTGCCAGAGCTCAGTTTTCAAAACAGAGATAAATGATATTTTGAGACATGCACCCTTCTCATTGACTTCACGACCATCAGTTATCAACATCTTCCATGCTAAGCACGCTGGTGGCGATTCCCAAGCGATAAAAGTAAATGTTTACTCCCCCTCCACCATCAATCACACTCCACGGCTTGTCCGAAACAACGGGTGTTGTCCATACCAACATAAGTTCGGGGGAGTTTTGTTTAATTATTTGCATTTTTGAGTTCGGGACTGGGAATCCCTATTACCGCCCATTTCCTCATGCGATGGCGAGTGAATAAACACTCGACCTGAGGATAACATGCTTAGCATGGAAGATAACGACCACCTCCTGTCATTCCATGAACGATCCAGGCACACAAAACAGATATTTTTTTAGAAGTTTTTTAGAGGTGGCACATGCAAATTTACTTAGGACGGCAGGGTAATACCGTATATAGGTAGGTATGGTGGACTCATCTAGAATAACTTTGGGTTCAAGGTTTTTGATGTACAAGCAGAATTCCCACTTAGTACAGGCGAAGGCTAGCAATTTAAGATTGGGAAGCGGCCAGCTAGAGAGCAACAATGATCATAACCCGGCATTATGCATAAGTAAAATTGGACACTAGCATGAGTAGGATATGAACACCATGACCATAAATATTATAGATGCTATGTTGGTTTTGATTGAACTACATGCATAAACATGTACCAAGTCAAGCCACTCGAACATTCAGAGGAGGATACCATATCATCATACTACATCACAATCATTTTAACGGTATGTTGATATCCAAGATAAATCATTATGCACTCCGAGCTACTTATGCATGGCATGAGAAACTATAATCTCTAATTGTCATTGCAAACATGTTTAATCACAATGGGCTGAATCCTGGATACTAGGTTAAACATATTTACACAGATAGAACAAGTCGAGTTCATACCAATTTCTCCTTGCCACGACCAGCTCATCGAATATCGTCATTATTGCCTTTCACTTGCATGACCGAATGATACGAAAATAATAATAGTGCAAGAGTGCCATGGACTAAGCTGGAATCTGCAAAACATTGTATTCAACATGAGAAGACAAGGTAAAATTGGCTCTTATTAGTTCTGCAGTTATTCATATGAGAGCCACTCAACATTTTCATCGCGGTCTTCTCCTCAGTACAACTCGAATAAAAAAAGAATTTCGGAGAAACACAGTGAAATATTTTTGGAGTTTTTGTTTTTTAAGCAAGCAAATAAGGGAAAAGCAAAAACGAGAAAAACTATTTACACGGGAAAGCTCCCAACAAGCAAAAGAGGAACAAAGAAATCTTTTTGGGTTTTCTTTTTAGTACTACTACTAAGCATGCATAGAAAGTAAATTACTACAACTAATTTTTTTTGTTTTTTCTAAAGTTTTTCAAACACACAAGAAGAAAGCAAGAAAAAGTAAATCTAAGCATGGATGATACAATGAAAAAGTGCGAACATCGATAAAGGGAATAACTGGACATGAATGTAATGTTGGTGAGAGACACGTACTCCCCCAAGCTTAGGCTTTTGGCCTAAGTTGGTAGTGAATCAGTAGCCTAGAGGGTAGTAGTCGGCGTGGTAGCTCACGGAGGCTCTCGGTGCGGATTGCTTGGCCTGCCGGGCTGCCACCACGGCTGCATTGTGAGCTCGGGACTCGCTCTCAAGAAAAAAATATCTCCCCTTGCTGTGACAATCAAAGAGAGCAGGCACAGGCAAATATGTGTCCACAACATGTGATTGGTTAAACAACAAATTATAAGTGAAGTTATCAGCCCCTCCCTTGAGAATCTTATGCTCCTTTAAGGCATCAAAATCTAAATATCGAGTGGGTAGGATAGGGTCAAAGGACAAATGTGAAACACCCAGTCCTCGTACTAAACGTGTGGCATAAATTCCACCATAGAACCAGCCACTTTTGGCGTTATGTTGAAGTCTATGTGCAACAATCGCTCCAAGGTTATAATTCCTTTCACCAGTGAGAGCGGTGTGAATGAGGCTCAAGTCTGGCGAACAAAGTATGCTACAGTCTTGCTTTCCTACTATGCATTTCCCGTTAAATAACGCAAAATACTGGATTGCGGGAAAGTGAAAACTTTTTATTCTTCCTTGTCTCGCTCCTCTATTTTCACCGTAACAAAGGCTAGTCAAGAAGGTCTCATACTCAGCCTTTGCTGGCTCATCAAGCGAACCTCAAAATGGAAGTTTGCAATGGTAAGCAAAATTCTCTACTGGAATAGGAAAAGGTTCATCATAAAGCATAAACGACACCCTAGACTCACATGGAAAATATTTAAATCCTTTGACAAATGATTCAGTGAGAAGATGGCGCTGTTCACACTTATCTAAGAGGTAAGGACCGAGACCGGCATTATAAACATATTGCTCAAATTCCTCTTTGATGCCCACCTGCATCATATACTCATTGCAAGGCCATAAGCATGTTTTGGTGGCTGCATCTCGCGTGGAACTTTCAATTGGTTCAACGTAAGACCGGTGGGCAGAACTGTCACTAGTGGATGCCCCCGACGATCGTCTCCTCAAAGAACTCCTTACAAATAGTTTCATCATGTCCACGTACAATTTTCTGAAAATAATTTTTTTGGAGTGACAAAGATTTGTCAACAAAACTTTGTAAGATTGATAACAACTACTCATAGGGATACATAGAGGCCATAACAAGCATTCAAACAACTCAGAACACTAAGAATTCAACATGCAAGCACATCTATAGCAGCACCAAGAGTAGCTATTTATTGAAAGTATAAACCACTAAAACAAAAACTAATTGGACAAATGGTGGAGTCACATACCAAGCAACAATCTTCCGAAATAGTTTCGGAAATGGAGCTTCGAGCAAAGAAATCGAAAATGGCAGCAAAATGAGCAAGAACGCGGGAGAGAGAGCAAGAGTGATTTTTTTTCTGGAGGTAGGTGACAATGTGGGCTAAATAGATAAGCGAGGGGCCCCACGTGGGGACCACAACCCCCAGGGCGCGCTAGGGGGTGCTGGCGCGCCCAGGTGGGTTGTGCCCACCTGGTGCACCCTCCTCTGGTTATTTCTCCACCAAAAATTCTTAAATATTCAAGAAAAAATCATATAAAATTTTCAGGGCATTCTAAGAACTTTTATTTTTTGGTCATTTTTTATTGCACGGGAAATTCAGAAAACAGACAAAACATGGCATTTTATTTTATTTAACTAATAAAAACAGAGAATAAAAAGTAGGGACAGAAAGTAGTGCTTACTAAATTCATCAACTTCATACCGTTCAAAAATGATTCATTAATAAGGTTGATCAAGTCTTATTAACAACCACTTTCGATTAGCATGAAACCGAAGAACTTTCATAAATCACTAAGTTACCTCAATGGGGATATGCATTTCCCCAACAATAAGCATTCCATATTTCTTTTTGACAGTAGGTAGAGGTATTTGGAAACTTCCAATGGTGATTGTCGGAGATTTTTCAATAACATTAATACCATTCACTTGGAATTGTTTTTCGGAAAGTGCACCGTATGCTCATTACCATTGATATGAAAAGTGATCTTGCTTTTATTGCAATCAATAACAGCCGCTGCAATATTCAAGAAGGGTCTACCAAGGATAATCAACATGTTGTTGTCCTCGGGCATCTCACGTATAACAAAGTCAGTCAAAATAGTAACATTAGCAACAACAACGGGCACATCCTCACAGATAGTGATAGGTATGGCAGTTGATTTGTCATCCATTTGCAAAGAAATTTAAGTAGTTGTGAGTTTACTCAAGTTAAGTCTGTCGGTGTACTAGAGTAGGGGTACCCTAGTATCCCGAACTTGTGCACGGGCAGTCGCAGCGTCCCGCGGCAAGGCTTGCCGGGTGACCGCCAAGGTCCTCCGTGGTTCCTTTGGAGCCATTCAAGAACAAAGTATCCAAGCCAAGGAGACAAGACCCCGGCAAGAGGAGCTTGCCAGGAAGGCCAACCAAGGCATCTCAAGAAACTTGCCGCGATGCGCCACGCGTCCCGGCAAGGCCCGGTGAGCGACAAGCTCCCGGACGCGACAAGACAACGACCGCGGCAAGGCGCTTGCCGCGGCAAGCCTCCACTCTGTACCTGCGCTCCAGCACATCCACCAACGTGTCGCTTTGGGACCCTTCCAGGCTTACGTGGCGGGAGGCTGTGCAGCCAGCGGTACACTGTGGCAAGCGGCGCTGACAAGATTGCCATCGTGGCGAGCGGTGGCGTCCCTGGCGGTCCCTTTTGCAATATTTGGGCGACGCAGACGGGCATTTAATGCCCTTGTCCCCTGCCGTCAGGGTTAGGTATGATACACTGTAGCAGGCGGCGGTGCCAACCGCAACGCCTTTCCATTTTTACCCTTGTCTACGTTGCCACCTGTCGGTGACCCCTTGAGCATATAAAAGGAGGCCCATGTGCAATGTAGAGGGGGATCAAAAAAAGAACACTCATGCTCGGTCTCGTTAGCTGCTGGTGTGTACTGTAGCACTCAGCGCTCCCGAGCAAGAACTCAATACAAACCACAAAGCAGGAGTAGGGTTTTACGCATCCGTGCGGCCCGAACCTGGGTAAACTGCTCGTGTGCTTCGCCTCGATCTGCTCGTGCGATCTCCGCCCCCCTGCCGAACCGAAAGGGGCTCGGTCCGCCGGTCCCATAGGTGTTCATGGATTAGCACCCCCAACATCTTTGGCGCGCCAGGTAGGGGGTGCGTCGAGGTTGTGTGAACCTGATCCGGCGTTCACACGAGCTAAATCTTCATCGTCTTCATCGATATGCCGCCGAAGAAGAAGGCTTCGGAGGCGGCTGCTCCGTCCGCGCTGAACCCACCATCGCCGGAGCAAACGGCTGGTGGGGTAGACGTCGGCGGAAGAATGGGCGTCGACGAGGGAGCTCACGGTGCTGCCAGGTCCAAGGACAAGGCTACGCTGCCCATCGGCGGCACAGTCGGCTCCCACAACGACCGGGCGCACTCCAAGACCTCGGCGTCCGTACACGCACCGCGCCCATCCCAGGAGGCGCGAGACCGGCAGCGTCATGATACTCACGGTACCATACGTTTGCTGGACCAAGATCGAGCTGGCGGATCTCGGAGTGCTCAAGACCAGCATGCACGCCAACATACTGGCGCGAGCGGCGCACGGTCGCCTGGACGAGATACTGCTCCTTCTAACATAGTTAGAAGTCCGAGCATATCTCGCTCCTCACACCGTTCGCCACCGCCACCCGCCACTTCAGTAGAAGCTTTGGCGCGAGCTCAATTGCTCCTAGATTACCCTCCAGCGGCAGACAAGATCGATGACTGGAGGGCCACCATTCAGAGTCTCATCGGCTTTGCCAACAGCGACATTCCACGGCAGCCGAGTACTTCGCAGCCACGGCAAGTCAGCCAGGCACGAGCCAGTGACGACAAGACCGGTGGGGGTGCAACCACCGTGCACTCTCCGCCCCGAAGGCCAAGATCACTGACTCGCCGGATCCACCACGACAGCGACTCCACCGCATCATCAGATCCACGAGCTCGCCGCGATCAGCGCCAAGTTCTTCACGAACGACAGCAAGAAGACGCTTGTACTCGCATCGAGCGCCGAAGAGAAGCGCGGCGTCAATCAGACCAGTGCGCTGGGCACTCTGTCGACATGCATGCGCCAGGGGAACCAGGCGACTTGCCGTAGGCGGTAGGTTGCCCTGCGTTTACTCGTGAGCTGCGGCAAGTCCAGTGGCCCAGCAAGTAGAATTTCAAGCCAGACGTACCAGAGAAGTATGATGGCAAGTCGCATTCGTCGGAGTTCCTCAGCATTTACACCATCGCGGTGCAAGCTGCCGGGGGCGGGACAACAAGATCCTTGCCAACTACTTCCCGCTGGTGCTCAAGCCCAACGTCAGGTCCTGGCTCCTGCATTTGCCGGACAACTCCATATCCTCCAGGGCAGACCTGTGCCATCAGTTTGTCGGCGCCTTTACAGGCGGCCACAAACCCCATGGCCAAGAGCGGGACCTTCACCTGCTTGCCTAGAAGGAAGGAGAGCCCCTGCGCAAGTACATTCAGAGATTCAGCCGTGTACAGCACAACATCCCAGACGTCCACCCTGCCGCGGTCATCAGCGCGTTCCATCAGAACGTGTGTAACCGTAGGATGCGGGAGGAGATGGCGATGTGCAAGATCAGAGACGTCAGTGAGCTGTATGCCCTGGCCGACAAGTGTGCACGTGCTGAGGAAGGGAGGAAACTCCCCGGAGAGAGTACAGGAGCAGGAGGATCTGACAGTGAAGATGCTGCCCCGGCAAAGAAAAACCGGCGGCAGAACAACAGGAAGAAGAAAGGCAAAGATGTGCTAGTCATTGAGCAGTCCGGCAACGACGGTGGCGCCAAGAAAGCAAAAATGGTAGCTCCGGCAAGGAGATTGCCGCATGCACCAACTGCCAGGCTGTGGCGGTCGCCGACAAGCAGGACGTCACCGACAAGCAGTACTGCCAGATCCACCGCACCAAGGGCCATGACCTCCAGAGCTGCAAGAAGGTCGAGCGGCTTGTCCAACAGCAAAAGGCTGAATACGAGCGACGTGACAAGGAGAGGGCCCAAGGAGGCGCTGGAGAATCCGACAAGAAGCGCGCCGGCCGGGGAGGACGCCGCGGCAAGGAGACAGACCTCCCCGCGGCCGCGACAAGGATGAAGATGACGACAACGACGAAGACATGGATGATGTCGAGACCAGTGAGCAGGAGTTCCAGAAAGCCACAGAGGTCTTGTGCATTGACGGTGGTGCTTCTCTGCATACTTCGCACCGCCAACTCAAGCAGTGGGTGCGGGAAGTCAATGCGGCGGAACCACCTGTCGAGTCACGCAAGCTTTTGAAATGGTCCAGCACGCCTATCATCTTTGATATTGAGGACCACCCTGATCGCACAACTGCGGTCGGGTGCTTGCCGATGTTGGTTTCACCAACTATCCACAACCTCAAGGTCACTAAGATGCTAGTTGATGGCGGGGCCGGCTTGAACCTGATTTCCTCCGCTGTACTCCAGAAACTCCAGATCCCTGACAGCGAGCTTGAAGAGACCGGCACATTCCAAGGAATCAACCCGGGAAGGAGCAAGCCGAAGGGGAAGGTCACTTTGCCGGTAACATTTGGCAGCGAGTTGAACTTCAGGACTGAGAGGGTCACTTTTGACGTTGCCGATTTTCCATTGCCTTACAATGGGATACTCGGCCGTCCAGCACTCGCCAAGTTCATGGCAGCCTCTCACTACGCATACAACATGCTCAAGATGCCAGGCCCGATAAGCGTCATCTCTGTCCCTGGAGACAAGAAGGATGCTCTTATCTGCGCCGACAAGATCTACCGGGAAGCAGCAGCCGCAACAGATCACAAGTCACCTGCCGTTGAAGCTTCCGGGGGGAAGAAGAAGGCCAAGTCCGGCAAGAGTTCTGGTGCCCACTCCGGCAAGCGCACCTCTTCGGAGTGCTGCGCTACCGTCGAGGACGCACCATCGAGCTCCACCGGCAAGTGTAAGAAGGCAATGGCGGCTCCGCCAAAGACCAAGAAAGTGTCCGCCAAGGAGGACGGCATTGGTGGTACCTTCACCATCAGTGCCACTCTTGACCCTAAATAGGAAAGTGCGCTCATTGCTTTCCCGCGGGCGAACGTCGACGTGTTTGCGTGGCAACCGTCTGACATCCCCGGTGTTCCCAGGAAAGTAATTGAGCACCATCTCGCCATTTGTCCTCATGCGTGGCCCGTTAAGCAGAAGGTCAGGAAGCAAGCAGTGGAGCGCCAAGAATTTATTGCAGAAGAGATCAAGAAATTGGAAGCAGCAGGCCTTGTCAGAGGAGTGCTCCATCCTACGTGGTTGGCCAATCCTGTAGTCGTGCGCAAGGCAAATGGGAAATGGAGGCTTTGTATCGACTTTACCGATGTTAATAAAGCTTGTCCCAAAGAACCATTTCCCTTGCCGCGCATTGACTAGATTGTTGACTCCACGGCCAGATGTGACTTGCTTTCATTTCTTGACGCATACTCAGGATACTATCAAATCTTCATGGCAGAACAAGATGAGGAGAAGACCGCATTCATCACTCCATGTGGCACGTACTGTTTCATACGGATGCCTTTCGGTTTAAAGAATGCTGGTTCAACATTTGCAAGAGTAGTCCATGTCGCTCTTGAGCCACAAATGCACAGAAATGTGGAAGCCTACATGGACGACATAGTGGTCAAGAGCAAGGACAGGGCAACTCTGATTCAAGATTTAGACGAGACCTTTGCAAATCTGCGCAAGATCAACCTCAAACTCAACCCCGAGAAATGTGTGTTTGGAGTCCCCTCCGGCAAGCTTCTCGGGTTCTTCGTGTCTCAGCGGGGAATTGAAGCCAATCCCAACAAGATCAAGGCCATTGAGTAGATTGAAGCACCAAAGCGCGTCAAGGATGTACGAAGACTTGCCAGTTGCGTAGCTGCTCTCAGCAGGTTTATCTCTAGGTCTGTTGAGCGCGCCCTGCCATTTTTCAAAATTTTGAAAAAGGCAGGTCCAATGAAATGGACTCCAGAAGCGGAGGCTGCGCTGCAAGACTTTAAGAGATACCTGTCCTCCACTCCAACACTTGTCGCACCTAAGCCACAAGAGAAGTTGCTGCTATATATAGCGGCAACCAATCAAGTGGTTAGTGCTGCGTTAGTGGCAGAGAGGGAGGCAGATGATGAGCCGGCAACCATGGCAGGCACATCCAGCGACAAGCAGGGGGCTTCCCCGACAAGCTATGGTCCCGACAAAGATGGATCTACGTAGGTGCGCGAGGAGATACAGAAGAGAATGGTGTAGCGCCCAGTTTACTTTGTCAGTTCCCTTCTGCAGGAGGCTAGGTCAAGGTACTCTGGTGTGCAGAAATTGCTTTTCGGCCTTCTCATGGCCTCGAGAAAGCTGCGCCATTACTTCCAAGCACATGAAATCACAGTTGTCACTCGCTTTCCGCTGAAGAGGATACTGCAGAATCCAGAAGCAACAGGCAGGATTGTTGAGTGGGCACTGGAACTGTCAAGCTTTGGCCTCAAGTTTGAGAGTACTTCGACTATCCAAAGCAGAGCATTGGCAGAATTCGTAGCAGAGTGGACGCCAACACCAGATGAAGAAATTCCAGAAACGAGCATCCCCGTCAAGGAAGCAAACAAAGAGTGGCTGATGTACTTTGATGGTGCCTTCTCGCTGCAAGGCGCCAGCGCTGGCGTGCTGCTTGTCGCACCCACCGGAGAGCACCTCAAGTACGTAGTCCAGATGCACTTTCCCAAGGAGCAAGCAACAAACAATACTGCAGAGTATGAAGGCTTGCTTGCCGGTCTCAGGATCGCGGCAGACCTTGGGATCAAGAAGCTCATTGTCAGGGGTGACTCGCAGCTTGTCGTCCGCCAAGTGAATAAGAGTTATCAGAGTCCGTTAATGGAAGCCTACGTTGACGAAGTGAGAAAGCTAGAAGAGCACTTTGACGGCCTACAGATGGAGCATGTCCCAAGAGCTCAGAACGACATTGCCGATGGCCTGTCAAAGTTCGCCGCACTTAAGTTACCTGTGGAACCAGGGATCTTTGTGCTCAAGCTGACTCAACCGTCCGTAACACCATCAACTGGACAGAGCAAGAAAAGGAAGTTGATTTCTGGTGGCTATTTTTCGGCGGAGCTTCCCGAAGCCGCCGCCAAGAAGGCCCCCAAGATCAACACCAAGAGTGCTGAGGAGCAGTCTGCTCTGGCAAGCCCTAGGGTTTGTTCCGTTGAAGCAGAGGCTCCCAAAAAGTTCTGCTCCGGCAAGCTTGCCGGGGAACGTCAAGCTCCGGCTGAGCCACAGGTTCTCGCCGTAGAAGCGGATGTTCCCGCAGCAGCAGATGTGCCTTTAGTCCTTGTTGTCGAGCCACAAGCTCCAGCATGGGCACATCAGATTGTCCGTTTCCTTCAGACAGGAGAACTTCCCGAAGAGCAAGAAGAAGCGGAAAGAGTAGCCCGGCAGTCAAGTATGTACTAGTTTGTCGACAACACACTGTACAGAAGAAGACTCAACGGTGTGAAATTGAAGTGTATTCACCGGGAAGATGGACAAAAGCTGTTGGCAGAGATACATGGAGGCATATGTGGTCACCACATTGGCGCAAGAGCACTTGCCGGCAAAGCATTCCGGCAAGGTTTCTTTTGGCCGACAGCCCTCCAGGATGCAACTGCACAAGTAACCAAGTGTGAAGCGTGCCAGTTCCATTCCAAGCAGATACACCAGCCAGCTCAAGCTCTCCAGATGATCCCTTTATCCTGGCCATTTTCAGTCTGGGGGCTCGATATCCTCGGCCCCTTTCCCCGAGCAGTCGGGGGCTTTGAGTACTTGTACGTTGCAATCGACAAGTTCACAAAGTGGCCGGAAGTGGAAGCAGTGAGGAAGGTGACAGCACAGTCAGCAGTCAAGTTCTTCAGGTCGATTGTTTGCCGCTTCGGGATCCCTAACAGGATAATCACCGACAACGGTACGCAATTCACGAGCCGCACCTTCATGCAATACGTCCAAGATCTTGGCGCCAAGGTCTGCTTCGCTTCTGTTGCTCACCCGAGAAGCAACGGTCAAGCGGAGAGGGCAAATGCTGAAGTGCTGTGTGGGCTCAAGACCAGAACTTTCGACAGGCTGCACAAGTGCGGAAGAAACTGGATTGAGGAGCTGCCGGTGGTTCTTTGGTCGATCAGGATTACGCCAAATCGAGCCACTGGCCAGACACCTTTCGCTCTAGTCTATGGAGCAGAGGCAGTTCTCCCCACGGAAGTCGTATACGGGTCACCTCGAGTGCTCGCTTATGATGAGCTTGAGCAAGAGCAGCTGCGACAAGATGACGCGCTGCTCCTTGAGGAAGACCGTCTTCAGGCTGCTGTACGAGCTGCTCGCTACCAGCAAGCTTTGCGCCGCTACCATAGCCGCAAAGTTAATGCCAGAAGTCTCGAGGAAGGCGACCTTGTTCTTCGGCGTGTTCAGTCCACCAAGAATTCCAACAAGTTGACGCTGAAGTGGGAAGGCCCTTACCGGGTGAAACGAGTCACTAGGCCTGGCGCTGTCCGCCTTGAGACCGAAGATGGCATTCCAGTGACCAACTCCTGGAACATTGAGCATCTTCGTAAGTTTTACCCGTCAGGCACGGTTGCCGGAACCCGTTCCGACAACCACCTTTTGTACAAGTCTTGCCGCTGTTGCATGTAATCCTTTATACAAAGCCGGGTGCAGACCCTGTGCATAAAGCTCATGTGCTCCGCGCACCTTGTCAATTTCATGCTTTTTATTTTTTGCATGTGTTATCTGACACTTTGTGCAGCACCTACCCCCGGTAAGCAACAATGAGCCATAAGGCTCCCTATCTTTATTTTTCTCCTCTTTGTTTCTTTTCTCAAGGAAAGGAAGGTTCCCTCGCACACAAGTTTGCCGGGGGGAAAGGAGAAGATAATGGTATGGACCAGGCATCATTCAAGAAAGTTTCGCCTTGCCGGGAAGCAAACGACAGAAAAGCTAAGTCGCCAAAGTTTGAGCAATCAGATTTTTAAAATTTTTAAGTTATCTTCCTTGAACGACCGTACTTTGTATGGAAAACCTGTGCGCGGATGAACCAACTCGTAGCTAGTTGCGCCCTTACTTTGTTTCGAGCCCGCTCAACAACTTAAGTGAGCTGCGACTAGTTGCGACAAGGTTTCTTGTCGGTAGCGGCACCGAGCAGGCTGCTGACGTCCCGCACTCAGCGCTCGCGGCTAAGGTGCCTGCGCCGGCAAGTTCCCTAAAAGCGTAGGGCAAAAACATACAAAGGAAGGAATCAAGTAAAGGAAATAACGTTGCAATCAGTACCCGAAATAGAGTTATAATACAAGATAGCTTGTCGCGGCTCTAACAGATTGTTCTCATAACATGACCAACAGCGACAAGAAAAGAAGAAAACGGGCGGCCTAGTCTACGCGATCGCCCTCAACCCTCTTGATCCCGCTCACCTTGTCCACAATGGGTGCGACAAGGGTCTTGAGCGCCTCCAGATCGGCATCCGGCGGCAAGGTCCTGAGGACATTGGTGAGGTTGAGGCCCGGGTTGCGGAAGGCCACCTTCACCAACACCTTCTGAAGAGCTCCCGCGCAGATCTTGCGCGACTCGTCGGCCAGTTGCTTTGGGATCCTCTCCCGGAGTCGCCGGAGGGCCGTCACCACGCCTTTGAAGAACAAGGTGAGCTTGCCGCTGGGTTGGAGGTTCTCGTCGAAGGGATACCCGAGATCCTCCATCCCCAGCTGCGCCAGCCCCCTGTCGATGTCTGCGGCAACATTCACGAGACCCTCCGTCCAGTGCTCCACATTCTCCCTAAAAGTATTCTGGGCGGCAGCAGCACTCGCCAGCAGCGCCTTGCCGGCCTTGACCTCCTCCTTCAAGGCCGTCTCCTGCTCCCTGGCGCCGTCCAGCGTCTTGGTCAAAGTGGTCAGCTTCAACTCAAGATCAGCGTTGGAGTCCGTGGCGACGCTAAGCTCCTGGCCCTTCTCGGCGAGACGGGCCTGCAGCTCCGAGTGGCTGTGGGCGTCTTTCTTCCGCTCACGCTTGAGAGCGGCAAGCTCTTCACCGCTCGCCTTGAGATCGGCCTCCAGCTGCGCCACCTTCGTCTCCAGCTCCTTCTTGGCGGCCTCGGCAGCTGCGGCAGCATCCTCTGCTTGCTTGATGGCTCCGCCAAATGTTTGCTCGCGCGCGGCAAGCTCCTCCTCGTGGGCGTCAAGGTTGACCTTCCGCTGCACCAGCTCGCCTTCCTGCACAGATAGCTTTTCAGCGGCAAGCCGCTGTTGCTCTTCGACTTCAGCCTTCTCGAGGAGGAAGGCCTTCTGCTCCTCGGCAAGTTGCGCCCGCTCCACTGCCAGGGACCGGAGAGCTTCCTGATTGAGACCCCGGAGCTCCTCCGCGCGCTTCTCGATGTCCACTCCCGCCTTCGCGATAAGCGCCTCGCGGGATTCCAGCTTGGCTTGCCGGGCGCGGTAGAGCGACACCAGCTTCCACAGCAGCCGCTCCTCCTCAGGCTCGCTGCTGCTGCTGCTCGGCGCGTCAACCAGCGCCAGCCCAACGGAGGCGAGCACCTCTCCGTCGAAGCTCTCTCCTTCGACCGGCGCCCTGGAGCTTGACGCCCAGGGGAGGTTGATGAAGACGCCATCACCGGCCTTCAAGTAGACGCCTGGCTGGGGTTCTTTGGAGCCTGACGCTGTGGCAGCGGCAGAGGGATCGGCGGTCGGCGTAGCGCCTGGCGCTCCTGCGGCCTCAGGGCCGTCAGTGCGATCGCCAGATCCCCCGCCTGCTTCTGCGGCCTCTGCGCCGGCGGGATCGTCAGCGCCGGCTGCTTCCTCGGCGGCAGCAGCGTCGTCGGCAGCAACCTCAGTCTCCATCGGCTCCGCAGCAGATGGATCTGATAGCCGGAAAAGGGAGAAGAGTCAAGCAAATGTCCAAAAAAGATGATCAAAAGAAGAAGAACCCAAGGGAAGTTCTGAAGCGAGAAGATTACCTATGCCAGGTTCTGTAGTCGTGGTCTCCGCCGCCAGGGGGCCGCTGGTGCTGTCCCTTGCCGAAGAACCCTCCCTTGCCGGAGACTTCTCCCTTGCCGGAGAGCTCTCCCTTGCCGGGGACCTCTCCCTTGCCGGAGGACTTGGCATTTCAGGGGCGGCCTCCGGGCGCTCCTGGTGGGGCTGCTCTGCTCCTGCACAAACCAACAGTCAGACGTCAGCAAAGAAAGAGTATCCATGCGCGCCTAACAGCGGAAAGCAAGCCATATACTTATGCTGGGGGCTGCTCTGGAGAACAGTTGCTGGGTCCGGCAAGGTTGTCTCGGACGTCCCCCCTGCTGTCGCGGTGGGTTCGTCCTCGATGATAATCACCGGGACCTTGGCTCTCTTCGCTGCTCTCTGGGCCAGAGTCCTATAGAGGAATAAGTTCAGAGTAAAGCAAATGAGATACAAGACAAAACAGCAAGAATTGAAGCACTACGAGCACAACAAGAGAATCTTACTCTTCTTCTTCCTCGTCGGAGCTGAACGCGGAGAAGTCGAAGTCCGGCTCACGGCCGGCGCGAGGAGGCGGAGGAGTAGATTCCCTTGGCCGCTTGGCGGGAACAGTGGTGGTGGTCTGAGACGACCCCGCTCCGGCTGCCGCCGCGGCGTGAGGAGCGGCAGGAGCAGAAGCGGTGGCCCAGGTGGACCCCGCTCCAGTTGCCGCAACAGCGTGAGGTGCTCCCGCGGCAACAGTGCTTGCCGCGGTGGAGCATGTCGCGCGGCGCAGCGACTGTCGACTCGCCCGCCGCCTTGCTACATCCCCGGCCTTGCGGAGATGCCTTCTTGGTGGAGATGGGGGTTCTGCTTGCGGCGAGCTGTCTGATGATGAGGAGGAAGAGGAGTTGATCTCCAACGAGCCGCTCGTATCCTCGGCGGGCTCACTCGACTCGACGTCACGCCCGGCAAACTCTTTCTTGCCGGCAAGCTCTTTCTTGCCGGCAAGCTCCTCTCGCTCGGCACGGCTTGCCGCCTCTGCTGCCTCTGCCTCCTCCATGGTGAATCCAAACTCGCCCGCAGCTGCGGCTGCCGCCGCCTCTTCCAGCCTGGTGGCGATGCGTTTCAACTCCGCATCGGTGGTGTCGCGAGTGAGGCCATTCTTTTCATCGGAGCGGACCGACACTTCTACCAAGCCATCAAAGAACTCCTGCACGACGTCGTCTGCAGGCTCTTGCCAAGTTGGGACAATTCCATGTGAATCGCACAGCGGCATCATTGCACGGATGCGGTCGAGCGCAGGGTTGTTGCACAACGGAACGATGCCCTGCGGCAACCTGAACACTTCGGGATGCTTAGGGTCATACTTGAACAGCTCCTGGAGCATCGCGTTGAGCTCCAGAACAGTGAAGTTGTAGTTGAGGCCCGGACGCAGCCTCATGATATCCGCCGCATTCTTGAACTCCCAAGCGGGCCTCCTCCGTTCCTGCAGGGGGGCGATGCGGCGGCGAAGAAAATCTGCGCCAACACCACCTACAGTGAGCCCGGCAAGCCTGAGGCGTTGGATCTTGGTGACGGCAATCTTCAGCCTATCGTCTTCCGGGGCCACGTTGCTCCAATCGCTGCCGCGTGCTGCTGGGGCTTGGCGCCGGGCGGTAAACGGCTGCGGATTCTCCTCGACAATCCAGCACCAGTCTGCTCTCCATTCCTCCCACTTGCCGCGGAACTCTCCCTCCAGATAAGAATCCTTCTTGCCGGCCCTCAAGATCCAGGCGATTCCGCCGGATAAAGGCTCTCCTCTTTCTACTCGGGGCATAAAGAAGTGGCGAAAAAGGGCTACATTTGGATGGACTCCGACAAAGTTTTCGCAGAGATGTGCGAAAACTGCCATGGTCAGAACGGCATTGGGGGTGAAATCAAGGAGGCAGAACCCGTAGGTGTTCATGATATCACAGAAAAACTCAGAGAAGGGCGGGCAGAGCCCGCAGTAGAAGAACACGGCGAAGAAGGGATATCCATTTGGAGCCATTTTCCAAGCGGAGGCTGGAAGTACCTTCGTGCTCGGATGCGCTCGCGTCTCCGTCGACTAGAAGAGGTAGTAGTACTCCCTCAGCTCCCTCGCGGCGAGCTTGGGGGGGAAGATTGCCCGCTCCTTTCGCAGCGCCGCAAGCCGCTGCGCCTCGGTCGACTTCACAGCCTTCCCCTTGTCGGCTTTTGGAGCCATGGCGGAAGTGGTAGAGGAGGTCGACGGCGTTGGTGGTGCTGGTGGCGATGGGGGGCAGGGCGCTGCTCTCTTTTCAGCTTTGGGAAGACGGGGGAGCAGCGGAGGTTTCCAAGATTGGAATAGCAACTGGTGAATGGGCGCACTACCCCTGTTTCCCCTGCTTATAAAGAGGGAGGGGGCGGACGTTCCGCCTTTCCGAATAAAGGAACCACCCACAATCTCTCCCCACGACGCCGCATTCGACGCGTGTCGTTCGGGGAGGGCGTGGTGGATACGAAGAGAGATGCGGCGTAACCCAGACCGCGCGTGCCCGTGCCCTGTTTTGGGCCTGGCCCAACATCGCTCGGCACCGTGTATGGCCCAGGCCCGGGGGCTCCTGTCGGTGTACTAGAGTAGGGGTACCCTAGTATCCCGAACTTGTGCACGGGCAGTCGCAGCGTCCCGCGGCAAGGCTTGCCGGGTGACCGCCAAGGTCCTCAGTGGTTCCTTTGGAGCCATTCAAGAACAAAGTATCCAAGCCAAGGAGACAAGACCCCGGCAAGAGGAGCTTGCCGGGAAGGCCAACCAAGGCATCTCAAGAAACTTGCCGCGACGCGCCACGCGTCCCGGCAAGGCCCGGTGAGCGACAAGCTCCCGGACGCGACAAGACAACGACCGCGGCAAGGCACTTGCCGCGGCAAGCCTCCACTCTGTACCTGCGCTCCAGCACATCCACCAACGTGTCGCTCTGGGACCCTTCCAAGCGTACGTGGTGGGAGGCTGTGCAGCCAGCGGTACACGGTGGCAAGCGGCGCTGACAAAATTGCCATCATGGCGAGCGGTGGCGTCCCTGGCGGTCCCTTTTGCACTATTTGGGCCACGCAGACGGGCATTTAATGCCCTTGTCCCCTGCCGTCAGGGTTAGGTATGATACACTGTAGCAGGCGGCGGTGCCAACCGCAACGCCTTTCCATTTTTACCCTTGTCTACGTTGCCACCTGTCGGTGACCCCTTGAGCATATAAAAGGAGGCCCATGTGCAACGTAGAGGGGGATCAAAAAAAAGAACACTCATGCCCGGTCTCGTTAGCTACTGGTGTGTACTGTAGCACTCAACGCTCCTAAGTAAGAACTCAATACAAACCACAAAGCAGGACTAGGGTTTTACGCATCCGTGCGGCCCGAACCTGGGTAAACTGCTCGCGTGCTTCGCCTCGATCTGCTCTTCGTGCGATCTCCGCCCCCCTGCCGAACCGAAAGGGGCTCGGTCCGCCGGTCCCATAGGTGTTCGTGGATTAGCACCCCCGACAAAGTCTTTTATATAAAGAGAAAGGCATAACACTAACACCGGCTCGTAAATCACACAAAGCAGTTTTCACATAATTCTTTTTGATAGAGCAAGGTATAGTTGGTATACCCGGATCTCCAAGTTTTTTGGGTACTCCATCTTTAAAAGTATAATTAGCGAGCATAGTGGAGATTCCAGCTTCCGGTATTTTTCTCTTATTAGTGATGATGTCTTTCATATACTTTGCATAAGGAGGCATTTTCAAGATATCAGTCAAGCAGGTACGCAAAAAGACTGGCCTCAGCATTTCAGCAAAGCGTTCAAATTCTTCATCGTCATTCTTTTTAGTTGACTTGGGTGGAAAAGGCATAGGTTTTTGAACCCACGGTTCCCTTTCTTTACCATGTTTTCTAGCAACAAAGTCTCTTTTATCATACCTTTTATTTTTAGCTTGTGGGTTATCAAGATCAATAGGTGGTTCTATCTCAACATCATATCTGGTTCTTTATCATTGGTTGGTTGAGAGTCTTCATGAAACTCATCATTATATTTTTCATTATCATTAGGTGAGTGTTCATTACCAGATTGAGTTTCAGCATCAGAGATAGTAGCTTCATTATCATTATCAGGAGGTTTCTCTATTTCAGGTTCATTAGAAGTGTGCAAAGTCCTATCATTTTTCTTTTTCTTTTTCTTACTAGAAGGACTAGGTGCACTAGTGTTGTTTCTTTGTGAATCATGTTCAATTATTTTAGGGTGTCCCTCAGGATAAAGTGGTTCCTGAGTCATTTTACCTCCTCTAGTTGCAACTCTAATAACAAAGTCATGCATATTATGATTCATTTCATTAAGCAATTCTCTTTGAGATTTAGCAACTTGTTCTAATTGAGTTTGAACCATAGAAGCATGTTTTCCAACACCACTAACATCATTTGATATTCTAAATAACAAGTCACTCAAGCGAGCAATCATATCAGAATTATATTTCAATTGTTTCATAACATTTGCATTGAAGTGATCATGTTTTCTAATGTAGTTTTCAAACTCATAAAGGCATTGACTAGGATGCATCTTGTGAGGATTATCATTATCATTGAACTTCATAAGAGAATTTACCTCTACCACCTTAGGCATTGGTGGTGTATTAAGCCCATGTATTTCTTCAATAGAAGGTAAATTTTTAACATCCTCATCTTTAATACCTTTTTCCTTCATAGATTTCTTTGCCTCTTGCATATCTTCAGGACTGAGATATAATATGCCCCTCTTCTTCGGAGTGGGTTTAGGCGGTGGTTCAGTAATAGTCCAATCATCATAATTTTTCAATATGTTATTCAATAATTCTTCAGCTTGAGCAATAATTCGGTCCCTGAAAACACAACCAGCACAACTATCTAGGAAGTCCCCAGAAGCATCAGTTAGTCCATTATAGAAGATATCAACTATTTCATTTTTCTTAAGAGGATGATCAGGCAAAGCATTAAGTAACTGGCAAAGCCTCCCCCAAGCTCGTGGGAGACTCTCTTCTTTAGTTTGCACAAAGTTAAATATTTCCTGTAAGGCAGCTTGTTTCATATGAGCAGGAAAATATTTTTTAGAGAAGTAATAAACCATATCCTAGGGACTACACACACAACCAGGAGCAAGAGTACTGTACCAAGATTTAGCATCACCTTTTAATGAGAAAGGAAATAATTTGAGAATAAAGTAATAGCGAGTTTTCCCATCATGAGTAAAAAGGGTGGCTATGTCATTCAACTTAGTAAGATGTGCCACAACAGTTTTAGTTTCATAACCATGGAAAGGATCAGATTCAACCATAGTAATTAGCTCTGGGTCGACAAAGAATTCATAATCCTTATCACCAATACAGATAGGTGAAGTAGCAAACTTAGGATCACATTTCATTCTATCATTCAGAGATTTTTCTTTATACTTGTGTAGTAATTTCTCTAGATCATCTCTATCATTACAAGCAATAATATCTCTAATTGCTTCTTCACTCATAACATAACCTTCCGGTACCTTAGGCAATTCATATCTAGCAAGGCTAGTTCTGGCAGGTGTCTCAGGAGATTCAGTTTCAAGCTCATCATCAGATTCAACAACATCATGTTGTATAACTCTAGCAATTTGTTTATCAAGAAATTCACCAAGTGGCACATCATCATTATCAAGCAAGGTACTAGCATCAACATAAGCATCATTCATAGCAGAAGTAGCATCATCAATAACTTGCGACATATCAAGATTAATAACATGTGGTGGTGGTGCAAGTTTACTCATAACAGAAGGTGAATCTAAAGCAGAACTGGATGGCAGGTCCTTACCTCCCCTCGTCCTTGAGGGAAATATCTTAGTCTTTGGATCATTCAGATTCTTCATAGTGATAATATGATAATAATCCCAAGTGACTCAACAAATATAGCTATGCTCCCCGGCAACTGCACCAGAAAAAGGTCTTGATAACCCACAAGTATAGGGGATCGCAACAGTTTTTGAGGGTAGAGTATTCAACCCAAATTTATAGATTCAACACAAGGGGAGACAAAGAATATTTGAAGGTATTAGCAGCTGAGTTGTCAATTCAACCACACCTGGAGATTAATTATCTGCAGCAAAATGATCAGTAGCAAAGTAGTTTGATAGTTTTGATAGTAGTGACAGCAACAATAGTAATAGTAACAGTGATACCAGTAATTTGTAGCAAGTGTAACAGTGATGATAGCAGTAGTAACTTAGCAACAATAATAAGGATAAATTCGTAGGCATTGGATCGGTGACTTGTTGGATGATATTCATCATGAAACAGTTATAACCTAGGGCGATACGGCACTAGCTCCAGTTCATCGATATAATGTAGGCATGTATTCTGTAAATAGCCATACGTGCTTTATTAAAAGAACTTGCATGACACCTTTTGTCCTACCCTCCCGTGGCAGTGAGGTCCATATTGGAAACTAAGGGATATTAAGGCCTTCTTTTAATAGAGAACTGGAACAAAGCATTAACACATAGTGAATACATGAACTCCTCAAACTACGACCATCACCGGGAGTGGGCCCGGTTGTTGTCACTCCGGGGTTGCCGGATCATAACTGTAGTAGGTGACTATAACTTGCAAGATCGGATCTAAAACATGGATATAATGATGAATTCATAAATGGTTCAGATCTGAAATCATGGCACCCAGGCCCAAAGTCACAAGCATTAAGCATGGCAAAGTCATAGAAACATCAATCTAAGAACATAGTGGATACTAGGGATCAGGCCCTAACAAAACTAACTCGGTTACATGATGAAACTCATCCAACTCCTCACCGACCAGCGAGCCTATGAAGGAATTACTCACTCCCGGTTGGGAGCATCATGGAATTGGCGAGGGAGAAGGGTTGGTGATGACGAAGAACGAAGATCCCCCTCTCCAGAGCCCCAAATGGACTCCAGATCTGCCCTCCCGAGGAAGAACAGGGCTTGGCGGCGGCTCCGTCTCGTGGATCGCGATAATTCTTTCTTCCTGATTTTTTTCTAGAATAATGTGATTTTATAGTATCAGGGGGGGTCATCAGTGGGGCCACCAGGTGGGTACAACCCACCTCCGTGCGCCAGGAGAGGGGGGCACGCCTTGGTGGGTTGTGCCCCCCAGGGGCCCCTCTTCGGTGGGTCTTGGCTCCACAAATTCTTATTCTTGGTATAAAAATCCTCAAAAAGTTTTGTTCCATTCCGAGAACTTCTATTTCTGCACAAAAACAATACCATGGTAGTTCTGCTGAAAACAGCGTCAGTCCGGGGTTAGTTTCATTCAAATCTTGCAAATTAGAGTCCAAAAGAAGAGGAAAAGCGCGAGAAAAAGTTGATACGTTGGAGACGTATCACGCATCCATAGCGCCATGGCCAACCGAGGCCACGTGCCGGCAATACAACCCCCTGCCTCGCCTAGATGTCGACCTCATGGACATCCCCGAACCCTTGGTGAAACCCTAGCCCCACCCAGTCTCTCCCCACACTCTCCCCTCGCCCCCCTGTCGTGCCCGAGCATTTCATTGCCATGGCCGCTATTGTCCGCGTGCCCACCACTGTCCCCATCGCCTAGGTCTGCGCCAGGAGCACCACCAGAGGCCTCCGCTTCTTTCTCAGTCACGAACTCAAGCCCGGAGCCGATGCATCGTGTTGATCGATGTCTTCTTCTTCCTCCGGCCGTCATCATCTCGCCATCACCACCGCCCCTCCGGTCCGCCCCGACCTCCTCGAGCTCACCATTAGCTCTGCGGTGAGCTCCTCCCTCGATCCCCTCTCTTTCCCCCTTGATTTGTGCCCCCATGCGCTGGAGCTCCGCCATGGCTGGACCTTCACGTTCGCCGCTACCTGCCGCGCTCACCCCATCCTCTGACCGCACCGCAAGCCGCCGGCCGCTCTCGCTCACGCGCGACGCCTCGCTCCCTGCTCGCCCGGGCCTGCCCTTGCCCCGACGACGCCCGCACAGGCCATAGCCGCTCCTCGACGGCCCTGGCGCCATCCCTATGAGTTGTTGGCGCCTGCGGCTAAGGGGCCCCGACTGCACTGGCCGCGCCCTCCAGCGCCCCCTCGCCATGCCCCCTATAGTTGCTCCGTGCCGCGTCGTGTCCGTCAGCGTTGTGCCCCTACTATGCTGCTCCTGTTGCCACTCCTAGCTGCACTGCGTACTACCTGCCGCTGACTGCTGCTACTCTTAGCTACTGCGCTTGGCTGCTGCCGCTGTTGACCGGCGCTGCCACCGCTCAATGTCATCACTGCTCCGGCGCTAGCCACGGCTAGACGAGTGTGTGTGTGCCTCTTGTGTGCGTGTAGCATGTGTGTTGTGTGAGTGCGTGAGTGTGACTGCAGTGTGTAGTTGACCCTTGTTAGAGTAAGTTTAGCTTAGGATTAAAATTAGTGCTAAGTTAGTCTAATAGCAGATGGCATGTGAACCCACTGTTAGTTTAAAGAAAAGGCAAATTTTTAAAAAATGTTTAAGTGAATGACATGTGGCCCCCTACACTGTTCATATGTTGACCAGTCAACCTTTGACTGAGTCAACGTTGGCCCACTGACCCCACTGTCATACACTATGGCTAGAATAGCACTAGGTGACAAAATTATTTTACTGTTTTATTTCGAATTATAAATAAAATCCAGAAATCTTTTAAAACTTTAAAAATTCATATAAAATAAATCGTAGCTCGGATGGAAAAGTTTTCAACATGAAAGTTGCTTAGAACGACGAGACAAATCCGGATACGTAGCATGTTCGCCCGCCACACATCCCTATCACAGCGAACACGCAACTTTCCCACTCCGGTTCATTTGTCCAAAAACACGAAACATAGGGGATACTTTCCTGGATGTTTCCCCCTTCGCCGGCATCACCTCCTACTGCGTTAGGGCACACCTGGCACCGTTACTTGTCATGTCATGCATTGATATGTGTATGTTTGCATTGTATTTATTGTTTCTTCTCCCTCTTCTCTCGCTAGACATCGAGACCAACGCCGCTGCTACCCAGTACGACTACGTTGTTGACGACCCCTCCTTGCTAGAGTAACTAGGCAAGCGCCCCCCCCCTTGATCAACCCAACATCGCCTATTATTCTCTCTACTGCTTGCATTAGAGTAGTGTAGCATGTTACTACTTTCGGTTAATCCTATTCTGATGCATAGCCTGTCTTTTGCTACTACTGATGTTACCTTTACCTGCAATCGTAAATGCTTAGTATAGGATGCTAGTATTCCATCAGTGGCCCTACATTCTTGTCCGTCAGCCATGCTATACTACCGAGCCATGATCACTCGAGAGTTGATCACGGGTATATACTTTATGATACATGTGGTGACTAAAGTCGGGTCGGCTCGTAGACTACCCGCGAGTGATTCATGGATTGGGACAGAAAGGACTTTTGTCCCGATGGCCCTCTGAGTGGATCTTTGTGGCAGAGCGACAGGGCAGGTTGGGACCACCTAGGAGAGAGGTGGGCCCGACCTTGGTCGGCGTCCGCGGTTACATCAATTAACACGCTTAGTGAGATCTTGGTATTTGATCTGAGTTTGGACAATGGCCTATACGCACTAACCAACTACGCGGGAACAATTATGGGCACTCGATGTCAGCCGAAGCCTTCTTGACGTCAGCAACTGAGCGGCGCGCGTCGGATTGGACTGTAAGCCTGCGCTTATATTAAGGGGGATAGGTCTGCTTCCGGCCGCATTCGCAACATGCAGGTGTGCAATGGGCGATGGGCCCAGACCCCTGCGCGCATAGGATTTAGACCGGCATGCTGACTAATACGTCTCCAACGTATCTATAATTTTTTATTGTTCCATGCACTACAAAAAATTACACTTCCGTGATGATACGTGTTTGTCACAGTAGGTCGCTTTTTTTGTCATGCATGTACATCCATGACAAATTTATGACAGAATCAAGATACTCATACCTGTGTTGTCGTAGAAGTGTTCCATGACATTACCAAAATTATCATCACGGAAGTGTCCACTTCCATGATGATAAATTGCGCGTCACAGAAGTGCTTTCATCAAGGGTGACCGACACGTGGCATCCACCGTAACAGAACATCGTTATGCTATCGGGTCGGGTTTTGTATCCGATAACCCGTTAACAGCCCCGACCAATGGGAAATTTCCACGTGTAAAATTCTTATTGGCTGGACGAAACACGTGTCAGCTCGTCAGTGGGTCAGATAGGCACCTATGATATGTCGACACGTGGCACGGCCCAACAGAGGCCCATTCCTGTGTAAAGGCCGGCCCATTTGACTTGGTCAAAAGCTGGCGGGCCGGCCCATGGAAAGCCTGTTAACGGCCTGTTCGAATATAGCCCATTTATAGCCCGCTAACCCAAGGCTCGTTACGCCCTATCCGAATTAGGCCCAGTAGTGTCATCTGGGCCATCCAATATGATTCCACCCCGTTTTCACTTCTGGCCCATGTATGGCCCATGACGTCTTTCGGCCCATATGAGGCCCTATGTAACTCTTGGCCTATTAACGGCCCGTGGTGAAACTGGCCTGTAATGAATAGTGTATCACTTTACACCCGTTAACGGCCCGTGGTGAAACTGGCCCGTGATGAACAGTGTATCACTTTGTACCCATTAACAACCCGTTATACCATTGGGCCGTTTCCAGCCCATGTTATTTTCCGGCCTTCTTCAGAGCCCATTTATTCTTGGGCTCATTTCCAGCATTCGTTTACTTACAGCCCATTACTGTCATTTTCTGCTTGTGGGCCAAATTCAGCCCATGGTTACAGTCGGCCCGTTTGTGGTCCATTAATACGTTGGGCCATTTTCATAGCGTCATCAAATACGGCATATTAACGATGGCCCGTTATGGTCGGCCCATGAACGGACGATTCCAACTCTAGCCCGTTTACGGCCAGAATGCGGTCTGTTCGGCCCATGTTTGGCCAATCGATCATACGGCCCGTATAAGGCACATTGATGATACGGCCCGTAGAAGGCCCATTGATGATACAACCCGTAGAAGGCCCATTGTTTCTACGACCCGTAGAAGGCCCACTGCTTCTATGGCCCGTAGAAGGCCCACTCTTTATACGGCCCGTAGAAGGCCCGCAGTTTCTACGACCCATAGGAGGCCCAGTGTCACTACAGTAAATATTAGCCCATGGTTATTGTGGCCTAGTTTTAAAAAATAGGTTATTGCAGCCACTAGCAAACCGCAGAAAAAGAACTGCACTAACTACAATCAAACAAATAAACAAGACAACAAGGAAATAAATAAGCAAGCAACTTACAGTAGGCTATCACGGCTATTACACATATTACATCCACTGGGCATCAAAGCTCGCCACCAGTGCAAATATAGGGAACACAACAACATATAAACGCCGCAGCAAAACAAGCCAGAACTGAAACCACTTCAGAAGAGCTCAAGAAACAATATCCTGGGTACCCATAATGCTGGCAAGATGCTTAGCAAGCTTATTAACTTTCTCTTGTTTGGCGCTTAAGTCCTCCAGCGCTTGCTGTTGCACCAGAAAGTATGCATCTGAATTCTGCAGGGACTTCCTCAGTCCTTCGGCTTCCTATCGCATAACATCTGATCGATGTCTTTCAACTTGAAGTTGAGACTCAAGAAGCCGAACTGATTCAGGCAACGAGTTCGAAGAGCTGGTGCCAGCGGTGGTAGCCAGTAACTCGAACACTACATCAAGACAGGACTTTGGGGTTGTCTCACTGTCTGCAATATAGTTTTTATCAGCTTTCTTGGAGACCAACAGGGATGTCTCACTATCTTGAACCTTATCTGCATTACTTCCTTTACCATTGCATAACAGGGTACTCTTCTCCAATATTTCATCCGTGTTCTAAAAGAGAAACAAACAAATACATCTCAGGTTTACCAGTTCAGTAGTAAGGTGGACAGGATAACAGCATGAAACAAACATATATCTATGTAGTATGGTCACTGTATGGTCTATATCATTCTAGTTTATGTTGCCAAATCAAGATAGATACAGTTCGAATCATATCTATTTAAGACAAAGCAGCATAGACAGAATATAAGTGTGGGAAACTACACAGCAATAACAACACTTGTAATGTGCATGGCATGAGAACATAACTGTTTATTCAATTGAAACTGAAATCAACATAGAGCAAGTTACAACAGCAAACAGCCAAACACGTTGAAGAAACAGGTTTAAAACATACCTGTTGCGCCATTGGAGTTTCAATTGCATCCTTCAAATTTGAAATTAGTTGGTATCAATAAATACAGTGATGCAAGAGCAAAGTAGTATGAACCATAGCTACGGAACCTGACCTGAGAACAATTCTTCTTCTGCTTTAAGCGTTGACTTCGGGTTCGGAGTGGTGGTCCTCGTGATTTGGGCACTGCAGTTGCCTTACTAACTGCTCGTGTTTGGGTGCTCTATGGTGGAGACGGTGCTGTGTCAACGGGAACTGGGTGTCTATCTGCTGGGGTTGGGGTTAGAAGGGGTGTAGCTGGTTCTCTGTCCAACTGGGTAGGGGTAAAATCTGCATGAGTGTGGGTTATGTGTGGTGGGGCTGGTTCTTGGGCAAGTACAACCGTGGTTCTACCTGCATCGACAGGTAGCACGATCTTTTCTGAAGACCGTGTTTTTACTCCCACAAATACTGCCATCACTCCCTCCAATTGAAATGGCTGATAAACGAGAAAAGTAATTGATTGTACAGACATTGTAAGATAGACAGGTGCAATGGGTAGTAGGGAAGAAAACAGGGCATGAAATAATTCACATTTATGTTGTCTAAGCAAACAGAATAGCAGGACATAATTTCACATATATGATGGCTAATTAAACAGGATAGCATGACACAATTTCACATGTATGATGGCTAACTAAACAAGATAGAATGACATACTTCAAAATATGATGACTATGTAAACAGGATGACATGATATAACTATACGATGTGTCTATTAAAGTGGTTGGCATGCCATAAATCACAAACATGCCGTCGATGGAAACATGATGACATGATATAATTCACGGATAGAATGACATAATTTAAATATGATGACTATGTAAACAGGATGAGATGATATAACTATATTATGTCTTTAGAAAATGGGTTGGCATGCCATAATTCAGATACATGCTGTCTATGTAAACATCATAGCATGACATAATTCAAATATATGATTTATATACTAAGGAAGTGAGCAGAGGGCAATCGCATATATGATGTGTCAACTAAGGAGATGGCATTCAATATTGTGTATATGATGTAAAAACTAAGCATTGCAATACAACATATGCATTATATGAGTAATATAACCCTGACAAGTTTGAGCATACACCTCAGAGGGATAATAGGACTGGTCATCTACCTCTGAATCCTCCTCTGAAGAGCTATCTATAACCAGCAAGATATCTGCTTCAGCAGGTAGCATTGTCTGCTCTGAAGACCTTGTTTTCACTCCAGATTTCTCCATCACCAATTCAAATGGCTGATGCACAGGAAGAGCGGTTGAATATACAAACATTGTCGACAAAAGCAATGAGAAATACAAAAAAGGACGACATGATATAATTCACATATATGACGCTTGCCTAAACAGCATGGCATTGCATAATCCACATACATAATGCCTTGCAACAAGATAACATTGCATAATTCACATATATAATGTCTTGCAACAAGATGGCATTGTATAATTCACATATATGGTAATTAGACACTAAACAGGTGGCATTCACACAAAGCATGTCTAAACTAAGCAAATGACATAGCAATGCAAGATACCATACGCATGATATGAGCAACATAACCCTGCCAAGTTAGGGCATGCACCTCGGGGGGGGGGGGGATATGACTGGTCATCTGTCTCTGAATCCTCCTATGAGGAGCTATCGGTAACCAGCAAGACATGCGCTTCGTCAGATAGCATTGTCTGCTCTGAAGACCTTGTTTCCACTCCAGATTTTTCCATGACCGTGTCAAATGGCTGATGCACAGGAAGAGTAATTGAATTTACTAAAATTGTTGACAAATTTAACACATAATAAAAAAATGATGGCATGATATAATTCACATATAAGATGACTGGCTAACCAGGGTGGCATTGCAAAATTCACATATATGATGCCTGGCTAGACAAGATGGCATTGCATGATTCACATATACGATAAAGAAACTAAACAGATGGCATTGACACAAAGCATGTCTAAACTAAGCGGATGACATCTTTAATATATACAGTAAGCAATGCAAGGCACCATATGCATGATATTACCAACATCAGCATGCCAAGTTAGAGCGAAGACCTCATGGGGTAAATAGGAGTGGTCTTCTCCTTCTGAATCCCCCTCATAACAGTTATCTTCCTCTTGATTACGATCCGAAATGGGTGGAGGGGGGCTGCCTTTGCACCCACCATGGAACGACATCTGCATGAAATTTTATTGCCATGCAAGGCTCGTCTCTTTTGCTCTACATGATCAGTTCCATTGTGTACAATAACTGGCATGCATAGGAATAAAACATAGTGAGATTATGTAAGGAGTGCATGCACAAATCTAGAGTGATGGTAGCAAACTGTGGATAGACCCAAAACCAATGATAGCAGGCAGATAATAGCTTTAGTTAAAAAATACAGATAATGGCTCCTTTAATGTTTGTTTGCACCCAACATGAAACTCATAGTAGACACCGGAGATTAACCAGATAGTAGACAGATAGTATTGATTGCTGCCCCAATATGTACCCCACAACCATTTAAAAACTCAAGTTTCAGCATTAGTTTGGAACTGACTCGGAGTCTAATAGGTGAACACGACGATAATGTAGCATGTCATCATATTAAGCGATGCATAACGTAAGCAGGCACGGAAGAGTGCGACCTCTCTTGCGGACCCATGTAGTCCTCAAGGTCATTTGCTCAGTTGATGATTGTAATTCAGTTGCCGTGGCTGCCGGCGGCGGGGAAGAAGATCTGAGGCGGTGAAAGACAGTCTGGAGAGCGGATCCCTGCTGTGGTGAACCCTTCCATCGTTGGAGCAGCTGAGCTGGGGTGGAACACAGCGCCGCAGGAGCAGGAAAAAACCACACAAGGTTTTCTTTGACACATATCTGTAACATAAGTAATTGAGTAAGGGCTTGTTTGAATTTGAGGATTCTAACAATGTAGGGATAGGAAATAGATAGGAATAGGATAGGAATGCACGTGCAAAATAGAGAATTTAAAAACACAAGATTTCTGCCAATCTGGGTGTTTGATTCACAACAATTGGAAGATCACAGGATGCAAAAAAGCATGGTGAGATTAAGTCAAACCACAAGAAAATGTACGGCTATAATGCTATTATGCTACTATCTCTTAGTCTTGTGCTTGATGAATAGGAATATGAAAAGGAGGAGAAGTGGAAATTAGAATTCCTACGGTTTTTCTTTCAAGGAGACACTAAAGGAACAAATCCTACAGTTTTCCTTTGCTCCATTCCTTTGCACCAAATTCATGAAAAGTAGTACCATAGGAAACTTTCCAATTCCGATGTTTTTTATTCACTTTTCCTTTCAAGCACTGGCAATTCTAGTAGGCAGGCTTGAGCAAGGAAAATCCTACACTAAAAAAATGTTTTCGTGCTACTTCTATTACTTTGGACCCAGGCCACTGCCATACTAGCTCAACTCCCAGGTCCATCGACAAATGCACAGCTGAAACGCGCAGAGATAAATAACGATGGTGTTCAAGAGAGTCCATCACGGATAGCTAAGTTGCCTGGTACCTCACTGCTTGTCATACAGTAGGAGAAAATAATCGTATTTCCCGTTACTACGAGTGCTCAGTGGACAGTATATATAACATGTAGAGTAAAAAAGAGATGCAACAAGTGTAGAACCTCTTTGGCGAAGCCATGTCGATCTCAGCGTGATTGGGTTGGCCGGTGAGGATGCTCCGGCTGACTTGGCTGTCGGAGGAGGGGAAGAAGATCTTAGGCATCTGGAGATGGAGCCCGAGGTACTGCTCCGCTGTGATGGAGGGTTTCATCGTTGGAGCAGCTGCGGTGAGTTGTACGATGCCGAGGCTGAAGCAGGACAAGAGAGACAACGAACAACTTTAACCTGAGTGGAATTCTAATAGCATCTCCAATACATGACGTAAAATACATAACCACAAAGTGCTAGTTGTAAAATACATCAGCCGCTCATCTCTGAACTTAACTGTCAAAACTAAACTTAACTGTCGAAACTGAATTTAACTGTCGAAACTGAACTTAACTGTCGAAACTGAATTTTGCTGTTGAAACTGAACGCACTAGCAAGGTGAGGCTACATGTCGGTCGACTGACTTTTTCATCTCTGGTCAGTCGATTTTGCAGCCGTTGGATACGAAATCAAGGGCCTGTGGTTCATCTTCAACCTCCACCCCCCTGAGCCGGCCAAACAGCAGCCCCCCGTCGCCCGCGGTCGGTGGTGCGCCGCCCCGCCCGCCCCGAAAACACTCCCCACCGCCGGTCCGCCGCCGCCCCAGCCATCCCTCTAGGCCACCCCGTGCCGAGCTTTTTCTCCGGCGATCCCCACGCCACCGCCCCGCCAACGCCCCACCACCGCCGGCGACCACCGCCCCCATCCTGAACCCTAAGATAGATAGTGGGGTATCTCTCCGGCGAGCCCCCTCCCCGCTGAGGCCGGTTCTTCCTTCACCCCGGTGAGCCCCCCCACCACCTGAAAATCAACTGACCCAAAAGTCAATTCAGTCGACTAAAGTGTAGCTAAATCGGGGCAGCATCGCAAGCAAGAGCAAGAGCGAGAGCAGCAGCGCGAGCAAGAGCAGACCAGGCAGGGGACCGAGAGCAAGAGCAGAGCATCAGCGCGAGCGAGAGCTAAAGCAACATCAGGTCCTATTGATGTGGACATCGCCGCTGAGGGAGCGACGCCATGGAGGAAGTTGCCGGCGACGCCGCCGTGGATGGAGCCGCGCCGTGTCGGCTCGGGACCGAGCGCCGGCAGCACCGTGAGATCGAATCAAGAAGAAAATGCGGCGATTAGTGTACAACCTCTTTGGTGGCGCCGATTAGGCCACAGCTTCATCCGAGGAAACGGTGATGATGGTGCTCTTCCGGTGGTGCAGGTGAAGACAGTGGTGTGGGAATGGAGGTGGCGCGAAAGACGAGGGGAACGTCGGGGCAGCTCCTTGGAGGTGGAGGACGGGGTGGCTGAACCGGCGGGACGATGAGATCGACGACGGATCCTCATCTGGTACGGTGGATGAGGGACGTCGAGGTGTTGCTGTGGACGACATCGTCGGGGAAGAGGCTCTGGCTGGGTGGCAGACGGAGCAGGGTGTGGGGCTTCGTCGCAGGTTTTCGCGGCCTCGGTGTATGAATGGGTGGGCGAATGGGATGGCAGTGGGGAACCATGGCCTAGAGTCGCGCTTGTCTGAAATGTGGGGTAAGTTACGAAAGTACCCCCACCAATTTGAGGTGGTTCTTTCGGTTCAGGGGTACCACGGGCATTTCGCGTGTCTGGATTTCACAGGAGGTGGGAGTTTTCACGCGCGTTGTAATTTCGGAATAGCAAGGCGCGGGTTGACATGGAGGGAGTTGTCGGAGCACAATGAGACAAAGATATATCTTAAATATTTCAGGCTAACAAGGCGTGGGTTGAAGAGGCGGGAGTTTCGCAGCACGATAGACAGAGACGCTAGCTTGAATTTTCGGCATAACATGGCGCGGCTTGAAATTCCGGAAGAACAAGCTTAACGTGTACCCAAAAAGACAAATTGCACCTCAACACGCACAACACACACACACACACAAACACCATTTAGACTAGAGTAAGGTACACGTACATTGCACGCATGAGATTTGGCAACCAAATTATGAATAAATACCACATTATAGCATGCAAGCTTTGAGTCATATATGCATGATGTAGATGTTCATTTAATTCTTATAGTTCATTTCATTCAAAATCATCTAGTTTTTATAAGAAAGCTAATCTATTTTAAGATTCATGGAATTGTGCGTCGTAAGACATAAAGTAAAAACAAATAATGGCAAATCATGTAGAAAAACATTTGGGCAATTCTTATACGGAAGATTCTAGTACAAATACGAAGTGCTTGTGTTTTGATGTTTGTGCATTATGCTTAAGTTCAACCATGGAGTCTTCTAGATTATACATGTGGTGAAATCTGGTGGAATCTAGATGATATCCAACGGCCAGTAGTGCTCAAATTTGCCATCTTTGGACCATCGGATTCGCCTCATCCAACGACCATCTTTCAAAGTTAAAGTTACCCGCACACAATATAAAAATATATATAATATATAGGGGTATAGATATAGATATGTGATGCAAAAGCCGCCCATCATCTTCAACTAGAATAGTGTGTCCATGCACGGATGCGACGTGGCCAAATAATGTGTGCCATCGGTATCTCAAATTCAAATCAGTCTGACCTTGTTCAATGTGTATACATTACAACATGCTCGTTTCCAAACCACACCGCGCAGATCTCCGTTATATTCATGCATGCATGGGTTTTAAACATCAGGATCTCTTATTCAAATATTTGAATTCAACTTTACATTGATTGTGACCTCACCTATTCAGCTATTCTTTTACACCCACACATTAGTCTTCTCTTTATAATTGTACCACTAACTTTCTCTTGTGCATGCATGCACACACACTACCAGTCGGCATTATCCATCGCACGCATGCAATCTTTTTCTTCAGGTCGGCATCCCATGAAGGCACACACCAACACACATCCCCCTCTCCATCATATCGGGCATTCTTTATCTCTCACGCATGCATGTGCAACGATCGATGTTCCTCTATGTATGTGTGTATATAGCTAGGTCTTTCATAGTTTTCCACACAAATCGATCAATCGATATATCCAGTGAGGTCTCACCCTCTTTCCCACGTCCACATCGATCAATCTACATCTCTCTATATAGGATTAACATATATAGCTAATACACCCACATTAATTATGTATCCAACGTCCCCCTCTCATCATCCATGCCTTCCTCTTCATCTCTCAGACGCGTGCACAATGGCGAAGACAGGGGGCAGTAAGGGCCCTGCCCCCCTCCCCCCTAACATCACTATATATCAAGGCTAATATGAATGTGATCATTAGACAATTTCTGCTAAAAATGGTTTAAGTTCATGAATTGACCCTCCTCGTAAAGGGTTAGCAATGCTTGGCCCCCTAGCTCATTTATTTTTCATGGCTCTGCCACTGCGAGCATCAGCACACGTGTTCGCCCCCTCTCTCTAAATATCGATCTCCACTTGTGCATTCCTTCATAGTCTCCCTCCACTCGGCCCCTCGCACCATCTTCTAGCCCACCCACCGGATTTTGCCACGTGTACAATCTAGCAGACTCCATGGTTGAACTTAAGCATAATGCACAAACCTCAAAACAACAGTGGTTCTCTTTTGTTCTAGATTCTTCCATATCATAACTGCCCAAACTTTTTTTCTAGTTGAATTGCCATTATTTGTTTTTACTTTATGCTTTACAATGCACAATTCCATGAATCATAAAATATATTAAGGGCTTCTTTGATTCAAAGGATTCTCAAAGGAATTTTGGAGGATTCTAATCATTAGGAATTTTTCCTATCTTGGTTGTTTGATTCGTAGGATTGTAAACCATAGGAATTTTTCCATATGATTCATTTGCACTAGATTTCATAGGAAACATCCCATCCACTCAAACCTCTTTGAAAGAATTCTGCGTTTTTTCTATGAACAATCAAACACTCGTACAATCCTGTAGGATTCAAGACGACATTCCACTATAATCCCATGTTTTTCCTATTCCCGCGTTCTTAGCTTTTTTATAAAAACTAATTGATTTTGAATGAGATGAACTATAAGAATTAAACGAAGGGCTACATTAGGCATATATGACTCAGAGCTTACATGCTATAGTGTGGTATTTATTCATAATTTGGTTGCAAAATCTGATGCATGCAATGCATGTGTACCTTACTAGTATTTCGAGTTTGTGCAAAACACGTAAACTAGAATACCAATGGCACGCTACACAGTGTCTCTCTTACAGTTCATGAAGCCACGTGGCACATGTGTAGGCGTTGTCGCGACCTCCTTGTGTGGATTGATCATAGTGACGTGTTGCTGGTTCCAGAAGAATGTACTCGTCCTCCCTGAGCCATACTCGCGGTACATGCATGAAGCGAAGATGTGCACGCACACCATATACGCACTCATTCCTCGCATGCACACGCGGGTACACGGGCGGACGCAATTTTGTACCAAGATCCACCCCATGTGCTAATTTGACGCGTGTAAAGTCGTTCACTTCATTGATGGTTGATTAATACAGCGCATGCAAATTGAGTGGACGTGAGGGCGGAAGAAAGACATTATTACTCCACTGCACGCATGCGAGTAGTTAAATCGTGGGTTGCTAGTAGTACTTCCATTGGTCTCCTTCGTATTTTGTGCCAATTTTTTACAGAAACATACTACTCAATATTTACGCATTTGAGTAGTGTAGTACTTGAAATTTATGTTCCGCTAAACTCATCGGGAGCCGTTTCGGGCCTCGAAACCAAAACCATCAATTAGTATTTACCTTGTTCCCATCATATTCGAAAGCCTGCTCACACCTACTAGTAGTACGTACCAAACCTGAACGTGTTCCCACTATGTAGGTATTAGTACTAGTGCTAGTACTTAGGTTATAAAAAGGGGAACTACCTAACCGAAAATCACTCTACCTTTCCTCCTCATAAGTGCTTCTTCTTCGTCCGTCGTTGCCATGGCCGGTGAGCGGAGCTCTATGTCGAGAACTACTCGTAACAAGGGAGCAGCAACCAAGGCTACGAAAAAAAAGAGGGCTCGCCGCCACGCAGAGACCTCGAAAGATCTCTCACGGGCAGGCGATGGCTCCCAGGAGCGCCCTAGCCACGGAGGTGAACATGCCGAGCCGGCGGAGCTGGAGTTGTTATCCCTCGACGGCATGCCCGATCAGCTCAATAAGCAGAAGGAGTTCATCCAAGGCTTGATGGAGTTGCTGAAGGAGAGCCTCGACGACATGCCCGCTGAGCTCAACCAGCAGGGGGAGTTGACCGCCGGCTTGGTGATGCTGCTGAAGAAGAGCATTGCCTCAGAGAAGAAGGCAACCGGCAAAATCCTGCGACTTCGGGAGGACAATGCGAAGCTCTGCCACGAGATCGGCCTGTTGAAGGAGAAGAACACCGGCTGGAAGAAGCTGCATGAGAATAGTAGTTCCTCGATGAAGATGCTGCAGGCCCTCGCCATGGAACAGAAGGAAGAGTTGGCAAAGCTCGGCATCGAGCACCCGGCTGCTGTCAAGGTACGTAATATGGCTGTGGAACAGATGATGAAGGCCCGCGTCGAGAAATGCCGCGTCATGGACACAATGATGAAGATGGTGGAGGAGATGCGCAAGGAGATGGAGGTCGTGCAGGCGATGAAGAAGCAGTTACGACTCGGCGAATTAGATAATTTGGGGTGATAATCTTCCTTCTTCTTTTGCTCCTGTGTTTCATCTTTTGCTTCGGGTGTTTCGCCGCACGTGTCACGTTCTCTGCAAGGCATGAATAGAACAATGTTTTTTGAGGGAATGAATAGAACAATGCTAACAATGAGATGACTAGAAAATTAGAACATTTTTTATCGCCATATGGCACTGGGCTGCCGTGTTTCGTGCTCCTCCGTCGCAGTACTACTCCAGTGGAAAAGTTGAGTATACCGCATGGTTCTTTGCTCCTCCTCGATCAGGTCATCGGTGCATTTATACGAGCAGTCAAATCACGAGGCCCCGCCTTCCAGCAGTAATGAGCCGTCAAATCACAAAGGCCCTCGCCTCTCGTGAAACCGACCAAGCTAGACTGCCCCGCCCTCTAGCCTTTTAAAAAATGTATACTTTTGTACAGCAGTAGTATCGATGGATTGCGCCATGGAGCAAAACTTGAAATTAAAAAAAGGTGGTACATATAGAGAGCGCTCGTCGCCAAATTATGCATATAGTACTATTAAAAAGGCTAGTCACAATAATGGTGTCCAGCACAACCCACCCCTAAAATAGAACTAAGAGGGTGCTTGGATATGTTTTAGTCCCATGACTAAAAGTAGTGGGACTAAAACATGCTAGCCTCACCCATGCTTGGATCCAAATACTAAAAAGGCTCAAATCAAGTTAATGAGCATTTATT
Source organism: Triticum monococcum (assembly GCA_034509565.1). Classification (NCBI taxonomy): domain Eukaryota; kingdom Viridiplantae; phylum Streptophyta; class Magnoliopsida; order Poales; family Poaceae; genus Triticum; species Triticum monococcum. Next base: position 546,827,290 of record CM067843.1, on the reverse strand, counting down.
ATCCTCCAAACCCTCCAATCTAGAACTCGCATGTGTTAAAGGAGAGGAGTTAAATGAGTAGAGAGAGGACTAATCCACATTTTAGTAGGGGTACCCCTGACTAAAAAAATTTAGTCTCAAGACTAGTTTTAGCCCCTCTTTAGTCAGGGGTGCTTGGAACTTTAGCCTCTTAAAGAGACTATTTTTAGTCAGACTAAAATAAGTTCCTTGGATCCAAGCACCCTCTAAGCATCCTGGAATTCTTTGACAAAACTAAGCACCCTGAAATTCTTTGACAACTAAACTGCTGGCTATATGATATTGACCATATATATTGTACGTATATAATGTGAAGAAACGAGTGGTAGTACTATACCAACTAAAAGATGAAATGTAAGAAATACTAGTATGTACGTACTAAAGAGTTAAAGTAACGAGAAGAAACATAGCATAGTTCTGCTAGGGGCTCGGCACAACACACCCCTCAAATTAAAGTAAGCACACCTGAAATTAAACTTTGCAACTGTTCCGGTAGACACTGCATTAGAACCACCATGAGCAACGACACTGCCACCTTACTCGGAGTCCTCGTCCACGTCCTCGACTTCGTCCTTGTCCCTATTCCTCTTGGCTGATACTTCTTTGCTTGAACCGCACACTTGGCTGTTGCTCTTCATCCAACCCTTGTAGATATTGAAGCAAAGGTAGCCATCCATTGCAGCATAGTGGATGTGGTCTATATCTAGTACATTCCGCTGCCATGCATGACGATGAAACGTGTATGGAGGTTTCACCAGTTTACCGTACGAAGGATGAACCATGGCTCCTGCCAGGGTCAGCATTGAAGGCTGACGAGAGGGCACCAGCCGATTCTTCTGGAGGTCGAAGGGGTTGCCTACAACGAGGCCTATCCGACCCAGGATTTCTTTGTCGTTACCAAAGTCTACAGTAAAGAATTTGACTAGGTTGCTCCCAAGGAAGTCCTTAAAATCCTGGCACTCAACGTCGGCATGGCATATGTGGTAGATCAAGCATAAGTCATGCACGCAAACCTGGATCACGGCGGGCTTCTTCCTCTCTTCGTCCTTTAGATCCTTATCTCGTCCCAGGACTGTGGTGTACTCAACATCTAGCCCAGCGACCCACTCATCATCTGAGTTTTTGAACATGCGCCTGAAGCAAGAAAGGCATCCTTTCACCGTCGCGGAAGAACGGGTGTAGATGATGTCAAACTCATCGCCGGTGATGGTTCTAACCTTGTACTCACCGCCGATCATGGAGATTTGGGACGCCATGGATTTGGGAGGAGGGTTAGGATTAGTGGAACTGCCGTAATGTGAATGGACGGGACGACTAGGATCAAACCGCCGTAGTATTGAAGGACGTGCGGGGACAAGTAGGAGCGAACTGCCAGCGTGTGAACGGTAGGGTAGTGGCTTTCCATTCTCCCATGATGCGGGCTTCCGAGAGCCCTTGGATCTGAGATCGAACGGTTGCATGGCATGATTCTAGACCTATGGGTGAATATCCTATCCTGGAGGGTTATTCTGCAAATTTTCAGCAACTTAGCATGCGACCGTTTGATCTCAAATCCAAGGGCTGCCAGCAGCCCGTATCATGGTCGCGCCTACCACGACCGTCGCGTCGCTCGCGCGGTCGCGCCCTTGGATATTTAACACGGTGCGTTAGGCTATCTGATGTTGGCATGTCATACATAGTCATCAGTTAGTCACTCATACTACAACAAGGTTGGCTATAAGTGTATTTTTTGTTACTCCTCTCTATCTCTTTCTTCGTACTCAAGGAAGAAACGGTGCTAGTAAGCGCGTGTATTTATTGCATTTGCCAAGGAGTGACCTCTTCCAATGAAATGGTGTTGCTAAGTTTGCTTCATTTAATTAGCTATAGACTCAAAATTGTCTTTTCACCTAGGTACACGCGCTTAGCACCATTTCTTCCTTGGGTCACCAAACTATTCTCTCTCTTCTTGATTAACTTGCGACATCAGACTTTATGCCTATGTGGAAAGCTTAAGCACCTGTAGGATCAAGTAAAAGTAAGTACAATAGTGAGCTTTACATGGAATTTTTGCATATGTGGTGGAAAGAGAGGCAAGGAAAAAGTGGAGAAGTGGGCTCTCATGCAAGAGCCAGCCTCTACTACATGGTGGAGCATTGGGAGAGGCACCTGTATGGAGGTGGTCAGGAATCTGGGAGACTCACGCCGGTCATAGCACCGCAGTTAAAATGATAATGGCAAGTCAAATCACGGGGCCCCACCTGTCCAGCAGTAACTCGCTGTCAAATCACAAAGCCCTATGTTTGCAGCAGCCTACTCCCTTGTCTTCTCGCGTCTCTGTCGAACCAACTAGGCGGAACTGCCCCGCCGCCTACCGCGCAAGAAAAGCCTCGCCCTTGACTTTTAAATAGTATACAATATACTAATTTTGTATCCATGGATTGTGCCCGCGCCATGGAGCAAAGCGTCTAGAAAATAGAGGAGACACGATGGTCTTGGAATAGAGAAGAGGGAGAGGCGAGACGGTGGTTTTGGAATGGATATGATGGAGGGGAGAGGAGGTGGTTTTGCAATGGAGAAGAGGGAGAGGAGTGTGCGGCAGCGATTTAGGATTGGACGAGAGGGTCGGCGCGCTCTGACTGGATCAAAATAAAAATCAATTTACCCTTCAATTAAGAAAGAGACCCCACATTAACTAGTCTCCCTTTTATTCTGGGTCATAAGTGACCATGATTTTCGCACATAAAATATATGTTATACGTTGTATACAAGGCCACTATCAAAATTATAATTTGCAACTATACAAGGCCACTAACATTAATCGAGGCAAAATTGATGGCGTTTGCCTCATACTAGCACCCGAGGACATTAATATCCCTTGTGTGCATGCGGGAGTGAGAAGGTTAGCTTGCATTCCCAACATTAATCAACCAATGAGGAGTAAGAGGGTTGGCTTGTTGTGCTTGGGAGAGAAAAACCACATTAATTAACACGACAATCAAGGTGACAAGCTAGCTAGCAACATTGACTTAAACATAGCATTGATTTTTACCTTGGTACCTGTAATATGAGTTTGTGGCCTTGTATAAAAAATGGAGGGAGTATAATTTGAAAGTACATTCAGATACGAACCAAACAGTACAATTTTTGGTGATATGCATTCACATTTTGCTTGTCAAATACAATACGTGGTCAAACTTTGACCCAAAATATGCGAAATAACAAAAAAATACTTCCAAGACCAGCGCCGCTCTTCCTCTCTTCTCCTCTTAAACCACTTCAGCTCCTCTCCTGTTCCAATCTAAATGCAGCGCCGCTCCTCTCCTCTTCCATTTCAAAACCACCGCCCCTCCTCTCCTATTCCAGTCCAAAACCAGCGTCGCTCCTCTCCCGTTCTAATCCAAAACCAGCACTTCTCCTCTCCTCTTCCATTCAAAAACCACCGCCAGTGAGTGAAGGTGCTGTGGAGAAGTAGATCGATGGAGGAGTACAACCGATATGTGAGGATCGCAGAGGGCGACCCTGTAAAGCTAGCTAGGATGTTGGAGATACAGTCTTGGTTTGACAACAAGGACCAACTAGCGGCGACGACGACATCCATGGCCAAATATCTGCAACAGAGCGAAAAGGCGGCGATGCTCCTGGAGGGAGTCGCGCCGGAGTACATAGAGCTGCTCCTTTGGGCCATGGAGCAAACAGATTCACCGAATCCGATCATGAGGGAGCGCTGGTGGGAGTATCGATCCCACATGGAGCATCCACCAGAGATTGAAGGATCGAGCATCTACAGGGTGCCGTTTGTGAGGGTGTCCAGCCAGAGCAAGCCGGTGGAGTCTTCATCGACCGAACCCAACTGCAAGAGGAGAAAATCAATTGGCCCGACGACGCTTCCCTGCCATCGTCTCCCTCGCCGTTCACATCGTCTGACGGGCGGCTGTCTGCCGCCGAGGAATAGGAGGGGGCTGCCCCCCACCCCAATAGTTGGGCAGGTTGTGAATTGTTAGGAGGAGCCTAGGGTTGTCAGTATTTGCAGGTTGTGAATTGTGTTTTTTGTTGTGTATTTTGAGAGTACTTTCAGATATGAATGTCTTTTGAATTTCAGATTTGCAGTATTGAGCATATGAAGTATTTTATGAATTCTAGAGATCTATTTTTAGCACTTAAAAATGTAGTTTCATAGGAGTATAAAAGTGCAGACAATGTGATTCTCAGAGAAGAAACTGCAAGTTTCAGTTTCAGATTAGAAACTGCAAGTTCAGTTTCAGATAAGAAACTGCAACTTTCAGAGGCAGAGCATTTATATTAACACGGCCTTTTCAAACAGGGTTAACATCATGTTGGAAGTTTTATTCATGGTCGAAAATGGAACTACCAGCCAGTTAACATCATGCTGATCAACATTCATGCATAGCACATCTTCATATGATGCACAGTCAAAATGCCCACACAATGTCGAGTGTGCGAAACACAGAGAAAACAAGGGACGAAGTTTTGGCAAGTGTTGGACGTGGTTTTGGGCTGCCCCGTCTAGGCTTTCATTTTTAACATGCGCAGCCCACGACCTCGGATGGGAGGTCCATAGGCATGTTTGTATTTTCTTAGGGCCGTCATGTATCGACCGGCCTATGGACCTGCCATCCGAGGTTTTATTTTTGGCAGCCCAATTTATGTATTTTTTTGAAGAAAACGTAGAGGTATGTTCTATTTTTCTATATAAGAATAGGAACACCAGGTCCAACTTATGTTTCCCTTCTAACTATATTATATATATATTTAAATTATTTTATATGTTGACTGTTTAGTTCACATACTCCCTCCTTTTCGGTTTATAGGGCTTATCTCAAAATTTTAGTTTTTCAATTTTATAAGGCTCAATTTGGTTGTTTTCCATCACATGTTCAGATTCCAAGGTGCATTAAATCATTGCATGCAAGTATTAAGAGAAAATTGACCAATGCATGTACTTTATGCATGCATGCATTGCAATTTATGCATTGATAAACATAATTTTTTGAGGAAAACAAGTGCATTAATTAGGTGCTTTTGCAAACTACAAAAAGTATTCCACCATTCATCATCTACCTTGGTTGGTGAGATTTTTGAATTGAGCCCTATAAACCGAAAAGGAGGGAGTAATTGGAAAACAGATCTCGCCACCACCCCCTGCCTCCTGACTCCGGGCGCGCCTGCCCCCCTCAGCAAGTCTGCTCGTGCGCCCCATGGAGTCGCCGGCCATATCCACGGGGGAATGGCTGGAAGACAGGCAAATGTACAAGATGCATCTCCCACATGTCTACAAAGCCTTCCCGCGGATGCTCCAGCCGCTCGACTCCGTCGCGCCGGCGGTGTTGTGGGAGACTCGAGGGAGGAGATGGAGGAAGCGGGCGATGCGGATCCGTGATGACGCTCTCTCCTGGACCCAGTGCACGCGTGAATGGAGGGAAGCAGAGGAGGAAGCTGCGAGGGAGGAAGCCGAGGAGGGACCGAATCCGTTCTCTCACTTGCGCAGGTATGCTCGGATGTGCAAGGATCATGTGGATTGGGAGCTGCTGAATCTAGCCCTGCGGATCAACTTCGAAGGAGATTTCTCGGAGAAGCACAGGATGCCCCACCCCAGTGAGCCACCGATTGCGTTCGTTCGATGGGTGAAAGGAGAAGTGAATTCAGGAGATCCACGCCGTGCTGCGAGATGGGAATGCCTGACTGGACTCCTGCCCACTAGCACGCCACCGGAGCTGGAGCAGGTGGATCCGCTACCTTACCTCTCCCCCAAACCTGTAGAAGATTGAAATTAGGCTTGCAGTCTGCTTCAATTGAGTTGTCTGGTGGTTATTTCTACTTCCTAAGAGACAACATCTGGCTGGAGGATGAGTAGGAACCAGGAACTCTGATGAATTTACCCTATCACAATGGGGGGGGGAGCGCCGGTTGGGCAGTGGTACGGCCCACCTCCGCCCCAAATGGGGGCACAATCTGGGCAGACTCCTGTAATTGCCCAAGATCAATCTGCTGGTGGTTCTGACTCTTAGATCAGTGGGAAATCTCAAGGCAAGAATCAGTAAAAGAAGAGATAGGACATCCAGAAAACTGCTCCTGCCCCTGCTTCGGGCCTTATGGCATACTCTGAGGTGATCTGCTACAACTGTGGGGAACCAGGGCATCATTTGGATAAATGTGTCAAGCCCAAGAGTTGTTTTATCTGCAAAATGGTTACCCATAAAGTTGAGAATTTCCCTGTCAGAAGGAAAACCCACAGTTCTGCTAGATATGTTGGAAGTGATAGAAATACTGCTTACTTCCATGCAGTAGCTAACCAGAGGAGGAGGAAAACCCTCATTCACTCCCTTGATGGCCCTAATGGCCCTATTACTGAGGTAGATGAGATGCCGAAAGTGGCTAGTGACTTCTACAAAGACCTGTTTAAGAAAGAAAACCCTTCTGGGTTCTCTCTACAAAACAATTTTTTCTCTGCTTCTGAAAAAGTCTCTCCTGCTGAAAATGAGCTGCTAGAAGCCCCTTTTTCAGAGACAGAGGTGAAGGAAGCCATTTTTAGCTCTTATCCTGATGGGGCTCCTAGTCCTGATGTGATTCCCTTCTTGTTTTACCAGCATTTTTGGGACTTGGTGAAAAATGATCTCTTAGATCTTTTCCAAGCCTTTCATAGAGGAGAGTTGGTCCAGCAACTTACTCATGGGGGTCTGTTGGGGTCAAGTTAAATAACTGTGAAAGTGATTTTTTTCCTTGCTGGTAAAGGCCTTAGGCAAGGTGACCCCATCTTCCCGCTTTTGTTTAATTTAGTAGTAGTGGACGTTCTTACTAAAATGCTGATCATAGTCTGATTGCAGGGCTCTGTCCTGAGGTCTGCCCTAGTGGCATCATCTACCTTCAATATGCAGATGATACCATCCTTTTCTTAGACAATGACTCCACACATGCTAGCAATCTAAAAACTGTTCTAACCTGGTTTGAACAAGTCTCAGGCATGAGAATCAACTACTCTAAAAGTGAACTCATCCCTATCAACATGGATGATCATGAGTTAGCTGACTTCCTCTCTATTCTAGTCTGTAATAAATGTAACTTCCCCATTAAGTACCTAGGTATCCCTCTCCACTATGATAAACTGAGGAGAGATGATATCCAACCCCTTCTGGATAAAATCATTAAAAGGATTGCTGGGTGGAGGGGAAAACTTCTCTCTTACAGAGGTAGATTGATCCTCATACAAGCTTGTTTGGCTAGCATTCCAGTGTATCTCCTCTCCTTCTTCAAGTTCCCTAAATGGGCAGTGAACCTCATCAATTCGCAGATGTCTCATTGCTTATGGAATGATTTTGAGGGAAATAGGAAGCTACACCTTGCTAATTGGGCCCTAGTCTCTATGAAAAAAGATTTTGGAGGCCTAGGCATACCTAACCTCCAAGAAATTAACATCTGTCTTCTAGGGTATTGGATTAAAAGATTCTATGAGGAAGACATGAAACCCTGGAAGCTTCTTATTGCCCATAAATACCTAGGAAATAAACCTAATATTTTTGTCCCTTCCTCCAACCTTAAGACTTCTAGATTCTGGAAAGGATTAAAATCTATTATGCATGCTGTGAAATTTGGCTACAGATGGAACATAGGGGATGGGAGCAGAACCAGGTTCTGGGAAGATAGTTGGTTTGGCACATCCCCCCTAGCAGTCCAATTTTGGCCTATTTACTCTGTCCGCAATGAGCTTAACAAAAGTGCCAATGAAGTTTGGGACGGTCAATGCCTAAAACTCTCTTTAACAAAAGCATTACCTTTACTGCCGAGCCGGATGCCCTGATTTGGCAGCTGGACAATAAGGGGAAGTATTCCTCCAGCTCCCTCTATCATGTTATCAACTTTAGGGGGTTCAACCCGTGTTTATCCCTGTTGTCTGGAAATTGAGAGTTCCCCCTAAAATTCATGTATTTCTCTGGCTTCTCTCCAAAAACAAATTGATGACTAGGGATAACCTTAGGAAGAGACACATCATCAAACCCCTTGATTGTGTTTACTGCTTGGAACAAGAGTCTTGTTCTCACCTATTTTTTGAATGTATAGTTGCTAAACATCTCTGGGCCCACATTGAGGAATATTTCTCTAGTCAGATTGGCTCATCCTTCGAATTTGTCGCCAAATTCTGGATTGCTACCAAAAAGTGCTTAGTTTTAAACACTGTTAGCTCAGCTGTCCTTTGGTGCCTCTGGAAATATAGAAATGCTATGATTCTCAGTAACAGCTCTTGGATTTCCATTCCACATGTCTTGAGGTTGATCAGGAACATGGTGAGGAACTGGGAGATTCTCTCCTCCGGATCGGACAAGGACAAGTTGATGAGCTTCGTGGAAACCCTAACAAGATCCCTCCAGAAATCGTTGGCGATCACTTGTGGCTGAACAAGGCTCGACCTGCTCTGGGGCTGGACCCGTGGGCTTGTCTCAAGATCTCTGATGAAGATGATGGGCACCTGGCGCCGAAAAAGAGGGACATCCACCATGCTACGCCTTCCAGCCTGGTCTCTCCTCTTGCTTATTGGTCTCCGCAGGCTGACACGGCCCCTCGGCTGAAGACCATGAAGGCTTCGTTGGACCCTCCTTGTGTCATTTGAGTGCTCTATCCACTCTGCCTTTGGCACCGCTCAGGTGATTTGTGTTATTCAGAGAACTTGTTCATCCACCCCCCTAGTTTGTAGCTTTTCTACCTTTGCTTTCGAAGTACAGTTTGAGCTGCTGTATCAGAATATGTTGTGGTTTCGTTCTCAGCAATGGAACCGGGGAGATGCTCCCTGTTTTTCTTAAAAAAATTATTTCATATGTTATTATATATTATTTTTATTGTCATCATATATTTAACAGATACTTACATATGTAAGAAAACAATATCCCACATCTTATTAACTTATAAAAATAATTTCTTAACAAATAAAATCCTGGATTGTTTTGGCACGAAAATCCTAGTGATTGTGTACAAAAGCTTGGTAAGATTTAAGGACGAATGTAATAATATCACTTATTATTTAAATATATTTATAAGAAAATGCTCAGCCCCTTTTTATTTTTTGATAACATTGCTGGCCCAACCCAACATTATAATCAGAATCAGCCCAGCAAAATCGTGTATTTCGAGAAAGTGCAAATGGCCTGTATTTTTTTAGGAAATAAAATAAATGGGCCGCATGGACTTTACATTATTTGTTCACCCAGCCTAGCTAATGGCTGTAATTCAAAAAAAGATCAAATTGACTGTAAATTCTATCGCGCAAAAAAAGACTATAAATTCTGAAAAATGGGTTGAATACGTGCCACATTTTTTAAGGCTGAAATGTGGGCCAATAGGTCGAAGCCAATGCAAGTCGTTATCAATTTAGTCAACAAATGATTCTGACATGTTAGCCGTTGGATTTACATCCAACGGAAGGCATCCATCTTCAATCTCTCGTCTTCCTCCTCCAGCACCGCCGGGACCACCTCCCGCCTCCTGCTGCTAGCAGCTCTGCTTAGCATGCTTCACTATGAAGCGCTACTCCACCGTTGGCTAGGCCATACCTCCACCCCTCCACACCTCCTGTTCTTCTCCACCGACTGCCGAACCACATCGCACTAGAACCAGTTAACCCTCGTACACCTCTCCGTCTGCGACTCTACTCCCGCGTCTTCCCATCTCCGGCTCGTTGCTGTCCGGGGCCTCGCCGTCGTCCACCACCTTGGATGCGCTCGGCGCGGCATGGTCAACGTGGTCAACGAACGACACCATCAGAAGTAGACTGTGTGTGGAGAGGCTGACAGCTGGGTCCACGGGCGCACACAAGGAAATGCCTCCATATTACGCGCAAAATAATGATTCCTCCACCTGACATCTAGGACCCACCGGAAGGGCCTCTGTATTTCGCGAAATAAAGTGCCCCCCGCTGACATGTCGGACCCACCAGCTATCTTCGCACGCAAGGAAGTGCCTCCTTATTATGCACAAAAAAATGAATATTCCCCCTGCCAGCTGGAACCCAGCATAGTGGGAGGCTAACTTGTGGGCCTACCAAGTTGACGAGGACGGAGGGCTTTGTCAACATAGTCAATATGAACGATTCTAGCTCCTGTTACCGTAGATGTTCATCCAACGGCCGTAGTACTTCTTCAACCTCTGGTCTTCTTGCTCCAGCCGCCCAAACCAGCGCCGGTCGTGCCGCGTGCTCCTACCTCCCGTGGCCGGCTGTGATGCCGCGGAGGCCTCACCGCCCCCTACTACTCCCACCGCTGGCCAGGCCATCCCTCTACTCACCCACACCCCCTGTTAATCTGCGGCGATAGTAGCCTCACACCGCAGCCGAACCAGTGAACCCTCGTACTCCTTTTCGCATTGGCATCCACTGCTGCGTCTTCCTCGGCTCCGAGTCATCCCCTTCCTAGTCCTCGCCATCATCCACCGCCCTGGTGCTCTCGACGTGGCGTGGTCAACATGGTCAACGACCGACTTCCATCGGAAGAGTACTGTACGTGCAGAGGCTGACAGCTGGGTCCACGGCAGCCGCAAGGAAGTGCCTCCTTATTACGCAGAAAATAATTATTCCTCCACCTGACAGCAGGGACCCGGACGGGCCACCAGTATTTTGCGAAAAAAATCGTTTCCCCCTGACTGCTGGGACCCACCGGACGGGCCACTGTATTTCGTGAAAAAAATGTTCCCCCCGCTGTCAGCTCCGACCCACCGGAAGTGCCTCCTTATTACGCGCAAAAAAATGAGTACTCCCTCGGCTAGCTCGGACCCACCTTGCTGGGAGGCTGACTTGTGGGCCTACTAAGTTGACGGGGACGGACGGCTTTGTCAACTTAGTCAATATGCACGATTCTAGCTCCAGTGACCGTACGATGTCCATCCAACGGCCGTAGTGCTTCTTCAACCTCTGGTCCTCTTGCTCCAGCCGCCCAAAGTAGCGCTGGTCGTGCCACATGCTCCTCCCTCCCCTGGCCGGTTGTGATGCCGCAGAGGCCTCACCGCCCCCTACTATTCCCACCGCTGGCCAGGCCCTGCGGCGACAGTAGCCTCACACTGCAGCCGAACCAGTGAACCCTCGTAGTCCTCTCCGCGTGGGCTTCCACTGCCGCGTCGTCCCCTTCCTAGGCCTCGCCGTCGTCCACCGCTGTGGTGCTCTCCGCGCGGCGTGGTCAACATGGTCAAGGAACGACTTCCATCGGAAGAGTACTGTACGTGGAGAGGCTGACAGCTGGGTCCATGGCCAAAGCCCGGTTTTTTTTGTGATTTTCCAAGTAAGTCGCTTTGTCAGGCCTATTGGGCTGCAAATCTTTCAAGACGAGGAGAGCTTTCATTCGGCTAGCCGAGAAAATGGCTCATCAGTAATGAGAAATGGGTTCTGCATTTCTAAAACACATCAAACTGGCAATTAGTTTCAAATATCTTTTTTTTCATTTCAAGATTTTGAATTACATTAATTTTTATGCGTGGAGAATTTGTTGGATTTTATATTGGTATACATTTATTTTTAAAATCAGTTTGAATGTGAGTCGAAATTTCGGGATTAAAAACTGTTCGGACCACACCGAAATATGCAAAATTTCGTATAATTTTTTAACCGTTGCCACAATATGGGCTGCAATGCTAACAAAAAGAATATGGGCTCCAAAAAAACCTTAAGAATTAGCAAATGGGCTGTAAATTATTAGAAATAATGGCAGATGGGTTGTATGCTGTTTTCCATAGATTTGAGGCTTTACTAAAAAAAGGTTGACGCACAAGCACTGACTGTTGGATGTCCATCCAACGGCCGTCGTGCTTCTTCAATCTCTGCTCTTCCTGCTCCACCGCTCAAACAAGCGCCAGTGGGACTGCTTGCTCCCTCCTCCTCGCGGCCGGCTGTGCTGTCGCGCAGGCCTCACCGCCCGACCGTACTCCCATCGCTGGCCTAGCCATCCCTCTACTCACCAACACCTGCTGTTATTCTCCGGCGATGGCAGACGAACCAGTAAACCCTCGTACAGTCGTACTCCCCTCCGCGTGGGAAACAATTGCCGAGTCTTCCCTGCCTCCGTGTCGTCCCCTTCCTAGGCGTCGCCGTCGTCCACTGCCCTGGTGCTCTCGGCGCGGCGTGGTCAACGTGGTCAAGGAACGACTTCCATCGGACATGGACTGTACATGGAGAGGCTGACAGCTGGGTCCACGGCGGCAGCAAGGAAGTGCCTCCTTATTACACGGAAAATAATGATTCCTCCACCTGACAGCAGGGACCAACTGGACGGGCCACCGTATTTCGCAAAAAAAAACGTTCCCCCCTTGACTGCTCGGACCCACCAGCTACACCTTCGCACGCAAGGAAGTGTGTCCGGGCAAAAAAAATGATTCGCCCCCCTGACTGCTGGGACCCACCAGCTACATTTTCGCACGCAAGGAAGTGCGTCCGGGGAAAAAACCAAAACGATTCACCCCCCAGACTGCTGGGACCCACCAGCCCCCTGACTGCTGGGACCCACCAGCTACATCTTCGCACGCAAGGAAGTGCGTCCGGGCAAAAAAACGATTCGCCCCCTGACTGCTGGGACCCACCAGCTACATCTTCACAGGCAAGGAAGTGCCTGATAGTCGGGACCCACCTGGTCGAAGCATACGTGGCGTTGTCATTCTGGTCGCGAACGTGTACGTACATATATACTGGTGGATGTAGAGGCGCGCACGTGTCGTAGTAGAGGCGGCCAGGGTGCAAGAAAGAAAATACGGCCACGTATGTGTACATACGGGCGGGGTCTCGAACGCCTACTCGCGCATATGTACAGCGAGAGCTCATGTACATGATTGGGTCGGAACGGAGAAACAACATCATCGTCGTGTTCATGGGGAGGCAACGGAATGCGTCGTGTTCATCGGGAGGCAACGCGGCTGGGTCGGAACGGAATGCGTGGTTTTGTTCATCGGGAGGGCCTGGACGGAAGAGGCGATGGAAACGAGGCCTGGCGTACCGCACAACGGAGGAAACGGACCTCCTACGGTCGAAACGGGGGTCCTGTTGATCGGGAGGGGTGTGGCATACCGCAAAACGGAGGAAACGGACCTCCTACGGTCAAAACGGGGGTCATGTTGATCAGGAGGGGTGTGGCGTACCACAAACGGAGGAAACGTACCGCAAAACGGAGGAAACCTTCGCGAGGATCTTTTTTGGGACAAACGCAATCCAAGAGACTTGGAGTGGAGGTCATGGAAGCAACGAGGCAGCCACAAGGTAGGGCGGTGCGCCCAGGGGGTAGGCGCCCCCCCACCCTCGTGGGCCCCTCGTAGCTCCACCGACCTACTTCTTTCGCCTATATATATACTCTTATACCCTGAAAACATCCAGGGGAGCCACGAAACCACCTTTCCACTGCTGCAACCTTCTGTACCCGTGAGATCCCATCTGGGGACCTTTTTTGGCGATCTTCCGGAGGGGGATTCAATCACGGAGGGCTTCTACATCAACACCATAGCCTCTCCGATGATGTGTGAGTAGTTTACCACAGACCTTCGGGTCCATAGTTATTTGCTAGATGGCTTCTTCTCTCTCTTTGGTTCTCAATACAAAGTTCTCCTTGATGTTCCTGGAGATCTATTCGATGTAATTCTTTTTGTAGTGTGTTTTCCAAGATCTGATGAATTGTGGGTTTATGATCAAGATTATCTATGAACAATATTTGATTCTTCTATGAATTCTTATGTGCATGATTTGATATATTTGCATGCCTCTTCGAATTTTCGGTTTAGTTTGGCCTACTAGATTGATCTATCTTGCAATGGGAGAAGTGCTTAGCTTTGGGTTCAATCTTGTGGTGCTCGATCCCAGTGACAGAAAGGGGACCGGCACGTATTGTATTGTTGCCATCGAGGATAAAAAGATGGGGTTTATACCATATTGCTTGAGTTTATCCCTCTACATCATGTCATCTTGCCTAATGTGTTACTTTGTTCTTATGAACTTAATACTCTAGATGCATGCTGGATAGCGGTCGATGTGTGGAGTAATAGTAGTAGATGCAGAATCGTTTTGGTCTACTTGATATGGACGTGATGCCTATGTTCATGATCATTCCTAGATATCATCATAACTATGCGCTTTTCTATTAATTGCTCGACAGTAATTTGTTCACCCACCGTAATATATGCTATCTTGAGAGAAGCCACTAGTGAAACCTATGGCCCCCGGGTCTGCTTTACATCATATAAGTTTCCGATCTACAATCCTAGTTTACTATTTATTTTATTTTGCAATATTTACTTTTCAATCTATACAACAAAAATACCAAAAATATTTACCTTATTATCTTTATCAGATCTCACTTTTGCAAGTGGCCGTGAAGGGATTGACAGCCCCTTTATCGCGTTGGTTGCGAGGTTCTTGTTTGCTTGTGCAGGTACTAGGCGACTTGCGTGTAGTATCCTACTGGATTGATACCTTGGTTCTCAAAAACTGAGGGAAATACTTATGCTACTTTGCTACATCACCCTTTCCTCTTCAAGGGAAAAACCAACACATGCTCAAGAGGTAGCACTGACCTCTCTGTTGTGCCTAGGTGGGGCCGCGACGTGTTGATCTTCCGAGGTCGGGCATGAACCACGAAAGTGTGTCCAGCCAGAGGAATTGAGCATGTTGGGTTATGTGGTGCACTCCTGCAGGGAAGTTTATCTATTCGAATAGCCGTGTCCCTTAGTAAAAGGACGACCTGGAGTTGTACATCAACCTTATGACAACTAGAACCGGATACTTAATAAAACCTATGCCTCTCGGGTCTACTTTACATCATATAAGTTTCCAATCTACAATTCTAGTTTACTATTTATTTTACAATATTTATTTTCCAATCTATATCACAAAAATACCAAAAAGATGTATCTTATTATCTCTATCAGATCTCACTCTTGTAAGTGACCGTGAAGGGATTGACAACCCCTTTATCACGTTGGTTGCGAGGTTCTTGTTTGTTTGTGCAGGTACTAGGGGATTTGCGTGTAGTCTCCTACTGGATTTATACCTTGGTTCTCAAAAACTGAGGGAAATACTTACGCTACTTTGCTGCATCACCCTTTCCTCTTCAAGGGAAAACCAACACATGCTCAAGGGGTAGCAAGAAGGATTTCTGCCACCGTTGCCGGGGAGATCTACGCTCAAGTCAAGACATACCAAGTACCCATCACAAACTCTTATCCCTCGCATTACATTATTTGCCATTTGCCTCTCATTTTCCTCTCCCCCACTTCACCCTTGTCGTTTCATTCGCCTATTTTCTGTTCGCCCTTTTCCTCGCCTCTTTCCCGTTTGCCTTTCTTTCGCTATGTCCAAATCAAAAAGGGGTAAGGTTTCTCTCTCGGGTTTTAGTACTTTGGATAGTCCCTCTGTCCTCTCTAAGCTCATAAATAATGATGCTACGGAAAGACCTACCGGGGTTATCAATGAGAGTTTGAATAATTTTGATGAAGATGATCCCGGGATTTTTTGTTATTTAGTTGATGAGTCGTTGAAAGATGCTTGGGATAGTCTATTAAGGATCCAAGCCAGTTATGTACCCCAATATCAAATTGAGATATACCTAAAAAGCTTTTATGTTGGCTTACCCTCTTCGTTCAAGCAAGTTTTAGATTCTATCTTTGAAGAAGATTTTCTTGAGGGGGGTGCCATAGATACCTATGAAAAGATGAAAACTATATTTGGGCAACCCATGAATGAGAAGGTTGAATCCACCTCTCTTTTGTGCTTTTATCAAAATGAAATTATCATAGAGATGAAGACTAGCTTAGATGCAAATTTCCGTAGCATGCTTAATCTTTCTTCCACCATTAATGGCCACATGCTTTCTAAAAATAGAGAGATAAATGCTATAGATAAGAAAATTTCTCTTTTCTCTCCCAACACCAAAGATGGCAATACCTAGATCTATTCTTATTTTTATGCCTAGCTAGGGGCGTTAAACAATAGCGCTTGTTAGGTGGCAACCCAATTTTATTTTTGTTCCTTGCTTTTTGTTCCTGTTTAGTAATAAATAAATCATCTATCCTCTGTTAAGATTGTGTTTTTTATGTTTTAATTAGTGTTTGTGCCAAGTAAAGACTTTAGAATCTTCTTGGGTGATTGTTATTTGATCTTGCTGAAAAAACAGAAAGTATGCGCTCACAAGAATAATTTTCATTTTTTACCAGAGAGCGATAAAATACCAATTCCAACTAAAGTAGGTCAATATAGAAATTATTTAGGATGTACTAATTTCTCAGGATTTTTGGAGTTACATAAGTATTCGAAACCTACAGATTGCTACAGACTGTTCTGTTTTTGACAGATTCTGTTTTTCGTGTGTTGTTTGCTTATTTTGATAAATATATGGCTAGTACCGGGGGGTACGAACCATAGAGAAGTTGGAATACAGTAGTTTGAACACCAGTATAAGTAAAGAATGAGTTCATTATAGTACCTTAAAGTGATGGTTTGTTTTCTTATACTAACGGAGCTCATGAGATTTTCTGTTGAAGTTTTGTGTTGTGAAGTTTTCAAGTTTTTCTGTAAAGATTTGATGGATTTTGGAACAAGGAGTGGCAAGAGCCTGAGCTTGGGGATGCCCAATGCAGTACAAGGTAAAATTCAAGGACAACCAAAAGCCTAAGCTTTGGGATGCCCCGGAAGGCATCCCCTCTTTCGTCTTCGTCTATTGGTAACTTTACTTGAGGCTATATTTTTATTCACCACATGATATGTGTTTTGCTTGGAGCGTCTTGTATGATTTGAGTCTTTGCTTTTTAGTTTACCACAATCATCCTTGCTGTACACACCTTTCCGGAGAGACACACATGAATCGAAATTTATTAGAATACTCTATGTGCTTCACTTATATCTTTTGAGCTAGATAACTTTGCTCTGGTGGTTTTATTTTATAAAAATTATTGATCTCTCATGCTTCACTTATATTATTTTGAGAGTCTTTTAGAACAGTATGGTCATTTTCTTTGGTTATAAAATTAGTCCTAATATGATATACATCCAAGATGGGTATAATAAAAACTTTCAAATAAAGTGCATTGAATACTATGAGAAGTTTGATACTTGATGATTATTTTGAGATATGAAGATGGTAATATTAGAGTCATGATAGTTAAGTAGTTGTGAATTTGAGAGATACTTGTGTTAAATTTTGTGATTCCCGTAGCATGCACGTATGGTGAACCGTTATGTAATGAAGTCGGAGCATGATTTATTTATTGATTGTCTTCCTTATGAGTGACAGTCGGGAAGAGCGATGGTCTTTTCCTACCAATCTATCCCCCTAGGAGCATGCGTGTAGTACTGTCTTTCAATAACTAATAGATTTTTGCAATAAGTATGTGAGTTCTGTATGACTAATGTTGAGTCCATGGATTATACACACTCTCACCCTTCCACCATTGCTAGCCTCTCTAGTACCGCGCAACTTTCGCCGGTACCATAAACCCACCATATACATTCCTCAAAACAGCCACCATACCTACCTATTATGGCATTTCCATAGCCATTCCGAGATATATTGCCATGCAACTTTCCACCGTTCCGTTTATTATGACATGCTCCATCATTGTCATATTGCTTTGCATGATCATGTAGTTGACATCGTATTTGTGGCAAAGCCACCGTTCATAATTTCATACATGTCACTCTTGATTCATTGCACATCCTAGTAAAACGCTGGAGGCATTCACATAGAGTCATATTTTGTTCTAAGTATCGAGTTGTAATTCTTGAGTTGCAAGTAAATAAAAGTGTGATGATCATCATTATTAGAGCATTGTCCCATGTGAGGAAAGGATGATGGAGTGTAGCGACCCGACCTCAAATGGTTAAGCCTTTGTGTATCTGTGCCATCCCTGGATCGGTATGCTGACACACACAGTACATCAATGTATATATCAAAGTGCAATCACATGTATAAATAACGTAAAACTAATATATACCTCATAAGTCTCAGCAGAAACAAACAACCGGGTGTGGAGTCCCATCAACGCCATTGGTAGGTTGAGTGTAGACTGTAACCCTGTACCGTACTCTTACTCGTCGGAGGAAACATTTCTGCAACGTGAGACGTTGCAGCCGTGCAGGTCAGTACATTGCATGTACTGGCAAGATCACTGTAAGAAAAACAGATGATAAACTATACTACATGCAATATGGCTTTGTGGCTCTGGATCTGAGTTTTGCATAAAAGATGGTTTTATTTTTCCCTACATTAAAGGAATATCAAGAGTCTGTACTACATAATTTCCTATCAGGACATAGTTCCGCCAACTAATGTCTCATCACCCAAATCATCATAAGTTGCCCACAATTAAATTATCAGTCCGGTGTTGAGAGTTCCAAGATAGATCCAAGTCCAGAGGCTCAAATTGTCCGTAACCGGGGACACGGCTAATCAATTAGGTTTTAACCGAGGTTTGTACACTTTACCCGCAAGATTCGATCCCTCTTTTTATGTTCCCGCACTTCAGGGTGTTTTAGAACAAGATGACCGAAACATGGTCTTCCGAAGAGTTCCTCTGACCACTGTCCATTGCTCATCCAATCCTACCATAGTTCTACATCGGCTAGCACCGTCCCAGCCTGAGTCACCACTAAGGTCAACCAAGCCAGAGCCCATAGTGACTTGCGGTTGCACAGGTAAGCTTCCGGGCATGAAGTATTCTTCCGTCTCTTTGAGTCTGGGTGAAGCTTTCCGCAAGATGTCATGGCGCTTCTCCATGCATTCCGGCCATCCACTGGTTCCTCCAGGGTCCCGTCAACCGTCCTTCAACCAGTAGTGTGTATTGAATTCTTGTCTCGAGTCTCGAAATCTTGAGGTCTCGAGGTCATAAAGATGCAGTCCTTGCCGATGCTGCCATGAAATTGTCGTCATTGATGTAGAGTCCTCCATTCTCACACCACTCCCGAGCACTCATACCAACCCCGTCTACTATAGCGTAGCATTAAAATAAATAACGTCACGGGCTTGGTAACAGGGCGATGGGTTCCTACCTCATGCATTCTACTAAACTACAAGAAATCAATATCACTAGTGGAGGGATTATTGAAAGGGTGCTACTACATGCAAATAAAACATAGGTATGAAAAACATGGTCAAAGTGAACTTGCCAAGTATTACTTGATGAAGATTATATCGCTCTCAGAGAAATCCTATAGCACTATTCGTCACTCTCCGAAAAAATCTATATAGTCAAACATTGCATTCACATAAGCAATCATTCTAGCAAGCAATTTCTAGAAATCGTAATTCTCAATAAACAACAAGGAAAACAAATAATAAAACCCAAATAAAATCCAAAGGACTTCAAGGAAAACTACGAGAAAAATTACTAAGGAAAAGTCTAAGGCATTACTACAAACAATATAAATAATTTTCTTTGTCCTACATAAAACTAAACGACAAAATAAAGCTCTAAACTAATAAATTAACAGAAAATAAAACGTAAAACAACTAAGTTAATGAAAAGTATTTTTCATAAAATTTTATTTGCAAAAAGAAACAAAAATAAAAATCTTTTACTAAACACTAACTATGACCTAAACAAGTTTTCATACAAAACTAAATAAAATAAAAAAATTTAAATACGAATAAAATTTTCTTTGGTTGACTAACAGAAACAAAACTAAATTTGTCAAAGGTGAAAAAAATAAATAATTTAAAACTAATAAAAAAATAAAGATAAGACTAAAACAAAACTATAACTAAAACAGTACTGTTTTTCTAAAAACCTAATTTAAAATAAACTAAAACTAAAAAACTATAGAGAGAATTCCTTATTTAACACTAGCTTAAACTTTTATTCCCTATTTAACACTGGAAAAATATTTCTTCCCTATCTAACACAGCCTTTAAATTTTGTTCCTAATATAACACTTTCATCTTTTTTTATGCGAACAATGTTAAATGACACATGAAATGACAATTCTACCCTCATACATCTATTCAGTTCTTTTATTTATTCCGTTGTCCAATTGAAGGGTGGAATCCATGGTTAGTGTAACAAAATGGTGTCATATTCCTAGAGATCACACACGCTAACTCCCTACTGGATGGATTTTTTAAGCTAGCATGCACACAGCACACGCACGTATAAAACAACATGGCCGCGGGGCTTGCTTGATTGACGGCTCGATTAGACGAAACATGCACACGACACATGCGAACAATATGAGGACACGCCGAGTTGATTACAAAAGGACTGTGTCGTGCCTTTGGATTTATTTTTATTTTTTTGGACCGTGTCATGCCTTGGGATTTTTAATTGCTAGTATTTCTGATTGGGGTCACGGTTCAGTGTACCTATATATCACCTGCCAACACAAGCTAGCCTTTTCAGAGTACCAAACTCTATTGTATACGAAATCAATGCATACACATGTATGCGTACAAGACACGGACACAGACGAGTTGGATTTAATTCCAACATCGGTATTCTTGTGCAAGTGGATTGTGGGCCGGGTGAAGCCAATGAGAATGACTTTGACCTGACTTAGGTCCTTCTAGTGCCAGGGGTAAACTTGTCATTTAACACCATTAGGTCAAAAAAATGTACGGAAGTGTTTTATTGGGAACAAAATTTAAAGTTGGTGTTATATAGGGAAGAAATATTTCTTCGATGTTAAATAGGGAAACAAAATTTAAAACAGTGTCAAATAAGGAATTCTTTCAAAACTATATGCTATTGGATAGTCAAAACCATAATAAAACAGTAGCAAAAAGAATCAATCAAAAACATATTTTATAAAGCTCAAAATATGGCAAAAATAGTGATTTGCACAAATTCATGCAAACTCAAATTTAAACTACTAAAATTTGAAATCCAATTGCACTAACAGAAACTTCAAGAAATTTTGAATCTAATGCAAAAATAATCACTCAATTTGGATCTAAAACATAAAAGATATTGAATATCTAAGATTTAAACTTTTTTTTGTTTTTTTAACAAAAACGAAAATAATTAAAATAAATAAATAGGGCTACTGTTATTGGGTTAACGAGGTGGGCGATCCGTATCTAAACAGCGCTTGGCCGAAAGTTAACAAAAACATGCATGCACGTTTAATGAAAAGAAACCGACGAACCGGTTAGATCTAAACCGTGTAAACCGACTAATAGAACCGATCTACTAAAACCGATCAATTCTTATTTGCACTTAACGCTTCGAATAGAAAAAAAACGGAGGGAGGTGCTCGTTGTTGCTTACAGAGAGGAGCTCGTGTAGGCAGTGAAGTGGAGATTGGCGGGGGCGACGGCTCCGGTGACCATCGGCGGAGACGGCGATGTCCAACGGATGGAGAACTCCGAGGGGGTTCGATTTTCTGTGGATAGTGAGGCGAGGGAACGTCGGGGTCGAGCGTGGCCTCCAGGTGAACTTCGTGAACTCTGGCGGCGTTGTGAGCTCGATGCGGTGGCTCCGGTGCTCCCTGGGCATCCAAAACATCTCAAAGAGGTTCGCAACAACGAGGGATACTTGGCTATGGAAGGATACTTACAAGCCTCGGGAAGGACCGGTGAACTGCGTGAACTCCGGCGAGATCCAAATGGCGAGGTTGCGTGACACAGTGGGTTTTGGCGAGGGTTTTCGAGGGGGGTCAGGAGAGGATGGCCGTGGCTATTTATAAGACAACTTGCTTGGGGAAGGGGTGGGCTCGGGTAGGGTTTTCAAGAGGATCGGATGCGGCGGCGGCAGGTGTGTATACGGGTAGGATCCTGTTCTCTACGTATGTGGGAAAGAACAAAGAGCGGGGTGGGGTCCACGCGCCAGGCAAAAAAAACGAGAGAGAGTAGAGATCGGGCGACGTGGGTGTACCCTCCTCGTGTGCGGGCGCTGGCCTCCTTGGCCTCGTGCGCCTGAGGCAGGTGGCCTCGAGCGCCAGCTAGCGCTCGGCTCGGCCTTGGCCTGCTGCTGGGCCGCGGCCTGGCCTGGCGGGCGCGGATTTGTTTTTTTAAGAAAACAACGACAAAACAAAATAAACTGAATAAACATATTCTATATAAGCATATTATATACCAAATTTTTAGAATAAAAAATACTAAAACATGAACATATTTTCAAGATCAAATAAAATACTTTAGAAAAAAACTCTTTTTTGCAATAACTCCAAAATAGAAATAGAATTTAAGTTTCCAATAAATTGTCGAACCTTGTCTCTGATTTTGGAGTGTCTTTTTCCTCGTCTCATTTTTTTGTTAGAGAATATTGAAAAGATTTAAACTTAAAAATTACATAGGGATTCAGATAGAAAATTTTGGGAAAGTCCTTTTATTCCCTCTCATTCAACTTTCAAAAAGGTTTCAAATTCCACTCAATTTCACAGAAGCAACCACACCACAATCAAACAAACAATCAAAACTATTTATTTAATATAACATTCCCAAATTTAGAATTTTGGGATGTTACAAACCTACCACACTTAAAATGAATCTCGTCCTCGAGATTCGAAGAGGCTAGCAAGAAAAGGGTTAGGGTTTGGAGGTCTTCCAGTAAATCCATCGACCAGAGAGGTCTGGGGTGCTACCACACTTGAAAGCAATGCTATGGTTATGACAAAATTCATGTAGTCCATCCTTTCGGTTGACGGTGTCGGTCTTCTCATATTCTCCGGAATAACTCTTTCACTGGTGCTCTCCCGGTCGGGGCATGACTTTTTCTCAAAATCTTGTGTCCTCTCAATCCCGGTGAGGTTCTTCCGAAGAGTGGGTCTTCATATTTGACATATCTGTCGTCAATACTAAGAAACTATCGGAACCTCCTAGCGGTCAACAATTTATGGCTCCTCCTGCAGGAAAAATGGCCGGGGTTGAATCTCACCGTATATCCTACGACTGGCAACAGTTGCCTGTAAAGGGTTCCATCGTCCTACCATTCTATGGTTTTATGGCTTGACGTGTCGACACTCTTCTAAGGTTTTCGAGGCTCTTTGATTTCCCATCAACATATGATAGTTCATGATAGAAGTCTCCGGTATGGGGGCCAATCCATCCCGTACTTGAACCATTACTACATATGTAGACATCGAATCATGTATTCTAACACTTGGGCATACTCACAAGCATTGCAAAATTTCTCTTATCGACGAACTGAGTTTGAGTAAATCCATTGTTTCTGCAAGCTGAACAAGACATCTAACATTTCTTCACAACTCTCAGGTTTTCGTATCCTCCTAAAAATGTCGGCTGATTAACTCAGAGTTTTCTTCCAAAATATCTTCCTTCAGCAAGAGTGTGCTTGCTTCTTATTAACTCCTGGGCCTGTGGGTTATGGCCCACTTCAACTCTTGTACAATTTTTAACTCATCCTTTCGAGGATTATCATTCCATATTCCAACATTACATCTCCTTTAAATCCAATAGTACTTCTTCATTCATACCCTTGTGGTGACGATCATACAAAACTCCAACTTATTTGGTCCAGCTCCCTTCTATGGACCGTCATGAATAACACATTTCTTTCTTCATTAATCATGTGGCTTTACGGAGTACTACCACACCTAAATTGAAATGCACTAGTTTATCCATAAATCATATTATTTTCATATCAAATCTTTTATTACATCCTTAACCATTTTTCGTAAATCCAAATTCCAAAAAGTACTTTATTACAAATGCTGCCACCCACATGGTTTGGTATGGTCAGGCATTACTTCCAACTTTATTCATTTCTCCTCCTTGAGGATTCTTCGGTCCCACTGGAATTGTGCGACATGCGCCTTGAAATCTTCAATCTTCTGTTTCATCGTGGTGGCCTTGAGCTTCATCTCCATCATCTTTGCATGCACTTCTCTTATGTATTCCTGAGTATAACGGAGTCTTGCTTCAAGTATTTCTTCGATCTGGCGTATGGCTTCCATGGCTGCTTCACGAACAGCATTGAAGAAAGTTGCTTGTGGTACACGTGAGATGAAAAAGTACTGTCCCATCGTCTTTGGGCAAACTCCTTTCATACGGTGGTGGTGTACCTCCACATACCAAAGTTCCACTCCCTTTTGCATGAAGGGGTAGCCTTTGTAGACTGCATCTCCTTCAAGGTGAATATGCTTCATCATGTCCTTCAGGATCTTTGGGTAATCATGATCACTTGTCAGGGTCATGATCGTTTCCGGGCCCTTAAGGAAAGACTCATAAAGGGTTGTCATGTGCATGTGTAGGATAAGAGGGGTACTCAGAACAAAGAATGTATCTCCATGGGGAAATTTTAATTGTCTCCAGAAAAGTTGGTGTTCAGCTGTCCATGGGTTCAAGGTTTCAGGGTCTGGTTGAGATAGAAAGAGAAAGCAAATACCCACCCATCAACAAACAAATCCTAGCTCAAAAGAAAAACGTACCATTTGTAATGGGCCGTTCTACTATGGTTTCGTTTTTAAATCTTCATTTCTTCAGGTCTTCAATGCTCGAGAGTTTCCAATTCCTGATGCTTTTCCCATATGAAGGCCTTCTACCATTCTTCTGTAACTTACGTCTCTCAAGGTTAAAATAACTACAAGCCTATGAATATCGCATCTATCCAACCATTCAATAAACACAGAAAATAATAGCAACCAAGCATTCATTTATTCAATCAATTCTATAGTATCGCCACCCACATAAGTTGGTAAGGTCAGATACTTAAATCGAGAAAGCGTTCATCTTTATTTCTCTCAGGGTGGGCTACTACTAAGCTAATTTATCGGGAACTTGGTCATTGTCCCCACTGGGGCTTCTTTTGTGTGGACTTGATCTCCTCCAATTCTTCTGCTAGATTTTCCCTGTCGACGCGGAGTTTCTTGTGACGACCCTGTATGTCCTGAAGTTGTTCCTTGAGCTTCTGGATCTCAACGTCCTTGGCATGAGACATGGTCCTGCTGCTTTTCAGTTCCTGACGCATCCTCGGGATCTCGAGGTTCTCCTCCTCCAGCTTGTTTACCTTCAGTCTCTGAGTCTTGACCTCTTCTCGTAGTGCTTCATTGTCAAACAGGGCTTCCAGGAGGTCCATCTGAAGATTCTTGACGTATTGTTCTAGATCCTAAGTGTACACTAACAGTGAGGAGAACTTCATCTTTTGCGCTTCAGTCAAGGCAATAGTTGCTCCATCAAACTTCTGCCATCCAATCCTTCCAAAGAACTGTGGGTTTAGTGCAGCACGACGACGATAGCATAAGCGTGCAATAGCATCATGGACGACAGTGTTGATGCCCATATCACAGTCACTGTTTATAGTTCCAAAACTGATGTTTGCAGTCTTGGGGTCTTCTTTACGGCCAAAAACTTGGGTCTTGACTCCCCATGATCTAGACGTCCTCTTAGTTGCCTTGATCTCAGGTATCGGTAGCTTCAGCAGCCTGACTAGCTCCACAAGGAAGGGGCCTCCAAGAACCTTCTCGTAGTGTTCTCTTTTGTTCAGAACGTAGCTCTCCATCTATAGTTTGAAATAAGGAAGATTCAGTAAAAGAAATTAGGTGTTACGAGGGTAGTACAAAACAAAGGTCATTCCTATTGGGGTCTTCATATTACTAAGTCATTTCCTAGGGTCACGTCCTATAGTCAACATGTGCTCTGATACCATATCTGTAGCGACCCGACCTCAGACGATCAAGCATCTGTGTATCTGTGCCATCCCTAGATCAGTATGCTAGCACACACAGTACATCAATGTATATATCAAAGTGCAATCACATGTATAAATAACGTAAAACTGATATATACATCATAAGTCTCAGGGGAAACAAACAATCGGGTGTGGAGTCCCATCAATGCCATCGGCAGGTTGAGTGTAGACCGTAACCCTGTACCATACTCTTACTCATCGGAAGAAACATTTCTGTAACATGAGACGTTGCAACCATGTAGGTCAGTACATTGCATGTACCGGCAAGATCACTGTATGAAAAACAGATGATAAACTATACTACATGCAATATGGCTTTGTGGCTCTGGGTCTGAGTTTTTGCATAAAAGCTGGTTTTATTTTTCCCTGCATCAAAGGAATATCAGGAGTCTGTACTACAAAATTTCCTATCATGACATAGTTCCGCCAACCGATGTCTCATCACCCAAATCATCATAAGTTGCCCATAATTAAATTATCCGTCCGGTGTTGAGAGTTCCGAGATAGATCCAAGTCCAGAGGCTCAAAATGTCCGTAACCAGGGACACGGCTAATCGATTAGGTTTTAACCCTCTGCAAAGGTTTGTACACTTTACCCGCAAGATTCGATCCCTCTTTTTATGTTCCCGCACTTCAGGGTGTTTGAGAACAAGATGACCGAAACATGGTCTCCCGAAGAGTTCCTCTGACCACTGTCCAGTGCTCATCCAATCCTACCATAGTTCTACATCTGCTATCACCATCGCAGCCAGAGTCGCCACTAAGGTCAACCAAGCCAGAGCCCATAGTGACTTGCGGTTGCACAAGTAAGCTTCCGGGCATGATGTGTTCTTTCGTCTCTTTGAGTCTGGGTGAAGCTTTCCGCAAGATATCATGGCGCTTCCTCATGCATCCCGGCCATCCACTGGTTCCTCCAGGGTGCCCGTCAACCGTCCTTCACCCAGTAGTGTGTATTGAATTCTTGTCTCGAGTCTCGAAATCTTGAGGTCTTGAGGTCATAAAGATGCAGTCCTTGCCGATGCCACCGTGAAGTTGTCGTCATTGACGTAGAGTCCTCCATTCTCACACCACTCCCGAGCACTCATACCAACCCCGTCTACTATAGAGTAGCATTAAAATAAATAACGTCCCGGGCTTGTTAACAGGGCGATGGGTTCCTACCTCATGCATTCTACTCAATTACAAGAAATCAATATCACTACTGGAGGGATTATTGAAAGGGTGCTACTACATGCAAATAAAACATAGGTATGAAAAACATGGTCAAAGTGAACTTGCCTGGTATTACTTGATGAAGATTATATCGCTCTCAGAGAAATCCTGATAGCACTATTTGTCACTCTCCAAAGAAATCTATATAGTCAAACATTGCATTCACATAAGCAATCATTCTAGCAAGCAATTTCTAGCAATCATAATTCTCAATAAACAACAAGGAAAACAAATAATAAAACCCAAATAAAATCCAAAGGACTTCAAGGAAAACTACGAGAAAAATTACTAAGGAAAAGTCTAAGGCATTACTACAAACAATATAAATATTTTTCTTTGTCCTACATAAAACTAAACGACAAAATAAAGCTCTAAACTAATAAATTAACATAAAATAAAATGTAAAACAACTAAGTTAACGAAAAGTATTTTTCATAAAATTTTATTTGCAAAAAGAAACAAAAAAATCTTTTATGAAACACTAACTATGACCTAAACAAGTTTTCATACAAAACTAAATAAAATAATTTTTTCAAATATGAATAAAATGTTCTTTGGTTGACTAACAGAAACAAAACTAAATTTGTCAAAGGTGACAAAAATAAATAATTTAAAACTAATAAAACAATAAAGAAAAGACTAAAACAAAACTATAACTAAAACAGTACTGTTTTGCTAAAAACCTAATTTAAAATAAACTAAAACTAAATAACTATATGCTATTGGATAGTCAAAACCATAATAAAACAGTAGCAAAAAGAATCAATCAAAAACATATTTTATAAAGCTCAAAATATGGGCAAAATAGTGATTTGCACAAATTCATGCAAACTCAAATTTAAACTACTAAAATTTGAAATCCAATTGCACTAACAGAAACTTCAAGAAATTTTGAATCTAATGCAAAAAGAATCACTCAATTTGGATCTAAAACATAAAAGATATTGAATATCTAATATTGAAACTTTTTCTATTTTTTGAACAAAAACGAAAATAATTAAAATAAACAAATAGAGCTACTGCTATTGGGCTAACGAGGTGGGTGATCCGTATCTAAACAGCGCTTGACCGAAAGTTAACAAAAACATGCATGCACGTTTAATGAAAAGAAACCGACGAACCGGTTTGATCTAAACCGTGTAAACTGACTAATAGAACCGATCTACTAAAACCGATCAATTCTTATTTGCACTTAACGCTTCAAATAGAAAAAACGGAGGGAGGTGCTCTTTGTTGCTTACAGAGAGGAGCTCGTGTAGGCAGGGAAATGGAGATCGGCAGGGGCGATGGCTCCGGTGACCACCGGCGGAGACGGCGATGTCCAGCAGATGGAGAACTCCGAGGGGGTCCAATTTTCTGTGGATAGTGAGGCGAGGGAACGTCGGGGTCGAGCGTGGCTTCCAGGTGAACTTTGTGAACTCGGGCGGCGTTGTGAGCTCGAGGCGGTGGCTCCGGTGCTGCCTGGGCGTCCAAAACATGTTAAAAAGGTTCGCCACAACGAGGGATAGTTGGCTATGGAATTAAAGGTTTCGAGGATACTTACAAGCGTCGGAAACGATCGGTGAACCGCGTGAACTCCGACGAGATCCAAACGGTGAGGTCGCGTGACACGGTGGGTTTTGGCGAGAGTTTTCGAGGGGGGTCAGGAGGGGATGGTCGTGGCTATTTATAAGACAACTTGCTTGGGGAAGGGGTGGACTCGGGTAGGGTTTTCAAGAGGATCCAATGCGGCGGCGGCGGGTGTGTATACGGGTAGGATCCTGTTCTCTACGTACGTGGGAAAGAACAAAGAGCGGGGTGGGGTCCACGCGCCAGGCAGAAAAAAAATGAGAGAGAGAAGAGATCGGGCGACGCGGGTGTACCCTCCTCGTGTGCGGGCGCTGGCCTCCTTGGCCTCGTGCGCCTGAGGCAGGTGGCCTCGAGCGCCATCTAGCCGTAGAGACAACTGCTCCCATGGCTGAGGAAGTGCCTTTAGTCCTTGCCGTTGAGCCTCAGGCTCCGTCATGGGCGCATCATACTGTCCGATTCCTCCAAACAGGGGAACTTCCTGAGGATCAGGAAGAAGCAGAGAAAGTAGCCCGTCGGACTGCCATGTATCAGTTCGTCGATGATGTTCTGTACGGGAAAAGACCAAACGGTGTGAAGTTGAAGTGCATTCCCGGGAGGAAGGACTGGAGTTATTGGCAGAGATACACGAAGGCATATGTGGCTCCCACATAGGGTCAAGGGCGCTTGCCAGCAAGGCATTCCAGCAAGGTTTCTTCTGGCCCACTACCCTCCAGGATGCAATGACACTAGTAACCAAGTGTGAAGCGTATCAGTTCCATTCGAAGAAGCTTCATCAACCAGCTCAAGCACTCCAAACAATCCCTCTCCCCTGGCCATTCTCGGTCTAGGGGCTCGACATACTAGGCCCCTTTCCCCATGTTGTCGGGGGCTTTGAGTACTTGTATGTTGCAATCGACAAGTTCACAAAGTGGCCGGAGGTGGACGCAGTGAGAAAGGTGACAGCACAATCAGCCGTCAAGTTCTTTAAGGGTCTAGCCTGCTGATTCGGTGTGCCCAATAGATTCATCACCGACAACGGCACACAGTTCACGAGCCACGGCTTCATACAGTACATCCAGGACCTCGGTAGCAAGGTTTGTTTTGCTTCTGTGGCACATCCACGGAGCAACGGCCAGGCTAAGAGGGCAAGTGCTGAAGTGTTGCGAGGCCTCCGGACAAGGACTTTTGACAGGCTACGTAGGTGCAGACGACGCTGGATTGATGAATTGCCGGCGGTTCTTTGGTCAATCAGAACGACACCAAATCGATCCACCAGTCAGACACCCTTCTTCCTCGTTTTACGAGGCAGAAGCAGTTCTCCCCATGGAACTCACGTACGGGTCACCTCGAGTGCTCGCTTATGATGAGCTTGAGCAAGAGCAGTTGCGGCAAGATGACGCAATGCTCCTTGAGGAAGATCGTCTTCGGGCGGCTGTGTGAGCGGCATGCTACCAGCAAGCTTTGCGCCGCTACGGTAGCTGCAAGGTTCATGCCCAAAGTTATGTGGAAGGCGACCTTGTTCTTACGCATGTTCAGTCGGCGAAGAATTCAAACAAGTTGACGCCAAATTGAGAAGGCCCTTATCGGGTAATACGAGTCACCAGGCCTGGCGTAGTTCGCCTGGAGACCGAAGGTGGCATTCCAGTGAGTAACTCCTGGAATATCGAACATCTTCACAAGTTTTATCAGTGAGGCACGATTGTCGGGCTCCCCGACAAACCACCTTTTTGTACAAGCCTTGCCAGCAAGGCATGTAACCCTTTGTACAAAGCCAGGCGTAGACCCTGAGCATAAATAAATGAAGCGCTGGCTCGCTAAGTTTTAGCATGCATGCTAGGTTAAGTCTCTCCCTCGGTTAGGGTTGATAGTGCTTGGCAGCGACTAACCCCTAGCATAGAGGTCGAGTGTGTGTCTGTCTGTTCCTTTCCATCCTCTTTGGTTTGCAGGATACATGGATGTTTCTGTCGAGCTGTTTGGAAGAAAGAGAACAAGCCCACACTCCGGCCCCGGCAAGGCAAGGTTGCCAGGGGCTGCAGACGCAAGAATCCAACCACGGCAAGCCAAGGCTGCCGGGGACTGCAGATCCAGATAGGTCTTTTATCCCGTATTGTGCATTTCTGTATGGAGTTGGGACGTATGAAACCTCATTTTTATTCCCAGGCTGTTGTGCTCCCTCTTTTTCTGGCACCCAGGGACTATTCCCTTGGTCGGGACTGGGTCGTAGTCATGGTGACAAGGAAATAAACGAGGGACCTGAACCCTACTTCGCCCCTACCTCTGCCAAAGGCGTGAGAATGGTCGGATGAAGTAAGGGGACGACAAGGCCTGTTGCCGGGCGACAATGTTTGTCTTAAAAATAACAAGGATTCGCTCCTTGGCATGGGCCTCGGTCACGCACAAAGAACCCGGCAAGCGCCCTTTTTCATTAAAAACATCCCATCCAGGTACACTTCATAAGGAATGGAAAACATGAGCAAGGAGATTACAAGTTTGAAATTTAACAAGTGCCCGCAGGCTTACAAACTAAAAAGAGATAAGATGCCCATGATTCCTTTCTTGTCCCTCTCCTCAGAAGATGGAACGAGACAGTAGGAGGGCAAAAAGAACGCCTAGGCAAGGTACGAGCAGCAGAAGACACCAAGAGAACATCCCGGTGCCGGGAGAGGAGCCGGAAGAAGAGGTAGCGGGCCGACAATACTCGATGAAGGCGTCGGTGCCCGCATACGCCGACTTGACGGATGCCACCCTCCTTCTTCGCCTTCTCCGGCCCTCCTACGCCAGCCACCCAAGGAGGCGACGGGGAATGCACTGATGGAGAGCTTGACGAGGAAGGCCCTCGTCATGGAGCACGATGGAAGGAGGGGCGACGCGGTCAGTTGGAGATGAGGTTGACGTGACCTTGCTCGACACTCTCGTCGCCGCTGTCGCTATCCTCCTCATTGCTTCCGCTCGAGGAGGAGTCTTCATCGTCGGAGGAGCTCTCCACGCAGCACTTCAGGCGGGTTCCAAGATCTCCGAAGACCTTGACGGAGAGCAGGCCGTTCTCCATCAATTTGAAGTAGAGAACGAGCCCCGCCGTCAAGATGTGAATGCGGGCGAAAGTCTTTCATCTGCGATGAAGGTACATGACATGAGGGGCGGGGAAGTCGACGTCAACCCGCATGACACCGTTCCCGCAACCCCTCATATGCAACCTCAGAGTCTGGGGCAGGTCGAGCTCCATCTCCCGAGTGAATGGTGCAGGGAGACGAAGGCGACGGCGCGGTGGCCGACGCAGCCTGATGAAGAACTCGCGAGGCTGGTCCCCGATGTGGCCCTCCGTTGGGAGAGGCATTGCTAGCAGAGGCAGGGCCGATGCACTGCCCCATCCGCCTCTCCCCTAGGCGCCACGCTGGCCTCGGCCTCGCTCCCTCCCCCTTCCTCTCGTGGCCGGCTCCACCGCCACGGGCTCTTGGGGAGGAGGGACACGTTGTCGAGCAAAGACACTCGCCGCCATCGTCGAAGGGCCTGCCCCTCCTCTCGTCATGGCAGAGGGAAGAAAAGAGCCGAGGTGGAAGGAGGTAGATGATGAAAGAGTGTGGGATGCCATCCCCTCCCCCTTCTTATAAAGGGGCGGGGTCGGGGCTCGGCCGCCCCGCTCAACCAATCCAGCCATCTAGGGGCGCGGGGAATCGAGACCGACCCGCTGCTCCAATCAGCGATGGCCCGGTTTCCCGCCTCCACCGCCTGCCACCTTGAAGGCATGAGGAACACGTGGCGAGCGAGCAGAATCAAGGTGACAGGTGAAGCAACCGGTCCCTACCTCGTGATCATGGGGCACAAACGCCTTGAAGACCACGACCCGAGTCCACTCAGTAAATGAGCCGCATCTCTATGTTTTCCTGTTTTCACGGGGAAGGCGCGAGCCGCCCATTTTCCACGATGTGACGCATGCGTGCGGAAACCGCCCCACGCATGACCCCCACATCACGCATGAACCCCCCACGACGCGCGTTCAATGCAGGTCGTGAGGAAGCGCAGTAGATGGAGGAGTTATTGCGGTAAAAATTAGCCCCACCTGCCCGCGCACCGTTTTGGGCCTAGCCCAACAACGCGGCGCGCTTATGTGTGGCCCAGGCCCGGGGCTCCTGTCGGTGTACAAAAGTAGGGGCTCTCCTTTTGCACCCCTTACTTGTGCACAGGCAGTTGGAGCCACGCCCACACTAAGCAGGGCAGAGGAGGGAAGCCAGAGCACAAGACGACCAAAGCAACTCCAAGACCAGAGGCGCATAGAGAGTAAGGGGGCGAGGTGGACTCCCCCGGCATGACCCTTGCCAGGGTGGCTTCCGCTGCCTCGGCAAGATCCTTGCTGGGGCAACTTGCCTGGCGCCAGTAGAGCGTGCCACCCTTGAGCCCAAGAGGTCCCAACACCGTCAACCATATTGGAACCAAGGCTCGGGAGGCACCTTTGTGCTGGCATGCAGATCTTGTAGAGATCATAGATACACAAGATCAGATGGGAACCAGAAGACAACGATACTTAGCGAGATCCTTGCCAAGGAAATCCACGAGACCCCCGACAAGATCCTTGCCGGGGACGATCACAGTGTCGAAGTAAGACCCTTGTTGGGCCCTCGGCAAGATCCTTGCCGAGAACACCTGCGGGGCCGCAGCCAAGCCCGCGCCTGCCAAGATTCCACCGGTGCTCCCATACAGCTGCCAGCTCGACCAGCCAAGCAGGCATCTGCATGGCAGCGCGCGGCCTCTACACCAACTTAGCAAGCACCTGCGTGGTGGCATGCAAATCTTCATGAAGGATCCACCACCACGCCAGCCCAACAGCCAGCCAACATGGCGCTACAACGCCTCATCAGCTTCGACACGCGTTGGAGCCAGGCGAGGCGACGATAGTTGGGACGAGATTCTCCGCCGTCCCCAATAAAGCAAGAGGGGCACGTCGGCAGCGCATTGAATGCGCTAGTCCGACGATGCCAAAGGATAGACTCAACTACTGTGCACCTTTCCACCTCGTGTGTGCCACTGTGGCAACCCCTTTTTCTATAAAAGGAGGCCCGAGGCGTCTAGGAGGGGGATTCGGATCTTTTGGGCTAGAAAGCCACCGCAGCTAGTTCAAGAACACAGGAACACTCAATATACATCAAAGCAGGACTAGGGTTTTACGCGTCTCCGCGACCCGAAACTGGCTAAACGATCTGGTTGCTGACCGCCAGACCCGCTCTTCGCACAACCCCGCGCCTGCCAACCGTAGAAGGGATCCCAATGACCCCATAGGTGTCATTTCACACCGACAAACTAGCTCAACAAGCTAGTTCAAATAATTTTACACTAGAGTTAAACTAGCTCTATAACCTAGTACAAATAATTTTACACTAGAGTTGAACTAGCTCTACAGGCTAAAAACAACAACAACAAAGCCTTTAGTCCCAAACAAGTTGGGGTAGGCTAGAGGTGAAGCCCATAAGATCTCGCAACCAACTCATGGCTCTGGCACATGGATAGCAAGCTTCCACGCACCCCTGTCCATAGCTAGCTCTTTGGTGATAGTCCAATCCTTCAGGTCTCTCTTAACGGACTCCTCCCATGTCAAATTCGGTCTACCCCGCCCTTCCTTGACATTCTCCGCACGCTTTAGCCGTCCGCTATGCACTGGAGCTTCTGGAGGCCTGCGCTGAATATGCCCAAACCATCTCAGACGATGTTGGACAAGCTTCTCCTCAATTGGTGCTACCCCAACTCTATCTCGTATATCATCATTCCGGACTCGATCCTTCCTCGTGTGGCCACACATCCATCTCAACATACGCATCTCCGCCACACCTAACTGTTGAACATGTCGCCTTTTAGTCGGCCAACACTCCGCGCCATACAACATTGCGGGTCGAACCGCCATCCTATAGAACTTGCCTTTTAGTTTTTGCGGCACTCTCTTGTCACAGAGAATGCCAGAAGCTTGGCGCCACTTCATCCATCCGGCTTTGATTCGATGGTTCACATCTTCATCAATACACCCATCCTCCTGCAACATTGACCCCAAATACCGAAAGGTGTCCTTCCGAGGTACCACCTGGCCATCAAGGCTAACCTCCTCCTCCTCACACCTAGTAGTACTGAAACCGCACATCATGTACTCGGTTTTAGTTCTACTAAGCCTAAACCCTTTCGATTCCAAGGTTTGTCTCCATAACTCTAACTTCCTATTTACCCCCGTCCGACTATCGTCAACTAGCACCACATCATCCGCAAAGAGCATACACCATGGGATATCTCCTTGTATATCCCTTGTGACCTCATCCATCACCAATGCAAAAAGATAAGGGCTCAAAGCTGACCCCTGATGCAGTCCTATCTTAATCAGGAAGTCATCGGTGTCGACATCACTTGTTCGAACACTTGTCACAACATTATCGTACATGTCCTTGATGAGGGTAATGTACTTTGCTGGGACTTTGTGTTTCTCCAAGGCCCACCACAACTCTACAGGCTAGTTCAAATAATTTTACACTAGAGTTGAACTACCTCGATAACCTAGTACAAATAATTTTACACTAGAGTTGAACTAGCTCTACAAGCTAGTTCAAATAATTTTACCCTAGAGTTGAACTAGCTCTACAGGCTAGTTCAAATAGGTTTACACTAGTGTTGAACTAGCTCTACAAGCTAGTTTAAATAATTTTAAACTAGAGTTGAACTAGCTCTATAACCTAGTACAAATTATTTTACACTAGAGTTGAACTAGCTCTACAGGCTAGTTCAAATAATTTTACACTAGAGTTGAACTAGCTCTATAACCTAGTACAAATAATTTTGCAGTAGAGTTGAACTAGCTCTACAAGCTAGTTCAAATAATTTTACTCTAGAGTTGAACTATCTCTACAAGCTAGTTCAAATAGTTTTACACTAGAGTTGAACTAGCTCTATAACCTAGTACAAATTATTTTACACTAGAGTTAAACAAGCTCTATAACCTAGTACAAATAATTTTAAACTAGAGTTGAAATATCTCTATAACCTAATATAAATAATTTTACACTAGAGTTAAACTAGCTCTACAAGTTAGTTCAAATAATTTAACACTAGAGTTGAACTAGCTCTGCAGCCTAGTTCAAATAGTTTTTACGCTAGTGTTGAACTAGCTCTATAACCTAGTACAAATAATTTTAAACTAGAGTTGAACTAGCCCTACAAGCTAGTTCAAATAATTTTGCACTAGAGTTGAACTAGTTGTATAACACAGTACAAATAATTTTACACTAGAGTTGAACTAGCTCTATAACCTAGTATAGATAATTTTACACTAGAGTTGAACTAGCTCTACAAGCTAGTTCAAATAATTTTACACTAGAGTTAAACTAGCTCTACAGGCTGGTTCAAATAATTTTACACTAGAGTTGAACTAGCTCTATAACCTAATACAAATAATTTTACACTAGAAATGAACTAGCTCTACAGGCTAGTTCAAATAATTTTACACTAGAGTTGAACTAGCTCTATAACCTAGTACAAAGAATTTTACACTATAGTTGAACTAGCTCTATATCATATTACAGATAATTTTACACTACAGTTGAACTAGCTCTACAACCTAGTACAAATAATTTTACACAATAGTTGAACTAGCTTTATAACCTAGTACAAATAATTTTACACTAGAGTTGAACTAGATCTATAACCTAGTACAAATAATTTTACACTATAGTTGAACTAGCTATACAGGCTAGTTCAAATAGTTTTACACTAGTGTTGAACTAGCTCAACAAGCTAGTTTAAATAATTTTACACTGGAGTTGAACTAGCTCTCTAACATAGTACAAATAATTTTACACTAG
This sequence comes from Triticum monococcum, assembly GCA_034509565.1. Classification (NCBI taxonomy): domain Eukaryota; kingdom Viridiplantae; phylum Streptophyta; class Magnoliopsida; order Poales; family Poaceae; genus Triticum; species Triticum monococcum. The sequence continues at coordinate 546,791,105 of CM067843.1, read as the reverse complement.
AGTTGAACTAGCTCTACGAGCTAGTTCAAATAATTTCACACTAGAGTTGAACTAGCTCTATAACCTAGTACAAATAATTTTACACTAGAGTTAAACTAGCTCTACAAGCTAGTTCAACTAATTTTACACTAGAGTTGAACCAGCTCTATAGACTAGTTCAAATAGTTTTACACTAGCGTTGAACTAGCTCTACAAGCTAGTTTAAATAATTTTACACTAGAGTTGAACTAGCTCTGTAACCTAGTATAAATAATTTTACACTAGAATTGAACTAGCTCTACAAGCTTGGTCAAATAATTTTACACTAGTGTTCAACTAGCTCTACAGGCTAGTACAAATAATTTTACACTAGAGTTGAACTAGCTCTATAACCTAGTACAAATAATTGTATACTAGTGTTGAACTAGCTCTATAAGCTAGTTCAAATAATTTACACTAGGGTTGAGCTAGCTCTACAAACTAGTTCAAATAATTTTACACTAGAGTTGAATTAGCTGTAGAGGCTAGTTCAAATAGGTTTACACTAGTGTTAAACTAGCTCTACAAGCTAGTTTAAATAATTTTACACTAGAGTTGAATTAGCTCTATAACCTAGTACAAATAATTTTGCAGTAGAGTTGAACTAGCTCTATAAGCTAGTTCAAATAATTTTACTCTAGAGTTGAACTATCTCTACAAGCTAGTTCAAATAGTTTTACACTACAGTTGAACTAGCTCTATAACCTAGTACAAATTATTTTACACTAGAGTTAAACTAGCTCTATAACCTAGTACAAATAATTTTAAACTAGAGTTGAACTAGCCCTACAAGCTAGTTCAAATAATTTTGCACTAGAGTTGAACTAGTTGTATAACCTAGTACAAATAATTTTACACTAGAGTTGAACTAGTTCTATAACCTAGTATAGATAAATTTACACTAGAGTTGAACTAGCTCTACAAGCTAGTTCAAATAATTTTACACTAGAGTTAAACAAGCTCTACAGGCTAGTTCAAATAATTTTACACTAGAGTTGAACTAGCTCTATAACCTAATACAAATAATTTTACACTAGAGTTGAACTAGCTCTATAGGCTAGTTCAAATAATTTTACACTAGAGTTGAACTAGCACTATAACCTAGTACAAAGAATTTTACACTATAGTTGATCTAGCTCTTTATCCTAGTACAGATAATTTTACACTAGAGTTGAACTAGCTCTACAACCTAGTACAAATAATTTTACACAATAGTTGAACTAGCTTTATAACCTAGTACAAATAATTTTACACTAGAGTTGAACTAGATCTATAACCTAGTACAAATAATTTTACACTATAGTTGAACTAGCTATACAGGCTAGTTCAAATAGTTTTACACTAGTGTTGAACTAGCTCAACAAAGTAGTTTAAATAATTTTACACTAGAGTTGAACTAGCTCTCTAACATAGTACAAATAATTTTACACTAGAGTTGAACTAGCTCTACAAGCTAGTTCAAATAATTTCACACTAGAGTTGAACTAGCTTTATAACCTAGTACAAATAATTTTACACTAGAGTTAAACTAGCTCTACAAGCTAGTTCAACTAATTTTACACTAGAGTTGAACCAGCTCTACAGACTAGTTCAAATAGTTTTACACCAGTGTTGAACTAGCTCTACAAGCTAGTTTAAATAATTTTACACTAGAGTTGAACTAGCTCTGTAACCTAGTACAAATAATTTTACACTAGATTTGAACTAGCTCTACAAGCTTGGCAAATAATTTTACACTAGTGTTCAACTAGCTCTACAGGCTAGTACAAATAATTTTACACTAGAGTTGAACTAGCTCTATAACCTAGTACAAATAATTGTATACTAGTGTTGAACTAGCTCTATAAGCTAGTTCAAATAATTTACACTAGGGTTGAACTTGCTCTACAAACTAGTTCAAATAATTTTACACTAGAGTTGAATTAGTTGTAGAGGCTAGTTCAAATAGGTTTACACTAGTGTTGAACTAGCTCTACAAGCTAGTTTAAATAATTTTACACTAGAGCTGAACTAGCTCTATAGCCTAGTACAAATAATTTTACAGTAGAGTTGAACTAGCTCTACAGGCTAGTTCGAATAATTATACACTAGAGATGAACTAGCTCTACAGGCTAGTTCAAATAATTTTACACTAGTGTTGAACTAGCTCAACAACCTAGTTCAAATAATTTTACACTAGAGTTGAACTAGCTCTATAAGCTAGTACAAATAATTTTACACTAGAGTTGAACTAGCTCTACAGGCTAGTTCGAATAATTTTACACTAGAGTTGAACTAGCTGGATAACCTAGTACAAATAATTTTACACTAGAGTTGAATTAGCTCTACAAGCTAGTTCAAATAACTTTGCACTAGAGTTAATCTAGCTGTACATGCAAGTTTAAATAGGTTTACACTAGTGTTGAACTCGCTCTACAAGCTAGTTTAAATAATTTTACACTTGTAACAGCCTGGATTTTGGCCCTTTTCTTTTTCTTTTGATTTATTTAGTTTTTGCTCTCTTTTTCTTTTTGGAGTGGTTCTGTGGCCTTGCCACCTGGGAAATCATCCTCATTTCCCCTCCCAAGTGGCTCACCATCCTCAAAACCTTGCCAAGATCATGTCACTTCACTCCTTGACCAAACCCTAAAATCTTTTTCTAGGGAATATTCCTTTTTCTATTAAAGGAATAAACCCTATCTGCCCTAGGTTTTGAAGCAACCTATATTTATGTCGCTCCCAGAAATCCCAATTAATTCTCATAATTTCTTTGGGTCATATATTGCTCAAATATGCCCAAAATTTCCTGTCCTCGCCCAAGAATAATTCCCCAATAATTATTCTTCCTTTGTGTCCAAAGTGGCACTTTGTGAAGGAAGTGTCATTTATCTTATCTTGTTTGCTCCCAAACTTGTTGGGAATTCTTTTATGTCCAAATAATTGCCACATGCCAAAATTCAACTTTATTTGCCTAGGAAATCTTCCTTAGTGATTTTTCAAAGTTTCTGTCAAACAGAAGCACTGTGAAGGAAGTACTAGCTAGGAGAATCCAAATGAGTTGAAATTTTTGCATGCCTCTTGTGCTCATATTATCTCACTCCTACAAATTTCAGCCCCATCCAATCATCTATGTGAGCACAGGACCAAATCTTTGCTTCTCGTAAAAGATTTAGGTTGTGAAGCAAGTGCATTTTATATTGCTTCAAAAATCCTGATAAATTACCAGACTGTTATCCTACCTAAATAACTTCTCTCCTCCAAAATTAGGCTCAATCCATTACACATTTTCCTTGTGCAATTTTTCCAAGTTTCTGTCCAGAGGAAAGCTATATGAAACAAGTGCTAATTTGGTTCATCCAAATGGCCTGAAACTTCTTGAGCATCTTCATATCTTCAAATCATTAGACCATGACCAATTTCAGCTCAACTTGCTTCTCCATGTGAGTGCATCATCCAAATCCCTAATTCTGGCCATTGTAGTGGTTTCTTCAGCAACCCTCATCTAAACTCCTCCTCTTAGTCTGATTTTTGGTGATCAACATCACCTTAGTGCGTGATCATCATTGGACAAACTTTTTACTTCGTTACCAAGCTGGTGTCCCCACTGCACAACACAAACACTTGGCTGCTGGCTTGCTTTGGGGCCATCTACAAATCTCTTCTTTGCCCCTGGACCCAATTCTTTCTTCTTTTTGACTGAGGACACGATGGTCTATCTACTGGACAGGGTCGGTCTGGCCAGAACGCACTGTTTGCACCAGTGCCCATGGTGATCGCGATGTCGTCATGCATAGTGCAAGCTCTGGCTCGGTCTGGCCACTATGCTCGTCTCCTCCCTCCTCGTCTCGACCTCCATTCATGTCTAGTAGCTGCCCCGTGAGCTCCTGCATCGCCCTCCATCGTTGCTTCATGATCGTTCGCCATTAATGCGCCACTAGAGCCACGCCCATGCCACGTCCAGCCTCTGCTCGCCATTAAAGCTCGGTCGGGAGCTCGTCCGTGAGCTGTAGAGCCCTTCTCCGCGCCTATATAAGGACCCCCGAGTCCCTCCGCAGCTCAACCATCTCTCCCTCGCCTCATTTGCCCTCTGGAGTCGCCTAATCTCGCCGTTGTTCACCGTCATCCACCATGGCCGCCTCGGCCTCGGCATGATTCCGGCCAAGCCAAGCCTCCTCTTGCCTCACTAACATGTCCACCACACTCCCCACTACTGTGCGGTTCGCCCCAACCTCTCGCCCCTCGCCGGAGAGCCTTGTGGCCGTGTGCTCCTCGTTCGGCCGCCGCCCGACCCTTTCGGTCGCCTTTCCGACCGGCCATCCGGAGCCTCCTTGTGCTTCCCCGACTCCACCAATGTCTTCCCCACGTCCCGTCGAACCTCCCCAGCACCTCATCTCTCGCCGGAGCACCCTGCATCACCGGAGATCATCACCACCGCCCCTTCTTTGTCCGCTTCCGTCGCCACGGCCTCCCCTCCTCTCCACTCCACACCGGCGCCGGCTGATCATCTGAACAGGTGCGGCCCGCCCCACGGTCCCGCCGGTGTGCTCGGCCGGGCCGGAGCTCATCGGAGCAGCCCGCCCCATCGTCGGGCTTGCTCCAGTCCTCGCTTCTCTGTTCCCGATCGGGGGCAGGGAGAGGAGGAAGAAGACAAGCGCGCCTGGACCCCCTCCTCCTCGCAGAACCCACCGGTCAGCCTCTCAGGCGTTGACCACGCGCAGGCCCAAGCGCATAAGTGGAAGCCCCTTCTGGTGAGTGCACTTTCAGTTCTCTGAAGGCGTATTTTCTACAGTACGCTTTCATTTGCCCGATAGCGTATTTCTTTCTTGTTTTCCCTAAAGTGTATTTTCTTGTTCAGAAAGCGTATTCTGATTTTGCGCCTCTACCTTATCCACTCAGGGACCCGTTGGTGATGAAATATTCATAGATTGGTCCTTCTTCTTTCACACCTCATTAGTACGAAACCATAACTCCGATCGAGGTGACACCAGCGCTCACTTCTTCGTCTCGTCGAGCCTGTTCTGTTGGTAATATTTTCATGATGTTTTGACAGTATGAAAATGACCATTTTGCCCTTTCGCTTAATCAGCCCCCTCCGAGAGAGAACGTTTTCCGGCAATTCTTTCCACGAGCTTCTCGCACTTCTTCCCGGTGATTTTTTCCACCCCAGGCAAGCCACACCCTCCATTTGCATGATTGCAATGCAGTGACATGGTTTATATATTTGAACTTGTCTAAAATATTGCTTTAGCTATGTATGATTTGTTCATGGCATTTCTCGGAGTATTGTTTTGATCTTGATGTTGCCATGATATTGCCTGGAGTTCTAGGACTTATGTTTTGATGATTATGTGGATGACATATGCCTTTGTAATCTTAGTGGCTATTATGATTATTTTCATGATGGTATCTGGTATTATCTTGGAGTATTACTTTGGATATCATGTTGCCTTTGGATTCTTAGTGGCTATTATGATTATTTTCATGATGGTATCTGGTATTATTTTGGAGTATTACTTTGGATATCATGTTGCCTTTGGATTATTAGTGGCTAGTGTTTTTTCCATCATGATGCTAGATGATATTATGTTTTGGAGCATGATGTTGGAGATGATGCTCGCATGTGGTTCATAGTTGGATAGTTAGTTCTTGATATTTGAGTAGTAGTTTTATCGTTCTTGGATTCATCATGATAGTAGTGTTATGCTGTGTTCGGAGTATTTTGGTAAGACGATATTAAGCTTTGGATTATTTGTTGGATATTGCTATGACTTGGATTATAGGTTGATAGCTGGTATCGGAGTATCAGTTAATACTACTATATTTTGGGGATAAATTTCGTCATTAAGTTGGTCAGGTGCCACCGAACCGGGCTTTTCCAGTGCAACCACGCTTACCTTTATGGGAAGGTCCTAACTGGGTCTATTGCCATGCCTCTCACTGGTACCTCAACGAGGGGAGGTTATGGGCGCGCGCTACCCTGATCAGGTAGGCAGACATAAGCCTTGTGTGCCTGTTGTTGTTGTTCTACTCGGGTTGTCCCTGTTTGGGACTATTTATGTTTGGCCACGACGGTGGCCGTTGGTGCCTTTGGTAGGCACGGGGCCAACCAGGACTTAGCCCAAAGGGGAGTTGGTCGGAGTGGCCGGGAGAGTGTCATTTTAGTAGGACAGTTTTTTCAGAACGCCGTTGGTCCACCCGAATGGGAGTGCGAGGCCATGGATTCCGTGGTGTGGGTAAAGTGCGCTACCTCTGCAGAGTGTGTTTGTTTAAACTATCGATAGCCGTGTCCTCGGTCGTGGGCATAAGTTCATACTAGGTCAGACCGTTCGATCAACACTCACATGACGGAATGACTTATAGGTGATTTATATGTTGATATTTTGAGCAATACAGATTGGCAGGATGTTGATGATGATGTTGGAGACCAAGTGTTGGTCATGGTAGTGATCGCCGGAAAGACCACCGTTTGATACCAAGTGTTGGTCATGGTAGTGATCGCCGGAAAGATCACCGTTTGAGACCAAGTGTTGGTCATGGTTGTGATCGTCGGAAAGATCACCTGTCGGTTTCAAAACCGACGGATCTCGGATAGGGGGTCCCGAACTATGCGTCTAGGTCGGATGGTAACAGGAGGCAAGGGACACGAAGTTTTACCCAGGTTCGGGCCCTCTTGATGGAGGTAAAACCCTACGTCCTACTTGATTAATATTGATGATATGGGTAGTACAAGAGTAGATCTACCACGAGATCGGAGAGGCTAAACCCTAGAAGCTAGCCTATGGTATGATTGTTGTTCTGTATGTTGTCCTACGGACTAAAACCCTCCGGTTTATATAGACACCGGAGAGGGTTAGGGTTACACCAAGTCGGTTACAATGGTAGGAGATCTATATATCCGTATCGCCAAGCTTGCCTTCCACGCCAAGGAAAGTCCCTTCCGGACACGAGACGAAGTCTACAATCTTGTATCTTCATAGTCCAGGAGTCCGGCTGAAGGTATAGTCCGGCCATCTGGACACCCCCTAATCCAGGACTCCCTCAGTAGCCCCTGAACCAGGCTTCAATGACGACGAGTCCGGCGCGCAGATTGTCTTCAGCATTGCAAGGCGGGTTCCTCCTCCAAGTACTTCATAGAAGATTTTGAACACAAAGATAGTGTCCGGCTCTGCAAAATAAGTTTCCACATATTGCCATAGAGAGAATAATATTTACACAAATCTAATCTGCTGACGTATTCCGTAGTGTGACATCGCACCACGGCCAAGCCTTTATTCAAATCATTTTATTGTCCCACCTCAGCGTGTCATGCGAGGTGGTTTCCTTGGCACGTCTCATCGAAGCAGAGATCGTGTCCCCTTATTCCAGGATTCTCATCAATACGGGCTTGGGTAACCCAACCGCTTCTAGGACTCCTAGACTATATGCAAGTCCAAACGGCCACGAAGAGGACGCTTGATATTCACCCTCTTTATAAAGGGACAAGGCTTTTATTTTTTCCCTCCCGTGCTCAATCAAATCCTTCCCCCACCTCAAGCTCAAACACCCAAAGTTCAGGTCAGGTGCTTCGAACCTTCAATCATGCCCGGATCTAGCCTTCAAGGCCGATGGGTGCCTTCCTCCGTCACGGAAGAAGACATCAAAAAGTTGAGGGAGGCCAGATATGTGACCACCGAGATTTTGCATCGGCTGCCTGCCCGAGGGCAGGCCGTCCCCTCCCCCGAACCCAACGAGAACGTCGTGTTCGTCTCCCACTTCCTCCGAGGTCTAGGCCTTGCTCTGCATCCTTTCGTCAGGGGTTTGAATTTCCATGATCTAGCTCCGGACTCCTTTCTTCATATCACGACATTTATTGTCATGTGTGAGGCCTTCCTACGGGTTACCCCTCACTTTGGCATGTGGCTCAAGACCTTTGAAGTAAAGCCGAAGATGATCCAGGGGCAACATGCAGCGTGTGGAGGTGCCTCAATATGTAAGATGACGGGAGCTCCATGGCCCAAAGGTTCCATTCCAGAGGTGTTTGAATTGTGGCAACAAGAGTAGTTCTACATCACGGCTCCTAGAAGTGCCAAGTGGGCGCCCGCCCCTGTTTTCCGCTCGGGCCCTCCCCCACAACTGATGTCATGGATCAGCAGAGGTCTGAGCTGGGGTCCAGCCAAGGACGTGCCTATACTGCAAAGCCGCATTCGAGATCTCTTCAATGGAGATTTTAGTTTGGTTGCGGTAATACAAGTTATGCTGGTTCGGCAAGTCCAGCCTTGCAGACGCCGGCCCCTTCGCTTGTGGGAGTTCAATCCTGAGGGACCGCGTGTCATTCAAAATTTCCTCGGCCTGACGCACGAGGAGATGTACAAGTCATTCTTCGGACCTCAGGTAGAGTGTCCGGAAATCACCGAGGACGTGGGCCTGAGCAGTAACCGCGCCGCCGAACAGGTAAGGAATCTTCCGGTCGAACATACTATCTCTCATTTGTTACGAAGTTATTTTTGAGAGTTCGCTTTTTGACCAGGACTGGCTAACAAAGGTGAAGTTGATTCGGTGTTCGGCCCCCCTCCCTGAGGGTTTGGACAATCCGGTATTGGAAAAGATGCTCCAGGTCACACCTTGCCCGGAGCCCTTGAAGGAAGATACTGGGAAGGATAATACGGGCGGACGCGAGCCCGCAACGCTGCCCATTCTAACCAAGGGAGCGAGTGTCTCCATGAAGGAAGACGACCGGAGGAGAAAAAGGACTGCGCCCCAGGATTCGGAAGCCTAAGCTTCCAAACGGGAGAAGAAGTCTCCCACAGATGGTCCTACCTTGGGGGGTGCTTTTGCCGCACAAAGTCCGCGGGGGGATCAATTCTCCAGCGAGTCGTAAGTGACCCGAAATACTTTAATAGTACAGGTATGCCATTTTTTCTTTTGAGAAAATAACCACCGCATATATCTTTGCTGTTCGGGCCTTAGCCCCACTCAAATGAGCTCGTCTTCTAGGGATCTTCTTCCAGAGATGATGGAGAGTGAAACGCCTCCTCCGGACTCCTCCGCTCCGGAAGTGGGCGACCCCAAAGTGTCGTCGCGTAGGGCCTCTCCGAGTCCGGTGAGGCCAGAAGATAATCTCATTGACCCCCGAAGCTCCCAGTGTCCGGCTCCCGAAGAGAGCGGAAAAAAGAGTCCGTCACCGTCTGGTGTGCGATCGGATGTTTTGAGGGACTTGGTGGGCCGAGCGGCCATCTCAGATGAACACCGTGTGCTGATGAATACGGTGATGGGGAGAATCTCGTCCACCGAAAGTGGATTGCATGAAGCTTTTATGAGTCTACTGACAGGCTTTGAGGTACATAAAATAATGTATGATAGTCCTGCACATGCGAGGTGTGCCCTGTGTAGATAGTAGCCCCTGAGACTCTGGTTGTCGTCGGAAACGACGACGAACAGAGGATCATATTCCCAGGTAATAACCATACTGCCTCTATGTGCAGGTGATGGAAGCTCTGATGGCTAGCCGGACTAGCGAGTTTGCCCATTTAAAACGGCAGTTGGATGCGGCAGACGCCGACATCGAGCTTGTTAACAAAAGGCTTGACGAGGCACAGGGTAAGTGTCATTATCTGGTAAACACCACATAGTAAGAGCAGCATGATGCCAGTATCTTTAATATGTTGTGACTGCAGATGGAGCTGCCACTGTTGAAGCCTTGCAGACAGTACTTGCCCGAGCCAAGGAACAAGCGAGGTTTGGTAATGCGACTGCTTTGAAGGCGGCTGAAGAGTTGAAAGCCGAGAAGGCCGCACATGGCGAGAGCCGAGATAAGATGGCCAAGATGGCCATAGAATTAAAAGCCGCCGCCGACCATTGCCGGGTTCTCGAAAAGGAAAACCTAGCGAAGGCATTGGACCTTGAGAAGGCTGCTGCGATGAGAAAAGACATCCGCTCTGCTATGAGGGCGAAGAAGGAGGAGCTGCGGGAAGCCGGGGATATTGTAGCTGGGAAATCCTTTATGTTGCGGAGGAAGTTCGGAGATCCACGGTATGCCTCTCTGGATCGGCTGTGGAGTTCGGAGGATGTGTATATGGATTTGGCGGCGAGCGCTGCTGATGCGGCCAAGTACTTCCAGGGTCAGACGGACCGTGAAGTGGACTAGCTGTTTTGGACACAATTCCATTCCCCCGAGCGTCCGCTTTCATTGACGGACCAATTAGCCGAATGGGCCGAACTGAATAGGTTGTCCGGAGTCGCCATGAGGTCTGTTGTGGATCAGTTGTGGCCGGAAAGGCCAAAACCGAACAGCTATTTCAGCTTGGTGCAGCAGTTCCTTGACGTGGTGCCGCGCATTAATGCGATGAAGAGGTCGGCGTGCATAGAGGGCGCACGGATGGCCTTTGCCCATGTTAAAGCATACTGGGCGGAGATGGACGCTACCACTGTTGCAGCGCGGGATTCGGCCATAGGTCGAATGGCTGCTGAGCACTACTTTGAAGAAGTTCTTGAGGGTGCTTGTTTGATAGAGACCCAGTGCTCAAAAAATATTATGTTTGAGTGATATGTAATCTCATTATAAGCGAAATGCTTTTATAAATTTTTATAAGGCTATTTTTATACTTTTGCCTGAAAGTAATATGATGCCTCCTGGGCGGCCGTTTATGTATACATGTGTATAACCTGAAAGATTGCAGCCGTCGGCTTCAACCCCCACGCATATAATGCGGAGGTGCTCGCAAAAAACATGCGTTCACACTTAACCCAACGTCTTGGTCCTATTAAGGAGGTGATAGCGGAGCGAGCGAGGCAACCGGACTATAATGCTTTAGCACTTTCACTTAGCCATAGGAGTTTGACACTGGGGCTACTAAATAGCCCCTGGTGGCTCCGCACTCTCCTGATCCCGGGGTGCGTACATGCCTTGCCGGAAAACGGCCCTTCGTTAAGGCGGGGGAATTCTAACATTCCAACAGGTCATCGAGTGGTTGACCAGTCTCACGCTATATCATGACAGTCAGTTTTCGGCTTTCTCTACTGAGGTGCTCGTCCGGATGAACCAGGGCACAATCGCAGTAGTTCTCCTGGTGTTACCTTAGCCGGTAAAGCGAAACGTAAGGCACCAAAACACAGGAGCCGGGCAAACCCAACATTTGACCAAAGAAAATGATTCGGAGCTGATGCATATAGGGCCAAACTCGCGACGCCGAACACTCCCTAAGGTATTCGGTCTTTATGGTATAAACCGGGCCTGAATAATGGCCTTTGTAAGAAGCCCCTTGTGTCTAGGTACGTGCATTGTTCAGGCGTGGCCACATGCCAAGACGTCAGCATCCTTCTCAATGGTGGATATGTATCAACAAGAGACAGTAAAAAAAGGTTTATGCAGGGTCTTAATCTAAAAAGAATCCTTGGAGCGGGTCCTTGCTGCACGTCTGCGCCTGTGTCTCCGTTGTGCCGTATCCTGGACGGGTGTAGCACGATGATCGTCTATAAAAGAGAGGAATTTAGGTGAAAAAGTTGTCATGCAAAAAGATAGTTTTTAAAGAAACCATGTATAATTCAAGATGAGAAGAAATTGCCACTTGTCTGCGCGCGTTGAGCCCCTTGTATGGACAAATAGGGGTGTGACCATTTACTCAATATAAATAGCGGCGCCGGACTTGATTAGTTGTGTCTGAGGTCTTGACGACCTATTGGATGCTTTCCCTGGTCCGGGTGCCTTTAGTGTGCGACTGCCAAGGCAGCCGCACTCTCTTCAGCGCGCAGAGATCGCTTGATATTTCCGTTCACTGAAATGATGTCACGTGGACTGGGCATCTTGAGTGTGAGGGAGGCGTAGTGTGGTATTGCATTAAAGCGAGCGAAAGCTTCGCATCTGAGTAGTGCTTGATAGCCACTTTGGAACGGAGCGATGTGGAAGGTTAAATGCTCGCGACGGAAGTTATCAGGGGAGCCGAATATAACTTGTAGTAGGAGGGAGCCCGTACAACGAGCCCCTGGACCTGGCGTTACTCCTTTAAAGGTAGTATTGCTATGGCGAATTTTTGTTGGGTCTAACCCCATCCTGCGGATTGTATCCTGATATATTAGGTTTAGATTGCTGCCACCATCCATCAATACTCGTGTGAAGTGATATCCACCAATTACTGGGTCTAATACCAGGGCAGCCCATCCTACGCGTCGGATACTTGCTAAGTAATCGCGATGGTCAAAAGTGATCGGTTGAGACGACCAGTGGCAGGACTTCGTGGTGACAGGCACTTGGGTATATTTTCCTGGGAGTGCCGCATTGTTTTTTCCCTTGATCACATGTAACACGTTTACTGTTTTGACTTCTGGTGGAAATTTCTTTTGTTCCCCAGTGTCTTGCTTGGGAGGCTCGTCCTCGTCTTCACTTGGTGTATCCTCCCCCTTGTGTACGGCGTTGAGCTTGCCGGACTTCTTGAAGACCCAACATTCTCTGTGGGTATGATTAGCAGGGTTACCAGGGGTACTATGGATCTGACATACTTGGTCCAGAATTTTGTTGAGGCTGGACAGTTCATCCCTGGTGCCTTTAGAGGGCGGCTTTTGACCTGGCCGAGAGCTTTTGAATCCGGCATTTACTACCATGCCCTTCGTGCTGTCTTCTTTATTTCGGCGTTTGTTATTGCTGTTGCACCGTGATTTCTTGTTTCCATCTCTAACTTCAGATGTACTGGGGTCGCTGGTGCTGCATCTGGCTAGCCAGCTGTCCTCACCCGCGCAAAAGAGGGTCATGAGGCTTGTTAATGCGGCCATCGTTCTCGGCTTATTTTGGCCGAGGTGTCTGGCGAGCCATTCGTCACGGATGCTATGCTTAAAAGCTGCCAAGGCTTTGGCGTCCGGACAGTCGACAATCTGGTTCTTTTTAGTAAGAAACATGTTCCAAAGCTTTCGGGCTGACTCTCCGGGCTGTTGAGTTATATGACTCAAATCGTTCGCATCCGGAGGCCAGACATAAGTCCCTTGAAAATTTGCCCGGAAGGCGTCTTCGAGCTCTTCCCAACTTCCAATGGAGCTTTCGGGGAGGCCTTTAAGCCAGTGACGAGCTGGCCCTTTGAGCTTGAGGGGTAAGTACTTGATGGTGTGGAGATCATCTCCTCGAGCCATATGGATATGAAGGATGTAGTCCTCAATCCAGACCCCAGGGTCTGTTGTTCCGTCGTATGTCTCTATGTTTACGGGTTTGAATCCCTCTGGAAATTCATGGTCCAGCACCTCATCGGTGAAACATAGGGGGTGTGCGACACCCCTGTAGCTGGGTGTACCGCGTTGTTCGGATGTTTGTTGTGTTGCATTGTATGCTGGGGCGCGCGTGCGTGGTCCATAGATGGATCTTGTTGCGCCGTCCTTTAGGTGTGAGCCCTCACATGGGTCGCGTGTTGTATTGTGAGTGGCGTTGTATGCCGCTCTATGTTGGTAGAGGGGTCGTCTATCCGGCCAGGTGGTTGCTTTGATATTTGGTTATGGGGGGTCTGAGGCCTCCTCATCGAATTCAGGTAGCAGCTTCCGCTTTGGGTAGCTCTTGGAGGGGCGATTGTCGCCGTACCGCGCTGCTGTGTTGAGTATTTTACTCCATCTGATTTGGAGTGTGTCTTGCGCAGCCTTGAGCCTTTGCTTCTGCTTTTTAAGACTCCTCGCGGTGGCAACAAGCCTTTTACGGGCATTCTGCTGCTCCGGGTGCCTGTCTGGCGTTATGTCGTCCGGACCATTATCCTTGATAGAAGTTGTTTGTTCGGTTTGATTATCCGGATTGCCGTTATCCGGTAGCAGTTCGCCCTGCTCCAGCGCTGGGTCTGTGTGATTGTTATTTCTGTCGAGGCGGGATTTGGGGCGGCGCTTGGGTCGCCGCTTTGACTGCTTCTCGAGGGAACAAGCCTTCGGTGCGTCCTTCTGCTCCTCGTCGCCATCTTTTGGTGTGTCCATCATGTATACGTCATATGACGAGGTGGCTTTCCAGGGCCCAATAGGTGATGGTTCTTCATCGGCGTCCATACCGTCGATGTCTTTGGAGTCGAAGTCGAGCATGTCAGTTAAATCGTCGACAGTGGCTACAAAGTGGGTGGTGGGTGGGCTTTGAATTTCTTCATCGTCCGTATCCCAACCTTGCTGGCTGTAGTCCGGCCAAGGCTCTCCTGATAAAGAGAGAGACTTTAGTGTCTTCAGAATATCGCCGAAAGGCGAGTGCTGAAAGATGTCTGTGGCAGTAAACTCCATGATCGGCGCCCAATCGGATTCGATCGGTAGGGGCGCGGAGGGTTCGGAGTCCGGAGAGGAGTCCGGCTCCTTGGAGTCATGAGTCTCGCAGAGTGCGGGGCTGGTGTTCAGCTTGATCGCCGTTGGGATCGCAGCCCCCGAGGCGGCGTACAACCACCCATCCTCGATCGGCGCAGTTGGCTCCGAATTAAGGGTCGAAGGCGATGCGGGTGCGGCCTCCAGGGCACTGTTCGGCGGCAGAGCTAGATCATGCTCGTCGTGACAGTGCGGCGCGCTCGGCAGTGGCTCGAATCCGTCGAAGATCAAGTCTCCGCGGATGTCAGCCGTGTAGTTTAAACTTCCAAATCTGACCTGACGGCCAGGGGCATAGCTTTCGATCTGCTCCAGATGGCCAAGTGAATTGGCCCGCAATGCGAAGCCGCCAAAGACGAAGATCTGTCCGGGGAGGAAGGTCGCACCCTGGACTACATCACTATTGATGATCGTAGGAGCCATCGAGCCTGACGCCGATGACACAGAGGAACTCTGAATGAAAGCACCAATGTCGGTGTCAAAACCGGCGGATCTCGGGTAGGGGGTCCCGAACTGTGCGTCTAGGCCGGATGGTAACAGGAGGCAAGGGACACGAAGTTTTACCCAAGTTCAGGCCCTCTTGATGGAGGTAAAACCCTACGTCCTGTTTGATTAATATTGATGATATGGGTAGAACAAGAGTAGATCTACCACGAGATCGGAGAGGCTAAACCCTAGAAGCTAGCCTATGGTATGATTGTTGTTCTGTATGTTGTCCTACGGACTAAAACCATCCGGTTTATATAGACACCTGAGAGGGTTAGGGTTACACCAAGTCAGTTACAATGGTAGGAGATCTATATATCCGTATCGCCAAGCTTGCCTTCCACGCCAAGGAAAGTCCCTTCCGGACATGGGACGAAGTCTTCAATCTTGTATCTTCATAGTCCAGGAGTCCAGCTGAAGGTATAGTCCGGCCATCCGGACACCCCCTAATCCAGGACTCCCTCATCACCGTTTGGTTTTGATCACAAGGTGATCGAGATGGTATATTGCTTGGCCGGTTAGCCAAGAGAGATATGGTTACGGAGATCTAAGATGGTTATTTATCAGTATTGTATTAGTTTCATACCATGCTTAGTAGTTGTTTCATCATAATAGTTGTTAATTTAATTAACCTGTTAAATGCTATGTTATTGTCTTGCCTTGATGTTTATGGTTGTTGTGAGCTTGCAAGTACATTGAATGTACTGACCTGGCGTGTCATGCCAGATTATAGGTGATGCCATGATTGCTTGTCGAGGTTGCCTTGCGTGCGAGCTAGATCGTGTCCTAGCCAGAGTCCCTGCGGAGTGGAGTTCACCACCTTCGTCGTTGTTCCGCTGCTAGAAGTATTCCGCTGCTTCGAGTTGTTCCGCTGCTAGCATAGAGCAAGTGTAGTATCGCAAGCGTAGTGTTGCCGTGCTGATGTGCCTCTTTGTAACATCAGACCCTTGTATTATTATTCTTGTAATAAGAGCTGATTTGTTCTATGCCAAGCAGTGTCGTATTCCATAGACTTCTCCTCGATCTCTGGGCTGGAATACGGGGCGTTTCGGTTTCTCTGAGCCAGGGTGCCACATCGCTTGGTATCATAGCAGGTCTGGCTGTAGGACGCCCTAGTCAGTGCGAGCGGTAGAAACCGGTAGTTTAAAGTTTGGCTTGTTTATTGCATTTGGTTGCTGCATTTGTTTGTTGCACAACATGCATATAGCCTTAGTATTTGTTGCTAACGGTTTATCTGGTGAGTGTAGCTGGTATCAGCTCGGATACAGTACAACTCAGCCTCTGCATTTCTCCCGTTTCTTTTTCTTTCGATGTTTGTGAAAGTGCAACTATCCCTAGGTGGTTTTGGTAATTCATAACAACATATAGCTCATTGAGCTAATGCTATTTCAAGATGATTATTTCAGGAAAGCTCAATGATTGGCATGGCATGGATGTGAAAGTGGAACCCTCAAAATGCTAAGGACAAAGAATTGGCTCAAGCTCAAAAGTTCAAGACTCTTCATTTTATATTTTAGTGATCCAAGATCACATTGAGTCTTTAGGAAAAGCCAATACTATCAAGGAGGGATGAGGTGTTGCTTAATAAGCCTCTTGCTTTATGTGCTTAATGATATGCTCCAAAATCCTCAACCACTTTCCCATATCCACAAATGACCTAAACCCTAAGCCAAACTCGGTCATACCGATTCTTTCAATCCGGCGCCACCGAGTTTCACTTGTCATTTGCGACTGCCAAACCCTAGCAATTCGGTCCTACCGATAAGGATCTCGGTCTCACCGAGATGGGATTGCAAACTCTCTGTTTCCCTTTCGTAACTTTTCGGTCTCACCGAAAGAGCGAATCGGTCCCACCGAGAATGCAATGTAAACTCTATGTTTCCTACTTGTAACTTTTCGGTCTCACCGAAAGAGCGAGTCGGTCCCACCGAGTTTGCCTGACCAACTCTCTGGTTAGCTTATTGCCAAACTCGGTCTCACCGAGTTTGTGCAATCGGTCTCACCGAGATTACGTTATGCCCAAACCCTAACCGAATCGGTCCTACCGAGTTGCATGTCAGTCCCACCGAAATTCCTAACGGTCACTAGGTTTACTATTTCGGTCCGACCGAGTTTTCTGATTCGGTCCCACCGAGATTGATAAATTGTGTGTAACGGTTGGATTTTGTGTGGAGGCTATAAATACCCCTCCACCTCCTCTTCACTCGTGGAGAGAGCAATCAGAACACATACACCATTCCAACTCATATGTTCTGAGAGAGAACCACCTACTCATGTGTTGAGACCAAGATATTCCATTCAAACCATATGAATCTTGATCTCTAGCCTTCCCCAAGTTGCTTTCCACTCAAATCTTCTTTCCACCAGATCCAAATCCTATGAAAGAGAGTTGAGTGTTGGGGAGACTATCATTTGAAGCACAAGAGCAAGGAGTTCATCATCAACACACCATTTGTTACTTCTTGGAGAGTGGGGTCTCCTAGATTGGCTAGGTGTCACTTGGGAGCCTCCGACAAGATTGTGGAGTTGAACCAAGGAGTTTGTAAGGGCAAGGAGATCGCCTACTTCGTGAAGATCTACCGCTAGTGAGGCAAGTCCTTCGTGGGCGATGGCCATGGTGGGATAGACAAGGTTGCTTCTTCGTGGACCCTTCGTGGGTGGAGCCCTCCGTGGACTCGCGCAACCGTTACCCTTCGTGGGTTGAAGTATCCATCAATGTGGATGTAGGATAGCACCACCTATCCGAACCACGGGAAAAACATCCGTGTCTCCAATAGCGTTTGAATTCTCCAAACCCTTCCCTTTATATTCTTGCAAGTTGCATGCTTTACTTTCCACTGCCAATATACTCTTTGCATGCTTGCTTGAATTGTGTAATGATTGCTTGAATTGTCCTAAGATAGCTAAAAACTGCCAAGAACTAAAATTGGGAAAAGGTTAAGTTTTTATTTGGTCAAGTAGTCTAATCACCCCCCCCCCTCTAGACATACTTTCGATCCTACAAGTGGTTGTTGGGGAACGCAGTAATTTCAAAAAAATTCCTACGCACACGCAAGATCTTGGTGATGCATAGCAACGAGAGGGGAGAGTGTTGTCTACGTACCAACGCAGACCGACTGCGGAAGCGATCACACAACATAGAGGAAGTAGTCGTACGTCTTCCCGATCCGACCGATCCAAGCACCGTTACTCCGACACCTCCGAGTTCTTAGCACACGTTCAGCTCGATGACGATCCTTGGGCTCCGATCCAGCAAAGCGTCGAGGAAGAGTTCCGTCAGCACGACGGCGTGATGACGATCTTGATGTACTACCGACGCAGGGCTTCGCCTAAGCACTGCAACAATATGATCGAGGTGGAATTTGGTGGCAGGGGGCGCCGCACACGGCTAAGGAACGATCACCAAGGATCAACTTGTGTGTCTAGAGGTGCCCCCTACCCCCGTATATAAAGGGTCCAAGGGGGAGGGGTGCGCTGGCCAGGGAGAGGGCGCAGGAGGAGTCCTACTCCTACCGGGAGTAGGACTCCCCCCCTCAATCCTATTCCAACTAGGATTCCCAAGGGGGAAAAGAGAGAGAGAGGGGCCGACCCCTTCTCCTAGTCCTAATAGGACTAAGGGAAGGGGGAGCGTGCGGCCAGCTATGGGCTGCCCCTTTTCTCTTTTCCACTAAGGCCCATGAAGGCCCATATGCCTCCCGGGGGGTTCCGGTAACCTCCCGGTAATCCGGTAAAATCCCGATTTCACCCGGAACACTTCCGATATCCAAATATAGGCTTCCAATATATCAATCTTTACGTCTCGACCATTTCGAGACTCCTCGTCATGTCCGTGATCACATCCGGGACCCCGAACAACCTTCGGTACATCAAAATGCATAAACTCATAATAACTGTCATCGTAACGTTAAGCGTGCGGACCCTACGGTTCGAGAACAATGTAGACATGACCGAGACACTTCTCCGGTCAATAACCAATAGCGGGACCTAGATGCCCATATTGGCTCCTACATATTCTACGAAGATCTTTATCGGTCAGACCGCATAACAACATACGTTGTTCCCTTTGTCATCGGTATGTTACTTGCCCGAGATTCGATCGTCGGTATCCAATACCTAGTTCAATCTTGTTACCGGCAAGTCTCTTTACTCGTTCCGTAATACATCATCCCGCAACTAACTTATTAGTTGCAATGCTTGCAAGGCTTAAGTGATGTGCATTACCGAGAGGGCCCAGAGATACCTCTCCGACAATCGGAGTGACAAATCCTATTCTCGAAATACGCCAACCCAACATCTACCATTGGAAACACCTGTAGTACTCCTTTATGATCACCCAGTTACGTTGTGACATTTGGTAGCACCCAAAGTGTTCCTCCGGTAAACGGGAGTTGCATAATCTCATAGTCATAGGAACATGTATAAGTCATGAAGAAAGCAATAGCAACATACTAAATGATCGGGGTGCTAAGCTAATGGAATGGGTCATGTCAATCAGATCATTCAACTAATGATGTGACCTCGTTAATCAAATAACAACTCTTTGTTCATGGTTAGGAAACATAACCATCTTTGATTAACGAGCTAGTCAAGTAGAGGCATACTAGTGACACTCTGTTTGTCTATGTATTCACACATGTATTATGTTTCTGGTTAATACAATTCTAGCATGAATAATAAACATTTATCATGATATAAGGAAATAAATAATAACTTTATTATTGCCTCTAGGGCATATTTCCTTCAGTCTCCCACTTGCACTAGAGTCAATAATCTAGATTACACAGTAACGATTCTAACTCCCATGGAGCCTTGGTGCTGATCATGTTTTGCTCGTGGAAGAGGCTTTGTCAACGGGTCTGCAATATTTAGATCCGTATGTATCTTGCAAATCTCTATGTCTCCCACCTGGACTAGATCCCGGATGGAATTGAAGCATCTCTTGATGTGTTTGGTCCTCTTGTGAAATCTGGATTCCTTTGCCAAAGCAATTGCACCAGTATTGTCACAAAAGATTTTCATTGGACCCGATGCACTAGGTATGACACCTAGATCGGATATGAACTCCTTCATCTAGACTCCTTCGTTTGCTGCTTCCGAAGCAACTATGTACTCCGCTTCACATGTAGATCCCGCTATGACGCTTTGTTTAGAACTGCACCAACTGACAGCTCCACCGTTTAAAGTAAACATGTATCCGGTTTGCGATTTAGAATCGTCCGGATCAGTGTCAAAGCTTGCATCAACGTAACCTCTTACGGTGAGCTCTTTGTCACCTCCATACACGAGAAACATATCCTTAGTCCTTTTCAGGTATTTCAGGATGTTCTTGACCGCTGTCCAGTGATCCACTCCTGGATTACTTTGGTACCTCCCTGCTAAACTTATAGCAAGGCACACATCAGGTCTGGTACACAGCATTGCATACATGATAGAGCCTATGGCTGAAGCATAGGGAACATCTTTCATTTTCTCTCTATCTTCTGCAGTGGTCGGGCATTGAGTCTGACTCAACTTCACACCTTGTAACACAGGCAAGAACCCTTTATTTGCTTGATCCATTTTGAACTTCTTCAAAATCTTGTCAAGGTATGTGCTTTGTGAAAGTTCAATTAAGCGTCTTGATCTATCTCTATAGATCTTTATGCCTAATATGTAAGCAGCTTCCCCGAGGTCTTTCATCGAAAAACTTTTATTCAAGTATCCCTTTATAGTATCCAGAAATTCTATATCATTTCCAATCAGCAATATGTCATCCACATATAATATCAGAAATGCTCAGAGCTCCCACTCACTTTCTTG
Source organism: Triticum monococcum (assembly GCA_034509565.1). NCBI lineage: Eukaryota > Viridiplantae > Streptophyta > Magnoliopsida > Poales > Poaceae > Triticum > Triticum monococcum. The sequence goes on along the minus strand of CM067843.1, from coordinate 546,770,552 downwards.
TAAATACAGGCTTCTCCAAAAGTCTGTATAAAACCAAATGCTTTGATCACACTATCAAAGCGTTTATTCCAACTCCGAGAGGCTTGCACTAGTCCATAAATGGATCGCTGGAGCTTGCACACTTTGTTAGCTCCCTTTGGATCGACAAAACCTTCTGGTTGCATCATATACAACTCTTCTTCCAGAAATACATTCAGGAATGCAGTTTTGACATCCATCTGCCAAATTTCATAATCATAAAACACGGCAATTGCTAACATGATTCTGACAGACTTAAGCATCGCTACGGGTGAGAAGGTCTCATCGTAGTCAACCCCTTGAACTTGTCGAAAACCTTTTGCGACAAGTCGAGCTTTATAGACAGTAATATTACCGTCAGCGTCAGTCTTTTTCTTGAAGATCCATTTATTCTCAATTGCTTGCCGATCATCGGGCAAGTCAACCAAAGTCCATACTTTGTTCTCATACATGGATCCCATCTCAGATTTCATGGCTTCAAGCCACTTTGCGGAATCTAGGCTCACCATTGCTTCTTCATAGTTCGTAGGTTCATCATGATCTAGTAGCATGACTTTTAGAATTGGATTACCGTACCACTCTAGTGCGGATCTCACTCTGGTTGATCTACGAGGTTCAGTAGTATCTTGTCCTGAAGTTTCATGATCATCATCATTAGCTTCCTCACTAATTGGTATAGGTGTCGCAGAAACAGTTTTCTGTGATGTACTATTTTCCAATAAGGGAGCAGGTACAGTTACCTCGTCAAGTTCTACTTTCCTCCCACTCACTTCTTTCAAGAGAAACTCCTTCTCTAGAAAGGATCCATTCTTAGCAACGAATGTCTTGCCTTCGGATCTGTGATAGAAGGTGTACCCAAGAGTCTCCTTTGGGTATCCTATGAAGACACATTTCTCCGATTTGGGTTCGAGCTTATCAGGTTGAAGCTTTTTCACATAAGCATCGCAGCCCCAAACTTTAAGAAACGACAACTTTGGTTTCTTGCCAAACCACAGTTCATAAGGCGTCGTCTCAACGGATTTTGATGGTGCCCTATTTAACGTGAATGCGGCCGTCTCTAAAGCGTATCCCCAAAACGATAGCGGTAAATCAGTAAGAGACATCATAGATCGTACCATATCTAGTAAAGTACGATTTCGACGTTCGGACACACCATTACGCTATGGTGTTCCGGGTGGCGTGAGTTGCGAAACTATTCCACAATTTTTCAAATGTACACCAAACTCGTAACTCAAATATTCTCCTCCATGATCAGATCGTAGAAACTTTATTTTCTTGTTACGATGATTTTCAACTTCACTCTGAAATTCTTTGAACTTTTCAAATGTTTCAGACTTGTGTTTCATTAAGTAGATATACCCATATTTGCTTAAATCATCTGTGAAGGTGAGAAAATAACGATATCCGCCACGAGCCTCAATATTCATCGGACCACATACATCGGTATGTATGATTTCCAATAAATTTGTTGCTCTCTCCATAGTACCAGAGAACGGTGTTTTAGTCATCTTGCCCATGAGGCACGGTTCGCAAGTACCAAGTGATTCATAATCAAGTGGTTCCAAAAGTCCATCATTATGGAGTTTCTTCATGCTCTTTACACCGATATGACCTAAATGACAGTGCCACAAATAAGTTGCACTTTCATTATCAACTCTGCATCTTTTGGTTTCAACATTATGAATATGTGTATCACTACTATCGAGATTCATCAAAAATAGACCACTCTTCAAAGGTGCATGACCATAAAAGATATTACTCATATAAATAGAACAACCATTATTCTCTGATTTAAATGAATAACCGTCTCGCATTAAAAAAGATCCAGATATAATGTTCATGCTCAACGCTGGCACCAAATAACAATTATTTAGGTCTAATATTAATCCCGAAGGTAGATGTAGAGGTAGCGTGCCGACCGCGATCATATCGACTTTGGAACCGTTTCCCACGCGCATCGTCACCTCGTCCTTTGCTAGTGTCCGCTTATTCTGTAGTCCCTGTTTCGAGTTGCAAATATTAGCAACAGAACCAATATCAAATACCCAGGTGCTACTGCGAGCTCTAGTAAGGTACACATCAATAACATGTATATCACATATACCTTTGTTCATCTTGCCATCCTTCTTATCCGCCAAATACTTGGGGCAGTTCCGCTTCCAATGACCAGTCTGCTTGCAGTAGAAGCACTCAGTTTCAGGCTTAGGTCCAGACTTGGGTTTCTTCTCCTGAGCAGCAACTTGCTTGCTATTCTTCTTGAAGTTCCCCTTCTTCTTCCCTTTGCCCTTTTTCTTGAAACTAGTGGTCTTGTTGACCATCAACACTTGATGCTCCTTCTTGATTTCTACCTCCGCAGCTTTCAGCATCGCGAAGAGCTCAGGAATAGTCTTGTTCATCCCTTGCATATTATAGTTCATCACGAAGCTCTTGTAGCTTGGTGGCAGTGATTGGAGAATTCTGTCAATGACGCAATCATCTAGAAGATTAACTCCCAATTGAATCAAGTGATTATTATACCCAGACATCTTGAGTATATGCTCACTGACAGAACTGTTCTCCTCCATCTTGCAGCTATAGAACTTTATTGGAGACTTCATATCTCTCAATCCGGGCATTTGCTTGAAATATTAACTTCAACTCCTGGAACATCTCATATGCTCCATGACGTTCAAAACGTCATTGAAGTCCCGATTCTAAGCCGTAAAGCATGGCACACTGAACTATCGAGTAGTCATCAGCTTTGCTCTGCCAGACGTTCATAACATCTGGTGTTGCTCCAGCAGCAGGCCTGGCACCCAGCGGTGCTTCCAGGACGTAATTCTTCTGTGCAGCAATGAGGATAATCCTCAAGTTACGGACCCAGTCCGTGTAATTGCTACCATCATCTTTCAACTTTGCTTTCTCAAGGAACGCATTAAAATTCAACGGAACAACAGCACGAGCCATCTATCTACAATCAACATAAACAAGCAAGATACTATCAGGTACTAAGTTCATGATAAGTTTAAGTTCAGTTAATCAAATTACTTAAGAACTCCCACTTAGATAGACATCGCTCTAATCCTCTAAGTGATCACGTGATCCAAATCAACTAAACCATAACCGATCATCACGTGAGATGGAGTAGTTTTCAATGGTGAACATCGTTATGTTGATCATATCTACTATATGATTCACGCTCGACCTTTCGGTCTCTGTGTTCCGAGGCCATATCTGCATATGCTAGGCTCGTCAAGTTTAACCTGAGTATTCTGCGTGTGCAAAACTGGCTTGCACCCGTTGTAGATGGATGTAGAGCTTATCACACCCGATCATCACTTGGTGTCTGGGCACGATGAACTTTGGCAACGGTGCATACTCAGGGAGAACACTTCTTGATAATTTTAGTGAGAGATCATCTTATAATGCTACCGTCAATCAAAGCAAGATAAGATGCATAAAAGGATAAACATCACATGCAATCAATATAAGTGATATGATATGGTCATCATCATCTTGTGCTTGTGATCTCCATCTCCGAAGCACCGTCAAGATCACCATTGTCACCGGCGCGACACCTTGATCTCCATCGTAGCATCGTTGTCGTCTCGCCAATCTTATGCTTCCACGACTATCACTACCGCTTAGTAATAAAGTAAAGCATTACATCGCGATTGCATTGCATACAATAAAGCGACAACCATATGGCTCCTGCCAGTTGCCGATAACTTGGTTACAAAACATGATCATCTCATACAATAAAATTCAGCATCATGCCTTGACCATATCACATTACAACATGCCCTGCAAAAACAAGTTAGACGTCCTCTACTTTGTTGTTTGCAAGTTTTACGTGGCTGCTACGGGCTTAAGCAAGAACTCATCTCACCTACGCATCAAAACCACAATGATAGTTTGTCAAATAGACTCCGTTTTAACCTTCTCAAGGACCGGGCGTAGCCACACTCGGTTCAACTAAAGTTGGAGAGACAGTCGCCCGCAAGCCATCTATGTGCAAAGCACGTCGAGGGAACCGGTCTCGCGTAAGCGTACGCGTAATGTTGGTCCGGGTCGTCTCGTCCAACAATACCGCTGAACCAAAGTATGACATGCTGGTAGGCAGTATGACTTGTATCGCCCACAACTCACTTGTGTTCTACTTGTGCAAATAACATCAAACCATAAAACCTAGGCTCTGATACCACTGTTGGGGAACGCAGTAATTTCAAAAAATTTCCTACGCACACGCAAGATCATGGTGATGCATAGCAACGAGAGGGGAGAGTGTTGTCTACGTACCAACGCAGACCGACTGCGGAAGCGATCACACAATGTAAAGGAAGTAGCCGTACATCTTCCCGATCCGACCGATCCAAGCACCGTTACTCCGGCACCTTCGAGTTCTTAGCACACGTTCAGCTCGATGACAATCCTCGGGCTCCGATCCAGCAAAGCGTCGAGGAAGATTTCCGTCGGCACGACGGCATGATGACGATCTTGATGTACTACCGACGCAGGGCTTCGCCTAAGCACTGCAACAATATGATCGAGGTGGAATTTGGTGGCAGGGGGCACCGCACACGGCTAAGGAACGATCACCAAGGATCAACTTGTGTGTCTAGAGGTGCCCCCTGCCCCCGTATATAAAGGATCCAAGGGGGAGGGGTGCGCCGGCCAGGGAGAGGGCGCAGGAGGAGTCCTACTCCTACCGGGAGTAGCACTCCCCCCTCAATCCTATTCCAACTAGGATTCCCAAGGGGGAAAAGAGAGAGGGAGGGGGTCGGCCCCTTCTCCTAGTCCTAATAGGACTAAGGGAAGGGGGGCGCGCGGCCAGCTATGGGCTGCCCCTTTTCTCTTTTCCACTAAGGCCCATGAAGGCCCATATGGCTCCCGGGGGGTTCCGGTAACCTCCCGGTAATCCGGTAAAATCCCGATTTCACCCGGAACACTTCCGATATCCAAATATAGGCTTCCAATATATCAATCTTTACGTCTCGACCATTTCGAGACTCCTCGTCATGTCCGTGATCACATCCGGGACTCCGAACAACCTTCGCTACATCAAAATGCATAAACTCATAATAACTGTCATCGTAACGTTAAGCGTGCGGACCCTACGGTTCGAGAACAATGTAGACATGACCAAGACACTTCTCCGGTCAATAAACAATAGCGGGACCTGGATGCCCATATTGGCTCCTACATATTCTACGAAGATCTTTATCGGTCAGACCGCATAACAACATACGTTGTTCCCTTTGTCATCGGTATGTTACTTGCCCGAGATTCGATCGTCGGTATCCAATACCTACTTCAATCTTGTTACCGGCAAGTCTCTTTACTCGTTCTGTAATACATCATCCCGCAACTAACTTATTAGTTGCAATGCTTGCAAGGCTTAAGTGATGTGCATTACCGAGAGGGCCCAGAGATACCTCTCCGACAATCGGAGTGACAAATCCTATTCTCGAAATACGCCAACCCAACATCTACCATTGGAAACACCTGTAGTACTTCTTTATGATCACCCAGTTACGTTGTGACGTTTGGTAGCACCCAAAGTGTTCCTCTGGCAAACGGGAGTTGCATAACCTCATAGTCATAGGAACATGTATAAGTCATGAAGAAAGCAATAGCAACATACTAAATGATCGGGGTGCTAAGCTAATGGAATGGGTCATGTCAATCAGATCATTCAACTAATGATGTGACCTCGTTAATCAAATAACAACTCTTTGTTCATGGTTAGGAAACATAACCATCTTTGATTAACGAGCTAGTCAAGTAGAGGCATACTAGTGACACTCTGTTTGTCTATGTATTCACACATGTATTATGTTTCCGGTTAATACAATTCTAGCATGAATAATAAACATTTATCATGATATAAGGAAATAAATAATAACTTTATTATTGCCTCTAGGGCATATTTCCTTCAGTGGTATCAGAGCTTTGGTCTCCATTTGCCTTGATCTCCATAGCTTTTGGTGGTCATAGCCTTGGTTTCACAACCTAGGAGAGTATGGCGTCTAGTGAGGGAAATTATCACCGTAGAGGTCCTTACTTTGATGGTACTAATTTTGCTAGTTGGAAGCATAAAATGAAAATGCATATTCTTGGACATAACCCCGCCGTATGGGCTATTGTTTGTGTTGGCTTGCAAGGTGAGTTCTTTGATGGGAGGGAACCAAACCGTGAAGCAACCGCGGATGAGTTGAAGATGTTGCAATACAATGCTCAAGCTTGTGATATTCTCTTCAACGGATTGTGCCCCGAAGAATTCAAAAAAATCAGCCGCCTTGAGAATGCAAAGGAAATTTGGGACACTTTGATTGATATGCACGAAGGTACCGACTCCGTCAAGGAATCCAAGTTGGATGTGCTCCAAAGTCAACTTGACAAGTTCAAGATGAAGGATGGTGAAGGTGTCGCCGAAATGTACTCTAGGCTTGCTCTCATCACAAATGAGATTGCCGGCTTAGGAAGTGAAGAGATGACCGATAGATTCATCATCAAGAAGATCCTAAGAGCCTTGGATGGGAAATATGATACCGTGTGCACATTGATTCAAATGATGCCCAATTACAAAGATCTCAAGCCAACGGAAGTGATTGGAAGGATTGTTGCTCATGAGATGTCACTCAAGGATAAAGAGGAACTTCACAACAAATCAAGTGGTGCCTACAGAGCCTCATGTGAAGTCCCCACATCATCAAGTGAGAAACAAACCTTCAATGAAGAATTGAGATTAATGGTGAAGAACTTCAACAAGTTCTACAAGAGTAGAAGCAAAGATAGAAGCTTCAAGTCAAGGTCATACAATGACAAAAGATCTTCTAGTCGAGAGCGAAACTGCTATAATTGTGGAAGACCCAAACACTATTCCAATGAGTGTACGGCTCCCTACAAGAGAAGAGAAGATTCTCCAAAAAGAAGAAGCAAAGAATCACCACCAAGAGAGAGAAGGAGTAGAGATGATCGTTATGAACGGAGATACTCACGGAGAAGCAAGGATTCGGAAAGGAAGGAAAAATCATCAAGGAGCTATACAAAACGAAGACATCAAGCTCATGTTGGTGAATGGGTATCCGGCTCCGACTCCGACAGCCACTCCGAGAGAAGTTATCACTCCGACTCCGAAGATACTCAAGATGAAGGTGTTGCCGGTCTAGCACTTGTGTCAACCAACTCCTACGACATATTTGACTCACCAAATGAAGGAATTGGAAGATGCTTCATGGCCAAAGGTCCTAAGGTAACACACCCCGAGTATGTTGGTTTTAATAGTGATGAAGATGACTTGTTAGGTGATGATGACTTGCTTGTTGAAAACTCTAGTGATGAGTACTATGATGAAACATCAATTAATCATGTTAATCATGCTAAAATGAATGACAATGATAAGGAGAAGATTGAGGCTCTAACTAAAGAACTAAACACTCTTAAGTTAGCTCATGAAACTATCTTCGAAGATCATCGAGAACTTTTAAGAGCTCATGAGAAATTACGCTTTGAAAAGCTCAATCTTGAGCAAGAGCATGAGTTCTTAAAAGCAATCAATGATGATCTCCACAAGAAAAGTTCTTCTTACATTGCCAAGCGTTTACTATTATCCACTTACATGCCTCAAGTCAAGTCTAGTAACAAGAACAAGAAAGATTATTCCTCTAGTAGTAACAATGATCATGCTAAATCCAATATTGTTGCTTCTAGTAGTTCTCTTGATTCCACTAATGATTCTCTTAGCCAAGTTACACTTGAGCAAGAAAATAGCTTATTGAAGGGTATTATAGAGAAAGGAGTATACAAAAGCCTTGCCGAGAGTAAGCAATTCGAGGAAATTGTGCGCAAGCAAGGAATGCACCGGAAGAATCAAGGTGTTGGTTTTGAACGAAAGTTCAATGCCAATGGAGTTGAATGGGAAGAAGATCAATACCCCAAGACAAAGTTTGTTCCTCAACAAGAGAAGTATGACACCTCTTTCAAGGGGATACAAGCTCAAGATGATCTTCCACCACAAGACTACAAGCAAAAAGGCAAGGACAAGCTTCAAGAGGAGATTGATGCATTTGAAGAAGCTCCTAAGACCTTAGTCAAGTGGATTCCCAAGACCACGTCAAGTTCCACTTCATCAAGTACGACTACAACTCCAAGGATTCCCATCAAGATGGTGTGGATCCAAAAGAAAAAGAACTAGAGAGTTCTTGAGGGTGACTCCGCCAACATATTTCACTCTCATCATTTTGGCAAGAACAAGTGCAATCAACTTCCACATCATGCACTAGTTCAAGGAGTCACAAACCCTCTTGTTGGTAAGACAAGGGACAAGGTAACCTAAAGTTTTCATGGACATCATCTTGTGTATGCATCACTCTATGTCTATGGATATCCTTGTTTGTTCCTTGTGGGACTAACCCATGTAGGTATTGAAAGTGCAATTCACTCAAATGGATAGCTCCAAGTGATCTACATCAACATTGAGCATCCACATCTTCAACATCTACATGAAGTCATCATCGACAAAACCCAAGGTTAGTTCATCCCTCTTAGGGGGGATATCACATCTAGGGGGAGCTTTACTCTAAGACTTGAGCTAAAGCAACTCTAAAGATGTGAATACAACAATGCTTTATGTAAAAGTGGTAACCCCACTTGAGCTTAAACGATGACTATGACCTACGATCAAGTGTTCTCACTTGACTCCTAAGTCAATATACTCATATATAGATGACCTAGTCATCGCAAATTGCTTGATACATGCTAAAATTGTTTGTGCATGCTTTGCCACATATTTCATTTGCCATCTTATTGTGTGAGCATGTTGGTTGCATATTTTACTCATTCGAGGACATCCACTTGTTGTTTTGATTGTTTGGCTTTATCTTCTTTTGCCAAGTGGATGGACAAGAATGCCTAAGAACCTCCTCTAGCTATCTATGCTTTTCTCGTCTCAAACTCTATTCATGCTGCATCACAAAACTTGATCAAGTCAGATTCGAACCACTCTGTGTGAGGAGCGCTCAGAGTCCCCGATTCGTCATAGACTTAAACTTCCAAAACCTCTTTGTGATTCTCGGTCTGACCGATACCATACTTTCGGTCCTACCAAGATCATTAAGTTGATCTAGGTTTTCGATCTCGGTGCAACCGATTTGAACCACTCGGTCACACCGAGTTGCAATAACTCTATACAGTTTTGCATCTCGGTGCCACCGAGTTGTTCCACTCGGTCACACTGACAGGGTCGGGCTATATATAGTGACGGGCAGAATTTTGGAAATTTCTTCGAAACCTCTTCACCCGCGCATAGCTTGCTCTGCCTCCTAGGTCTCCGGATCGTCCTCCTCGCCGCCAGCAGCCTCCAGTCGCTGGTCTCCATCGCCGTCAATGGGAATTCTGCCCCGCCGTTGCCGCCGTAGCGAGTCTCCGCCGAACTAGGATATGGACTCGATCTTTGTGCTATTCTCCAATCCGATTCCTAGCACATTGTGATCATCATGATTCTTGCCATGTTTGATAAACTCCTATCCAGTCAATGAACTCGTAGATTAGGTTTAATTCGAGAATTTTAGGGTTAGGTTTCCGCCGAAACCATCTCGGACCATCCGAGTTGAAAAACTCGGTCCCACCGATTTGGCTTATGCCATTGCACAAGTAAAACTCGGTCTGACCGAGAATTACTTATCGGTGTGACCGATTTTGGAACTCTGTGAAACCCTAGCAGTCTCGGTGCCACCGAACTGTGACTCGGTCTGACCGAGTTCACTAGTTCTGGTGCCAAAACTGCTTCGGTGTCACCGAGTTTGAAAATTGGTAGATCCGAGATGATTTCAGTGGGAAACTAAAACTAAGTTTTTGAATTATTCTTTTGCAAAAATCTCTGCATTTTGTGATGCTCATCCACTCTATCTCATCTATAATCTATTCACAGGGTCAGCAGTCAGAATTTGCATCATGTCAGACCAGAGTGACAGCCAGAACTTGTCAGAGCAGCAAGTGCAGTTGAGTGAGGGCACTAGCCCCTCAAGTTCCTCAGATGATGGCAGCAGGAGCACACCCAGCAACCTGCCTAAAGCTGCCACTAGACAAAGGAAGAAGAGAACTTCTGATTTTGAAGATGAAGACTATGTGGCAGAGGAAGAGGCCACATCAAAGAGAGTTGAGCCAGCTCAAGGCACAAAGCCAGGCCTGGAAATCAAAAGGCCAGCAGGCAGGCAGGCCATGTCAAAGGCTAGAGCTTCAACTGTGAAGCCTGCTCCCATTGAGCCTGTTGCTGCTGAGGGCAAAAAGAGGAAAGAAAGAGTGAAGAAGACTGTAGCCAGAGTGCTTGGGAAGGCCTCCATCATGGAAGATGAGGAGGAAGAAGAAGAGGTTGCTGCACCAGCACCCAATGCAGCCAAACTTATGGGAGATGCCATAAGGTCAAGGACAACTGCATCCAAGCCCAAGGACGCACCCAAGGCTGCATCTAAGCCTAAGAGTGCACCAAAGAGAAACACAAGAAGCATCCCAGCCATAGAAAAGAACAAGGCCCCAGTGCCTGAAGCTGCAGAGGAAGAGGAAGAGAATGTCCTTAGGAAGCTCAAGCCCAAGATCCCAGACCACAACGATGCTCATCCTATGGCTGAGGATATGAAGCTCAGGAGAGATTCAGGGCTGAGGAAGTGGAGAGAAGCAGACCCGTATGCTTCTAGGAGAAGGACTGCAGTGGACTACAAGTTTCATACCAAGGAGCAGCAGGATTTCTATGAGACAGTTTTGCTTGACAAGAAGCCAATTGTATGTGACATGAGATGGGTCGACTGGACCTACATGAAGGAAAATGAGGAACACTACCCTGGAGTATATGACAGCTTTAGTGCGTGTGGAGTGGCAGACTTTGTTGGGCAGAAGCTCACAAAGTGGAACGAGGAGCTAATCATGCAATTCTACTCCACAGCACACTTCTACCCGGATGGCAGGATCACTTGGATGTTAGAGGGTACAAGGTACCAATCAACTGTTGAGGAATGGGAGAAGTTGATCAATGCCCCTGAGGAGCAAGCAGATGACTTGGACATTTATGCCAAGAAAAAGATGGACCACAACTCTATGTCCAACATCTACAAGGAGATTCTGAATGAAGCACTTGACACATTCAAGTTTGGCTCAGTGCACTATCTTCTGTCAGGACTGCCCACTATCAACTGGATTCTAAGGCACACCCTGTTGCCCAAGTCTGGAGATCACAAGATGATCAGAGGTCACGCAATCAATTTGCTTCATGTCTTTGACGTGCCTCAAAAATTCAAAGTCATGAGTCTCATAGTGGAAACAATCAAGAGGACAGCAGCAGACCAGAAGAGGAGCTGTGGATATGCCCCACAGATTCAGGAGCTCATCAACTCCAAGATGGGCACGGGCATATACCTCTTGGATAAGGAACACCTGCCCATCCGTCCAGATTTTGAAGATAACCAAGTGGTCATGATTGAGAATGAGCCATCATCTGCCCATGCACAAGCTCAGAAGGAGAAAGCTGCCAGGATGCCTACTCAAGTGGAGGCATCTGATTACTTCCTAAAAACCAAACAAGAGCAGCTTGGTTACCTGATTACGTCCACCCTGCGGATTGAGCAAGGACTTGCCACCCTGACTCAGAACCAGGCAAGCTTAGAGAGGATCATGGAACAGAGGTTCTATGACTTGGACATCAAGGTGACAGAGATACAGACTGTCGTGGAGCAGCTCCAGGATGACATGAATGAGAGGAGAGGCAGGACCATGACTGATGCTTTTGCCAGGGTGCCACGAGGTTCGAGGTTGTCTGCACTGCCAGTTGTTGACACCAGAGCTACAACGTCTGCGCCAGCCACAGCCTCAGTTCCACCAGCTCCAGCATCCACTTCAGCCTCAACTCCGACCACGTCTACCGAAGGCTTCGTCCTTGGAGTGCTCCGGACTCCACCACCACCTGAAGATCTAGCCTGAGCGTTGACTTAGCATTATGCATTTTCTAGGAACTTTTTGGTAACTTGTTGCCAAAGGGGGAGAAAATGTATAGATCATAGGCTTCGAGAGAGAGTGTTGTTTTTATTCTCTCTTGTTTTATTTGGTGGTTTTTCGAACTTTGTTTGCTTGTGTGTGAGATACTACGTCCTTATATCTGTGAGACATCGATGATCATGTGTTTGATCATAAGCTACACTTAATGTTTGCTTAATGCTATTATTATTCTATCTATCTTATGTGATCACTCACTATTCTTGGTGATGAGTGCATGTATTTCAATCTTATCATTTTTGAGCGCTCCACCAAGATGTATGTGACATGGAAGAGTAACCCATGATTCTAACTCCTTGTGCATTTGCAGTCCAGAGCAAATTTTAAATATGCACAAATTTAGGGGGAGCTCTTATTTTTCACATACTTCTCAAAGCGACGATATATTTCGTGCTTATTATCATTTGTCGAAGCTTTGATCTATATGTTGTCATCAATTACCAAAAAGGGGGAGATTGAAAGTGCAACTATCCCTAGGTGGTTTTGGTAATTCATAACAACATATAGCTCATTGAGCTAATGCTATTTCAAGATGATTATTTCAGGAAAGCTCAATGATTGGCATGGCATGGATGTGAAAGTGGAACCCTCAAAATGCTAAGGACAAAGAATTGGCTCAAGCTCAAAAGTTCAAGACTCTTCATTTTATATTTTAGTGATCCAAGATCACATTGAGTCTTTAGGAAAAGCCAATACTATCAAGGGGGGATGAGGTGTTGCTTAATGAGCCTCTTGCTTGATGTGCTTAATGATATGCTCCAAAATCCTCAACCACTTTCCCATATCCACAAATGACCTAAACCCTAAGCCAAACTCGGTCATACCGATTCTTTCAATCCGGCGCCACCGAGTTTCTCTTGTCATTTGCCACTGCCAAACCCTAGCAATTCGGTCCTACCGATAAGGATCTCGGTCTCACCGAGATGGGATTGTAAACTCTCTGTTTCCCTTTCGTAACTTTTCGGTCTCACCGAAAGAGCGAATCGGTCCCACCGAGAATGCAATGTAAACTCTATGTTTCCTACTTGTAACTTTTCAGTCTCACCGAAAGAGCGAGTCGGTCCCACCGAGTTTGCCTGACCAACTCTCTGGTTAGCTTATTGCCAAACTCGGTCTCACCGAGTTTGTGCAATCGGTCTCACCGAGATTACGTTATGCCCAAACCCTAACCGAATCGGTCCTACCGAGTTGCATGTCAGTCCCACCAAAATTCCTAACGGTCACTAGGTTTACTATTTCGGTCCGACCGAGTTTTCTGATTCGGTCCCACCGAGATTGATAAATTGTGTGTAACGGTTGGATTTTGTGTGGAGGCTATAAATACCCCTCCACCTCCTCTTCACTCGTGGAGAGAGCAATCAGAACACATACACCATTCCAACTCATATGTTCTGAGAGAGAACCACCTACTCATGTGTTGAGACCAAGATATTCCATTCAAACCATATGAATCTTGATCTCTAGCCTTCCCCAAGTTGCTTTCCACTCAAATCTTCTTTCCACCAGATCCAAATCCTATGAAAGAGAGTTGAGTGTTGGGGAGACTATCATTTGAAGCACAAGAGCAAGGAGTTCATCATCAACACACCATTTGTTACTTCTTGGAGAGTGGTGTCTCCTAGATTGGCTAGGTGTCACTTGGGAGCCTCCGACAAGATTGTGGAGTTGAACCAAGGAGTTTGTAAGGGCAAGGAGATCGCCTACTTCGTGAAGATCTACCGCTAGTGAGGCAAGTCCTTCGTGGGCGGTGGCCATGGTGGGATAGACAAGGTTGCTTCTTCGTGGACCCTTCGTGGGTGGAGCCCTCCGTGGACTCGCGCAACCGTTACCCTTCGTGGGTTGAAGTCTCCATCAACGTGGATGTAGGATAGCACCACCTATTCGAACCACGGGAAAAACATCCGTGTCTCCAATAGCGTTTGAATTCTCCAAACCCTTCCCTTTATATTCTTGCAAGTTGCATGCTTTACTTTCCGCTGCCAATATACTCTTTGCATGCTTGCTTGAATTGTGTAATGATTGCTTGACTTGTCCTAAGATAGCTAAAAACTGCCAAGAACTAAAATTGGGAAAAGGTTAAGTTTTTATTTGGTCAAGTAGTCTAATCACCCCCCCTCTAGACATACTTTCAATCCTACAATTTGGTGTCATTTCTGTCCCAGTAGGGTGATGCCAAGTGATCCCGACACTGTTTGCAAAAATGGTGCTCAGGTATCGCGCTGATTTCTTTCTTTCATCCCTATTTTGTTTCGGTGGTAGACATGCTTCTATCCTGGATCGTCCTTTTTATTTTGTTGTGTTGGCAACCCTTAATGATCTTAGTCATCATGAAAGGGCGATGTTAGCAGACTCAGTTTTTCCCCGCTATCCTTATTTCTTAGACGAGTACGGATATTTTCCGTCCGCTTGATGATAATGTGGTCGCGACATTCGTGTCCTGCTACATGGTTACCAAGTACGTCCTCACCTCCGAGCTAGTCCAGGTTGCTACCTGGCTAAGCTAGCACTTGGTGTAGCGTTGTTTACACCAATTCTTCCACACATTTATTCTTCCTCGTGCACATCGTCACAACATGCTAGATCGTAGAACCGGAGATCCCACGGGATTTGTGTGCTTAAGTAGGCATGCATATTGTGTGACTAGCAGTAATATGTGACATTGATTGTGTGTGAATTGATTGTTTTTGTGTGCTTTTGTTAGTTGAGTTTTCTTTTGCTTCTTTTCGGGCCCCGGTGTTACATTGCTTTTCCCCTATAAAGAGTTGCTCATGAACTGACACCAGACTCGAAGAAGCAATAAGGATTTCAAATAATTGGAAGAAGCTCAACTGAACATTATGGTCCACCCAGTCAACTGCATTATGGGATTAATATCTGCTCAGAATACCAATAGTTTCTTGGATTAATTATCAACATCAAGTCCCCATCAGTACCAAATCCTCACAATAGTAATGCTCAAGTCAGCTGCAAGGCAAGTCAGGTACAAGCCCAGCGGTATATTTTCAGACAGAGGTATGGATCATATACAAAATTTTGGCTCAGCAATGCATGATGCTTGAAATATGTTATCATCCGAAATAAAGTCAGAATGTGACATGCTCGAGGAAGACATTTAAACCATTTTTATCATGCAAATAATCAGCCACAGAATATTATGGACGTGTTTGTAGATTTCAGTCTGCATATTAGTATGCAGCTTTGGATGTAAGAAACTCAGTCTTCTTCCACACGTCATCGGAAGAAATTTATGATGCAAGGCTCCTAAATTTTCCTCAGCATGATATGTGAACAATTTCCGGCACATGATAACCGGTCTTTCTCAACAAGATACCTCAGTAAAAGCTTCTAACAAACAGAAATGAATTTTTTTCTCAACAAGCAAAACCGAGGAGAAGCTTCTCAAGTAAGAGACTCGGGCTTCTCCAGCACAATAATCATACCAAGCTTCACGTGTAATCTATAGAGCCTTTTTCTGCACGATACCCAGACAAAAGATTTGAGCAGAAGCTAACGAGTCCTCCTCAGCAAGCTACTCAGATGGCTTCTCTCGTAAGCCACTAAGTCCACGTCAGTACCACACTATTACACCGTCCTCAGAGATTATATGATGAGTTGCCAATATATGGCAGTATCGCTCAAGAATCAGACTCGCAACATTTTTGTCGAAAGCACAAATCAGTCAAGGCATAGGTCTTCTTCAGAAATCAAGTGTCCGATTACGGATCTTTCCGCATATATGGTGAACATGTATCCCCAGTCATATCAGTCACTCATATGAGATGCGGCAAGGATCCAGCAGATATACCTAAGGAAAGTAAGGATTCAACAACCTCATGAGTCAAGTAAAGGAAAATAAGCAGAGATACATCTCATGAATTACAAGGATCGACAAGATCTGGGGATGACATCACAGAATCCACAGTCTTGACAATGGTCATCAAGATCATTATTCCCGCACCAGACAAGGTGATATCATGAAACCTTGTCACCTTCTTGTATGATTGGCTTCAGCAATGAGCTCCGTACAACTATGAACCTTGAGTATATGGCATATATGTGCGGACACAAGTCAGAAAAACAAGCACAAGGAACAATGTCAAAAATATTAATCACACCCATGGTCATACGAAGAATCAAGGATAGGCGTGTCCAAGTTATTTTAGCAAGGTATCCTGACAAAGAAAATCATGACCATTAAAAGGTGAGACCAACAACAAAGGTATGATGATTTTGCACAACCATCAGGGTCTGGATACCCCAAGTCAGTTGGAGGCCATAATTCCATATGGATCCACAAAGACATACACCTTCAGCGGCCTACTCTATTTACAAGGATTTTCATACCCCGCTAACCCGCTTGACATGGCTAGTGTGGAATATCCAAGTCTATTTTATCAGATCAAAGATTCCTTTGCAACCTCAATAGTTTGACCTCAGCGGCAGTGTTAAAACATACCACAACATATTACCAAAGATGGGTATACTGACAAAATGAGAAATCAAAACCCAAATAATCAGCTCAGCCCCGGTATACTCGCCGACGGAATCAAGAACATGGCCAGTCTGTCAGGAAAAGCATTTGTCCGTCAGCCCCGTGCCGGGCAAACTCTCAAGATGTAAATATTTGAGGTATGACATAGCTATAACTCCATACACCGTTATATTGCTCACGACAAAAGGCAGTCAAATCTTTGATTTATGCCACATGCTCGAGCCAAAGGAAATAAATCAAGATAAATCGGTGCCACCTATGAGCAGTCAGATCCTGTCAGAAGATGGCCATGATCAATTCTAAGCATTTATTGAACCCAGAAGGCCTTCATTTATTTGAAGCAACCCCATGACAGAAGTAAAAAGGTTTTCAGGACCAAAGGAAATTTATGCTCAGATTCATTGGATATCACTGCAGATATGAAAGAATCAACATCAGCAAAAAGAAATTTGTATATGAGCAAAAACCCATCAGAATTTGGGGAAAGGTGAAGCAAGCCACCCTAGAGCATGGTAAGTTGATCATCTGAAATTCTTGGAGGAACAATAAATAAAGGAAAAAGGATACCCGCGTTGGAAACGGTATCCTCAAGTCATACTTGTTCCCAGAGCAACTAAATCTCGAGAACGAGATTTCTTTAAGGGGGTAAGAGTTGTAACAGCCTGGATTTTGGCCCTTTTCTTTTTCTTTTGATTTATTTAGTTTTTGCTTTGTTTTTCTTTCTGGAGTGGTTCTGTGGCCTTGCCACCTGGGAAATCATCCTCATTTCCCCTCCCAAGTGGCTCATCATCCTCAAACCCTTGCCAAGATCATGGACCTTCACTCCTTGACCAAACCCTAAAATCTTTTTCTAGGGAATATTCCTTTTTCTATTAAAGGAATAAACCCTATCTACCCTAGGTTGTGAAGCAACCTATATTTCTGTCACTCCCAAAAATACCAATTAATTCTCATAATTTCTTTGGGCCATATATTTCTCAAATATGCCCAAACTTTCCTGTCCTAGCCCAAGAATAATTCCCCAATAATTATTCTTCCTTTCTATCTAGAGTGGCACTTTGTGAAGGAAGTGTCATTTATCTTATATTTTTAGCTCCCAAACTTGTTGGGCATTCTTTTATGTCCAAATAATTGCCACATGCCAAAATTCAACTTTATTGTCTTAGCCAATCTTCCTCGGTGATTTTTCAAAGTTTCTGTCAAACAGAAGCCACTGTGAAGGAAGTACTAGCTAGGAGAATCCAAATGAGTTGAAATTTCTGCATGCCTATTCTTGTGCTCATATTATCTCACTCCTAAAAATTTCAGCCCCATCCAATCATCTACGTGAGCACATGACCAAATCTTTGCTTCTCGTAAAATTTTCAGGTTGTGAAGCAAGTGCATTTTATATTGCTTCAAAAATCCTGATAAATTACCAGACTGTTATCCTACCCAAATAACTTCTCTTCATAAAAATTAGGCTCATTCCATTACACCATTTGCCCTGTGCAATTTTTCCAAGTTTCTGTCCAGAGCGAAACAAGTGCTATTTTGGTTCATCCAAATGGCCTAAAACTTTTTGAGCATCTTCATATCTTCAAATCGTTAGACCATGACCAATTTCAGCTCAACTTGCCTCTCCACGTGATTGCATCATCCAAATCCCTAATTCTGGCCATTGTTGTGGTTTCTTCAGCAGCCCTCATCTAAACTCCTCCTATTAGTCTATTTTTTGGTGATCAACATCACCTTAGTGTGTGATCATCATTGGACAAACTTTTTATTGCGTTACCAAACTGGTGTCCCCACTGCACAACACAAACACTTGGCTGCTGGCTTGGTTTGGGGCCATCTGCAAATCTCTTCTTTGCCCCTGGACCCAATTCTTTCTTCTTTTTGACTGAGGACTCGACGGTCTATCTACTGGATAGGATAGGTCCGGCCAGAACACGTCGTTTGCACCAGTGCCCGTGGTGATCACGCTGGCGTCACGCATAGTGCAAGCTCTGGCTCGATCCGGCCACTATGCTCGTCTCCTCCCTCCTCGTCTCGACATCCATTCATGTACAGTAGCAGCCCCGTGAGCTCCTGCATCGTTGCTTCGTCGTCGCTCGCCATCAATGCGCCGCTAGAGCCGCGCCCGTGCCACGTCCAACCTCTGCCCGCCATTAAAGCTCGGACGGGAGCTCGTCCGTTAGCTCTAGAGCCCTACTCCGCGCCTATATAAGGACCCCCGAGTCCCTCCGCACCTCAACCATCTCTCCCTCGCTTCATTTGCCCTCTAGAGTTGCCTAATCTCGCCGTTGTACGCCGTCATCCACCATGGCCTCCTTGGCCTCGGGATGATTCCGGCCAAGCCAAGCCTGCTCTCGACTCCCTGACCTATCCACCGTACTCCCCACTCCTCTACGGTTCGCCACAACCTCTTGCCCCTCGCCGGAGAGCCCTGTGGCCGCGTGCTCCTCGTCTGGCCGCTGCCCGACCCTTTCCGTCGCCTCTCCGACCGGCCATCCCGAGCCTCCTCGTGCTTCCCCGACTCCACCAACGTCTTCCCCACGTCCCGTCGAACCTCCCCAGCCCCTCATCTCTCGACGGAGCGCCCTGCATCACCGGAGATCATCACCACCGCCGCCTCTCTGTCCGCTTCCATCGCCATGGCCTCCCCTCCTCTCCACTCCACCCCGTTGCCGGCTGATCCTCTGAACGGGTGCGGCCCTGCCCCGCGGTCCCGCTGGTGTGATCGGCCAGGCCGGAGCTCGCCGGAGCGGCCCGCCCCACCGCCGGCCTCACTCATGTCCTCGCTCCTTTGTTCTCGATCGGGGGCAGGGAGAGGAGGAAGAAGACGAGCGCGCCTGGACCCCCTCCTCCCCGTGGAACCCACCGGTCAGCCTCTCAGGCATTGACCACGCGCGGGCCCAGGCGCATGACTGGAAGCGCCTTCTGGTGAGTACGCTTTCAGTTCTCTGAAGGCGTATTTTCGTCAGTATGCTTTCATTTTCCTGAAAGCGTATTTCCTTCTTCTTTTCCCAAAAGTCCGTTTTCTTGTTCAGAAAGCGTATTCTGATTTTGTGCCTCTACCTTATCCACTCAGGGACCCGTTGGTGATGAAATATTCACAGATTGGTCCTTCTTCTTTCACACCTCATAACTCTGCAACCATAACTCCGATCGAGGTGAAACCAACGCTCACTTCGTCGTCTCGTCGAGCCCGTTCTGTTGGTAATATTTTCATGATGTTTTGACATTCTGAAAATGACCATTTTGCCCTTGCGCTTAATCAGCCCCCTCCAAGAGAGAACGTTTTCCGGCAATTCTTTCCGCGAGCTTCTCGCACTTCTTCTCGGTGATTTCTTCCACCCCAGGCAAGCCACACCCTCCATTTGCATGATTGCAATGCAGTGACATGGTTTATTTATTTGAACTTGTTTAAAATATTGCTTTAGCTATGTATGATTTATTCATGGCATTTCTCGGAGTATTGTTTTGATCTTGATGTTGCCATGATATTGCCTGGAGTTCTAGGACTTATGTTTTGATGATTATGTGGATGACCTGTGCCTTTGGATTCTTAGTGGCTTTTTACATTATTTTCATGACGGTATCTGGTATTATCTTGGAGTATTACTTTGGATATCATGTTGCCTTTGGATTCTTAGTGGCTATTATGATTATTTTGATGATGGTATCTGGTATTATTTTGGAGTATTACTTTGGATATCATGTTGCCTTTGGATTATTAGTGGCTAGTGTTATTTCCATCATGATGCTAGATGATATTATGGTTTGGAGTATGATGTTGGAGATGATGCTCGCATGTGGATCATAGTTGGATAGGTAGTTCTTGATATTTGAGTAGTAGTTTTATCGTTCTTGGATTCATCATGATAGTAGTGTTATGCTGTCCTCGGAGTATTTTGGTAAGACGATATTAAGCTTTGGATTATTTGTTGGATATTGCTATGACTTGGATTATAGGTTGATAGCTGGTATCGGAGTATCAGTTAATATTGTTATATTTTGGGGATAAATTATGTCATTAAGTTGGTCAGGTGCCACTGAACTGGGCTTTTCCAGTGCAACCACGCTTACCTTTATGGGAAGGTCCTAAATGGGTCTATTGTCGTGCCTCTCGCCGGTGCCTCCAATGAGGGAAGGTTATGGGCGCGCGCTACCCTGATCAGGTAGGCGGACATAAGCCTTATGTGCCCGTTGTTGTTGTTGTACCCGGGTTGTCCCTGTTTGGGGCGGTTTATGTTTAGCCACGACGGTGGTCGTTGGTTCCTTTGGTAGGCACGGGGCCACCCAGGACTTAGTCCAAAGGGGAGTTGGTTGGAGTGGCCGGGAGAGTGTCATGGCAGTAGGACAGTTTTGTCGGAACACCGTTGGTCCACCCGAATGGGAGTGCGAGGCCATGGATTCCGTGGTGTGGGTAAAGTGTGCTACCTCAGCAGAGTGTCTTTGTTTAAACTATCAATAGCCGCATTCTCGGTCATGGGCATAAGTTCGTACTAGGTCACACCATTCGATCAACACTCAATGACTTATAGGTGATTTATATGTTGATATTTTGAGCAGTACAGATTGGCAGGATGTTGATGATGATGTTGGAGACCAAGTGTTGGTCATGGTAGTGATCGCAGGAAAGATCACCATTTGAGACCAAGTGTTGGTCATGGTAGTGATCGCCGGAAAGAACACCGTTTGAGACCAAGTGCTGGTCATGGTTGTGATTGCCGGAAAGATCACCGTTTGGTTTTGATCACGAGGTGATCGAGATGGTATATTGCTTGGCCGGTTAGCCAAGAGAGATATGGTTTTGGAGATATGATATGATGATTTACCAGTATTGTATTAGTTTCATACCATGCTTAGGAGTTGTTTCATGATAATAGTTGTTAATTTAATTAACCTGTTAAATGCTATGGTATTGTCTTGCCTTGATGTTTACGGTTGTTGTGAGCTTTCAAGTACATTCAATGTTCTGACCTGGCGTGTCATGCCAGATTGCAAGTGATGCCATGATTGCTTGATCGCTTGTCGACGTTGCCATGTGTGCGAGCTAGATCGTGTCCTAGCCAGAGCCCTTGCGGAGTGGAGTTAACCACCTTCTTCGTTGTTCCGCTGCTAGAAGTATTCTGCTGCTTCGAGTTGTTCCGCTGCTAGCATAGAGCAAGTGTAGTATCGCAAGCGTAGTGTTGCCGTGCTGATGTGCCTCTTTGTAACATCAGACCCTTGTATTATTATTCTTGTAATAAGAGCTGATTTGTTCTATGCCAAGCAGTGTCGTATTCCATAGACTTCTCCTCGATCTCTAGGCTGGAATACGGGGCGTTTCGGTTTCTCTGAGCCAGGGTGCCACATCGCTTGGTATCATAGCAGGTCTGGCTGTAGGACGCCCTAGTCAGTGCGAGCGGTAGAAACCGGTAGTTTAAAGTTTGGCTTGTTTATTGCATTTGGTTGCTGCATTTGTTTGTTGCACAACATGCATATAGCCTTAGTATTTGTTGATAACGGTTTATCTGGTGAGTGTAGCTGGTATCAGCTCGGATACACTACAACTCAGCCTCTGCATGCATAGTGTCGCTGTGCTGATGTGCCTCTTTGTAACATCAGCACCTTGTATTATTATTCTTGTAATAAGAGCTGATTTGTTCTATGTCAAGCAGTGCCATATTCCAGAGACTTCTCCTCGATCTCTAGGCTGGAATACGGGGTATTCCGGTTTCTCTGAGACGGGGTACCACAATACTAGAGTTGAACTAGCTCTATAACCTAGTACAAATAATTTTAAACTAGAGTTGAACTAGCTCTATAGGCTAGTTCAAATAATTTTACACTTGAGTTGAACTAGCTCTATAACCTACTACAAATAATTTTACAGTAGAGTTGAACTAGCTCTACAAGCTAGTTCAAATAATTTTACACTAGAGTTGAACTAGCTCTACAGGCCAGTTCAAATAGTTTTACACTAGAGTTGAACTAGCTCTATAACCTAGTACAAATTATTTTACACTAGAGTTAAACTAGCTCTATAACCTAGTACGAATAATTTTAAACTAGAGTTGAACTATCTCTATAACCTAATACAAATAATTTTACACTAGAGTTAAACTAGCTCTACAAGCTAGTTCAAATAATTTTACACTAGAGTTGAACTAGCTCTACAGCCTAGTTCAAATAGTTTTACACTAGTGTTGAACTAGCTCTACAAGCTAGTTTAAATAATTTTACAATAGAGTTGAACTAGCTCTATAACCTAGTACAAATAATTTTACACTATAGTTGAACTAGCTCTAGAAGCTTGGTCAAAATATTTTACACTAGTGTTGAACAAGCTCTACAGGCTAGTACAAACAATTTTACACTAAAGTTCAACTAGCTCTAGAACCTAGTTCAAGTAATTATACACTACAGTTAAACTAGCTATATGGGCTAGTTCAAATAGTTTTACACTAGTGTTCAACTAGCTCTATAACCTAGTACAGATAATTTTACACTAGAGTTGAACTAACTCTATAACCTAATACAAATAATTTTACACTATAGTTGTACTAGCTCTACAAGCTTGGTCAAATAATTTTACACTAGTGTTCAGCTAGCTCTACAGGCTAATACAAATAATTTCACACTAGAGTTGAACTAGCTCTATAACCTAGTACAAACAATTTTATACTAGTGTTGAACTAGCTCTATAAGCTAGATCAAATAATTTACACTAGGGCTAGCTCTACAAACTAGTTCAAATAATTTTACACTTGAGTTGAACTAGCACTATAACCTAGTAGAAAATAATTGTACACTAGTGTTAAACTAGCTCTATAAGCTAGTTCAAATAATTTACACTAGGGTTGAACTAGCTCTACAAACTAGTTCAAATAATTCTACACTAGAGTTGAACTAGCTCTACATGCTAGTTCAAATAATTTTACACTTGAGTTGAACTAGCTCTATAACCTAGTACAAATAATTTTACACAAGAGTTGAACTAGCTCTACAAGCTTGGCCAAATAATTTCACACTAGAGTTGAACTAGCTCTAGAACCTAGTTCAACTAATTATACACTAGAGTTCAACTAGCTCTATAGGCTAGTTCAAATAGTTTTACACTAGTGCTGAACTAACTCTATAACCTAGTACAAATAATTTTACACTAGAGTTGAACTAGCTCTATAAGCTAATACAAATAATTTTACAATAAAGTTGAACAATCTCTACAAGCTTGGTAAAATAATTTTACAGTAGTGTTCAACTAGCTCTACAAACTAGTACAAATGTTTTTACACTAGAGTTGAACTAGCTCTATAATCTAGTACAAATAATTGTACACTAGTGTTGAACTAGCTCTATAAGCCAGTTCAAATAATTTACACTAGGTTGAACTAGCTCTACAAACTAGTTCAAATAATTGTACACTATAGTTGAACTAGCTCTACAAGCTGGTTCAAATTATTTTACACTTGAGTTGAACTTGCTCTATAACCTAATACAAATAATTTTACACTAGAGTTGTACTAGCTCTACAAGTTTGGTCAAATAATTTTACACTAGTGTTCAACTATCTCTACAGGCTAGTACAAATAATTTTACACTAGAGTTGAGCTGGCTCTATAACCTAGTACAAACAATTGTACACTAGTGTTGAACTAGCTCTATAAGCTAGTTTAAATAATTTACACTAGGGTTGAACTAGCTCTATAGGCTAATACAAATAATTTTACACTAGAGTTGAACTAGCACTATAATCTAGTACAAATAATTGTACACTAGTGTTGAACTAGCTCTATAAGCTAGTTCAAATAATTTACACTAGGGTTGAACTAGCTCTACAAACTAATTCAAATAATTGTACACTAGAGTTGAACTAGCTCTACAAGCTAGTTCAAATAATTTTACACTTGAGTTGAACTAGCTTTATAACCAAGTACAAATAATTTTACACTAGAGTTGAACCAGCTCTAAAACCTAGTTCGAATAATTATACACTAGAGTTGAACTAGCTCTACAGGCTAGTTCAAATAATTTTACACTAGAGTTGAACTAGCTCAACAAGCTAGTTCAAATAATTTTACACTAGAGTTGAACTAGCTCTACAAGCTAGTTCAAATAATTTTACACTAGAGTTGAACTTTCTCGATAACCTAGTACAAATAATTTTACACTAAAGTTGAACTAGCTCTACAAGCTAGTTCAAAAAAATTTATGCTTGAGTTGAACTAGCTCTATAACCTAGTACAAATAATTTTACACTAGTGTTGAACTAGCTCTACAAGCTAGTTCAAATAATTCAAGACTATACTTGAACTAGCTCTATAACCTAGTACAATTAATTTTACACTAGAGTTGAACTAGCTCAACAAGCTAGTTCAAATAATTTTACACTAGAGTTGAACTAGCTCCACAGGGTAGTTCAAATAATTTTACACTAGAGTTGAACTAGCTCTACAGGCTATTTCAAATAATTTTACACTAGAGTTGAACTAGCTCTATAACCTACTACAAATAATTTTACACTACAGTTGAACTAGATCTACAAGCTAGTTTAAATAATTTTACACTAGAGTTGAACTAGCTCTACAAGCTATGTCAAATAATTTTGCACTAGAGTTGAAGTAGTTGTATAACCTGGTACAAATAATTTTACACTAGAGTTAAACTAGCTCTATAACCTAGTACAAATAATTTTACACTAGAGTTGAACTAGCTCTGCAGGTTAGTTCAAATAATTTTACACTAGAGTTAAACTAGTTCTACATGCTAGTTCAAATAATTTTACACTAGAGTTGAACTAGCTCTATAACCTAGTACAAATAATTTTACACTAAAGTTGAACTAGCTCTACAGGCTAGTTCAAATAATTTTACACTAGTGTTGAACTAGCTCTATAACCTAGTACAAATAATTTTACACTAGAGTTGAACTAGCTCTATAACCTAGTACAAATAATTTTACACTAGAGTTGAACTGGCTCTATAACCTAGTAAAAATAATTTTACACAAGAGTTGAACTAGCTCTATAGCCTAGTACAAATAATTTTACACTAGAGTTGAACTTGCTCTATAACCTAGTACAAATAATTTTACACTAGAGTTGAACTAGATATATAACCTAGTACAAATAATTTTACACTAGAGTTGGACTAGCTCTACAGGCTAGTTGAAATAGTTTTACACTAGTGTTGAACTAGCTCAACAAGCTAGTTTAAATAGTTTTACACTAGAGTTGAACTAGCTCTGTAACATAGTACAAATAATTTTACACTAGAGTTCACTACTAGGAAAAGGCCTGTTAGTGGCGCACCTGTTTTGGCCATTAATGGCGCACTAAAGATGCGCCACTATCATCATACCATTAGTATCTAATACTAATGGCGCACCCCTTGGTGCTCCATTAGTATACTAGACAGTAGTGGCGCACTAGGCAGTGCGCCATTAGTATGTCCCGTGGTGCGCCATTAGTATGCCTCCCAGGGGGCCATATTTACCTTGTGCTCTTGGTTACTAATGGCGCACTACTAGGTAGTGCGCCACTAGTGTGTTTATTGCAGTGCGCCACTAAAGTGCTGTGTGGTGCGCCACTAGTATGAGTATTAGGATTTTTTTTCTTTTCTGATATTTGCACAAGTTACAAAATATATTACTGGACAGAATATAAACAGCACCACACAGCAACAGTAGATTTATCGAATACAATAGAAGATTAGTCTCCGAATACAATTCATCATATTAGTCTCCGAATTCAAAAGACCGAACAAAGTTAGAACATTACAAGTCTCGAGACCGCGGTTAGCGAGTTTGTCTTCACATTACAAGTCGATATCGATGATCTAAACTACCATCACATAGAAGAGAGCTGCAGTCATCACGATTAGCATCATCACGATGAAACTGGTCTTCATCCGGTTCCTCCTTCGCTCCCTCCTCTCTCCCGCTAGATAGCGCGCGTATCTAGCTTCTGCCTCCGCCCTAGTGGTGTACCCCTTGTAACTGTTACCGCTGAAATGGTGAACCTGTCTCCGACACTCCTCCCAGTCGTCGTAGACTCTGGGAAGCTTACCCTTGTACACGACAACGACGACATCTCTATGCACTAGCCAAACAAAATGTTAGTAGCAATTCAGAGACAATACATAAGCAATGTATAAGTATGCAACAAAAGGACCGGAAGAGAAAAGCAAGACATTAATAGCACGATTCATGGTCCTACTAATAAATAGCATCGATTACATATAAGTTGAGCGACTGTCCAAACCAAAGAGACATACAAGTTCATTAATGTTTAATTACAACATGAGCTAATCGATATTTCAGAACTACATAACATCACTACTTTCGACTCGACTCAGGGACCGAAGCGTGGATGAAGCCGCCGTCTGTCATGATGGTCATGAAATTACAGGCGTTGTCAGCCTGCATTTGTAGCGTTGTTTCTATCTCACTGTTGGACGGTTGATATCTGAGGTAGAACTGCCCCGAGGTATGAAGGACATCTTGCTGGATGATTTCCGCAAACTCCGACTGGATGTGAAAGAATTCTTGTCTGATGTCCACGTCCTAGATTGCCGACAAGCTTGTGGCCCAATCTTTGAGATTATTTGGTAGCAAAAGGTGATTATGGTCACGTACGATCGCCCGCTTGTGATGGAGGGCATAGTAGGCATCCTTCTGACCGCCAGGCGGCTGCTTAACGTAGGGGAACATCGTATTGTGGGCAAACATGTGCTTGCTGTACCTACGAATTGGCCTGCTGAAGGTGCCTCTAGATCTGGCGTAGCCGGGGAGAACATCATCAAGAACTTTCTTGATATTTGTGTAGTCTTTCTTCGACTGACGGTCCGAGTCGAAATACGTGGCCATGGAATATTTCGGGCTTAAGAGGATGAGTGTGCAATGTGTGTCACTACACAAAACACGGAATGTTAGAAAAAAAGAACGATCGAAATCTAAGAAATCATATGTTACGGGGCGGTGAGGGGATGACTTACTCGGGAAAGTAAGGCACGAGGAAGTTATCCTTATCTGGGTTTGCCAGAATGACGCCTTCGAGGTATGAACTCGCGACTTGCCGGTCCCCAGCGCTGCCCAAGATCTTGGCACACATGTAGAAGGGGTCGACTATCATGATGTCCGGGGTCTTGTATCTAATGATCCACATCTCCATACTCAGCGAAAATAGCCGAGCGAAGGTGTAGTGCAGCGGATGAAGGTTAAACATAGCGAAGATGTCATCAAACCGCAGGACGATCATACCCCCGATGGCGCTATCCACAAAGCCCTTGCCCTCTGGCACCTTGGCCACGAAAACCGGGTATGCCACATCATTCTCTCGGAGATGCCGCTTCTCCAAAGAAAGAACAATGTCATGCAGACTCCGCATAGCACCGGTTGTAGCATTGAGAAGATTAGTCGGTAGCATCGGCCTACCCACCACATGCACCCTCCTCGAGATATCCTTAGGTGAAGGTGGCCCGTCCTGAGCATGGATCGTACCCGGTGCCGGCTGGCTCGCACCCTTGTTACTCTTTCTTTTCCGTCCCTTCTTCTTCTGCTGTAATGGGATCGAGTTCTGCTCACAGACAGCCTTCTTGAGTGTGTTGGGGCTGATAATATTTCGCACCTTGGCTATCTGAGGCTCGGTGGAGGCGGCAGCTGGAGGCGTCTCCTGAGAACTGAATGCCAGACGACGCTTGTTGCAACTGGGTTTCTCCGTGGTACCAGCTAGATCGTCCTTTGCAGGGTTGGGTTCTTGAGAAGGAGGCACCAAGAATTCATCACCATACCCATGTTTGTTGAAGTACTTATTGACGTTGGTAAATGTACCGTCGTTGTCGTCATCAGCGTCGTCCGGATCCTATGCCATATGCATGTCCGGATCCTGTGCCATATCCATGTCCGGCATGTCCGGTAGCGTTGCGGGGGTCTTGCCATGGCTTGGCGCCGGCACGACTGGTGGTGTTGTCTGTGGGGTGGTGTCCCCCGCCCCCAAACGAATCTGGCTCTTCGGCCAAAGCATGGGCCAGCTTATGCAGGCGCCGAGGGTCATCACATCATCTTCATCAGCCCCATGGGTTCGATACGGAGGTAACATGTCATCAAAGTCCGGCAGCACCCGAACCAGTTGAACCCTATAAACGGTGGGTGGCATCTGATTACCGTGGAACACGTGACTGCCGGGTTGAACGATTCTGCCCTTGGTGAGATCGACCAACTCATCATTCACGAAGTGCAGGAGAGTGCACAGAAAATCGGCGGCGCCCTATGAAAACATGTAGGGCGTTAGGGATGCCCAGTCAAAGGCAAGAAGATGAAGTCATCGGCCAAGAGGCTTAATTAGTTACCGTGATGGCATCGAGCTCGGCTAATGTCGAGGCACCGCCAACGGCGGGCGTGCAAGTGACGGAGGAGCACTTGCTGCCGAGATGCCGGCCGGCGTATTCTTCCCACACCCGGGTGTTTTAAGCTGCAATGCCGGCGCCGCCGCGGGAGACACCAATGCCGCCTCCGCCGGAGACACCAATGGCACCGCCGGCGCGTTGCACGAGTTGTTGCCCGTGAAGCTAGGAATCGGGGGCGGCCCCTGTTGGCCGCCCGCAATCCACGCCTGCAGCCCAGAAACCAAGGTAGGCATAATGGCGGTGATCGTCGCTCCTAGTTGGTCTCGCACTTGCTCTTCGACGATCTCCGGAATCCATGCCACTTGCGCCTTGAGTTGTTGAACCTCGCGCTCCTGGCTTTCCGAGCTGGTCTTTCTCTCCTTTCGCCCAGCGGTATAGTACTCCGACCATTTCGTGGACAAGCCTTTGCCGGCCACACGACCAGCTAACATCGGCTTACTAAGCTTATCCTTGTTTTTCATTACGTTCAACACCCTCTTGATAACCCACAAGTATAGGGGATCGCAACAGTTTTCGATAAGTAAGAGTGTCGAACCCAACGAGGAGCTAAAGGTAGAACAAATATTCCCTCAAGTTCTATCGACCACCAATACAACTCTACGCACGCTTGACGTTCGTTTTACCTAGAAAAAGTATGAAACTGGAAGTACTTTGTAGGTGTTGTTGGATTGGTTTGCAAGATAATAAAGAGTACGTAAATAAAAAGTAGGGGCTGTTTAGATAAAGAAACAATAAAGTAAATATAGCGAGTGTGGAAAAGTGGTGGTAGGAGTTGCGAAATTGCCCCTAAGCAATTGACTACTTTACTAGACCGATAGCAAGTATTATGTGGGAGAGGCCACTGCTAGCATGTCATCCCTGACTTGGAATTCTATGCACTTATGAATGGAACTATTAGCAAGCATCCGCAACTACTAAAGTTCATTAAGGTAAAACCCAACCATAGCATTAAGATATATTGGTCCCCCTTCAATCCCGTATGCATCAATTTCTATGCTAGGTTGAAGCTTCTGCCACTCTTGCCTTCCAATACATAGTCCTATCAACATACAACTAACCCTAGGGTGTGATCCACGCGCTCAATCATATGATGGGCACCAAAGGACAGCAACATAACCACAAGCAAATTAAATCAATCATAGCAATTCATCAACCACCGATAGGACAACGAAAATGTACCCAGACATCATAGGATGGCAACACATCATTGGATAATAATATGAAGCATAAAGCACCATGTTCAAGTAGAGGGTATAACGGGTTGCGGGAGAGTGGACCGCTGTAGATAGAGGGGGAAAGGTGATGGAGATGTTGGTGAAGATGGCAGAGGTGTTGGTGTAGATCGCGGTGATGATGATGGCCCCCGGTGGCACTCCGGTGCCACCGGAAGCGAGGGGGGGAGAGCCCCCTACTTCTTATTCTTCCTTGACCTTCTCCCTAGATGGGAGAAGGGTTCCCCCTCTGGTCCATGGTCTCCATGGCACGGGAGGGGCGAGAGCCCCTCCGAGATTGGATCTGTCTCTCTCTATTTCTGTGTTCCCAGATTCTTCCCTTTCACCATTTCTTATATTCCCGGAGACCCGTAACTCCGATTGGGCTGAAATTTTGACACAATCTCTATCCAGAAATTAGCTTTCTTGCGGCGAAAGAAGGGCATCAACCGCCTTACGGGGTGGCCACGAGGGTCAGGGGCGCGCCTGCCTCCCCAGGGCGCGCCCCCTACCCCGTGGGCCCCTCGAGCATCGTCTCGCGTGGATTCTTCTTCCCAAAAATCATATATATTCCAAAAAAATCTCTGTCAGATTTTATTCCGTTTGGACTCCGCTTGATATGGATATTCTGCGAAACAAAAAACATGCAACAAACAGGAACTGGCACTGGGCACTGGATCAATATGTTAGTCCCAAAAATAGTATAAAAAGTTACCAAAAGTATATGAAAGTTGAATAATATTGGCATGAAACAATCAAAAATTATAGATACAACAGAGACGTATCAGCATCCCCAAGATTAATTCCTGCTCGTCCTCGAGTAGGTAAATGATAAAAAAGATAATTTTTGATGTGGAATGCTACCTAGCATAATCTTGATCACATATTTAATCATGGCATGAATATTAAGACATGAGTGATTCAAAGCAATAGTCTGTCATTTGACATAAAAACAATAATACTTCAAGCCTACTAATAAAGCAATCATGTCTTTTCAAAATAACATGGCCAAAGAAAGCTATCCCTACAAAATCATATAGTCTGGCTATGCTCCATCTTCACCACACAAAATATTCACATCATGCACAACCCCGATGACAAGCCAAGCAATTGTTTCATACTTTTGACGTTCTCAAACCTTTTCAACTTTCACGCAATACATGAGCGTGAGCCATGGACATAGCACTATAGGTGGAATAGAATGGTGGTTGTGGAGAGGACAAAAAGGAGAAGATAGTCTCACATCAACTAGGCGTATCAATGGGCTCTGGAGATGCCCATCAATAGATATCAATGTGAGTGAGTAGGGATTGCCATGCAACAGATGCACTAGAGCTATAAGTATATGAAAGCTCAAACTGAAACTAAATGGGTGTGCATCCAACTTGCTTGCTCATGAAGACCTAGGGCATTTGAGGAAGCCCATCATCGGAATATACAAGCCAAGTTCTATAATGAAAATTCCCACTAGTATATGAAAGTGCTAACTCAAGAGACTCTCTGTATGAAGAACATGGTGCTACTTTGAAGCACAAGTGTGGAAAAAGGATAGTAGCACTGCCCCCTCTCTCTTTTTCTCTCATTTTTTAATTTTTTTTGTTTTTTTGGTGGGCTTCTTTGGCCTCTTTTTTTATTTGGGCTTCCACTACTAGGGAAAAGCTTATAGATAAACGCTTACTAGTAGCGAGGGTTTATAACCCTCGCTACTGCTACTTACTAGTAGCGCGGGTTTTTAACCCTCGCTACTACTAAGTTGATACTAGTAGCGCGGGTTTTTAATCCTCGCTACTACTAAGCGGTCTCTACCGTGCCCTCCTGGGACATGCCATAGTAGTAGCGAGGGGTACAAACCCGCGCTACTACTAAGTTGATAGTAGTAGCGCGGTTTTACACCCCTCGCTACTACTAAGTACGAGGTGAAATCCCCATATCCTCAGCCGAATCCCTCCTCTCTCCCTCACTTTCCCCCTCTCTCACTTTCCTTGTCTCTCCCTCATACTCCAGCGGTGGCCACCGCTGGTACACTCTGCTTTCTTAGCCCCCTCCCTCTCCGAGATCCTCGGTGGGCGGTCGCCGGAGCTCCTCGCCGCCGCCAAGAGGCGGAAGCGCGACCATGGCATCCTCCTCCTCGCCGCCTTCACCGTCTTCTTCTTGCTCCAGGTCAGCCCTCCTCCCCCGTCTCCATTTCGATCCGGAATGCTAGCTGACCCATCCCCCTCCTTCTCCGGCAGCACGAGGGCGACTTCTCATTCCGGAAGACGTGGACCGCCTCCTGCCGCCGCTCGTCGCCGACCTCAACGGCGACGGCCGCCGCGAGGTGTTGCTCCCCACACACGATACCAAGATGCAGGTCCTCCAGCTCCTGGCCCATGCCAGGCTGGCCTCCGCGGCCGCCCTCGGCGGCTTCCACGAGGCACGCGTCATGGACGAGATCTCCCTGCTCCCAGCCAACGTGCGCGTGTCATGGGGTCGAGATTTTGTTTTGGTTTTTCAAATTAATAGTAGTAGTGCGGGTCACGGACACGCGCTACTACTAACACATGTACTAGTAGCGCTGGATGCACCGCGCTACTACTACTAGTTAGCTGTAGCGCCGTAGTAGTAGACAGGCACCCGCACTACTACTAGCTTTTAACCTGCGCTACTACTAGGCTTTTTCCTAGTAGTGTTCTTTGGCCTCTTTTATTTATTTTTAAAGTCCGGAGTCTCATCCCGACTTGTGGGGGAATCATAGTCTCCATCATCCTTTCCTCACTGGGGCAATGCTCTAATAATGATGATCATCACACTTTTATTTACTTACAACTCAATATTACAACTCGATATCTAGAACAAAGATATGACTCTATATGAATGCCTCCAGTGGTGTACCGGGATGTGCAATGATCTAGCGTAGCAATGACATCAAAAAACAGACAAGCCATGAAAACATCATGCTAGCTATCTTATGATCATGCAAAGCAATATGACAATGAATGCTCAAGTCATGTATTTGATGATGATGAAAGTTGCATGGCAATATATCTCGGAATGGCTATGGAAATGCCATGATAGGTAGGTATGGTGGCTGTTTTGAGGAAGGTATATGGTGGGTTTATGGTACCGGCGAAAGTTGCGCGGTACTAGAGAGGCTAGCAATGGTGGAAGGGTGAGAGTGCGTATAATCCATGGACTCAACATTAGTCATAAAGAACTCACATACTTATTGCAAAAAATCTATTAGTCATCGAAACAAAGTACTACGCACATGCTCCTAGGGGGGATAGATTGGTAGGAAAAGACCATCGCTCGTCCCCGACCGCCACTCATAAGGAAGACAATCAATAAATAAATCATGCTCTGACTTCGTTACATAACGGTTCACCATACATGCATGCTACGGGAATCACAAACCTCAACACAAGTATTTCTACAATTCACAACCACCCACTAGCATGACTCTAATATCACCATCTTTATATCACAAAACTATTGCAAGGAATCAAACATATCACATTCAGTGATCTACAAGTTTTATGTAGGATTTTATGACTAACCATGTGAATGACCAACTCCTGTCATCTCTCTAAATAGATATAAGTGAAGAAAGAGAGTTTAATTCTTTCTACAAAAGATATGCCCACGCTCTAACAAATATAAGTGAAGCAAAAGAGCATTCTATAAATGGCGGTCGTATATGTAAAGAGAAACATGCAATCCAAGCTTCAAATGATATAAGTGAAGCACATGAAGCATTCTATAAAGCCATACTCAAAAGATATAAGTGAAGTGCAATGAGCATTCTATAAATAAACCAAGGACTATCTCATACCAGCATGGTACATAAAAGAAAAATGAAAACTAAATGCAAAAGACGCTCCAAGATTGCACATATCCCATGAACGAAACGAATCTGAAAACATACCGATACTTGTTGAAGAAAGAGGGGATGCCCCGGAAAGGCATCCCCAAGCTTAGACGCTTGAGTCTCCTTGAATATTTACTCGGGGTGCCTCGGGCATGCCCAAGCTTGAGCTCTTGCCTCTCTTCCTTCTTCTCACATCGAGACCTTCTCGATCATCGAACACTTCATCCACACAAAACTTCAATAGAAAACTCGGTAAGATCCGTTAGTATAATAAAGCAAATCACTACTCTAAGTACTGTTGCAAACCAATTCATATTTTGTTTTTGCATTGTGTCTACTGTAATATAACTTTTTCATGGCTTAATCCACTGATATAATTCGATAGTTTCATCAAAACAAGCAAACTATGCATCAAAAACAGAATCTGTCCAAAACAGAACAGTCTGTAATAATCTGAACATTCACCATACTCCCGTTACTTGAACAATTCTACAAAAATTAGGAAAAATAAACAATTTGTATAGTAATACAGTGAAAAAATAATCAGAACTATTTGACTTTCCAGCTAAAAATGTAAAATCGTGCAGTACAGCCAAAGTTTCTGTCCTGCACCATACAAACCATCAAGCAAATGTAAACGTCCTAAAGGCAAACCTTGGCACATTATTTTTATAATACAATGGAATTGTACAAGGGTAATTATTTTTATTGAAAAGTTTCTGTAATCAAGATTCACAAAGTTTCTGTGAGCATGAACAAAGTTCAAGGCTAGCTCCCACTTCAACAATGCTTGTCTTTCTCACTTTCGCTTTCCTTTTTGAAAAAGTTTTGGGTTCCCCTCTTTATTTTTGTTGTTTTTAAACTATATAAAAGCACTCAACAGAAATAAACGACTCTCTAAAACTTCCGGGTTGTCTCCTTGGCAGCGCTTTCTTTAAAGCCATTAAGCTAGGCATATAGTGCTCAAGTAATGGATCCACCCGGATCCCATGGTATATCAAAGCCAATTTTAATTAACAATGATTTATAATTTAGTAGTGAGCACAAAGTAACATATATCATGCAATAACGAAGTCTAACTCTCTTCCTATGCATCGGCATGTCATAAAAGAACAATTCATGCACACAAAGTAAAGGCCAATGCATAGTATAAACAGTTTCTTGCAATTTTATCATATTGGAAACATAGAGAGGTGGAGATATAGTTTCACTCTCATAATGATTGCAAGTAGGAGCAGCAAGCACATGAATATTATATTCATCAAAATCATCATGTGCAATGGTAAAAGGCAACCCATCAATATATTCCTTAATAAGAGCAAACTTCTCAGATATAGTGTAGTTTGGAGAATTCAAAAAGATAATAGGACTATCATCTGTGGGTGCAATAGCAACAATTTCATGTTTAACATAAGGAACTATAGAAAGTTCATCTCCATAAGCATAATTCATATTGGCATCTTGGCCACAAGCATAGCAAACATCATCAAAAAGGGATACTTCAAAAGAATCGATGGGATCATAGAAATTATCATAGCATTCATCCTTCGGTAAGCACGAAGGGAAATTAAACAATGTATGAGTTGAAGGGTTACTCTCATTAGAAGGTGGGCACGGGTGATCAATCCGCTCTTCCTCCTTTGTTCTTCGCTCTCCTCCTCATCTTTTTCATCCAATGAGCTCACAGTTTCATAAACTTCTTCTTCCATAGATTCCTGCAAAATATTAATCTCTTCTCGGACAGAGGATACTTTCTTAATAAGCGCATTAATTTCGTAATTGTATTCATAATTCTCATAACAATATTTTAGGATAGCTAAATTTTTAGGTCTATAAACAACATCATCAAAATCTTCAAACTCTTTAAACATAGATTCAATTTCATAAGCACCATTAAAAGCAACAAATTCTTCTATTTGTTCCACATCATAGTAATCATATATACCATTAGCATAAGAACCTAAGGTTTCATTATCATTAAATTCACATGAAAAGGGAAGGTGTGGAGCCTTCACCTTAGATCAACAAGTATAATCATATCTCAAGCATAGTTGCCTATTATACCAATTCAATATATGAATTTGGTCCCATAATAGTTTCCCTTTTTGTGTCAAGCGGTAATCCCTAAAGTATTCACGTTGATCCAACGTTACCCCCATTACATAATTGAATGGGGTTTTCTCAGGATTATTAAATTAGTACATAATATTTTTCACATAACCAGCATCGAGGGTTTTAGGAGGTTCCCATCTCCATGAGTAGCAAGTACACCTAATTTTTTGGTATTTCGTGTACCATATCCATACTAAAGATAGATAACAACTAAGAACAACAAATAAAAATTACTTAGTGATAAAGCAAACAAGCACACACGAGAATATTCACCCCATGCTATGGCTCCCCGGCAACGGCGCTAGAAAAAGGTCTTGATAACCCACAACTATAGGGGATCGCAACAGTTTTCGATAAGTAAGAGTGTCTAACCCAACGAGGAGCTAAAGGTAGAACAAATATTCCCTCAAGTTCTATCGACCACCGATACAAATCTACGCGCGCTTGACGTTCGCTTTACCTAGAACAAGTATGAAACTAGAAGTACTTTGTAGGTGTTGTTGGACTGGTTTGCAAGATAATAAAGAGTACGTAAATAAAAAGTAGGGGCTGTTTAGATAAAGAAACAATAAAGTAAATATAGCGAGTGTGGAAAAGTGGTGGTAGGAGTTGCGAAATTGCCCCTAAGCAATTGACTACTTTACTAGACCGATAGCAAGTATTATGTGGGAGAGGCCACTGCTAGCATGTCATCCCTGACTTGGAATTCTATGAACTTATGATTGGAACTATTAGCAAGCATCCGTAACTACTAATGTTCATTAAGGTAAAACCCAACCATAGCATTAAGATATATTGGTCCCCTTTCAATCCCGTATGCATCAATTTCTATGCTAGGTTGAAGCTTCTGTCACTCTTGCCCTCCAATACATAGTCCTATCAACATACAACTAACCCTAGGGTGTGATCCACGCGCGCAATCATATGATGGGCACCAAAGGACAGCAACATAACCACAAGCAAATTAAATCAATCATAGCAACTCATCAACCACCGATAGGACAATGAAAATCTACTCAGACATCATAGGATGGCAACACATCATTGGATAATAATATGAAGCATAAAGCAGCATGTTAAAGTAGAGGGTACAGCGGGTTGCGGGAGAGTGGATCGCTGTAGATAGAGGGGGAAAGGTGATGGAGATGTTGGTAAAGATGGCGGAGGTGTTGGTGTAGATCGCGGTGATGATGATGGCCCCCGGTGGCACTCCGGTGCCACCGAAAGCGAGGGGGAGAGAGACCCCCTCCTTCTTCTTCTTCCTTGACCTTCTCCCTAGATGGGAGAAGGGTTTCCCCTCTGGTCCATGGCCTCCATGGCACGGGAGGGGCGAGAGCCCCTCCGGGATTGGATCTGTCTCTCTGTCTCTCTCTGTTTCTGCGTTCCCAGATTCTTCCCTTTCACCGTTTCTTATATTCCCGGAGATCCGTAACTCCGATTGGGCTGAAATTTTGACACGATCTCTATCCAGAAATTAGCTTTCTTGCGGCGAAAGAAGGGCATCAACCGCCTTAATGGGTGGCCACGAGGGTCAGGGGCGTGCCTGCCTCCCCAGGGCGCGCCCCCCTACCTTGTGGGCCCCTCGAGCATCGTCTCGCGTGGATTCTTCTTCCCCAAAATCATATATATTCCAAAAAAAATCTCCGTCGGTTTTTATTCCGTTTGGACTCCGTTTGATATGGATATTCTGCGAAACAAAAAACATGCAACAAACAGGAACTGGCACTAGGCACTGGATCAATATGTTATTCCCAAAAATAGTATAAAAAGTTACCAAAAGTATATGAAAGTTGAATAATATTGGCATGGAACAGTCAAAAATTATAGATACGATGGAGACGTATCACGCCCTATTTAAAGGGGTGTCGAAAGGGGAGCTCTCAAACGACCCCGCACTACTGCTTTCAGTGTCATGCGGAAGGAATGTGAACCATTTAGAAATTTGGCTTCATTAATTAGAATGCAACCATATGGAGCTAATTACGCGGGGGTGTATTCCTTACCAGAACACGCTCAAGTGCCTTGGTCTTTGGATTCGTGGTAAGCTCCTTGGTTACCGGGTCAATCTTGTACTGGGCCCTGACATAGTTCCTAGTCTGCTTGTCACGGTATTTCTCGAAGAGGGGCAGTAGGCCTTGCTCGACACGCTCCGCGTCCTCCTTGTCCCATATAGGTTCCGCCACTCTGTAACCGCCGGGACCAAGTTTGTGGACCCCTAAGTTCAAGTCCCGCATATCTTTCCCCCACTGACTTGATTCCGCAGACGCGTTGCTCACGCACTTGATCTTGAACTCCCTGTAGTCATCTTCGCTGATCGAAGGATTTTTCTCCTTGATCTTCTCATAACTATCACCTTTTTCAATCATGCTCTTCACCGAGGCTCTACAAGTAGCCAAGGCCGTGCTCATCTTCGTGAGGGCGGCACTGTTCGGTTTATTCCCTGAGAGGCGTGTGTTTGCGAAGTCACCGGGGAACTTGTATCGTTCGTGCAGCTTCGTGAAGAGGAGGTTGCGCAAATTCCATTGGTCACGATGCCTTAGGTTCTCGGTGTTGATCGAGACGGTGCTCCAGAGAATGCACCCGAGCTGTCCCGCGTACCCCTTGACTATTTCTTTGGGCGCCGTTGGATGCCCCTCGGAGGGCACTTCAGTAAATTCCTCCTTGATGGTGCCGAGCACGTTCGAGCGCCGGTCCTTCCGTTGCCTCTTCGGTTGGCTGCCATCTGTGCGTGCGCTGCCATCATCAGTGGTGGCATCCTCGGCGGCACCATCAGTGGTGTCATCCCCGACGCCACTAGGGGTTGTGTAGTCAGGATCGGTGTCTTCCGCGGCGTCCTCATAGCGGTGAGGTTCTTCCTCCATCTCCTGGGACAGCTCCCAGAATGCCTTGCCCAAACCGCCAGCCTCATCGTTGTGGGCCATGTTTCGCTCTAAATAGGAAAAAAGTTTGGTCAAAAAGTTGGCTATTGTCAAGGAACAAGATCATGGTCTCATCATTTAGGGTTTGTCGACACCGAGGCATCTGAAAAGCTAAGCTTTTGTCATTTAGGGTTTGTCGACGCCGAGGCACCCTAAAAGTCTAAGCTTTCATCATTTATGTTTTTATCGACACCGAGGCACCCTAAAAGCAAAGGTTTTATCATTTAGGGTTTGTTGACGCTGAGGCACCCTAAATGCTAAGTTAAGTTTTCATCATTTAGGGTTTATCAATGCCGAGGCACCCTAGGTTGACTGATATATATGGGTATCTTCTAATAATATACCCTATCAAAAAAAGGGAAGGAGAATTCTAAGTTGGGCCTAATCACTTGGCTCTATTGCCACCTATGGTTTAATGCAGCAAGAATAAAGGGGCAGTTGATCCTACTTAATTAAGTACTAAGGTACCCCGGCCAATGCATTAGTCGTAAGTACCCCATATGTCCTATTTTTAGCAAAGTCATGCTAAAATTCACGGAAAATTTCAGCACGACCTTTGCTGAAAATAGGACATATGGAGTACCCGAATTTGCCGGAATGGAAGTTAATCGACATTCCGGCAAACTCAAGGGCCTCTCGGGGTACAGCAGCAGCATCATAAGTTGACAAAATTCCCAAGTAGTACAGCAGCAGCATCACAAGTAGTACCAATGAACATATAGTCCAGCACATTCTGAATTTCGATAAATGACAGCAAGTTAACTCATGCTGACAGCAACAAACTTATAACAACATAAATGAAATTGCAGTATATCCATACACAAAGCAGCAGGATCATCCACCCCATGATAGCAACAAACTTATAACAACACAAACTTATAACAAATTCAATAGCCATATATCCATCTTCTGAGCTATGAGCCATGGACCATCCACCCCATGAACTAGGAGTGTCATGCAGCATAAAAACTGCCAGTGGCCAGAAGAAAAAACAAGCATATCAAAACTAGTAGCATCCAAAGCAGTAGGATCACAGTGGCCAATTGCTTAGTTTGGAGTTTGGCACAGGCACCAACTCTAGTTTGAGCTACACACATCACATCAAGAACTGCACCAAAGCAACTGGAGTTTTGCACCACCCAATACCTTCACTAACACCAAGGGACCCACCACCACACCCAGTTCTATCACACCACACCAGCTACATCAAGGACATCTAACAATCAGCATCTAAAAATGACTTAAAAACAGTTGTTTCTACTGCCAAATTACCCAGTTTTCTCAAGCAGTCAATTACACCGTGATGATACCAATTTCTTGTAGCAGTACAATGAGTTCACAAGATAAAAAAATCATCCACATTCACCAATCACCTTGTTACAGCAAGCAAAAAAATTCATTTTCATGGGCAACTAAGGACCAGGTGAACTGTGGACTAACTTCAGTCACAGATGTTGGTGGCTACATAATCTCCTCAATCAAGAGCTGCTAGCTATAGGGTGCACCTAGTGACCACGTTTCTTATAAATCTAAAATCTAATTAACCAACTTATGATGACAAACTGAAGCAAGATATAATTTACTACAATTATCACAAGATAGCATTTAAAAATGATCAAAGCATTTAAAAATTGATGATTTGTTCTAACTACATGCCTGTGCCACTTCTACACATTGCATAGCTGCACATTCAGAACAAAAAAACACAGAAATTGCAACAAAATGTCACCTGTCAGGCTGTCACTTGAATTACAAGAGGTAGGTATGTGCAGGGAAAAGATGTTGAGGATGCAGATCTGCTCGCTGGAGAGGAGGGCCGAGGGTTTGCTGCTTCAGGGGCGTGTGGAGGGGGCAGACCCGCGGCTTGGTGCTCGGCGACGCTTGCGGGGAGGCCTGCTCGAGGAGGAAGCGCGCGAGGATGGTGGCTGCCGGTGTAATGGCTCGGCGACGACGGTGGTGCTCCCTGTCAAACGGGTGCTCGACGGCGCTGCTCTGGAGTGGGGCGACGACGGTGGTGGACGGGGGTAGTGGAGTGGTTGTTGGGGCGGCAGAGGATGGTGGAGGGGCTACCGTGATGGGGGGTGACAACGTCGGTGATTTGGTTGGAGGGCGGCTGTCGGTGGTGGGATGGTTGCGGGTCGGCGGTGGGATGGTTGCGGGTCGGTGGCGGGATAGTGGGTCGGGGCAGCGGCGCGCAGTGGGGGGGCTGAGAGAGATGTGAGATTGGGGATCGGGGATTGGGGATTTTAGTCGGGGGAGGGATAGCAATGGCGCACCACCTAGCGGTGCGCCATAAGTAACTTTTTTTTGGATGGCAATGGCGCACCACCTAGCGGTGCGCCATAAGTAACTTTTTTTGGATAGCAATGGAGAACCACCCAGCGGTGCGCCATAAGTAACTTTTTTTTGGATATCAATGGCGCACCACCCAGCGGTGCGCCATTAGTAATTATTATTATTATTATTATTTGTTGCATATAATAATTTTTTAGAAAATGAACATGAATATGAAACAGTAATAATTTTTAAAAAATATCATCAAATTTTTTATTTGAAAATATTTATGAATATGAAAAAATATCATCAAATTTGTTTTTTTGGATTTTTAGTTGCATTCATTTGTGAATTGGTAAAACATTTATGAATATGAAAAATATCATCAAATTTTAAAAAATACTCATGAATTCAAAACATGCGCATGAAATTTAAAAATATTCATGAGTTCAAAAAATATTAACAAATTCAATACTTTTTGTGAGTTAGAAATTCAATACCATAATAAACATAAATAAATATTCATGAGGACTAGAACAGAAGAAATATCATTTCAATATGTCGAATTACAATCAAGAAATGAAGACTACGATTTAAATACAATCGATCTTAGCTAGCTATCTTTTCACAATCT
This sequence comes from Triticum monococcum, assembly GCA_034509565.1. NCBI lineage: Eukaryota > Viridiplantae > Streptophyta > Magnoliopsida > Poales > Poaceae > Triticum > Triticum monococcum. The sequence goes on along the minus strand of CM067843.1, from coordinate 546,728,651 downwards.
TCTTGCCCTTCTTTTTCGCAAATGGAGTTCTTCTGTGGAACGGACGTTGGCCCTGCTTCTTCTTGTGGTGTATGGCACTTCATCGTCGTTGTCATGTTCCATCTTCGGGTTGCCGTACTTGTCGAAGTCTTGCTCATTGGTGACTCCATCCATTTCGATGATCTTCCTTTTGCCTCTCCTCACGACAACACGACTGGGCTTTGACGGGTCGGTAATGAAGAAGCATTGGTCCACTTGGGAAGCCAGTAGCCATGGCTCATTTTTCGCGGTGACGTTTGCGTCTACAGTCTTGGATTTGGCTTCGGGTATAACCATGGTGGTGAAATACCGGTCTTCTTTTAGGACGCTCTTGGCCCATCTGACACGGAACATCGGGACCTTCTCTCCAGCGTAGCTTAGCTCCCAGATCTCCTCGATCCTTTTGTAGTATCTGTCCTTGTCATTACCGGTGTAGGATTCCATTGTTACCCTAGAGTTCTGATAACCATCGCTCTTCATGTCCTTGTCCTCGGTGTAGAATGTGTAGCCGTTGATATCGTAAGCCTCATAGGTCATCAGGTTGTGCTCGGCACCCTGTGACAAGGCGAATATGAGTTTTTCTTCCGCGGAAGAATCCTCATGTAAAGGGTAGGACAGAAGCTTCTCCTTGAACCAACGCGTGAAACATGAGTTGTGTTCTTTGATTATATCTCCGTCCGTCCTCTGTTGGCCTCGGTCATTGTACGTCTTCTCAATAAAGGTTTTGTGCTCTACCACCCAAGGATCGACCACGTCTATGTGTTGTAGCATGACTAGGTCTGCTCTTTCAAAGTCGGTGAGTCGACCCTCGAAGTCGACATGCATTTCGCGGAAACTGTCACGGCGACCCCATCCAGCGAGCCTGCTGAGGTGCCTGTTGACGGGCAGACCAACAGGGTTCTCGATGCCTAGATAATTCGTGCAGTAGGAGATGCACTCTTCGGTCAGAAAGCCCCTGGCTATGCTTCCCTCTAGACGTGACATGTTGCGAACGTATCCTTTGATGACACCATTCATCCTTTCGAACGGCATCATGCTGTGCAGGAACGTCGGCCCGAGTTGGATGATATCCTCCACGATATGGACCAATAGATGCACCATAACATCGAAGAATGCGGGCGGGAAGTAAATCTCAAGCTCACATAGTATCACCATGATCTCTTCCTGTAGCCTTCTGAGTTGCCTCACGCCAACCGAATTCCAAGAGATGACGTAGAAAAAGTTGCATAGGCCAAATAGCGTTTCACGGACGTGTGCGTCCATGATCTCACGGATTGCAACTGGAAGTATCTGCGTCATCAGCACGTGATAGTCGTGAGACTTCATCCCACTAAACTTCTGCTTCGCTGAGTCTAGGTATCTGCTTATCTTCCCCATGTAACCGTAAGGAAGTTTTACTCCTACGAGGCAAGTGAAAAACTACTCGATCTCCTCCTGACTTAGAGTGAAGCACGCGGGAGGGTAGTCATTTCCGGTCTTCTTGGCCTTTTTGCCTTTGCGACGACTTTCCGTGTCCTGCTTCGCCTCATCATCATCATCATCATCATCATTAGCGTGAAGCTCCTCCCTAATGCCCATTGATTTCAAGTCTGCCCTTGCTTTCGGCCCATCTTTGGTCCTCTCTGGCATGTTGAGCAGGGTACCAAGCAGACTCTCGCACACGTTCTTCATGATATGCATGACATCAAGGCTGTGAGGCACACAGAGGATCTTCTAGTACAGCAAGTCCTAGAAAATAGAACTCGTTTTCCATACCTTCAGCAGTGGCTCTGGCGCCTTTCGCTTCTTTCCCGGCTCTGGCGCCTTTTGCTTCTTTCTCGGAAGTGGGCAATCTTTCCAATTTTTCAATAGCTCATCTATTTCCTCGCCACTCCTCGTACGCGGGCGTCTTCGTGGTTCGGTTTCACCATCGAACAGATCCTTGTGTTTTCTCCATGGGTCATCGTCGCGAAGCCACCTTCGATGTCCCATGAACACGGTTTTCGAAGACCCGGAATCTCTTTCTAGCTGGCGATACGTTGTGTCATCCATGCACTTGACGCATCCAGAAAATCCATGGACCACCTGCCCCATGAGATATCCGTAACCGAGATAGTCGTGCATCATCGTGAGCAGTGCGGCTCTCATAGGGAAATATTCTTTCTCTGCGACGTCCCATGTATTGGCTGGCGTTTTCCACAGCGTGTGTAGCTCGTCTTTCAGCAGCCCCAGATACAGATTGATGTCGTTCCCTGGTTGTTTCAGCCCTTCAATTAGCATACTCATGTGAATGTACTTCCTCTTCATGCACAACCAGGGGGAAGGCTTTACATCCACACAAACACAGGCCAGGTGCTATGTGTGCTTCTCTGGCTGCCAAACGGATTGACTCCATCGGTGCTCACGCCCAGCACGATGTTCCTTGGATCGCCCGCAAATTCTGGGTGTTCTAAGTTCAACGCTTGCCATTGGCTCGCATCCTTAGGGTGACTCAGCATCTTGTCTTCTTTATTTATCTCCGGATCATTTCCGTCATCTTCTCGCTTCTTCTCCTCCCTATCCGTGTGCCAACGCAGGAGCTTTGCTAGCTTAGGGTCCGCGAAATACCGCTGCAGACGAGGAGCGATCGGAAAGTACCACACCACTTTTCGAGGAGCTTTCTTCCTCTTCTTGTATCGAGTGACGCCGCACACCAGACATATGGTAGACTCCGCGTGCTCGTCCTGATAAATGATGCAATTGTTCATGCACACATGGTATTTCATGTGCGGTAAATCCAGAGGACACACAATTTTCTTCCCCTACTCGAAACTGGTCGGGCACTTGTTCCCCTTGGGAAGACGTTTGTGCTAGAATGACATGTTCTCGTTGAAGCATGCGTCGGTCATTTTGTGTTTTACCTTCATCTCCAGAGCCATGAGCATTACTTTCAAGCGGGTATCCTCGGCCATGCATCCTTCATACAATGGAGTAACCGCGTCTATCTCCAGTTGATCCAGCTTGGCTTTCTCTCGGGCGGCAGCTCTTGCATTATCCGTCTGCTTGAGAAGTAGCTCTTGAATATGAGGGTTGTCGTGGTTTTGTCACGGCAGATGTCCTCATGAAAGGACTTAGTCGTGGAGCCATCGCTACGGGTTAGCTTAAAGGGGTTAAACCGGACAAGGGACATGAGGGTTTTTATACTAGTTCGGCCCCTTCGATGAAGATAAAAGCCTATGTCTTGTTGTGTTCATATTGCTAGGGTTTCGATGACTAGGGAGCGAATCCGCTTTGCCTGGCTCTCGAGTTGTTGTCCGTTGTCCCTAAAGCGCTGCCAGGTCGTCCCTTTATATACATAGGTTGACACCCGCTGGTTTACAGAGTCCCGAGGCCGGATCATAAACGTGTCCGGCTCGGTCTCTATTCCTTCTAACTTACAATACAAGTTACATGAGAGAGTCAGTTTACATCTACATGCCTTAACCCGCCTTTGGGCCTTGGGCCTTCATAAAGCGCCACCATTCTCACGTCTTTGTGGGCTTCTATCTTCATAGAGTTAACCCGGCTATTCCTGGCCGGTTTACGTCCAATAGTAATAGCCCCAACTATAGGCCCCATATTGATTTGAACTTGTTCATGTCAATCTTCAATACTTAGAAAAATTCTTCGCTTGCATCTTCACCTTGATCTTGTAAACCGCCGTGACGTCACACTCCAGGATCATGATAAATCGCCATGACGTCACTTTGTTATTTAAAAATGATACATCTCACCTTCAGTTAATGACCTTCCGACAATCGAGGCGACCGCTCCGTTAGATATCCAATATTCAGGCTCCTCGATTTTCGCACCTGTCACCTCCCCCTTTACCTTATAAATAGGACCAAGGGTCATTTTCTTTTTCCCCTCCGTCTCTTCGCTTCTTCTTCCTCCTCGCGACGCCCATGCCTCCGAGCGCCGCCACCGTCGTCGAACTTCGCCTCTGCATCACCAATGGCCGCTGCATCGACCTGGTCGCACCAGATAAATGCGGCACACCTCCGCTTCCTCAACAGTTGTGGTAAGCCCTTCCTTTTCCCTCTATAGATCCATTAGGGTTCATGCGGGTTTATGTTGCTTTCTTCGTGTTCTTTGTCAGCCCATAGATAGCAAAGCTCGATCTCAACGTGTTCTGCACTGCAGCCATGGCACTCCTTACCTCGGCCATTTAAACCAAACCTAATAACTTGATCTGAACATTGTGTGAACTGCTTCGGGATCAAACCTTCTCAATATTTTTCCTTTTCCCAACTTACGGTAGATCTAAAATTTCAATGCAATCTTGTGAAACCTGTTTTACCTTACTTAGTCGTTCTTGCCTTAGATCTGTACCTTCTTTATCACATAGGCGGTTTACCCTTGTAGAGAGTAATCTATTATATACCATTAGTCCCCTTGTAAACCGGCAATCCCTTTATCTCCGTTGTCATACTCCGGTTTAATAATATGTATATATCCCTGTTTCCGCTTATCGCTTTGTCATTCATAATTTTATCAGCCTCCAGTTTACCAATTTCACATACTTGGATTCCTTTGTCCTGTTGTACCTTATGCATCACCATGAATGAGTTGTAAACCGGCATTTGTTTCCAGCTTTTCACTTGCAATGGCCAAGCAGTTTTATTGTTGCAACTGGGCTCCCTCTCGGGTTACAGAGGAGAAACTGAATGGAATGGTTAAGATCGGTACTTTACCAAAGAAGAATGAGATCCGGTGGCGAGTTCCTGGACTGGAAAATCCCCCCACCCCTAAGCAGGGTGAGGTAGTGGTGTTTGTTGATCACATAGGCCATGGTTTTAAACCGCCCAGATCAAAGTTTTTCCGGGATGTGCTTGCCAGCTTTCAACTCCACCCTCAAGATATTGGACCCAACTCGGTATCCAATATATGCAACTTTCAAGTCTTCTGTGAAGTGTATCTACAAGAAGAACCAACTGTCGAGCTGTTCCGGGATTTCTTCCATCTCAACTAGCGCACTGAATTTGTAGATGGACCAATACTGAACTTGGGGGCATCTCTATTCAGAAAAGAAAAGAGGTTGAATTTCCTCATGCCAAGCTGCAGAGTCACCCCAAAGAATGGAATCAAACTTGGTTTTACTATAAAGACACCTCCCCTGAAGATGAGAACCCTCTGCCGGGTTACCGTGCCCACCGGCTTGTCAATACTCATCCACTTCCACAACGACTAAGTGCCCAGGAACGGGCCCCGTACGCACCTCAACTCGCCAAGCTGAGAGCCTTCTTGGCCAATGGTTTAACAGGTGTAGACTTCGTCAGTTGCTGGATATCCTGGAGTATCTTGCCGTTAAGTCGCCGCTTCGGCTTAATGTGCGAGTATACTGGTGAAGTAGAAGACTCCCAACATCATGTCAATATTCAGCTAACAGATGAAGAAGTCACTGAGGCTGTCAAGAAAATATTGAACGAATCGGAAGCTGTCTGTCGCCAAACCGGATTAAACCCCTTTTACACGCAAAACAAACCGCCTGTTGTAAGTATTGTTCTTCCGCTTTACACTTGATATCTTTAGACTGTACAATCTTTGAATACCCTTCTGGTTATTTTTAAACAGGGTGATGATCCGTTCTGGAAGAAGAAACCTCAAGAAAAAGCGGCAAAGCCTTCCCGTCCTAAAACAAAAGCCGTCAAGAAAACCACAAAGAGGAAGGCACCTGAACGCATCAGTATGGAACTAGATGACGACCTGGATGAACCAGAAGTTGAGGTAGAACTTGATTCACTTGGTTCACTTTTCATGCATCTCATTGACAATGATACTTATCAGGAGGACGTTGAGGGCAGCCAAGTTGACGATGCAGAGGTAATTATCCTTTCCTCCGGTTCAGACTCTCTGCCAACACAAAAAATCTGTCAAGCGGTCTGAAAAGTAATCTTTTTCTCATCCCCTTGCTCACTTGGATCCAACATTTATTTTGAAGAAACAACAGCACGAGGCTCGCCGCACAACCTGGCACAGCGGTCAAAAGGCCACTTCGGGCGGTTTACCGGACACCTCGGTTCAAAAACGCCGATCTGAGGTCTCACCCACTTCTGACAATTCTCATCCCAAGGCAGGCTATTTCTGACAACCTCTTAATCCGTTTGATTCGAATTATCAGGTGACAGCTCCTTCATCCTCTGGCGAGTCAACAGCGACCCAACTCCCTCCTCTCAAAATCGTAGTTGGGTAAGTACTTCACCCCCTTCTTTTGATGTTTCATACTTTATATGCTATGATAACCTTTGCATCTTGTTTTATTTAGAGCCAAAGCCAGACCTAGTAAAAAGGCTCGGGTGAATAATCCACCCGAAGACCAGGTGGTTATTGAACCGGAGCAAACGACTGAACCGGAGGGTCCGAATACTGATGCCACATTTGATGGACCACCCCCTCAAGATCATAATAGTGATGAACAAGCAGAAGTTGATACTTCTGTGCCAGATGATGAACCAGCAAATCCAATCCGGACTGATGACAGACCTTCTAGTCCAGTGAAAACTACTGACACTCCATCAACTCCAGAAAAGGCTGCTGGAGACAAAGAAGGCGAGGTTATCATTACTGGTGTTGGTCACACCTCTCCTGACCATCCTGTTATTTTGGCAAAACATAGTGCCAAGGAAGAGCATGCTGCTATGGAGAAAGGCAAATGGAGCACTGCTTTATCCAGTTATGCCCATCTTAGTGCTCAAGAACTCCACTCTGGTTTCGTAAACCGTCTCCACGCAAACCGTGATTATGAAGCCGGTCTGGTGAATCTAATGAAGGAACGCTATGAGGTATTGACATACCTTTTCCTTTCTTAAGTCCAATTATAAATACCAACTCTAGTAGCCCCAAGGGCCGGTTTTATGATAGCAATCATAAATCGGGACTCTGTAATATCTCAATCATTGCATGCTTATCCTCCATATGTCAAGTAATCATGTGAAATAAACCGGTACGTAATTGTTGTATTCCTGTAGTTTTCATCTGTGTAGCCCCCAAGGGTCGGTTTATCTTTCCAAGGTAAACCGGGTCTTGAATCAATACGTCAACTTTGAACAGATGTACATTAGCCCCCAATTGTCAAGGATAATGCGTGCATTGTACTTGGGACTTGCAAAAATTTCTGATGATAGAGCTACTAGGCATTATCCCCCAAGTACAAAATGTATAACTTGTTATACACTTGGTACTTCAAACATGAATATCTCATTGATGACTTATCTTGTTCTTGTAGGCCGGACTAAGTAAGAAGGATGCTCAAACCGCCGACCTTCAAGAGAACGTCAAATCCGAGCAAGCAGAGGCTTCCAAGGCCAAGGAAGAGTTGACAAATGCCTTAGCAGCCATGGAAAAACCGAAAGAAACCTTTAACAAAGAATGCGCAGACAGAAAAGGCCGGTTTAACAAAGAAGGCCGAAGATGAAGAAGCGGCCCTGAAGCCGGTGGTTGAAGAACTGACCAGCTTAAAGCGGCAGATTAATGCTATGACTTCTGCTGTGTTTGGTGAGTACCCTCTCATGAAGTTTTTCTAATTCATAATATCTTATCACTGACCGGTTTACTGATGATTTACCATGACAGGGACCCGCATTACTCATCTGGGCTCCGACATGCGGATGAAGCTTAAAGCGGCCTATACTTTGATAGAACAGCTGTATTCTGGATCCCAGCGGGTGATTTGCACGGCAGCTTATAACAAGCCTCCTCCAACGCTGATAAAAGAAACCATCGAGAAGCTGGCCATGCTGCCTGCCCGGTTGGATGAACTAAAGAGATTAGCCACAAGGTCAGGTGCACTGACCGCGCCAATACGGGCCAAGGCATGGATTCCTGATCTTGAACCGACAGATATCGTCAAAGGCTATCCTGGTGTGAAGGAAGACGGTTCAGATTTCAATAATGACGATCTCCGAAGGCTGACAAAGGATATGCGGTCGATAGCAAGAAAATTGGCGGATGACACAGATCTATCTTATTTCCATCCGGTGTACGATTTTGAGGGGAAAAGACAGCCTGCACTGATTCACAATGTAGAAGATCTTGTTCCGCCAATCCGTAAGCATACTTATGCTCCTGACATTGACCCTTCCAACCTTATTCATGAAGAAGTCGTTTTTCAAGCCTTAACTAGAATCGATTGGTCAACGATTGATTTCCAGCGACTGGGTAGGGATGAGGATAATGCGACTGCTCAAGATGACCCTCAATCTTCAAGCCATCCAGATGAGGAATTAGAAACCGGAAGCCGGTTTATCAGTTGCAGTCTGCTACTCCTTTAACACAAAAAATCTGTCAAGCAGTCCGGAAAGTAAGCTTTTTCTCCTCCCCTTGCTCACTTGGATCCAACATTTATTTTGAAGAAACAATAGCACGAGGCTCGCCGCACAACCTGGCACAGCGGTCAAAAGGCCACTTCGGGCGGTTTACCGGACACCCCGGTTCAAAAACGCCGATCTGAGGTCTCACCCACTTCTGACACTTCTCATCCCAAGGCAGGCTATTTCTGACAACCTCTTAATCCGTTTGATTCGAATTATCAGGTGACAGCTCCTTCATCCTCTGGCGAGTCAACAGCGACCCAACTCCCTCCTCTCAAAATCGTAGTTGGGTAAGTACTTCACCCCCTTCTTTTGATGTTTCATACTTTATATGCTATGATAACCTTTGCATCTTGTTTTATTTAGAGCCAAAGCCAGACCTAGTAAAAAGGCTCGGGTGAATAATCCACCCGAAGACCAGGTGGTTATTGAACCGGAGCAAACGACTGAACCGGAGGGTCCGAATACTGATGCCACATTTGATGGACCACCCCCTCAAGATCATAATAGTGATGAACAAGCAGAAGTTGATACTTCTGTGCCAGATGATGAACCGGCAAATCCAATCCGGACTGATGACAGACCTTCTAGTCCAGTGAAAACTACTGACACTCCATCAACTCCAGAAAAGACTGCTGGAGACAAAGAAGGCGAGGTTATCATTACTGGTGTTGGTCACACCTCTCCTGACCATCCTGTTATTTTGGCAAAACATAGTGCCAAGGAAGAGCGTGCTGCTATGGAGAAAGGCAAATGGAGCACTGCTTTATCCAGTTATGCCCATCTTAGTGCTCAAGAACTCCACTCTGGTTTCGTAAACTGTCTCCACGCAAACCGTGATTATGAAGCCGGTCTGGTGAATCTAATGAAGGAACGCTATGAGGTATTGACATACCTTTTCCTTTCTTAAGTCCAATTATAAATACCAACTCTAGTAGCCCCAAGGGCCGGTTTTATGATAGCAATCATAAATCGGGACTCTGTAATATCTCAATCATTGCATGCTTATCCTCCATATGTCAAGTAATCATGTGAAATAAACCGGTACGTAATTGTTGTATTCCTGTAGTTTTCATCTGTGTAGCCCCCAAGGGTCGGTTTATCTTTCCAAGGTAAACCGGGTCTTGAATCAATACGTCAACTTTGAACAGATGTACATTAGCCCCCAATTGTCAAGGATAATGCGTGCATTGTACTTGGGACTTGCAAAAATTTCTGATGATAGAGCTACTAGGCATTATCCCCCAAGTACAAAATGTATAACTTGTTATACACTTGGTACTTCAAACATGAATATCTCATTGATGACTTATCTTGTTCTTGTAGGCCGGACTAAGTAAGAAGGATGCTCAAACCGCCGACCTTCAAGAGAACGTCAAATCCGAGCAAGCAGAGGCTTCCAAGGCCAAGGAAGAGTTGACAAATGCCTTAGCAGCCATGGAAAAACCGAAAGAAACCTTTAACAAAGAATGCGCAGACAGAAAAGGCCGGTTTAACAAAGAAGGCCGAAGATGAAGAAGCGGCCCTGAAGCCGGTGGTTGAAGAACTGACCGGCTTAAAGCGGCAGATTAATGCTATGACTTCTGCTGTGTTTGGTGAGTACCCTCTCATGAAGTTTTTCTAATTCATAATATCTTATCACTGACCGGTTTACTGATGATTTACCATGATAGGGACCCGCATTACTCATCTGGGCTCCGACATGCGGATGAAGCTTAAAGCGGCCTATACTTTGATAGAACAGTTGTATTCTGGATCCAAGCGGGTGATTTGCACGGCAGCTTATAACAAGCCTCCTCCAACGCTGATAAAAGAAACCATCGAGAAGCTGGCCATGCTGCCTGCCCGGTTGGATGAACTAAAGAGATTAGCCACAAGGTCAGGTGCACTGACCGCGCTAATTCGGGCCAAGGCGTGGATTCCTGATCTTGAACCGACAGATATCGTCAAAGGCTATCCTGGTGTGAAGGAAGACGGTTCAGATTTCAATAATGACGATCTCCGAAGGCTGACAAAGGATATGCGGTCGATAGCAAGTAAATTGGCGGATGACACAGATCTATCTTATTTCCATCCGGTGTACGATTTTGAGGGGAAAAGACAGCCCGCACTGATTCACAATGTAGAAGATCTTGTTCCGCCAATCCGTAAGCATACTTATGCTCCTGACATTGACCCTTGCAACCTTATTCATGAAGAAGTCGTTTTTCAAGCCTTAACTAGAATCGATTGGTCAACGATTGATTTCCAGCGACTGGGTAGGGATGAGGATAATGCGACTGCTCAAGATGACCCTCAATCTTCAAGCCATCCAGATGAGGAATTAGAAACCAGAAGCCGGTTTATCAGTTGCAGTCTGCTACTCCTTTAACACAAAAAATCTGTCAAGCAGTCCGGAAAGTAAGCTTTTTCTCCTCCCCTTGCTCACTTGGATCCAACATTTATTTTGAAGAAACAACAGCACGAGGCTCGCCGCACAACCTGGCACAGCGGTCAAAAGGCCACTTCGGGCGGTTTACCGGACACCCCGGTTCAAAAACGCCGATCTGAGGTCTCACCCACTTCTGACACTTCTTATCCCAAGGCAGGCTATTTCTGACAACCTCTTAATCCGTCTGATTTGAATTATCAGGTGACAGCTCCTTCATCCTCTAGCGAGTCAACAGCGACCCAACTCCCTCCTCTCAAAATCGTAGTTGGGTAAGTACTTCACCCCCTTCTTTTGATGTTTCATACTTTATATGCTATGATAACCTTTGCATCTTGTTTTATTTAGAGCCAAAGCCAGACCTAGTAAAAAGGCTCGGGTGAATAATCCACTCGAAGACCAGGTGGTTATTGAACCAGAGCAAACGACTGAACCGGAGGGTCCGAATACTGATGCCACATTTGATGGACCACCCCCTCAAGATCATAATAGTGATGAACAAGCAGAAGTTGATACTTCTGTGCCAGATGATGAACCGGCAAATCCAATCCGGACTGATGACAGACCTTCTAGTCCAGTGAAAACTACTGACACTCCATCAACTCCAGAAAAGGCTGCTGGAGACAAAGAAGGCGAGGTTATCATTACTGGTGTTGGTCACACCTCTCCTGACCATCCTGTTATTTTGGCAAAACATAGTGCCAAGGAAGAGCGTGCTGCTATGGAGAAAGGCAAATGGAGCACTGCTTTATCCAGTTATGCCCATCTTAGTGCTCAAGAACTCCACTCTGGTTTCCTAAACCGTCTCCACGCAAACCGTGATTATGAAGCCGGTCTGGTGAATCTAATGAAGGAACGCTATGAGGTATTGACATACCTTTTCCTTTCTTAAGTCCAATTATAAATACCAACTCTAGTAGCCCCCAAGGGCCGGTTTTATGATAGCAATCATAAATCGGGACTATGTAATATCTCAATCATTGCATGCTTATCCTCCATATGTCAAGTAATCATGTGAAATAAACCGGTACGTAATTGTTGTATTCCTGTAGTTTTCATCTGTGTAGCCCCCAAGGGCCGGTTTATCTTTCCAAGGTAAACCGGGTCATGAATCAATACGTCAACTTTGAACAGATGTACATTAGCCCCCAAGTGTCAAGGATAATGCGTGCATTGTACTTGGGACTTGCAAAAATTTCTGATGATAGAGCTAATAGGCATTATCCCCCAAGTACAAAATGTATAACTTGTTATATACTTGGTACTTCAAACATGAATATCTCATTGATGACTTATCTTGTTCTTGTAGGCCGGACTGAGTAAGAAGGATGCTCAAACCACCGACCTTCAGGAGAACGTCAAATCCGAGCAAGCAGAGGCTTCCAAGGCCAAGGAAGAGTTGACAAATGCCTTAGCAGCCATGGAAAAACCAAAAGAAACCTTTAACAAAGAATGCGCATACTGGGAGACAGAAAAGGCCGGTTTAACAAAGAAGGCCGAAGATGAAGAAGCGGCCCTGAAGCCGGTGGTTGAAGAACTGACCGGCTTAAAGCGACAGATTAATGCTATGACTTCTGCTGTGTTTGGTGAGTACCCTCTCATGAAGTTTTTCTAATTCATAATATCTTATCACTGACCGGTTTACTGATGATTTACCATGACAGGGACCCGCATTACTCATCTGGGCTCCGACATGCGGATGAAGCTTAAAGCGGCCTATACTTTGATAGAACAGCTATATTCTGGATCCCAGCGGGTGATTTGCACGGCAGCTTATAACAAGCCTCCTCCAACGCTGATAAAAGAAACCATCGAGAAGCTGGCCATGCTGCCTGCCCGGTTGGATGAACTAAAGAGATTAGCCACAAGGTTAGGTGCACTGACCGCGCTAATCCGGGCCAAGGCGTGGATTCCAGATCTTGAATCGACAGATATCGTCAAAGGCTATCCTGGTGTGAAGGAAGACGGTTCAGATTTCAATAATGACGATCTCCGAAGGCTGACAAAGGATATGCGGTCGATAGCAAGAAAATTGGCGGATGACACAGATCTATCTCATTTCCATCCGGTGTACGATTTTGAGGGGAAAAGACAGCCCGCACTGATTCACAATGTAGAAGATCTTGTTCCGCCAATCCGTAAGCATACTTACGCTCCTGACATTGACCCTTCCAACCTTATTCATGAAGAAGCCATTTTTCAAGCCTTAACTGGAATCGATTGGTCAACGATTGATTTCCAGCGACTGGGTAGGGATGAGGATAATGCGACCGCTCAAGATGACCCTCAATCTTCAAGCCGTCCAAATGAGGAATCATAAACCGGAGGCCAGTTTATCAGTTGCAGTCTGCTACTCCGTTAACACAAAAAATCTGTCAAGCAGTCCGGAAAGTAAGCTTTTTCTCCTCCCCTTGCTCACTTGGATCAAACATTTATTTTGAAGAAACAACAGCACGAGGCTCGCCGCACAACCTGGCATAGCGGTCAAAAGGCCACTTCGGGCGGTTTACCGGACACCCCGGTTCAAAAACGCCGATCTGAGGTCTCACCCACTTCTGACACTTCTTATCCCAAGGCAGGCTATTTCTGACAACCTCTTAATCCATCTGATTCGAATTATCAGGTGACACCTCCTTCATCCTCTGGCGAGTCAACAGCGACCCAACTCCCTCCTCTCAAAATCGTAGTTGGGTAAGTACTTCACCCCCTTCTTTTGATGTTTCATACTTTATATGCTATGATAACCTTCGCATCTTGTTTTATTTAGAGCCAAAGCCAGACCTAGTAAAAAGGCTCGGGTGAATAATCCACCCGAAGACCAGGTGGTTATTGAACCAGAGCAAACGGCTGACCGGAGGGTCCGAATACTGACGCCACATTTGATGGACCACCCCCTCAAGATCATAATAGTGATGAACAAGCAGAAGTTGATACTTCTGTGCCAGATGATGAACCAGCAAATCCAATCCGGACTGATGACAGACCTTCTAGTCCAGTGAAAACTACTGACACTCCATCAACTCCAGAAAAGGCTGCTGGAGACAAAGAAGGCGAGGTTATCATTACTGGTGTTGGTCACACCTCTCCTGACCATCCTGTTATTTTGGCAAAACATAGTGCCAAGGAAGAGCGTGCTGCTATGGAGAAAGGCAAATGGAGCACTGCTTTATCCAGTTATGCCCATCTTAGTGCTCAAGAACTCCACTCTGGTTTCCTAAACCGTCTCCACGCAAACCGTGATTATGAAGCCGGTCTGGTGAATCTAATGAAGGAACGCTATGAGGTATTGACATACCTTTTCCTTTCTTAAGTCCAATTATAAATACCAACTCTAGTAGCCCCCAAGGGCCGGTTTTATGATAGCAATCATAAATCGGGACTATGTAATATCTCAATCATTGCATGCTTATCCTCCATATGTCAAGTAATCATGTGAAATAAACCGGTATGTAATTGTTGTATTCCTGTAGTTTTCATCTATGTAGCCCCCAAGGGCCGGTTTATCTTTCCAAGGTAAACCGGGTCTTGAATCAATACGTCAACTTTGAACAGATGTACATTAGCCCCCAAGTGTCAAGGATAATGCGTGCATTGTACTTGGGACTTGCAAAAATTTCTGATGATAGAGCTAATAGGCATTATCCCCCAAGTACAAAATGTATAACTTGTTATACACTTGGTACTTCAAACATGAATATCTCATTGATGACTTATCTTGTTCTTGTAGGCCGGACTGAGTAAGAAGGATGCTCAAACCGCCGACCTTCAGGAGAACGTCAAATCCCAGCAAGCAGAGGCTTCCAAGGCCAAGGAAGAGTTGACAAATGCCTTAGCAGCCATGGAAAAACCGAAAGAAACCTTTAACAAAGAATGCGCAGACTGGGAGACAGAAAAGGCCGGTTTAACAAAGAAGGCCGAAGATGAAGAAGCGGCCCTGAAGCCGGTGGTTGAAGAACTGACCGGCTTAAAGCGGCAGATTAATGCTATGACTTCTGCTGTGTTTGGTGAGTACCCTCTCATGAAGTTTTTCTAATTCATAATATCTTATCACTGACCGGTTTATTGATGATTTACCATGACAGGGACCCGCATTACTCATCTGGGCTCCGACATGCGGATGAAGCTTAAAGCGGCCTATACTTTGATAGAACAGCTGTATTCTGGATCCCAGCGGGTGATTTGCACGGCAGCTTATAACAAGCCTCCTCCAACGCTGATAAAAGAAACCATCGAGAAGCTGGCCATGCTGCCTGCATGGTTGGATGAACTAAAGAGATTAGCCACAAGGTCAGGTGCACTGACCGCGCTAATCCGGGCCAAGGTGTGGATTCCAGATCTTGAACCGACAGATATCGTGAAAGGCTATCCTGGTGTGAAGGAAGACGGTTCAGATTTCAATAATGATGATCTTCGAAGGCTGACAAAGGATATGCGGTCGATAGCAAGAAAATTGGCGGATGACACAGATCTATCTCATTTCCATCCGGTGTACGATTTTGAGGGGAAAAGACAGCCCGCACTGATTCACAATGTAGAAGATCTTGTTCCGCCAATCCGTAAGCATACTTACGCTCCTGACATTGACCCTTCCAACCTTATTCATGAAGAAGCCATTTTTCAAGCCTTAACTGGAATCGATTGGTCAACGATTGATTTCCAGCGACTGGGTAGGGATGAGGATAATGCGACCGCTCAAGATGACCCTCAATCTTCAAGCCGTCCAGATGAGGAATCATAAACCGGAGGCCGGTTTATCATTTGCAATCTGCTAGTCCTTTTAAAACAATTATTCAATTTGGGCTTGCTTAAAGCGCTTTGTAATAGGATAGCGTGAATACTTTATCTGTCATGCCATCGAGCATGTTTGTTTGGCTTGTTACTGAGAACTTGCCATGCCTTTGGGAGCTATTATATGCAGAGTTCATTATGGCTTTTGTTCCTGCATATAAAAACTTGAAAGTGTCCTAGTGGTTTACCACTTGACGGGTCATTATGCCCAAAAAATATATAGATAACTTGGATAGAGAACCAAGATTGTAATAACCAGATATAAAATAGATGATACCTGTAATATATCTTGTTGGCTTACCAACTGTTGGTATAGTAAGGGTGAAAACACCAATCTGGAGTATTGATGACTCCTTTCCCTCTTGCTGGTTCATATAAAAAACCATACCGACGGTTTGTTCATATAATGCTGGTGACCTCTAGTCAAAACCAGACCGGAGCAACTTACTGCCGGTTTAAAACTGATCATGTACTGACAACTGAGTGTTGAAAACCACGCCGGGTTATAATAAACACTGGTTTATCAGAAAATATTCATAAATCCCTTATCAAAAGATGTTTAAAAATAGCAAATCCAAAAGAAATATGCAAGGCTTTTCATGGGCTGCCAGGCCGCTGAGTTAAACCATTTTGCAAAGCCTTTTAAGATGGGCCTCAATCTTTAACCAATCACCGTTTTAACTTTGACAAATTCAGGGTCTATGAGATTGACTTGTCAAACGTTCGATGGGTCATGCCAGGTTTACCTGGACGGAGTGGCTTACTTAAATAGGCAGGATAACCCAGGGTTTTAGGTGAAAGCACCTGGCTTCCAAGCCTGGCTTGATAGCCTACTACAAGGGTGCAAGCTCGTTGTTCTTTGAGAAGCAAGGAGCCCCCAAGTAATATTTGAGCAATGCTCAGTGGTGACCCATGTTTGAGTTGTGCCTTATGCAACAGACTCTCTTTGGTTCCACATAATTTCCTTTTGGCTTTAAGCCTATCAAAAGGTGTAGCCATGGTGTAAATACAACCAAGCCCCCTAGTGATTTCCCTTTTTGGTTTTAAACCGATCAAGAGGTGTAGCTATGGTTCGAATACGACCAAGCCCCCTAGTGACTTCCTTTATATCTGTGTGGCTTTATAGGCCGGGTTAATAGAACTCCGCTTTGTAAGTAAAACCCCCATGGAACCACACATGATGTAAAAAAGAAACAGAGACCCCGCTTTAGCTGAGGCTCCGGTTTATTATATAATATATACATTGTCATAAGTATGTACATAAGAAGAGCCTGTGGCTCAAGTATAGTAAGGCCGAAGAAGAGCTATATTCCATGGCCGCTGGGTCTCCTCCTCCGATTTGCGTGAGTCTGTGTGCTCTCGAACATCGATAAGGTAGTATGACCCGTTGTGCAGGTCTTTGCTGACCACAAAAGGTCGTTCCCAAGGTGGGGATAATTTGTGCATATCAGTCTGATCCTGGATGAGCCGAAGCACCAGATCACCCTCTGGAAAAGTTCTGGTCTTAACCCGATGGCTGTGATAACATCGAAGATCTTGTTGATAAATCGCCGATCGTGCCGCCGCAAGATCACGCTCCTCATCTAATAGGTCTAGTGAGTCCTGACATGCCTTCTCATTTTCCGCTTCAACGTAAGCCGCCACACGGGGCGAGTCATGACGGATGTCACTAGGGAGAACCGCCTCTGCTCCATAAACCATGAAGAAAGGCGTGTAACCCGTAGATCTGTTTGGTGTGGTGTTGATACTCCATAGCACAGAAGGTAGCTCCTCCACCCAACAACCTAGCGTCCGCTTTAAAGGAACCATAAGCCGAGGTTTAATACCTCTCAAAATTTCTTGATTTGCCCTTTCTGCTTGACCTTTGGACTGGGGGTGAGCTACTGATGCTACATCAAGCCGGATGTGCTCACGTTGACAAAATTCCTCCATATCATCCTTTGACAGATTAGTACCATTATCAGTTATAATGCTGTGTGGAAAGCCAAACCGGAATATCACCTTTTTGATGAATTGAACCGCCGTGGCTGCATCACACTTACTGACTGGCTCTGCCTCTACCCACTTGGTAAACTTGTCAACCGCTACTAACAGGTGGGTCTTTTTGTCCTTGGATCTCTTAAAGGGTCCAACCATATCGAGCCCCCAAGTTGCAAATGGCCAAGTGATTGGAATCATTCTCAACTCCTGAGCCGGAACATGAGCACGGCGTGCAAATTTCTGACAACTGTCACACCTCTTTACTAAATCCTCAGCATCAGCATGTGCCGTCAATCAGTAGAAGCCGTGACAAAAAGCTTTAGAAACCGAGGATTTTGAACCGGCATGGTGACCACAATCTCCTTCATGGAATTCTCGCAAAATCTCACAACCCTCTTGAGGAGACACACAACGCTGAATTGCTCCTGTGACGCTGTAACGATGTAACTCCCCATTGATAATGGTCATTGACTTGGAATGTCAGATTATCTGTCAGGCCAAGGTTTCATCCTCCGGTAACTCGCCCCGGTTCATGTAAGCCAGGTACGGGACTGTCCAATCCGGTATAACATGCAAAGCCGCCACCAACTAGGCCTCCGGGTCAGGAATAGCCAACTCCTCCTGTGTTGGTATCTTGACCGACGGATTATGAAGTACGTCGAGGAAGACATTAGGTGGCATTGGTTTACGCTGAGAGCCTAGATGACTTAAAGTGGTCGCCGCTTCATTCTTTTGCCGGTCTATATGGTCAACTTAATAACCTTTGAAATGACCAGCCACTATGTCCACCTCCCATCGATATGCAGCCATGAGTGGATCCTTAGAATCCCAAGTGCCAGATACCTGCTGAGCCACTAGGTCCGAGTCATCGAAGCACCTAATGCGGCTTAAGTTCATCTCTTTAGCCATCCACAGACCATGGAGTAAGGCCTCATACTCAGTTGCATTGTTAGTGCAAGGGAACATTAAGCGGAGAACATAACAAAACTTGTCACCTCATGGGGAAGTTAATATGACTCCAGCCCCCGAGCCCTCCAATTGCCTGGACCCGTCAAAGTGAATAGTCCAATAAGTGTTGTCTGGCTTTTCCTCCAATGCCTGCAACTCTGTCCAAACATTGATGAAGGCCACGAGTGCTTGAGATTTGATCGCTGTGTGAGGTGTATATCTGAGCTCGTGAGGTCCAAGCTCAATAGCCCACATGGCAATCCGGCCAGTTGCTTCTCTATTTTGAATGATATCTCCCAGAGGGGCTGAACTGACCACTGTGATAGGATGACCCTGAAAATAATGCTTGAGCTTCTGGCTTGCCATAAAAACCCCATACACCAGCTTCTGCCAATGCGGATACCTCTGCTTTGATTCGATAAGCACCTCACTGATATAATAAACCGGTCGTTGAACCGGATACTCCTTTCCAGCCTCCTTGTGCTCCACGACAATAGCCACACTAACAGCCCGGGCATTAGCAGCCACATATAGCAATAAGGGCTCTTTATCGACCGGAGCCGCAAGGACTGGCGGTTTAGCTAACTGTCTCTTCAAATTCTCAAACGCTTTATCAGCCGCATCGCTCCAGACAAAGTCATCCATTTTCTTTAGCATCTGATATAAAGGGATAGCCTTCTCCCCAAGACGACTGATAAACCGTCTCAAAGCCGCAATCTGGCCCGCCAGACGTTGAATGTCATTGATACATGCCGGTTTAGCCAGAGAGATGATAGCTGTGATCTTCTCCGGATTAGCCTCAATGCCCCTGTTAGACACCAGAAAACCCAAGAGCTTGCCTGCCGGAACACCAAAAACACATTTGTCCGGATTAAGCATCATCTTATAAACCCGTAGGTTGTCAAAAGTCTCTCTCAAGTCATCTATCAATGTTTTCTCCTTCCTAGACTTGACCACAATATCATCCACATTTGCATGAACATTGCGCCCAATCTGCTTATGAAGACAATTCTGAGCACAGCGCTGATAAGTCACCTGGGCGCTCTTGAGCCCAAAGGGCATAGAGACATAGCAAAAGGCTCCAAAGGGAGTTATAAAAGTTGTCTTCTCCTGGTCCTTAACTGCCATTTTAATCTGAGGATAACCAGAATAAGCATCCAGAAAACACAAACGGTCACAACTTGTCGTAGCATCAATAATCTGGTCAATATGAGGGAGGGCAAAGGGATCAGCTGGACAAGCCTTGTTCAAGTCTTTGTAGTCCACACACATATGCCAAGTGCCGTTTTTCTTAAGAACTAGCGCCGGATTAGCCATCCACTCCGGGTGAAAGACCTCCACGATAAATCCTGCGGCCAACAGCTGAGCTACCTCCTCACCAATAGCCTTACGCCTTTCTTCATTAAAGCGGCAGAGAAACTGCCTGACCGGTTTAAACTTAGGATCTATATTAAGTGTGTGCTTAGCGAGTTCCCTCAGTACACCTGGCATGTCAGAAGGCTTCCATGCAAAGATGTCCCGATTCTCACGGATGAACTCGATGAGCGTGCTTTCCTATTCGGGATCCAGGTTAGCATTGATGCTTAACTGCTTGGATGAATCGCCAGGAACAAAATCAACCATCTTAGTGTTTGTAGCCGATTTAAAATTTAACGCCGGATCATGCTCTGTAGTTGGTTTTTTCAAAGAAGTCATGTCTGCCGGATCAACCTTGTCTTTATAAAACTTCAGCTCCTCTGTAGCACAAACTGACTCAGCATAAGCCGCATCACCCTCTTCACATTCCAAAGCAATCTTCCTGCTCCCATGTACTGTGATGGTCCCTTTACGATCCGGCATCTTAAGCTGTAGATAAACATAACACGGCCTCGCCATGAACTTGGCATAAGCCGGCCGTCCAAACAGGGCATGATACGGACTCTTGATTTTCACCACCTCAAAAGTCAACATTTCTGACCTTGAGTCATGATCATCTCCAAAAGCCACCTCTAGGGCTATCTTGCCCACTGGATACACAGACTTACCAGGCACCACACCATGAAATATGGTGTTCGACGGTTTAAGATTCTTATCTGTCAATCCCATACGGCGGAAGGTATCATAGTAAAGGATATTGATACTACTTCCTCCATCCATAAGCACCTTGGTGAACTTATACCCCCCAACTTGAGGTGCCACCACTAAGGCCAGATGACCCGGATTATCAACCCGGGGTGGGTGATCCTCTCGACTCCATAAAATTGGTTGCTCAGACCAGCGCAAATACTGAGGCACTGCCGGGTCAACAGAGTTCATGGCCCTCTTGTGAAGCTTCTGATCATGCTTACACAAGCTAGTGGTGAAGACATGATACTGCCCACTATTCAACTGCTTCGGATTGCTCTGATAACCCGACTGCTGCTGCTGATTCCCCTAATGGTTATAACCTCCCTGATTGCCCTGATTACCTTGATTACCATGTCCGGTCTGATGGCCTTGGAATCCCGAACTGGAGCTTCCGCCTCCGTAACCCGGCCCATGAAAACCGCCTCCTGAACTGTCGGGCGGGCCATTGTCGTACTGAAACATATTGGAATTTTTGAACTCTCGCATGATGAAACAATCTTTCCAAAGATGTGAAGCTGGCTTCTCCTTCAATCCGTGCTTTGGACAAGGTTGATTTAACAGGCGCTCCAGATTGGGGCCTGACCCTCTGCCCCTCTGAGGTGGTTTGCCCTTACGACGCTGACCGTTATCCTAAGCATTGGTGTTAGCCACAAAATCCAAACTATTGTCTGCCTTGCGCTTACCATTATTCCCATGACCTGCCATATTGTGCTGCTGCCCCTTGGTATTGTCGTTCTTTTTCCCCTTCCCCGATTTGTCATCCTCAGACTCAGGGTCCTTGGTACTATCTGAATCGGCATATTTAACCAAAGCGGCCATAAGCGTTGACATGTCATTGCAGTGACGTTTGAGCCTTCCCAACTTGAGTTTTAACGGCGTAAACCGGCAATTGCCTTCCAACATCAAAACTGTTGTATCCGCGTTGATGCGGTTTGATGAATGTAAAATGGCTGAGACTCGCTTCACCCAATGGGTCGTAGACTCCCCCTCTTCCTGAACACAAGCGGCTAGGTCCACAATTGACATGGACTGCTTACATGTATCCTTGAAATTCTGGATAAACCAGCTCTTCAACTTGGCCCATGATGCAATGGAGTTAGCTGGTAGGCTCTTTAACCAGGTACGGGCCGTTCCTTCCAACACCATGGTGAAATACTTAGCACACACCGCTTCATCCACGTCCAGCATCTCCATTGCCATCTCATAACTCTCAACCCATGACTCTGGTTGCAAATTGGCGGTGTAATTGGGCACTTTATGAGGGCCTTTAAAATCCTTGGGTAGTCGTACATTACGCAAAGCGGGCATAAGACACGGCACCCCTAAAGAACCGAAGACCACGCCTGGCTCCACTAAAGCGGTAGGATGAACCGGAGTAGGTTGACGAGCTGCGTGCTGAGCTGCTAACTCGGCTTCTCGACGTGCACAACCATGATCTACCACATCCTGCGCATTAGCACCACCACCAGCCGGGTTATGCCCTCGCGGCGAGTTACGGTGACGTGCACTGCTTGACACGGCCGGTTCATCCTCAACGTGCATGTTGTAGCTCCGACTTGGGCGGGGGGGTGGAATGAATCCTCTCGCGACTATGCGAATAAGCCTGCTGCTGGTTTAAAGCTATTTGAAGGAACTCTCTGGCCCGCCGTGTCTCAATCACCACTGGTGACTCGCCGTCAATTGGGAGGGCTGCCAATCGTGAAGCGGCGGCCACAATATTGTCCAACGGGTTGGATTAATGCCCCCAGGGCATCGGAACATACGGTTGCACAATGTTGTTCTGACGAGGCGGGTTCATCGTGCGTGGCTGAACCGGCGCTCCTATTCCCGGCCCCTCCGTCCGGTTTACCACCGGCTGGTTACTGGTTCCTGATGATGTCATGAGGAGGAGATACCGGTCGCACCTCCCGCCGGGCTATGAACCAAGAAATCTCTTCAACACGCCCTGCGTGTTGAAGAGATTTCTTGGTTCATAGCCCGGCGGGAGGTGCGACCGGTATCTCCTCCTCATGACATCATCTGAAGCACTCTGATCCAGCCTAAGCCGGTAGGCCTGAGCTTCTAACTCGGCCCGTTCTGTAGCCATCCTGGCTTTCTCTGCTGTCGGGTCCGCCTTAGCCTGAGCTATCTGATCCTTCACCTTTGCAATCTCTACGTTGTGCTGATCCCAGTTTGCTGCCTCCACCTCTGCTGCCAGCAACGTTGCCAAGGCATCGAACAAATCAGACAAAACCTGAGCCGGAGGCGGTGCCGAGCCCCCTGCTCCTGCTGGCGTTGCTGTTGCTGAACCAGAGAGCATTGCCGCGGTGGTAGAAGAGTGTTGCGCTGGTTGTGTACCGGCCATGAAGACCGTGACCCGGCTTGGCAGATCAAGGGGGTCCGGAATACTGTTGCCATCGGAACCTCCACTAAACCGGCCGTCCTGTAGCTGATACAGCGACTCGGTCTCTCCGGTTGAAGACTCGTCATCGGAGCGGATAAGGGTTTCTCCATCAGACGCCGGTCCATCCTCATACTCTGCTCCGTGGATGACACCTACAAAAACATGCCTTGCTACGGGCTGAACCTGGGCAGGGCTTGCACACTGAGCCGTCTCGATGATGTCGGTGCAGGTGTCCGGCTCAGGGCCCGATTCGCCGATCTTGCCGATGAAGACATGAATTCCGCCAAAGGGGACCCGGTACCTGTATTCAATTGAACTGGCCTCGGGACCCCATCCTGCGTCGTCGATGTAGAGCTTGCCGCGACGATTCTTAGTCATCCGGCCCACAGCGTATCCCTTGAGTCCTTCGAAGCTGCCCTTCAAGAACTCGAAACCATCATGCGATAGCCCCACGGTGGGTGCAAACTGTCGTGGTTTTGTCACGGCAGATGTCCTCGTGAAAGGACTTAGTCCTAGAGCCATTGCTACGGGTTAGCTTAAAGGGGTTAAACCGAACAAGGGACACGAGGGTTCTTATACTAGTTCGGCCCCTTCGATGAAGGTAAAATCCTACGTCTAGTTGTATTGATATTGCTAGGGTTTTGATGACTAGGGAGCGAATCCGCTTTGCCTGGCTCTCGAGTTGTTGTCTGTTGTCCCTAAACCGCTATCGGGTCGTCCCTTTATATACATAGGTTGACACCCGCCGGTTTAGAGAGTCCCGAGGCCGGATCATAAACGTGTCCGGCTCGGTCTCTATTCCTTCTAACTTACAATACAAGTTACATGAGAGAGTCGGTTTACATCTACAGGACTTAACCCGCCTTTGGGCCTTGGGCCTTCATAAAGTGCCACCATCCTCACGTCTTTGTGGGCTTCTATCTTCATAGAGTTAACCCGGCTATTCCTGGCCGGTTTACGTCCAATAGTAATATCCCCAACAAGGGTCCTGTACCCAGCCCATCGATGGTCCATCGTCGTCTGCTCCGGCATCTTCATCTTCATGAT
This sequence comes from Triticum monococcum, assembly GCA_034509565.1. Lineage (NCBI taxonomy): Eukaryota > Viridiplantae > Streptophyta > Magnoliopsida > Poales > Poaceae > Triticum > Triticum monococcum. The sequence goes on along the minus strand of CM067843.1, from coordinate 546,704,647 downwards.
CATGCCCTTCGTCTTGATCTTCCTCATCATCATGTCCGGCATCTTCTACATGATGATTGAGGGAGTCCTGGATTAGGGGGTCTCCGGACAGCCAGACTATCTCCATTAGCCGGACTGTTAGACTATGAAGATACAAGATTGAAGACTTCGTCTCGTGTCCGGATGGGACTCTACTTGGCGTGGAAGGCAAGCTAGGCAATACGGATATGGATATCTCCTCCTTTGTAACCGACCTTGTGTAACCCTAACCCTCTCCGGTGTCTATATAAACCGAAGGGTTTTAGTCCGTAGGACAACAACGACAACATACAATCATACCATAGGCTAGCTTCTAGGGTTTAGCCTCTCTGATCTCGTGGTAGATCTACTCTTGTACTACCCATATTATCAATATCAATCAAGCAGGACGTAGGGTTTTACCTCCATCAAGAGGGCCCAACCTGGGTAAAACATCGTGTCCCCTGCCTCCTGTTACCATCCGGCCTAGATGCACAGTTCGGGACCCCCTACCCGAGATCTGCCGGTTTTGACACCGACATTGGTGCTTTCATTGAGAGTTCCTCTGTGCCATCGCCGTTAGGCTTGATGGCTCCTACTATCATCGACAGCGATGCGGTCCAGGGTGAGACTTTTCTCCCCGGACAGACCTTTGTATTCGGCGGCTTTGCACTGCGGGCTAATTCGCTTGGCCATCTGGAGCAGATTGAAAGCTACGCCCCTGGCCATCAGGTCAGATTTGGAAGTTTGAACTACACGGCCGACATCCGCGGAGACTTGATCTTCGACGGATTCGAGCCACAGCCGGGCGCGCCGCACTGTCGCGATGGGTATGACCTAGCTCTGCCGCCGAACAGTACCCCAGAGGCTGCACCCGCATCAGCTCCGACCCTTAGCTCGAAGCCAACTGCGCCAGTCGACGACGGGTGGTTAGACACCGCCTCAAGGGCTGCAGTCTCAATGGAGATCGAGCCGAACACCAGCCTAACCCTCTGCGCAGCCCATGACTCCAAGGTGCCGGACTCTTTCCGGACTCCGAACCATCCGCGCCCCTGCCAATCAAATCCAATTGGGCACCGATCATGGAATTCACTGCCACGGGTATCTTTCAGCACTCGCCCTTCGGCGACATTCTGAATTCACTAAGGTCTCTCTCTTTGTCAGGAGAGCCCTGGCCGGATTATGGCCAACAGGATTGGGATGCGGACGACGAAGAAATTTGACGCCCACCCACCACCCACTTCGTAGCCACTATCGATGATTTAACCGACATGCTCGACTTCGACTCCGAAGACATCGACGGTATGGACGACGATGTAGGAGACGAACATGAACCAGGACCTATAGGGCACTGGAAAGCCACCTCGTCATATGACATATACATGGTGGATACACCCAAAGAAGGCAACGGCGACGGGATAGCGGAGGATGACCCCTCCAAGAAGCAACCCAAACGCCGACGTCAGCGGCACCGCTCTAAGTCCTGCCAAAGCAAAAGTGGTGATACCGGCACAGGAGATAATAACACTCCGGATAGTGCCGAAGACAACAACAAACCCCTCCAGCAAGATTTAGAGCAGGAGGATGGAGGAACTAGCTCTCCTGAGAGAGCGGCAAACGGAGAGGAGGAGGATGACAATCACATACCCCCCTCCGAAGACGAGGCAAGCCTCGACGACGATGAATTCACTGTACCAGAGGATCCCGTCGAACAAGAGCGCTTCAAGCGCCGGCTCATGGCCACGACAAATAGCCTGAAGAAAAAGCAGCAGCAGCTTCAAACTGATCAAGATCTGCTAGCTGACAGATGGACTGAAGTCCTCGCGGCCGAGGAATATAAACTCGAGTGCCCCTCCAAGAATTACCCAAATTGCAGGTTACTACCCCGACTAGAGGAAGAAGCGTATGATATGGCTGATCGGCCACCTCGTGGCCGCGATAGAGAGGCATTCCAGCCAAAAGCTCAGCCTCCACCCCGACGCCATTCAAATAAAAAGGCATGGGGAGATACGCCAGACCTGCGAGACATATTGGAGGACAAAGCAAAGCATGCAAGATCGATCTACGGATCATGACGGCACACCACTCTGCGAGACGATAAACGTCACGCCCGATGTAGTAAAAGCAAATCCGACCGGGCCGAACACAGCGGGCAAGACCCATTCGAGTTGCGTCGTGATATAGCCCAATATAGAGGCGCCGCACACCCCTTATGCTTCACAGACGAAGTAATGGAACATCAATTCCCAGAAGGTTTCAAACCTGTAAATATTGAATCATACAACGGCACAACAGATCCCGCTGTATGGATTGAGGATTTCCTCCTCCACATCCACATGGCCCGCGGCAATGACTTACACGCCATCAAATACCTCCCACTAAAGCTCAAAGGACCAGCGCGACATTGGCTTAACAGCTTGCCAGCGGACTCCATTAGCTGTTGGGAAGATCTGGAAGCCGCATTCCTCGACAACTTTCAGGGCACTTATGTGCGACCACCAGACGCCGATGACTTGAGCCACATAATTCAGCTGCCAGAAGAGTCGGCCAGGCAATTCTGGACTCGGTTCCTTACAAAGAAAAATCATATCGTCGACTGTCCGGATGCAAAGGCCTTAGCAGCTTTCAAGCACAACATCTGAGACGAGTGGCTAGCCCGGCACCTTGGTCAGGAAAAGCCGAAATCTATGGCAGCTCTCACGACGCTCATGACCCGCTTCTGTGCGGGAGAAGACAGCTGGCTGGCTCGCAGTAATAACATATCAAAGAACCATGGTACCACAGATACCAAGGACGGCAATAGCAGGTCAGGTCGCAACAAGCATAAGCGCCGCATTAACAGCGAAAATACTGAGGATACGACAGTCAATGCCAGATTCAAAGGCTCTAAACCCGGTCAGCGAAAAAAGCCATTCAAACAAAGTACGCCGGGTCCATCCAGCTTGGACCGTATATTCAATCGCTCGTGTCAAATACACGGCACCACAGACAAGCCAGCCAATCACACCAACAGGGATTGTTGGGTGTTCAAGCAGGCCGGCAACTTAATTGCCGAAAACAAAGACAAGGGGCCGCATAGCGATGACGAGGAGGAGCCCCAACAGCCGCACACTGGAGGACAGAAGAGGTTTCCCCCGCAAGTGCGGACGGTGAACATGATATACGCAACCCACATCCCCAAGAGGGAGCGGAAGCGTGCGCTCAAGCACGTATATGCGTTGGAGCCAGTCGCCCCAAAGTTCAACCCTTGGTCCTCCTGTCCAATCACCTTCAATCGCAGGGACCACCCCACTAGTATCCGTCATGGCCGATTCGCCGCATTAGTCCTAGACCCAATCATCGACGGGTTTCACCTCACTCGAGTCCTTATGGACGGCGGCAGTAGCCTCAACCTGCTTTATCAGGACACAGTGCGCAAAATGGGTATAGACCCCTCAAGGATCAAACCCACCAAAACGACCTTTAAGGGTGTCATTCCAGGTGTAGAGGCCCATTGCACAGGCTCAATTACACTTGAAGTGGTCTTCGGATCCCCGGATAACTTCCGAAACGAAGAGTTAATCTTCGATACGGTCCCGTTCCGCAGTGGTTATCACGCGCTGCTCGGGCGAACCCCATTTGGTAGATTCAATGCGGTACCGCATTATGCATACCTCAAGCTCAAGATGCCAGGACCTCGCGGAGTTATTATAGTCAATGGAAACACAGAGCGCTCTCTCCGAATAGAGGAGCACACCGCAGCCCTCGTAGCAGAAACGCAAAGTAGCCTCTCAAGGCAATCAACCAGTTCGGCGCTTCACAGCCTGGACACCTTCAAGCACGCTCGGGGAAATCGGCAAATAGACCGCCTGGCGCGATCTGAGCTCGCGTAGCAATACGGCGGCCACCCCAATCCCAGCCCAGCGGCAAAACTCGTGCCGCACGTACATAATTACGCTTTAAAAATACCATGGGCACAGGTGGGGAGGGGGGCACAACTGCGGCACGCCCCAAGACGCGGCCTAAACCGCACTAGGGGCTTCCCGTTCGGTTATTTTTCTTTTTTGCTTTTAGGACCTTAATCTCTGGAAACACTGTCCGGCAGCACTATTGCCGAACACATGATGCAGCAACCAAAGAGGCAGACAACTACGTTATACCACGGAATTCCCAGGTTGATTATAGTAACGAGTGAAATATTCAATTTAATATCATTCCTCAGCTTGCCCTTGGAAGGGACATAGTCCTACTCTTTGCTTATTGCACTATTTGTATCACTCTGCTTTAACGCAATTTTTTAATAAACAATGCATGACATTTCGACTATTATTGCATTCTTGTTATATATATATATATGTGTGTGTGTGTTCATTAATGACGCATTGCAACCGTACACTATGGTACGGCCAATACACCAGGGGCTTACGTACCCCACAATGCGGTGTGAAAAGTCCGAACACTTTCACAAGTGCGGCACCCCGAACTTATAGCATTATATGCATCAGCTCTGAATCATGTCTTTGGTCAAATGTTGGGTTTGCCCGGCTCCTATGTTTTGGTACCTTACGTTCTGCTCTATCGGCTAAGGTAGCGCTAGGAGAACTACTGCAATTGTACCCCGGTTCTGCTGGGTTCAGCACCTCAGTAGAGAAAGCTAAAACTGACTGTCATGATAAGGCGAGAGACTGGTCGCTGTTCGGTGAGGTTTTTAAGTCCCTAAAGACTTATGCCGCTTAGAGCGAGGGGCCGGCCCTGTCCGGCTTAAAGGCGTGTATCGCGCCCCGAATTCGGCCTTCCGAATACCAGGGGCTTCGCCGAAATTTAAAATTATAGAATTCTATGGCTAAGTGAGAGTGATAAAGCATTATTAGTCCGATTGCCTTGTTCGCTGTGCTGAGCACCTCCCTCGAAGGACCCAAACATGGGAACAAGAGTGCTCAGGTTTATCCCGAACACCCCAGCACTCGTGGCATGGGGGCAGAAGCCGAGGACTAGCCATCTCTCAGATTGGATAAACAGCCAAACAGAAGGTAGTATTTTAAATTCCAACAAGCGTTGCATAGCGCATATGAAACAAGTTTTCATCATACAGGATCACACGAGCAAGTCTCATTCAAATATTACATCTTTTGAACACTCATCCGCGATGAGACGGGCACCCGGCAGAACACCCTCGTAGTACATCTCGGGGTAGCGGTGCTCCTTGCCCTCCGGCGGCCCCTCCTTGATCAGCTTCACGGTGTCTAGCTTGACCCACTACAATTTCAGACGGGCGAAAGCCCGGCGTGCACCTTCAATGCAGACAGATCGCTTGACGACCTCCAGCCGTGGGCAGACATCCACAAGCCGCCTCACCAGGCCAAAGAAGCTGTTAGGAAGGGCGTCGCCAGGCCACAGCCGGATAATAAAGCTCTTCATGGCCCGATCGGCCGCCTTATGTAGCTCGACCATCTGCTTCAGCTGGTCGCTCCTTGGCACCGGGTGTTCGGCCTCAGCATACTGAGACCAGAACAACTTCTCCGTTGAGCTTCCATCCTCGGCCTGGTAAAATTGTGCGGCATCGGACACACTGTGGGGCAAATCTGCGAATGCTCCTGAAGAGCTCCGGATCCAGGTAAGTAATCGGTAATTTACTTTTACATGCTTGCTTTGCATATAGAAAGCCTTACCCGCCTCTATCTTCTTCATCGCGTCGATCTCTTGGAGGGCCTTTTGGGCTTCGGCCTTGGCACTTTTTACACTCTCGAGGGCCGCGGCAAGCTCAGACTCCCGCGTCTTGGAGTCAAGCTCCAACGCCTCGTGCTTCGCCACAAGAGCCTGGAGCTCTTGCTGCACCTCGCCCACCCGAGCCTCGTGCTTCTCTCGCTCGGTGCGCTCCTTGGCCGCTTTATCTTCGGCCTTGGTTAGCACTTGCTTCAGGGTCGCCACCTCGGTCGTGGCCCCTGGCAAACATACGATGATCCTGTCATTTTGCAATCGCGTCCTCTTTTATATATACATAAGACGGGGTATTACTTACCCTTGTTCTCCTCGAGCTGCCTCCTGGCAAGGCCGAGCTCTTTCCTGGACCCCTCGAGGTCCTACTTCAGTACGGCGACCTCCGCAGTTAGTGCGGCGGACGCTAGCAGCGAAGCCTGCATATGCATATTGACACACTTATATTAGACTCCTGCGATATTATTTGATCTTCTGTTCAGCTTTTCTTTATGAACACCGAACAACGCATCAGGGGCTACTGTCTATGCGGTAATATTTCTACTACATTTTAAAACACTTACCTCAAAGCCTGTTAGAAGGCTGGCACAGGCTTCAGTCAATCCGCTCTTGGCGGACCGAACCTTCTGGATCACCGCACTCATGATAGTGCGGTGCTCCTCGTCGATGGAAGCGCTGCGAAGTGCTTCCAGCAGATTGTCCGGTGCCTATGGATGGACAGAGGTCACCGGCACAGGCGTCTTGCCCCTCTTAGAAGGAGGCCGCCTGCCCGAGCCCGGAACCGCTGGAGGGTCTGGCGCGGTGTTCGGCTCAGGGCCGAACTCGGAGCTCTCGGGGGCTCCGTCCCCGCGGCTCCCGGAGTCCGGAAGGTCGCCTTGAGGCGCCTCCAGGACTGTCTCCCCTCGACCTGGTGCCTCTTGAGACAGCACCTCAGCGTCGTCAGTAGGATGAGGGGAGGTGGCGGTCGGGACTGGATCACTATCCATGTCCGACGAGCCCAGGGAGCCGTCCGATGATACATCGATGCTGGTTCGCGGCGGCCTATATGATCATGTTCGGCGTTAGGGAAAGCAGTGCGACAAAGGAATGCTATGAGTTACTCTGGTATCCGAATACTTACGATCTCCCCGGGGCCTTGGCCCAGGGCAACCACTCGTCTTCGCCCTCGTCGGCGGTGGTGGAACTGTCCAGAAGGAGAGTCCTCCCCTTCTTGGACCCTTCGGCCTCCCCAGTTGGGGCGGCCTTCCTTTTCTTATCTCCCCCGCCTGGAGGGGGAGCATCTTCTTCTTCCTCCTCGTCTTCGGGGGAAGAGTGTGCCGCGGAGTTATCGGATGATGAGTCCGATAATACCTAGCATCGGGAACTCTTTCGGGTTCCCTTGGCCTTCTTGGTCTTCTCCGGCACCTTGTAAGGAGCCAGAGCCGGCATCTCCATCAGGAGAGCGCTCACAGTGTCTTCGGGCAAAGGGGTCGGATAGTTAATCTGCCCCGACATCTCCACCCAGTCCTATCAAAGGCATGGAGATTAGACCCCGCGCATAATTAAGCTAGGGAAAATAAATATCCTACGGGACGTATTGAACTCACCGAACGCGCTAGACGCTTTGCGCTTAGTCCGGGGTCCTCGGCGAGATAAGGGGGGACCTCGGCGCCCTTGAACAGCACCTTCCAGACGTCCTTGTGCGTCGTATCGAAAAGCTCGCTCAAAGTCTGGTGCTGGGCCGGGTCGTACTCCCACAAGGTAAAATCCCGTTGTTGACATGGGAGGATCCGGCGGATGAGCATAACTTGGACTATGTTGACAAGCTTGAGCTTCTTGCTCGCCATACTCCAGATACATTTCTGGAGTCCATCCAGCTCCACCGATGAACCCCATGACAAGCCCTTCTCTTTCCAGGAAGTGAGCCGTGTTGGGAATCCGGATCGAAACTCAGGGGATGGCGCCCATTTGGCATCGCGTGGCTCGGTGATGTAGAACCACGCCGATTTCCATCCCTTTATTGTCTCCACGAAGGAGCCTTCGAGCCATATGACGTTGGGCATCTTGCCCACCATGGCTCCGCCGCATTCTGCTTGTTGGCCTCGTACTACCTTCGGCTTGATATTGAAGGTCTTTAACCACAGGCCGAAATGGGGCCGGATGCGGAGGAAAGCCTCACACACAACAATGAACGCCGAAATGTTGAGGATGAAGTTCGGGGCCAGATCATGAAAGTCCAACCCGTAGTAGAACATGAGACCACGGACGAATGGATGGAGGGGAAACCCTAGTCCGCGGAGGAAGTGGTAAAGTAAAACTACCCTCTCGTGAGGTTCCGGGGTAGGGATGATCTGCCCCCACAGCGGGCAGCCGATGCACGATGTTCGCGGCTAAGTATCTAGCTCCACGCAGCTTTTTGATATCTCCCTCCGTGACGAAGGAGACCATCCACCTGCCTCCCGCTCCGGACATGGTAGGAGAAGGTTGAGGTGGGAAGAGCGGACTTGGGCGCTAGAGCTCGAGTGTGCGAAAACGGATGAGCAAAGGAGGAAGAAGGCGTGGATAGAAAGGTGAATCCTTATCCCTTTATATGGGCGGACGGAGCTAAGCGTCCCCACTTGCCTGGTAAAACTCGCTTATCCCCCAAGCATCGCAATCGATGGCGCGGTTGGGTTACCCACGCCCGTATTGATGAGAATCCCGTAATAAGGGGACACGATCTCTGCTTTGACAAGACTTGTCGAAAAACTGCCTCGTGTTATGTGCGGGGCTGGTTAAAAGAAACGGTTCGAATAATCACCGGGCCATGACGTAACGTCATGCTGCCAAAACAAGCCAGCAAATTAGATCTACGAAAATATTATTCTCTCTATGGTGGAATGTGGAACTTATTTTGCAAGGTCGGACACTATCCTTGTATTCAAATTCTTCTGTGATGTATTCTGAGAAGGAACCCGCCTTGCAATGCAAAAGACAATACTGCATGTTGGACTCATCGTCATTGAAGCCTGGTTCAGGGACTACTGAGGGAGTCCTGGATTAGGGGGTCTCCGGACAGCCGGACTATCTCCATTGGCCGGACTGTTAGACTATGAAGATACAAGATTGAAGACTTCGTCTTGTGTCCGGATGGGACTCTACTTGGCGTGGAAGGCAATCTAGGCAATACGGATATGTGTATCTCCTCTTTTGTAACCGACCTTGTGTAACCCTAACCCTCTCCGCTGTCTATATAAACCGAAGGGTTTTAGTCCGTAGGACAACAACGACAACATACAATCATACCATAGGCTAGCTTCTAGGGTTTAGCCTCTCTGATCTCGTGGTAGATCTACTCTTGTACTACCCATATTATCAATATCAATTAAGCAGGACGTAGGGTTTTACCTCCATCAAGAGGGCCCGAACCTGGGTAAAACATTGTTTCCCCTGCCTCCTGTTACCATCCGGCCTAGACTCACAGTTCGGGACCCCCTACCCGAGATCCGCCGGTTTTGACGCCGACAGTGACTGTGTACAGCATCACCGTCGTGATCATGTCCTGGAGATTCTTTGTCTTCTCGCCCGCCCTCACCGCGGTGGTTGTCTATAACGCCCTCGATGCGACTATATCTCCCACGTGTCGAGGCACGACTTAGAGGCATAATCGCATTGAAGGCATATGTCGCAAGTGAGGTAATCTTCACACAACCCATGTAATACATAAGGGAAAAATATACATAGTTGGCTTACAATCGCCACTTCACACAATTACATGAATAAACATTACATCAATCGAATACACTCATGGTCCGACTACGGAACCAAAATAAAAGAAGAACCCCAAATGCGACAAAGGTCCCCGATCGACCCCAACTGGGCTCCACTACTGATCAACTAGAACGAAACAACACAAGAACACAATCTTCATCGAGCTCCTCCTGAGCTTGGTTGCATCATCTGCAAGGACTCATCGGCACCTGCAAGCTGGTTTTGGAAGTATCTGTGAGCCACAGGGACTCAGCAATCTCGCACCCTCGCGATCAAGACTATTTAAGCTTATGGGTAAGGTAAAGGTATGAGGTGGAGCTGCAGCAAGCGACTAGCATATATGGTGGCTAACATACGCAAATGAGAGCCAGAAGAGAAGGCAAAGCACGGCCGATAAAAGTATGATCAAGAAGTGATCCTGGACTACCTACGTCAAGCATAACTCCAACAACCGTGTTCACTTCCCGGACTCCGCCGGAAAGAGACCATCACGGTTACACACGCCGTGGATTCATTTTAATTAAGGTCAAGCTCAGGTTTTCTACAACCGGACGTTAACAAATTCCCATCTGCCCATAACCGCGGGCACGGCTTTCGAAAGTTCAATCCCTGCAGGGGTGTCCCAACTTAGCCCATCACAAGCTCTCACGGTCAACGAAGGAATAGACCTCCACCCGAGACATTCCGATCAGACTCGGTATCCCAGTACAACATGACATTTCGACAGGGTAAAACTAAACCAGCAACACCGCCCGATGCGCCGACATCCTGATTGGAGCTGCACATATCTCGTTCTCAGGGCAACACCGGATGAGACATCCTACGAGTAAAACCAGCCCTCAAGTTTCCCCGAGGTGGCCCCGCAGTCTACTCAGTTCGGACCAACACATAGACAAGCACTGGCCCGGGGGGGTTAAAATAAAGATGACCCTTGGGCTGGCCTAACCCAAGGGAAAAAGGCTAGGTGGCGAATGGTAAAACCAAGGTTGGGCATTGCTGGAAAAGCTTTACTTAAGGCGAACTGTCAAGGGGTTCCCATTATAGCCCAACCGCGTAAGGGACGCAAAATCCGGGAACATAACACCGATATGACGGAAACTAGGGCGGCAAGAGTGGAACAAAACACCAGGCATAAGGCCGAGCCTTCCACCCTTTACCAAGTATATAGATGCATTAATTAAATAAGATATATTGTGATATCCCAACAAGTAACCAATGTTCCAACAAGGAACAACGTCTCCATGTTCCAACAAGGAACAGTCTTCAAACTTCACCTGCAACTAACAACGCTATAAGAGGGGCTGAGCAAAGCGGTAACATAGCCAATCAACGGTTTGCTAGGACATTGGTGGGTTAGAGGCTGAACATGGCAATTTGGGAGGCTGACAAGCAAGTGGTAGGCATCGTAGCAATGGGATAGCACAGGAGCGAGCAAACTAGCATAGCAAAGATAGTAGTGATTTCGAGGGTATGATCATCTTGCCTGAAATCCCGCAAGGAAGAAGAACGAGTCCATGAGGAAGACAAACGGACGTAGTCGAACGGGTCCTCACGACACGACGTTACCAGAACCAACCCGAAGAAGCAACACCGGAAAAGAAGCACACAACATAGTAAACAACCACGACAACAACATGGCACGATGCACAAACAATTATGATGCATGTCCGGTTTAATGAGGCATGGCATGGCAAAATGCACAAACAACACTACAAGTTAAGTGGAGCTCAATATGCAACGAATTGCATATTGACAAAACACCACATCAATTATTTAGTTCTCTCGTTTATGTAGCCAACAATATTAAATGTTATTAAACATGGCAAGAGGGTGAAGCAAATGAAAACTACCTATCTAGTCAAGGTTAAATGAGGCCGGAAACACGAACAACAATTCCGGAAAATCCTCATATGCATAAATTAGGTTTTGGTACTGTTCTGCCCTAAACAATATTTTAGAGTTGTTAAACATGCAAAAATGAGTGCACCATGTTAAACTAGGCATTTTTCTACCCCATTCACATATAAAGTTTATTAAATTCCAAGTTACGGTTATTTAGTTATGAAATAAATCATTTTAACATGGCATAGGAGCAAATTTAAACAAACAACATTTTAAACATCTCAAACATAGCTGAAAGTTGGATATTATTAATCTACACAAAATTCTAAGCAAGTTTCATATATTAAGTTTTTCAATCCGATGCACGGTTCTGAAGTTATTATATGCATGAACAAGGAGGGTTTTTCTGTAAAACTGCAGTTCCCGGGATAATTGGACAAATCACCGAACCAGGAAAAAAACACATACGGGCCGAAACTGGCCAGCCCAACAGGAACAGGGGAGGCACTGGGGGTCTCACCATGGGCCATGGCCCAGTTGGAAGCAGAGGGAGGCCGGCAGGCTGGGCAGGCCGCGAAGGGGCGCGCTGGGCCGCGCGTGGAAGCTGGGCCAGGCTGGGGCGTGCGGTGGCCCACTCGAATGAATGCGGAGCTGTTCGTCCTCCTCGTGCGCCCGCACAAGCAGGGAGGGCATGGCGGCGCCGACACGAGGAACGGGGAAGGTGGACGGCGGTTGGCAGCGAGGTCAACCGGATCCGAACAGATCCGAGCTGGGCGGATCCATTCCCGGCGGTTGGAGGCGGATCGGGCGCGGGGTGCTCAAGCTCGTTCATAGCGGCAGCCATCTTGCTCCTACATGAGAGACAGCGGGAAGGTGAGAGCAGGGAGAGAAGGTAAGGCGAGAGAGGCAGCGACCTGACGGGGCGGCGAACTGGTGAAGGTGCTCGCCGGCGGCGGAGGCAACTCCAATGAGGCGGGGCAGAAACCCCTCGTCCCCTCGATCCAGATCGAGATCGAGGAGGGAGCGGCTCGGGCATGCGGGGAGCCTACGGGCTGCGGCATACGGGCGACGGGGTCGGGCCCAGATCCGACCCGAGGCGGGCCTCCCATGGGCTCTGAGGGCCACGGCGAAGTGGGCACAGGGGAGACGACGTGGCGCTAGGGGAGAGGTGGAGAGCTCCTGGCCCGCGGCGGTTGGCCAGTTGGGCGGCGCCAAGTGGCGCTAGAGGGGTTGGCCGGCGCCGGAATTCGAGGAGAGGAGGTGGGACGCGGCTGGGAGATGATTGGTGCGCTGAAAACAAGGTGGGGGGTTGGAGGATGCCAAAAATGGCATGTGGGGGTATTTATAAGGTTAGGGGGCTAGGGTTAGAGGTGTTAGGAGGGGTTTTAGTCCGTTTCGGAGCCGTTCGATCTCGATCGGACGACCCGTAGCGGAGGGGGGTTAGCTAGGTGGGCTAACAGGTGGGTTGTGAAGAGAGGTTGGGCTGAGATGAGAGGAGAGGAGTGCAGCCCGGCAACTGTTTCCGGAGACCGAAAACGTCCGACGTTTTGACCGGCTACTATTGCCGCTATATTTATCCGTTGGGGCGTCAAACGAACTCCGATTGCGATGAAACTTGACAGGCGGTCTGTCTACACTATAATAAGACCGCACACCAAATTTCAACCCAATCCGAGAACATTTTCCGGCCACTTATAAAATACTATTTCGGACATGCCGCGGGCGCAGTGCAAGTGTGGTTGGGCTCAGAACGGACAACGGAGAGAACTTAGAGAGCCCGAATGAATGCAAGTTTTGAAAACATGATGATGCAATGCACATGATGATATGACAAGATGCAACACGCAAGCGAATGACAAGGCAACAACAGCGAATAACTGGCGGACACCTGGCACATCGGTCTCGGGGCGTTACAACACTCCACCACTATGAGAGGATCTCGTCCCGAGATCTAGAATGGCACCGGAGGGAAAACGGAAGAGAAAGAGAAGAGGTAAAACTAAGTTGCTTCATTGACAAACGAGTGAAACCACGAACCTTGAAGAGGTTGAACAAATTCGAGAATATAATATAACGAAGGAGAACAAAGTCGAAAGCACTCCGTTAGAAAAGAGGAACAAGGAAGAACAAATTCAGACAGCACTCCTGTTGAAAAGAGATGCAAGACTTGATAAGGCGAAAAGAACATGAGCAAAAGGGCACAATACTCCGGTTGAGAAGGGATGCCAAATTTGATGAGATGAGAGAGCTCGAAAGAAAACACGACACTCCGGTTGAATGGATAAGCAAAGAAAAGAACACTATCATGACAAAACAAGAAGATGGGTAGCAGAGAGCAGCATCACAATGCCTCCGGAACAAAAGAATAGAAGATAGATTATTGAGATAGGGGAATGGAGAAGAAAATGCCAACTTCTGCCACAAAAGAGCTTGAGAAGGCATTCTTAGGAGAAGGGTCGAACAGAATTGTTGGAAATCCAACAACGAGAAGAGTAGCTTGATATGGGCTTAAGGAATACATCTCAAATTATGAGGTGACAACCTGCCACTCACGGAAAAAGAATTGGATTGGAATGAACAAGGAGACGAGAAGCTTATTTCACCGGGAGGGTAGATGAAGAACTTGGATCATACATGAGCACCATTATAGCAACAATCCTTAGGGAAGGCTTTAGGTGAAACATAAGCCAAGATAACTCCAATGAAGAGATTGGTGGATTTAAAATACCTCATGTTGGTAACTTGTGAAACACGAAGCACGAAGGGAAATTATCAAGAATGACATAACACCACCTCAAAAGATATGCGTGAAAGAATTGCACTCCAGATTGCAAGATGAAGAAAACTTGAGCTCCTCTGAAAAGAATCTTGATGAACACTTCGAGAAGGATTTAAATCCTTGATGAAACCATCATGTAGAACCTTCATGAAGAACTCCGGTAATGAAAGAATGATCAAACGAGAAGAAAGAGAAGTTGAAAGCACAAGGTGAATCCTTGCGATGATTTAGATGGATCTCCGTGATGATATAATTGAGAAAACTTGGAACTCCAGAAAAGAAAAGATGAAACAAGTGAAACCAAGAATGAGTATGATGAGCCACTCCGGAAAAAACAGGAATAGAATAAACTCGATGAAACAAGAATAAGAATTACATTATGCGTATCCTTCACCAATTAAAATTGATGACAAGCAATGGAATTGGCATACTACTTATTCTCGTAGAAAGGATTAAGATAGATAATGCGCAAACTTGAAGAGGCCTTCGATGATCCACCGGTAGGATTTGAAAGAACGGAAGTATGATAACGTAAGAAGGGGAAACTTGAACAAACCACCGTAAGAATTAAAAAACGATTGGAGAAAAGATAAAGAAAAACACCGTGAAGAATTATAAAACGAATGAGGATACTTGGGTAAATTTAGATACAAGTGAACGAAGGGATCACGAGCCGATTAAAGAGCACTTGCACGAAGCACCGGTAAGATTTGGAGAATGATAGTTGAAAGCCGAGAATGAATAAACCTGAATTGATGGACTCCGAATGAACAAACTGAAAAGGCTCCTGCATTGCTCCGGATGGATAAAAAGAATTCCCATAATCAAAAATAATTATGAGAGGATGGCAACAAGCTAGAATCATGAATCTTGAAGAGAATGGAGCAAGATATGGAGGTAAAAATCTTCTTCGGTCTTCAAAAGCAGAGAATGACAACGAGAAACACCACCATGAATTGTTGATGCACTCCGGAATGCCAAATAGAAAAGGTTGAGTCAATGATGAAAAGAATTTGAAATATCTTGGAGAAAGACATTTTACTGATGACAATTCATTCTTACATCAAACTTTAAAAGGAATTTAGGATAGCTCCGGGAAAATAAGAAGAGTCAGGTAAGATCCTGGAAAAAGACGTGTGGGTTAGGGCCCACTCAAAAGAAACACCGTTGAAATGATTTAAAGGAGAGGTTGCACCGGTTGAATTAAATGGCAAGAATGAGATAGCAATCTCGAAAGAGCTTGAAAGGATCTTGAATGACAAGACGAGCCTTTTGAGATATCTTGAGCACTCCGGGACAATAGGATAGCGAGAGGTGAACGATTAAGAATTGCACCGGCATGAGAAAACCTTGAAATGAGGAAAAGGGTATGATCAACAAAGCTTGACTTGAAACCACCAGAGAAGATAAAATAACAAGGAATGATAATCTTGAGACTCCGTTAGAATCTTCATGAGCATCACCGGGTAAGAATATTGATAGAAAAGAATGGAGAGACTTCACATCAGTAAAATGGATACTTGATTAAGAAATATGGGTCCTTAAAGAAAAAGGGTGGGTGGGCGGGAAAACACTATTGAGAATGAAACAAACACCGTTGAGAAGAACTAATAATTGATCTTGCGGAAGTTGAAGTGATCGGATCCACTTGAAGAGAAAACACGCCGGTGAGAAGAAATTGAAATGACAAACTCAACGATCGAGGAGGATTAGTATTCACATCGGAGTATGAGAACACCATTTGGGGAAAGTATGGAATCAGCATTTGACTTTGAAGCAACTCGAATACCACAACTCAAAACAACACAAAGGATTGGCTTGCAAAATAAGCCAGAACAAACATATGATAGAGATTTCGTCTGAAGTTTTCGTGGTGGGACCTACACGGGCTCGATCGTACAGCACCATCATGTACAAGGCAGTGCACATGACATACGAAGCGTCCCCGAGTCAGCATAGCCAAGGACTCTTTAAGACACAACAAGACCACTATAAAATCGACCGTGAATAGGCGAACCACTAGACGTCGAACCCCAATTTCATATCATACATCTGTTGGAAAGATATCCTAAGAGCTACTTGAATTCCCACCTATGAAACTCCCGAAACTTTCCGGTTATGCAATCAGGTGTTGGGGATACAGGGGAAGCATAATATCTCACCCAAGCTAGCAAATCCTACATCCAGCTGTATCCATCCTTCAACACAAAACCAAGAAACCTTCGGAAACCATCTATCTCAACCTTCGAAAAGCATCCGTTATACAAGTTATGGCGATACTCCCGAACTCCCGCCCCAGTACTGGGTGGCGTCGAGGTTATCTCACCAACGAACTGCATAAAGGAGATTTTCGATGTCGCGCACATATCTCAAGTATACCAGAATTGCAACGATAGAATTATGATGACAACACCTCAGAGCTCAACTCCCCGGGACACTTCCACTAAACCCCTGACAGGAGGCACCAAGACAGTATTCTCATCATAAGCCATCGGAACAAAACCAAGATACTCGCGTGATCCTAAAAAAATTTGTGAAATTTGAGAAGAGAAGAGTCAAAACTCTACGTCAGGATGCCTTACCAGAGCGATGAGGAGACTAGGAAGTAAAAAAGAATTCCTAAGCTCTCCGATATATAATTCCTAAAAGACTCAAAACATTTTTCTAGACACAACTCGGCTGCTAAAAACGATCAAGCAATGGGGGCTCCTAAGGTCGGGGAAGGCTCTGATTACCAACTTATAACGCCCTCGATGCGACTATATCTCCCACGTGTCGAGGCACGACTTAGAGGCATAATTGCATTGAAGGCATATGTCGCAAGTGAGGTAATCTTCACACAACCCATGTAATACATAAGGGAAAGAGATACATAGTTGGCTTACAATCGCCACTTCACACAATTACATGAATAAACATTACATCAATCGAATACACTCATGGTCCGACTACGGAACCAAAATAAAAGAAGAACCCCAAATGCGACAAAGGTCCCCGATCGACCCCAACTGGGCTCCACTACTGATCAACTAAAACAAAACAACACAAAGAACACAATCTTCATCGAGCTCCTCCTGAGCTTGGTTGCATCATCTGCAAGGACTCATCTGCACCTGCAAGCTGGTTTTGGAAGTATCTGTGAGCCACAGGGACTCAGCAATCTCGCACCCTCGCGATCAAGACTATTTAAGCTTATGGGTAAGGTAAAGGTGTGAGGTGGAGCTGCAGCAAGCGACTAGCATATATGGTGGCTAACATACGCAAATGAGAGCGAGAAGAGAAGGCAAAGCATGTTCGATAAAAGTATGATCAAGAAGTGATCCTGGACTACCTACGTCAAGCATAACTCCAACAACCGTGTTCACTTCCCGGACTCCGCCGGAAAGAGACCATCACGGTTACACACGTCGTGTATTCATTTTAATTAAGGTCAAGTTCAGGTTTTCTACAACCGGACGTTAACAAATTCCCATCTGCCCATAACCACGGGCACGGCTTTCGAAAGTTCAATCCCTGCAGGGGTGTCCCAACTTAGCCCATCACAAGCTCTCATGGTCAACGAAGGAATAGACCTCCACCCGAGACATTCCGATCAGACTCGGTATCCCAGTACAACAAGACATTTCGACAGGGTAAAACTAAACCAGCAACACTGCCCGATGCGCCGACATCCTGATGGGAGCTGCACATATCTCGTTCTCAGGGCAACACCGGATGAGACATCCTACGAGTAAAACCAGCCCTCAAGTTTCCCCGAGGTGGCCCCACAGTCTACTCAGTTCGGACCAACACTTAGACAAGCACTGGCCCGGGGGGGTTAAAATAAAGATGACCCTTGGGCTGGCCTAACCCAAAGGAAAAAAGGCTAGGTGGCGAATGGTAAAACCAAGGTTGGGCATTGCTGGAAAAGCTTTACTTAAGGCGAACTGTCAAGGGGTTCCCATTATAGCCCAACCGCGTAAGGGACGCAAAATCCGGGAACATAACACCGATATGACGGAAACTAGGGCGGCAAGAGTGGAACAAAACACCAGGCATAAGGCCGAGCCTTCCACCCTTTACCAAGTATATAGATGCATTAATTAAATAAGATATATTGTGATATCCCAACAAGTAACCAATGTTCCAACAAGGAACAACGTCTCCATGTTCCAACAAGGAACAGTCTTCAAACTTCACCTGCAACTAACAATGCTATAAGAGGGGCTGAGCAAAGCGGTAACATAGCCAATCAACGGTTTGCTAGGACATTGGTGGGTTAGAGGCTGAACATGGCAATTTGGGAGGCTGACAAGAAAGTGGTAGGCATCGTAGCAATGGCATAGCACAGGAGCGAGCAAACTAGCATAGCAAAGATAGTAGTGATTTCGAGGGTATGATCATCTTGCCTGAAATCCCACAAGGAAGAAGAACGAGTCCATGAGGAAGACAAACGGACATAGTCGAACGGGTCCTCACAACACGACGTTACCAGAACCAACCCGAAGAAGCAACACCGGAAAAGAAGCACACAACATAGTAAACAACCACGACAACAACATGGCACGATGCACAAACAATTATGATGCATGTCCGGTTTAATGAGGCATGGCATGGCAAAATGCACAAACAACACTACAAGTTAAGTGGAGCTCAATATGCAACGAATTGCATATTGACAAAACACCACATCAATTATTTAGTTCTCTCGTTTATGTAGCCAACAATATTAAATGTTATTAAACATGGCAAGAGGGTGAAGCAAATGAAAACTACCTATCTAGTCAAGGTTAAATGAGGCCGGAAACACGAACAACAATTCCGGAAAATCCTCATATGCATAAATTAGGTTTTGGTACTGTTCTGCCCTAAACAATATTTTAGAGTTGTTAAACATGCAAAAATGAGTGCACCATGTTAAACTAGGCATTTTTCTACCCCATTTACATATAAAGTTTATTAAATTCCAAGTTACGGTTATTTAGTTATGAAATAAATCATTTTAACATGGCATAGGAGCAAATTTAAACAAACAACATTTTAAACATCTCAAACATAGCTGAAAGTTGGATATTATTAATCTACACAAAATTCTAAGCAAGTTTCATATATTAAGTTTTTCAATCCGATGCACGGTTCTGAAGTTATTATATGCATGAACAAGGAGGGTTTTTCTGTAAAACTGCAGTTCCCGGGATAATTGGACAAATCACCGAACCAGGAAAAAACACATACGGGCCGAAACTGGCCAGCCCAACAGGAACAGGGGAGGCGCTGGGGGTCTCACCATGGGCCATGGCCCAGTTGGAAGCAGAGGGAGGCCGGCAGGCTGGGCAGGCTGCGAAGGGGCGCGCTGGGCTGCGCGTGGGAGCTGGGCCAGGCTGGGGCGTGCGGTGGCCCACTCGAATGAATGCGGAGCTGTTCGTCCTCCTCGTGCGCCCGCACAAGCAGGAAGGGCATGGCGGCGCCGACACGAGGAACGAGGAAGGTGGACGGCGGTTGGCAGCGAGGTCAGCCGGATCCGAATAGATCCGAGCTGGGCGGATCCGTTCCCGGCGGTTGGAGGCGGATCGGGCGCGGGGTGCTCAAGCTCGTTCATAGCGGCGGCCATCTTGCTCCTACATGAGAGACAGCGGGAAGGTGAGAGCAGGGAGAGAAGGTAAGGCGAGAGAGGCGGCGACCTGACGGGGCGGCGGACTGGTGAAGGTGCTCGCCGGCGGCGGAGGCAACTCCAATGAGGCGGGGCAGAAACCCCTCGTCCCCTCGATCCAGATCGGGATGGAGGAGGGAGCGGCTCGGGCATGCGGGGAGCCTACGGGCTGCGGCGTACGGGCGACGGGGTTGGGCCCAGATCCGACCTGAGGCGGGCCTCCCATGGGCTCTGAGGGCCACGGCGAAGTGGGCACAGGGGAGGCGACGGGGCGCTAGGGGAGAGGTGGAGAGCTCCTGGCCCGCGGCGGCTGGCCAGTTGGGCGGCGCCAAGTGGCGCTAGAGGGGTTGGCCGGCGCCGGAATTCGAGGAGAGGAGGTGGGAGGCGGCTGGGAGATGATTGGTGCGCTAAAAACAAGGTGGGGGTTGGAGGATGCCAAAAATGGCATGTGGGGGTATTTATATGGTTAGGGGGCTAGGGTTAGAGGTGTTAGGAGGGGTTTTAGTCCGTTTCGGAGCCGTTTGATCTCGATCGGACGACCCGTAGCGCAGGGGGGTTAGCTAGGTGGGCTAACAGGTGGGTTGTGAAGAGAGGTTGGGCTGAGATGAGAGGAGAGGAGTGCAGCCCGGCAACTGTTTCCGGAGACCGAAAACGTCCGACGTTTTGACCGGCTACTATTGCCGCTATATTTATCCGTTGGGCGTCAAACGAACTCCGATTGCGATGAAACTTGACAGGCGGTCTGTCTACACTATAATAAGACCGCACACCAAATTTCAACCCAATCCGAGAACATTTTCCGGCCACGTATAAAATACTATTTCGGACATGCCGCGGGCGCAGTGCAAGTGTGGTTGGGCTCAGAACGGACAACGGAGAGAACTCAAAGAGCCCGAACGAATGCAAGTTTTGAAAACATGATGATGCAATGCACATGATGATATGACAAGATGCAACACGCAAGCGAATGACAAGGCAACAACAGCGAATAACTGGCGGACACCTGGCACATCGGTCTCGGGGCGTTACATTGTCTTGCTGCCCTTCCTCATTTCTTGCCGGGCCCCCATGGACGACTTCATAGTCATCTTCATCACCTTGCCACCGATAGCCATCCATGAAACCACGCAAGAGCAGGTGGTCCGGCACCTGTCCGGAATCCGGGTCCGCAATAAGGCTCTTTAGCTTGCATCTTCGACATGGACATCTTATCTCTGTCTAGTTCTTTTGAAGCATCTTGGCCTTCGCGGATCTCAAAAACCTATTCACGATGCCTTCGGTCATCGTGCGGACCATGGTCGCATGAGGGGTAGAGCAAAACGATATTTTAGAACCAAGAAAATTTTTGGCATGACTTTGCCTAAAAATAGGACCAAAAAGAATGCATAGTGCCGAATTCTCGCCGAAACGGAAATGAATCAACATTCTGACAAATTATTGGCAACTATCGCGTTTCAAATACCAGTACCTGCAAACACAAACATATATGCAACACCACAAACATATGCAACACCACAAACATACGTAGATCTAGCTAGGCCATAAAAAGTGCATGTGCACATTGTTGGAGGGAGAAAAAAGTAGATCTGCAACATAAAAAAAGCTTTCCCCTTACTTACCTATCAAAAAAAGGTAATTTAACCACTTAATTTGGGTGAATCTATGGTGCAAATGAGGTGAGGAGGAGGCAGCCGAGACAAGCTTGGAGGAGGAGGTGGAGAGAATGAAGTGGGGAAAGTGAGTGTGGTAGGCGGCTGTCCAAAATATCTAGCTGGTCTCAGGTTACTAATGGCGCACCACCTAAAAATGCGTCATTAGTAACCCTGCTTACTAATGGCGCACCAGTTAGGGGTGCACCATTACTAGTTTTGCAAAAAAAAATTGTTAGTAGTGGCGCACCATGGTTGTGGTGCGCCATTACTAGTTTGAACTAGTAATGGCGCACTTCACAAAGGTGCACCATTACTAGTTTTGAAAAAAAAGTAAAAAAAATTGTTAGTAGTGGCGCACAGAGCGTGTGGTGCGCCATTACTAGTTAAAACTAGTAATGGCGCACTGTGCCCTGGTGCGCCATTAATAGTTTTGGAAAAATAAAAAAATAAAATTTGCTAGTAATTGTGCACCGTGTGTCTGGTGCGCCATTAGTAATGAGGACACTAATGGCGCACCTGTATCTGGTGCGCTGCTGCTATATAGAAGTGGTACACCACATACATGGTGCGCCATTAATGTCCATATTAGCTATATCCCTTTTCATAGTAGTGGTTGAACTAGCTCTACAAGCTAGTTCAAATAATATTATACTAGAGTTGAACTAGCTCTATAACCTAGAACAAATAATTTTACACTAGAGTTAAACTAGCTCTACAAGCTAGTTCAACTAATTTTACACTAGAGTTGAACTAGCTTTACAAGTTAGTTCAACTAATTTTACACTAGAGTTGAACTAGCTCTATAGGCTAGTTCAAATAGTTTTACACTAGTGTTGAACTAGCTCTACAAGCTAGTTTAAATAATTTTACACTAGAGTTGAACTAACTCTATAACCTAGTACAAATAATTTTACACTAGAGTTGAACTAGCTCTACAAGCTTGGTCAAATAATTTTACACTAGTGTTCAACTAGCTCTACAAGTTAGCATAAATAATTTCACACTAGAGTTGAACTAGCTCTATAACCTTGTACAAATAATTATACACTAGTGTTGAGCTAGCTCTATAAGCTAGTTCAAATAATTTACACTAGGGTTGAACTAGCTCTACAAACTAGTTCAAATAATTTCAGACTAGAGTTGAACTAACTCTACAAGCTAGTTCAAATATGTTTACACTAGTGTCCAACTAGCTCTACAAGCTAATTTAAATAATTTTACACTAGAGTTGAACTAGCTCTATAACCTAGTACAAATAATTTTACACTAGAGTTGAAGTAGCTCTACAAGCTAGTTCAAATAGTTTTACACTAGAGTTGAACTAGCTCTATAACCTAATACAAATAATTTTACACTAAATTTGAACTAGCTCTACAGGCTAGTTCAAATAATTTTACACTAGATTTGAACTAGCTCCATAACCTAGTACAAATAATTTTACATTAGAGTTGAACTAGCTCTACAAACTAGTTCAAATAATTTTACACTAGAGTTGAACTAGCTCTACAAGCTATTTCAAATAATTTTACACTAGAGTTGAACTAGCTCTATAACCTAGTACAAACAATTTTACACTAGATCTGAACTAGCTCTACAAGCTAGTTCAAATAATTTTACACTAAGTTCAACTAGCTCTATAGGCTAGTTCAAACAATTTTACACTAGAGTTTAACTAGCTGTATAACCTAGTACAAATAATTTTACACAAGAAATGAACTAGCTCTATAACCTAGTACTTCTAATTTTACACTAGAGTTGAACTAGCATTATAACCTAGTACAAATAATTTTACACTAGAGTTGAACTAGCACTACAAACTAGTTCAAATAATTTTACACTAGAATTAAACTAGCTCTACAGGCTAGTTCAAATTATTTTACACTAGAGTTGAACTAGCTCTATAACCTAGTACAAATAATTTTACACTAGAGTTGAACTTGATCTATAACCTAGTACAAATAATTTTACACTAGAGTTGAACTAGCTCTACAGGCTAGGTCAAATAATTTTACACTAGAGTTAAACTAGCTCTCTATAACCTAGTTTAAATAATTTTACACTATAGTAGAACAACCACTATAACCTAGTACAATTAATTTTACACCAGAGTTGAACTAGCTCTACAAGCTAGTGCAAATAATTTTACACTAGAGTTGAATTAGCTCTACAGGCTAGTCTAAATAATTTTACACTAGAGTTGAACTAGCTCTATAGCATAGTACAAATAATTTTACACTAGAGTTGAACTAGCTCTAGAAACTAGTTCAAATAATTTTGCACAAGAGTTGAACTAGCTCTACACGCTAATCAAATAATTTTACACTAGAGTTTAACTAGCTCTATAACCTAGTAAAATAAGTTCACACAAGAAATGAACTAGCTCTATAACCTAGTACAAATAATTTTACACTAAGTTGAACTAGCTCTACAAGCTAGTTCAAATGATTTAACACTAGAGTTGAACTAGCTCTAGAGCCTACAAGCTAGTTCAAATAGTTTTACACTAGTGTTGAACTAGCTCTACAAGCTAGTTTAAATAATTTTACACTAGAGTTGTACTAGCTCTATAACCCAGTACAAATAATTTTACACTAGAGTTGAACTAGCTCTACAATCTATGTCAAATAATTTTGCACTAGAGTCAAACTAGTTGTATAACCTAGTACTAATAATTTTACACTAGAGTTGTACTACCACTATAACCTAGTACAAATAATTTTACACTAGAGTTGAACTAGCTCTACAAGCTAGTTCAAATAATTTTACACTAGAGTTAAACTAGCTTTACAGGCTAGTTCTGATAATTTTACACTAGAGTTGAACTAGCTCTATAACCTAACACAAATAATTTTACACTAGAGTTGAACTAGCTCTACAGGCTAGGTCAAATAATTTTACACTAGAGTTAAACTAGCTCTATAACCTAGTACAAAGAATTTTACATTAGAGTTGAACTAGCTCTATAACCTAGCACAAATAATTTTACACTAGAGTTGAACTAGCTCTATAACCCAGTAGAAATAATTTTACACTAGAGTTGAACTAGCTTTATAACCTAGTACAAATAATTTTACTAGCTCTATAACCTAGTACAAATAATTTTACAGTAGATTTGAACTAGATCTATAACCTAGTACAAATAATTTTACACTAGAGTTGAACTATCTCTACAGGCAACGTCAAATAATTTTACACTAGAGTTGAACTAGTTCTATAACCTAGTTCAAATAATTTTACACTAGAGTTGAACAATCACTATAACCTAGTACAAATAATTTTACACCAGAGTTGAACGAGCTCTACAAGCTAATGCAAATAATTTTACACTAGAGTTGAACTAGCTCTACTGGCTAGTTCAAAAAGTTTTGCAATAGTGTTGAACTAGCTCAACAAGCTAGTTTAAATAATTTTACACTAGAGTTGAACCAGCTCTATAACATAGTACAAATAATTTTACACTAGAGTTGAACTAGCTCTAGAAGCTATTTCAAATAATTTTACACTAGAGTTAAACTAGCTCTACATGCTAATAAAATAATTTTACACTAGAGTTTAACTAGCTGTATAACCTAGTACAAATAATTTTACACAAGAAATGAACTAGCTCTATAACCTAGTACAAATAATTTTACACTAAGTTGAACTAGCTCTACAAGCTAGTTCAAATAATTTAACACTAGAGTTCAACTAGCTCTACAGCCTACAAGCTAGTTCAAATAGTTCAAACAGTTTTACATTAGAGTTGAACTAGTTGTATAACCTAGTAGAAATAATTTTACACTAGAGTTGAACTAGCTCTATAACCTAGTACAAATAATTTTACACTAAATTGAACTAGCTCTATAAGTTAGTTCAAATAATTTAGCACTAGAGTTGAACTAGCTCTACAACCTACAAGCTAGTTCAAATAGTTTTACACTAGTATTGAACTAGCTCTACAAGCTAGTTTAAATAATTTTACACTAGAGTTGAACTAGATCTATAACCTAATAGAAATAATTTTACACTAGAGTTGAACTAGCTCTACAAGCTATGTCAAATAATTTTGTACTAGAGTTGAACTAGTTGTATAACCTAGTACAAATAATTTTACACTAGAGTTGAACTAGCTCTATAACCTAGTAAAAATAATTTTACACTAGAGTCTAACTAGATCTATAACCTTGTACAAATAATTTTACACTAGAGTTGAACTAGCTCTACATGTTAGGTCAAATAATTTTACACTAGAGTTGAACTAGCTCTATAACCTAGCTCAAATAATCTTACACTAGAGTTGAACAAGCACTATAACCTAGGACAAATAATTTTACACCAGAGTTGAACTATCTCTACAAGCTAGTGCAAATAATTTTACACTAGAGTTGAACTAGCTCTATAACCTAGTACAAATAATTTTACACTAGAGTTGAACTAGCTCTACAGGCTAGTTCAAATAATTTTACACTAAAGTTGAAATAGCTCTATAATCTAGTACAAATAATTTTACACTAGAGTTGAACTAGCTCTATACCCTAGCACAAATAATTTTACACTAGAGTTGAACTAGCTCTATAACCTAGTAAAAATAATTTTACACTAGAGTCTAACTAGATCTATAACCTTGTACAAATAATTTTACACTAGAGTTGAACTAGCTCTACATGTTAGGTCAAATAATTTTACACTAGAGTTGAACTAGCTCTATAACCTAGCTCAAATAATCTTACACTAGAGTTGAACAAGCACTATAACCTAGGACAAATAATTTTACACCAGAGTTGAACTATCTCTACAAGCTAGTGCAAATAATTTTACACTAGAGTTGAACTAGCTCTGTAACCTAGTACAAATAATTTTACACTAGAGTTGAACTAGCTCTATAGGCTAGTTCAAATAATTTTACACTAAAGTTGAAATAGCTCTATAATCTAGTACAAATAATTTTACACTAGAGTTGAACTAGCTCTATACCCTAGCACAAATAATTTTACACTAGAGTTGAACTAGCTCTATGTAACACCGCGGTGTAATGATGCTACAGTAACCCCTGGGGTTCAGTTAATTATTTTGCTAAACAAGTGCTTGATCATCTTTGTCTCCTCTTTCTTTCAATTTCTAGTTGAATTCAAATTCAAATTTTGTGTGGAATTCAAAATGCTCAAACATGAAAACTAAAATGTTCATCATGTGTAAAATATTCTTCTGGTAATATTGGTGGTGATCCAGCATTTTTGCAAAATGCCTAGGTGGCCTAAAATGGCTAAAACAGAAAAGCAAAAAAGAAAAAAGAAAAAAGGAAAGCAAATAAAAAAGGGGAAGGGGCCAGAGCCCCTGGCCTCCCCCTGGGCCTCGGCCCACCCCTCCACCCGAGTCAACTGGCCCAACAGGCCATGTGGCCCACTCCCCTCCCCCTGTCGCTCTCCCCTCCCCCTGTTCAACCGACCGTGGGCGCGCGCTCGCGCGTCGCCGCCGAACCAGCTCGCCGTCGACGAAGAGGGATAAGACCCCATACGCCTCGGGCTCCCCTGTCCCCTCCCACTTGCCCTGCCGCCCCCACTCGCGCCAGTCCCTATCCCCTCTCCCCGCTCGCTCCGTCGCCTCGCCTCCTTCTCAGAGCCACCACCTGAGCGTGGTCACCGCCGTCCTCCGTCATCACCGCGGCCACAGCCATCGCCTCACTCCGTCGTCTTGTCATGAAGCTCCGTCGGGGTCGACTCCGTCATCTGGTGCCCTCAGGTGGAGCTGGGAAGCACCGCGGTCGCCATTCGTCCTCGTCCCCATCTCCAGCTACCGTCGATCTTCTTCGTCTCCGGCGCCGTCTCTGCTGCTACTAAAACTCCGAGGGCCACCATGCGTGCCGCAAAGTGAGCCCCTCTTCCCCTTCCCTCGCTCCCCTGGCCTCTCACGCTCACGTAGCCACCGCGTCCGCCATGGCCGAGCTCAGCTCCGCCGCATAGCTCACCGCTCGTCGCCGTCGCTACGGGCCTCCTTCGGCCTCACCGCCACCACGGGAGGGCGCACCTCGCTCCGCTCGTTCGGGCGAGCCCAGCAAAGCCCGGAGCCGACGCTCGTAGCTCCACCTCGTCGACCGCCCGAAAGCCGCCGCCGTCTGTACTCGTCGTCACCGACTTTACCGGCCAAGTCCGATCGTGCCTCTACCACCATTCGACGCGGTGTCGTTCGCTTGTTCGAACGCCCCCTCACGCGCGCGAAAGGCCGCCTATAGACGATTCCCGACGCCGGCCCGAGCCCTCCGCCACGTCTGGAGGTCACCGGCGCCAAGCCGCCGGCCGCGTTGAGCTGGCACACCTGGGGCCACCCCCTGGGTCACTGCCAGTGGGGCCCCCGAGCGCTTGTTGACCAGTTGACTCAGTCAACTTTGCTGACTGGGCACTCAGTGCCACTGACACACGGGGCCCCCGCCTTTTTAACCTAATTAAACATTTTCCTAAATAAACATAATTAGCTAAAGTAATGAGTCACTGACTAGTGGGGTCCAGTCACTAATTATTCTGTTTAAATTAAAATGAACTGCTGTTAGCCCACTGCCAATGACAGGTGGGACCCATTGGCCAGTTTGACCAGTCAGCAGGTCTGTTGACCTGCTGATGTCATGCTGACACTCTGCTGACGTCATAATTCATTTATGTTAAATAATAATTCTAGAAAATACTTGAATCTTTAGAAATTCATAAAAATTAAACCGTAGCTCGGATGAAAATGTTTTCTATATGAAAGTTTCTCAGAAAAATCCAACGAATCCAAATGCGCAGTCCATTCACCTGTCACATGCCCCTAGCATGCTGAACATGGAACCTTCCCCTCTCTTTCATCTGTCCGGAATCCGCCTAACATCGGGAATTCATCATCAGATGTTTGTCCCCCCCCCCCCCCCCCGTCTGCAACATGTAGTACTACGTTAGGGCAACCCTAGCTCTGCCCATCGTCATGTTATGCCTTGTGATGCATTGATTGCTTTGTATTTACTGTTTCTTCCCCCTCTTCTCTCCGGTAGACCCCGAGACCGATGATGCCGCGGTGATCGACTACGTCACCGACGACCTCTTCTTCTTGTCTGAGCAACCAGGCAAGCAAACCCCCCCCCCTTGAGCATTCCGATATCGCCCATTTCTTTCCCTCTCATGCTTGCATTAGAACTGCTACTGCTTTCTATATGATCCTACTCTGATGCATAGCCTGTTTGTTGTTACCTGCTTTCATACCTTATCTGCTTATCCTAAACTGCTTAGTATAGGTTGGTTAGTGATCCATCAGTGACCCCCACCTTGTCCCAGTTGCCCCGCTTTATGTTCGATGACTCGATCAACGTGATCAACGTCCAGGCCTCGACACCGCACCCCCCCCCCTTAGTTGTACGACTCTGTAGAGTTACCATCGAGTGTCGAGGGTGGAACCTCTTACATCACTCCTGATGAGACCTCTGTAGTGTAGCTATCCAGTCGTGGTCATCGAGGGTGATTTCCTCCTTAACCACTTCCGTTGCGGCTCTGTCGTGCAACCCATCAAATGTGAACCTCGAGGGTGGATCCTCTTACGTTCACCTTGATGATAACATCGAGTGGAATTCACCGGGGGTGATTCCTCGGGTTTTCCCCTTGGTGTTAGACATACAGTTACTATGGTTACTATGACTTTGCACTGAGCCATGTTATTAAAGACGGGTCGGCCCTGAGCGGTACCCGCGCGAGCTTAATTGCGAGTGATGTGGAGTCGGGTTGACCTGGAAGGTGCCCGTGAGATACTTACGAGGCGTGGCCGGGCATTCTTAGCCCTTGCCGCAAGTACTCGAGATGGGGCAATGGGGTCACATCTTTCATGAGTCTCTGCTTGTTACCGCGCGTTCCCAATCCACTATGATTTGGATATTTGATCCGAGGGGCCTCTGGCCTGATAGCACTAACCATCACGTGGGCATAGTATGGGCGTTCTACGTCGTATGCATCAGCCGAAGCTTAATAGATGTCAGCGACTGAGCGGCGCGCGTCGGGTTGGACTGCGTAAGCACCTGCCTTGTTGAAGGAGGTAGCTAGGTCTGCTCACCGGCCGCCCACGCAACGTGCAGGAGTTCTCGGGGAGATGGCCCATGACCCCTGGGGGCATAGGTTTAGTCCGGCGTGCTGGCCTCTCTATTAAGCCTAGGTTGGGTTGCGGCATATTGTTTGGCCGAGGCCGGGCATGACCCAGGAAAGTGTGTCCGACCGGAGTTAATCGAGCGTGGTGGGTAAGTTGGTGCACCCCTGCAGGGAAGAAAACATCTATCGATAGCCTGTCCTACGGTAACGGACACTTGGAGTTGTATCCCGATCGATACAACTAGAACTGGATACTTGAGATGAGACATGGAGATGAGACTTGGATATGAGATGATAACTGGATAGTATGGCTCTGGGATTGCTTTCTCGCAGGGAGTCGAGAAAGGATCTCTGGCCGAGGTTGATAACATTACTGCTACTTTACTTTATGCTACTCTACTCCCTCCTGTTGCTGCAAGATGGTGGTTTCCAGAAGATGCTAGTCTTCGATAGGCTAGTCCTTCCCCTTCCCTTCTGGCATTCTGCAGTTTAGTCCACATATACAACCCATTCCTTTGATACAGATGCATACTTAGTTTAGATCTAATGTAAGTCTTGCGAGTACTTTGGATGAGCACTCACGGTTGCTTTGCTACTTCTTTTTCCCCCATACCCAATTGTTGCGACCAGATGACGGATCCCAGGAGCCAGACGACGCCACTGATGACTACTACTACCCGGAGGATGCTTACTACTACGTGAAGACCGCAGACGACTAGGAGTAGTTAAGAGGCTCCCAGGCAGGAGGCCTTGCCTTTTCGATTGTTGTTGCTTTTGTGCTAGCCTTCTTAAGGCAATCTTGTCTAACTTATGTCTGTACTCAGATATTGTTGCTTCCGCTGACTCTTGTGTATTCGAGTGTCGGGGATATACCCCGCGGTGTAAACCGGCCGGAAGTATAACCCGACCAGACTTGGTGTTTTACTTGAGACCCGACTGAGATTTAACGATTCACTGGCGACCCGTTTGGACCTGGCGGTTTATGATTCATTGGTAATCCGGCACGCAGGTCAGAGGAGTGACAAGACTCGATGGTCCAACGGGCGGTTCATGAAGGCTAGTTCATACTATGGTGGTTCGGTTTAAGAGGAAAGGCGTGAGGAATATTTGTCTTACAAGGAGTTAAGACCTGAACTTGTATCCAATTTGTATTAGAGATAGACTAGTCCTAATCCTAATAGGACTACACATGTAACCCGCCCCTTCAACTTATATAAGGAGGGACAGGGCTTCCCAAAGAGGGAGAAGAAGGAGAAACAATCTCTAGGGCTAGACACAAAGAGCCGGTTTATCAGCGACTCTCTTGTGATCATAATAAGACCTAGACTCAAACAGCATGTAGGGCTATTACCGGATGATGTTTCTCGGGGCCCGAAGCTGTCTAAATCTTTGTCTTGTGTTGCGTCTCTCGATTCCGCTCAACCCCTCTCAAGCTACCACATAGATGCGTTGGCCTCGCGACTAAGTCCTGGCAGTAAGGACATCTGCCGTGACAAAACCACGACAGTTGGCGCCCACCGTGGGGCTTGCGCTCGATGATAATGAGTTCTTGAAGGGATCCCTCAGGGATCAAGGAGTTTGCAAGTTTTTGGATAAAGATTTTTACAATCCATGAGGTTGAAGTCAAAGAAGATATTAGGGTTGCATGTCTGTACACCGCCACAAGTCGCCGAGTTAATCGAAGTTTTCGTTGCGGATTCGATCCAAGCCCGCTGCTTGTATCTGGATCAAAGGTCGCAATACCTATTCCAAGCGGAAGTCCAAGTCGTCGTATCCGAGATGGACCCAAAACCAGACCGGTTGTTGCTGTTTAAATATAGGCTTCAAATCCTTTAGCGTGATCGCTTGTCTGCTCGTGCCTAGGATGGCCATGGGTTCTGACGCAGACACCTGCACTTTCTGTGCCTAGTACAGCTACAGTCCAGTGGTGGCAAATTATTGATTAAAGATGCGGCCTGCACCGACCTTATTCATTGACACAAGTACTTCCTCCGTTTTTATTTACTTCGCATATTAGAGTTGACTGAAATCAAACTTCCTAAAGTTTGACCAAGTTTATAGAAAAAAATATAAATATTTACTATAACAAATTTATACTATGTGGAAGTACATTTGATAATGAATCTAATGATGTTGATTTCTTATTGTATATGTTAATATTTTTGTCTACAAACTTTATTAAAATTTATAAAGTTTGACTTTGACCAAAACTATTATGCGGAGAAAATAAAAATGGAGGGAGTATTTGCAGTCTCAAAAGCTCTGAATCTGAGAGACAAAAAGTACTACTTGGTCAAACGGGAGTAGAACATACGTTGGATTACATGAGTACTAATTGATGGCTTCGCACCACCGTTCGGCTTCACAGCAATGGCCGGCTTCAACTTCTACCTCCGCCCCTGTTCCGGCCCGGACGGCCTCGGGCCGCCGCGGCACCTGCTGAGCCGCTACTCCCGAGTCGGCCTACCGCTCCTACCCTGCTACGCCAAGACACTCGGCCTCGGAGGCCTCTACTACTGAGCCGCCGTTGCTTCGCTTCATCTCCGCGGAGCCGCCGGCCGCCGTCGTCATATCCGTGGTCAGCCACTGCTGCTGCCTCCACTGCCGCTGTCCTGGCTCACCTTCGTCGAAAGCCGCCAAGTTACTGTAAGCCGCCGTCTGCCTTCGCGCGCAGCCATGGCCGGTTTCCCCTGCTTCGGCAACCCCAACATTGGTTTGGATTCAGAGAACCTTCTACAAGGTCTGGGATTCAGATTTAAAAGAAAAAGGAAAGAATGAGGAACTGCCAATAGTGCCAAAGCTCCGCCTCGAGCCATCCTTGCTGCACGGCCTCGCCGCCGTGGGATACTACTGTTGATTGTCTCTGGTGTGAGCCGTTCACGGTCCCCGGTTTCGCCGACTTGCCACCGAGCCGGCTTGTCCCGCTGTCGTCGTCCGCCTTGTTTCATCAGCCGCCGTTGTTTAAAGGCCGCTGCTGGCTCGTCCCTCCGCTTTAGGGGCCGTTTGGTTTGCTGACTATCCATCGTTGGTTGAGGGATAGCCAGATTTTGGGAGGGTACCGAGCGTTTGGTCGTGGGGATGGAGTGGCTGAGGGCAGCCACTGTTTTGGAATATTCTCCCCGAAAGCTGGTTGGCCTCGTCCGCGAAAATCTCGCGGATGGTGGCAACCACCCGTGCTCGTCACGTTCCGGAACGTTTTCTTCTTATCTCGCGCCTGCACTCTCACATATTCATCTCTCGCTGACGAAACAGAAAGGAGGCACTGGCAGCGATTTCGCATCAGGAGGTGATATGCGTGCATGGCGGCCGGCGGCGCGGTGAAATCGGTGCTGCACCTCTACTTCTCTCCCTTTTTCCTTGGGTGAACTGCCAGTAGCGGCGGCCGTTGCAGGACGAGCTACAACGGCGACGTCGGCGTCTGCTGCTGCCTGCCCTCTTCTTTGGGTCAACGAGACAACGATGGCGGAGGACAACGAGTGACGGTTGGCCGTTCCCTCTCTCCCCTTCCTTCTGGCCGTTCGATCGTAGATGCATCGTGGTTTCATGTCTAACACGGATGCATGTCTTTGCATGGCCTTGTCCTTTTTGATTTGATTTTTTTACCATTTCTTGTGCAGCGAGTTTTCAGGTAATCACAACAACCCATCCACTTTTCATCCTTTTAACCAAACATAAAACTGGCTATCCCAACCGCTATTTATCCTTCCAACCAAACGAAAGAAATTGGCTATCCCTAACCAGGTGGACAGGGATATCGTCAGCCAACCCATGCTCGCCGTTGAACCAAACGCCACCTAATAGCCTCAGGCTAACCTCGACGCGCCAGCCGATGAGTCGCCTCCGCCGAGTGCCACGACCCGCCTGATTCTGCCGTAGAGTCGTCGTCGAGCACCACCCCCGTCGGAGCTGCTGCGAACCGATATCATCGCTGCCGCCATCGCCGGGCGCGCCTCTGATTGCCGCTGAGACGCCGCAGTCGTGACCCAGAAACGGAGCCGGCCACAATCCAGATTCCTCCTGCGCCCACGACCTCGTTTCGAGGCGCCCATCTCCACTGCTCTGAGCCGCCAGGCCTTCCCCGCCCGCTCGCTGATGGCGCGCGACTCGTCCGCATCCGCGTCTGATCCGCCCGGTCGTCTCCCCTGCACCGCGTGCCTGCTACGCGTCAGACCACAATCGTCGCGAGCCGCCGTGGCCTCCGCCACCTCTTCTACTGTGGTCCAAAACCGAGCCGCATCTGTGCTGTTCCAACTAGCCAGTCTCCATGGAAGCAACCCGCTTCCTTCAAGGTTCTATCTGCGGTCCGCGCGCGCGCACAAGCCGGCTTGCCGACTGCGTCCGCTTCGCCTCGAGCACGGCTCTGCCACTCGCTGTTGCCGCAGGCCGCCGCTGCCCTTGTGCTTTACCTTTTCAGCCAGCGCCTCGCCCTGTTCGGCCTTGCTCCTCCACGGCGTACCAAGACGTTTCCATCTTCGAACCGTCGTCGCCTCCGTTCTTTGCCACACGCCGTGAGCTGCCTTGAGGTTGTGCCAAGCCGCCGTAGCTGCACCGGCCTCCGTCTCCGCCGGTGGTCGCGGACGCGCCAAGAGCTACTGTACTGCCTTCACTATTGCGCCACGAGCCAGTCCGCAGTCGCGTGGTGAGCGGCCCTGCTGCCCCGGCCATCGAAGTGATCTACGCCATGGTCCAGCTTTGCCCTGCTGTAAGCCGCCCCCGCCGTGTGGCTGCCAAGAGCCGCTATACTGCCTCCGATGTTCTTAAAATTAAATTTGAGGCATATCGTCGATCATCCGAGGACCAAGCAATCACACGAGCACGATACCGAAATTTGTTAACGAGGTTCACCGATATGGCTACATCCCTAGGGCCTGACTACGGGCGCTCCTCCCTGTGACACCGTCACAATACCGCACCCCGGCCACCCGGGCGCCGGCACACGCCGCCGGCTCCCCCTTGCGCGCCTGTGTTATTATGTTGGCATAGGTTACATCGTGTGTCTAACCCCGCTATATATGAGAGGCCTAGGATACAAGTGTCCTATTAGGACACAACTCCACATCCTATGTAAACACAATACAACTCCTAGTCCAACTGTAACCTACCCTGTACACAATATTCGACACAATTTTAACAAACTCCACCTTGGCGAATATTCTCCACCACCTTGAATTCGTCAATGCGTCAAACTTCTATGTACATTGGACTTGAGTTTATCCCATGAGTATCGCTACTACTCCAAAGACTCCATACGACTCCACTTGCAACTTGTAGTCCCTCCTTTTCTTGACCACAGTCAACACTCGAGCAAAATTAAGTTCCTTGTTACTCTAGTTTGTGCTCCCAACTTCCAGAGCATCAGTCCAACGCCATCACACACTGATCACTGACCTGCGTGAAAGTGAACAACTCACATATTGGGTGTCACACATAAGAGTTACCTGAACTCAACATCACTGCTCCTTTCTTGACCGCCTGTCTGAAACTTGAAGGAATTTCACCATTGCTTGTAGTCACTCCGAGTCAAATTCGCAGTTGTCTCACCACATGTATGACCACCAGAGCCCTGGCCCATCTCCATGTCCCATGCGTACCGCACGCCTCGCCGCTATTACCGCGCCGAGCCTCCGCTGTCCCAGTCGAGTCTCAAGGGTCGCGAAGCCATACCACTCAGCCCCCACTGCAGAGTACCACCTATCATCACTGACCGATGACGAGTTTCACGCTTCCATCAGACCATTGGGCTCCAGTCCGAACTACGTGTCACTCGCTTTTTCCCCCTTGCTGAATAGGCTTCGATTCCCTGGATCTTTACATCGTAGCCCTTCAATCTAGCTCCACCTTCAACATGACTCCATGGTAGATGATCAATCCACCCCGCGCCCCGTCGTCTTCAAGCTCTCGTGTGCACCGTCTTGAATCAACCCCGCGCCATAACCTTGTCGAAGCTGCACAAGCCCTCGGGGCATGCGCCACGTGTTTCCACGCCTCAGAAGTCGGTCACCATCAGCATCACGCTCCTACGTCGTCGTCGCCGATCCCACCACCGTCTTCTGTTCCAACTGACATCCAAGTCGATCCGTCAGACTGCCTAGTCTGACCCAGCCGAGCATATCCGACTGCAACCATGTTTCACCCTACATCGTGTCAACCGGCACATACCATGCATTACTCGACACCCTGTTAAACATGATCCTCATGACGCGTTTGTCCGCGCGCCTCCATAACTTGTCCATGTGTTCCAAGCCTTCACAACAAATCGACTTCAAAAAACTTCCATGCAACCTGCATAATTTTTCTAGTCTTTGTTTGTTTTTATTGCTTCTCCGTGCACCTTGTAGCAGAAACAAGAACCAAATCGGATCCAATCAAACTGCCCCTGTACACACACGTGGCCTTGGCAATTTTTCTAGTCTTTGTTTGTTTTTATTGTTTTTATCAGTTATGCCACCGGTTGTGTCCCACTACTCAGTTTTGCCACTAGAAATTTCAACTGCTCAAAAATATCATCGCTTCATTAGACACATGCTCAAAAATGCCACTAAACATCATTATTATGATCTCAAATCTCTTTTGCCATGTTATAATGACATAAATACCTATAAACCAACATGCCAGCTCTCCCTCTATCTCACTATAATAAAGTATAGGGCCCACTTGATCCCAACAGCGTTCTTATTTTCCTATAAAATTATTTGCTTGGTTACTCCTGACAAGTGGGGCCACACATATCATTGTGAGATAGAGAGAACTGACATGTGGGTCTAGGCTTATTTTTGTCATAGAACATGGTCAACGGGTTTGACGTAAAAATAACAATGTCTAATGGCATTTTTGAGCAAACATCTAATAGAACGATGGCATTTTTGAGATATCTAATGGCATTTTTGAGCAAGCATCTCACGGATTGATGGTATTTTTGAGCAGTTGTAACTTCTAATGGCAAAACTGAGTAGTGGGACACAACTAGTAGCATAAATGATAAAAACCCTTTTTTCAACAAACAAACCGTCATGATGCCTTCAGCTCTGGACAAACGAACGGATAGCTCCTGATCAATTCGCTCTCAGCCTGCTCCATGCACATCTGCCTCTCGCTTCAGCCCCTTTAGCAGCCCAAGTTGGGCCGAGCCAGCCTGCTCTTCGCCCGGGCCTCAGCCGTGATACGCTCGTGCACCGCCTGCCTGCATGAATCGATCCGCCTTGCTGGCGCCGTTGCTTTCCGATCTCGCCGAGAACACTGCCCGATTGCTATTTTCCAAACACGATACATGCTGTCTTCCACGAAATCTTTCGCTCAGATCAACCTCGTGGATCCACCGACACGACAACCACAGCCACATCTCCAATCGCACATATTGCATTTTGCAAGATCTCATCGACAACTTTCACGTGTTCTCCTCTAGATCAACGATCCGCAGCCTCCTCG
The DNA here is from genome assembly GCA_034509565.1 of Triticum monococcum. Taxonomy (NCBI): domain Eukaryota; kingdom Viridiplantae; phylum Streptophyta; class Magnoliopsida; order Poales; family Poaceae; genus Triticum; species Triticum monococcum. The sequence continues at coordinate 546,667,825 of CM067843.1, read as the reverse complement.
TAATCTTGCTCATGATACCACTTGTTAAAATTAAATTTGAGGCATACCGTCGATCATCCGAGGACCAAGCAATCACACGAGCACGATACCGAGATTTGTTAACAAGGTTCACCGATATGGCTACATCCCCGGAGCCTGACTACGGGCGCTCCTTCCCGTGACACCGTCACAATATCGCACCCCGACCACCTGGGCGCCGGCACATGCCGCCGGCTCCCCCTTGTGCGCTTGTGTTATTATGTTGTCATAGGTTACATCGTGTGTCTAACCCCGCTATATATGAAAGGCCTAGGATACAAGTGTCCTATTAGAACACAACTCCACATCCTATGTAAATACAATACAATTCCTAGTCCAACTGTAACCTACCATATACACAATATTCGACACAACTCTAACAGATGTCGCGCCAAGTCGCCCGCTGCCGAGTTCTTGAGCTGTTGTACTGCCTCCAACGTCGCGCCAAGTCGCCTGCACGGAGGTTCAGACGTGAAAAGGTTGTGGCAGTTTGCTTGGCGGACGCTCGCGCTGTGGGATATTGTGCATTGGCTTTATTTTTCCAGTACGGTGCTGAGCATGTGAACACAGGACAGGCCAAGGGATACTGGATACTGGATCTATTTTTAATTGATGTGCCCGGACAAGCAACTCTGATGATCAGTCTGATACATTGCAAGAAAACCATTATTTAGCAGCAGTGGTAGCATTGCTATTCACATGCATCAATTACTAATGAACGTCTGCTGTGCATCAAGCACATTGACTTGGATCTCAAGGGTCAATCGATATTTAAAGAAGGGGGAAAAGAAAAGGAAGACCCACGTGGGTGCTAGTGCTACATTAGACGTACATCTGTCCGGCTATTTTTGATCCGAGCACGTCTAGCATTATCCACACCAATATCCATGATCATCCGACAAAAAATTATCAGCACATATTGTTTTCTTCAAAAAACAATTACTCTATCCTGTAATATGTTTACACAAGACAATTTTTATATCATTCGACACGCGTATCACGGTCCGGTTTAAATCAACACACCGGCTGACTCGCCCGTCCGCACCACTTTACAACATCACGGACGACTCGCTCGTCCGCCCTGGCCAGCAGTTCATGCGTCCGCACCGGTTTACAACGCGGAGGACAACTTGCTTGTCCGCACAGGTTTACAACGTCACGGATGATTCGCCCGTCCACTCTCGTGGCCGGTTCACGCGTCCACGCCGGCTCACAACAAGAAGGACAACTTGCTCATCCACGCCGGCTTACAACACCGCAGCCGACTCATTTGTCTGTTCCCGCGGCCGGCTCGCCTATAATTGATTTCAGCTTCACTATGGTGATCGGCAACTCCGCGGTGGATAAATTACTGACCTAACATATCAGGTGAAATACATCCAGTAAATTTTTATATTATATATTACTTTCTTTAAAAAGAACGATTATTTTGTCTTGTGAAGTTCTCCAATGCAGGACAAGCTATATCACTGAGCTGTTGACTGACTCATGCCGGTTTATATCACGGTCAAATATGTAGAGTCTCAAGCCAAACTCCTCGAGTCACCTTGAGACTCGGGGGCTATGATGACATGACTCAGCAAATCTTGCCAGTTTCAGCAAATTTAAAAACCCCAGGACGATGGAGGGAAAGATAACCCGGTTTCGGGGGCTACTGTTATATTGATGAAAATTTAAATTCCGTCAGAAAATTTCCGGCTTAGAATGTATATGAAAGTTACAAAATCCCGGCTCAATGAAGAAATTCTGGGTCATCAGCAAGAATTCCGGTTTACAATCTGGTTCAAGGGAAATATGTCTCCCACAAAGCTCTGACGCTCTCAATATCCGGTTCAAAATCCAGGTTCAAGAAGAATTTATCTCTTGCAAAAAGTTAAAGGTTGCCGAAGAGGACCTGTTGCCATGACGCGCGGTTCAAACATGGGTTATCCTGCCTTATTGGCTTATTATATTATTGATCACATGGGGGCTTCTGTTTATAAAGCGGAGTTCTGATTACATATTGATCCGGCTATCAAGCCAATATTGTCAAAAGGGGCCAAAGAGAGTCTGTTGCACAGCACATCTCGAACATGGGTATCCCTTGAGCATAACTCATAATATCACTTGGGGGCTATGTTCGAACCATAGTCACACCTCTTGATCGGCGTAAGGCCACAAGGGGAAATCACTTGGGGGCTTGGTCGTATTCGAACCATAGCTACACCTCTTGATCGGCGTAAGGCTACCAGGGAAGTTACTTGGGGGATCTTTGCTTCGCAATGAACTAAGAGTTTGCACCCTTGTAATAGGCTATCAAGCCAGGCTTGGAAGCTAGGTGTACGCACCTAAAACCCCAGATTAACCTGCCTTCTTTAAGTAAGTCACTCCGCCCAGGTAAACCTGGTACGACCCGCGAACGTTTGACAGTCAATCTCATAGACCCTGAACTTGTCAAAGTTAAAACGTGATTGGTTAAAGATTGAGGTCCATCTTAAGAGGCTTCGGGAAATGGTTAATTCAGTGGCCTGGCAGCCCATGAAAAGTCTCGATTTGGAGCCTGGCAGCTCGTAAAAAGCCTCGTATGTTCTTTTTTGAGTTCTATTTGCCAAGTTTTTTCGCCTTTGTTGAGGTTCATAATATCTTCTGATAAACCAGCGTCTTTGACCCGGCTTGGCTTTCAACTACAAGTTGTCGGTACATAATCAGTTATAAACCGGTGTTCATTAACCCAGTCTGGTTTTGACTAACAAGTCGCCAGTGTTATAAGGAAAATCCGGTGTTTATTATATCCCGGTACGGTTTATTATCATAATCCGGCAAATTAAGGAAGGAATTCTCAAATACTCAAGATTGGGGTTACCACCCTCACTACACGAATTGGTTAAACCAATGAGGTGATTCAATGTCACAGGTATCATCTATGTCATATTTGATTATCTTCAATTACACCTTTGGTTATAAACCCTGGCTATTTATATGGGCATTATGACCCGCCCTGCGGTAAACCGCCAAGGATTCTTGTGATCTACTTGTGTGCAAGATAAGAATGCATTCGGGTGGCTACCCACCCTGGCTTTCGATGTTAAGTCGCCAGGGCATATGTTATTTACACTTTGTGTAGGATTTGCAGAATTATGACATATAAATTCAAGCTCATCATCCAAATTGATGCTTCAAAAGGGTTATCGATTTTGGATTTTCTCAAAAGCTATCAGCCACCGGGTTATAAAAATTCTGGCTTGCAATGAATGCGCATTAAGTCGCCATCGGCCAAGAGCCGCCGAGTATTTAAACTCCGGATTTACTTATCAATTGGTAAGATATTCATATCTTTCATAGCCAAAATTGGCTGGATTTTCATGATGATATTGAATGATTGAGGTTTTTAAACCGGATTATATTATTCAAATCTTCAAATAGCCAAACATGGCTGGATTTTTTATGGTTATCAATAACCAGTATTATGATTGAGGTTTTCAAAGTCGCTTTAAGCGCAATGGCTATTGTCTTATAAATAGATATAATTTATTCTACAATTGAAGGAATAGTCCCGAGTCAATGCAGACTTACGACCCGGCACTTTGCTCACCTTATTGAAGACCCGACTCATCACATTGTAATGAGCCGGCCCTTGGGGGCTACCAATTGCTCCTATCAATGATCCAAGGTACACAAGTCTTAATTGTTGGGGAACGCATCAAAAATTCAAAAAATTTCTACGTGTCACCAAGATCTATCTATGGAGAAACCAGCAACGAGGGAAGGAGAGTGCATCTACATACCCTTGTAGATCGCTAAGCGGAAGCGTTCAAGAGAACGGGGTTGAAGGAGTCGTACTCATCGTGATCCAAATCACCGGAGATCCTAGTGCCGAACGGACGGCACCTCCGCGTTCAACACACGTACAGCCCGACGACGTCTCCCATGCCTTAATCCAGCAAGGAGAGAGGGAGAGGTTGAGGAAGACTCCATCCAGCAGCAGCACAACGGCGTGGTGGTGATGGAGGAGTGTTGTGATCCAGCAGGGCTTCGCCAAGCACCGCGAGATATGAGGAGAAAGAGAGGGGTAGGGCTGCGCCTCGCGTGTTGGGCAGCCCCTAGGACTCAAGTATATATAGGAGAGAAGGAGGAGGGTGCACCCCCTCTAGGGTTCCCACCCCTAGAGGGGCGGCAGCCCTAGATGGGTTTGAGGGGGCGGCCAAGAGGGGAGGAGAGGGAGGCGCAGGGAGCATGGGCCTTAGGGCCCATCTGCCCTTAGGGTTTGCCCCCTTCTTCCCTTAGGCGCCTTGGGCCTTGTGGGAGGCGCACCAGCCCACTCAGGGGCTGGTCCCTTATCACTCTTGGCCCATGCAAGCCTCCGGGGCTGGTGGCCCCACTTGGTGGACCCCCGGGACCCTCCCGGTGGTCCCGATACGTTACCGATAAAATCCGAAACTTTTCCGGTGACCAAAACAGGACTTCCTATATATAAATCTTTACCTCCGGACCATTCCGGAGCTCCTCGTGACGTCCGGGATCTCATCCGGGACTCCGAACAACATTTGGTAACCACATACAAACTTCCTTTATAACCCTAGCGTCATCGAACCTTAAGTGTGTAGACCCTACGGGTTCGGGAACCATGCAGACATGACCGAGACGTTCTCCGGTCAATAACCAACAGCGGGATCTGGATACCCATGTTGGCTCCCACATGCTCCACGATGATCTCATCGGATGAACCATGATGTCAAGGAATTAATCAATCCCGTATACAATTCCCTTTGTCTATCGGTACGATACTTGCCCGAGATTCGATTGTCGGTATCCCGATACCTTGTTCAATCTCGTTGCCGGCAAGGTTCTTTACTCGTTCCGTAACACATCATCCCGTGATCAACTCCTTGATCACATTGTACACATTATGATGATGTCCTACCGAGTGGGCCCAGAGATACCTCTCCGTCACACGGAGTGACAAATCCCAGTCTCGATTCGTGCCAACCCAACAGACACTTTCGGAGATACCCGTAGTGCACCTTTATAGTCACCCAGTTACGTTGTGACATTTGGCACACCCAAAGCATTCCTACGATATCCGGGAGTTGCACAATCTCATGGGCTAAGGAAATGATACTTGACATTAGAAAAGCTTTAGCGAACGAACTACATGATCTTGTGCTAGGCTTAGGATTGGGTCTTGTCCATCACATCATTCTCCTAATGATGTGATCCCGTTATCAATGACATCCAATGTCCATGGTCAGGAAACCGTAACCATCTATTGATCAACGAGCTAGTCAACTAGAGGCTTACTAAGGACATGGTGTTGTCTATGTATCCTCACATGTATCTGAGTTTCCTATCAATACAATTCTAGCATGGATAATAAACGATTGTCATGAACAAGGAAATATAATAATAATCAATTTATTATTGCCTCTAGGGCATATTTCCAACAGTCTCCCACTTGCACTAGAGTCAATAATCCAGTTCACATCGATATGTGATTAACACTCAAGGTCACATCCCTATGTGACTAACACCCAAAGAGTTTACTAGAGTCAATAATCTAGTTCACATTACCATGTGATTAACACTCGATGAGTTCTGGGTTTGATCATGTTATGCTTGTGAGAGATGTTATAGTCAACGGGTCTGAATCTTTCAGATCCGTATGTACTTCGCAAATTTCTATGTCATCTTGTAGATGCAACTACTACGCTACATTTGGAGCTATTCCAAATAACTATTCTACTATACGAATCCAGTTTACTACTCAAAATAATCTGGATTAGTGTCAAAGTTTGCATCGGCGTAACCCTTTACGACGAACTCTTTTACCACCTCCATAATCGAGAAAATTCCTTAGTCCACTAGTTACTAAGGATAACTTTGACCGTTGTCCTGTGATCCATTCATGGATCACTCTTGTACCCCTTGACTGACTCATGGCAAGGCACATATCAGGTGCGGTACACAGCATAGCATACTGTAGAGCCTATGTCTTAAGCATAGGGGACGACCTTCGTCCTTTCTCTCTATTCTGCCGTGGTCGAGCTTTAAGTCTTAACTTCATACCTTATAACTCAGGCAAGAACTCCTTCTTTGACTGATCCATCTTGAACACCTTCAAGATCATGTCAAGGTATGTGCTCATTTGAAAGTACCATTAAGTGTTTTAATCTATCCTTATAGATCTTGATGCTCAATGTTCAAGTAGCTTAATCCAGGCTTTCCATTGAAAAAAAACACTTTCCAAATAACCCTATATGCTTTCCAGAAATTCTACGTCATTTCTGATCAACAATATGTCAACAACATATATTCATCAGAAATTTTATAGTGCTCCCACTCACTTCTTTGGAAATACAATTTTCTCATAAACTTTGTATACACCCAAAATCTTTGATCATCTCATCAAAGCATACATTCCAACTCCTAGATGCTTACTCCAGTCCTCAGAAGGATTGCTGGAGCTTTGCATACTTATTAGCATCTTTCAGGATTGACAAAACCTTCCGGTTGTATCACATACAACCTTTCCTCAAGAAAATCGTCGAGAAAACAATGTTTTGACATCCTATCTGCAAGATTTCATAAATAATGCAGTAATCGCTAATATAATTCCAACAGACTCTTAGCATCGCTACGAGTGAGAAAGTCTCATCGTAGTCAACTCCTTGAACTTGTCGGAAAAACATCTTAACGACAAGTCGAGCTTTCTTAATGGTGATACTTACCATCATTGTCCATCTTCCTTTTAAAATCCATGTGTACCTAACAACCCTACGACCATCAAGTAGTTCTTCCAAAGTCTACACTTTGTTTTCATATATGGATCCTCTCTCGGATTATATGGCCTCGAGCCATTTATCGGAATCCAGGCCCACCATCGCTTCTCCATAGCTCGTAGGTTCATTGTTGTCTAGCAACATGACTTCCAAGACAGGATTACGTACCACTCTGAAGTAGTACGCATCCTTGTCATCCCACGAGGTTTGGTAGTGACTTGATCTGAAGTTTCATGATCACTATCATAAGCTTCCACTTCAATTGGTGTAGGTGCCATAGGAACAACTCCCTGTGCCCTGTCACACACTAGTTGAAGAGACGGTTCAATAACCTCATCAAGTCTCCACCATCCTCCCACTCAATTCTTTCGAGAGAAACTTTTCCTCGAGAAAGGACCCGATTCTAGAAACAATCCCTTATTGCTTTTGGATCTGAGACAGGAGGTATACCCAACTGTTTTGGGTGTCCTATGAAGATGCATTTATCCGCTTTGGGTTCGAGCTTATCAACCTGAAACTTTTTCACATAAGCGTCGCAGCCCCAAACTTTTAAGAAATGACAGCTTAGGTTTCTCTAAACCATAGTCCATACGGTGTCATCTCATCAGAATTACGTGGTGCCCTATTTAAAGTGAATGTGGTTGTCTCTAATGCCTAACCCATAAACTATCATGGTAATTCGATAAGAAACATCATGGTATGCATCATATCCAATAGGGTGCAGTTATGATGTTCGGACACACCATCACACTATGGTGTTCCAGGCTGTATTAGTTGTGAAACAATTTCCGCAATGTCTTAATTCTGTGCCAAACTCGTAATTCAGATATTCATCTCTACGATCATATCATAGACATTTTATCCTCTTGTCACGACGATGTTCAACTTCACTCTGAAATTACTTGAACCTTTCAATAATTCAGACTTATGTTTCATCAAGTAAATATACTCAGTATCTACTCAAATCATCTGTGAAGTAAGAACATAACGATATCCACTACATGCCTTAGCACTCATTGGACTGCGCACATCAAGATGTATTACTTCCAACAAGTTGCTTTCTTGTTCCATTTTACTGAAAATGAGGCCTTCAGTCATCTTGCCAATGTGGTATGATTTGCATGTCTCAAGTGATTCAAAATCAAGCGAGTCCAAAGATCCATCAACATGGAGCTTCTTCATGCGTTTTATACCATCGTGACTAAAATTGCAGTGCCACAAGTAAGTGGTAATATCATTACTATCTTTTGGCATGAACATGTGTATCACTACGCTCGGGATTCAATAAACCATTTATATCAGGTGCAAGACCATTGAAGGTATTATTCAAATAAACAGAGTAACCATTATTCTCCTTAAATGAATAACCGTATTGCGATAGACGTAATCCAATCATGTCTATGCTCAACGCAAACACCAAATAACAATTATTTAGGTTTTAATACCAATCTCGATGGTAGAGGGAGCGTACGATATTTGATCAACCTTGGAAATACTTCCAACACATATCGTCATCTCACCTTTTAGCTAGTCTCCATTTATTACGTAGCCTTTTGTTTCGAGTTACTAACACTTAGCAACCGAACCGGTATCTAATACCCTGGTGCTACTAGGAGTACTAGTAAAGTACACATTAACACAATGTATATCCAATATACTTCTATCGACCTTGCCAGCCTTCTCATCTACCAAGTATCTAGGGTAATTCTGCTCCAGTGGCTGTTCCTCTTATTACAGAAGCACTTAGTCTCGGGTTTGGGTTCAACCTTGGGTTTCTTCACTGGAGCAGCAGCTGAATTGTCGTTTCATGAAGTATCCCTTCTTGCCCTTACCCTTCTTGAAACTAGTGGTTTCACCAACCATCAACAATTGATGCTCCTTCTTGATTTCTACTTTTGTGGTGTCAAACATCGCGAATATCTCAAGGATCATCATATATGTCCCTGATATATTATAGTTCATCATGACGCTCTAGCAGCTTGGTGGTAATGACTTCGGAGAAATGTCACTGTATCATCTGGAAGATCAACTCCCACTTGATTCAAGCGATTGTTGTACTCAGACAATCTGAGCACAAGCTCAACGATTGAGCTTTTCTCCCTTAGTTTGTAGGCTAAGAAAATCATCGGAGGTCTTATACCTCTTGACGTGGGCACGAGCCTGAAATTCCAATTTCAGCCCTCGAATCATCTCATATGTTTCGTGACGTTTCAAAAACGTCTTCGGTGCCTCAACTCTAAACTGTTTAACTGAACTATCACGTAGTTATCAAAATGTGTATGTCAGATGTTCGCAACATCCACAGACCACGTTCGAGTTTAAGCACACTGAGCGGTGCATTAAGGACATAAGCCTTCTATGAAGCAATGAGGACAATCCTCAGTTTACGGACCTAGTCCGCATAATTGCTACTATCAACTTTCAACTAAATTTTCTCTAGGAACATAACTAAACAGTAGAACTGAAGCGCGAGCTACGACATAATTTGCGAAGACCTTTTGACTATGTTCAGGATAATTAAGTTCATCTTATGAACTCCCACTCAGATAGACATCCCTCTAGTCATCTAAGTGATTACATGATCCGAGTCAACTAGGCCGTGTCCGATCATCATGTGAGACGGACTAGTCAACATCGGTGAACATCGTCATGTTGATCGTATCTACCATACGACTCATGCTCGACCTTTCGGTCTCTTGTGTTCCGAGGCCATGTCTGTACATGCTAGGCTCGTCAAGTCAACCTAAGTGTTTTGCATGTGTTCCGAGGCCATGTCTGTACATGCTAGGCTCGTCAACACCCGTTGTATTCGAACGTAAGAATCTATCACACCCGATCATCACGTGGTGCTTCGAAACGACGAACTTTCACAACGATGCACAGTTAGGGGGAACACTTTCTTGAAATTTTAATGAGGGATCATCTTATTTACTACCGTCGTTCTAAGAAAATAAGATGTATAAACATGATAAACATCACATGCAATCAAATAGTGACATGATATGGCCATCATCACTTTGCTCCTTTTGATCTCCATCTTCGGGGCTCCATGATCATCATCGTCACCGGCATGACACCATGATCTCCATCATCATGATCTCCATCATCGTGTCTTCATGAAGTTGTCTCGCCAACTATTACTTCTACTACTACAGCTAACGGTTAGCAATAAAGTAAAGTAATTACATGACGTTTATGATGACACGCATGTCATAAATAAATTAAGACAACTCCTATGGCTCCTGCCGGTTGTCATACTCATCGACATGCAAGTCGTGATTCCTATTACAAGAACATGATCATCTCATACATCACATATATCATTCATCACATCCTTTGGCCATATCACATCACATAGCATACCCTGCAAAAACAAGTTAGACGTCCTCTAATTGTTGTTTGCATGTTTTACGTGGCTGCTATGGGTTTCTAGCAAGAACGTTTCTTACCTACGCAAAGACCACAACGTGATATGCCAATTGCTATTTACCCTTCATAAGGACCCTTTTCATCGAATACGATCCGACTAAAGTGGGAGAGACAGACACCCGCTAGCCACCTTATGCAACTAGTGCATGTCAGTCGGTGGAACCGGTCTCACGTAAGCGTACGTGTAAGGTTGGTCCTGGCCGCTTCATCCCACAATGCCGCCGAATCAAGATTGGACTAGTAATGGTAAGCATATTGAACAAAATCAACGCCCACAACTACTTTGTGTTCTACTCGTGCATAGAATCTATGCAATAGACCTAGCTCATGATGCCACTGTTGGGGAACGTAGCAGAAATTCAAAATTTTCCTACGTGTCACCAAGATCTATCTATGGAGAAACCAACAACGAGGGAAGGAGAGTGCATCTACATACCCTTGTAGATCGCTAAGCGGAAGCGTTCAAGAGAACGGGGTTGAAGGAGTCATACTCATCGTGATCCAAATCACCGGAGATCCTAGTGCCGAACGGACGGCACCTCCGCGTTCAACACACGTACAGCCCGACGACGTCTCCCATGCCTTGATCCAGCAAGGAGAGAGGGAGAGGTTGAGGAAGACTCCATCCAGCAGCAGCACAATGGTGTGGTGGTGATGGAGGAGTGTTGTGATCCAGCAGGGCTTCGCCAAGCACCGCGAGATATGAGGAGAAAGAGAGGGGTAGGGCTGCGCCAAGATAGAGAGATCAAATCGCGTGTTGGGCAGCCCCTAGGTCTCAAGTATATATAGGGGAGAAGGAGGAGGGTGCGCCCCCTCTAGGGTTCCCACCCCTAGAGGGGCGGCAGCCCTAGATGGGTTTGAGGGGGGCGGCCAAGAGGGGAGGAGAGGGAGGCGCAGGGAGCATGGGCCTTAGGGCCCATCTGCCCTTAGGGTTTGCCCCCCTTCTTCCCTTAGGCGCCTTGGGCCTTGTGGGAGGCGCACCAGCCACTCAGGGGCTGGTCCCTTACCACTCTTGGCCCATGCAAGCCTCCGGGGCTGGTGGCCCCACTTGGTGGACCCCCGGGACCCTCCCAGTGGTCCCAGTACGTTACCGATAAAACCCGAAACTTTTCCGGTGACCAAAACAGGACTTCCTATATATAAATCTTTACCTCCGGACCATTCCGAAGCTCCTCGTGACGTCCGGGATCTCATCCGGGACTCCGAACAACATTCGGTAACCACATACAAACTTCCTTTATAACCCTAGCGTCATCGAACCTTAAGTGTGTAGACCCTATGGGTTCGGGAACCATGCAGACATGACCGAGACATTCTCCGGTCAATAACCAACAACGGGATCTGGATACCCATGTTGGCTCCCACATGCTCCACGATGATCTCATCAGATGAACCACGATGTCAAGGACTTAATCAATCCCGTATACAATTCCCTTTGTCTATCGGTACGATACTTGCTCGAGATTCGATCGTCGGTATCCCGATACCTTGTTCAATCTCGTTGCCGGCAAGTCTCTTTACTCGTTCCGTAACACATCATCCCGTGATCAACTCCTTGATCACATTGTGCACATTATGATGATGTCCTACCGAGTGGGCCCAGAGATACCTCTCCGTCACACAGAGTGACAAATCCCAGTCTCGATTCGTGCCAACCCAACAGACACTTTCGGAGATACCCATAGTGCACCTTTATAGTCACCCAGTTACGTTGTGACATTTGGCACACCCAAAGAATTCCTACGGTATCCGGGAGTTGCACAATCTCATGGTCTAAGGAAATGATACTTGACATTAGAAAAGCTTTAGCGAACGAACTACACGATCTTGTGCTATGCTTAGGATTGGGTCTTGTCCATCACATCATTCTCCTAATGATGTGATCCCGTTATCAACGACATCCAATGTCCATGGTCAGGAAACCGTAACCATCTATTGATCAACGAGCTAGTCAACTAGAGGCTTACTAAGGACATGGTGTTGTCTATGTATCCACACATGTATCTGAGTTTCCTATCAATACAATTCTAGCATGGATAATAAACGATTATCATAAACAAGGAAATATAATAATAATCAATTTATTATAGCCTCTAGGGCATATTTCCAACATTAATCCGTTATATTCAAGGGTCCACTGCTCAGTTGGTAAAACACAAAGCTCTTAACCTTGTGGACGTGGGTTAAAGCCCCATGGTGGAGTTACATCATATGATATTATTTTCAATGAAGCATGATTATATTTATAAAAGGCCCTGCTCATTATTGCATAATGACCCGGCCCTTGGGGGCTACACTGGTTGAAGTTTTGTGAGCATCAGGCAATTACAGTCCCAGGTTGCTGCAAGCATGACAACCCGACACTTGGGGGCTACATAATATGGAGTATTCAGTTTTTACTAAGTGACTGGGATGAACAACATGGATTTCTTCTTAAGTGGCAGTATTTATATTGAAGCAAGTCTTAAATCCATCACTTTCTGCTCAAGACTTGGGGGCTACAGGTAATATGGATATAAGGGAGAAAAATCTTTAAATTCTCAGTTTTGAATAAACCAGATTGACCCGGTGTTTGCAACAATCATAATCCGGTGTCATCAATAATCATGAACCGGCGTTGGCAACAATCATAAACCGGCGTTGGCAACAATCATGACCCAGAATTATCAATTTTTATAACCCGCCGATTTGGGAAATTATAGCTTGGCAAGTGCTACATTTTCAAGCCAGCTGAATATCAATTGAATATTTAAAGACCAATATTTTTGTCAAGTCAGAGCATTGAAGGCCGACTGAAATGGATTCTTTATTTACAATATTTATTTTACAAGCAAATCGATTATGAAGCTGGTCTATTGACTCGGATTTTCTAGAAGGAGGAAATGACAAGTACTTAAGGATGATTAGGTGCCGGTTTACAAGAATTCTTAACCCGGAGCACAACCTGTCAAATTTGTTCTTGTATTTATTTTGCAGCATAAGTTTACCATGGATAAATCCAAGCTAAACTTGGGGGCTAATGTCGGGGATATACCCCGCGGCGTAAACCGGCCGGAAGTATAACCCAGCCGGACTTGGCTTTTCATTGGTAATCCGCCAGAGGATTGGCGACTTACGTGTCTGGCGGTTCACTAGTATGACGATTTACGAGCCTGAAGACTCACTGGTAACCCGGCGGGCGGGACAAACGGATGACAAGGCCCAAGGCCCGGAAGGCCGGTTTATGTTAATGGTGGGCCGGTTTAAGGGGAAAGGCGTGAGGAATATTTGTCTTACAAGGAGTTATGACCTGGACCTGTATCCGGTTTGTATTAGAAGGTAGACTAGTCCTAATCCTAATAGGAGTCCACATGTAACCCACCCCTCCAACATATATAAGGAGGGGCAGGGCTCCCCGAAGAGGGAGAAGAAGAAGAAACAATCTCTAGGGCTAGACAAAGAGCCGGTTTACCGGCGACTCTCTCGTGATCATAATGAGACCTAGCCTCAAACAACATGTAGGGCTATTACCGGATGATGTTTCCCGGGGCCCGAAGCTGTCTAAATCCTTGTCTTGTGTTGCGTCTCTCGATTCCGCTCAACCCCTCTCAAGCTACCACATAGATGTGTTGGCCTCGCGACTAAGTCCTAACACTAAGGACATCTGCCGTGACAAAATCACGACACCCATGGTATCGATGTTGTTGCCGACATAACCGACAGACTATCCTCTGACATGCCTTGCTTACATGATCGTGCAAGATGTCACCGCTCCTCCTACTTTTAATCCACATGGTGGGCCCATAACCCACAGTTCCACAGGATCGAAACATGACTCTCATGTACACCTCTATCTCCGAAGTTATCCCTCGCGCTTGACTTTGTATGTAATTCACGGGGTCACTTCCCCAGTAATATATTCTGGTATCAGACGCAATATTTATTCTCGGTGCTCTGAACCCCTTTCTCGCCTTGCGTCAGGCATCGATCGATTGCCTGCCCGCTCGAAACTTCCCATGATACCTCCTTACTTTGCTCTCGATATTTCTTAAGTTTCCATTCGAGAGTTACTTTCCGCCACCATCCCCGATGTTATCAACCAGATAATCGACCTTTCAGAGGTCCATTTTTCTGAAGTTACCCCTTGTCCTTCATACGTACAATGAAGACTCCGAAGAAAGGATGACGACTTCATCATGATGACTTGAAGCCGAGGTATGAAGACATCAACGTTATGGATCGAACACTTAGAGAAGAGCAACCAAGACCGAGAAGACTCGTTAGAATTTCGTAACCAAATCTTTTCCCCATTAGTCCCCCTCTTGAATCTCGAGACGAGATTTCTTGTAGTGGAGGAGAATTGTGACGCTCGGATAATTAAGCTACAGTGATCCCTCGCTAATGATGCCATGTCACCTCAGTTACTGTGGATAAACTCTCATTAGTTCGAAACCCAGTTCAAACTTCAAATTTAAAACAAAAGCAAACAATAAAAGTTTTCAAATAATAAAACTAAAATGTTCGGGGTGAACCAAATATTGCATAGGTAAATTTGGTGGAGAAACCACACTTTTATAAAAGTGTAAAATACTCTAGAATGTTTTAAACAGTAGCAAAAACAATTAGTTGAATGCCTTTTACATTATATAAAATATTAAACTATTTTATTTAGTCGCCCAAACTTATGTGGCAGTAGCCTATTTATTAACACTAAAGTAGGGACTACTTTTATAGTTTATAAAACTAAAGTAAAAGAGGAACTTAAATTAAAACATAAAATAAAATAAAGAAAAAGGAAAAGAACAAAAACAGAAAACAAGACTAACTGAAAAAAATGAAAAGGAAACCCCACCCCCTGGGCCAACCGACCCAACAGGCCGGCCCAGCCTGCCTCCCTCCCACTCGTCGTCTTCCCCCCTCCTGTTCCCCGCGGACGAAACCCTAGCGCCTCTCTTTCCTCCCTCGCATCGCCCCCTTTCTCCACAACTCGCGCCCGATGCCGTCCTCGCCATCGCCGCCGTCGCCCTCGCGCTCACCATCGCCCCCGTCGTCGAGGAGCTAGCCCAGGAGCTCCGCCAGCCACGCCTTCTTCTACCTCTCCACTGGATCGGGGTCGGGGAGCTACAACCACGACGACCCCTTCGTCTCCATCTCCGTCGGCCGCCATGAGCTCCGCCCGGTCCGTCGCCGTTCTGCAGCTTCTAAGCCATCGACGGGCCTCCGTGCGCCTGCTACGTGAACCCCGCGCCTTACCTTCCCTCTCCGGCGATGCTCCCTCCCCCCCCGTAGTTTGCTCGCCGCTGCTGTCGAAGCTTGGCCCTGCCGCGGAGCTCCTCGTCATCGCTACCGATGCCGTCGAGCTCAACCGAGCCCCGCGTCGCGCTCAGGGCCTCGTGGCGACGTCGCCCGCGCCCTTAAATGCCTTGCCGCACGCAGCGACATCGACCCCGTCGAACGGCCGAGGGCGCCACCGCTGCAGCTAGTCGCCGGCGCCCTTCCCTGCCTCTCCAGCTGCTGCCGCGGCCGTCCCTATACGCGGCTCATCGCTCCCTTTCAAACGTGCCCTTCCGCGTGTCTGATGGACGCTGGGGGATGAATCCCACCCGGCTCCGGCGTAGATCCGCCGCGGAAGAGGCTCGCCGGAGCTCTCTTCGGCGCCACGCCGACGTGGCCACCTGGGGCCACCCCGCTCGGTCACTGACCAGTAGGCCCGGCCCCCAGTTGACCACTTGACTAAGTCAACTATGATGACTGGGCGGGCCCTGACAATGACATGTGGGTCCCGCCTGTTAAAATGTTTTTTATAAATAACTAAATTGGTTAATTAATTAAATTAATTAGTTGAAACACTAATTACCCACTGACTAGTAGGCCTCCCCACTAATTATATTAAACTAACTCAGCTAATTAAACCACTGTCAATGACATGTGGGTCCCACTGGACCCACAGGTCAGTTTTGACTCCAGTCAGCGGACTGTTGACCGCTGACGTCACCTCTATGTCATGCTGACGTCAGAAGACACTGTTCGGGATAATGTTGATTAAATAATTAAATAAATCCTAAAAATGATTTAAATCTTTTAAAATTAATATAAAATAAACCGTAGCTCGGATGGAAAAACTTTGTACATGAAAGTTGCTCAGAACGACGAGACGAATCCGGATACGCAATCCGTTCGTCCGCCACGCATCCCTAGCATAGCAAACACGCAACTTTCCCCCTCCGGTTCACCTGCCCGAAAACGCGAAACACCGGGGATACTTTCCCGGATGTTTCCCCCCTTTTCCATGTATCACTTAGTACCGCGTCAGGTCACCCCTAGCACAACGTAATGCCACACCTTGCTTTTTGTTACATTGATTGCTCTGTTATTTATTGTGTTCCCCCTCCGTTACTTCTTTCCGTTAGACCCCGAGACTGCCGGAGACCCCTAGTTCAACTACGGTGTTGACGACCCCTCTCTCTTGCCAGAGAAACCGGGCAAGCCGCCCCCTTGATCACCAGATATCGCCTATTCATTCTCTCTACTGCTTGCATTAGAGTAGTGTAGCATGTTACTGCTTTCGGTTAATCCTATTCTGTTGCATAGCCTGTCTTTGTTGCTACATTTGTTACCTTTACCTGCTATCCTAATGCTTAGTATAGGATGCTAGTGTTCCATCAGTGGCCCTACACTCTTGTCCGTCTGCCATGCTATACTACTGGGTCGTGATCACTCGGGAGGTGATCACGGGCATATGCTATATACTTTATAATGTTACATTACTTATGATATTGCTCGGAGATGAGGGCTGAAGGGGCAGGTGGCTCCATCCCGGTAGAGTTGGGCCTGGGTTCCCGACAGCCCCCGACTGTTACTTTGAGGCGGAGCGACAGGGCAGGTTGAGACTACCTAGGAGAGAGGTGGGCCTGGCCCTAGTCGGCGTTCGCATTGACTTCAAGATAACACGCTTAACGAGATCTTGGTATTTGATCTGAGTCTGGCTACTGGCCTATATGCACTAACCAACTACACGAGAACAGTTATGGGCACTCGACGTCGTGGTATCAGCCGAAGCCTTCGTGATGTCAATGACCGAGCGGCGCGCGCCGGGTTGGACCGCGTAACATAACTTCCTTTGTAATGGAGGTTGCTAGGTTTGCTCTCCGGCCTCCCTCGCAACGTGCAGGTGTGCAATGGGCGATGGGCCCAGACTCCTGCGCCATAGGATTTAGACCGGCGTGCTGACCTCTTTGTTGTGCCTAGGTAGGGCTGCAACGTGTTGATCGTCCAAGGCCGGGCATGACCCAGGAAAGTGTGTCCGGACAAAGGGGATCGAGCGTGTTGGTAAATGTGGTGCACCCCTGCAGGGAAGTTAATCTATTCGAATAGCCGTGATCTTCGGTAATAGGACGACTTGGAGTTGTACCTTGACCTTATGACAACTAGAATCGGATACTTAATAAAACACACCCTTCCAAGTGCCAGATACAACCGGTGATCGCTCTCTCACAGGGCGACGAGGGGAGAATCATCGGTTAGGATTATGATATGCGATGTTACTTGGTGAACTTACCATCTACTCTCTTCTACATGCTGCAAAATGGAGGTTGCCAGAAGCATAGTCTTCGACAGGACTAGCTATCCCCCTCTTATTCCGGCATTCTGCAATTCAGTCCACATATGTTACCCCTTTTCCATTTGATACCAATGCATACATATGTAGTGTAGCTCCTTGCTTGCGAGTACTTCGGATGAGTACTCACGGTTGCTTTGTTCCCCCTTTTCCCCCTTTCTATACTCGGTTGTTGCGACCAGATGACGGAGCCCAGGAGCTAGCCGCCACCGTCGAGGACGACTCCTACTACACTGGAGGTGCCTACTACTACATGCAGCCCGCCGACGACGATCAGGAGTAGTTTAGGAGGATCCCAGGCAGGAGGCCTGCGCCTCTTTCGATCTGTATCCCAGTTTGTGCTAGCCTTCTTAAGGCAAACTTGTTTAACTTATGTCTGTACTCAGATATTGTTGCTTCCGCTGACTCGTCTATGATCGAGCTCTTGTATTCGAGCCCTCGAGGCCCCTGGCTTGTAATATGATGCTTGTATGACTTATTTTATTTCTAGAGTTGTGTTGTGATATCTTCCCGTGAGTCCCTGATCTTGATCGTACACTTTTGCGTGTATGATTAGTGTACAGTCAAATTAGGGGCGTCACACCTTTCTTCACAAGGAATTCCTTCAAAGTATCATACCACGCCCGTGGGCCTGCTTGAGGCCGTAGAGGGCCTTATTGAGTCTGAAGACTTTGTCAGGATGCTTTGGATCTTCAAAACCTGGGGGTTGTGCAACATATACTTCTTCCTCAAGCTTACCATTGAGGAATACACTTTTCACATCCATTTCATATAAAGTGATACCATGATGGTTAGCATAAGCAAGTAATATGCGAATAGCCTCAAGTCTGGCAACAGGTGCAAAAGTTTCATTGAAGTCAATTCCTTCAACCTGTGTGTAGCCTTGAGCTACAAGTCGTGCTTTATTCCTCACCACAAGGCCATTTTCATCTTGCTTGTTGCGGTAGATCCACTTTGTGTCGATGATATTGTGCTTGCGAGGATCTGGACGTTTGACCAGTTCCCAGACGTTGTTGAGCTCGAACTGATGTAATTCTTCTTGCATGGCCTGAATCCACTCAGGCTCCAGAAATGCTTCATCTACCTTAGTGGGCTCTGTGATAGAGATGAAAGCAAAGTGCCCACAAAAGTTAGATAAATGTGAAGCTCTTGGGCGTGTGAGAGGACCTGGAATGTTGATGTCGCTGATGATTTTCTCAATTTGTACTTCATTTGCGATGTGAGGATGAGCGGGTTGACGTTGAGGAATTTGATCAGCATTTTCTTCAGCACCATTTTCCTCAGGTGCACCAGCATGACGTTCTTCATGTTCTAGAATAACTTCTTCAGCAGATTCTTCAGTAGGAATGACATCCTCTGTAGCCTTGAGCTTAATAGATTCCTCGGGAGGTATTTCATCTATCACAGGAGGTAGGTGCTCTCTTTGCGAGCCATTAGTCTCATCGAACCGCACATCTACAGTTTCAACAACCTTGTGATGACAGGTGTTGAAGACTCTGTAGGTGTGCGAGTCCTTACCATAACCGAGCATAAAACCTTCATGTGCTTTCGGTGCAAATTTAGAACTGTGATGATAATATCTAATCCAACATTTAGCACCAAAGACTTTGAAATAACTCACATTGGGTTTCTTGTCAATGAAGAGTTCATAGGCAGTCTTCTTGAAGAATTTGTGAAGATATACTCTGTTGATGATGTGGCACGCAGTATCAATTGCCTCAGGCGAGAAGCGAGGAGGCGTCTTGTACTCATCAAGCATAGTGCGGGCCATCTCAACAAGAGTCCTATTCTTGCGCTCCACGACGCCATTTTGCTGAGGAGTATAGGGAGCAGAAAGCTCATGAGTGATACCAAGTTCATCAAGATAATCATCAAGGCCAGTGTTCTTGAACTCAGTTCCATTATCACTTCTGATGTGCTTGATCTTCACACCAAAGTTGGTTGAAGCCCTCGAGGAAAATCGTTTGAAGACTTCCTGCACTTCAATTTTGTAAGTGATAATATGGACCCATGTATATCGAGAGTAATCATCAACAATGACAAAGCCATATAAGGATGCAACATTGGTAAATGTGGCATAGTGGGTAGGGCCAAAGAGATCCATGTGAAGCAATTCAAATGGTCGAGTAGTAGTCATGATAGTCTTTGTCGGATGCTTGGCCTTGGTCATCTTTCCAGCTTCACAGGCTCCGCATAAGTGATCCTTAAGGAATTTGACATTTTCAATGCCAATGACATGCTTCTTCTTCGCGAGCGTGTGCAGATTCCTCATGCCAGCATGACCAAGTCGTCGATGCCATAACCAACCTTCTGAAGCTTTTGCAAGTAGACATGTAGCAGGTTGTGGTCCTGTAGAGAAATCAACAATATACAAATCTCCTCTCCTAAAGCCTTCGAATACTTTGGAATTGTCAGCTTCCATGATCACAACACAACGATACTTGCCAAAGACAACCACCATATCAAGATCACAAAACATTGAGACAGACATGAGGTTGAACCCTAAGGACTCAAAAAAGCATGACTTTGTCCATGTGTCAATCCTTTGAGATTGCAACCTTACCTAGGCCCAATACCTTGCTTTTGCCCTTGTCAGCGTAGGTGATGTGCTTCATATGTGATGGAGACAAAGTAGTGTCCATCAATAAGCTCCTGTCACCAGTCATGTGATTTGTACATCCACTATCGAGGACCCACTCAGTGGCTTTGGGTTGATCATCCTGCAGATGAATTAGTGTAACTTACGAACTCATATACTTCATAAGTGAAGAATATGACATCAATTTCATCAGACAATAGAACAAATAAAATAGTATGAGGACGTGAGAAATGAAAATTCATTTCTTCATGACTAGCTTGCGTCCTTTCAAGCATATTCAGGTCTCCAGCAAATTCATCAGACATTTAAGTTCGTCTGGAGACCTGACCCTGCATGAGAGGTTAGTTCTTTTTCTTCACCACACACACCTGAAGGGGTGGCAAAGAGTTCATCATTCTGCGAGCTCCATAAGAGAAAGGCGGCATAGATGCCAATCCACTTCGTTTCACATAAGAGTGGTTAGGATAAGCATAAGAGTAAGTAGAGAAATTCTCCGAGGACTTATGAACATAATGATTTGAAGAATAATGCACATATCCATAATCCTTAGATCTTCCCTGTGAAACAGACAGGTTAGCACGATGATGTTCATATGAGGACTTTGATCCTTTTGAGGAATTTGATCCACGTGAGGAGTTTGGTCCGTATGAGAACTTGGGTCCATATGAAGAATTTGGTCTGGGGTTCCTATTCTTCACAGGTGGTGTCATGATGACATTCACCTGAAGATTTTCAAGGCACCTTTTGGGAACCCAGATTTTCTTCATAGGAGGACCGTTCCTGCAGTTAGTACCAACATATCTAGCAAATACTTCACCATTCTGATTTTTGAACAGGTTATAGTTGGAGTCAGTTGACTCATCAGAAGAATATGAAGATTCACATGTAAAGCCAGATAAGGTAGATGGATCCACTGAAGGTCCCTTTGCAGCAACCCATGAGGTTTTGGGATACTACTCAGGTTTCCAGTAGGTTCCATCAGCATTGATTTTCCTTTCAAAGGCAATACCCTCTTTCCTAGGGTTCCTGTTGAGAATTTGCCTTTTAAGCACGTCACAAAGAGCCTAATGACCTTTGAGGCTTTTGTACATGCCTGTCATATACAATTCCTTCAGCCCTGCATCATCAGTAATACTAGCAATGTCCTCAGATGAGGAATTAGTGATAGCAGAGGCAGTTGAAGAAATTGCAACAATGGAAGTATTTGAGCATTCAGGTGAAGAATTAGTAGTTTCATGTTCAATGCACTTCAAACATGGAGGAACAAATTCATCCTGAGTGGCGCTGATCTGTTGAGCAAGTAATGAATCACGCTCCTTCTGAAGATCTTCATGACTCACTCTTAACTTCTCAAGATCTTGCTTTCTTTGAATAAATTCATAAGAAAGCTTCTCATGATTAGATAGGAGAGTGTTATGATGACCTTGAAGATTGTCAAACTTGGACTGGAGTCTTTGAAGATTTCTAGTCAAGATTTTAGTGCGATCCATTTCCTCACCCAACATATCATCGCTTTTATCTAGCATATTTTGAACCTTTTCAAGAGCCGTTTGCAGTTTCACAGCAATCTTAGCAAGTTTAGAGTACTTGGGTTTGAGGTTTTCATCGGATTCATCCTTACTAGATTCAGAGGAGGGATATTTGAGTACCTTTGAGCCTTTTGCCATGAAGCAATAGGTGGGAGCGTAGTCCTCGTCGTCGTCATCAGTAGTGTCGGGGAGGTCCATTTCTTCAGAGTTGAAGATAGACTTGCTGACGAAAGCAGTTGCGAGGGCTAGGCTCGCCACACCAGAGTATGACTCCTTAGTTCCTCCTCTTCCTCATTTTCTTCAGATTCAACCTCAGAGTCCATTTCCTTGCCAATGAATGCCCGAGCCTTCTTGGAGCTGCTCTTCTTGTGAGATGAGGACTTTGAGGGTCTTGATGATGAGGACTTTGAAGATTTCTTCTTCTTCTTTGAATCATCAGAACTGTAATCCTGGGATGAGGAATCTGCTCTCAAGTCACCACCTCTTGAGGATTTACCAAAACGACCACGTTTTGAGAACTTTTGGAACTTCCTCACAAGCATTGCTAGCTCCTGGCTCAGTTCTTCAGGGTCACCATGACTGCTGTCAGAATCTTCACCATCAGATTCGGATACCGCCTTGGCCTTGAGAGCCCGTGATCTACCATAGCTTGGTCCATAGAGATCTCTCTTCTCAGCACGCTGAAACTCATGAGTGTTTAGTCTCTCGAGGATATCAGCGGGATCAAGTGACTTATAGTCTCCACGTTCTTGTATCATCAATGCCAAGGTATCAAATGAGGAATCAAGCGATCTCAGCAATTTCTTCACCACCTCATGGTCGGTGATATCGGCGGCACAAAGTGATTGAAGCTCATTTCAGATTTTAGTGAGGCGATCGAAGGTTTGCTGAACATTTTCATTGTCGGGTCTTTTGAAGCGGTTGAAGAGATTTCGAAGAACGTCAACTCGAGAGTCACGCTGTGTTGAGACTCCCTCATTGACCTTGGACAGCCTGTCCCAGATAATCTTGGTTGTCTCCAAAGCACTCACTCTGCCATACTGTTCTTTGCTCAGATGGCCACATATGATATTTGTTCGCTTGAGAGTCGAGTTGCTTGAATCTCTTCACATCAGCAGCATTGATGGTGGGAGTGACAAAGGGAACACCATTATCCACAACGTACCAGGGATCGTTATCAATTGCCTCAAGATGTATGCGCATCTTATTCTTCCAGTAGGGGTAGTCCGTCCCATCGAAGGTAGGACACCCAGCAGAAACCTTGATCATACCTGCGGTCGACATAACTAAAACTCCAGGTGGTTAAACCAAAATCACATAGAACAAGGGAGTACCTTGCTCTGATACCAATTAAAAGTGCGTTATATCGACTAGAGGGGGGTGAATAGGCGATTTTTATGAATTCTTCATTGAGGAATTTCAGGGTGAGGAAATTCCTTAGCGGAGAAGTACCTGCAACGAAATAAGTACTCAGAAGTAAACATAACGGAACACAAACATGGTCATCATGATGAAATGAAGACAAGCACAGAGTATGGAAAGCGTAAACACAGGATGACACATCTCTTCACATCAG
Organism: Triticum monococcum; assembly: GCA_034509565.1. NCBI lineage: Eukaryota > Viridiplantae > Streptophyta > Magnoliopsida > Poales > Poaceae > Triticum > Triticum monococcum. Next base: position 546,644,322 of record CM067843.1, on the reverse strand, counting down.
CAGCATTGATGGTGGGAGTGACAGAGGGAACACCATTATTCACAACGTATTAGAGATCGTTATCAATTGCCTCAAGATGTATGCGCATCTTATTCTTCCAGTAAGGGTAGTCCGTCCCATCGAAGGTAGGACACCCAGCAGAAACCTTGATCATACCTGCGGTCGACATAACTAAAACTCTAGGTGGTTAAACCAAAATCACACAGAACAAGGGAGTACCTTGCTCTGATACCAATTAAAAGTGCGTTATATCAACTAGAGGGGAGTGAATAGGCGATTTTTATGAATTCTTCATTGAGGAATTTCAGGGTGAGGAAATTCCTTAGCGGAGAACTACCTGCAACAAAATAAGTATTCAGAAGTAAATATAACGGAACACAAACATGGTCATCATGATGAAATGAAGACAAGCACAGAGTATGGAAAGCGTAAACACAGGATGACACAGTATGAAGATAACAGACTGGAGAAATTGAGAAAGTCTTCAGTCAAAGTCTTCAAACAGATATGAACAAGCACTCAACACATAAATGAGGAAATGGAAGGGTTGAGGAAATGGAACCAGGTAGCTTGGTGAAGACAATGATTTGGTAGTCCAGTTCCAACTACTTTGACAGTTGTACGTCTGGTTAGGGCGGCTAGGTATTTAAACCTGAGGACACATAGTCCCGGACACCCAGTCCTGAACACGTAGTTTAGAACACTCAGTCCTCATCGTATTCCCCTTGAGCTAAGGTCACACAGACCTCACCCAATCACTCGTGGTAAGTCTTTAGGTGACTTCCGAACCTTCACAAACTCGGTCACTCGGCGATCCACAATTCCTCTTGGATGCTCTAGACCATGACGCCTAACCGTCTGGAAGATGCACAGTCTTCAAAGGTAACAAGCGTCGGATCCACACAGGATCAATCTCTTCAATGATGCTCAATCACTTGGGGTTTGTAGATGTTTGGGTTTGGGTTTTCCTCACTTGATGATTTTCAATCAAAGTCCTTGAAGGATGGGATGCTCTCAAATGACAAGTGTCAGTTTCTCTCGGAGCAGCCAACCAGCTAGTGGTTGTAGGGGGCGACTATTTATAGCCTAGGGAGCAGCCCGATATGATAAGACATAAATGCTCTTTAATGATATGACCGTTAGGTGGGTAGATATTTTGGGACAGCTGGCGCATAGCACAACAACTGTCGGAAATTTGAGTATCAAATTCCTCAGGGCTATCATGTTCCTCACTGTGTAGGCAATCCGCACTGGCGAATTCCTAACTCCTCAGTCAGAACAAATTCCTCAGAGACCAGAAGAACTTCGTCTCTGTCACTGAAGAATATGCCTGAACTGTATGAGATTTCCAATGACTTCACTCGAAGGGATTGAAAGGTGTAGGATTTTGAGTTGAGCATCACTTGGAAATTTTTCCTTAGTATTTTCTCGACCCCCTTTAACAGTACGGTGTTTCCTATGACTCAAGAAAGAGAAAAATGAAACTACAAAAACAAAAGTCTTCACGCTTCATGTTTCTCAAATGAATACCAAGTCTTCAAGGTCACACCAATTTCTTCACTTTCAAAGTCTTCAGAAATCCAAAGTTTTCAATCGAAGAACTTCATTTTTAGGGGTCGACTTTCTCTGTAAATATCAAACTCCTCGTAGACTTATAGACATGTGTACACTCACAAACGCATTAGTCCCTTAATCTATAAGTCTTTAATACACCAAAATCATTAAGGGGCACTAGATGCACTTACAGTAGCAAAATTGTACACTGGTTGTACAAAAAACAAATGACATGGTAGCAAAAATTTGGGTTGGTTCCATCAAAGAACGAACATGATGGTAGCAAAATAATTGATTGGTTCCAGCAAAAACTGAAGATGGTGGTAACAAAATTGTACACTGGTTGTACCAAAAAGCAAATGACATGGCAGCAAAAATTTGAATTGGTTCCATAAAAAAACAAACATGGTGGTAGCAAAATCTTACACTAGTTTCAGCAAAAGGTAAGGGCGTTGGCAGCAAAAATTGGGGCTGCTTCCAAGAAAAGAAAGGCCGGATCTCCATCACTTGTCGCCATCATTGCAACGCCCCAACGCCGGCCGCCACGGCTCTCCATCACTTGTCGCCGCCATCAGCAGCACATGTGGGTATTGGTTTGAAGCACTGGTCGCCGGTGGGGAATGAGGGGCGGGGTGGGGGCAGCCACGGTGGGGAGGCGCGATGGCCATGGCTGGCGGCAGAGCCAGTCGCCGGTGGGGGAGGCACGGTGGCCAGGTCGGCGACACAGCCAGTCGCCGGTGAGGAAGGCGCGAGCATCTATAGAGAGGAATAAAAGGGGAAGAGCGGAGGTTGCGGTGTAAACGAGATGCACTATGAGCGGATGGCATTGTCTCTGAAGAGATGAGATAACATGGGAGATGGTCGTTCGGTGATGGGCCTGCCTGCAGACGAAGCGAGTCACGGAGCGAGCGGTGCGACCGGCCCAATGATTCGGCCGGCGCACCAAAATTAGTATGTACTTCCGCAATTTTTTGAGAAGAGAAAAAAACAAATGATTGAGTCAGCCATCAAGCGGGAGTCAGCGATCGAGCGGGAGCTCCTATAGGCCGCTCGCTGCGGCAAAGTGCCGGCGCTTCGCACAGGAGTGGCTAGCGTGGGCCGGCCCATTTACAGTGGCACCTGACGGCACCTTCCCTAGATGAAAAAAAATCGCAAAAGAGAAAATCGCGCTAGCGCTGTAACTCGAACACGCGACTTCGCACCAATTGGCCTGCCGTGCTAACCACCGCGACAAAGACCATCTCATGTTCATTTAGTTGCGGGACAGTTAAAGACGTATATGAGAGAGACTAATGTTAAACATTAATTCGCAAAAAATTCAAAAAACTACAGCCCATTTTTCAAAATTATGAATACTTTCTTCAAAATAAAAACATTTTTCGAATTTTCGTACAAATTTTGTAAAACAAGAACATTTTGATGATGTGAACAAATTTGAAAAAGGGGAACATTTCTTAAATTTGTGAACAAAAAATAAAAATGTTTACTTTTATAAATTTCCAGAACATTTTTTGAATTTGTGAACAAAATTAAAAACATGAACTATTATTGAATTTGTGAACAAATTAGGAAAGCTGGAACATTTTCTTCAATTTCCAAACATTTTTTGAATCTTGAGAACAAATTTTGAAACAGAGAATATTTTTGAAAAATCCTGAACAAACTTGGAGGCGCGAACAATTTTTTAAAGTACGAACATTTTTTGAATTTTGAGAACATATTTTAAAACGGAGAACAATTTTGAAAAATCCCGAACAAATTTGGAAGCGTGAACATTTTTTTAATATGTGAACACAAAATTGAAATCTGGTACATTTTATGAATTTCGAAAGTTTTGTATTTTTTTGTGTAACAAGAACAATTTTTAATCTTGAGAACATTTTTTCAAAAACTGAACATTTTTTGGAAACACGAACAAAAATTATTTTTTTGATTTTTTAAAAAAAAGAGAAGAAAAGGAAAAGAAATAAAAAAGAAAATCGTAAACATTTTGTAAAATTGTGAACAAGTTCTGAGAAAGAAAAATAAACTTGAAAAAGAAAATGAAACAAAAAACAAAAAAAGAAAAAAAAAGAAATGGAAAAACAATAGAAAGCCGAAAAAGAACCAGAAAAAAACGATACAGAAAAAAACACGGTTCAGGGAACCTTCTAGAAGGTTCCCAAAACCGGTTGAACGCATTATGTATAAGTGGGCCGGCCCAGGTTTGTCGCTCGCTGCGCTGCCCTGTGCGGTAGCCCGACATTTTGCCGCAGCAAGCGGCGAATAGGGATTTCCACTAACTTGATCAGAACCTTTCCAGATGCAACCAAAGCTTGGGCCAGGCCCACAACGTCTCTTATATTTGTCCAAGCCCCCATAGCACATCCCGTAGGTATACCCGTCCCCGACTTTCTCGGTCTTCCTCGACTCGACTCGACTCGATTCGTGTCCGTGCACCGACCTCTACCGCCTCCTCGCTCCCAGCCATGGCCGGCGGCGATGGTGAGGCGGCAACCCTAAATCCCACCAGTATCCTCCTCTGTCTCACTCTCCGTGATACCCTTCCCCTCTCTCCCCTGCAGGTGACCGCGCCCGTGCGCCGAAGCGGTACAAGTCCTCGGCGCCATCGAAGGCGGCCCTGGTGGACGAGACCGCCGAGATGAACTACGCCGACGACTTCGACGACGATGCCCGCGATGGTACCACGCGCATGATTCCCCCCCAAATCCACCCATCTTTCGCGAATCGGTGTGATTCCTGCCGTTTAATTGATTGGGGATTTCGGGGGTGGAACTTTGATTCGTTCCAGGGGATAACGAGGTGAAGAAGAGGGACTTCACCAAGCTCGAGCTCAAGCCAGATCACGTGAACCGGCCGTTGTGGGCGTGCGCAGACGGCCGCATCTTCCTCGAGACATTCTCGCCTCTTTACAAGCAGGCCTACGATTTCCTCATCGCCATCGCCGAACCTGTATGCAGGTCCATTCAATTACCACTACCTCAAAATCCCAGCCAACCGCATATCTTGTTTTGGGCTAGCCACGGTTGTATCAAACGAGTGGAGCTTACCCAACTTATACCAGTTTTCCCAGAAAGTTAGCATGGAGTGGTAGTAGGAAGGTCATGTTCTGGTAGGCCGAGTTAGCCTTAATTTCGCCATGCTTAGTAGTAAGGTTATATGCAGTGCATAGGTCTGGTGCTGCACTGCATCATTCATTTGGTCTGATTCAAAAGGGTTCTTCAATGGGACCTGCTTTTTGGGGATCTTGCTACTTCCTTGTGAATTTAGTGGTTATATAGGCTAGTGTTGGAGAAGACTCGGTTTAGGAAACTAATGCCACTTAATGTAATTAACCATGAATTTCTTGCGGTAGTATCATTTCAAGGGATTTAATGCCCCACATGGTTATCTGGAAAGGAGAATAACTTGAGTTGCATAAGGTGCACCATGTTAACATGCTGAGTATGAGTTCAAAAGAAAGGAACTATAATGCTTGTCCTAGTTGCCTTGGAAACCAATTATAGGATTGGGTCTGGAGTTGGGATGTTTGGATCGTGCATGCTGTGTTAAAGAGATAATAGACTATTACTTCCTGAGTGTTGCTTAGTGCACGGAACAGCAATGGATTTAAGTTAATATGCAATTGAACCTGACCTAAAAGGATGCCGGTACTTCATAATGGAAGATGTAGTCAAATGGGTCAACACCCCCCCCCCCCCCCCCCCCTAAACATCCAAACTCTACTCCGTTTAGTGTCTGGAACATATGCATTGTGCAAAACGTGTGGGATATTTGAAACTTAAATCTCACTTTGGTGGTGCAGGCCAGAATCTATGCATGAATACAATCTGACGCCACACTCGTTGTATGCCGCGGTCTCAGTTGGACTTGAGACAACCACTATCATTAGTGTCTTGAGTAAGCTCTCCAAGACTAAGTTGCCCCATGAGATAATTGATTTCATCCATGGGTCAACTGCGAATTATGGCAAAGTAAAGCTTGTTCTGAAGAAGAATCAATATTTTGTGGAGTCGCCGTTCCCTGAGGTTGTATCATTCTTCCTGCAACTAAATAATTTGGATTACTCTGTCACTCGTTATTTACTTATTTATTTGAGCTGTGATGCTTGTTGTCCAGGTTTTGAAGACCCTTCTAAACGATGACGTAATTTCGAAAGCACGAAAAGCTCCCGAGGTTAATCTTTTGTTCTCGTCACTTTCATACAATTTGCGTGGAACGCAGTTAGTGTCTGTTAGAACAGAACTTTGTATCATATGGAAGTGCTTATCCATGCCATCCATGTGCTTTATCTCCTTCCCTAATAATTATTTCATTTGACTGGCATAAATATCACCTCCATTATTTTTTTCAACTGCTGGTATAGGTCTTCATACTGGCCATTTGAACTAGTTGTTTGCTATGCCTCATTTTCCGAATACATTTATATGTCCCTTCAGGACTGTCTAGGAGCATCTTCATTCGCTGTTAGCAAAACAGCTGGGGAAATAGCTAGTGGACATGATTTGTTAGATGGAATGGAATTGGCAGCTGCAACTGAGGACAAGGAAACACATTCTTTTGAAATTGATTCCAATCAGGTATTGTCTCTTTAAGCAGAAGCTTTGGTAGCTTCAGTTGTAGAGACTGGTGTTTAATACTTTGATCCATCATATTCAGGTTGAGAATGTAAAGCAACGGTGCTTACCAAATGCACTGAACTTTCCCATGCTAGAGGAGTATGATTTTAGAAATGACACAGTAAGTACTTTCCACATGAAGAAACAACTATATTTATCAGATCTGGGATGGTGGTTTGACCAAGAAAAACTACGCTTTGATCCTTGATGCATCAGCTGGACTGAGATTTTTTTCATGCATTTAAGCCGTGTTAAATAAGATAAAACCAGATTGAGCTGACCAGTTTTGATGTGAGATGGTCATGTTGAAACGAACCGACCCAAAATGGCCTTGTGCTGGAAGCAATTTCTTACCTTGTGGTTCATTGAGTTCGAAACGACTACCTCTGTATACAAGTTGGGGCTACCAGCTGAATTAGTTAGCTACTTAGCTAGTCATTTCCTACATTAAATGCATACTTCATAAGAAAGAACCAGTGTGACGGTAATAACAGAGCTTAGGTATTGCACAATATCACCTCAGAACATTGTAGTATGTGATGTGCCGTACTGACATAACTGATTCAGATATGCATGTATAAATCAGAAGTGTTAAGTTTATATTAATACATCTCATAATTTGATTTGTCTTACTCCCTCCGATCCAAAAGAAGTGTCGTGGCTTTAGTTCAATTTGAGCGACACTTCTTTTGGATTGGAGGGAGTAACATTTAGTTAAGCTGTTGACCCAAACCCTCACTGTATTGATGATCGGGCAACAACTGCCAACTGGTGCATGTTGTTACTTATTTGATCCTCATTGTATACATCTGAAAGTTAAAACCATTCAATGATGTAAAGTTGATACAGGGAGCTCTTTGGCATCTGCACATTGAAGGCCCAACACAACTGAGTAGCACATTTACCATGGGAAATAAACTTAAGCCCTTCCATTCAGTCATGATCTTTTGGTACATTAAGAACACTCATAATACATAAAACCCTAATTGCTTAAATTCATGAAGAAGACAGGTTCTTTATATGTCCATCTACCGAGTGTTATCTCTAGCTGAACAAACCATGTAGACAATATTCTTTGCTATTTCCTGTCGAGATTTGAGGCAATTTACAAAAAAATTAATAGCTTTGCAGTTGCTTTCTAGCATGACATGATGAAGCATTCACTACAAGATTTAGAATTGAGATTGACATTTAATTTTACTGTAGGTAAACCCAGATTTGGACATGGAATTAAAACCTCAAGCACGGCCAAGGCCATATCAAGAAAAGAGCCTCAGTAAGATGTTTGGGAATGGTAAGTTCATGATGCAATATACGGGAATGACTGCATATTAAACTCAGTAAACAGCTTGAGTGTCATGATATGGTACCTTAACAGATGCATGCATACTATAGTTTGCTATCCTTAGCCTATTAGTGATGTTGAGACTTTGAGAGTTTGAGCTAAAATCAGGATCTCATCTCTAGTAGTTGGTTTGGTTGCACTGGATTGTTAGAAAGAGTTTTGGGTCCCAAGGATGGAGTTGAGTCAATCCTGCAAGTTACTATGCTGGTGTGACTTATATGAGATCTAATTGGACGCCATATCCTTCGTGCAAGAGTTATAATGGCATTTAGAAGTTTTGGCATGGTAGCTTAAGTAACTGGGTCTTCAAATCAAGCATATTGTTGCCGGTCTTACCAGATGACGATTTTGCTGATTGGCCACCAGATTCGATAACAGATATATAAAATTTGCTTAATGTCACATGGCCTGCTCAGCTCGATCTGATTTTTAATAATGAGAAGATGCATTTCAACTTTTAAGCATAGGAACTAGTAAAGTTCGGGACACCTGTGTTACTAAGAAGACAGGAAACTAGGAATGTTAGGGGGCAGTCTCACTGCTCTCGGTGTTGGTTAGAAAATTTACTCCCTGGCTTCATCTGTTAATTGTTAATTATGGAACTCAATAATCCGCTGAGTATGTGCTGTGTGTGCTTCTTCTCCTTTTGCTGAACATTTTTTCCCATCATTTTGCAGGCAGAGCAAGGTCAGGCATTATTGTGCTACCTTGTGGTGCTGGAAAATCCTTGGTCGGTGTATCTGCAGCATGTCGTATTAAGAAGAGCTGTCTATGCTTGGCCACAAATGCTGTCTCTGTTGATCAATGGGCATTCCAGTTCAAGCTTTGGTCAACTATAAGAGACGAGCATATTAGCCGCTTCACATCAGATAACAAAGAGAAATTTCGAGGGATGGCTGGTGTTGTTGTGACTACATATAACATGGTGGCATTTGGGGGCAAACGGTCGGAAGACTCAGAGAAGATTATTGAAGAAATCCGGAGCAGGGAGTGGGGTTTGCTGCTTATGGATGAGGTGAGATCTCCATTCTTTGATAAGTTAGGCTTGCTAATTTCATTAGCACAGAAAGATCATAATAGTGTACATGCCCATTTTCTTATTTGTTTTTGCAGGTTCACGTTGTCCCTGCACATATGTTCAGAAAGGTCATCAGCATTACCAAGTCTCACTGCAAGCTTGGTCTTACTGGTCTGTTTTCATCATATAATAGTCTTGTGTGATTTTGACTGCTCGCTTATCATATAGTATTATTCTAAATTACTTCAATTCTTACAATTGCAGCTACTCTTGTGAGAGAGGATGAACGTATCACAGATCTAAATTTTCTAATTGGACCAAAGCTGTACGAAGCAAATTGGTTGGATTTAGTGAAAGGTGGATTTATTGCAAATGTGCAATGTGCAGAAGTATGGTGTCCCATGACCAAAGAGTTCTTTGCTGAGTATTTGAAAAAGGAAAATTCAAAAAAGAAGCAGGTGAATCTTCATTGAAGTTTCTCATCTGTCCATGCAGAGTTTTTTATTCAACTTCTGAACCTTTTTTATTCATCTGTTCGAGCTTCTGTTATTGCTTTCGGTGCTACCTTATTTGTTTTTAAATTTTTATGCAATGATCACTTTGATTTGTTAACATGTTGACTTTTTGTTAAGTTATGTCATCTTAATTCCTGACAAGAAATTCTTCTTCTTCGCCCTTAGGGTGCATGTGATAAAATTGGAATGATACACTTCTTGACTAAAGTCATATATAAACTTATGAATATTTTATTAGCATGCTTGTCTCTGAACCCCATTTGCAGTCCTCAGATTTGCTCATTCATATTGATGTTTGCATTATATTGGCTCGTGTCTACCAGGTACTCTATGTGATGAATCCAAACAAGTTCAGGGCTTGTGAGTTTCTAATTCGATTCCATGAACAACAACGCGGAGATAAGATCATTGTATTTGCTGATAATTTATTTGCACTAACTGCATACGCAATGAAGCTCCGTAAACCAATGATTTATGGTGCCACAAGGTAACCTCTCATCTTAGACAATTCTACTTATGCGCCATAGGTTATATACTTATGTTGGCTTCGCATCTCGCAGCCATGCGGAGAGGACAAGAATTTTGTATCAATTCAAAAACAGCCCAGAAGTCAACACCGTTTTCCTCTCTAAGGTGTGCTTATTTTAATTTTGCAATCCTGTTTATTTGTTCCAAAACCGCCCTCGTAGGTATTCTTAACGTCATCTCTGCTATCAATGCACAGGTGGGTGATAACTCCATTGATATCCCGGAGGCAAATGTAATCATACAAATATCGTCTCATGCTGGTTCCCGGCGTCAAGAAGCTCAACGGCTGGGACGTATTCTCAGGGCAAAGGTAACGTAGGTTGAAGCTTGCGGTTGCTGCATGCAGCGAATAGACAAACAAGTTGCAATTGATGTGTTGCTTCTCTTGATATTCAAAATTTAGCGTAGATTTCTTTATGTTTCAGATGCATTGATAATTTGCATGTATATGCTGAAAATGAGTTTCCATAAAAAAAGTCCGAAAATGAGTTGGTATAAGAACAAAAATCTTGAATCAAAATTGATTATGCAAAAGGAAACAACTTTATTTTCTATATAACTTGCTTTTCAAACTTCCCTGGATGGTTATTTGAATCTGTGACGTCTGTGTGGTAATTTGTTTCTAGAATTTTTTAGTGCAAGTAAATTATCATTACTCCAACTCTGGCTTTTGAGGTGGTCATGCAAAGGATTTCTATAGTCTGGATGTGAGTTATGCCAGTGATGTCGCCAATCAGATGGGCAGAAGTGGTCTATAATAGTTAGTGATACAATGTTCTCTATGGCATTGCCACTGAATCTGTTTTAACTACTGTGGCTGCAGGGTAAGCATCAAGATAGGATGGCAGGTGGAAAAGAAGAATACAATGCCTTTTTCTATTCTCTTGTATCAACTGACACACAGGTGTGTCTCGCTAATGTTTACTGTATTAGTTTTTCATTTGGCTTTTTAGTATTACATTTCTTGATATTCTTGAAATGGAGAATGCTGAAACCATGCCTGTGGAATTCTTGAAATGGCATATGACATATTTTTTGATGCAGGAAATGTATTATTCAACAAAAAGGCAACAGTTCCTTATCGATCAGGGATATAGTTTCAAGGTTTATTCCCAAGCATTTCTCTAGATATTGGGAATCTTTTTGACACTTCGGGTTTAGTTGATAAAAAATATATATTTCCAGGTCATCACTAGCTTGCCGCCACCTGAAGAAGGACCTAACCTGAGTTTTCACACGCTTGATGAACAGCTTGACCTTTTAGGCAAAGTGAGTGTTTTCTATACCCATTGTTTGTCAGTTTCTTGCTGGTTGTACCTGACTACAATTTCTGTCTGCACTACGTCAAACAGGTGTTGACCGCAGGGGATGACATGATTGGTGTTGAGCACTTGGAAGAGGATTCTGATGGCAAGGCTCTTTTGAAAGCTCGGCGCTCTGCTGGATTAATGAGTGCATTTTCTGGAGCGGGTGGAATGGTCTACATGGAGTACAAGTGCTGCCTCTCTCCATTTCAATTTCACTTTTGCCTCTATGCTGCGATTCGGTTGTGGTTTGTTTGCTGAATGCTTGCTCTTATCTTATCATCCAGCACTGGGAAGGGCAAGGGAGCCAAGAAGAAGGACCCAGCTAAGAGGCATACACTGTTCAAGAAACGTTACACTTAGGGTTTCTGTTGTACTCCATTTGCAAGGAAGCCAGGAACCTATAGTGTAGGATTGGGCATAATGCACGTCTCACTGTTAGCGCATCAGCCAGATTTGGCGCTAACCGCTTGTCATTCAAGAATCCTACTGGAAGTTTCCTCAGATTCTTGTGGTGTGCATCTTTTGATCATCTCCAGTTTCGTATCAGAAGGGTCAATTTTGGAGCTTATGAGAAGGAGAACGAGGACATTTATCTTTCATGGAAATGTAAATATCTGTGCAAGTACCTGTATACAATATAACCAAAATCCACATTGCGAAGCTTTGCACAACATGAACCCATTGTTTCATTGTATACAGTTGTGACATACGGTAATGTGGAAAAGTACTAATGCTTCCTCTCCCTTTTAAGGAAAATTTAGGATCCGTTATTCAATAAATATCAGCAAGACAGACTACCAACAGATAGGCACAATTCGTTGTTGCTGAAATTATGTTTGCAGTGCTCTTATCTTTTAGTCATTACAAACTTTATTTATAATGTGACCAAAGTGGACAAATATATATCTTCCATTTGGGTTGAGAAGTCTGGCTACAAGGTTTGCATTTTGTTGTAGAAATGACGTATAAAAGCAGTGTGATGATCCATCTCAAGCATGATACTATGTAGAGTACTGATCTTTAGAATTCTCTTGTCGGAATTTGTGTACTCCCTCCAATCCATATTGTTTGTCGCTTAAACTGGATATTTGTGCAAATATATATAATGGTTGAGGGAAAGGAAACTATCCAAATCTAAATGTAAATTACAATAGGGGATGTCGTTGTAGAAGTGCGACATTTCATCGAGCACTTTGAGGCCTCCTTTGGTTTAGAGGAATTTTATAGGAATTCTAGAGGATAGGATTTTTATGGGATTTTTTCTTTAGAGCCCTTTGGTTCATAGGAACGGATTCCTATTCCTACGTAGGATTGGTTCCTATCTTCCACATTTCATAGGAAAATAAAAAAGAGCCTAGACTCAATGGAAAAATTCCTTTGGTGTCAACCAAATGACATCTTGTTTCCTATTCCTATCCATAGGATTTGAGATACATGTCATCTTATTTTCTACAAGATTCCTATTCCTATGATAATCCTATCCTATGAATCAAAAAAGGCCTGAGTGTGTAGCAGCAGGTGATGCAACGAAAGGATGTAGACGGGGTGAGTGCTCATGGGGTTCCGAATGGCGCTAGTAACAACCACAATGCAATGCAAGAGCAAAATGGTCTTAGGGTCGGCGAGGCATTGCGGGTGCGCGGCTATGACGTGGGAACCAAGGCGAGGCACGCGGGAGTGGTCCGGTGGTGGTGGGAGGTGGATGGACATGAGGCGGGTGACTGTGGTGGAAGACCCGATGCGGTGGGAAACGAAGTGGCGAGGTGACCATGAGGCGACGAGAGGCATGGAGGGTAGTAGATGTATACCTGGCCAAACGGGCCGGCCCGGCCCGGCACGGCCCAGCCCATCGTAATCGTGCCTGGCCCGGCACGGCCCGCCAAGGCACGATTACTATATGGGCCGTGCCGTGCCGGCCCGCGTGCTGCGCCCCCATGCCCAGGCACGGCCCGGTTAGTAAACGGGCCGGCACGTTGGCCCGTTTAGCATGGTGGGCTGCATATTTTCAGCCTGTTATTTGACGCACTGAGCGTTTTTTAGCCTATTTTTACATGTTGGGACTATAGATATATAAAAATTTAAAAAATATAATCGGGCCGTGCCGTGCCGGCCCGCGTGCCCAGCCTCCAGGCCCAGGCACGGCCCAGGGCGTGCCGCGTGCCGGGCCCGGCCCGTTTAGCCCGTGTCGTGCCTGGTCCAAGGCAGGCCGGGCTGGCGTGCTCACGGGCCGGCTCAAAAAATTTGGCCAGCTATAAGCAGATGGCTGGCAATGGGAACATAGTAGGGGGCAAAAATGAGACTGTGAGGGTAGAGAAAAGAAGCAGGCAAAAACAAGACTCGAGGGGAACTAAAATCTCCAGGTGCCTTCTTCTTGTGGTATTGGTATACGAGTAGAACAAGAGGAGTTAAAAGCGTTATAGAGAAAGGGTTACATGTCTTTTAACTTACCGTATTTTTCAGTTTTTTCTAAAAGCTATAGAATTTTGGGAGAACGCTAAACACCCATGAGAGGTCATGGATCGCAACGACGTTTGTGGCTTTGCTGGTATTCACATGCCATGTGTACATGTTTGTGGTCGTGTGTAACGCTTCGGACACACATTGTGTTTGTGTGAGTATGTAGTGTTGAGGGAATTGCATAAATTACCAACCGTTGAGTCAATTTCGTATAGAACATCCCCTCTACAGGTTTGTTGCATAAATACAACTTACTGGTATACCTCATTATAGTTAGCTCTAATTCATCATTTGGCTTGATTAACATGTTTTTTGATGGGTGCACACCTACGTGTAAATTTCGAACAAGAGTAGTTGGTATGATTATGTTTTTATTTGAACTGTTCAGTTTCCAAGTTGAAATTTGAATGAGCCTACCAAAACAACAAATATCTTCCAAACTTATCAAGCAACCTCATTGCTACACGCGTGCACTCTCAAGCCAGAATCACCCATTAGGAATCATGTCGACAAAGCCCTAAATAGCTTTCAAACCTATCAAGCAACGTATCCCCTGCATTTACAAAGCAGGTACTGTTGAGAAATTAAGCAATTGTTCGATTAATTTAATTCAATAATAAATCATGAACATGACATAAACAGTGCTAATGACATACTGAATTTTGATGATGTACACACGTATTATGCAGATAATAGAAACATCTATGCAAACTACTAGTACTGCACACATGAAAGTAAACAGGAGCGGTGTAAATGTGTTATATCCTCCAGTAGGCCAGTCGGCCGTAGCAGCAGCGAAGGCGTCGGCCTCATCAGCAATCCTCTTGTCCGCAGCAGCCTTCTCGGCAGCCGCATGATCGAAGTCAGTGCTCATGGTGAAGACGAAGGTGACACAGAAGTAGTCGACGTAGATGAAGTAGTTGAACCAAGGCGAGCAGTCGCGTAGGAAACGCTCCCCAAAAACCTAATCGCCTCTCTCCCGTACAGGATCTGGAGAAGCGGGGTTTCGAAGGCCTGCTCTCCCGTCAGCCGTGTACACGATAGACGGGATGGGATCACCGAGGGCAGCAGCAGTGAAAGGAACGACCAGGGAGTAGTGGAGGTGTGAAGCGCATGGAGCTGAGCTGCGATGCCTCATATATATAGCCAATCGGGTAGGAGAACGGTCCAGCAATAAAACGCGTTTAATTATAGACATTTCATCTCCATAAAAACGTGTTTAATTACAGACGTTTCATCTCCATAAAAACGCGTTTCCATCTCCACAATAAAACGTATTTATTATGGACGTTTTAATTTTCATAATGAATATGACGTCTCACATTCATTTTGTGTCTGTAATGGACTCTCCAATTTTGACCGGCAAAACATTGCATCGGCTCATTCCCGCAACCCGCGGCGCGCGCGCATCGTGACGAGGCGAGGCGGGCGGCGGCGGAGGAGCGCACGTGTGGAACACCTCTCCTTCCTTCACACCAACTCATACTAGTGAAAGAAGAGCTCATCTTATAAGTTGGTGTACACCTCTCTCAACTAGCCATGTGGGACTAAACTTCCCACCACTCAATTTACAGTATGGGCCCTTAGGGATTTTCTGAAATTGTTAAATGGGCATGTAACCCAACTAATATTCAGCAATCCCCCACCAGATCCCAAAGGCCCATGGTGTTGTCCTCTGTTTTGATATACCAGTATTTTCAGTGGAGATCCGTTAAGGTTGAACATCCACCTAAAACAAATAGCTACACTCCTCCACAACTGAACAATGGACTAGTCCTTGAATTGTCAATTTGGCGTGAAGAAGTTTCACCAAGTGTCTTACCAGTACTAGGTTGCCGAAGGCTGACCCCTCGGATGGAGCATACTGGTCACTCCTGGCCTGTTCATGAACTTACTAGAGATCACCCTAATCTCATAGACTATGACCAGTAGTCAGGCTCATATAGGTGTGTTCCAAAGATTGCTCTGTAGCATAGCATCTTGTTTTTACAAGCCTTGGAACACATTAAGACAAAAGTCAACCTGCCATACCGTTACCGAGAGTTGTGCATCTCCAACGGAGTGGGTTAGCTAAAATACTCTCCTCAGTTAACCACTAGCTTGTTTTCCCAGGTCCTACTTCACGGGATCTCCGATCACATAGGTTGGGTTACTACCATGGCAACTCATGTGTGTCTCATACCCATCTCCCTCGATGCATTATCTATCACCACACGGGATAGCCCTTTTGTAAAGGGATCTGCCAGATTCTTAGCCGTTTGGACATATTCCAACGCTATCACTCCGGAGTTTCTTAATTTTCTGTCAGCTTTTAGTCTCATTCTTATGTGTTTGTTGGACTTTGATGACCCACAAGTATAGCGGATCTATTGTAGGGGAACGTTGCGGAAAACAAAAATTTTCCTACTCGTTTCACCAAGATCCATCTAGGAGTTCATCTAGCAACGAGTCATCAGATGCATCTACATACCTTTGTAGATCGCGTGCGGAAGCGTTCAAAGAACGGGGATGATGTAGTCGAACACGACGTGATCCAAATCACCGATGACCAAGTGCCGAACGGACGACACCTCCGCGTTCAACACACGTACGGGACGGGAGATGTCTCCTCCTTATTGATCCAGCAAGGGGGAAGGAGAGGTTGGTGATGATCCAGCAGCACGACGGCGTGGTGTTGGATGCAGGGCGTCACGGCAGCAGGGCTTCGCCGTGTACTACGAGGAAGAGAGACGTAACAGGGAGAGAGGGATGCACCAAAAGCCGTGGCTTCAAGTCCCTCCTCTCCCCCACTATATATAGGGGTGCCAAGGGGGGCGCTGGCCCTAGGAGATGGATCTCCTAGGGGGGGCGGTGGCCAAGGGTGGGGGGCTTGCCCCCCAAGCAAGGGGGGCGCCCCCCCTTTAGGGTTTCCCCTAACCCTAGGCGCATGGGCCCTTAGGGGGTGGCGCCCCAGCCCACTAAGGGCTGGGTCCCTTCCTACTTCAGCCCATGGGGCCCTCCGGGATAGGTGGCCCCACCCGGTGGACCCCCGGGACCCTTCCGGTGGTCCCGGTACAATACCGGTGACCCCGAAACTTGTCCCGATGGCCGAAATAGCACTTCCTATATATAATTCTTTACCTCCGGACCATTCCGGAACTCCTCGTGACGTCCGGGATCTCATCCGGGACTCCGAACAACATTCGGGTTACTGCATATACATATCTTCACAACCCTAGCGTCACCGAACCTTAAGTGTGTAGACCCTACGGGTTCGGGAGACATGTAGACATGACCGAGACGACTCTCCGGTCAATAACCAACAGCGGGATCTGGATACCCATGTTGGTTCCCACATGCTCCACGATGATCTCATCGGATGAACCACGATGTCGAGGATTCAATCAACCCCGTATGCAATTCCCTTTGTCAATCGATATATTACTTGCCCGAGATTCGATCGTTGGTATCCCAATACCTCGTTCAATCTCGTTACCGGCAAGTCACTTTACTCGTACCGTAATACATGATCCCGTGACCAGACACTTGGTCACTTTGAGCTCATTATGATGATGCATTACCGAGTGGGCCCAGTGATACCTCTCCGTCATACGGAGTGACAAATCCCAGTCTTGATCCGTGTCAACCCAACAGACACTTTCGGAGATACCCGTAGTATACCTTTATAGTCACCCAGTTACGTTGTGACGTTTGGTACACCCAAAGCACTCCTACGGTATCCGGGAGTTACACGATCTCATGGTCTAAGGAAAAGATACTTGACATTGCAAAACTCTAGCAAACGAACTATACGATCTTTATGCTATGTTTAGGATTGGGTCTTGTCCATCACATCATTCTCCTAATGATGTGATCTTGTTATCAATGACATCTTATGTTCATAGCCAGGAAACCATGACTATCTGTTGATTAACGAGCTAGTCAACTAGAGGCTTACTAGGGACATGTTGGTGTCTGTCATTCACACATGTATTACGATTTCCGGATAACACAATTATAGCATGAATAAAGACAATTACCATGAACAAGGAAATATAATAATAATGCTTTTATTATTGCCTCTAGGGCATATTTCCAACAGTCTCCCACTTGCACTAGAGTCAATAATCCAGTTACATTGTGATGAATCGAACACCCATGGAATTCTGGTGTTGATCATGTTTTGCCCTGGGGAGAGGTTTAGTCAATGGATCTGCTACATTCAGGTCCGTATGTACTTTACAAATATCTATGTCTCCATCCTGAACATTTTCATGAATGGAGTTGAAGCGACGCTTGATATGCCTTGTCTTCTTGTGAAACCTGGGCTCCTTGGCAAGTGCAACAGCTCCAGTGTTGTCACAGAAGAGCTTGATCGGCCCTGACGCATTGGGTATGACTCCGAGGTCGGTGATGAACTCCTTCACCCAAATTGCTTCATGTGCTGCCTCCGAGGCTACTATGTACTCCGCTTCACATGTAGATCCCGCCACGACGCTCTGCTTGCAACTGCACCAGCTTACTGCCCCACCATTCAAAATATACACGTATCCGGTTTGTGACTTTGAGTCATCTAGATCTGTGTCGAAGCTAGCGTCGACGTAACCCTTTACGACGAGCTCTTCGTCACCTCCATAAACGAGAAACATCTCCTTAGTCCTTTTCAGGTACTTCAGGATATTCTTGACCGCTGTCCAGTGTTCCTTGCCGGGATTACTTTGGTACCTTCCTACCAAACTTACGGCAAGGTTCACATCAGGTCTGGTACACAGCATGGCATACATAATAGAACCTATGGCTGAGGCATAGGGGATGACACTCATCTCTTCTATATCTTTTGCCGTGGTCGGACTTTGAGCCGAGCTCAATTTCATACCTTGTATCACAGGCAAGAACCCCTTCTTAGATTGATCCATATTGAACTTCTTCAATATCTTATCAAGGTATGTGCTTTGTGAAAGACCTATGAGGCGTCTCGATCTATCCCTATAGATCTTGATGCCTAATATATAAGCAGCTTCTCCAAGGTCCTTCATTGAAAAACTCTTATTCAAGTAGGCCTTAATGCTTTCCAAGAGTTCTATATCATTTCCCATCAAAAGTATGTCATCTACATATAATATGAGAAATGCTACAGAGCTCCCACTCACTTTCTTGTAAACACAGGCTTCTCCATAAGTCTGCGTAAACCCAAACGCTTTGATCATCTCATCAAAGCGAATGTTCCAACTCCGAGATGCTTGCACCAGCCCATAAATCGAGCGTTGGAGCTTGCACACCTTGTCAGCATTCTTAGGATCGACAAAACCTTCCGGCTGCATCATATACAATTCTTCCTTAAGGAAACCATTAAGGAATTCCGTTTTGACGTCCATTTGCCATATTTCATAATCGTAGAATGCGGCAATTGCTAACATGATTCGGACGGACTTTAGCTTCGCTACCGGTGAGAAAGTCTCATCGTAGTCAACCCCTTGAACTTGTCGATAACCCTTAGCGATAAGCCGAGCTTTATAGATGGTCACATTACCATCCGCGTCTGTCTTCTTCTTAAAGATCCATTTATTCTCTATGGCTCGCCTTTCAACGGGCAAGTCAGTCAAAGTCCACACTTCGTTTTCATACATGGATCCTATCTCGGATTTCATGGCTTCTAGCCATTTGTCGGAATCCGGGCCCGCCATCGCTTCTTCATAGTTCGAAGGTTCACCGTTGTCTAACAACATGATTTCCAAGACAGGGTTGCCGTACCACTCTGGTGCGGAACGTGTCCTTGTGGACCTTCGAATTTTAGTAGGAGCTAGATCAGAAGTATCTTGATCATTATCATTATCTTCCTCTCTAGTCGGTGCTGGCACCTCAGGAACATTTTCTTGAGTTGCGCCATTTTCCGGTTCAAGAGGTAACACTTCATCAAGTTCTACTTTCCTCCCACTTACTTCTTTCGAGAGAAACTCTTTCTCTAGAAAGGATCCATTCTTGGCAACAAAGATCTTGCCTTCGGATCTGAGGTAGAAGGTATACCCAATAGTTTCTTTTGGGTATCCTATGAAGACGCATTTTTCTGACTTGGGTTCGAGCTTTTCAGGTTGAAGTTTCTTGACATAAGCATCGCATCCCCAAACTTTCAGAAACGACAACTTAGGTTTCTTCCCAAACCATAATTCAAACGGTGTCGTCTCAACGGATTTTGACGGAGCCCTATTTAAAGTGAATGCAGCAGTCTCTAAAGCATAGCCCCAAAAAGATAGCGGTAGATCGGTAAGAGACATCATAGACCGCACCATATCTAATAGAGTGCGATTACGATGTTCGGACACACCGTTACGCTGAGGTGTTCCAGGCGGTGTGAGTTGTGAAACTATTCCACATTTTCTTAAGTGTGTGCCAAATTCGTGACTCAAGTATTCTCCTCCACGATCTGATCGTAGAAACTTGATTTTCCTGTCACGTTGATTCTCAACCTCACTCTGAAATTCCTTGAACTTTTCAAAGGTTTCAGACTTGTGTTTCATTAAGTAAATATATCCATATCTACTCAAATCATCAGTGAGGGTGAGAACATAACGATAGCCACCGCGAGCCTCAACACTCATTGGACCGCACACATCAGTATGTATGATTTCCAATAAGTTGGTTGCTCGCTCCATTGTTCCTGAGAATGGAGTCTTGGTCATTTTACCCATAAGGCATGGTTCGCACGTGTCAAATGATTCATAATCAAGAGACTCTAAAAGTCCATCTGCATGGAGCTTCTTCATGCGTTTGACACCTATGTGACCAAGGCGGCAGTGCCACAAGTATGTGGGACTATCATTATCAACCTTACATCTTTTGGTACTCACACTATGAACATGTGTAGCATTACGTTCGAGATTCATAAAGAATAAACCATTCACCATAGGAGCATGACCATAAAACATATCTCTCATATAAATAGAACAACCATTATTCTCGGATTTAAATGAGTAGCCATCTCGTATTAAACGAGATCCCGATACAATGTTCATGCTCAAAGCTAGCACTAAATAACAATTATTGAGGTTTAAAACTAATCCCGTAGGTAAATGAAGAGGCAGCGTGCCGACGGTGATCACATCGACTTTGGAACCATTCCCGACGCGCATCATCACCTCGTCCTTTGCCAGTCTCCGCCTATTCCGTAGTTCCTGCTGTGAGTTACAAATGTGAGCAACTGCACCGGTATCAAATACCCAAGAGCTACTACGATTACTGGTAAGGTACACATCAATTACATGTATATCACATATACCTTTTGTTTTGCCGGCCTTCTTGTCTGCTAAGTATTTGGGGCAGTTCCGCTTCCAGTGACCGCTTCCCTTGCAATAAAAGCACTCAGTCTCGGGCTTGGGTCCATTCTTTGGCTTCTTCCCGGCAGCTTGCTTGCCGGGCGCGGCAACTTCCTTGCCGTCCCTTTTGAAGTTCTTTTTACCCTTACCCTTCTTGAACTTAGTGGTTTTATTCACCATCAACACTTGATGTTCCTTCTTGACTTCTACCTCTGCTGATTTCAGCATAGCAAATACTTCAGGAATGGTCTTTTCCATCCCCTGCATATTGAAGTTCATCACAAAGCTCTTGTAGCTCGGTGGAAGCGACTGGAGGATTCTGTCAATGACCGCATCATCCGGGAGATTAACTCCCAGCTGAGTCAAGCGGTTATGCAACCCAGACATAGTGAGTATGTGCTCACTGACAGAACTGTTTTCCTCCATCTTACAGCTGAAGAATTTGTCGGAGACTTGATATCTCTCGACCCTGGCATGAGCTTGAAAAACCATTTCCAGCTCTTCGAACATCTCATATGCTCCGTGTCTCTCAAAACGTTTTTGGAGCCCCGGCTCTAAACTGTAAAGCATGCCGCACTGAATGAGGGAGTAGTCATCGGTACGTGCCTGCCAAGCGTTCATAACGTCTTGTTCAGCAGGGAGGATAGGTGCGTCACCCAGCGGTGCTTGTAGGACATAATCTTTCTTGGCAGCTATGAGGATGATCCTCAGGTTCCGGACCCAGTCCGTATAGTTGCTGCCATCGTCTTTCAGCTTGGTTTTCTCTAGGAACGCGTTGAAGTTGAGGACTACGTGGGCCATTTGATCTACAAGACATATTGTAAAATATTTTAGACTAATGTTCATGATAATAAAGTTCATCTAATCAAATTATATAATGAACTCCCACTTAGATTAGACATCCCTCTAGTCATCTAAGTATTACATGATCCGAGTTAACTAGGCCGTGTCCGATCATCACGTGAGACGGACTAGTCAACGTCGGTGAACATCTTCATGTTGATCGTATCTTCTATACGACTCATGTTCGACCTTTCGGTCTTCTGTGTTCCGAGGCCATGTCTATGCACATGCTAGGCTCGTCAAGTTAACCCTAAGTGTTTTGCATGTGTAAAACTGTCTTACACCCGTTGTATGTGAACGTAAGAATCTATCACACCCGATCATCACGTGGTGCTTCGAAACGACGAACTTTAGCAAGGTGCACAGTTAGGGGAGAACACTTCTTGAAATTGTTATGAGGGATCATCTTATTTACTACCGTCGTTCTAAGTAAACAAGATGCAAAACATGATAAACATCACATGCAATCAAATAATAAACGTGACATGATATGGCCAATATCACATAGCTCCTTTGATCTCCATCTTGGGGCTCCATGATCATCTTGTCACCGGCTTGACACCATGATCTCCATCATCATGATCTCCATCATCGTGTCTCCATGAAGTTGCTCGCCAACTATTACTTCTACTACTATGGCTAACGCGTTTAGCAATGAAGTAAAGTAATTTACATGGCGTTTCTCAATGACACGCAGGTCATATAAAAGAATAAAGACAACTCCTATGGCTCCTGCCGGTTGTCATACTCATCGACATGCAAGTCGTGATTCCTATTACAATAGCATGAACATCTCATACATCACATATAGATCATTCATCATTCATCACAACTTTGGCCATATCATATCACAAACCACTTGCTGCAAAAACAAGTTAGACGTCCTCTAATTGTTGTTGCAAGTTTTACGTGGCTGAATTAGGGTTCTAGCAAGAACGTTTTCTTACCTACGTGAAAGCCACAACGTGATTTGTCAACTTCTATTTACCCTTCATAAGGACCCTGTTCATCGAATCCGCTCCAACTAAAGTAGGAGAGACAGACACCCGCCAGCCACCTTATGCAACTAGTGCATGTTAGTCGGTGGAACCGGTCTCACGTAAGCGTAGGTGTAAGGTTGGTCCGGGCCGCTTCATCCCACAATACCGCTGAAGCAAGAAAAGACTAGTAGCGGCAAGAAAGTTGAAAAATCCACGCCCACAACAAATTGTGTTCTACTCGCGCAAGAAGAACTACGCATAGACCTAGCTCATGATGCCACTGTAGGGGAACGTTGCAGAAAACAAAAATTTTCCTACTCGTTTCACCAAGATCCATCTAGGAGTTCATCTAGCAACGAGTCATCAGATGCATCTACATACCTTTGTAGATCGCGTGCGGAAGCATTCAAAGAACGGGGATGATGTAGTCGAACACGACGTGATCCAAATCACCGATGACCAAGTGCCGAACGGACGGCACCTCCGCGTTCAACACATGTACGGGACGGGAGACGTATCCTCCTTCTTGATCCAGCAAGGGGGAAGGAGAGGTTGGTGATGATCCAGCAGCACGACGGCGTGGTGTTGGATGCAGGGCGTCACGACAGCAGGGCTTCGCCGTGTACTACGAGGGAGAGAGACGTAACAGGGAGAGAGGGATGCACCAAAAGCCGTGGCTTCAAGTCCCTCCTCTCCCCCACACTATATAGGGGTGCCAAGGGGGGGGCGCCGGCCCTAGGAGATGGATCTCCTAGGGGGGGGGGGCGGCGGCCAAGGGTGGGGGGCTTGCCCCCCAAGCAAGGGGGGGGGCGCCCCCCCTTTAGGGTTTCCCCTAACCCTAGGCGCATGGGCCCTTAGGGGGTGGCGCCCCAGCCCACTAAGGGCTGGGTCCCTTCCTACTTCAGCCCATGGGGCCCTCCGGGATAGGTGGCCCCACCCGATGGACCCCCGGGACCCTTCCGGTGGTCCCGGTACAATACCGGTGACCCCGAAACTTGTCCCGATGGCCGAAATAGCACTTCCTATATATAATTCTTTACCTCCGGACCATTCCGGAACTCCTCGTGACGTCCGGGATCTCATCCGGGACTCCGAACAACATTCGGGTTACCGCATATACATATCTTCACAACCCTAGCGTCACCGAACCTTAAGTGTGTAGACCCTACGGGTTCGGGAGACATGTAGACATGACCGAGACGACTCTCCGGTCAATAACCAACAGCGGGATATGGATACCCATGTTGGTTTCCACATGCTCCACGATGATCTCATCGGATGAACCACGATGTCGAGGATTCAATCAACCCCGTATGCAATTCCCTTTGTCAATCGATATATTACTTGCCCGAGATTCGATCGTCGGTATCCCAATACCTCGTTCAATCTCGTTACCGGCAAGTCACTTTACTCGTACCGTAATACATGATCCCGTGACCAGACACTTGGTCACTTTGAGCTCATTATGATGATGCATTACCGAGTGGGCCCAGTGATACCTCTCCGTCATACGGAGTGACAAATCCCAGTCTTGATCCGTGTCAACCCAACAGACACTTTCGGAGATACCCGTAGTATACCTTTATAGTCACCCAGTTACGTTGTGACGTTTGGTACACCCAAAGCACTCCTACGGTATCCGGGAGTTACACGATCTCATGGTCTAAGGAAAAGATACTTGACATTGCAAAACTCTAGCAAACGAACTATACGATCTTTATGCTATGTTTAGGATTGGGTCTTGTCCATCACATCATTCTCCTAATGATGTGATCTCGTTATCAATGACATCTTATGTCCATAGCCAGGAAACCATGACTATCTGTTGATTAACGAGCTAGTCAACTAGAAGCTTACTAGGGATGTGTTGGTGTCTGTCATTCACACATGTATTACGATTTCCGGATAACACAATTATAGCATGAATAAAGACAATTACCATGAACAAGGAAATATAATAATAATGCTTTTATTATTGCCTCTAGGGCATATTTCCAACATCTATCGTAGTCCTTTCGATAAGTAAGAGTGTCGAACCCAACGAGGAGCAGAAGGAAATGATAAGCGGTTTTCAGCAAGGTATTCTTTGCAAGTACTGAAATAAGTGGTAACAGATACTTTTGTGATAAGATAATTTGTAATAAGTAACAAGTAACAAAAGTAAATAAAGTGCAGCAAGGTGGCCCAATCCTTTTTGTAGCAAAGGACAAGCCGAAACAAACTCTTATAATAGGAAAAGCGCTCCCGAGGACACATGGGAATATCGTCAAGCTAGTTTTCATCACATTCATATGATTCGTGTTTGATAGTTTGATAATTTGATATGTGGGTGGACGAGTGCTTGGGTGCTATTCTTACTTGAACAAGCATCCCACTTATGATTAACCTCTATTGCAAGCATCCGCAACTACAACAAAAGTATTAAGGTAAACCTAACCATAGCATGAAACATGTGGATCCAAATCAGCCCCTTACGAAGCAACGCATAAACTAGGGTTTAAGCTTCTGTCACTCTAGCAACCCATCATTTACTTATTACTTCCCAATGCCTTCCTCTAGGCCCAAATAATGGTGAAGTGTTATGTAGTCAACATTCACATAACACCACTAGAGGCTAGACAACATACATCTTATCAAAATATCAAACGAATACCAAATTCACATGACTACTCATAGCAAGACTTCTCCCTTGTCCTCAGGAACGAACGTGTAACGCCCGGATAGTTAAGCTACAGTAAACCTCTGCTAACGATGCCACATCACCACTGTTACTGTTGATAGACCCGCATTGATTCAAACACCCATTCGAATTCAAATTTAAAATAAAGTCAAATAAATTATTTCTTCAAACTATAAAACTTAAATGTTCGAAATTTAGTATATTTTCCCCTAATCATTTGTCAGATCAATCCAACATCATTTGGCTCTCTGATTAATCTCTAGCAAATTATAAAGTGGTCCAACTCAGACAAACATAACCATTTCAAAATAAACAAATGTTTATGTATTTCCAATTAACTTGAAACTTCTTGGGCCTCTCCAGAATATCGTGCTTAATTTATGTGACAAGTGGTGTAATCAATAAAATTCATTTGGTATTACATTAAAAATGCAAAACATTGGAGAAAATACAAAACAGTAAATAAAACAAAACTAAAAAGAGAAAGGCCTAAACTACTGTGCACTTGTAGCCCATTGCTACAGTGCATAGCCTAGCCCACCAGAGCCACCTCCTTCCTCCTGTTCACACGAGCTCGTGGCGCTCATCCCCGGCGCCATGGCCGATGATGCACATGCGTCGAGCATCCGTGCCCCTCCCAGCCCTACAAGACGTTGCACGCGATACTCCGGACGAACCCTAGCCCCCGAGATCCCCTTTCCCCTCCTGCTCCCTGTACATGCTCATATCCGACACCGTCGTCGCCTTGTCTTCGTCACCACTGTGGCCACCGGCCGCCCCTCACCGTCACTGTGTGTCCGGTAATTCTGCCGTGCTCCCCTTCGTCGACAACGCCTTCGGATCGGGGCCAGGAAGCACCAGCGACGCCGTGCGCGCCGTTCTTCTTCGTCGGCGTCCGCCACCTCCATCGCCGTCGATCTGCACCAGCATGACCTCCCCGGCCCTGTCGACCCTTCCACGACCTTCCCTGTGAGCCTCTTCTCCGGTTCCCCCTTCCCCCGTCGCCTTCATCGCCGTTTAGCCGCCCACCATGGCCGGAGCTTCGCTCACCGCGCCCACTGTCCATGCCCGCGAGCCCTAGGTCGCGCCCCATCTTACCCCGCGCGTGCGCGCCCACGCCTGCATGCCCCGACCGCGCCATCCGAGTGCGCCCCGCCGCTGCCGGTTGCTCCCTGGCGCCGTCCTGCGCCTGCTGCTCCTCTGCTCGCCGCTGTTGCCGCTCCTCGCGCTCGCGCTTCGGGCACCCGCTGCTCACCCCCTCCACTGCCCGCTGCCGTCCTCGTCCTACTCGTGCGCGCGCTAGACGCGCCCGCGCCCGCGTCCCGTTTCCCCTCATGCTCGTCGCGCTCCACCAGCGCCCGGGGTGCGCGTCGGCCGCGCCCCGCCCGCGCTCCAGTGCACCCCCCCCCCGCTCCAGCGCCCCGCCCGCGCACCCCGCTTCCGTGCCCCGCCATGCGCTCTGGCTCGCCCGCTTCCTTCTCCGAGCGTCGCTTTGCCCCCGCTGCTGGCCTGCTACCGCCGCACCTCACCGGCCCCGCCTCCCGCTGCCGGCTGAACCCCGCCGCGCCTGCTTCCCGTCATGGCCGCCGGCCAACCCCCGCCGTCGCCGGCCGCCGAGGCCCCGGCCGTGCCCACCCTTGCCTCCGTTGGCCTCGAGTACGGGTGCCAGCACCCGGGCGCCCCCTTAGCCCATGCCCGCTATGGCCATGACCCACTGGCCTATGGGCCCCACACCACTTTAAAAAGGAGAGAAAATAAAAAAAATTATCAATTAATTAATTAATTGGGTAATTAATTAACTTAATTAGCCTATTAAACTAGATTAGACTAATTAAACCTGCTTAATTAACTGAGTCCATGACAGATGGGCCCCACTGCCCTGTTTGACTGGTCAACAGTCTGAGTTGGCCGCTGATGTCATGCTGACGCAATATATATTTTCGAATTAAAATAATTTCAGAAATGGATAAAAGCTTTGAAAATTAATATAAAATGATCCGTAACTCGGATGGAAAAACTTTGTACATGAAAGTTGCTCAGAACGACGAGACGAATCTGGATACGCAGCCCGTTCGTCCGCCACACATCCCTAGCATAGCGAACATGCAACTTTCCCCCTCCGGTCCGCTTGTCCGAAAACACGAAACACCGGGGATACTTTCCCGGATGTTTCCTCCCTTCGCCGGTATCACCTCCTACTGCGTTAGGTCACCTCTAGCACCGCGTATTGCCATGTTACGCTTTGTGATGCTTTGATTACTCTGTTATTTACTGTGTTCCCCCTCCGCTACTTCTTTCCGATAGACCCTGAGACAACCGGCGACCCCCAGTTCGACTACGGTGTTGACGACCTCTCTCTCTTGCCAGAGCAACCAGGCAAGCCCCCCCTTTGATCACCAGATATCGCCTACTCTTCTCTCCACTTCTTGCATTAGAGTAGTGTAGCATGTTACTGCTTACCATTAATCCTATCCCGATGCATAGCCTGTCCTTGCTACTACTGTTGTTACCTTTACCTGCAATCCTAATGCTTAGTATAGGATGTAGTTTATCATCAGTGGCCCTACATTCTTGTCCATCTGCCATGCTATACTATCGGGCCATGATCACTCGGGAGGTGATCACGGGTATATACTATTTACTTTATACATGATACATGTGATGACTAAAGTCGGGTTGGCTCGAGGAGTACCCGCGGTTGATTCACGAATTGGGGGCTGGAAGGACATACTTTCCGACGGCCCTTTGTGTGGATCTTTGTGGCGAAGCAACAGGGCAGGTTGAGACCACCTAGGAGAGAGGTGGGCCTGGCCCTGGTCGGCGTTCGCGGTTATTTCAGAATAACACGCTTAACGAGATCTTGGTATTTGATCTGAGTCTGGCTACTGGCCTATACGCACAAACCATCTACGCGGGGACAGTTATGGGCACTTGACGTCGTGGTATCAGCCGAAGCCTTCATGACGTCAGCGACTGAGCGGCGCGCGCCAAATTGGACTGGAACGCCTGCTAGGCTAGGTCTGCTTCCGGCCGCGTTCGCAACGTGCAGGTGTGCAAAGGGCGATGGGCCCAGACCCCTGCGCCATAGGATTTAGACCGGCATTCTGACCTCTCTGTTGTGCCTAGGTAGGGTTGCGACGTGTTGATCTTCCGAGGCCGGGCATGACCCAGAAAAGTGTGTCCAGCCAAATGGGATCGAGCGTGTTGGGTTATGTGGTGCACCCCTGCAGCGAAGTTAATCTATTCGAATAGCCGTGATCTTCGGTAACAGGACGACTTGGAGTTGTACCTTGACCTTATGACAACTAGAACCGAATACTTAATAAAACACACCCTTCCAAGTGCCAGATACAACCGGTGATCGCTCTCTCACAGGGCGACGAGGGGAGGATCACCGGTTAGGATTATGCTATGCGATGCTACTTGGTGAACTTACCATCTACTCTCTTCTCCTACTGCAAGATGGAGTTTACCAGAAGCGTAGTCTTCGATAGGACTAGCCATCCCCCTCTTATTCCGGCATTCTGCAGTTCAGTCCACATATGATACCCTTATTCTATTTGATACCAATGCATACTTATGTAGTGTAGTTCCTTGCTTGCGAGTACTTTGGATGAGTACTCACGGTTGCCTTGTTCCCTCTTTTCCCCCTTTCTATACCCGGTTGCTGCGACCAGACGTTGGAGCCCAGGAGCCAGACGCCACCGTCGACGACGACTACTACTACTCGGGAGGTGCCAACTACTACGTGTAGCCTGCTGACGACGACCAGGAGTAGTTTAGGAGGATCCCAGGCAGGAGGCCTGCGCCTCTTTCGATATGTATCCCAGTTTGTGCTAGCCTTCTTAAGGAAAACTTGTTTAACTTATGTCTGTACTCAGATATTGTTGCTTCCGCTGACTCGTCTATAATCGAGCTCTTGTATTCGAGCCTTTGAGGCCCCTGGCTTGTAATATGATGCTTGTATGACTTATTTTATTTGTAGAGTTGTGTTGTGATATCTTCCCGTGAGTCCCTGATCTTGATCGTACACGTTTACGTGTATGATTAGTGTACGATTGAATCAGGGCGTCACAAGTTGGTATCAGAGCCGACTGCCTGTAGGAATCCCCCTTCCACACTCCTTGGCCGAAGTCGAGTCTAGACATTACAAAACTTTTTACTAACATGGCTGTGTGCCTTACGAGCCCACATTGCCATCTGGGTGGTATTAGGATCTTTTATTCCTCATCTATACTCTGGGACTCTGATCTCTCTTCTATTCGGGTTAAAAGATTTTGCTAACTCTAACTCTAGGTTCTCATAATTACTTCCTTCCAGAGAGCCCCTTATTACAGATGGTCACCCACTACACCAGAAGATTCAGAAGATACTCTTCGAAGTTATCCCGAGAACTTGTGCTCGTTGCTTTTGCAATTCCCTTCCACCGTTGACCCCTATGGATAACTACATGAACTACCATTCTTACCTTAGTCCCCAGTTACCCTTGTTATTACAAGATACCCCAAAATACTCGTTGTTGTTCTGAGAATCCTTGTGCCTACTGCCTTGCACTTCCTTGTCACCTGAATACACCTGCAAATTAATCCTCACACACACCGAGGATTTGTTTCTCCCCAATTGTTCATGTGCTGCACCAAAGTCTTCAAAATACTATTTGATCTTCCGAAAATCCTAGCAGCTTATTACTCTTGAAATTCTTGCTTCATTGCATTATGGTTAATCCCATAAGTATAGTAATCTTATTGGCATCCTTTGCCGCTATCATTTTTGAGCTCACCGATTCAATAAGTGCGAATGCTCGCAATCCTCAACCAGATCCTAGAATTCATCCTTCCGGCGCGGACGTCATTTTGAACATGAGCTGGATCTCGACCAATCAAATTTTGCCATCGATTGTGCCCCTAAGGCTATTCAACTTATCCATCCCTAATCAGAGCATTGCTTCTGATCCCTTATCTTGGAATTCATAATTCCTTTGCATTGAACTTTGAGTTAGTCAGTTGTTTCTATAATCTGATCTCCTTGCATTCTTTCTCCCTCTGGTTGGGTACCGATGCTCACACCGGATCCCTTGTGGACCATCGAATCCTTTGTTGTATTTTATCCGACAATGTCGTTCATATTCAATCTCCTTGGAAGTTCTTACCCTGATACATAATGGCATTGGTAAATCCTATTCCTTGATTGGCCAACCATGCTCTGCTTTCGAGCTGGTGATATTTACTATTGAAGCTTGTGGTTTATGTTTCCATGATGCCCCGATGGGTTGAACCTATGCCCTCCATAAATCCGTGTGAACCCGAAAGATTTCACGGGTCATACTCATCTTGTATTTCACCAGGTAAAACTTTCGACACTAATGCCATTTTCAAAACAAGGAGTGGATGAAAAGCTGTGCATTGGAAAAGTGGGAGTCGACCTTGAACTTTGTGTTCATGCCCATGGACCCGATGTGGAACTTATCATGGAAGCTTCTTGTGATAATACTAATCCCCTTGTTATAAGTTTATCTGGTATCTATATTTGGTCCTTTGCAATCGTGGTTCCGACCATAGTTTCTCTTTGATCCCATTTCTCGGTCAAGTTAAAGCACTTGTCTTTTGCAAGTCAATACACCAGCCCAACCTCTATTTTGATCTGTCGCCGAGTATTACCCCATGGTAGCTCGAGATTATCATGGAACTGCATAACTTCTTATGAGTTCTTCTTCAAGTACTATATTCTCACTGATTCCAATTTTTCACGGGCTCTAAGTTATTAAACACTCAAAGACACCGATAACTGAATCGAGTCCGCACCGCAATTAAACAACTCTTGGTAACCTTCATTGCTTATGAGTTTGAACTCGATCACGTCATTCCTAGCCTGCTCGGCTATATCATTCTCGTGCCGGTTTTAACTATGCCACCTGGTCCTTCTTCTCGGAGCACAATTTTCGACGATGGGCTAATCTTACGTCGAACTTCCTCATCATATTATTTCTCCTTGAACATCAAACTTGAATTCGAGTTTGTGTCGTACCCATGGTTCCAATAACCCTTTGCTTCATCATTCCTTTGACCTGATGTCGTCGTTGATTGATGTTCATGAAATCTCTCGACAAATGTGTCGTGATTATCATCAACCTTAAGAGCTCTTCCAGGATATCAATCAAATTCATGATGAGAAATACCATCCTTGCCCTCAATAATTTGTGTTATCATCGGCCACTTTATTGCCTTCCCTCCAACACAAACTTGTTCGTGTTTTTGTGTTATACCTTGAGATCCTTGCTATCCGGCCTTTGTTCTTCCTTACCTTGGAACATTACCATATCTTATGTCATCAATGTAGTGAGAATTTCACCACCCCTTAAGAATTTCTGATACAAGTGATACTTATTACCATCACCATTATTTTCTTGGTCCCCGTGTTGTTTCTAACCGGAATACCGACAAATGGTCTGTGATGTGTAAATTCATAACTTCTAGCAACCCTATTGCTTTGACGTGAATGGTCGATAGTTTCATTCTACTTCTTTTGTTCATTTAGTCACCATTCTAACATTGATCGTGTGACCCAACCCATAT
Organism: Triticum monococcum; assembly: GCA_034509565.1. Lineage (NCBI taxonomy): Eukaryota > Viridiplantae > Streptophyta > Magnoliopsida > Poales > Poaceae > Triticum > Triticum monococcum. The sequence goes on along the minus strand of CM067843.1, from coordinate 546,612,615 downwards.
TTAGGGTGCACCTTTCAATCAATGTTCAATTGTGTATGCTCTCCTCGAGCACACCATTATATCATTTGATTTGACAAATGTTCTCTCCTTGTTCACATAATTGTGGAAATCATCTTTTGTTAATCTCGATGAATTGTTGCTGAGTCCATCAACCACCTCCTCAACCTCTCCTTGATGTAATGATGTACTCGTGTTTCGGGACTCGCTTCCATAGTTCATTTCTCGAGAATCTTACAATGTCATCTCATCAATTGAGTTGCACCTCTTCTACTCAGGCATCCGGAGTCTGAGATATCTTGACACCAATCAGATCTGAATCTCGGTCAGATATGATGGTTGGAACATATGTCCAATAGTTATAACATTGATCTTATATGCCCGGTAAGGTGATGTCATGCCTAGCACACCTGGCCAGAGGACCGATTGCTTTAGTCTCCTTTATAGCAAGGTTAACCATTCTTCCATAAGGAAATTGTAAGACTTAGTCTATAAGTTGTTCCTGGTGGATCCTTTGTGAATACAAAGTCTGACCTTTGCTTGCAATCCATGTCAAGGCTATCCCGAAGCATGACCGTGGTACTTAGAACATCCTTAAGAACAATTGAAACACAATGCTAAATTTTCATATCAATTATTCAAACACCGTTGTATGGGTAACATCATGAAATTTTCTCCCCTTACCTAAAGAGTTTTCTACATTATATCCTGTCATGGATAATATGTTCTGCCTGTCCTTGGGAAGGATATACCCCTGAATCATGTGTTTAAACACACTTTTCCTTTCTATTGTTCTGTTTAAACCTGATAATCACTTTTCCTTTCCATTGGTTTGTTTAAACCTCCTTGTGGACTATATTATATAAGCAGTAATATTTCCCTGCTTATGTAAACACCTCGTTGTACCACTCTGTCAGTAAGACCCTGTTACTTTTGTTGATGGCATTTCGGCAACCATCGATGGACGAGAATCTTGCCTACTGATCCGCCTCGTTCAACGAGTAGGAAGACGGTTCTCTTCGTCCCTCGCCCTTGGTACTGATGTGTTGCCGACATGACCGACAGACTATCCTCTGACATGCCTTGCTTACATGATCGTGCAAGATGTCACCGACCTTCCTACTTTTAACCACATGGTGGGCCCATAACCCACAGTTCCACAGGATCGAAACCTGACTCTCCTGTACACCTTGTTAACAAAGTTATCCCTTGCTCTTGGTTCCGTAGGTAATTCGCGAGCCACCTTCCTAGTGCTCCATTTTGGTATCAGACGCAATACTTACTCTCGCTGCTCTGAACCCTTTCTCACTATGGTTCAGACTGTGAGAAACTATCTATCCGCTTGGAACCTCTTATTGTACCTTCATACCTTACTCTCGATGTACTTTATATGTTCAACTCGAGAGATAATCTTATGCTCATTTCATAGGTTAACCCCAGATTGTTTCCCTCAAAAGCATTCTGTCATAGCTGAGCTGCCCCTTACCTACTCGTAAGTACGATGGAGTTCCCGAAGAAAGGATGACGACTGCATCAAGAACACCTGAAGCAGAGAAATGAAGACATCAACGTAATGAATTGATCTCTTCGAGAAGAGTAACCGAGACCAAGAAGACTCGTTAGAATTCGTAACCAGATCTTCCCCCTTACTCCGCCTCTTAAATCTCGGGACGAGATTTCTTGTAGTGGAGGAGAATTGTAACGCTCGGATAGTTAAGCTACAGTAAACCTCTGCTAAAGATGCCACATCACCACTATTACTGTTGATAGACCCGCATTGATTCAAACACCCATTCGAATTCGAATTTAAAGTAAAGTCAAATAAATTATTTCTTCAAACTATAAAACTTAAATGTTTGAAATTTAGTATATTTTCCCCTAATCATTTGCCAGATCAATCCAACATCATTTGGCTCTCTGATTAATCTCTAGCAAATTATAAAGTGGTCCAACTCAGACAAACATAACCATTTCAAAATAAACAAATGTTTATGTATTTCCAATTAACTTGAAACTTCTTGGGCCTCTCCAGAATATCGTGCTTAATTTATGTGACAAGTGGTGTAATCAATAAAATTCATTTGGTATTACATTAAAAATGCAAAACATTGGAGAAAATACAAAACAGTAAATAAAACAAACTAAAAAGAGAAAGGCCTAAACTACTGTGCACTTGTACCCCATTGCTGCAGTGCATAGCCCAGCCCACCAGAGCCACCTCCTTCCTCCTATTCATAGGAGCTCGTGGCGCTCATCCCCGGCGCCATGGCCGACGATGCACACACGTCGAGCATCCGTGCCCCTCCCAGCCCTACAAGACGTTGCACGCGATACTCCGGACGAACCCTAGCCCCCGAGATCCCCTTTCCCCTCCTGCTCCCTGTACATGCTCGGGTCTGACACCGCCGCCGCCTTGTCTTCGTCACCAATGTGGCCACCGGCCGCCCCTCACCGTCACTGCGTGTCCGGCAATTCTGCCGTGCTCCCCTTCCTCGACAACGCCTTTGGATCGGGGCCAGGAAGCACCAGCGATGCCGTGCGCGCCGTTCTTCTTCGTCGGCGTCCGCCACCTCCATCGTCGTCGATCTGCACCAGCCTGACCTCCCCCGCCCTGTCGACCCTTCGACGACCTCCCCTGTGAGCCTCTTCTCCGGTTCCCCCTTCCCCCGTCGCCTTCATCGCCGTTTAGCCGCCCACCATGGCTGGAGCTTCGCTCACCGCGCCCACTGTCCATGCCCGTGAGCCCCAGGTCGTGCCCCATCTTACCCCGCGCATGTGCGCCCACACCTGCATGCCCCGACCGCACCATCCGAGTGCTCCCCGCCGCTGCCGGTTGCTCCCTGGCGCCGTCCTGCGCCTGCTGCTTCTCTGCTCGCCGCTGCTGCCGCTCCTTGCGCTCGCGCTTCGGGCACCCGCTGCTCGTCGCGCGCTGCTCACCCCCTCCACTGCCCGCTGTCGTCCTCGTCCTACTCGTGCGCACGCTAGACGCGCCCGCGCCCGCGTCCCGTTTCCCCTCATGCTCGCCGCGCTCCACCAGCGTCCGGGGTGCGCGTCGGCCGCGCCCCGCCCTCGCTCCTGCGCACCCGCACCCCCCCGCTCCAGCGCCCCGCCCGGCCAACCCCTCGGCGCCTCGCCCGCGCATCCCGCTCCCGCGCCTCGCCATGCGCTCTGGCTCGCCCGCTTCCTTCTCCCAGTGTCGCTCCGCCCCCGCTGCTGGCCTGCTATCGCCGCACCTCGCCGGCCCCGCCCCCCACTGCCGGCTGAACCCCGCCGCGCCTGCTTCCTGTCGTGGCCGCCGACCAACCCCCGCCGTCGCCGGCCGCCGAGGCCCCGGCCGTGCCCACCCTTGCCTCCGTTGGCCTCGGGTGCGGGTGCCAGCACCCGAGCGCCCCCTTAGCCCATGCCCGCTATGGCCATGACCCACTGGCCTATGGGCCCCACACCGCTTTAAAAAAGGAGAGAAATAATTAAAATAAAATAAAATTATTAATTAATTAATTAATTAGTTAATTAATTAACTTAATTAGCCTATTAAACTAGATTAGACTAATTAAACCTGCTTAATTAACTGAGTCCATGACAGATGGGCCCCACTGCCCTATTTGACTGGTCAACAGTCTGAGTTGGCCGCTGATGTCATGATGATGTCATGCTGACGCAATATATAATTTCAGATTAAAATAATTTCGGAAATTGATAAAAACTTTGAAAATTAATATAAAATGATCCGTAACTCGGATGGAAAAACTGTTGGGGAACGTAGTAATTTTGAAAAAAATTCCTACGCACACGCAAGATCATGGTGATGCATAGCAACGAGGGGGAGAGTGTTGTCTACGTACCAACGCAGACCGACTGCGGAAGCGATCACACAACATAGAGGAAGTAGTCATACGTCTTCTTCCCGATCCAACCGATCCAAGCACCGTTACTCCGGCACCTCCGAGTTCTTAGCACACGTTCAGCTCGATGACGATCCTCGGGCTCCGGTCCAGCAAAGCGTCGAGGAAGAGTTCCGTCAGCACGACGGCGTGGTGACGATCTTGATGTACTACCGACGCAGGGCTTCGCCTAAGCACTATAATGGTATGATCGAGGTGGAATTTGGTGGCAGGGGGCACCGCACACGGCTAAGGAACGATCTCAAGGATCAACTTGTGTGTCATGGGGTGTCCCCTGCCCCCGTATATAAAGGATGAGAGGGGGAGGGCTGGCCGGCCAAGCTAGGAGGCGCAGGAGGAGTCCTACTCCTACCGGGACTAGGACTCCCCCCCCCCAATCCTATTCCTAATAGGATTCCCCAAAGGGGGAGAAAGCGAGAGGGTGGCCGGCCCCTTCTCCTAGTCCTAATAGGACTAGGGGGAGGGGGGAGGCGCACAGCCCTTGAGGGCTGCCCTTTCACCTTTCCACTAAAGCCCATGAAGGCCCATTTGGTTCCCGGGGGGTTCCGGTAACCCTCCCGGTAATCCGGTAAAATCCCGATTTCACCCAGAACACTTCCGATGTCCAAACATAGGCTTCCAATATATCAATCTTTACGTCTCGGCCATTTCGAGACTCCTCGTCATGTCCGTGATCACATCCGGGACTCCGAACAACCTTCGGTACATCAAAATGCATAAACTCATAATAACTGTCATCGTAACGTTAAGCGTGCGGACCCTACGGTTCGAGAACAATGTAGACATGACCGAGACACGTCTCCGGTCAATAACCAATAGCGGGACCTGGATGCCCATATTGGCTCCTACATATTCTACGACGATCTTTATCGGTCAGACCGCATAACAACATACGTTGTTCCCTTTGTCATCGGTATGTTACTTGCCCGAGATTCGATCGTCGGTATCCAATACCTAGTTCAATCTCATTACCGTCAAGTCTCTTTACTCGTTCCGTAATACATCATCCCGCAACTAACTCATTAGTTGCAATGCTTGCAAGGCTTAAGTGATGTGCATTACCGAGAGGGCCCAGAGATACCTCTCCGACAATCGGAGTGACAAATCCTAATCTCGAAATACGCCAACCCAACATCTACCTTTGGAGACACCTGTAGTACTCCTTTATAATCACCCAGTTACGTTGTGACGTTTGGTAGTACCCAAAGTGTTCCTCCGGTAAACGGGAGTTGCATAATCTCATAGTCATAGGAACATGTATAAGTCATGAAGATAGCAATAGCAACATACTAAACGATCGGGTGCTAAGCTAATGGAATGGGTCATGTCAATCAGATCATTCAACTAATGATGTGACCTCGTTAATCAAATAACAACTCTTTGTCCATGGTTAGGAAACATAACCATCTTTGATTAACGAGCTAGTCAAGTAGAGGCATACTAGTGACACTCTGTTTGTCTATGTATTCACACATGTATTATGTTTCCGGTTAATACAATTCTAGCATGAATAATAAACATTTATCATGATATAAGGAAATAAATAATAACTTTATTATTGCCTCTAGGGCATATTTCCTTCAGTATCCCACTTGCACTAGAGTCAATAATCTAGATTACACAGTAATGATTCTAACACCCATGGAGCCTTGGTGCTGATCATGTTTTGCTCGTGGAAGAGGCTTAGTCAACGGGTCTGCAATATTCAGATCCGTATGTATCTTGCAAATCTCTATGTCTCCCACCTGGACTAGATCCCGGATGGAATTGAAGCGTCTCTTGATGTGTTTGGTCCTTTTGTGAAATCTGGATTCCTTTGCCAAAGCAATTGCACCAGTATTGTCACAAAAGATTTTCATTGGACCCGATGCATTAGGTATGACACCTAGATCGGATATGAACTCCTTCATCCAGACTCCTTCGTTCGCTGCTTCCGAAGCAGCTATGTACTCCGCTTCACATGTAGACCCCGCTACGACGCTTTGTTTAGAACTGCACCAACTGACAGCTCCACCGTTTAAAGTAAACACGTATCCGGTTTGCGATTTAGAATCGTCCGGATCAGTGTCAAAGCTTGCATCAACGTAACCTCTTACGGTGAGCTCTTTGTCACCTCCATATACGAGAAACATATCCTTAGTCCTTTTCAGGTATTTCAGGATGTTCTTGACCGTTGTCCAGTGATCCACTCCTGGATTACTTTGGTACCTCCCTGCTATACTTATAGCAAGGCACACATCAGGTCTGGTACACAGCATTGCATACATGATAGATCCTATGGCTGAAGCATAGGGAACATCTTTCATTTTCTCTCTATCTTCTGCAGTGGTCGGGCATTGAGTCTGACTCAACTTCACACCTTGTAATACAGGCAAGAACCCTTTCTTTGCTTGATCCATTTTGAACTTCTTCAAAATCTTGTCAAGGTATGTGCTTTGTGAAAGTCCAATTAAGCGTCTTGATCTATCTCTATAGACCTTTATGCCTAATATGTAAGCAGCTTCACCGAGGTCTTTCATTGAAAAACTTTTATTCAAGTATCCCTTTATGCTATCCAGAAATTCTATATCATTTCCAATCAGTAATATGTCATCCACATATAATATCAGAAATGCTACAGAGCTCCCACTCACTTTCTTGTAAATACAGGCTTCTCCAAAAGTCTGTATAAAACCAAATGCTTTGATCACACTATCAAAGCGTTTATTCCAACTCCGAGATGCTTGCACCAGTCCATAAATGGATCGCTGGAGTTTGCACACTTTGTTAGCTCCCTTTGGATCGACAAAACCTTCCGGTTGCATCATATACAACTCTTCTTCCAGAAATCCATTCAGGAATGCAGTTTTGACATCCATCTGCCAAATTTCATAATCATAAAATGCGGCAATTGCTAACATGATTCTGACAGACTTAAGCATCGCTACGGGTGAGAAGGTCTCATCGTAGTCAACCCCTTGAACTTGTCGAAAACCTTTCGCAACAAGTCGAGCTTTATAGACAGTAACATTACCGTCAGCGTCAGTCTTTTTCTTGAAGATCTATTTATTCTCAATTGCTTGCCGATCATCGGGCAAGTCAACCAAAGTCCATACTTTGTTCTCATACATGGATCCTATCTCAGATTTCATGGCTTCAAGCCACTTTGCGGAATCTGGGCTCACCATCGCTTCTTCATAGTTCGTAGGTTCGTCATGATCTAGTAGCATGACCTCCAGAACAGGATTACCGAACCACTCTGGTGCGGATCTTACTCTGGTTGATCTACGAGGTTCAGTAGTATCTTGATCTAAAGTTTCATGATCATCATCATTAGCTTCCTCACTTATTGGTATAGGTCTCACAGAAACAGTTTTCTGTGATGTACTATTTTCCAATAAAGGAGTAGGTACAGTTACCTCGTCAAGTTCTACTTTCCTCCCACTCACTTCTTTCGAGAGAAACTCCTTCTCAAGAAAGTTTCCGAATTTAGCAACAAAAGTCTTGCCTTCGGATCTGTGATAGAAGGTGTATCCAATAGTTTCCTTTGGATATCCTATGAAGACACATTTCTCCGATTTGGGTTCGAGCTTATTAGGTTGAAGCTTTTTCACATAAGCATCGCAGCCCCAAACTTTAAGAAACGACAACTTTGGTTTCTTGCCAAACCACAGTTCATAAGGCGTCGTCTCAATGGATTTTGATAGTGCCCTATTTAACGTGAATGCGGTCGTCTCTAAAGCATAACCCCAAAACGATAGCGGTAAATCAGTAAGAGACATCATAGATCGCACCATATCTAGTAAAGTATGATTACGACGTTCGGACACACCATTACGCTGTGGTGTTCCGGGTGGCGTGAGTTGCGAAACTATTCCACAATTTTTCAAATGTATACCAAACTCGTAACTCAAATATTCTCCTCCACGATCAGATCGTAGAAACTTTATTTTCTTGTTACGATGATTTTCAACTTCACTCTGAAATTCTTTGAACTTTTCAAACGTTTCAGATTTGTGTTTCATTAAGTAGATATACCCATATCTGCTTAAGTCATCTGTGAAGGTGAGAAAATAACGATATCCGCCGCGAGCCTCAATATTCATTGGTCCACATACATCGGTATGTATGATTTCTAACAAATCTGTTACTCTCTCCATAGTACTGGAGAACGGTGTTTTAGTCATCTTGCCCAAGAGGCACGGTTCGCAAGTACCAAGTGATTCATAATCAAGTGGTTCCAAAAGTCCATCAGTATGGAGTTTCTTCATGCGCTTTACACCGATATGACCTAAACGGCAGTGCCACAAATAAGTTGCACTTTCATTATCAACTCTGCATCTTTTGGCTTCAAAATTATGAATATGTGTACCACTACTATCGAGATTCAACAAAAATAGACCACTCTTCAAAGGTGCATGACCATAAAAGATATTACTCATATAAATAGAACAACCATTATTCTCTGATTTAAATGAATAACCGTCTCGCATTAAACAAGATCCAAATATAATGTTCATGCTCAACGCTAGCACCAAATAACAATTATTTAGGTCTAATATTAATCCCGAAGGTAGATGTAGAGGTAGCGTGCCGACCGTGATCACATCGACTTTGGAACCGTTTCCCACGCGCATCGTCACCTCGTCCTTTGCTAGTGTCCGCTTATTCTGTAGTCCCTGTTTCGAGTTGCAAATATTAGCAACAGAACCAGTATCAAATACCCAGGTGCTACTGCGAGCATTAGTAATGTACACATCAATAACATGTATATCACATATACCTTTGTTCACCTTGCCATCCTTCTTATCCGCCAAATACTTGAGGCAGTTCCGCTTCCAGTGACCAGTCTGCTTGCAGTAGAAGCACTCAGTTTCAGGCTTAGGTCCAGACTTGGGTTTCTTCTCTTGAGCAGCAACTTGCTTGCCGTTCTTCTTGAAGTTCCCCTTTTTCTTCCCTTTGCCCTTTTTCTTGAAACTAGTGGTTTTGTTAACCATCAACACTTGATGCTCCTTCTTGATTTCTACCTCCGCAGCTTTCAGCATTGCGAAGAGCTCGGGAATAGTCTTGTTCATCCCTTGCATATTATAGTTCATCACGAAGCTCTTGTAGCTTGGTGGCAGTGATTAGAGAATTCTGTCAATGACGCAATCATCCGGAAGATTAACTCCCAATTGAATCAAGTGATTATTATATCCAGACATTCTGAGTATATGCTCACTGACAGAACTGTTCTCCTCCATCTTGCAGCTATAGAACTTATTGGAGACTTCATATCTCTTAATCCGGGCATTTGCTTGAAATATTAACTTCAACTCCTGGAACATCTCATATGCTCCATGACATTCAAAACGTCGTTGAAGTCCCGATTCTAAGCCGTAAAGCATGGCACACTGAACTATTGAGTAGTCATCAGCTTTGCTCTGCCAGACGTTCATAACTTCTGGTGTTGCTCTAGCAGCAGGCCTGGCACCCAGCGGTGCTTCTAGGACGTAATTCTTCTGTGCAGCAATGAGGATAATCCTCAAGTTACGGACCCAGTCCGTGTAATTGCTACCATCATCTTTCAACTTTGCTTTCTCAAGGAACGCATTAAAATTCAACGGAACAACAACACGAGCCATCTATCTACAATCAACATAAACAAGCAAGATACTATCAGGTACTAAGTTCATGATAAGTTTAAGTTCAGTTAATCAAATTTACTTAAGAACTCCCACTTAGATAGACATCCCTCTAATCCTCTAAGTGATCACGTGATCCAAATCAACTAAACCATAACCGATCATCACGTGAGATGGAGTAGTTTTCAATGGTGAACATCATTATGTTGATCATATCTACTATATGATTCACGCTCGACCTTTCGGTCTCCGTGTTCCGAGGCCATATCTGTATATGCTTTGGCTCGTCAAGTATAACCTGAGTATTCCGCGTGTGCAACTGTTTTGCACCCGTTGTATTTGAACGTAGAGCCTATCACACCCGATCATCACGTGGTGTCTCAGCACGAAGAACTTTTGCAACGGTGCATACTCAGGGAGAACACTTCTTGATAATTTAGTGAGAGATCATCTTATAATGCTACCGTCAATCAAAGCAAGATAAGATGCATAAAAGGATAAACATCACATGCAATCAATATAAGTGATATGATATGGCCATCGTCTTCTTGTGCTTTGTGATCTCTATCTCCGAAGCACCGTCATGATCACCATCATCACCGGCGCGACACCTTGATCTCCATCGTAGCATCGTTGTCGTCTCGCCAATCTTATGCTTCCACGACTATCACTACCGCTTAGTAATAAAGTAAAGCATTACATCGCGATGGCATTGCATACAATAAAGCGACAACCATATGGCTCCTGCCAGTTGCCGATAACTCGGTTACAAAACATGATCATCTCATACAATAAAATCAGCATCATGCATTGACCATATCACATCACAACATGCCCTGCAAAAACAAGTTAGACGTCCTCTACTTTGTTGTTGCAAGTTTTACGTGGCTGCTACGGGCTTAAGCAAGAACTCATCTCACCTACGCATCAAAACCACAATGATAGTTTGTCAAAAAGACTCCGTTTTAACCTTCTCAAGGACCGGGCGTAGTCACACTTGGTTCAACTAAAGTTGGAGAGACAGTCGCCCGCAAGCCATCTATGTGCAAAGCACGTCGAGGGAACCGGTCTCGCGTAAGCGTACGCGTAAGGTTGGTCCGGGTCGTCTCGTCCAAGAATACCGCCGAACCAAAGTATGACATGCTGGTAGGCAGTATGACTTGTATCGCCCACAACTCACTTGTGTTCTACTCGTGCAAATAACATCAAACCATAAAAACCTAGGCTCGGATGCCACTGTTGGGGAACGTAGTAATTTTGAAAAAATTTCCTACGCACACGCAAGATCATGGTGATGCATAGCAACGAGGGGGAGAGTGTTGTCTACGTACCAACGCAGACCGACTGCGGAAGCGATCACACAACATAGAGGAAGTAGTCGTACGTCTTCTTCCCGATCCAACCGATCCAAGCACCGTTACTCCGGCACCTCCGAGTTCTTAGCACACGTTCAGCTCGATGACGATCCTCGGGCTCCGATCCAGCAAAGCGTCGAGGAAGAGTTCCGTCAGCACGGCGGTGTGGTGACGATCTTGATGTACTACCGACGCAGGGCTTCGCCTAAGCACTGTAATGGTATGATCGAGGTGGAATTTGGTGGTAGGGGGCACCGCACACGGCTAAGGAACGATCTCAAGGATCAACTTGTGTGTCATGGGGTGTCCCCTGCCCCCGTATATAAAGGATGAGAGGGGGGGGCTGGCCGGCCAAGCTAGGAGGCGCAGGAGGAGTCCTACTCCTACCGGGAGTAGGACTCCCCCCCCCCAATCCTATTCCTAATAGGATTCCCCAAAGGGGGGGAGAGAGAGAGGGTGGCCGGCCCCTTCTCCTAGTCCTAATAGGACTAGGGGGAGGGGGGAGGCGCACAGCCCTTGTGGGCTGCCCTTTCACCTTTCCACTAAAGCCCATGAAGGCCCATTTGGTTCCCGGGGGGTTCCGGTAACCCTCCCGGTAATTCGGTAAAATCCCGATTTCACCCGGAACACTTCCGATGTCCAAACATAGGCTTCCAATATATCAATCTTTACGTCTCGACCATTTCGAGACTCCTCGTCATGTCCGTGATCACATCCGGGACTCCGAACAACCTTCGGTACATCAAAATGCATAAACTCATAATAACTGTCATCGTAACGTTAAGCGTGCGGACCCTACGGTTCGAGAACAATGTAGACATGACCGAGACACGTCTCCGGTCAATAACCAATAGCGGGACCTGGATGCCCATATTGGCTCCTACATATTCTACGACGATCTTTATCGGTCAGACCGCATAACAACATACGTTGTTCCCTTTGTCATCGGTATGTTACTTTCCCGAGATTCGATCATCGGTATCCAATACCTAGTTCAATCTCGTTACCGGCAAGTCTCTTTACTCGTTCCGTAATACATCATCCCACAACTAACTCATTAGTTGCAATGTTTGCAAGGCTTAAGTGATGTGCATTACCGAGAGGGCCCAGAGATACCTCTCCGACAATCGGAGTGACAAATCCTAATCTCGAAATACGCCAACCCAACATCTACCTTTGGAGACACCTGTAGTACTCCTTTATAATCACCCAGTTACGTTGTGATGTTTGGTAGCACCCAAAGTGTTCCTCCCGTAAACGGGAGTTGCATAATCTCATAGTCATAGGAACATGTATAAGTCATGAAGATAGCAATAGCAACATACTAAACGATCGGGTGATAAGCTAATGGAATGGGTCATGTCAATCAAATCATTCAACTAATGATGTGACCTCGTTAATCAAATAACAACTCTTTGTCCATGGTTAGGAAACATAACCATCTTTGATTAACGAGCTAGTCAAGTAGAGGCATACTAGTGACACTCTGTTTGTCTATGTATTCACACATGTATTATGTTTCCGGTTAATACAATTCTAGCATGAATAATAAACATTTATCATGATATAAGGAAATAAATAATAACTTTATTATTGCCTCTAGGGCATATTTCCTTCAAAAACTTTGTACATGAAAGTTGCTCAGAATGACGAGACGAATCCGGATACGCAGCCCATTCGTCCGCCACGCATCCCTAGCATAGCGAACGTGCAACTTCCCCCTCCCGTCGGCCTATCCGAAAATGCGAAACATCGAGGATACTTTCCCGGATGTTTCCTCCCTTCGCCGGTATCACCTCCTACTGCGTTAGGTCACCTCTAGCACCGCGTATTGCCATGTTACGCTTTGTGATGCTTTGATTACTCTGTTATTTACTGTGTTCCCCCTCCGTTACTTCTTTCCGGTAGACCCCGAGACTACCGGCGACCCCAAGTTCGACTACGGTGTTGACGACCTCTCTCTCTTGCCAGAGCAACCAGGCAAGCCCCCCCTTTGATCACCAGATATCGCCTACTCTTCTCTCTACTTTTTGCATTTGAGTAGTGTAGCATGTTACTGCTTACCGTTAATCCTATCCTGATGCATAGCCTGTCCTTGCTACTACTGTTGTTACCTTTACCTGCAATCCTAATGCTTAGTATAGGATGCTAGTTTATCATCAGTGGCCCTACATTCTTGTCCGTCTGCCATGCTATACTATCGGGCCGTGGTCACTCGGGAGGTGATCACGGGTATATACTGTATACTTTATACATGACACATGTGATGACTAAAGTCGGGTTGGCTCGAGGAGTACCCGCGGTTGATTCACGAATTGGGGGCTGGAAGGACATACTTTCCCGACGGCCCTCTGTGTGGATCTTTGTGGCGAAGCGACAGGGCAGGTTGAGACCACCTAGGAGAGAGGTGGGCCTGGCCCTGGTCGGCGTTCGCGGTTATTTCAGAATAACACGCTTAACGAGATCTTGGTATTTGATCTGAGTCTGGCTACTCGCCTATACGCACTAACCATCTACGCGGGGACAGTTATGGGCACTCGACGTCGTGGTAACAGCCGAAGCCTTCGTGACGTCAGCGACTGAGCGACGCGCGCCAGATTGGACTGGAACGCCTGCTAGGCTAGGTCTGCTTCCGGCCGCATTCGCAACGTGCAGGTGTGCAAAGGGCGATGGGCCCAGACCCATGCGCCATAGGATTTAGACCGGCGTGCTGACCTATCTGTTGTGCCTGGGTAGGGTTGCGACGTGTTGATCTTCCGAGGCCGGGCATGATCCAGAAAAGTGTGTCCGGCCAAATGGGATCGAGCGTGTTGGGTTATGTGGTGCACCCCTGCAGCGAAGTTAATCTATTCGAATAGCCGTGATCTTCGGTAACAGGATGACTTGGAGTTGTACCTTGACCTTATGACAACTAGAACCGAATACTTAATAAAACACACCCTTCCAAGTGCCAGATACAACCGGTGATCGCTCTCTCACAGGGCGACGAGGGGAGGATCATCGGTTAGGATTATGCTATGCGATGCTACTTGGTGAACTTACCATCTGCACTCTTCTCCTACTGCAAGATGGAGGTTACCAGAAGCGTAGTCTTCGATAGGACTAGCCATCCCCCTCTTATTCCGGCATTCTGCAGTTCAGTCCACATATGATACCCTTATTCCATTTGATACCAATGCATACTTATGTAGTGTAGTTCCTTGCTTGCGAGTACTTTGGATGAGTACTCACGGTTGCCTTGTTCCCTCTTTTCCCCCTTTCTATACCCGGTTGCTGCGACCAGACGTTGGAGCCTAGGAGCCAGACGCCACCGTCGACGACGACTACTACTACTCGGGAGGTGCCAACTACTACGTGTAGCCTGCTGACGATGACCAGGAGTAGTTTAGGAGGATCCCAGGCAGGAGGCCTGCGCCTCTTTCGATTTGTATCCCAGTTTGTGCTAGCCTTCTTAAGGCAAACTTGTTTAACTTATGTCTGTACTCAGATATTGTTGCTTCCGCTGACTCGTCTATAATCGAGCTCTTGTATTCGAGCCTTTGAGGCCCCTGGCTTGTAATATGATGCTTGTATGACTTATTTTATTTGTAGAGTTGTGTTGTGATATCTTCCCGTGAGTCCCTGATCTTGATCGTACATGTTTACGTGTATGATTAGTGTACGATTGAATCGGGGCGTCACAAGTTGGTATCAGAGCCGACTGCCTGTAGGAATCGCAAAACGTAATTACTCACAAAGCATATTCATGTTCATAATCAGAGGGGTAATAATATGCATGTAGGATCTGAACATATGATCTTCCACCAAATAAACCAATTAGCATCAACTACAAGGAGTAATCAACACTACTAGCAACCTACTAGCACCAATCCCGGACTTTGAGACAAGAATTGGATACAAGAGATGAACTAGGGTTTGGAGATGAGATGGTGCTGGTGAAGATGTTGATGGAGATTGCCCTCTCCTGATGAGAGGAGCATTGGTGATGACGATGGTGATGATTTCCCCCTCCCGGAGGGAAGTATCCCCGGCAGAACAGATCTGCCGGAGCTCTAGATTGGTTCCACCAAGGTTCCGCCTCGTGGCGGCGGAGTCTCGTCCCGAAAGGTTCCTTCTTATTTTTTCTCATCGAAAGGCTTCATATAGGAGAAGATGGACGTCGGAGAGCCACCAGGGGGCCCACGAGGTAGGGGGCGCGCCCTAGGGGGTGCCCCCCACGCTCGTGAGAAGGGTGTGGGCCCCCTGGCCTTCATCTTTGGCGAGGATTTTTCTTTATTTATTTTAAGATGTTCCGTGGAGTTTCAGGACTTTTGGAGTTGCGCAAAATAGGTCTCTAATATTTGCTCCTTTTCCAGCCCAGAATTCCAGCTGCCGGCATTCTCCCTCCTTATGTAAACCTTGTAAAATAAGAGAGAATAGCCATAAGTATTGTGACATAAAGTGAAATAATAGTCCATAATGCAATAAATATCGATATAAAAGCATGATGCAAAATGGGCGTATCAGACTTCATGTTGTCCTTTGAACTCTTCACCTTAGTGATGGCAGTCTGATTGTCACAGTTCATAAGGATAGCCGGAACCGGTTTATCAACCACTGGCAAGTCCATCAAAAGATCTCGAAGCCATCCTGCTTCGACACCAGATGTGTCTAATGCTGTTAATTCTGCTTCCATTGTCGAACTCGTTAAGATCGTTTGCTTGCAAGACTTCCAGGAAACAGCGCCACCTCCAAGAGTAAACATATACCCAGTTGTGGCCTTCATCTCATCAGCATCAGAGATCCAATTCGCGTCACTATACCCTTCAAGTACCGACGGGTATCCGATATAGTGAAGTCCATAGTTCATAGTACCCTTCAGATAGCGCATAACTCTTTCAACAACATGCCAATGTACATCACCTGGTTTGGAAACAAACCAGCTCAGTTTGCTCACAGCAAATGCGATGTCAGGCCTCGTTGCGTTCGCTAGGTACATCAGTGAACCAATGATTTGAGAGTATCTCAATTGATCTATAGTTGTGCCTTTGGACTTTCGAATCAACACGATAGGATCATATGGTGTGCAGTCCGAATATCCAAAACGACTCAACACCTTCTCAACATAGTGGGATTGCAGAAGTGTAATCCCACCCTCTTATCTCTCAGTAGCTTGATGTCCAAGATAACATCAGCCACACCAAGATCTTTCATCTCAAAGTTCTGAGACAGAAACGACTTGACCTCCTCAATGACTTTGAGGTTGGTTCCGAATATCAGTATGTCATCAACATACAAGCACAATATAACTCCTTTCCTGACCATCTATCACAAAGCCATCTGGCTGTTGCATGTAGATTTCCTCGTTTAGCTCTCCATTTAGAAAAGTCGTCTTAACATCCATCTGGTGGACGAGAAGACCATGCGAGGCCGCTAACCAGAGTAATACTCGAATGGTGGTCAGTCTAGCCACAAGTGAATAAGTGTCGAAACAATCTTCCTCTTCTTTCTAGTCATAGCCCTTGGCCACAAGCCTAGCCTTGTATTTTTCAATCGTACCATCGGGCCTAAGCTTCTTTTTGAACACCCACTTACATCCTAATGGTTTGCAACCATAGGGACGCTCAGTGATCTCCCATGTCCCGTTAGCCATGATGGAATCCATCTCGCTACGGACTGCATCCTTCCAGTAGTCAGCTTCTGGAGAGGCATACGCTTCTGAAATAGAAGTGGGAGTATCATCCACGAGGTACACGATGAAATCATCACCAAAGATCTTTG
This sequence comes from Triticum monococcum, assembly GCA_034509565.1. Lineage (NCBI taxonomy): Eukaryota > Viridiplantae > Streptophyta > Magnoliopsida > Poales > Poaceae > Triticum > Triticum monococcum. The sequence goes on along the minus strand of CM067843.1, from coordinate 546,595,998 downwards.
CAGTCCTTTGTCTCTTGCCCCTACCAAGGGTTTCCTCGTCATCCTCCTCAGGATTTTCATCACGTGTTTGTTCATAATAATCCATAGGAATGGCAGGCTCAGGAGTCTCCTCAGATTCCTGTCTAGAAGTGCTTTGCATATCTCTCATAGAAAAAATATCCTCAAAGAATGTAGCATCCTTAGACTCCATAATTGTACCAACCTTTTGGTCAGGTACCTCAAACTTCACTACTAGAAATCTATAGCCAACGCTGTTCTTAGTGTAGCCCAAATTAACATAGTCCACAGTATTGGGTCCAAGCTTACGCTTTTTGGGGATCGGCACATTGACTTTCGCCAAACAGCCCCAAGTACGCAAGTACGAAAGTGTTGTCCTTCTCTTCGCCCATTTCTCATAGGGAGTGATCTCATTATCCTTTGTCGTAACTTTATTTAGTACATGACATGCCGTCAATATAGCCTTCCCCCACCATGCCTTGGATAAACCCAATGTATCTAACATGGCGTTAACCAAATCAGTTAGAGTACGGGTTTTCCGCTCGGCAACCCCATTTGACTGAGGTGAATAAGGAGGCGTCCTCTCATGGATAATTCCGTGTTCCGCACAGAAAGAATCAAACTCATTAGAGAAATATTCTCCACCACGATCTGACTGAACTCGTTTTATTTTCTTTTCAAGTTGATTCTCAACTTCCGCCTTATAGATTTTAAAGTAGTGTAGAGCCTCATCTTTAGTGTTTAAAAGATATACGCAGCAATATCTAGTAGAATCATCTATCAGTGTCATGAAGTATCTTTTTCCACCTTTAGTCAATACACCATTCACCTCACAAAGATCAAAATGTATGAGTTCTAACGGCGCCAAATGTCTCTCCTCCGCAGCCTTATGGGGCTTGCGAGGTTGCTTTGCTTGCACACACGAATGGCACTTAGAACCTTTGGCTAAAGTGAAACTTGGGATTAAATTTAATTTTGCTAACCGCGTCATACTACCAAAACCAATGTGACAAAGACGTGAATGCCAAGCTTCTGTTTCATTAACACTCGAATGAATATTGTTCACGACTTTATTACAAAAATCAGCGAGGGAAAAATGGAACAGACCTCCGCATTCATAACCTTTTCCAACAAACAGTCCATATTTCGTAACAACTACTTTATTAGACTCGAATACCAATTTAAACCCTTCTCTACATAGAAGGGAACCACTAACGAGATTCTTCTTGATGGCGGGGACATGCTGCACGATCCTTCCCGAAGTAAACTTCAGATCGATCGTGCCAACACCATGAACATAAGCACTCGCGCCGTTCCCCATCAGTACAGACCCGTTCACTGTGGTCTGATAAGAAGAAAACAACGAAATGTCAGCACACACATGAATATTTGCACCTGTGTCAATCCACCAATCGGTAGACTGACAAACTGAAAATATAGTAAACAAATTACCGTACCCAGATGGCCCACTCTCATTGTTGCTCACAATCATGTTGACAGTCTTGGAGTCCTGTCCTGACTTCTTAAACTTGTTTGGGCACTTGGCAACCCAATGTTCATCTGAACCACAAGTGAAACAGCCACCCTTCTTCTTATCTTTCTTGAAGGTTTTCTTGCCCTTCTTCTTAAACTCGGTATTTTGTTGGACACCAGTCTTCCCCTTGGGCTTCCACATTGGCGACAGAGGTCCCTTCGGTCCCTTTTCCATGCGAGTCCTTTGCCCTCGAATTCTGCTCCACACTCAGATGGCCAATGACATCCTCAACTGAGAATTCACGCCTCTGATGTTTTAGAGTAGTGGCAAAGTTCCTCCAGGAATTGGGTAACTTAGCGATAATGCAACCCACGACAAATTTGCCCGGCAGCACACACTTGAGAAGCTCAAGCTCCTTAGCAATGCACTGTATCTCATGAGCCTGTTCCAATACAGAACGGTTTTCGACCATTTTGTAATCGTGGAACTACTCCATAATATACATCTCACTTCCAGCATTTGTTGCGCCGAATTTAGATTCGAGCGCCTCCCACGAGTCCTTGGCAACCCGCATATGTAAGTATGCATCAACCAGCTTATCTCCGATCACACTCAGAACGCATCCAACAAAGACGACGGTGGCCTCCCTGAACGCCTTCTCCTGTTCAGGAGCGATCATTCCCATGGGAGTAACACCGGCGACCCAGAACATGTTCATGGCCGTGAGCCATAAGATGGTTTTAGTCTGCCGACGCTTAAAGTACGTCCCCGTAAATGGGGCTGGTTTCAGTGCAGCAGCAAAACCATGGATCGAAAATTGCCTACACATATTAGGTTTTTGGATTGTTGAGAAATTAAGCAATTGTTCGATTAATTTAATCCAATAATAAATCATGAACATGACATAGGCAGTGCTAATGACATACTGAATTTTGATGATGTACGCACGTACTAGGCAGATAGTAGAAACATCTATGCAAACTACTAGTACTGCACACATGAAAGTAAACAAGAGCGGTGTAAATGTGTTATACCCTCGAGTAGGCCAGTCGGCCGTAGCAGCAGCGGAGGCGTCGGCCTCGTCAGCAATCCTCTTGTCCGCAGCAGCCTTCTCGGCAGCCGCATGATCGGAGTCAGTGCTCATGGTGAAGACGAAGATGACACAGAAGTAGTCGACGTAGATAAAGTAGTTGAACCAAGGCGAGCAGTCGCGTAGGAGACGCTCCCCAAAAACCTAACCGCCTCTCTCCCGTACAGGATCTGGAGAAACGGGGTTTCGGAGGCCTGCTCTCCTGTCAGCCGTGTACGCGGTAGACGGGATGTGATCACCGAGGGCAGCAGCAGTGAAAGGAACGGCCAGGGAGTAGTGGAGGTGTGAAGCGCATGGAGCTGAGTTGCAATGCCTCATATATATAGCCAGTCGGGTAGGAGAACGGTCCAGCAATGAATATGACGTCTCACATTCATTTTGTGTCTGTAATGAACTCTCCAATTTTGACCGGCAAAACATTGCATTGGCTCGGCTCATTCCCGCAACCCGCGTGTCGCGTCGCGATGAGGCGGGCGGCGGCGGCGGAGGAGCGCACGTGTGGAACACCTCTCCTTCCTTCACACCAATTCATACTAGTGGGAGAAGAGCTCACCTTATAAGTTGGTGTACACCTCTCTCAACTAGCCATGTGGGACTAAACTTCCCACCACTCAATTTACAGCATGGGCCCTCAGGGATTTTCTCAAATTGTTAAATGGCTCTGTAGCCCAACTAATATTCAGCAGGACCCACCCATTAGAAGTCATGTCAACAGAGCCAACAATAGATTAGAGCTATCTGCAATGAATTACATCAATGTTGGTGTTTCATGCAACAATTTCTCAACAGTTGGTTTCTCGTAGAATTTTATTGTGTAGTGTTTGCTTTTTGCTCCGTGTTGTCCTGATGTTTTATACTCCCTTCGACTTATATATATTTTTTGAGGATAAATGCCGTCGCTTTATTTAATTAAAGGTCCACAAAGCCCGGAATGTCATCCGAGATTACACTCAAAATACAGTCTGGGGGCACCCCAACCAGACCCTACATAGTTCATCTCCTACCCCTACTCTAGCCAACTTATGCGCCGCGACATTCACAGATCGTCGAACCCAAGTAACCTTCACGTTTTGCTTCGTCTCCAGCATTTGTTTTATGTCATTGATCCATGGTCCAACAGCCGAGAAGTTCCTGCCGGTTTGGTTGATCATCTGTACAGCCTGTAGACTATCCAGTTCGAAGTGGATATTTTGGACACCTAGCTCCTCGGCCACCTGTAGACCACGCCTACACGCGAGAACTTCATCTGCTTCAGGATCAACAATGCTTGGGAAGTGATCAGCCCCGAAACGCACCATTGTGGTCTCTGAGGACAGCTCCACCACCCGCCTTGTCACCCACCTTTGACACCGCTCCATCACAGTTGAGCTTAATCCATCCCACCTCCGGCACCGCCCACTTCTGGATTTCCCTCGGCTCTCTCGCTCTCGAAGCTTTGGCTGATGAGCGTTTGACCATTCTGTCATATGTGCATAAACATCCTCCATTATTGCATGTGGACTCTGAATTCTAACTCCACCCCGCGCCTCATTTCTAGCGAGCCATAATCCATATGTCGCCTGGATCATCACTTCTTTCTCATCGTCGGCCACCCCGGAGAACCAGCTCAGAAGCCATCGAGCTACAGTGCCCTGGGTATCGATCTGACACGGTGGGGCTGCCACCGTAATACCTTTTTCTGAGCGCAACAACTGCCAGAACTGAGAGGAATGCTGCCATGCCCAGAAACGATGAATAATAGATTCTTCTTTGCCGCACGCAACACAAAAACACCCGGTTTGATTCGCCGCCGATGAAGCTCTGATCCCACCACCAGTCCATTTTGAATCATACACCACATATGAATCTTCGCTTTGGGTGGCGCACTAGTATCCCACATCGCCATGTACCCCTTGTGTTTCTGGACCGAGCTGGAGGACTCTTGCTGGCCCGACCGCGCTCTTCTCTTAGACATCCAGAGATGGTAAGCTGATTTCACATTGAAGATGCCATTCTTAGTGAAATTCCATGCGGGGTAATCATTGGAACCCGGGCCACCAATAGCAATCTGTGCAATATCGCATGAGTCTGACTCACTAAACATGGTGGCAAGCTTGTTCCGGTCCCAGCTAGTCCCAGTACTGTCCAGAAGATCTGCAACCTTATTTATCCCATGAACATATATTTGACCCAGTGGCCTCAGGAATCCTTGTCGAGGAATCCAGTTGTCATGATGTATATTGATGCTTGTGCCATCTCCTACCCGCCAAACCAGCCCCTCCCTGAGGAGGTCCCTTCCATGCAGCAAGCTTCTGTATGTAAAGGAAGAGTTGGACGGGCACGTAGCGCTCAGTATAGACCCATCTTTGAAGTAGCGTGCTTTGAGAACTCGAGCACAAAGGGAGGAGGGAGTGGAAAGAACCCTCCACACTTGTTTGGCCAAGAGCGCTTGGTTAAAACCCTCTGGGTTCCGAAACCCCATACCTCCTTCTCTCTTAGATGCACACATCTTCTCCCAGGATATCCAATGCACCTTTCTTTCACCATTCATCGCACCCCACCAGAATTTAGAGGAGATCGAAGTCAGGTTCCGGCATATCTTCTTTGTGAGATGAAAACAACTCATGGTAAAAGTCGGTGTCGCTTGTAATCCTGATTTGACAAGTACCTCTCTCGCCGCCTTGGACATTCCTAGCCCTTTCCAACCTGTCACTTTGCCTTTTGAGCTTTCTACAACATATTTGAAAGTGCCGTCTTTTGACCTACCCACCAGTGTAGGTAGTCCAAGATACCGCTCACTCAGCGCTTCTGAGTCAATACCCACCACCTGCTTCAGCTCAGCTTTGACATTGTCGTTGCACCCTCTTCCAAAGAAGATAGATGACTTTTGCAGGTTCACTCTTTGGCCCGAAGCCTCCTCATACCGCAGCAAGATCTCCTTAAGAGTAGCCATGTTCTCATTGGACCCCTCCAAAAAAAACGATGTTGTCATCTGCAAACAGCAGATGTGTAATATGGGGCCAGTGCCGCCAAAAGTGACACCCTTTAGGTTGTTATCCTGCTGAGCTTTCCTTAACAGCGCCGAAAAACCCTCAACACAAAAGAGGAATAGATACGGTGATAAGGGATCACCTTGCCTGAGCCCTCGGGATGGGAGAAACATCCTAGAGAGACCCCCATTAACCTTAACAGAAAATCGAGCCGAGGTGACACACCGCATCACCATTATTATCCATTGTGGATCAAAGCCGATCTGAGCCATTATCCTCTCCAGAAAATTCCATTCCACCCTATCATATGCTTTCATCATGTCTAGCTTAACTGCACATAGACACTTCTTCCGCTTCCTTGTCCGGATGGCATGTACACACTCATATGCCACTAACACGTTGCCCGTGATAAGACGCCCCGGGACGAAAGCACTTTGCTCCTCCGATATAAGAATTGGGAGAATCACCTCGAGTCTATTTGCCAGGACCTTTGTAGCTATCTTGTATAGCACATTGCACAGACTTATAGGCCGAAATTGTGACAGTAATTCCGGAGCATTTACCTTTGGAATCATAACAATTACAGTGTCGTTAAAAGACTCCGGACTGGCTGCACCATTAAGAAAATCCCGCACCGCAGCGCACACATCATTCCGTACCAGCGGCCAGTGCCGTTGGTAGAATAATGCTGGCAAGCCGTCAGGTCCCGGCGACTTGGTCGGTCCCATTTGAAAGAGCGCCCCTTGAATTTCGTCATCTGTGATAGGCGCCGTAAGCTTTGCATTCATCTCCCCCGACACAACTTGCTCGATATTTTGAAGAAGTGCCTCGACACCCGTCGAACCCTCATATGTAAACAGATGCTCGTAGAAGGACGCTGCCATCGCCCTAATTTCCTCGTCGACTGTCACCCTAGTGCCATCTTCTCTCTTAAGAGCCCGTATAGTATTCTTTCGCTTCCTATGAGTCGCCCTGTTCTGAAAGTATTTTGTATTTTGGTCACCTGCCGTCAACCAGTCCACCCGTGACCGTTGCCTGTATAGAATTTCCTCTCGCTCGTACATTTCACGCAGCTGCTCCTCTAGATCACGGACCTCCTGGTGGTACCCGGATGAGATCGCCCGAGTTTTAGCATTAGTCAGTTGTGTTTTGAGCTTTGCTATCTTGCGCCTCATAGACCCAAACACCTCTCTAGCCCACCGCTGCATGCAGCCTGAGACAGACCCTAATTTGTCCCATATCGCTTCCAGGTTCCGCTGTCCGGTGGCAGCCGCTTCCCACGCCTCCTTCACCATCAGCTCATATTCCGCATGCCTCGTCCATGCTTCTTCATAGCGAAAGGGGCGATCGCCACCTCCAGGATTCAATGAAGCTGTCTCCATCGCTCTAACAAGGACTGCTTGATGGTCAGATTCTTCAGTCATTATGTGTTCCACCCTCGTCTCCGGATATAACTGCAGAAACCCGTCATTGCATGTAGCACGATCCAATCTCACTTGGATGTTATCAGCACCGTCTCTTCTATTATCCCACGTGTACGGGTATCCTGAGAATCCCAAATCCGCTAGGCCGCAGTCAGCCAAACAGTCCCGAAAATCCTCCATGCGTGAAAAACTCCTCACACTCCCCCCTAGCTGGTCGGTTTGGAACAAAGCCTCATTGTAATCCCCGACACAAATCCACGGATGGTCGTCTTGCGCTCGGAGATAACGGATAACGTCCCAAGATTTCTTCCTCAGCTCCGGATTGGGTTCCCCGTAGAATCCAGTGATTCTCGAGGTCTTGCCCTCACAGACAACTTGGGCGTCTATGTAATACTGTGACCATGGTCGTATCGTAACATGCACATGTTCCCTCCACCAGAGACCCAGCCCACCACTCCTTCCACGGCAATCAACTGCCACACCACTCTGGAACCCCAAACTCCATTTAAGTCTCTCCATTGCCCTAGCTTTTTTCTTAGTCTCACTCAAGAATACCACCGCTGGGTTGTAAGACCTAATCAGGTCCCGTAATTCGCCCACTGTCGAGTCCAACTCCAAGCCTCGACAGTTCCAGGCTAGGATATTCATTGCTCCCGGCGGCCCTGACCTTCAGGGCTCGCCGCTGTGTCTCTTTGTTACGTGATGCGATCAAACACTGTCGACGTTTTACGCCTCGTATCGCGAATGAATCCATCATCTGCTTATATTAGTTGTCTCTTAAACGGATGTATCCAGCACCGAACGGAGGGAATAATAAGATTTATTTATTAAATTAAATCCAATGTCACAAAGAGAAACCCAACCAAATTTATAAACTCCAAATATACAAACACACGCGCATGCCTGGCCGCAACGGCTGCACCAACCAATCTGAGCCGCACGTCCAAGTGCTGCAGACCCCGTCTCGTCCGTCTCCTGCTTGCGAGGCTGTGACCTGCGAGGCAGCCCAGAGCCCGGCGCAAATCGCAACCTTATTTTTCCTCTCCCCTCCCTCTCGCCCCCAAGCCGCGATCGAGGAGGCGAAACTAATATCCGCACCAGGAATCAAGAGGGGATCGACCTCCCCCCAATCCGCGCCTCCGCCCTGAGCCCTCCGCCGCCGGTTCGCCGCCGCCGCCGCCCCCCGAGCCCCCGATGGATTTGGATCTGTGGATCTCCAAGGTCAAGGAGGGCCAGCACCTCGCCGAGCACGAGCTCCAGACCCTCTGCGAATACGTGAGCTTCTCCCCCTATTTATTTATCACTTCCGCTAGGGTTTTGTTCGCGCGGCGTTTGTGGCGCGCGTGTGCGCTGCGGCGTGGCCGTGTTAGGGTTCGTACCAGCAGTAGCAGGTAGACGGGCAAAATTAGTTGCTTTTGCTGCTCGCCGAGAGACTTGAGTGAACCGTGTATGTATTCATGGGTGTGTCTGTATGCCTAGTTTGTAACTGAGGTGTGTTTCGCTGATCATCATCCAGGTTAAGGAGATTCTCATCGAGGAGTCGAACGTGCAGCCAGTCAACAGCCCGGTCACAGTGTGCGGCGACATCCATGGGCAGTTCCATGACCTTATGAAGCTCTTTGCCACCGGAGGACATGTGCCTGAGACCAACTATATTTTCATGGTCTGGCTTCCCCAGCCTTTCTATTGTTTCCTATGACTGGTTTAGGTAGCCTCTGATGTTCTTGTGTTGCTGAACTGAGCTGCGATTGACTCGTAGGGTGATTTTGTCGACCGCGGCTTCAACAGTCTCGAGGTTTTCACCATCCTTTTGTTACTAAAAGCAAGGTACTTGGTTAGTTTTCTCTTTGCAGATAATGAATTGTCCTTTTGTTTGTTCCAAAGCTTTGAACTTTATAACGCGTAGCTGCGCATGCAGCTTCTTCACTGTTTTGTGAGTATAAACTTAATTACCATATCACCCGTACCTTTTTTTAACAATAATACTACATGACAGTGATACACGAAAAACCAGATCATGAGTAGGTCACCCCAAAAAGGCAAAAAGGATTGTCAATAGGCATTCCTTAGATGGAATTAAGCTGTTGAATGGTAATGTCTGATTGCTGCTTGATAGTATGTCAAGTCCTGCTGTCTCTTCATAACTGACTTTTCCCCTTGTATTTGCTGGATAATACCTTGAGTAACCTATGGGGTCGATGGGGTTGATTTAGCTTATTGTTTTTCATGAAACTAGAAGTGTGTAATCTTTTATGGTTCTTGTACAATCATACATATATCAGGAGTTGAGCCGAGTTAGACTGGGATGACCTCGCACTGCACAATCCAACTATGGATTGAACTGCAATTTGGAAGCTGCCAGCTGAAATTTGAAGTTGAAACTCCTCTATATTTTTACTATTTGAACATAGGGCTGTCAACGACTGAGTTTGAGCGAATACATCCACGCTTTCCTCGAGCTTGATTTGCATCTCAAGCCATTTGGTGAGCGGGAGCTTCTGCTCACCTCATGAGCACAGGGATGAGCTCAAGCTCAACTGATTGAAGGCCCGACAAGCTCGCAAAGCTTGTTAACATTTTGTAATTAAAAGTCCGGCCAGTGCATCTTATCAGGCTGCAAAAAGCTTCCTTGTCTCAGGATGATAGGCCCACGAGATGTCCAGACTTGTGTATAGTGAAATGGATCAATGAGTTGTTGTCATGGATTAGAAAATTGTCGGACAAGAGAAGGAAGCGGGGCAGTTCTAGGATAATGCTCGGGCCCTGTAGTTATTTTGTTCAAAAATGAGCTAGGTTGTGTTGCTCTACCAAGCTTTAGCAAACTGTTCGATCTGGAGCTTGTTGGGCTCACACGCTTGAGACTGGGGCTTGTGCTTGTCTTATTTAGCTCTTGAGCGGAGCTTTAGTCAAGCCTGAACAGTTTGGACAGCCTTACTTAAACTGCAAGATTGAACATAAATATCGTCTCGCGATGAACTGCTAAAAAGCACGGATAAGGCGACATGGACATGGTGACACGCATATGGGGACACGAGATACAGCATTTTTCAGAAACAACCCATCGGGGACACGAGATGCGGCATTTTTCAGAAACAACCCATCTGGGACACGGCAAGTATATATATATAAAAAATATGCCATGTAATATAGAGTTAAAGACAAAAAAATGAGAAAGAGATAATGCCCCATTTATTGTCTCCTATTTCAAGTGCTTGATTGATCATCCAGAGTTCCAGACCAGATCCATGTCATTGCAACTTGCAAAACACATCAAACAATAGTCTAGTATTAGTGTCATAATAATCTGAAGTGGTACTGGACTACTGGTACTTGACAAATAGCAAAGAAGTTTGCTTACCCAATCTGCAATGCTAGCTCCCAATAGCATTATGGTTTGGCAATCCCTAACATGAGGCACCAAGCATTCAATCAACAGTTCAAGCAGCAGCAGCAATAAGCAAGCAGCAGCAGTAAGCAAGCAGCAGCAGCACATGAACAGCATAGGGAAGCTACTGGCGAGCAGCAACAGCAAGGCATGGCAAACAGGGGCAGTAAGCAGCAGCAGCTCAACAACAAATCGATTCAAATAGATGAAAAGGACGAGGTTACCTGCCCCAGCTTGGTTGCCGTTGGGAGGAGAGGCTGATACACTTGGGGGGCGGTGGCGGTCGAGTCCAGGCAGCGCGGTAACTCCATACGGCGGCGGCGGTCGGTAGCGGCGAGTCCAGGAGGTGGGAAACCCTATTTTGCGGCATCGACTGGTCCAGGAGGTTCCCCAGCTCACCCTTTTGTGGTGCCCGTGGATGTGACCTGCGAAAAAAGGGTGGGCTGAGGCGTAGTAGTTGGGCCTCCCGAGTCCCACACGTGTCCCCAATGTGTCCCAGCCGCGTCCTCCTTTTTTTTTTAATTCGTATTACAGGAAATGCGGATACGTGTGTCCTGCCGTGTCTTAGTGTGTCCCCATGTCCAGCCGTATCAGCACGGTGATTTGGCAAGCTTGGTCGTGTCCGTGCTTTGTAGATGAATTGTATCAGTCTTAATTAGTGAAACAATGACCACACCTGTTAGTGTTGGTTGCTTCTTTTCGGTAAGAATTCTTGCTGTTACATTTTTCCTGAAGTGTCATCATATGTGGTTAACTCTTGTCAATGTAATTTCCTACTACTAGGTATCCTGCCCACATAACCCTTCTGCGTGGGAACCATGAAAGTAGGCAGCTGACACAGGTATGTCCTGATATGGAGAATGGTATCTGTTATCCAGTTGAACATTTGGGATTTGAGATACTTCTGCTTCAATTAACTTTGTTGTAGTTCAATCTATATTCACTCATGATTTTCATATCGTACTATCTCCTGTTGCCAAAAGATCTTGTAGTCAGTGAAGTTACATTTGTTGCTTTCGCATTAAAATGCATCCTGCACTGAAGAGCAGTAGATGTTGATTGATTCTGGACGAAATGATAACACTTTTGCTAAAGTTAAAACAATCTACCTACTAAGCTATGATTTTACCTATGGTTCCATCTCCATTTAAACCTTATGATTCATACATACGTTATACGATATATGAAACCTACATTTCATGCTAATGATTCTGTCTGGCAAGTTGAACAGTCTCTCTTCCACATGGCATGCTAGGACTATAGTAATTGTGTACATAATTGCCTGGGCCCCTTGGAGGTATCGGAATCGTTGTTTTTCGATGTTGCTGCCCCAATGTGGCTGCTGCCTTGTGCTTGCCGAAGAGGAGTCACAGCTTTGGGGAATGGCTGGGACTCAGGGGCTTTCCCTTGTGAGCGCCCTAGCGCCCAGGGCTTTGGTTATCTGTTAGGACTATAGTAATTGTGTACATAATTGCCTGGGCCCCTTGGAGGTATCGGAATCGTTGTTTTTCGATGTTGCTGCCCCAATGTGGCTGCTGCCTTGTGCTTGCCGAAGAGGAGTCACAGCTTTGGGGAATGGCTGGGACTCAGGGGCTTTCCCTTGTGAGCGCCCTAGCGCCCAGGGCTTTGGTTATCTGTAGTCCTTTTTTCTTTTTCAGGCACGGGTGAGTATTGTAACCTATGGAACGTGTGTGTCTACTCAGGGTTTCTACCCTTTCGTCTTCTCTAATATAATGGCACATATCTCCTGCGTATTTGAGAAAAAAACAATAATTACAGCTTGAACGTGTTGTACGGTACCACAAACAGGTCAATACGTTCATTCAGTACTTCTTTTTATGATGCAGGCATACTAATATAATATTACTCATATGTAGGTATATGGCTTCTATGACGAGTGCCAGAGGAAGTATGGGAATGCCAATGCATGGCGGTATTGCACCGATGTTTTTGATTACCTTACTCTTTCAGCAATCATTAATGGCACGGTAAGTTCCTTTTATTTGATAATTTCTAGATTATGACTTCATACTTTGTGCTCAGCCGTACTAAATGATGTAGTGAAAATTCAGGTCCTTTGTGTTCACGGTGGCCTGTCTCCTGATGTACGTACTGTTGACCAGGTTAGTTGGACTTCTTTTCTTCCGTAGTTTTTTCTTAGCATCATTCAGCCAATATGTTACTTATGGAACTTTGTTTGAATGAGATTTTTGACCCATCTTACTGTCTGTTTTACCTAACGAATGTAGATTTATGTTGTGCCTGGTTTACAGAATAAATTAGGTTTCCTGATTCATATAGACGTAGCGCACCTGGTTTATACAACTATTTAATGGCCTGATTCCAATTCTAAAGAAGTTCACACTGTTAGCTCTGTATATATTTAATTTGATAAGCAGACAATCTTGAAGTTTACCTTGCCGCTAGCCAGGGGCAGCTCAGTGGCTGGTGCGTAAAAGTCCATTAGGTGGGTCTAGGCGGGTAATAGGACAAAAGGGTGCCGCTGAATGCCTATGTAGCTACTTTCAGAACACGGAATGTTCTCGAGAAGTTTTCAAGGAGCTAGTAAACAATTAACATCCTTGAACATTTCGGGAAAATGTTGGACCCTTATCATCTATCTTTTCAATAATTGTTTTATTACTGCTTTTTTTGTTTCAATTGATCCTGTTATGATTCTCTTTTTTTGCCATCAATATTGTACATTAATTGATCCTTAGCATTTGCAAAGTTAGGCTCATGATCTTAAGGATAAATGATTCCTTTGGTTGATTTGTTCTTATGTGTTTACTGGTGTTCTCATGTAAGATATGAATGGTGTTGCTAGGCAATACTCCCTCCGTCCGGAAATACTTGTCATCAAAATGGATGAAAATGGATGTATCTAGAACTAAAATACATCTAGATACATCCATCTCAATGACAAGTATTTCTGGACGGAGGGAGTACAATGGAAGCAATAATCTGATTAAATATCACTTTGTCACCAGATACGGACAATTGATCGGAATTGTGAAATTCCCCACGAAGGTCCTTTCTGTGATCTTATGTGGAGTGACCCTGAAGAGATAGAGACATGGGCTGTTAGTCCGCGTGGAGCAGGTTGGCTTTTTGGATCACGAGTGACAACAGAGGTGGGCATGGAATCTTTTCGTTGAGGATCACCTTTTCATCATCTCTTAACAAATGTTGTTGATTTATTCTGTATGCAGTTCAACCATGTGAACAATCTTGACCTAGTTTGCCGGGCTCACCAGCTGGTCCAGGAAGGCTTAAAGTACATGTTTCAGGACAAGGGTCTTGTAACTGTGAGTGTCTGTTCACATGTCCTAATTAGTCCAGATAACCATAGCATCTTTTTCTTGGAAATTACATACTTGTTCAATAAAACCATGGTAATTATGCTCATATGCCTTGCACATTTCATTTTGCAGGTGTGGTCTGCACCTAATTATTGCTACAGATGTGGCAATGTTGCTTCTATACTAAGCTTCGACGAGAACATGGTATGTTAGCGCATCCGTGGAGTGAGAGCATGGGATAATGCATACTGTTGATAATCATTTCAAACAGATCTTCATCAAGTCTTTACTGATTAGTGTGCACTTATTCTTTGTCAGGACCGCGACGTCAAGTTCTTCACGGAGACGGAGGAGAACAACCAGATGCGTGGCCCAAGGACTGCCGTCCCGTATTTTCTCTGACTTCAGTTGTACAATTTTAGAAGTCGCTGTTTTAAGCTGTAAGGGTTAAAAGACAAACCGGAGGTGGTTATTGTTGTAGGGTTCAGATGATAGTCCAATCTGATGCGTTTTATTTCTTGCGCTTCTTTTAACCACATGTACAATAGATCCTTGGGAGCATCATTGCTCCTGTATTCCTTCTATGACAGTGTCAAGTTTTGTTTCTTTTTATCGTTTATTATTATTGTTATTGTTATACATGTTGTACGGGTGCTATTTATATGGAGGTAAATACACTAGAAGTCATAGAACTTGCACGCAACGTTTAGTTTAGTTCATAAACTTGTAAAATACGTGTTTCTGGTCATCTAACTTGTCATCTCGTTCATATACGGTGCTTCCTATCGTATCCCTACGCGTGCCAAAGTGGCAGGGCCACCGTCAGTGGCTGAGGCTGGTTTTTTTGTAAGAAAGGACCCATACATTCTATTTATTTTTACACAAAAAATCCTTAAATAAAATGAAAGAAGCTGCAGCACATGATGGGATTCAAACCGATTTGCTAGCACGATCTGCCTAGCATAGAGAGCCACTAGACCAACTAACAGTTGACGCTAAAATGCACAGCTAAAGCTATTTATAACGTACTGCATAAATAAAAATAGAAATTAAAACGACAAAAAGGTTTTCTGAAAAGGGAAAGCCCCAATTCGATACTATGGCATCATGTACAAGTGCCAACCATCAGGCCCCAACGACACTTAATAACACAAACAAATTTTATCTTGTGTATTGTTTTTTCTATGTAAGATAGATTTGATTTTAGTTTATCACTGATAAATAGAGATAAAAAAAGATAAAAGTGCTATGTATTGTATAGTATAAAATTTATGTATTCCAATGGTAGCAAGCTATGTTTAATTTTTTTTACGCAAAGATAGATTTTTTGCACATAGTACCTAACTTTAAATATATATTCCCGCAAAAAATAGTGCAGAATGAACGAATGCAAATTATTTTGGACAGACCGACGATATTTTTGGTTGAATTTGATTTTTTAAAATTCTAAAATCTGGATAAAGGAAATAAAATGTAGAATGAATGCAGGTAAATTCTTTTGGACAAATCAACGAAATTTTTATTTGAATTTGAATAATACTAAATTTAAATATTTATATAAAAGGAAATATAGTGCATAGTGAACGTACGTATGTTTTTCGGACAAATAAACCCAATTTATGTTTTAATTCGAATAAATGTAAATTTAAAAATCTAGATAAAAGAATTTATTGTTCAGAATGAATGTCTACAAATTTCTATCGGACTACGTCCTCAAGCCCAAGGTCTGAACTTTTTCATAATAGTAGTCCATGTAACTTCGGTTTTAGTAACGAAAAAAATCGGACAAATCAAGGGAAATTTTAGCTGAATTCAAATAATTTTAAATTAATAATCTTCAAATCCCACAAACGTTCCAACGTTTTCTATTTATTTCAGATTTTTTGCGTAAATAAATAAAACACAAAGTTGCTATCTAAAAAAGTTTACCCGGATTACCACCATCTCAGCCACTGACAGGGGGCCGCTCCATGTGGCACGCATAGAGATAAGACTGGATACCGTAGAAAGCACCGTATATGAACATGAGGACAAGTTAGATGATTAGAAACACGTATTTTACAAGTTTATGCACTAAATTGAACGCTGCGTGCAAGTTATGTGACTTCTAGTGTATTTACCTCATTTATATGTGACATATATGCATTTGGCAACATACAAGTTTGGGTACGTGGCTTCGGAGTTTGTTTCACGGTAAGATTCTTGTGTGTGGAACACATGCCCTGAAGAGGTGCACACGAGTTTAGGTATTTCTTTACTTGTGAAAAGAAGAAATACAGGTAGTACATGATGTGTGGAGCATCTGTACGATGGACCACTCTTTACTACTTAAAAAGGCAGGTATATGTTCTCTTTTAAAGATGAGAAGAGGTATATGTTCCGTTGAACATGTGGACGATGACCACTCTTATTCGCAGGCGTTCCGTCCTTTTTTATCGAGGTACCACTGCAATCAGGGACGGTCGTTGACTCGTTGGCGTGGTGAGGCCGTTAGTCTTTGATCCACCTTATCTTGATACTCGGAAGATAGATAATGTACGCAGGGCTTGGTTCCGCCACCGGCCGGCGTGGCCATGACACGGAAGCGATTTGCCTCCGACGGCGCGCGCACCGGGGTCAGGGTCACGGGTCACCCCGTGGCATCGTACCAAGATGGTGACGCGTCTTCTTTTTGCAACCGTGGTGGGCGGGGCGGGGAGAAGTATATGCCTCCCCGCTGCCGAAAACAGTCGCCCACCCAAAGAATCTCGGGCGCAGCTTGCACGCGCACTCGGACGCGCCGAGCTAGCTTTGCTGTCGCGGGGTCGGCACCCCTGGCCGCGTCACCGCCACCCGGCACAACATACGCTCAAACCCGAGTCGACAGCGACGGCGTCTGCGTGTCCACCTCTCCACTCACTCCTTTGCGCGTCTGGACTGGACGGCGCCTCCTGCTCGCGGCCTCGGATCATCGACTCATCGTCGGAACCGGCAGCATGGCCTGGACTGGACCGGGGTGAGGCGCTGATGAAGTGACGGTGCTCGTCTCGTACCGCTCAAGTAAGAGCAACTCCATTATGGAGCGACCCAAACGGACAGCGCATTTGTTCGTTTTTTTGTTCGTTTGGGTCGGTCGTCCGCCCGGCGTTCGCTCAGTTTTGTATTTGGGTCGGCAATGCGTTCAACGCGTCGATCCATTTCATGTCCGCATTCAACTTTTGAATTAAAAAAAGACTCACGGCCGATCATGTCAGCGGCCATGTCTCATGCCGGTACCATGCCAGCACCGGCATACAATGCCGTCTTCAGAAAATACCACAGTTCCTGCTGGCGCACTCGCTCGCCAGCCGGCCGGCACACATGCCAGCACGCAAAAAATGGTGGGACTTGGAGTTCGACCACGCCACCGTGGCTCCCGTGGTCATGCCGGCACACTTGCCGGCATACAAAAATATGGCCCTCGAGGCCTCGACGCCATAGATCAGTCGTCCTGGAACTTGAGCATGTCGGCCTGCATCTTCTCGAACCACGGCCTTTTCCTTGGCGACAAGGCGCTGATCTCCACCTTCATGATCTCCACCCCGGTCATCATGCTTGCAAGAGCCACTTCTTTCGCCTTTGTCTTGGCATTGGCGGCCTCGATCTCTAGCATCTTCGCTTGCTTCTCGGCCTCGAGCTCGAACATCTTGGCTTGCTTCTCGGCGTCAAGCTCAAGCCTCCTCCTTTGGATCTCCATGAAAGCGCTCATTTGCTCTTTTTTGAAACGCCGGCGCTCCTCCTCCCTTGAGTCCTTCTTATTCATCATGCCGTCCACGCTTGCGATCAAGGCGTTGGTGGCCGCATCTCGCTTGTCCTTCTTCTTGGAGTTGGTCTTCCCCCGCGGCCGTGCCGGCTCGCCCTCCCCAACATCCTCCATGGCGCCCTTCCCCCCACGTGACTTGAGCGCGGCATATTGTGTCTTGAACTTCTCTTTGTCCTTGATGACATGATAGCAATGGGAGAGGTTGAAGCACTTGCCATTGTGTTGAACCTTGAATGCCTCTAAACCTTGAAATGGCTACAAAATGTTTCCATGCAAGCATATGGACAAGTGATAGCAAATGAAGACGTAAAAAAATGATCTTGATGGCACAAAAGAGGCCGACTTGCTTGCTATCATACCATGTCTTGCACGCCGATGCCGCTCACGGGGCGGGCCTTGACGCTCTCAAGGGTGGCACAAAACTTGTTGCACTCTTGTTGAATTACCCTCCACCGCTTGGAAATGAAGACCCACCCGCGCGTGCTCACAAATTGGTAGGGTGGAAACTTCTTGCGCTCATGAAACTCGCGGTGCACACGAGTCCAAAAGGTTGAATGCTTTTGCTCGGCACCTGTCTTTGGGTCTTGTCCAATGTCTCGCCAACACTCGCATAGAAGCTTGTCCTCAGCAGCTGTGTACGCCTTCTTGCGTTTGCTCTTGCGCTTCGGCTTCGGCCCAGCGGCTTGGTTGGCGAGCTCATCCTCGAACAAATGCTCCACTTCGATGTCGCACTCATCCTCTTCCTCTAGCCCATAGTCGTCCGGGAACTCGTGGTCGAGGGGGAAGCCATCCAGGTCGACGCCGACCTGATCACGCATGAAGGCCGCCTGATAGGGATCATAGCCAGCGGCCGGCATGAACGCCTCGCGGCCGTCCTGGCTTTGCGTCTCATCAGGATCGTAGCCAGCGCCCGGCGCACCACCCTCGAAGATGAGGTGTTGCATGTAGTCCTCGTCGACGGCGGACGACATTTCCTCGAACAGGTTGCGGGCATCCGGGAGACCGCCGGCCGGCGTCTGTCACGCGTGTTTCCTCGCGCCGCCGGACGACGAGCCAACGACCACTGGGGTGGCGTTGAGGTCGATGGGCGCGGGCGCGGGTGTGGAAAGCGCGACCACGCTCTCGTCGGGTGAGCACTCCCCGGAGAGGCGGGAGGCCTGCGGGTAGCCGTGGAAGCCGGGGACCGGATTGCAAGCCGATGCGCGGGGTGAGTCGGGCATCACCATCCGAGGAAATGCCGACGAGCCGGTGCTGGCCGCGGCGACGGCAGCTCGGACGAGGTGGTGCTGGCTAGGGTTTACCCCAAGCATGTAAAGCGCCTCCCTCGTTACAGCGGCGACACGGGCGCTGGTGAACTCCTGCTGCGCGACGACGGCGGCGGCCTGCGCAGCGGCCTCATCCCTCGCGTCCGCGGCGTGCCTCCGGCCCTTCCTCTTGGCCGACTCCCTTGCCCGCTGTTCGGGCGTCAGCGCCTTCTTCGGCTTGGTCGCCGCAGCGGTCTTGCGCGGGGCACGAGGCTTGCCTTTCCCGGAGGGGGCGACGGTGTCGGACGAGGCGAGGCCGCCGGCGGCGGCGAGGTCGATGGCGTCCTCCATCGCTGGTTGGGGGCGGGGGGCGCGCGCTGGCGGGAAAGTTTTTGGAAAAATGAGGAAATGGTTGTGGCTGGCACCGACAGGCGGGCCCGGGGAGAGGAGTAGGCGCGCGCGTGCGTCCGTCTCGTGTCCACGCCGACGCATATCCGGCTCAAAAATGGATCTGAAATGGGTTGCCCGCGGACGAAAAACGGACGCGCATCAGTTTGGGTCGGCGCGTTGGGCCGCCACTTTGTCCGCGCCGACCCAAACAGACGCGGGCGGATAAAATGGGTCGCCCCATTAAAATTGCTCTAAATAAAGAGTGTTTCTAGAAAAAAAAAGGGATAAATAAAGAGTGTGCACGATGCATGCCATGTCGCGGCGTGCCCGCGTATCAAGACAACTCGTGGTACGCCATGCTCCAAAGTTTTTTCTAAGTGGCTAGGCAAGAGCATCCGTAGCCTGCCAGCCTCCTCAAACATCGCCCTGTCAGTGACCGGACAATAGAGTGAAGAGAAAAAAAACCAATCAGAATCTCATATCATCGCTATACATCCAAACTATGGTAAATTTTCATATTAAGATCAAATGTAGAGAGGATACAAGGGCTCGCAAACGCCCTGGTAAATTCGCCACGTAAGAGGTGGCCCACTTCATACCATATTTTTTCATTTTTTTCACTTCATTTCCATCAATCACATACAAGTGACCAGAATAAAAGGATAAAGTTAACAGTATGGTAAAGCGGACACGCAAACTAACCTGTTGAGATGGTTAGGTGGACAGTGGTATCCCCAACCCATCAGGGTTCAAATCCTGGTGCTCGCATTATTCTTGGATTTATTTCAGGATTTTCGGCGATGCACTTTCAGTGGGAGGAGACGTTCCCGTCGACGACGAGGCGCCTACGGTGACTTCGTAAATCTCAAGATAGTATGCCGGCTCATAGGGATGAGTGTATGCGCGTGTATATAAGCGCTTATGTCTGTACTGATGCTAAAAAAAATAAATAAAGCGGACACGACACTAACTGGGCGTGTCGTTTAGAGGGCTGGATTTGCAAAGTAGGGCTGTTGATTCTCTGATGCTCCAAAACTAGGATTGGATTCTGAGGGGGCACCTTTCGGCAGCCTGCCGTTTTTTTAACACTGACCTCCTGATCGTCCAGGTGGGGATGGCAGCACAAAGTTAATTTGTTAACTGCTCGCCGTGTCAGACACCCCCTTGGTTGTTTAATACTACTAGTAATTACAGTGGCCTCTCACCGAAAGAGAGAATTAAGACGTTGTTTAATAATGGCTCCCATGTTTGACTCTTAACTGACGAGCTGCAACGGATCATTTTTCCTCAGCAGTGCTGGTAGCAGCAGTTCGTGCCGACTCGCAATTTTCACCAGCTTTCCATGAGGCAAATCCTGTGATCCCCATACTACCAGTGTTTTTAGGGCAGACAGTGATGGGAGAAGTGAGAGTACAGTAATGCGCTCGGCTTTATTTTTGGCGCAACCATCTCAAACCAATAAATCATCTAGACTACAATCTAGATTGAAAAATCTCGACTCCGCAATGTGGTGCCGAATGTGCACTGGGCAGCAGCCTTGCTTCTTTGCCGAAATTTCTGGCTGATCATCGGCGTGAGCTAACCACCAACCGACGGCGAGAATGAGAGGATGAAAGAAAGCGAAAAAAGAAGAAGAGAAAGAGGCCGCACAGATCGAAACGGCGCATCATCCTACTTGGCAGATCACAGCAAAACTGGAGAAAAATCAATGAGCCTAACTAACTAAGAAACCCGCTACCTCCTCCGGTCCTCGCGAGGGGGCGGTTGCCGCGGGGACGCCGGCGATCCGGCCCGGCCGTCGTCCTCATCCGCCATTGTCCGCACCCGCCCCTGCCGGAGGTCCCCGAGCTCGGCGTCGGAGAAGGACGAGGACCCGCCCGGCGCGAGGCGCCGCGCCGGCCGCCGCCGCCGCCTCAGCCGCCAGCACCGGCGCGCGGCGCGGACGGGCGCGCGCGCCACGCAGCAGAGCACGGCCACCGGCAGGCACGCGCAGAAGACGCAGCACGAGACGGCGCACTCCGCCAGCGCCCCGTCCTTCCCGGCGTCCTCGCGGGGCGCCGCCGGCGAGGCGTCGCGCCCCCGCGCGGCGCCCTCGCCGTCCCACCGCTTCCCGTCGCCGGCGGCCGGCTTCTTGCGCCGCCCGCCGGCGTCCGCCTCCTTCTCGGCAGCGGCGGCGTCCATTCCCGTTCTCGTCGATGGTTTCTTGTCCCTGGCTCGTGGGTTTCGTGTGAGAGATTCGAACGGGACGCGTGGGGTGGTGGTGGTGGAGGGCACGGGCGCGTCGTGGGAGGGAGGAAACTCTCTCCCTCTCGCTCAAGAAACTTTGTCTGCTCCCTCGGATTTAAATTGTGGTGCTCACGAAAGCGTCTCGTGTGGTTTCCTCTCTCTTTTCGCCATCGCTGTTGGTTACTGGTAGGAGATAAAATAAATCAAAAGGAAGCTAAGCTAGGGTAGCCACTGAGCCGACCTGGAGTCATTTCATCGATTAGGATCTTATAATCTTGAGAGATTGATTAAACTCTTGTTACGGGTCTGGGTCTTTTCTATTAAATTTGCGAACCGAAAGATGGTTAAGTGGGACAGGACAGCTGTTGGCAAGGCATCACACTCGTAGGATCAGTGCTCCTTTCTTTTGATCCAACAAAAACTGTGACGGTGTGATCGGATGGTAGTGCTCGGGATATTTTGTCTGGTAGGGCGTGCTAATCAGTCAGCCACTAAGAAACTTGGTCAAAACGCTCTAATCCGTCCAGGTCCAGGTGTACACATTAGCGATCGATTATTGTGGGACTGGACGTAGCCGCCGCACGGTGGGCGCCGGGCAGGGCACGAGACAGGACGGGAGTAGGGGTGTGGCCCGCGGTGCCCGGCACGAGGCTGTTCGCCCGGCCACCGGCGTCTCTGTCGACATTGCTGGACTGGTGGTGGCCGCCGCTCGCTTTTTATTTGGTCACTGTCACTGTCATGGATGTTGGAAATATGAGCAATTTATCATATGATTTTATTAACAAAAATAATAAATAAAGCATGACTAAAATAGCAGAGATAGAACAAGTCATGCGATCTGACAGAGTGAAGGTAAATAACATCTGCAAATATAAACTAGAATCAAACATCTCTAGAGCAGACAGTAGACCAAGTTGCATATATGAAGTAGAACCTATCATGTCTATGGCAAAGACTAGAACAAGGAACTGTGACAGAACCTCTAACAGAAAAAACAAGAACACGTACGGGACAGCAGCAACAACAGTAGCACTGGACTTGGGATCGGTGTCCTCGGTAGCCATGTCGTCGGGGAAGTAGTCGTCGGAGTCCGGGGCGTCTGTGAGAAGAAGTCAGTAGACGCGCAGAGCGCTCCCCAAAAACCTTATCACCCTTCTCCCGTACAGGACTCAAAGAGGTGAGGTTTCGGAGGCATACTGTCCCGACCCGAGATGAGGAAGATCGTAGCAGCAACGCAGTGTTCAGGAACCGGTGGCGAGAGGAAGAATGAGTTCTGGTGTGTCTCTCTGAGAGAAGCGACCTCCCTTTTATAGGCGCAAGAGAAGGAGGCGAGAGGGCAGCAATGGAAGGTGAAATGAAGAGACGAAGATGAAGCGAACAACCAGCAACCGAAGGGCTGCACCGTTCGCATTCAAACTCCACTATCTCTTCAGCTTCCATGTGACCTTTCGTATACCCGTCGTGCGTGAAAAAATTTAGACATCGGCTCGGCTCATTTCCACAACCCGCGTCGCGTCGCGTCGCGTCGTGACGAGGCGTGGTGAGGCGGGCGGCGGAGGAGGAGCGCGCGTGGATGTCCCTCATGTTCTCATGCTCATACATGTGGTGAAAGAACCTTCCTTATAAAAAGGTCCAACTCCCTCTAAACTAGCAATGTGGGACTAAACTTTA
Organism: Triticum monococcum; assembly: GCA_034509565.1. Classification (NCBI taxonomy): domain Eukaryota; kingdom Viridiplantae; phylum Streptophyta; class Magnoliopsida; order Poales; family Poaceae; genus Triticum; species Triticum monococcum. The sequence goes on along the minus strand of CM067843.1, from coordinate 546,573,045 downwards.
GTTTCACCTCTTGCCTTGCATGAATGGGCTGCGTGGGCCTTTAGGATTTATTAGGAATTCCTGAAACTGCCATTGGGCTGGCCAAAATAGACAAAATTCTAGCAATCCCCTACCAGATTTCAGAGGCACACAAAATTTGCCTTTGATTCCAAAACATTGTTTTATATACCGGCACTGCAGTGGAGACTGTTAAGTTGAATTTCCACCTAGAACTCTATGCTACACTAGTAAGCAACTTGAACAGTGGACTGAGCCTTGAACTGCAAGTTTTCTGCGAATCTAGCTTCACACAAAGCCTTAACCGATACGTGGCTACCGTGGGTCTTCCCTGCGGGTGGAGCTTATGCGTCATACTCCGAGACCTTTCATGAGTTTACTAGAGAGAACCATACTCTCATATATCGCGACGTTTAACAACCAGATTCATATAGGTGCGTTCTTCAAAAGATGTTCTGCAGGACAACATCTTTGCTTCAAAGAGCCACTTAGAACACATTAAGATTTATATCAACCTGCCATGCAGATTAGGAGAGTATTGCATCTTCATGGAGTGGTATTTTTAACAGTAAGGGTACTCTCCTCTCAGTTGACCAACAGCTTGTCTTCCACATCTAATTCACGGGATCTCCGATCACAAAGAATAGGTTACCACTGTGAACAACTCATATTGTGGGTCTCATACCCATCTCCTTCGATGCATTATCTATCACATTACGTGATAGACCCTTAGTGAAAAGATCTGCCAGATTTTTAGACGTTTGGATATAACCCAATGCAATAACTCCGGAGTTTCTCATTTTTCTGACAGACTTTAACCTTCTCTGAACGTGTCTTGATGACTTCATGTTATCCTTTGAGCTGTTCACTTTCGTGATCACAATTTGATTGTCGCAGTTCATAAGGATACCCGGTACAGCTTTCTCAACAACCGGCAAGTCATTCAAGAGCCGGCGAAGCCAATCTGCTTCGACCGTAGCTGTATCTAGTGTTGTGAGTTCTGCTTCCATTGTTGACCTCGTTAAGATGGTCTGCTTGAAGGGTATATCCTTATGAGATTGAAGCAATGTAATCCCACCATCATCGTCTCTCAACAACTTGATGTTCAGAATGACATCAGCCACTCCTAAGTCCTTCATCTTAAAGCAACGAGATAGGAAATCCTTGACCTCCTTAATAACATTTAGATTTGTTCCGAAAATCAGTATTGTCATCAACATACAAGCAAAGCATAACTCCCTCGCCCCCACCATGGTGATAGTACACACATTTGTCAGCTTCGTTCACAACAAAGTGTAACGCCCTCGATGCGGCTATATCTCCCACGTGTCGAGGCACGACTTAGAGGCATAACCGCATTGAAAGCAATGTCGCAAGTCGGGAAATCATCACACATCCCATGTACATAAATAATATAAAGGGGAATAACATAGTTGGCTTACACTCGCCACGTCACATCGAAGTACATAAATAACATCCATCATACAATTCACTCATGGCCCGACTACGGCGCCAAAATAGAAAAGACCCCCAACATGCGACAAGGCCCTGAATCTAACCCCGAATAGGCACCACTACTGATCATCAGGAAAAGACACATAGTAACGCTGAGAGTCCTCGTCGTACTCCCACTTGAGCTCGAGCGCGCCATCTGGAGCTGTATCATCTGTCCCTGCATCTGGTGTAATAGTAATCTGTGAGCCACAGGGACTCAGCAATCTCGCACCCTCGCGATCAATACTATTTAAGCTTAATAGGTAGGAAAGGGGTAATGTATAAGTGGAGCTGCAGCAAGCGACTAGCATATATGGTGGCTAACTTATTCGCAAAAGAGAGCGAGAAGAGGAGGCAAAGCACGAGCGAGAAACTAGAGAGCAACCTGCGCAAACATAACTTCAACGCCGTGTCCACTTCCCGGACTCCGCCGAGAAGAGGCCATCACGGCAACACACTCAGTTGATTCATTTTAATTATTTAAGGTTCAAGTTGTCTACAACCGGACATTAACAAATTCCCATCTGCCCATAACCGCGGGCACGGCTTTCGAAAGATCAATCCCTGCAGGGGGTCCCAACTTAGCCCATAACAAGCTCTCACGGTCAACGAAGGAATAGACCTCCACCCAAGACACACCGATCAGACTCGGTATCTCGGTACAGCAAGATGATTCGACATGTTAAAACAAGTCCAGCAACACCGCCCGAATGTGCCGACAAATCCCGATAGGAGCTGCACATATCTCTTTCTTAGGGCACACTCAGATTGTCTTAGGTACGGGTAGGCCAGCCCAGAGTTGCCCCTGGTGGCCACCGGCAGCTGACAGTTGGACCAACAGTCAGAGGAGCACTGGCCCCGGGGGGTTAAAATAAGATGACCCTCGGGCTCCGGAAACCCAAGGGAAAAAGAGGCTAGGTGGCAAATGGTAAAACCAATGTTGGGCATTGCTGGAAAAGCTTTAATCAAGGCGAACTATCAAGGTGTTCCCATTATAGCCCAACCACGTAAGGGACGCAACAATCCGGGAACATAACACCGATATGACGGAAACTAGGGCGGCAAGAGTGGAACAAAACACTAGGCGAGAGGCCGAGCCTTCCACCCTTTACCAAGTATATAAATATATTAAGATAACATATCAATATAATGATATCCCAACAAGTAAATAAATGTTCCAACAAGGAACGGCTCCAATCTTCACCTGCAGCTAGCAACGCTATAAGAAGGGGCTGAGCAAAGCGGTAACATAGCCAATCAACGGTTTGCTAGGACAAAGGTGGGTTAGAGGCTCAATCATGGCAATTGGGAGGCTGACAAGCAAGTGGTAGGCATCGTAGCATTGGCAAATCAAAAGAGCGAGCAAACTAGCATAGCAAAGATAGTAGTGATTTCGAGGGTATGATCATCTTGCCTGCACAGTTGTCAGAGTTGACTGGATCCTCAAAAGCAAACTCAACGGGCTCCTCGTTAGCGAACTCGTCTCCCGGCTCTACCCAACAACACAAACAAGCAACAAGGGTACAATCAACCACGTGCAAGGGCAACCAATAATATGCAAGGATGGTATGCTATGCGGGATGGGATGCGGGATGCAAGATGCAAGACGTGACAGGAAATGCATGAACCTGGCCTTAACTTGGATAACCAAGTGTGCCACTGGATAGAGGGGAAGAAATCCCCTGAAAACGATATAAAGATCATAGGAATCGGAGCTACGGTTTGAAAATGGCAAGCGTTTTACGAAACGAACTGATCTGCGATTTACAACAAGTAGGCTCCTAAATGCATCGAAATGAACATGCTACAACCACCAAACATGAAAACAAAATGCATGACAGGGATGTACACAAGATGCTTAACAAATCACTAGGACCGAGACATAGGCAAATTCATCCATTAAGGGGGTCAAACAAGCATGGCAAAACTGAATAAGCAAAACAGATTTCAGTCTTAGCGAAATTAACGCTAGTCTGAAATTTCAGACCATGATGCTCTCTTCGGAGCAGCAAAACAACATAAAACATAACCTGAACATGACAAGTAAGAGCATGGCATAGAGCTACTCAACAAGCTTAACAAAACACCCAAAATGACCTGGGCCAAAAGGGTTCACAAAATACTCAAACGAGCACACGAACATAGATGAAACACAATCAGTTTTCAGACTTAGTGAAAACTGAGACATGCTGAAATTATAACTCACGGAGGCATGTAAACGAGCTCGATGCTCTCACTACGGTGCAAGTCATGGCAAGGCAAGCGTATATCCATATAGAAGGCATAAAATGCTAGCTAGACATGGCAAGAACAATGGCATAGCATGCATGAATCACCAGCAATAGCTCCGGCAAAATCGCAAAAGAGTTCACGATCTGCCCAAATACACAACTATGCAAAAGTTGAGCTCAATTGACTCAACCTAGGGTGCTCCAACATAACAAGTAAAGACATAGATGGATAGAGCACAACAATCATAACAAATCACTCTTACTGATCATCCTCAAAAGAGGCACGGATCACTAGGAAACAAGCTGGACATACGGCATCATGAACTAAAACATCCCAGACTTGGTGAAAATCACTAAGTCCCTGAAATCAGCAATCTCAGGTACCCCTCTTTGCAAGCTTGCACAATACAACACACACATCCTAAAAATGCATGGGTGGCACCTCTGGAAAGAAGACAAAATTCTTAACAATTCATCCCAAAGGGGCACAGGCATATCATGCACACAATAATCATGGCAAAAATGACAAAAGTCAATGTTGAGCTAACGGATCCGCAATTTAACTCACGATGCCTACTTCTAACAGCATTTTGGGCATCAAGATGAACTCAAATGCAAATGATGCAATGGAATGAAATGATGTACTCGTCGAGACGAAGATTTTGATATATTATATGTCCAAAATGGAGCTACGGATGCGGAGATATGAGCAGTCAAAGTAGGCATAAAAATCAGGGGGAGAAGGAGAAGTCAACCCTAGATCTAGGGTTTCACCGCGGGTACTGTAGCAGATTCGACGGTCACTGTAGCAGCTTCGACGGCCGGCAGAGGAGAGCTCGCCGCCGGCGAGGGGAAGAGCGCCGGGGCTCCGGGCGATGGGGCCGGGTCTCGCCGGAGACGGGTGCGGGCACCGGACGGGTCCGGTCGCCGGAGTGGTGGCGCGCGGCGACGGCGTCCAGCGGTGGCGCGCGGCGTTGACGGCGAGTTCCGGTGCGGCGGCGGTGGTGCCGGCCGGTGAGGGGAGCGACGCGCCGCGGATCGGCGCCGGAGGAGTAGACAGGCGGTGGCGGCGCGGGGATGGGCTCGCGGGGGCCCCTCCTGGGCCTCCCGGGCCGGCGGCGGGGATGTGGTCCGAGGCCCACATGGCACGGCGCGAGTGGGCGGCGGTGGCGGGGCGGACACGTCCGGCGTCGGGCGGACACGTCCGGCGGCGGATCTGAATCTTTTTTTTGGAGTAGGGTTTCGAGGGGGAGAAGAAGAGATCCGAATGGAGGGGGTATTTATAGGCATAGAGGGAGCTAGGAGTGTCCAAATGAGGTGCGGTTTTCGGCCACGCGATCGTGATCGAACGACCGAGACGATGGAGCAGAGTTTGGTGGGTTTTGGGCCAAATTGGAGGGGTGTTGGGCTGCAACACACACGAGGCCTATTCGGTCCCTCGGTTAACCATTGGAGTATCAAACGAAGTCCAAATGACCCGAAACTTGACAGGCGGTCTACCGGTAGTAAACCAAGGCCGCATGGAAAGTCTCGGTCCAATCCGGAAATGTTTAATCCCCACACACGAAAGAAAGCTAGAAATGGCCACCGAAGGAGAACGAAGCGCCGGAATGCAAAACAGACAACGGGGAAAATGCTCGAATGCAAGAGATGAACATGTATGCAAATGCAATGCACGTGATGACATGATATGAGATGCATGAAAAGGAAAACAACACACGGAGACAAAGACCCGAACCCGAGGAATAAATATAACTCAATGCCGGAAACGACAAGAGTTGGAGTACAAATTGGGAAAGTCATATCGGGGGCGTTACAACACTCCACCACTACGAAAAGATCTCATCCCGAGATCTAGGACTGAAAGAACTCCGGGTACTCAGAACGGAGGTGATCCTCGCGTTCCCAGGTAGCTTCACGGTTGGAATGGTGTGACCACTTGACTTTGAGAAATTTGATTGACTTGTTGCGAGTTCTGCGTTCAGTCTCTTCAAGGATTGCAACTGGGTGCTCACGATAGGAGAGATCTTCTTGGAGCTCAATGTCCTCGAAGTTGACGGTGTGTTCAAGCGTCTTGAAGCACTTTCGGAGTTGGGAGACATGGAACACATCATGAACATTGGCAAAGTTTGAAGGAAGCTCGAGTTGATAGGCGAGGTCGCCTCTCTTGCTGACAATCTTGAAAGGCCCGACGTATCTGGGGGCAAGCTTCCCTTTGATACCGAAGCGACGACTCCCTTTCATAGGAGAGATGCGGAGGTAAACATGATCTCCGATCTCGAAAGCCAGATCACGGTGCTTACTGTCATAGTAGCTCTTCTGGCGGGATTGGGCTGCTTTGAGGTTATCACGAATGACCTTGCACATTTCTTCTGCCTCTGTGATTAGGTCATTACCCAGCAGCTGACGTTCACCGGTTTCAGACCAGTTGAGAGGTGTACGACACTTCCTACCATACAGAATTTCAAATGGGGCCTTGCCCGAACTTGCTTGAAAACTGTTGTTGTATGAGAATTCAGCATAAGGAAGACAATCCTCTCACTTCATGCCGAAGGAGATAACACAAGCCCTGAGCATATCTTCAAGAATCTGGTTGACACGCTCGACTTGACCGCTTGTTTGAGGATGGAAAGCAGTGCTGAAGCGGATGTTGGTGCCCATGGGCTTCTGAAAAGAATCCCAAAACTTGGAGGTAAAGATGCTGCCACGGTCTGAAGATATCACTTGAGGAATACCGTGCAGAGAGACAATTCGAGAGGTATAGAGTTCCGCCAATTGAGCTGCAGTGATTGACTCTTTGATAGGCAGGAAATGAGCCACTTTGGTGAGCTTGTCGATGACAACGAATATAGCATCATTGCCACGCTTGGACTTTGGAAACCCAGTCACGAAGTCCATTTCAATGTGGCCAAACTTCCATTCTGGAATGGCAAGAGGTTGGAGGAGACCTGCTGGCCTTTGGTGTTCTGCCTTCACTCTTCTGCAGACATCACATTCATTCATGAATTGAGCGATCTCGCGCTTCATTCGAGTCCACCAATAAGTTTGCTTCAGATCTTGATACATCTTCGTGCTACCAGGGTGGATGGAGAGGAGAGAGTTGTGAGCCTCGTTCATGATCACTTTACGAAGTTCACCTTTGGGCACAACAATTCGATCCTCGAAGAAGAGAGTGTCCTTGTCATTAAGTCGGTAGCACTTGTACTTGGACTGACTCTTTGCAATACCAATCTTCACCTTTTTCACCATAGCATCAAGAAGTTGGGCTTGGCGAATCTGGTCTTCCAAGGTAGGAGAGACTTGAAGGTTGGCGAGGAAACCTTGAGGAACAACTTGCAGATTAAGTTTGCGGAAAGCTTCACAAAGCTCGGGTTGATAAGGCTTGAGAATCAGACTGTTGCAATATGCTTTTCTGCTCAAAGAGTCAGCAATCACATTAGCCTTGCCTGGAGTATACTCGATACTCGGATTGTACTCTTGAATCATTTCGACCCATCGAGTCTGCCTGAGGTTGAGATTAGGCTGAGTGAAGATGTACTTGAGACTCTTGTGATCAGTGAAAATGTCCACTTTTCTTCCCAATAGAAGATGTCTCCAAGTCAACAAAGCGTGCACAACTGCCGCCAACTCGAGATCATGAGTGGGGTAGTTCTTCTCATTAGGCTTCAACTGGCGAGAGGTATAAGCAACAACTTTCTTCTCTTGCATCAGTACAACACCTAGACCTTGGAGAGAGGCATCACAAAAGACCTCGTACGGCTTGGTTTCATCAGGCGGAGTCAGAACTGGAGCAGTGATCAATTTCTCTTTCAAAGCGTTGAAAGCAATATCACACTCCGAAGACCAAACGTACTTGACGTGCTTCTGAAGAAGATTTGACAGAGGCTTCACGATCTTGGAAAAGTTTTCAACGAATCTTCGACAGTAGCTTGCAAGACCGAGGAAGCTACGGAGTTGCTTCACGTTCTGAGGAGGTTCCCAATTAACAATTGCAGACACCTTCTCAGGATCCACGGAAATGCCCTTGGCAGAGATGATATGGCCAAGATAAAGCACCTCATCGAGCCAAAATTCACACTTGGAGAACTTGGTGTAGAACTGATGTTCCCTGAGCTTGTCAAGAACCAAACGCAAGTGCTTGGCATGATCTTCCTTGTTCTTCGAGAAAACCAGAATGTCGTCGAGATAGACCAAAACGAAGTCATTGGTGTAGGGGTTGAAGATGAAGTTCATCATGCGAGAGAACGTCGGAGGAGCGTTGGCGAGGCCAAAAGACATGACAGTGTATTCATATGACCCATAGCTTGTTCTGAACGCCGTCTTGGGAATATCTTGCTCACGAATGCGAATTTGATGATAACCCATACGGAGATCCAGCTTGGAGAATACTTTGGCACCCTTGAGTTGTTCAAACAGCTCATTAATGTTGGGAAGTGGGTATTTGTTCTTGATGGTCTTCTTGTTCAATGGACGATAATCAACACAAAGTCGGTCCGTTCCATCCTTCTTCTTCACAAAAAGAACACCACAACCCCACGGAGAAGTACTAGGCCGAATGAGACCCATTCTTTCTTGAACATCGAGTTGTTTCTTCAACTCCTTCAACTCTTCGGGGCCGAGCTTGTAGGGACGTTTGCACACAGGTTCCGTACCGGGCTCAAGTTCAATAACAAATTCAACGGGCCGGTTTGGAGGCATGCCTGGGAGTTCTTCTGGGAAGACGTCTTGATACTCACAAACAACCGGAATCTGCGAAATAGGATCCAATTCACCCTTCTCATTGAGAGAAAACAACCGGATGGTATTATCCCGAGCAGCAAAGACAATTACATCCTCAGATGAATGAGTCAATTGAATCTGCTTGGCCGCACAATCAAGCTGAGCTTTATGTTTAGAGAGCCAGTCCATCCCAAGAATAAGATCGATATCCGAATCACCACGAACCGTTGGAGAAGCCAGAAACTTGAAATCACCCAACATGATAGAAATATCTGGAGCAATGGAGTTAGCCTGCATGCGTTTACCTGGAGAGACGACTGCTAATGGACTAGGCAAAATTTGTTGAGCCAAACCATGCCTAGATGTAAATGGCCTTGAGATGAAACAATGTGAAGCACCCGTATCAAAAAGAACTTTTTCAGGAATATCATTAATAGGAAGATTACCCATGATGACATCTGACGAATCCTCTGCCTGAGCTGCGTTCATCAAGTTGACCTTGGCGGACTTGGGGTTATGCTTGACCACAGCTGTACTTGCCGATCTGACAGGAGGAGGAGGAGGAAGACACCTCTGGTTGAAACAGTTGTTGGCGTAGTGACCCTTCTGTTGGCACTTGTTGCACGTGACCTCTGAGAGTGGACGGTGATACGGAGCACTCGATCTTGGAGCTTGAGACGAAGTCTTGTTCTGAAAGCCTGGGTTGGGTGGGTGGGATGAACCACTGCCACCTTTGCTCTTCTGCTGATACGGCTGACGGAACGGCGGAGGAGGAAGCCAATACTTCTGCTGCTTGGCCACTTGCATAGAGGAAGAAGGCGTAGTGTCTCTGACTCGCTTCCTGGAAGCATCACACCTCAACTGAGCAACCTCTTGCTTCAGTGCCATGTTGTAGAACTCATCGTATCTCAGCGGCTCAAAGAGGATAAGAGCGAGTTGAATTTCTTCACGGAGACCACCCCTGAACTGATAGATCATGCTCTTCTCATCAGAAACATCCTGCTTGGCAAAACGGGCGAGCTTCTGGAACAACTTGTTGTAGTCATAGACAGACAAAGAGCCTTGCTTTAGATTGCGGAATTCCTCACGTTTGCTTTCAGTCACACTTTGAGGGATGTGATGAGCTCGGAAATCACGACGGAAATCATCCCAAGTGATCAAACGTCCACCTCTGGAATCCTGGTACTGCTGGAACCACTCTGCGGCCTGATCTTTGAGCTGGAAAGAAGCGAACTTGACGAAATCTTCAGGTCTGACGTTGCTGCATTCAAAATGCTTGCCCAGATCAACTAACCAATCATCAGCATCGGTAGCCTCAACACAGTTGCTGAACGTCTTTGGACCATTTGCGAGGAACTGGTTCAGAGTTGCAAAATGGTTTTGATTGTTGCCTTGATTGCGTTCTTGGAGGATTTGCATGATCAACTGTGTGTTTGCATTAGTAGCGGCCATCACAGCTTGCCATGCTTCCGGAGGAGGCGGAGGTGGCGGCGGATCAGGGTTCGGAGTCGTGCGCGTTGGAGGAGCCATCCTGAAGAGGTTGACCACCATTAGCACACAAATAGACAAATATTGAAGGTGAATCCATCGGAATGAAAATTGCAACATAAAGTCTTCACATCCGAACAAAATGAACGAATGCACTTCTCTTGAAGTGGTCACATATTCCTAAATTGCGAAGCCACGAAGAATCAGGTAGAAGAGGTACATCAACGAGGGATGGAATCAACATATGACGTCGAAGCAACTCGAATGCCACAACTAAAAAAATAAAAGAAAAAACCAAGGGTTGGCTTGCGGAATAAGCTGGAACAAACATATGATAGAAATTTCGTCCGAGGTTTTCGTGGTGGGACCTACACGGGCTTGACCATACAGCACCATCATGTACAAGGCAGTGCACATGACATACGAAGCGTCCCCGAGTCAGCATAGCCAAGGACTCTTTAAGACACAACGAGGCCACTGTAAAATCGACTGTGAATAGGCGAACCACTAGACGTCGAACCCCAATTTCATATCATACATCTGCTGGAAGGATATCCTAAGAGCTACTTGAATTCCCACCTATGAAACTCCCGAAACTTTCCGGTTATGCAATCAGGTGTTGGGGATACAGGGGAAGCATAATATCTCACCCAAGCTAGCAAATCCTACATCCAGCTGCATCCATCCTTCAACACATAACCAAGAAACCTTCGGGAACCATCTACCTCAACCTTCGAAAAGCATCCGTTATACAAGTTATGGCGATACTCCCGAAGTCCCGCCCCAGTACTGGGTGGCGTCGAGGTTATCTCACCAACGAACTGCATAAAGGAGATTTTCGATGTCGCGCACATATCTCAAGTATACCAGAATTGCAATGATAGAATTATGATGACAACACCTCAGAGCTCAACTCCCCGGGACACTTCCACTAAACCCCTGACAGGAGGCACCAAGACAGTATTCTCATCATAAGCCATCGGGACAAAACCAAGATACTCGCGTGATCCTAAAATTTTTTTTAGTGAAATTTGAGAAGAGAAGAGTCAAAACTCTACGTCAGGATGCCTTACCAGAGCGATGAGGAGACTGGGAAGTAAAAAGAATTCCTAAGCTCTCCGATATATAATTCCTAAGGACTCAAAACATTTTTCTAGACACAACTCGGCTGCTAAAAACGATCAAGCAATGGGGGCTCCTAAGGTCGGGGAAGGCTCTGATTACCAACTTGTAACGCCCTCGATGCGGCTATATCTCCCACGTGTCGAGGCACGACTTAGAGGCATAACCGCATTGAAAGCAATGTCGCAAGTCGGGAAATCATCACACATCCCATGTACATAAATAATATAAAGGGGAATAACATAGTTGGCTTACACTCGCCACGTCACATCGAAGTACATAAATAACATCCATCATACAATTCACTCATGGCCCGACTACGGTGCCAAAATAGAAAAGACCCCCAACATGCGACAAGGCCCTGAATCTAACCCCGAATAGGCACCACTACTGATCATCAGGAAAAGACACATAGTAACGCTGAGAGTCCTCGTCGTACTCCCACTTGAGCTCGAGCGCGCCATCTGGAGCTGTATCATCTGTCCCTGCCAAGGTAGTCAGAATCCCGACTCGACTCCTAGAATCCTACGACTTCACAACCCTACGGAACCATATCGATCCAAGTCCCACTATGAATCCAGATCAGGTAGAATCCATGTTGACTCACGATCCAAATCATAGAATCATGTACAAAACTGTAGAATCCCGACTATGCTATGGACTATGTCCAATTCTACTATTTTATCTAAGCTGTTTGTTTAGTTGTAGCACAATAGTATGCCATCATCCAAACCATTTTCACATGCCTCATAACCCTTTATTCCCCTCCCAAGCCCAAATGCCCAGCCACCGACACCTTCGATCTGGCTCTCAAAACCTAGATCAAAATTGAGGATCAGACTTGTCGACAAATGGTCTTGGCATGTGAAGGAGGATGCGTCAAGACTGATCGGAGAAGGAGAGCAAGACCCTTCAAGGTTCGGCACTACAGGGCAGATATACAAGTGATCGGTTATTCACGTATTTAAAAAACTTGTAAGTAAATTTCGTGCGTTGATGATTTCAATGTTTTGTATATTTGCCCCTCATATATGTTCCATACATCCAAGCTAATAGTAGGTTAGCCATAAAAAGAAGTGGAATAGAACTAGCATCGATGTGTACGTCTTTGCTCTATATTTAGTGTCAAAGCTCTATAGAACCCATATAAATTTCTTTCGTGGATACAAAATATCTTATTTGAGTAAATCTAGTAGAATCCTCGATTCCACGACTCGATACTACGACTCGATTCTGTCTAAGGAAAATCGATCCAACTCTGAATCCCGACTCTAACTACCTTGGTCCCTGCATCTGGTGTAATAGTAATCTGTGAGCCACAGGGACTCAGCAATCTCGCACCCTCGCGATCAAGACTATTTAAGCTTAATAGGTAGGAAAGGGGTAATGTATAAGTGGAGCTGCAGCAAGCGACTAGCATATATGGTGGCTAACTTATTCGCAAAAGAGAGCGAGAAGAGGAGGCAAAGCACGAGCGAGAAACTAGAGAGCAACCTGCGCAAACATAACTTCAACGCCGTGTCCACTTCCCGGACTCCGCCGAGAAGAGGCCATCACGGCAACACACTCAGTTGATTCATTTTAATTATTTAAGGTTCAAGTTGTCTACAACCGGACATTAACAAATTCCCATCTGCCCATAACCGCGGGCACGGCTTTCGAAAGATCAATCCCTGCAGGGGGTCCCAACTTAGCCCATAACAAGCTCTCACGGTCAATGAAGGAATAGACCTCCACCCAAGACACACCGATCAGACTCGGTATCTCGGTACAACAAGATGATTCGACAGGTTAAAACAAGTCCAGCAACACCGCCCGAATGTGCCGACAAATCCCGATAGGAGCTGCACATATCTCTTTCTTAGGGCACACTCAGATTGTCTTAGGTACGGGTAGGCCAGCCCAGAGTTGCCCCTGGTGGCCACCGGCAGCTGACAGTTGGACCAACAGTCAGAGGAGCACTGGCCCGGGGGGGTTAAAATAAGATGACCCTCGGGCTCCGGAAACCCAAGGGAAAAAGAGGCTAGGTGGCAAATGGTAAAACCAATGTTGGGCATTGCTGGAAAAGCTTTAATCAAGGCGAACTATCAAGGTGTTCCCATTATAGCCCAACCACGTAAGGGACGCAACAATCCGGGAACATAACACCGATATGACGGAAACTAGGGCGGCAAGAGTGGAACAAAACACTAGGCGAGAGGCCGAGCCTTCCACCCTTTACGAAGTATATAGATGAATTAAGATAACATAGCAATATAATGATATCCCAACAAGTAAATAAATGTTCCAACAAGGAACGGCTCCAATCTTCACCTAGCAACGCTATAAGAAGGGGCTGAGCAAAGCGGTAACATAGCCAATCAACGGTTTGCTAGGACAAAGGTGGGTTAGAGGCTCAATCATGGCAATTGGGAGGCTGACAAGCAAGTGGTAGGCATCGTAGCATTGGCAAAGCAAAAGAGCGAGCAAACTAGCATAGCAAAGATAGTAGTGATTTCGAGGGTATGATCATCTTGCTTGCACAGTTGTCAGAGTTGACTGGATCCTCAAAAGCAAACTCAACGGGCTCCTCGTTAGCGAACTCGTCTCCCGGCTCTACCCAACAACACAAACAAGCAACAAGGGTACAACCAACCACGTGCAAGGGCAACCAATAATATGCAAGGATGGTATTGCTATGCGGGATGCGATGCGGGATGCAAGATGTAAGACATGACAGGAAATGCATGAACCTGGCCTCAACTCGGATAACCAAGTGTGCCACTGGATAGAGGGGAAGAAATCCCCTGAAAACGATATAAAGATCATAGCAATCGGAGCTACGGTTTGGAAATGGCAAGCGTTTTACGAAACGAACCGATCTGCGATTTACAGCAAGTAGGCTCCTAAATGCATCGAAATGAACATGCTACAGCCACCAAACATGAAAACAAAATGCATGGCAGGGATGTACACAAGATGCTTAACAAATCACTAGGACTGAGACATAGGCAAATTCATCCATTAAGGGGGTCAAACAAGCATGGCAAAACTGAATAAGAAAAACAGATTTCAGTCTTAGCGAAATTAACGCTAGTCTGAAATTTCAGGCCACGATGCTCTCTTCGGAGCAGCAAAACAACATGAAACATAACCTGAACATGACAAGTAAGAGCATGGCATGGAGCTACTCAACAAGCTTAACAAAACACCCAAAATGACCTGGGCCAAAAGGGTTCACAAAATACTCAAATGAGCACACGAACATAGATGAAACACAATCAGTTTTCAGACTTAGTGAAAACTGAGACATGCTGAAATTATAACTCACGGAGGCATGTAAACAAGCTCGATGCTCTCACTACGGTGCAAGTCATGGCAAGGCAAGCATATATCCATATAGAAGGCACAAAATGCTAGCTAGACATGGCAAGAACAATGGCATAGCATGCATGAATCACTAGCAATAGCTCCGGCAAAATCGCAAAAGAGTTCACGATCTGCCCAAATACACAACTATGCAAAAGTTGAGCTTGATTGACTCAACCTAGGGTGCTCCAACATAACAAGTAAAGACATGGATGGATAGAGCACAACAAGCATAACAAATCACTCTTACTGATCATCCTCAAAAGAGGCACGGATCACTAGGAAACAAGCTGGACAGACGGCATCATGAACTAAAACATCCCAGACTTGGTGAAAATCACTAAGTCCCTGAAATCAGCAATCTCAGGTACCCCTCTTTGCAAGCTTGCACAAGACAACACACACATCCTAAAAATGCATGGGTCGCACCTCTGGAAAGAAGACAAAATTCTTAACAATTCATCCCAAAGGGGCACAAGCATATCATGCACACAATAATCATGGCAAAAATGACAAAAGTCAATGTTGAGCTAACGGATCCGCAATTTAACTCATGATGCCTCCTTCTAACAGCATTTTGGGCATCAAGATGAACTCAAATGCAAATGATGCAATGGAATGAAATGATGTACTCATCGAGACGAAGATTTTGATATATTATATGTCCAAAACGGAGCTACGGATGCGGAGATATGAGCAGTCAAAGTAGGCATAAAAATCAGGGGGAGAAGGAGAAGTCAACCCTAGATCTAGGGTTTCACCGCGGGTACTGTAGCAGATTCGACGGTCACTGTAGCAGCTTCGACGGCCGGCGGAGGAGAGCTCGCCGCCGGCGAGGGGAAGAGCGTCGGGGCTCCGGGCGATGGGGCCGGGTCTCGCCGAAGACGGGCGCGGGCACCGGACGGGTCCGGTCGCCGGAGTGGTGGCGCGTGGCGACGGCGTCCAGCAGTGGCGCGCGGCATTGACGGTGAGTTCCGGTGCGGCAGCGGCGGTGCCGGCCGGCGAGGGGAGCGGCGCGCCGCGGATCGGCGCCGGAGGAGAAGACAGGCGGCGGCGGCGCGGGGATGGGCTCGCGGGGGCCCCTCCTGGGCCTCCCGGGCCGGCGGCGGGGATGTGGTCCGAGGCCCATGTGGTACGGCGCGAGTGGGCGGCGGTGGCGGGGCGGACACGTCCGGCGTCGGGCGGACACGTCCGGCGGCGGATCTGAATCTTTTTTTTGGAGTAGGGTTTCGAGGGGGAGAAGAAGAGATCCGAATGGAGGGGGTATTTATAGGCATAGAGGGAGTTAGGAGTGTCCAAATGAGGTGCGGTTTTTGGCCACGCGATCATGATCGAACGACCGAGACGATGGAGCAGAGTTTGGTGGGTTTTGGGCCAAATTGGAGGGGTGTTGGGCTGCAACACACACGAGGCCTATTCGGTCCCTCGGTTAACCGTTGGAGTATCAAACGAAGTCCAAATGACCCGAAACTTGACAGGCGGTCTACCGGTAGTAACCAAGGCCGCATGGCAAGTCTCGGTCCAATCCGGAAATGTTTAATCCCCACACACGAAAGAAAGCTAGAAATGTCCACCGGAGGAGAACGAAGCGCCGGAATGCAAAACGGACAACGGGGAAAATGCTCGAATTCAAGAGATGAACATGTATGCAGATGCAATGCACGTGATGACATGATATGAGATGCACGAAAAGGAAAACAACACACGGAGACAAAGACCCGAACCCGAGGAATAAATATAACTTAATGCCGAAAACGGCAAGAGTTGGAGTACAATTTGGGAAAGTCATATCAGGGGCGTTACACAAAGCCTGCAGCTGTTAAAGTTCTTTCGAACTTCTCATGCCACTATTTGGGTGCTTGCTTGAGTCCATACAAAGACTTCAGCAACTTGCACACTTTCCCTTCCTAACCATCTATTACAAACCCATCTGGTTGTTCCATATAAATTTCCTCGTCCAAGTCTCCATTAGGAAAGCAGTCTTAACATCTATTTGATGAACGAGAAGACCATGTGAGGCAGCTAGTGAAAGTAGAACTCGAATAGTGGTCAGTCGAGCCACATGTGAGTAAGTATCAAAGAAGTCTTCACCTTCCTTTTGGGTATAACCCTTAGCCACGAGCCGAGCCTTGTACTTTTCAATAATACCATCAGGCCTAAGTTTCTTCTTGAATACCCATTTGCATCCTATAGGTTTGCACCCATAAGGACGATCAGTTATCTCTCAGGTTTCATTCGCCAAGATGGAATCCATCTTGCTACTAACTGCTTCCTTCCAGTAGTCAGCATCTTCAGATGCATAGCCCTCTGAAATAGAACTGGGAGTGTCATCTATGAGATACACAAGAAAATCATCACCAAAGGACTTTGCAGTCCTCTGTCTCTTGCTCCTAGTAGGAACTGCATTGTTCTCCTCCACAGGACTTTCAAAGTGTTCCATCGAAATGGCAGGTTCAGTAATTGTAACTGGTCCCTGATTCAATGAACTAGGCATCTCCTAATTAGATGAGGTAGCCATATCCTTCATGGGAAAGATATCTTCAAAGAAAGTCGCATCATTCGACTCCATGATCGTACCGACATGCATGTCAGGTACCTCAGATTTTACAACCAAGAAATTATAACCAATGCTATAAAAAGCATATACCAGGAAAACGCAATCCACAGTTTTTGGTCCCAGCTTCCGCTTCTTTGGAATTGGCACATTGACTTTCGCCAAACAACCCCAGGTTCGTAGATAAGAGAGCTTTAATCTTTTCTTCTCCCATTCCTCGAATGGAGTTATCTCTTTGTTCTTTGTGGGAACTCGGTTTAGGACATGACATGCAGTCAATGTCGCCTCTGCCCACCATGCCTTGGAGAGACCCGATGTGTCTAACATGGCATTAACCAAATCAGTTAGAGTACAGTTCTTTCTTCCGACCACCCCATTTGACTAAGGTGAATAGGGAGGCGTCCTCTCATGGATTATACCATGTTCCGCACAAAAGGAATCAAATTCATTTGAGAAATACTCTCCACCACGATCGGACCTAAGCCTCTTGATCTTTCGATCAAGTTAGTTTTCCGCTTCAGCTTTATAGATTTTGAAGTAGTTCAAAGCCTCATCCTTAGATTTTAGAAGATACACATGGCAATATCTAGTGGAGTCATCAATCAACGTCATAAAATACTTCTTTCCACCTTTTGTCAAAACACCATTCATTTCACATAGATCTGAATGTATGAGCTCTAGTGGTGCAAGATTTCTCGTTTCCGCAGTCACATGAGACTTACGAGGTTGCTTAGCTTGCACACACACACTTGACACTTAGATCCCTTGACAGTGGTGAAACTAGGGATTAAGTTTAACTTCGCTAGTCGCGACATGCAACCAAAGTTAACATGACAGAGACGTGAATGCCACACATTTGATTCACTATTGTTGCAAACATGATTAACAACTTTATTGCAAACGTCTGATAAGGATAAATGAAACAGGCCTCCTGACTCATAGCCTTTACCAACAAAGTTTCCATACTTGGAAATTATAAATTTATTCGACTCAAAGACAAGCTTGTAGCCATCTCTACACAGAGGAGATCCCTAACAAGATTTTTATTGACGGAGGGGACATAATGCACGTTCTTCAGCCACACGATCTTCCCCGAAGTAAACTTCAAATCGCCCGTGCCAACACCACGAACAGAAGCACTTGAACCGTTGCCCATCAGCACGGTTGATGTCCCTGCGGTCTGATAAGACGAAAACATGAAAATATCACTGCATACATGCACATTACCACCCGTGTCAATCAACCAATCAGGAGAATGACATACTGAAAGAATAGTGGGAAATATACCATACCCAGCATCCTTCATGTCAGTCTCCAATGACAACATTAGCGGTCTTGCCGCCTTTCCCAGGATGACACTTGTTATAGCGATTTTAGGGCAACTAGGAGCCCAATGATCAGGATCCCCACACACAGGACAAACACCTTTCTTCTTGTCATTCTTCTTCTTGAAGCTCGTGTGCTGCACAGCCTTGTTCTTCCCATTAAACTTTGCTTTATCATCAAACTTGCACTTGTTCTTGAACTTGCGGGGCTAGAAGTTCTTCTTCTGTACCAGATTGGCACTAGAACCTCCCTCAATACCTCGAGCACGGTTGTCCTTTGCTCTCGCTTTTTCTTCCACATCAAGAGTACCAATGAGATCCGGAAGGAAAACTCCTGCCTCTTATGCTTTAGTGAGGTAGCAAAGTTCCTCCACGTGGGAGGAAGCTTAGTGATGATACCTCCCGCAATAAACTTGTCCGGTAGGATACAATTGAAGTGCTCAAGTTCTCTAGCAAAAGACTGTATTTCATGAGCTTGCTCAACCACAGAGCGCTCTTCAGTCATCCTGTAGTCATAGAATTGCTCCATGATGTACAGCTCAATGCCAGCATTTGAGACCCCAAACTTGGCCTCGAGTGCGTCCCACATATCTTTTCCATTATCAATTGACACATAAGCATCAACTATGTTCTCACCAAGAACACTCAAGGGAGCAGCCTTAAACAAGGTATCCATTTTCTAAACAACTTGTGCCTGTTGAGCATCTTGCTCTCCTGATCAGGTTTGCCAAGAGTGACGTCATAGCAACTCATGGTTTGAAACCATAAGACTGCTCTCACGCGCCACCTCTTATAGTGGATACCCTTAAACATAGGAGGTCTCATGGAAGCAGCAAAACCACTTGGGGTAAATTGCCTATCATAAGGTTTTTGGATTGTTGGAAATATGAGCAATTTACCATATGATTTTATTAACAGAAATAGTAGATAAAGCATGACTAAAATAGCAGAGATAGAACAAGTCATGCGATTTGACAGAGAGAAGGTAAATAACATCTGCAAATATAAAATAGAACCGAACATCTCTAGAGCAGACAGTAGACCAAGTTGCATATATGAAGTAGGACCTATCATGTCTAGGGCAAAGACTAGAACAAGGAACTGTGGCAGAACCTCTAACAGGAAAAGCAAGAACACGTACAGGACATCAGTAGCAATAGTAGCACTGGACTTGGGGTCGGTGTCCTCGGTAGCCATGTCGTCGAGGAGGTTGTCGACGTTGGGGAAGTAGTCGTCGTCGGGGAAGTAGTCGTCGGAGTCCGGGGCGTCCATGACGAAGAAGTCAGTAGTCACGCGAAGCGCTCCCCAAAAACCTTATCACCCTTCTCCCGTACAGGACTCAATGAGGTGCGGTTTCGAAGGCCTACTGTCCCGACCTGCGGTGCACGCCGCAAGCCGGGATGCGGAAGATCGTAGCAGCAGTGCAGTGTTCAGGAACCGGTGGCGAGAGGAAGAATGAGTTTTGGTGCGTTTCTCTGAGAGAAGCGACCTCCCTTTTATAGGCGCAAAAGAAGGAGGCGAGAGGGCAACGATGGAAGGTGAAACAAAGAGATGAAGATGAAGCGAACAGCCAACAGCCGAAGGGCTGCACCGTTCGCATTCAAACTCCACTATCGCAAAAACTTTTCAGCTTCCGTGTGACCTTCCATATACCCATCGTGTGTGGCAAAAATTTAGATATCGGCTCGGCTCATTCCCGCAACCCGCGGCGCGGCGGGCGGCGGAGGAGGAGCGCGCGTGGATGTCCCTCTTGTTCTCATGCTCAATGTGAGACTAAACTTTAGTTCCACCTCTTGCCTTGCACGAATGGACTGCGTGGGTCTATAGGATTTATTAGGAATTTCTGAAACTGCTATTGGGCTGGCCCAAAATAGACAAAATTCCAGCAATGGAGTACCTTAAGCTCAGGGTCAGGGGTCAGGGCCCTCCTACCTTTCTAGCAATGGAGCAATGGAGTACCCTATTGGGCTGGACCAAGGCAAGTATAAAAGGGAGCAGGGTGCTGCCATAGAGAAGAGGTCGGATCGATTCCTTCCCCCCAACTCTTGTACTCACATCCCCCTCACAAGAGCAATTCAAGCACCAAGCAGGGGGTCTTACATTGTAAGGTGACCCGAACCTGGGTAACTGACGTGTCTACTGTTCTTTTTCTCTAGTTCGTGCTCGCCGGAGCGTCGCCATGAGGTTGAGAGGTTGTGGAGTAGATTAGAGTGGTAGCAACAAGCGCACCCTAGTGTTCGAACGTCTTGGGTCCGTGAGCCCCGATTCCGACAATTTTCCGTAAGTAGAGCATGTCGATGATTAGTTTCCCGGTAAGACAAACGCAAGATGCAATGCGGCCGGCGGAACAGATCCATCAACCGGCTGGGTGCAAAATTTAGTGGAGTATCTCCATTGATTGACGCATGCATGCATGCATGTACAGATAAGTAATTATACATGATCTATTGCTAGCTAGTACGACAACAATCTGTCTACACCCATGTCTCCATCTGGGTTGCCGCCGGTGAACTGTTCACACACGAGAACAATGCAAAGACCACAAAGTAAGAATCCTACGGTGCAGAACAGAAGCAAGAGGAGGAGCACAGTAAAAGGCGCAGGGCAGGTCTCAAAGTCATCCATCAGGTAGATGGTTAAGCCGAGAAGCGTGACACCCCCGCAGCCCAGGAGGCAGATCATCGCCCACCTGCTACACTCCCGGGGCTCCGCCTTCGCGGTCGCCACCAGTTGCTCTTGCTCGCCGTCATTGGCCATCGTATGCGTGCCCTAGCTTCGATACATGGTTTCTTGATTTTCTAGGGTTAGTTATTTTGGTGTTGTTTGGTCTGGTACCAACAATTGCCTGTATTTTGTACTATAATGCGCGAAGAGATAAAGTACGTACCACGTATAACGTTTAAAGGAAGGTGTACGTATGGTATTATACATGTACCTGTAGATTGTTCAGTTTATTTTTTGTTGAAATGAGATGCTGCTTGTTCCCGCGAAAAAAAATGCTGCTTGTTTGTTCGGATTGGTCGTCCACCAGCAGGTTACCTACGAGGGATCGATGTCGTGTAGTTTAGAAAAACCAGTTTGAATTTGTCTACACTTTAGGTGAATATATACTGAATTGAATCCAATCCGAGACCAATTCACACTAGCTAGCCCATGGCGTAATACTATTTTTTAGGAAAATAGTACGACTCTTATGCGCTTTTTTAAATATTATTAGCCAACATGTCCGTGTGTTGCAACGGAAGAAAAAAAATATCCGCATGTTCTCCCATTAAAAAACACAACATAGAAAGCATGGAAATCAGGATGTGGTAGACTGTTAGATAAATATGCAAATTTTGCTGCTTTTATCTTTTTTTTGGGTCACAATGTAAACATCTAGAAAACCTCACGTTGTCCAAAGTTGGTGTCGAGGAAGACGAATCTTTGATAAAATAGTCCTGGATCAACATTTAATTTTGTGAATCCTGGATCTGGTTTTAACCATTTTGTTTGAGGCAACTCCAATGCCCTAGTAGATGATGATTGGAAATTCCGAATAATTGAAAGAATTCATATTAGACATCTCCAAGAAGGTGGGACTGCTTCATTGTGCGTAATTTTTCTTCTAATCCACCATAGGTACCATGCCCCTACAACCAAGGCTTGGTTGAAATTAACATTCGGGTGTAAAGGTAGTTGATGATCAGGTAGCGATAGGATATGCTCAAATGTAATTGAACCCGATCTATCAAATAGAACCGATTGTTCAATAAGCTCCCACATGCCCAACCAATGCCAAAGATCCTTCGCGTGCATGCACTAAAATAATAAGTTCCTGATGTCCTTTGCCCCCTCATGACTGATTGGGCAAGCTCCGTTTGAACCGACATGTCTGTTCGTCAGGATATCCTTTAATGGAATGATCCCACGCAAAACCCTCCATCCGAATACCTGAATTTTACGTGGCACTGATAGTTTCCATAGCGTATTCCGTACTGCCAAACGTGCAGAACCACTTGGCCACTCCATCCTATTTGCATGCGCCCTAAAAGTGTGCAACCATTGCAAGTGGTAAGTTGTTTGAACCGAGAAGAAACCTGAACGATTTGGTTGCCATGCTGTGAAATCATCGAATCCTTGATGGTGCATAGGATTTTGCAGTATTCTTCGAGCATCCACTACATAGAATATATCTCTCACAAGGTCCTCATCCCAAGTGTCGGACACCAGATCTATAAGTTCACAAACCCTTGAGAGAACTGTTTGGTTCCTTGGCGTGATTACTTTCACTTTCGAGCTAGAAGTTCCTTCCAAATGTTCACTTCTTCTCCCGTACCGATTCTCCAAATGTACCCCTTTTTTTAAGGTTTCCAATCCTTTTAGGATACCCTGCCATGTGGATGAAGACCCGTTCTTTGGTGTAGCACTTAATATATGCCCATTGGGATAGTACTTGGCCTTTAATACTCTTGTCACTCAGTAACAAGTCTTCAACATTGTTTTGCGAGCATAGCTAGGTTGAAAGAGTATAGCGAAGGAAATATGCCCTAGAGGCAATAATAAAGTTGTTATTTTATATTTCCTTATATCATGATAAATGTTTATTATTCATGCTAGAATTGTATTAACCGGAAACTTGATACATGTGTGAATACATAGACAAAACACCGTGTCCCTAGTACGCCTCTACTAGACTAGCTCGTTGATCAAAGATGGTTAAGTTTCCTAACCATGGACATGTGTTGTCATTTGATGAAGGAGATCACATCATTAGTGGAATGATGTGACATCCGTTAGCTTAGCATAATGATCGTTCAGTTTTATTGCTACTGCTTTCTTCATGTCAAATACATATTCCTCCGACTATGAGATTGTGCAACTCCCAAACACCGGAGGAATCCCTTGTGTGCTATCAAGCGTCACAACATAACTGGGTGATTATAAAGATGCTCTATAGGTATCTCCGAAGGTGTTTGTTGGGTTGGCATAGATCAAGATTATGATTTGTCACTCCGAGTATTGGAGAGGTATCTCTGGGCCCTCTTGGTAATGCACATCATATGAAGCCTTGCAAGCAATGTGACTAATGAGTTAGTTGCGGGATGATGCATTATGGAACAAGTAAAGAGACTTGCCGTTAACGAGATTGAACTAGGTATGAAGATACCGACGATCGAATCTCGGGCAAGTAACATACCGATGACAAAGGGAATAATGTATGTTGACATTGCGGTTTGTCTGATAAAGATCTTCGTAGAACATGTGGGAACCAATATGAGCATCTAGGTTCCTATATTGGTTATTGACCAGAGAGGTGTCTCGGTCATGTCTACATAGTTTTCGAACCCGTAGGGTCCGCACGCTTAACGTGTTGGACATATGCCCAAGATGCAATAATAAAATGGTTATTATTATATTTCCTTGTTCATGATAATTGTCTATTGTTCATACTATAATTGTGTTATCCGGAAATCGTAATACATGTGTGAATACATAGACCACAACATGTCCCTAGGGAGCCTCTAGTTGACTAACTCGTTGATCAATAGATGGTTACGGTTACCTAACCATGGACATAGGATGTCATTGATAACGGGATCACATCATTAGGATAATGATGTGATGGACAAGACCCAATCCTAAGCATAGCACAAGATCGTGTAGTTCGTCTGCTAAAGCTTTTCTAATGTCAAGTATATTTTCCTTAGACCATGAGATTGTGCAACTCCCAGATACCGTAAGGGTACTTTGGGTGTGCTAAACATCACAACGTAACTGGGTGGCTATAAAGTTACACTACGGGTATCCCCGAAAGTATCTGTTGGGTTGGCACAAATCGAGACTGCGGTTTGTCACTCCGTATGATGGAGAGGTATCTTTGGGCCCACTCGGTAAGACATCATCATAATGAGCTCAATGTGACTAAGGGTTGGTCACGGGATGATGTGTTATGGAACGAGTAAAGAGACTTGCCGTAACGAGATTGAACAAGGTATCAGTATACCAACGATCGAATCTCGGGCAAGTGCTATACCGGTAGACAAAGGGAATCGTATACGGGATTGATTGAATCCTTGACATCGTGGTTCATCCGATGAGATCATCGTGGAACATGTGGGAGCCAACATGGGTATCCAGATCCTGCTGTTGGTTATTGGCCGGAGAGATGTCTCGGTCATGTCTGCATAGTTCCCGAACCCGTAGGGTCTACGCACTTAAGGTTCGGTGACGCTAGAGTTGTAATGGGAATTGTATGTGGTTACCGAAATTTGTTTGGAGTCCCGGATGAGATACCGGACATCACGAGGAGTTCTGGAATGGCCCGGAGGTGAAGATTTATATATGGGATGTCCAGTTTCAGTCACCGGAAAGGTTTCGGGGTTTATCAGTATTGTACCGGGACCACCGAAGGAGTTCCGAGGGTCCACTGGGAGGGTCCACCTGCCCCGAAGAACCTAATGGGCTGTAGTTGGGTGGGAACCAGCCCTTTAGTGGGCTGGTGCGCCCCCCCAAGGGCCCAAGGCACCTAGGGTTGGAAACCCTGGGGGGCCGCTGCCCCCCAGGGAGGGTGCCCCCCTAGTTGGAAACCCTAAGGGGGCCGCCCCCCCCCTTAGGTGGAAACCCTAGGGGGCCGCTGCCCCCCTCTAGATGGATCTAGGGGGCTGACCCCCTCTCCCCTTCCCCCTATAAATAGTGGGGGGGGGGTGGGGGTGGGAGGGCAACCGCACCCCTTCTCCTGGCGCATCCCTCCCCCTTCCTACACCTTCTCCTCCTCTGTAGCGCTTAGCAAAGCTCTGCCGGAGAACCACGAGCTCCACCGCCACCATGCCGTCGTGCTGCCGGAGCTCTCCCTCAACTTCTCCTCCCCCTTGCTGGATCAAGAAGGAGGATACGTCCCCGGGCTGTACGTGTGTTGAACGCGGAGGCGCCGTCGTTCGACGTTTAGATCAGAATCAACCGCGATCTGAATCGCTACAAGTACGTCTCCTTCATACGCGTTCTTTTAATGCTTCCGCATTGCGATCTTCAAGGGTATGAAGATGCACCCCCTCTCTCTCATTGCTAGTCTCTCCATAGATTGATCTTGGTGATGCGTAGAATTTTTTTAATTTCTGCAACGATCCCCAACAGTAGCATCATGAGCTAGGTCTATGCGTAGTTTCTATGCACGAGTAGAACACAAGTTGTTGTGGGCGTCGATTTTTTAAATTTACTTGCCGTTACTAGTCTTATCTTGATTCGGCGGCATCGTGGGATGAAGCGGCCCGGACCGACCTTACACGTACTCTTACGTGAGACAGGTTCCACCGACTGACATGCACTAGTTGCATAAGGTGGCTAGCGGGTGTCTGTCTCTCCCACTTTAGTTGGATCGGATTCGATGAAAAGGGTCCTTATGAAGGGTAAATAGAAATTGGCATATCACGTTGTGGTTTTGGCGTAGGTAAGAAACGTTCTTGCTAAGAAACCTATAGCAGCCACGTAAAATTTTGCAACAACAATTAGAGGACGTCTAACTTGTTTTTGCAGCATATGCCGTGTGATGTGATATGGCCAAAAGGATGTGATGAATGATATATGTGATGTATGAGATTGATCATGTTCTTGTAATAGGAATCATGACTTGCATGTCGATGAGTATGACAACCGGCATGAGCCATAGGAGTTGTCTTAATTTATTTATGACCTGTGTGTCAACATAAACGTCATGTAATTACTGTACTTTATTGCTAAACCGTTAGCCATAGTAGTAGAAGTAATAGTTGACGAGACAACTTCATGAAGACACGATGATGGAGATCATGGTGTCATGCCGGTGACGATGATGATCATGGCGCCCCAAAGATGGTGATCAAAAGGAGCAAAATGATATTGGCCATATCATGTCACTATTTGATTGCATGTGATGTTTATCATGTTTTACATCTTATTTGCTTAGAACGATGGTAGCTTAAATAAGATGATCCCTCGCAATAATTTCAAGAAAGTGCTCCCCCTAACTGTGCACCATTGCGAAGGTTCGTTGTTTTGAAGCACCACGTGATGATCGGGTGTGATAGATTCTAACGTTCAAATACAACGGTTCTAAGCCAGATTTACACACGCAATACACTTAGGTTGACTTGACGAGCCTAGCATGTACATACATGGCCTCGGAACAAGGAAGACCGAAAAGTCGAACATGAGTCATATAGAAGATACGATCAACATGAAGATGTTCACCGATGATGACTAGTCTGTCTCACATGATGATCGGGCACAGCCTAGTTGACTCGGATCATGTATCACTTAGATGACTAGAGGGATGTCAATCTGAGTGGGAGTTCATTAAATAATTTGATTAGATGAAATTAATTATCATGAACATAGTCTAAAACTTTGCAATATGTCTTGTAGATCAAATGGCCCACACTAATGTTGCCCTCAACTTCAACGCGTTCCTAGAGAAAACCAAGCTGAAAGACGATGGTAGCAACTACACGGACTGGGTCCGTAATATGAGGATCATCATCATAGCTGCCAAGAAAGCATATGTCCTTGAAGCACCGCTAGGTGACGCACCTGTTTTCCCAGCAACTCAAGACGTTATGAACGCCTGGCAGTTGCGTAGTGATGATTACTCCCTGGTTCAGTGCATCATGCTTTACAACTTAGAACCCGGGCTCCAAAAGCGTTTTGAGCATCACCGAGCATATGAGATGTTCCAAGAGCTGAAAATGGTTTTCCAAGCTCATGCCCGAGTCGAGAGATATGAAGTCTTTAACAAGTTCTACAATTGTAAGATGGAGGAGAATAGTTATGTCAGCGAGCACATACTCAAAATGTCTGGGTTGCACAACTGCTTATCTCACCTGGGAGTTAATCTCCCGCATGATGCGGTCATTGATAGAATCCTTCAGTCGCTCCCACCTAGCTACAAGAGCTTTGTGATGAACTTCAATATGCAGGGGATGGAAAAAACCATTCCTGAGGTATATTCAATGCTAAAATCAGCGGAGGTGGAGATAAAAAAGGAACATCAAGTGTTGATGGTGAATAAAACCACTAAGTTCAAGAAAGGCAAGGGTAAGAAGAACTTCAAGAAGGACGGCAAGGGAGTTGCCGCGCCCGGTAAGCCAGTTGCCGGGAAGAAGCCAAAGCTTGGACCCAAGCCTGAGACTGAGTGTTTTTATTGCAAGGGAAACGGTCACTGGAAGCGGAACTGGCCCAAGTACTTAGCGGATAAGAAGGCCGGCAATACCAAAGGTATATGTGATATACATGTTATTGATGTGTACCTAACCAACGCTCGTAGTAGCTCCTGGGTATTTGATACCGGTGCGGTTG
Source organism: Triticum monococcum (assembly GCA_034509565.1). Taxonomy (NCBI): domain Eukaryota; kingdom Viridiplantae; phylum Streptophyta; class Magnoliopsida; order Poales; family Poaceae; genus Triticum; species Triticum monococcum. The sequence continues at coordinate 546,545,458 of CM067843.1, read as the reverse complement.
CTCATATTTGTAACTCAAAACAAGAGTTGTGGAATAAGCGGAGACTGGCGAAGGACGAGGTGACGATGCGCGTCGGAAATGGTTCCAAGGTCGATGTGATGGCCATCGGCACGCTACCTCTACATCTACCCACGAGATTAGTTTTAAACCTCAATACTTGTTATTTAGTACCAGCTTTGAGCATGAACATTGTATCTGGATCTCGTTTAATGCGAGATGGCTACTCATTTAAATCCGAGAATAATGGTTGTTCCATTTATATGAGAGATATGTTTTATGGTCATGCCCCGCTGGTCAATGGTTTATTTTTGTTTAATCTCGAACGTGATGTTACACATATTCATAGTGTGAATGCTAAAAGATGTAAGGTTGATAATGATAGTCCCACATACTTGTGGCACTGCCGCCTTGGTCACATTGGTGTCAAACGCATGAAGAAACTCCATGTAGATGGACTTTTGGAGTCTCTTGATTATGAATCATTTGACACATGCGAACCATGCCTCATGGGCAAAATGACCAAGACTCCGTTCTCCGGAACAATGGAGCGAGCAACCAACTTATTGGAAATCATACATACTGATGTGTGCGGTCCAATGAGTGTTGAGGCTCGTGGTGGTTATCGTTATGTCCTCACCCTCACTGATGACTTAAGTAGATATGGGTATGTCTACTTGATGAAACACATGTCTGAGACCATTGAAAAGTTCAAGGAATTTCAGAGTGAGGTTGAGAATCAACGTGACAGGAAAATAAAGTTCTTACGATCAGATCGTGGAGGGGAATATTTGAGTCATGAAGTTGGCATGCACTTAAGGAAATGTGGAATTGTTTCACAACTCACGCCGCCTGGAACACCTCAGCGTAATGGTGTGTCCGAACGTCGTAATCACACTCTATTGGATATGGTGCGATCTATGATGTCTCTTACCGATCTACCACTATAATTTTAGGGTTATGCTATAGAGACTGCCGCATTCACTTTAAATAGGGCTCCATCGAAATCCGTTGAGACGACACCGTATGAATTGTGGTTTGGGAAGAAACCTAAGCTGTCGTTTCTGAAAGTTTGGGGATGCGATGCTTATGTCAAGAAACTTCAACCTGAAAAGCTCGAACCCAAGTCGGAAAAATGCGTCTTCATACGATACCCTAAGGAAACTATTGGGTATACCTTCTACCTCAGATCCGAAGGCAAGATCTTTGTTGCCAAGAATGGATCCTTTCTAGAGAAAGAGTTTCTCTCGAAAGAAGTAAGTGGGAGGAAAGTAGAACTTGATGAAGTATTGCCTCTTGAACCGGAGAGTAGCGCATGTCAAGAAAATGTTTCTGTGGTGCCTGCACCGACTAGAGAGGAAGTTAATGATGATGATCATGAAACTTCAGATCAAGTTGCTACTGAACTTCGTAGGTCCACAAGGACACGTTCCGCACCAGAGTGGTATGGCAACCCTGTCCTGGAAATCATGTTGTTAGATAATGGTGAACCTTCGAACTATGAAGAAGCGATGGTGGGCCCGGATTCTGACAAATGGCTTGAAGCCATGAAATCCGAGATAGGATCCATGTATGAAAACAAAGTATGGACTTTGACTGACTTGCCCGATGATCGGCGAGCCATAGAAAATAAATGGATCTTTAAGAAGAAGATAGACGCGGATGGTAATGTAACCATCTATAAGGCTCGGCTTGTCGCTAAGGGTTATCGACAAGTTCAAGGGGTTGACTACGATGAGACCTTCTCACCCGTAGCGAAGCTGAAGTCTGTCCGAATCATGTTAGCAATTGCCGCATTCTATGATTATGAGATGTGGCAAATGGACGTCAAAACGACATTCCTTAATGGTTTCCTTAAGGAAGAATTGTATATGATGCAGCCGGAAGGTTTTGTCGATCCTAAGAATGCTGACAAGGTATGCAAGCTCCAACGCTCGATCTATGGGCTGGTGCAAGCATCTTGGAGTTGGAACATTCGTTTTGATGAGATGATCAAAGCATTTGGGTTTACGCAGATTTATGGAGAAGCCTGTGTTTACGAGAAAGTGAGTGGGAGCTCTGTAGCATTTCTCATATTATATGTGGATGACATACTACTAATGGGAAATGATATAGAACTCTTGGAAAGCATAAAGGCCTACTTGAATAAGTGTTTTTCAATGAAGGACCTTGGAGAATCTGCTTACATATTAGGCATCAAGATCTATAGAGATAGATCGAGACGCCTCATTGGTCTTTCACAAAGCACGTACCTTGACAAGATATTGAAGAAGTTCAACATGGATCAGTCCAAGATGGGGATCTTGCCTGTATTGCAAGGTGTGAGATTGAGCATGGCTCAATGCCCGACCACGGCAGAAGATAGAGAAAATATGAGTGTCATCCCCTATGCCTCGGCCATAGGGTCTATTATGTATGCCATGCTGTGTACCAGACCTGATGTAAACCTTGCCGTAAGTTTGGTAGGAAGGTACCAAAGTAATCCCGACATGGAACACTGGACAACGGTCAAGAATATCCTGAAGTACCTGAAAAGGAATAAGGATATGTTTCTCGTTTATGGAGGTGATGAAGAGCTCATCATAAAGGGTTACGTCGATGCTAGTTTCGACACAGATCTGGATGACTCCAAGTCACAAACTGGATACATGTGTATTTTGAATGGTGGGACAGTCAGCTGGTGCAGTTGCAAGAAAAGCATCGTGGCGGGATCTACATGTGAAGCGGAGGACATGGCAGCCTCGGAGGCAGCACATGAAGCAATCTGGATGAAGGAGTTCATTACCGACCTAGGTGTTATTCCCAATGCATCAGGCCCAACTCTCTTCTGTGACAACACTGGAGCTATTGCCCTTGCCAAGGAGCCCAGGTTTCACAAGAAGACCAGACATATCAAGCGTCGCTTCAACTCCATTCGTGAAAATGTTCAAGATGGAGACATAGAGATTTGTAAAGTGCATACGGACCTGAATGTCGCAGATCCGTTGACTAAACTTCTTCCACGTGCAAAGCATGATCAACACCAGAACTCTATGGGTGTTTGATTAATCACAATGTAACTAGGTTATTGACTCTAGTGCAAGTGGGAGACTGTTGGAAATATGCCCTAGAGGCAATAATAAAATGGTTATTATTATATTTCCTTGTTCATGATAATTGTCAATTGTTCATAATATAATTGTGTTATCCGGAAATCGTAATACATGTGTGAATACATAGACCACAACATGTCCCTAGTGAGCCTCTAGTTGACTAGCTCGTTGATCAATAGATGGTTACGGTTACCTAACCATGGACATAGGATGTCATTGATAACGGGATCACATCATTAGGATAATGATGTGATGGACAAGACCCAATCCTAAGCACAGCACAAGATCGTGTAGTTCGTCTGCTAAAGCTTTTCTAATGTCAAGCATCTTTTCCTTAGACCATGAGATTGTGCAACTCCCGGATAACGTAAGGGTACTTTGGGTGTGCCAAACGTCACAACGTAACTGGGTGGCTATAAAGGTACACTATGGGTATCCCCGAAAGTATCCGTTGGGTTGGCACGAATCGAGACTGGGATTTGTCACTCCGTATGATGGAGAGGTATCTCTGGGCCCACTTGGTAAGACATCATCGTAATGAGCTCAATGTGACTAAGGGGTTGGTCACGGGATGACGTGCTACGGAACGAGTAAAGAGACTTGCCGTAACGAGATTGAACAAGGTATCGGTATACCGACGATCGAATCTCGGGCAAGTGCTATACCGGTAGACAACGGGAATCATATACGGGATTGATTGAATCCTTGACATCGTGGTTCATCCGATGAGATCATCGTGGAACATGTGGGAGCCAACATGGGTATCCAGATCCTGCTGTTGGTTATTGGCCGGAGAGATGTCTCGGTCATGTCTGCATAGTTCCCGAATCCGTAGGGTCTACACACTTAAGGTTCGGTGACGCTAGAGTTGTAATGGGAATTGTATGTGGTTACCGAAAGTTGTTTGGAGTCCCGGATGAGACCCCGGACGTCACGAGGAGTTCCGGAATGGCCCGGAGGTGAGGATTTATATATGGGAAGTCCAGTTTCAGTCACCCGAAAGGTTTCGAGGTTTATCTGGATTGTACCGGGACCACCAAAGGGGTTCCGGGGGTCCACCAGGAGGGTCCACGTGTCACGAAGGACCTAATGGGCTGTAGTTGGGTGGGAACCAGCCCCTTAGTGGGCTGGTGCGCCCCCAAGGGCCCAAGGCGCCTAGGGTTGGAAACCCTAGGGGGCCGTTGCCCCCCCGGGGCGGGTGCCCCCCTAGTTGGAAACCCTAAGGGGGCCGCTCCCCCCCGAGGGGCCGCCGCCCCCCTTAGGTGGAAACCCTAGGGGGCCGCCGCCCCGGGGGCCTCCCCCCCTCTAGATAGATCTAGGGGGCCGGCCCCCTCTCCCCTTCCCCCCTATAAATAGTGGGGGAGGGTGGGAGGGCAACCGCACCCCTTCTCCTGGCGCAGCCCTCCCCCCTTCCTACACCTTCTCATCCTTCGTAGCACTTAGCGAAGCTCTGCCGGAGAACCACGAGCTCCACCGCCACCACGCCATCGTGCTGCCGGATCTCTCCCTCAACTTCTCCTCCCCCCTTGCTGGATCAAGAAGGAGGAGACGTCCCCAGGCTGTACGTGTGTTGAACGCGGAGGTGCCGTCGTTCAGCGCTTAGATCGGAATCAACCGCGATATGAATCGCTACGAGTACGACTCCTTCATCCGCGTTCTTGTAACGCTCCCGCATCGCGATCTTCAAGGGTATGAAGATGCACTCTCCTCTCTCTCGTTGCTAGTCTCTCCATAGATTGATCTTGGTGATGCGTAGAATTTTTTTAATTTCTGCAACGATCCCCAACATAACGTTCGATGATGATATGTATTACATGAGTTATGTGTTTTGGCGATCAAAGGTTGTTCGAAGTCCCGGATGAGATCACGGACATGATGAGGAGTCTCTAAATGGCCGAGAGGTAAAGATTGATATATTGGAAGGTGGTATTCGGACATCGGAATGGTTTCAGAATGTTTCAGGTATTTACCGGAGTACCGAGGGGTTACCGGAACCCCCCCAGGGGAAGTAATGGGCCACATGGGCCATAGGGTAGAGGCAAGGCAGCTCGCAAGGGGGTGGCGTGCCCCCCCATGGGGAGTCCGAAATGGACAAGGGGAGGGGGCGCGCCCCCCTTTCCTTCTCCCTCTCCCTCTCCTTCCCCCTTTCCCCCTCCGTTAGAAGGAAGGGGGGGGGGGGCGAATTGGACTAGGAGTCCTAGTAGGACTCCCCCCATGGGCGCTCCCTAGGCCAGCCTCTCCCCCTCTCCCTCCTTTATATACGGGGCGGGGGGGGGGGCACCTCTAGGCAATTGTTCTTAGCCATGTGCGGTGCCCCCTCCACCGTTTACTCCTCCGGTCATATTGTCGTAGTTGCTTAGGCGAAGCCCTGCACGAATCATATCACCATCACCGTCACCACACTGTCGTACTGACAGACCTCATCTGCTCCTTCGACTCTCTTCTGGATCAAGAGCTCGAGGGACATCATCACACTGAATGTGTGTAGAACTCGGAGGTACCTTACGTTTGGTGCTTGATCGGTTGAATCGAGAAAACATTCGACTACATAAACCGTGTTAAGATAACGCTTCTTCTTTCGGTCTACGAGGGTAGGTGGACATACTCTCCCCCTCTTGTTTCTATGCATCACCTGTATAGATCTTGTGTGAGCGCAGGGAATTTTTTGAAATTGCATGCTATGTTTCCCAACAGTGGCATCCAAGCCAGGTCTATGCGTAGATGATATGCATGAGTAGAATACAAAGAGTTGTGGGCGGTGAACGTCATACTGCTGACCACCAACGTCTTATTTTTATTCAGCGGTATTGTTGGATGAAGCGGCCCAGACCAACCTTACATGACCACATTCATGAGACCGGTTCCACCGACAGACATGCAACTAGTTTTGCATAAAGGTGGCTGGCGGGTGTCTGTTTCTCCAACTTTAGTTGAATCGAATTTGACTGCGGCCGGTCCTTCTGATTGTTAAAACAACAAACTTGATAAATCACCATTGTGGTTTTTGTGCTGTAGGTAAGTACGGTTCATGCTAGAAGCCCGTAGCGGCCACGTAAAACTTGCAACAACAAAGTAGAGGACGTCTAACTTTTTTTTGCAGGGCATGTTGTGATGTGATATGGTCAGGACATGATGTGATATAAGTTGTCGTATGAGATGATCATGTCTTGTAAAAGTTATCGGCAACTGGCAGGAGCCATATAGTTGTCGCTTTATTGTATGAAATATAAACGCCATGTAATTGCTTTACTTTATCACTAAGCGGTAGCGATAGTCATAGAAGCAATAGTTGGCAAAACGACCATGATGCTACAATGGAGATCAAGGTGTCAAGCTGGTGACGATGGAGATCATGACGTTGCTTTGGTGATGGAGAGCAAAAGCACAAGACGATGGTGGCCATACCATGTCACATATTTTGATTGCATGTGATGTTTATCTTTATGCATCTTATTTTGCTTAGTACGGCGGTAGCATTATAAGATGATCCCTTACTAAAAATTTCAAGGTATAAGTGTTCTCCCCGAGTATGCACCATTGTGAAAGTTCTTTGTGCTGAGACACCACGTGATGACCGGGTGTGATAAGCTCTACGTTCAAATACAACGGGTGCAAGCCAGATTTGCACATGCAGAATACTTGGGTTAAACTTGATGAGCCTAGCATATACATATATGGCCTCGGAACACTGGAGACTGAAAGGTCGAACGTGAATCATATAGTGGATATGATCAACATAGAAATGTTCACCATTGATGACTACTCCATCTCACGTGATGATCAGACATGGTTTAGTTGGTTTGGATCACATATCATTTAGATGACTTGAGGGATGTCTATCTAAGTGGGAGTTCTTAAGTAATATGATTAATTGAACTTAATTTATCATGAACTTAGTCCTGATAGTTTTTTGCATATCTATGTTGTAGATCAATGGCCCGTGATACCGTTCCCTTAAATTTTAATGCGTTCCTAGAGAAAGCTAAGTTGAAAGATGATGGTAGCAACTACACGGACTGGGTCCATAACTTGAGGATTATCCTCATTGCTGCACAAAAGAATTATGTCCTTGATGTGCTGCTGGGTGAAAGGCCTGCTGCAGGAGCAGAAGCTGACGTTGTGAACGTCTGGCAAGCTTGATCTAATGACTACTTGTTAGTTCAGTGTGCCATACTTCACGGCTTAGAATCGGGACTTCAAAGACGTTTTGAACATCATGGACCATATGAGATGTTCCAGGAGTTGAAATTAATATTTCAAGCAAATGCCCGAGTTGAGAGATATGAAGTCCCCAACAAGTTCTAAGCTGCAATATGGAGGAGAACAGTTCTGTTAGTGAGCACATACTCAGAATGTCTGGGTACCATATTGATACGTCTCCATCATATCTACTTTTCCAAACACTTTTGCCCTTGTTTTGGACTCTAACTTGCATGATTTGAATGGAACTAACCCGGAGTGAAGCTGTTTTCAGCAGAATTGCCATGGTGTTATTTTTGTGCAGAAATCAAAGTTTTCGAAATGACCTAAAACTCCATAGAGAATATTTTTGGAATTAATAAAAAATACTGGCAAAAGAATCAAGGCCAGGGGGCCCACACCCTTTCCACGAGGGTGGGGGGCGCGCCTACCCCCTGGGTGCGCCCCCTGCCTCGTGGGCCCCCTGATGCTCCACCGACCTGAACTCCAACTCTATATATTCACGTTCGGGGAGAAAAAAATTAGAGAGAAGGATTCATCGTGTTTTACGAAATGGAGCCGCCACCAAGCCCTAATCTCTCTCGGGAGGGCTGATCTGGAGTCCGTTTGGGGCTCCGGAGAGGGGAATCCGTCACCGTTGTCATCATCAACCTTCCTCCATCACCAATTTCATGATGCTCACCGCGGTGCGTGAGTAATTCCATCGTAGGCTTGCTGGACGGTGATGGGTTGGATGAGATTTACCATGTAATTGAGTTAGTTTTGTTAGGGTTTGATCCCTAGTATCCATTATGTTCTAAGATTGATGTTGCTATGACTTTGCTATGCTTAATGCTTGTCACTAGGGCCCAAGTGCCATGATTTCAGATCTGAACCTATTATGTTTTCATGAATATATGTGAGTTCTTGATCCTATCTTGCAAGTCAATAGTCACCTACTATGTGTTATGATCCGGCAACCCCCAAGTGACAATAACTGGGACCACTCCCGGTGATGACCGTAGTTTGAGGAGTTCATGTATTCACTAAGTGTTAATGCTTTGGTTCGGTACTCTATTAAAAGGAGGCCTTAATATCGCTTAGTTTCCAATAGGACCCCGCTGCCATGGGAGGGTAGGACAAAAGATGTCATGCAAGTTCTTTTCCATAAGCACGTATGACTATATTCGGAATACATGCCTACATTACATTGATGAACTGGAGCTAGTTCTGTGTCACCCTATGTTATAACTATTGCATGAGGAATCACATCCGGCATAATTATCCATCACTGATCCAATGCCTACGAGCTTTCTTTGCTTAGTTACTTTACCGTTGCTGCTGTTACAATTACTACAAAACTGCTACTGTTACTTTTGCTACCGTTACCGTTAATTCCATACTACTTTGCTACTAAATACTTTGTTGTAGATATTAAGTTATCCAGCTGTGGTTGAATTGACAACTCAACTGCTAATACTTGAGAATATCCTTTGGCTCCCCTTGTGTCGAATCAATAAATTTGGGTTGAATACTCTACCCTCGAAAACTGTTGCGATCCCCTATACTTGTGGGTTATCAAGACTATTTTCTGGCGCCATTGCCGGGGAGCATAGCTCTATTCTTTGAGTTACTTGGGATTTATATCTGCCGATCACTATGAGGAACTTGAAAGACGAGAAAACCAAGATTTATCCCTCAACTACGAGGGGAGGTAAGGAACTGCCATCTAGCTTTGCACTTGATTCTTCTTCTGTTTTGAGTAAACTTGCGACACCTAAACCTGCTTCTGCCATTAATTCTGATATGTCTCATGTTATTGATGATGCCACTTCTGCTATGCGTGATGCTTATGATCAAACTACTTCTATGCTTGATAATACTGTGCCATTAGGTGAATTTCTTGATGAACAACTTGCTAGGGCTAGAGAGAATGAAATTATTGAAACTCATAATACTGACGAAAGTGATGATGAAGATTCTCCCCCTAGATATGAATTACCTGTTGTGCCTGAGGGTTATGTTATGGATGAAGAAATTGCTAGAGATTTTCTTGCTTGCAATGATAGATCTGATCTTAAGAAATTATTAGCTAAGCTAAAAGAAAAGTCTCTGAATGCTAGAATGAAATATGACCCTTCTTTTTCTACTTCACTTCTCTGTGTTACTGATAAGGATTATGATTTCTCTGTCGATCCTGAGATAATTACTTTGGTTGAATCTGATCCTTTTTATGGCTATGAATCTGAACTATTGTGGCACATCTTACTAAGTTAAATGATATACCCACCCTATTCACTAATGATAAGAAAATTCGTTACTACTATATCCTTAAGTTATTTCCATTCTCATTAAAGGGTGATGCTAAAATATGGTTTAATTCTCTTGATCCTGCTTGTGTACGTAGTCCCCATGATATGATTTATTACTTTTCAGCTAAATATTTCCCCGCTCATAAGAAACAAGCCGCCTTAAGGGAAATATATAATTTTGTGCAAATTGAAGAAGAGAGTCTCCCACAAGCTTGGGGGAGGCTTCTCCAATTACTTAATGCCTTGCCTGATCATCCTCTCAAGAAAAATAAAATACTTGATATCTTTTATAATGGACTAACCGATGCTTCCAGAGACCACCTGGATAGTTGTGATGGTTGTGTTTTCAGGGAAAGAACAGTTGATCAAGCTGAATTGATATTGAATAATATTTTGACTAATGAAAACAATTGGACACTTCCCGAACCAACTCCTAAGCCAACTCCAAAGAAAAGGGGTGTTCTATTTCTTAGTCCTGAAGATATGCAAGAGGCAAAGAAATCTATGAAAGAAAAGGGTATTAAAGCTGAAGATGTTAAGAATTTACCTCCTATTGAAGAAATACATGGCCTTAATATATCACCTATTGAAGAAATACATGGTCTTGATAACCTGGCACAGGTAGTAAAGGTAAATTCTCTCTATAGATATGATAAAGCTTAAATCCCGTCTACTAAGTTTGATAGCCAATGCTTGGATGAGTTTGATGACTTTATGGCTAAACAAGAAAACTTCAATGCTTATGTTGGTAGGCAATTGAAAATAAATGCTTATATGATTGAACACTTGAGTGATTATATGTCTAGAGTTAAAGGTGAACTTAAACTTATTAGTAAACATGCTTCTATGGTTACCACTCAAGTAGAACAAGTGCTTAAAGCACAAAATGATTTGCTCAATGAATTAAATGATAAGAAAAATGATAATGTTGTTAAGAGTTATGACTAGAGGGGGTAAAATGACTTAGGAACCTTTGTATCCCGAGGGCCACCCTAAGAGAATTGAGCAAGATTCTCAGAGAAATAATGCTGATGCACCTAGTCCTTCTAAAAAGAAGAAAAATGATAGGACTTTGCATGCTTCTAGTGAACCTGTTGTAGACACACCTGAGAATCCCAATGATATTTCTATTTCTGATGCTGAAACACAATCTGGTAGTGAACATGAACCCAGTGATGATGTTAATGATGATGTTCATGTTGATGCTCAACCTAGCAATAACAATGAGGTAGAGATTGAACCTGCTGTTGATCTTGATAACCCACAATCAAAGAATCAATGTTATGATAAAAGAGACTTCATTGCTAGGAAGCACGGTAAAGAAAGAGAACCATGGGTTCAGAAACCCATGCCTTTTCCTCCTAAACCATCCAAGAAAAAGGATGATGAGGATTTTGAGCGCTTTGCTGAAATGATTAGACCTATCTTTTTGCGTATGCGTTTTACTGATATGCTTAAAATGAATCCTTATGCTAAGTACATGAAAGATATTGCTACAAATAAAAGAAAGATATCGGAAGCTGAAATTTCCACCATGCTTTCTAATTATACTTTTAAGGGTGGAATACCTAAGAAACTTGGAGATCCAGGAGTACCAACTATACCATGCTCCATTAAAAGAAACTATGTTAAAACTGCTTTATGTGATCTTGGAGCCAGTGTTAGTGTTATGCCTCTCTCTTTATATCGTAGACTTGATTTGAATAAGTTGACACCTACTGAAATATCTTTGAAAATGGCCGATAAATCAACTGCTATACCTATCAGTATTTGTGAGGATGTGCCTGTTGTGGTTGCAAACGCTACTATCTTAACGAACTTTGTTATTCTTGATATTCCCGAGGACGATAGTATGTCGATTATCCTTGGTAGACCTTTTTTGAATACTGCAGGGGCTGTTATTGATTGCGACAAAGGCAATTCCACTTTTCATGTTAATGGTAATGAGCATACGGTACACTTTCCGAGGAAACAACCTCAAGTTCACAGTATAAATTCTATTGGAAAAATTCCAACTATTACTATTGGAGGTTTTGAATTCCCTCTCCCTACTGTCAAGAAGAAATATGATATTCTTCTTATTGGGGATGTACATATCCCCATTGAGGTAACCAAGTGCTATTCGAAAATTCTCCGGTTTCGTGCGATTCGGAATGAGTTTGTTAACAAGACTTGATCAACCTTGTTAGTGGATTCCTTTTTGATGAGCATGAGATGGATGAAGTTAGAAAGCACAACCTTCTATACCCTCCTTTTAGTTTCTGTTATTTAGATTAAATAAAGCAAAAATAGTATTTTCTGTCTGTTTTCTGAATTATTCTTGCAATAAAAAATACCCCCAAAAATAAAAGTTCTCCAAATGCCCGAAAATGAAATATGATTTTTTCTAGAATATTTGAGAATATCTGGCACCGAGAACACACCAGAGGGGGCAACCACCTGGCCATGAGGGTCCAGGGCGCGCCCCTGCCTCGTGGGCCCCTGGTGGCCCCCCTCCACTTATTCCAGTACCCACACACTCCTTATTCCTCCCAAAAAAATCAGTAACCAGCTCAAGCACGAGTTCTAGCTCATCTTGCTGCCATTTTTGATCTCCTTGCTCAAAGCTCCACTCAAAAAGTGCTTTGGGGGATTGTTCTTTGGTATGTGACTCCTCCAATGGTCCAATTAGTTTTTGTTCTAGTGCTTTATCCATTGCAAATTTTTACTGCCTAGGTGACCCTGTTCTTGAGCTTGCATGTCAAATTTATATGGTCCCAAGTAGTTCTAATGCATGATATGGTCTCTAGGCACTTGTGAGAGTAGTTGCTATCAATTTTGTTGAGTTTGGTTCACTTTTATTTTGAGTTACTAAAAGTTTCAGAAATTTTTAGAAAATAATGAGGAGATTTTTGAGGGGCTCTTTGAGCCAAAGCTCGAAGGATAAGCAAGGTGAAGAGGATAAAAAGCCCAAATATAATCTCCATCGCACCGCGGAGGTTCGGCCGTGTGAATGGCCCTGTGATGAATTCTTGAGAGCAGCCGGGATTCATGATGATTTTTATTATTTGGCTGAGAGTGCAGGCCTCACCGACTTCCTCCACGACCAGCTCGATCAGTATCTCCTACTCACTAATATTTTTGTGCAAAATTTTTATTTCCATGCTAGGAAATCACCACCTTCGGTGAAGTTTCATTTATATGATGAGGTCAAGGAGATGTCACTATATGATTTTTTGGGGTTTGCAAGATACCCTTTGAGGGCAGAATAGAGTAAACACATCGTAGTGATGTGGAAGGGTTTATTGACATGATCGCTGTAGGGGATACGAGGAAGCTTTCCGATGCAAGAATTACTAGCATACACTTTCCTGTTCTACGTTACTTTGCAATATTTGCTAGTAGATGCTTAATTGGTCGCGGGAACTGTGGAAACTTTAGTGCCCCTGATATTGTTATTTTGTGCCATGCGTTGTTTCGCGATAACACTTTTAGTTTAGGCGCTATTATGGCTAAACGATTAAGTCTGAACCGTACAAAGGGCCCCATCTTTGGAGGCATCTTTGCTTCACGCCTTGCTAAACACTTAGATACCTATTAGGCATTATGAGAAAGAGGAAAAGTTGTTGCCCCCTATTTTTCTAGATTATAAGAGTATGGTAGCACATGAATTTGTTGTTAAAAATAAGAAGAAGATGCTTAAGTATAATTTGATATTTAATAAGACTCACAGTGAGACTATTATCTTGCCTGCACCCTCTTTGTTTAGCATATTTTCAGGCACGTACCTCATCTTGCCGGAGGCCGTTTACACATACCGGAGCCTGACACCAGCTCCAGAGCCTGAGCCGGAACCACCACTTGACCCTTATCGGCAGTCCGTTTATCAGTGGAATCCGAAGGAGATCGCCAACCAGTGGCACCCAGATGACACTCCTCAGTACACTGGAGAGAGTAGCTTTAATCCATGGGCATAGACCAACTTAGGCCAAAAGCCTAAGCTTGGGGAGTATGTATTTCTCACCGACATTACATTCATGTTCACACACTCATGCTAGTTGTTGATGCTCATACTTTTTCATTGTACTATCCATGCTAGTTTATTTCTTTTTCTCGCTTTCTTCTTACGTGTTTGAATAACCTTAAGAAAAAAACCAAAAAATCAGTTATAGCTTTTAGCTAGTTTACTTTCCATGCCTGTAGTAGTAGTAATTAAAAGAAAACTCAAAAAGATTTCTCGTTCTTCTTTTGCTTGTTGGGAGCTTTCCCGTGTAAATAGTTTTATTTCTTTTCTTTTCTTTGGGGTCGAGAGGAGAAGACCATGATGAAAATGTTGAGTGGCTCTGTCGGTGTCAAAACCGGCGGATCTCGGGTAGGGGGTCCCGACCTATGCGTCTAGGCGGATGGTAACAGGAGACAAGGGACACGATGTTTTTACCCAGGTTCGGGCCCTCTCGATGGAGGTAAAACCCTACTCCTGCTTGATTAATATTGATGATATGGGTAGTACAAGAGTAGATCTACCACGAGATCAAGGAGGCTAAACCCTAGAACCTAGCCTATGGTATGATTGTTGTTCTGTCCTACGGACTAAAACCCTCCGGTTTATATAGACACCGGAGAGGGTTAGGGTTACACAGAGTCGGTTACAATGGTAGGAGATCTACATATCCGCACCGCCAAGCTTGCCTTCCACGCCAAGGAAAGTCCCCTCCGGACACGGGACGAAGTCTTCAATCTTGTATCTTCATAGTCCAGGAGTCCGACTGAAGGTATAGTCCGGCTATCCGGACACCCCCTAATCCAGGACTCCCTCAGTAGCCCCTGAACCAGGCTTCAATGCGACGAGTCCGGCGCGCAGATTGTCTTCGACATTGCAAGGCGGGTTCCTCCTCCAAGTACTTCATAGAAGATTGTGAACACAAAGGATAGTGTCCGGCTCTGCAAAATAAGTTTCCACATATTGCCATAGAGAGAATAACATTTACACAAATCTAATCTGCTGACGTATTCCGTAGCGTGACATCACACCACGGCCAAGCCTTTATTCGAATCGTTTTTATCGTCCCACCTTAGCGCGTTTAGCGAGGCGGTTTCCTTGGCACGTCCTTTCGAAGCAGAGATCGTGTCCCCTTTATTTACGGGATTCTCATCAATACGGACATGGGTAACCCAATCGTGCCCGTTGGCATGTTTTCTCAATTAAAGGCGAGTCCCAAACGGTTACGGGGAGGGCCCTTGGTATTCAACCTCTTATAAAGAGACCAAGGCCTTAGTTATTTCTTTCAATCTCAAACGAGTTCGCCTTTCACCTCGAGTTCCAACACCCAAGGCTCCAGATTTCAGGCGCTTCGGACCTTCGACAATGTCCGGTTCTGGCCTTCAAGGCCGATGGACGCCCTCCTCCGTCATGGAGGAGGACGTACTAAAGCTGAGAGAGGCCAGGTTCTTGACCGGCGAAATCTCGCATAGGCTGCCTGCTCAAGGGCAGGTCATTCCTACTCCCAAGCCTGATGAGAGCGTGGTGTTCATGTCTCACTTCCGTCGGGGGCTAGGCTTCCAGACGGACCCCTTTGTAAGGGGGCTCATGTTTTATTATGGGCTGGAATTTCACGACTTAGCTCCGGAGTCTATCCTCCATATTTCCTCATTCATCGTCATGTGTGAAGCCTTCCTCCATGTTACTCCTCACTTCGGACTATGGCTCAAGACCTTCAAAGTAGAGCCGAAGGTGATCGAGGGACGGCACGCGGAGTGCAGAGGCGCTGTTATAAGCAAGAATGCTGATGCTCCATGGCCCGGGGGCTCTTTTCAAGAGGAGCCCGCCTTGTGGCAATGAGAGTGGTTCTATATCACCGCTCCCAGGGGCACCAAGTGGGCGGCGCCACCTGCCTTTCGCTCGGGTCCCCCACCACAGCTAGCGTCATGGGTCAATAAAGGACTAGACTGGGGGCCATCCAAGGACGTGCCCTTGTTGCAAGGCCGCATCAGAGATCTCTTAGACAGAGAGCTCAGCCTGGTCAAAGTGACGCAGGTCATGCTGATCCGCCGAACCTTGCCCGGCAAACGTCGCCCTCTTTGATTGTGGGAGTTCAATCCGGAGGGACCGTGAGTTCTCCAGCATTTCATGGGCGCAACACCCGCGGAGATGTATAAATTGTTCTTCGGATCACAAGCAATGTATCCGGACTTGACCGAGGACGCAGGTCTGAGCTGTAATCGCCCGGATACTCAAGTAAGTAGCCTTGTGCCCAGACTTGCTATATATTTGTCCTAAACTTGCCCCTAAAAGAGCTGTCCTTTAAACAGGAGTGGATAGCGAAAGCAAAGCTGATCAGGTGTCCGGCTCCCCTCCCCGAGACCACGCCGGATCCCGTGCTAGTCAGGATCTTGAAGATTGTGCCTTTGGAGGAAAGCAAGGGAGGGGACAAGGAAACTACGACCTCATCAAAGGAGGCTGTTCGGAAGGGAGGAACCGAAAATTCCTCTCCTCAGGGGAAGAAGAGGACCGCCTCTGAAGACCCGGAGACCATGGCCTCAAAGCAGGGAAGAAATCCTCGCCAGAGGGTGTTGCGCCGGGGGATACCTCGGCCGAATTATGCCCTCAAGGGGATCAGCCCTCCATCGAGCCGTAAGTAGAGAGAGGCTTTCTTTTTAAGAGATGAGAGAAATCCTTGCTTTATATCGGAGAAAAGTAACCGATAATTTACCTTGTAGCTCGGACCTCAGCCCTTCTCACCAGAGCTCGTCTTTGGGGGATCTTCTTCCGAAGATGATGGAGAGCATAACGCCTCCCCCTGCCGTACTGCCTAGCGAGGCGGGTGACCCTGAGGTATCATCGCAGAGGGTTTCTCCGAATCCGGCAGGGCCGGAAGGTAGTCATATGGACCCCCAAAGCCCTCCGCGTCCGGCCTTCGAAAAGGGCCATCGGATGAGTCCAGCACCGACCGGTGCGTGGTCGGAGGAGCTGAAGGATCTGCTGGGGCGAGCGTCCATCTCAGAGGAGCACCGTGCATTGATGGGTACGGTGATTGAGAGGATTTCATCCGCGGAGAGTGGATTGCACGAGGCCGTCAGGAGTTTACTGACGGGTTTTGAGGTACGTAAAATAATGTACACTTTTGTGATAGTTGCGCATAAATAAGATGCGCCCTGTGTAGATAGTAGCCCCTGAGACTCTGTGCGTTGTCAAAAGTGACGGCGCGTAGAGGATCATAATCCCAGGTCTAATATGCCGCCTTTATACGTAGGTGGCGAAGTGTCCGGCGGTCAGTCGGACTGATGAATTTGCCGAGCTAAAGTGGCAACTTGACGTGGCAGATGCCGACATTGCGCTTGTCAACAAGCGGCTTGACGAGGCACAAGGTATGTAATTCCTCTGGCGGCACCTGGTAAGAGGAGCTTTGTGCCAGTATCTTACAATGTGTGTGCTTGATGCAGATGGTACTGCTGCCATGGAGAATCTTCGGGCGGAACTTGCCCGATCCAAGGAGCAAGCCAGGAAAAGTGATGCGGCTGCCGGAAAGGCAATTGAAGAGCTGAAAGCCGAACATGCTGCTCACTGCCAAAGCAAGAAGGAGATGGCCAAGATGGCCTTGAAGCTGAAGAGCGCTGCTGACCGTTGCAAGCTTCTTGAAAAAGAAGACCGCGCGGAACAGACGGGCCTCGAGAAGGCCGTTGCGGATGCCAAGGATGCTCGCTCTGCGATGAGAGCTATGAAGGAGGAGCTACGTCAGGCCGGGGAGATCACGGCTGGAAAACCCTTTATGTTGCGGAGGAAGGTCTGTGATCCTAAACATGCTCCTTTAGACCGGATGTGGAGTTCGGCGGACACTTATCTGGATTTGGCAGCGAGTGCTGCGGATGCGGCCGAACACTTTCGAGATCAAGAAGATCGCGAAGTGGAAAGGCTTTTCTGGTCGCAGTTTCACAATCCAGAGCGTCCACTGTCAGTAGCCGATCGTCTGGCCGAACGCCGAGCTGAATAGGTTGTCCAGACTCGCCATGAAGTGTGTCATGAGTCATCTGTGGCCGGAGAAACCAGAGCCGAAAAGTTATTTCAGCTTGGTGCAGCAGTTCCTTGGTGCGGTGCCGCATATTAATGCGACGAGGAGGTCAACGTGCATAGAGGGTGCACGGATGGCTCTTGCCCATGTCAAGACATACTGGGCGGAGATGGAGACCACCGCTGTTGCATCCCGAGATTCGGACGAAAGCCGAGTACCTGCCGAGCACTATTTTCAGGAAGTTCTTCAAGGCGCTCGTGTAATAGAGACGCAGTGCTCGAAGGATGTTATGTTCAAATAGCATATGTTATTGTAAAACAATGTTTTGATAAATTGTAGAAGCTTTTTATACTTGTGCTTTCAAGTATTATAACACCTCCTATGTGGCCGTTTAAGATATATGTATATATAATCTGAAAGATGGCAGTCGTCGGCTTCAGCCCCCACGCAAATATTGCGGGGGTGTTCGCAGAAGGCGCATTTTCACACTTGACCCAACGTCTTGGTCCTACAAAGGAGGTGATAGCGCAGTGAACTAGGCAATCGGACTATAATGCTTTATCACTTTCACTTAGCCATAGGAGTTTGACAGTGAGGCTACTTATATAGCCCCTGGTGGCGCCTGCGCTCGCCCGAACTCGGGGCACGTATGTGCCTAGCCGGGAAGCGGCCCTTCGTTAGTGCGGAGGAATCCTAAAGATTCCGGTAAGTCATCGAGTGGTTGACCAGTCTCACGCTATATCATGACAGTCAGTTTTCGGCTTTCTCTACTGAGGTGCTCGCCCGGCCGAACCGGGGCACAATCGCAGTAGTTCTCCTGGTGCCGCCTTAGCCGATAGAGCGGAACGTAATGCAGCAAAACACAGGAGCCGGGCAACCCAACATTTGACCAAAGACATGATTCGGAGCTGATGCATATAAGGCCAAACTCGCGACGCCGAACACTCCCTATGGTATTCGGTCTTTATGAGGGCGATCGGTACAACGCCCTTAGTTATAAGCCCACAGTGTCCAGGTACGCGCAAAATTCTGACGTGGCCACATGCCAAGATGCCAGCCTCCTCCTCGGTTATACTGAAAACCCGGGGGATGTGTATCAACAAGAGACAGTAAAAAAGGTTTATGCATGGTCTTAATCTGAAAAGAATCCTTGGAACGGGTCCCTGCTGCACGTCTGCACCTGTGTCTCCATTGTGCCGTATCCTGGACGGGCGCAGCATGGTGTTCATCTGTAAAAGAGAGGAACTTAGTTGAAGAAAGGTCGTGCCGAACAAAAGTTATACTAAATAAACAAAGTATAAATTGAAATGGGTGAAATTGAGCTTGATTGTCTCTTGTTTTATATGCGTGGAGCCCCTAGTACAGGGGTGTAAGTGCATCTAGTGCCCCTTAGTGATTTTGGTGTATTGAAGACTTATAGGTTAAGGATCTAATGTGTTTATGAGTGTACACAGGTTTATAAGTCTATGAGGAGTTTGATATTTACAGAGAAAGTCGACCCCTAAAAATGAAGTTCTTCGACTGAAGACTTTGATATCCTGAAGACTTTCTGAAGACTTTGAAAGTGAAGAAATTGGTGTAACCCTGAAGACTTGGTATTCATTCGAGGAACATGAAGCATGAAAACTTTTGTTTTCGTAGTTTCATTTTCTCTTTCTTGAGTCATAGGAAACACCGTACTGTTAAAGGGGGTCGAGGAAATACTAAGGAGAAATTTCCATGTGATGCTCAACTCAAATCCTACACCTACCAATCCCTTCGAGTGAAGCCATTGGAAATCTTATACAGTTCAGTCAATTTCTTCAGTGACAGAGACGCAATTCTTCTGGTCATTGAGGACTTTGTTCTGACTGAGGAGTTAGGAATTTGCCAGTGCGGATTGCCTACACAGTGAGGAACATGATAGCCCTGAGGAATTTGTACCTCAAATTTCCGACCGTTGCTGTGCTGCATGCCAGCTGTCCCAAAATATCTTATCCATCCAATGGTCATATCATTGAAGGGAATTTATGTCTTATCATGTTGGGCTGCTCCCTAGGCTATAAATAGCCGCCCCCACAACCACTAGCTGGTTGGCTGCTCCGATAGAAACTGACACTTTCATTTGAGAGCATCCCATCCTCCGAGGACTTTGAGCAAAAATCATCAAGTGAGGAAAATCCAAACCCAAACCCAAACACCTACAAACCCAAAGTGATTGAGCATCACTGAAGAGATTGATCCTGCGTGGATCTGACGCTTGTTACCTTTGAAGACTGTGCTTCTTCCAGACGGTTAGGCGTCATGGTCTAGAGCATCCAAGAAGAATTGTGGATCGCTGAGTGACCGAGTTTGTGAAGGTTCGGAAGTCACCTGAAGACTTACCACGAGTGATTGGGAGAGGACTGTGCGTCCTTAGGTCAAGGAGAATACGGTGAGGACTGTGTGTCCTCAGGTTTAAATACCTAGTCGCTCCAACCAGATGTACAACTGAGAAAGCAGTTGGAACTGGTCTACCAAATCATTGTCTTCACCAAGCCAACTGGTTCTATTTCCTCAACACTTTCATTTCCTCATTACTGTGTTGTGTGTTTGTTCATATCTGTGTTTGAAGACTTTGACTGAAGACTTTCTCAATTTCCTTAGTTCAATTTCTTCAGTCTGCTTGTCTTCATCTTGTGCTATCCTGTGTTTACGCTTTCTGTACTCTGTGTTTGTCTTCATTTCATCATGATGACCATGCATGTATTCCGCTATGTTTACTTCTGAGTACTTATTCCGCTGCTAGTAGTTCTTCGCTAAGGAATTTCCTCACTAGCAAATTCCTCAGTGAAGAATTTCATAAAAATTGCCTATTCACCCCCCTCTAGTCGATATAACGCACTTTTAATTGGTATCAGAGCAAGGTACTCCCTTGTTCTGTGTGATTTTGGTTTAACCACCTGGAGTTTTAGTTATGTCGACCGTAGGTATGATCAAGGTCTCTGCTGGGTGTCCTACCTTTGATGGGACGGACTACCCCTACTGGAAGAACAAGATGCGAATGCATCTTGAGGAAATTGATAACAATCTCTGGTACGTTGTGGAAAATGGTGTTCCCTCCGTCTCACCCTCACTGAACGCTACCAATGTGAAGAGATTCAAGCAACTCGATTCCCAAGTGAAGAATATCATATGTGGCCATCTGAGTAAAGGACAGTATGGTAGAGTGAGTGCTTTGGAAACTGCTAAGCTTATCTAGGATAGTCTGTCCAAAGTCAATGAAGGAGTTTCAACTCAGCGTGACTCTCGAGTTGATGTTCTTCGCAATCTCTTCAACCGCTTCAAAAGACTCGATAATGAAAATGTTCAGCAAACCTTTGATCGCCTCACTGACATCTCAAATGAGCTTCAAGCACTTGGTGCCACTGACATCACCGACCATGAGGTGGTGAAGAAATTGCTGAGGTCGCTTGATTCCTCATTTGATACTCTGGCATTGATGATACAAGAGCGTGTTGATTACAAGTCACTTGATCCTGCTGATATCCTCGAGAGGCTAAACACTCATGAGTTCCAGCTTGTTGAAAAGAGAGATCTCTATGGTTCGAGCTATGGCAGATCACGTGCACTGAAGGCCAAGGCAGTATCAGAATCCGAAGATGAAGACTCTGGTAGCAGCCTTGGTGACCCTGAAGAACTGAGTCATGATCTAGCACTGCTTGTGAAGAAATTCCAGAAGTTCTCGAGACGTGGTCGCTTTGGAAAACCCTCAAGGAGCAATGATTCCTCATCCAGTGACTACAAGAAGAGGCTTTGTCACAAGTGCAAGAAACCAGGACATTACATTCAAGATTTTCCTCAGTGGGAAAAGGAATCAAAGAAGAAGAAATACAAGGATTACAGTTCTGATGATGCAAAGAAAAAGAAGAAGTCATCAAAATCTTCATCGTCAAAATCCTCAAAGTCTTAATCTCACAAGAAGAGCAGCTCCAAGAAGGCTCGGGCATTCATTGGCAAGGAAATGGACTCTGAAGCTGAATCTGAGGAACAAGAGGAAGAGGAGGCTTCTGAGGACTCTGGATCAGGTGTGGCGAGCCTAGCCCTCGCTACCGCATTTGTCAGCAAGTCTATCTTCAACTCTGAAGAAAATGATCTCACCAACAAGGCTGATGAAGGCAACGATGACTACACTCCCACCTATTGCTTCATGGCAAAGGGTGCCAAGGTACCTAGATATACCTCCTCTGAGTCTAGTGAAGATGAATCTGATGACAATCTTAAGCCTAGCTACTCTAAACTTGCTAAGATTGCTGTAAAACAACAAAAGACTTTTGAAAAGGTTCAAAACATACTAGACAAAAGTGATGATATGTTGGGTGAAGAAATGGATCGCACTAAAGCCTTGACTGAAAATCTTCAAAGACTTCAGACCAGGTTTGACAACCTTCAAGGTCATCATAACACTCTCTTGTCTGATCATGAGAAGCTTTCTTATGAATTTCTTCAAAGAAAGCAAGATCTTGAGGAGCTAAGAGTGAGTTATGAAGATCTTCAGAAGGAGCGCGATTCATTACTTGCTCAACAAATCAGCGCTGCTCAGGAAGAATTTATTCCTCCATGTTTAAAATGCATTGAACGAGAATCTGCTAATTCTTCACCTGAATGTTCAAATGCTTCTAATGTTACAAATTCTTCACCTGCCTCTGCTATCACTAATTCCTCATCCGAGGACATTGCTAGTATCACTGATGATGCATGGCTGAAGGAATTGTACATGACAGGCATGTACAAAAGCCTCAAAGGGCATCCGACTCTTTGTGATGTGCTTAAAAAGCAGATCCTCAACAGGAACCCTAGGAAAGAGGGTATTGCCTTTGAGAGGAAACTCAATGCTGATGGTACATATTGGAAGCCTGAGCTGTACCCCAAAACCTCATGGGTTGCTGCAAAGGGACCTCCAGTTGACCCATCTAATTTATCTGGCTATACATGTGAATCTTCTCATTCTTCTGATGAGTCATTTGACTCCAACTATAAACTGTTCCAAAATCAGAATGGTGAAGTATTTGCTAGATATGTTGGCACTAACTGCAGGAACGGTTCCCTTATGAAGAAAATCTGGGTTCCCAAAAAGTGCCTTGAAAGTCTTCAGGTGAATGTCCTCATGACACCACCTGTGAAGAATAGGAACCCCAGATCAAATTCTTCATATGGATCCAAGTCCTCATACGGACCAAATTCCTCACATGGATCAAATTTCTCATATGCATCAGAGTCCTCATATGAACATCATCGTGCTAACAACTCTGTTTCGCAGGGAAGAGCCAAGGGCTATGAATATGAGCATTATTCTTCTAATCATTATGTTCATAAGTCCTCGAAGAATTTCTCTGCTTATTCATATGCTTACCCTAACCCCTCTTATGTGAAACGAAATGGTTTGGCCTCTATGCCACCGTTCTCATATGGAGCCCGTAGAGTGATGAACTCTTTGCCACCCCTTCAGATGTGGGTGGTGAAGAAAAAGAACTAATTTCTTCTGCAGGGTCAGGTCTCCAGACATACTGTAGCGTCTGGAGAATTTGCTGGGGACCTGACAAAGTGCCTGAAAGGACGCAGGCTAATCATGAAGAAATGAATTTTCATTTGTCACGTCCTCACACTGTTTTATCTGTCTTACTGCTTGATGAAATTGATCTGATGAATTGTGATATCATATTCTTCACTGCTGAAGTATATGAGCTTCGTAAGTTGCACTAATTCATCTGCAGGATGATCAACCCAAAGCCACTGAGTGGGTCCTTGATAGTGGATGTACAAATCACATGACTGGTGACAGGAATCTATTGATGGATGCTCCCTTATCGTCATCACATCTGAAGCATATCATCTTCGCTGACAAAAGCAAAAGTCAGGTGTTGGGTCTAGGTAAAGTTGCTATCAAAAAGGATCAACACATGGACAAAGTCATGCTTGTTGAGTCCTTAGGATACAACCTTATGTCTGTCTCAATGCTTTGTGATCTTGATATGGTTGTTGTCTTCGGCAAGTATCGTTGTGTTGTGATTATGGAAGCTGACAAGTCCAAAGTCTTCAAAGGCTTTAGGAGAGGAGACTTGTATATTGTTGATTTCTCTGCAGATTCACAACCAGCCGTGTGCCTACTTGCAAAAGCTTCAGAAGGATGGCTATGGCATCGACGACTTGGTCATGCAGGCATGAGGAATTTGCACACGCTTGCAAAGAAGAAGCATTTTATTGGCATTGAGAATGTCAAATTCCTCTAGGATCACTTATGCGGTGCCTGTGAAGCTGGAAAGATGACCAAGGCCAAGCATCCAGCGAAGACTATCATGACCACTACTCGTCCATTTGAATTGCTTCACATGGATCTCTTCGGTCCTAATCACTATTCCTCTGTTTCAAATGAAGCATCTCAATATGGCTTTGTTATTGTTGATGATTACTCTCGTTACACATGGGTACACCTTGTTTCTTACAAACATGAAGTGCAGGAAGTCTTCAAACGATTTTCCTCAAGGGCTTCAACCAACTTTGGTGTGAAGATCAAGCACATCAGAAGTGACAATGGCACTGAGTTCAAGAATTCGGGTCTCGATGATTATCTTGATGAACTTGGTATTACTCATGAGTTATCTGCTTCTTATACTCCTCAACAGAATGGCGTCGTGGAGCGCAAGAACAAGACTCTTGCTGAGATGGCTCGCACTATGCTTGACGAGTACAAAACCCCTCGTCGTTTCTGGGTTGATGCAATTGATACTGCGTGCCATATCATCAACAGAGTATATCTTCACAAATTCTTCAAGAAGACTGCCTATGAACTCCTCACTGACAAGAAACCCAATGTGAGTTATTTCAAAGTCTTCGATGCTAAATGCTGGATTAGAGACCCTTATCACAACTCTAAATTGCACCGAAAGCACATGAAGGTTTTATGCTTGGTTATGGAAAGGACTCGCACACCTACAGAGTATTCAACAATGTTCTTCACAAGATTGTTGAAGCTGTAGATGTGCGGTTCGATGAAACTAATGGCTCGCAAAGAGAGCACCTACCTTCTGTGTTAGATGAACCAGCACCTGAGGATTCTATCAAGCACAAGGCTACTGAAGATGTCATTCCTACTGAAGAATCTGCTGAAGAATTCATTCCAGAACATGAAGAACGTCGAGCTGATGTACTTGAAGAAAATGCTGAGGAAATTGATGCTAAAGAAAATGCTGATCAAATTCCTCAATGACAACCAGCTCATCCTCGCGTTGCGAAAGAAGTGCAAGTGGAGAAGATCATCGATGACATTAGAGCACCAGGTCCTCTCACCCGCTCAAAAGCTTCACATCTATCTAACTTTTGTGGGCACTTTGCTTTTGTCTCTATCACAGAGCCCACTAAGGTAGATGAGGCATTTCTGGAGTCTGAGTGGATTCAGGCCATGCAAGAAGAATTACATCAGTTCAAGCTCAACAATGTCTGGGAACTGGTCAATCGTCCAGATCCTCGCAAGCATAATATCATTGGCACAAAGTGGATCTACCGCAACAAGCAAGATGAAAATGGTGTTGTGGTGAGGAATAAGGCACGTTTAGTAGCTCAAGGCTACACACAGGTTGAAGGAATTGATTTCGATGAAACTTTTGCACCTGTTGCTAGACTTGAGGCTATTCGCATATTACTTGCTTATGCTAACCATCATGATATCATCTTGTATCAAATGGATGTGAAAAGTGCATTCCTTAATGGTAAGCTTGAGGAAGAAGTATATGTTGCTCAACCCCCAGGTTTTGAAGATCCAAAACTTCCTGACAAAGCCTTCAGACTCAATAAGGCCCTCTATGGTCTCAATCAGGCCCCACAGGCGTGGTATGATACTTTGAAGGAATTCTTCATGGTGAACTATTTGTGTGTCAAATATATGTTGATGATATCATCTTTGGCTGTACTGACCAACGTTACAGTGATGAATTTGCCTATATGATGAGTGAAGAATATCAAATGTCTATGATGGGAGAGTTGAAATTCTTCTTAGGTCTTCAAATTCGTCAACAGCGCAATGGCATATTCATATCTCAGGAGAAATACCTCAAGGATGTCCTAAAGAAATTCGGCATGCAAGATTGCAAAGGCATCAAAATTCCTATGCCCACAAATGGTCATCTATGCACTGATGAAAATGGTATTGACTTCGATCATAAGGTATACCGCTCCATGATGGGCTCTTTATTGTACTTATGTGCATCTAGGCCAGATATAATGCTTAGTGTTTGCATGTGTGCCCGATTTCAAGCTGCACCGAAGGAATCACACCATAAGGTTGTGAAGCATATTCTTCGATATCTAGCTCACACACCAACACTAGGATTATGGTATCGCAAGGGCTCAGATTTTGATCTCATTGGATATTCTGACTCTAACTATGCTGGTGCTTGTGTGGACCGCAAGTCAACATCTGGTACTTGTCATTTCTTCGGACGATCCTTGGTCTGTTGGTCCTCGAAGAAACAGAACTGCGTATCACTGTCTCCTGCTGAAGCTGAGTACATTGCTGCTGGTTCTTGCTGTGCTCAACTGCTATGGATGAAGCAAACACTCAAGGACTATGGCGTCTACGTGAAGAATGTGCCTCTCCTCTGTGACAATGAGAGTGCCATCAAGATTTCTCACAACCCAGTTCAGCACTCAAAGACAAATCACATTCAGATTCGTCATCATTTTCTTCGTGATCATGTGTTGAAGGGCGACATTTCTATTGAGCATGTGAAGACTGAAGAACAGCTAGCCGATATCTTCACTAAGCCCTTGGATGAGAAGAGATTTAGCAAGTTACGGTGTGAGCTAAATATCTTAGAGTCTTCGAATATACTTTGAAAAGGCACTCATCCTAACACTTATGCAAAATTGATGACTTAGATGTGCAACACATGAAGAAATGTTTTTCTTCAATCAATGAAGAATAACACTCTAAGTGTGAAGAAATTAATGAAGAATTTGATTCTCAGAACCCTCCGACAATTGTACGCGGTGTCTGAAATCAACATTCTTATACGGCGGGTCACGCCACCACAAAAGTTGAAAATCTTCAATTTCAGTTTTTCCTCAGTTTTGAAATTCCTCAGTTGCTCAAATTCTTCAAGTATTCAAAATCTTCACTGTTTCCGTTGTTTTTCTTCATTGGCTATATATATATATATATATATATATATATATATATATATATATATATACGAGTTTATGTCCTCTACAGCATTCACTTATGGCTATTTCTTCAAGTTGGTTTTTCTGCTAAGTGAATGTGATCGGACCCTTCCCCCTCTATGCTATACTCAATCCAATCTATTCACAAATTCTTCATGTGCGTTCTATTTGAAACTCGTTCAAAATCTTCACCGTGTCCTTGTCAGCTAAAGAAATTGCGAATGGAACGTTAAAACTAATCTTATCCAAATTTTCGGTCTTGCCGCTCAAACCGTTCCGCATCCCACGATGCATTATTCTATTCACCCATGATCTAACACGATCTCCACTTCACAGTACGTGGGTGACACATGTCGTGCAAAGGAGAAGGGTCAGGGGCACGTTCGTCCCAAAATCTTCGGGCGAACAGTTTTTCACTGCCACTATAAATACCCCCTCACCCCTTCCTCACTTCCTTTACTCTGCTCGATCTCTCTCTCCCGCTCGAGCTTCCCAAACCCTAGCGCCGCCGCTACTCCATCGTCGCCGGTGAGGAAGAGCTTCACTGCCTCGACCTCGTCGCCGTCGTACTCGTGCCGACCGCAGAAATCTTCACCCCTGCCGCCGCCGTAGACGTCTTCCTCCACCGAGTTAGGGCGTGGAAGATTTGCACCGATGAACTTCACTGTTTCACCTCACTATTCGTCGTGTTCTTCATTCAGGGTAATTAAAAATTACTTTTACTGCCCTCTTTGATTCGAAACTTTTCTACAAAATCTTCAAAAGGTGTTTTATTTCTCAAATCCTCACACACAAAACACCTCACAAATCTTCTGTTCTTGATTCATTTCTCTAAGCTTTATTTTCTTCAAGATTCCTCAATTGTGTGGATCTTCGATCTATACAACTCTGGAACCTAAGACAAAGCATGCTTAGTGAAATTCTTCAAGATGCATCTGGAAAGTTTCCTCAAACTTGTCCTTTTTGAAAAACCTTCTGAGAACACATATGACCTCTCCAAATTCCTCGCAACTATATTCTGTTCACAGGTACTCATGTCCGCTGCTGAATCACTAGGTTCTCATCAACTTAACTCATTTGCAGCGTTCCTCAAAGAAAAACTGCATACTTCTTCAGAGAATTCGATTGTTCAAATTCCTCAGCTGAAGAATATGGCAGATGGTAAGAAGCCGCAGAAAGGAGGAAAGAAACCTGAGGTTATGGCTGCGTTTGAAATCCCTGAGGATATATATGCTGAGTACTGCACACCTAATGAAGCCAAGTTTGGCAAAGAGAACAAAAATCAGCGCAAGGTGCGCATTCAGAGGATAGAACAGAGATGGGCACATGAATGGGGGGAGTACAGATACGTTACTCCAAAGTACATGAAGAAATTCGCTCTCAACCCTCCATGCCCAAGACTTCCACTAGCACCTGGCCAAGTGGCTGATCCCACTAGCGTCAAACGCGGTGAGGACTTTCCTAAAGAATGGGCCAGGCGTCAAGCCAAGTTGGCAAGACAAGCCAGAGAAGCAGTGAGGAAATTCAACGAATATTCTGCTGCTGCTGCTGCCACTGAGGCCTCTGTCAAGCCGAGGAAATCAATGGCAAAGAAGCCCTCTCGAAAGCCAAGTGCTTCACCAATAGTGCCCTCACGGCCAAGTTCCTCAGTCGCGCCCTCACGGCCAGGAACGTCAAAATCTTCACGACCAATTCCTCAAGCTGCTCCTGCTCCTTCAAAATCCTCAGCACCTCCTCCAAAGTCCTCAGCTGTTCCGACAAAGTCCTCAGGACCTGTGCATCTGGCCTCGTGCCAAAGGACTGCAGGCATCTCTATTGCCTCTGGTGTCTCAGCAAGTTCCTCAGCTGCACCAAATTCTTCATCTGGCCCCACTCTGCTGAAGACTAAGGCAACTGCTGGACGAGGTCCTCGACCAAGTCCCAAGAAGAAACAGGTCGCCTTCCAAGAGCCACCTAAAGATGATGAGGCTGATGATGATGAACTTGCGGAAATCATCAGAGATAGACAAGAAAGGGCCGCTAGAGCCAAAGGCACACCTGTGCCACTGCTTTTGGATCCAAGGGCGATCCTCGATTACATTGAGCTCTGACATAAGGATCCAAATGCGCCTATGCCTGACTTCAAGTTGACACCTGGTCAAAATCACATGCTGACTCACTTCATCCAAGAGGAGAAGTGGAAGTATGACCAGGCTAGGCAGATCAAGAAGGCCCAGTACAAGAAAGAGAAGTTTCTGAAGACCAACATGGTCAAAATGTCGACTGATGAACTCATCAAAGTCTAGTCTGACATCAAAGCCCTCAGCGACAAATTTGACTCATACTATGCTGATTGGAAAGGAGCCAAAGTCAGGTTTGTGAAACTGACTGAGAATTTCATCAATGTTGTTGCCCCATCGCAACAAGAAGTTCCTCAAGCTGAAGCTTCTACTCGCCCATTGAAGAACATGCCAGCACCGCTGATGACTTTCAGGCTGCTGAAGAAAATGCTAGTTCCAGGGCTGATGACTCCATTCCAGCTGCTGAAGAAATTGCCAGGGCATTCACTAGTGGTGCGCCTGAAGAAACTGAAGAAGTCAGGGCAACTGCATCAGTTGCGCCTGAGGAAATTCAAACAGATTCCTCAGCTCCACCTGCGCCAACACCAACTCCTATCCTTCCATCTGCATCAGATGTGAAGAAGACCAAGGCTGCAGAGCGAGCTGCAGTGAAGAAAAGGAAAGCATCAAGTGCTTCAGAATCTTCAGATCCAAAGAAGATGAAGCCTATGACCAGCTCATACGAAAATCTGATCGATGCTGTTCCGATTTCTACCATGCCATCAAAGGACCTTGTTCCTTTTGATGAAGAATATGTGATCCCAAGTGGATCTGATGAAGAAACTCAATCTGCTGCTTCGTCAGAGCAGATTGATGAGGAAATTGAAGTGGATGCAATCCCTTCAACCCAAGTGGTATCATCACCAATGCCTCAGTTTACTGCTGAAGAGGCAAGTGTTGAAGAAATTGATGATGAAGATGTGGACATTGGAAGCACAACTCCAGTAATGAATGATGACTTTTGGGAAAGTCAGCATCCCAATTCTCCACTCTTCACCCCACTACAGCAAATCCCTCACTCCCCTGCACCAACAGTTCAATTGGGCTCTGAAGAAACTCATCCCACCTCATCTGTCCATGAAGACATTCCAGCCACTAGTGCTGAAGAAACTGCTGCTGCTGACAATGTGACTGCACCTGAGGAGGAACCAGAAATTCCTCAGACCGATGAACCTGAGATTGCGATTCCTGAGGTAGTGATGCAACTCACTGATACTCCTCTACCAAAACCAAAGGATCCATTCTCACGCAAGCAAAAGTTCAAGGCTGAAGACTTCTTTGGTGAGCATGTATTCTTCACTGATTACAATCCATATGACTCTGCTCGCATAAGGAAGAGGCGTTTCTGGACTGCTAGTCAAGCCAACTTCTATTCCTCAGTGCTGTTCAACAAAGACAAAGTCTTCGACCATGCACATATTCCTCATGTAGACATGGAATCTCTGCCGTGCTTCCAGCCAGTCCTCAGTGTTCTTCACGACGCTGGGCTGCTTAACTTCTGCACTGACATCTGTGATTGGAATGAAGAACTCATTCTTCAGTTCTATGCAACGCTGCACATCACATGAGATTCTGAAGATGTGAATTCATGGGTGCTCGACTGGATGTCTGAAAATACTCATCACAAGGCACCAGCGTCTGAATTGCTTCGTGCCATACCACTCAATCCTCCCTTTGAAGATGCACGTTGTGTCTATAATGAACCTGAGCTTTCAAATCACTACATGCAAGTGCTGATGAAGCCTTTGAAGCCAGGGCAGGCCCCTCGAACCAATTTCCTCGTCAAGGAATTGTTGTATGTGCCTCGGACTATCTATCGCATTCTGTCGAAGACGATGAGTCCTATCAAAGGCCACGACTCAAATGATGAAGAAGTCGTTGGCATCATGAAGAACATGCTTTTCAACATCTGTCATGGCGTTCCCGTCAACTTCCATGATTTCTTCATGAGGACTCTGCCCAATATTGCTATGTCACCATTTGAGCTGAAGCCTTATGCGCCATGGATTATGAGATTCATCAGGACAAGGTCTTCACTCAACTACAAAGCTGACACTCAGAACCACTGCAGCTACTTGCCTCCTATTGAAGTCCTCAAAAGGACATTTTCCTCAGCTGATGAAAAGGGCAAGGCAACTGCTGTGATCGATGAAGGCATTCGTCCATTGGATGGTCAATTTCGCAAGGCTGCATCTTATTCCACCAATGATGACTCTGCCACACATGACTCTGCCGCCAACAATGCCAAGCAAAACCCTCAAGCCACAGCACGTAGGGTGATGACTGATCGTGAGTTACTCCTCAGTCTTCATCAGAAGGTTGATCGCAATCATAAATGGGTCAAGCGTCAGTTTGGTTCAATTCTTCACAACATGACTTCAACACATAATGCAGTGAAGAAAAACCACTACTACCTCCATGAAACCCTCAACCGAACCTGGGCTGTTCTGTCTCAAGTTTACAGCACTGAAGATCTGAAGAAAATGGATCTCAAGGAAGAGTTTGACTGGTCTGCACCACCTCCGAAGAAGTACAAGAAGGTCAAGGTTCCTTCTTTGGTGGCCAGCTCCTATTCTTCATCGCGTGACACTGATGAAAATGAAGACTTGGACGACACTGCGCCAGGCCCTACTACGACAAACGACCCCAACAACACTGGCGCTCCTTCATCAACTTGATTATCTTCAGGGGCGTTAGTCCTCAGTTTCGAAACTTTTGGTCATTTGATGACAAAGGGGAGAAATTTGAGTTAGTCTTTAAGCGGGTCTACTATATGGGCGCTTTTTTGCTAAGTTACAACTCTCGTTCTTCTGAAACTTTTATTTGATCGAGTTGTAAACTTAAATCCGATGGTGGTTTGATACTTCTGCTACATTATTCTGCATGCTTATTCCTCGTTAATATTATCGCACGCATGCTGAAATTCGTCAGTCACCATTTTTTATCATGCATTTCAAATTCTTCATATTATATATCAAATGCGTGTATGAATTACAAGATATAGGGGAGATCTCCATGATTCAACTCTTCAAGTGTGCATTGCTTCAAAAGCAAATTCCTCACTATGCACATCTTCAGGGGGAGTTCTTCTATATCTTGCAATCAAATTCCTCAATATCAGTATTTACACTTCATATATTTATCCCCGTTGAAAACTTAACCTATATTGTCATCAATCGCCAAAAAGGGGGAGATTGTAAGTGCATCTAGTGCCCCTTAGTGATTTTGGTGTATTGAAGACTTATAGGTTAAGGATCTAATGTGTTTATGAGTGTACACAGGTCTATAAGTCTATGAGAAGTTTCATATTTACAGAGAAAGTCGACCCCTAAAAATGAAGTTCTTCGACTGAAGACTTTGATATTCTGAAGACTTTGAAAGTGAAGAAATTGGTGTAACCCTGAAGACTTGGTATTCATTCTAGGAACATGAAGCATGAAGAATTTTGTTTTCGTAGTTTCATTTTCTCTTTCTTGAGTCATAGGAAACACCGTACTATTAAAGGGGGTCGAGGAAATACTAAGGAGAAATTTCCATGTGATGCTCAACTCAAATCCTACACCTACCAATCCCTTCAAGTGAAGCCATTGGAAATCTCATACATTTCAGTCAATTTCTTCAGTGACAGAGACGCAGTTCTTCTGGTCACTGAGGACTTTGTTCTGATTGAGGAGTTAGGAATTCGCCAGTGCGGATTGCCTACACAGTGAGGAACATGATAGCCCTGAGGAATTTGTACCTCAAATTTCCGACCATTGCTGTGCTGCGCGCCAGCTGTCCCAAAATATCTTATCCATCCAACGGTCATATCATTGAGGGGCATTTATGTCTTATCATGTCGGGCTGCTCCCTAGGCTATAAATAGCTGCCCCCCACAACCACTAGCTGGTTGGCTGCTCCGCTAGAAACTGACACTTGTCATTTGAGAGCATCCCATCCTCCGAGGACTTTGAGCGAAAATCATCAAGTGAGGAAAATCCAAACCCAAACACCTACAAACCCAAAGTGATTGAGCATCACTGAAGAGATTGATCCTGCGTGGATCCGACGCTTGTTACCTTTGAAGACTGTGCTTCTTCCAGACGGTTAGGCGTCATGGTCTAGAGCATCCAAGAGGAATTGTGGATCGCTGAGTGACCGACTTTGTGAAGGTTCGGAAGTCACCTGAAGACTTACCACGAGTGAGTGGGCGAGGACTGTGTGTCCTTAGCTCAAGGAGAATACGGTGAGGACTGTGTGTCCTCGGGTTTAAATACCTAGCCGCTCCAACCAGATGTACAACTGAGACAGCAGTTGGAACTGGTCTACCAAATCATTGTCTTCACCAAGCCAACTGGTTCTATTTCCTCAACACTTTCATTTCCTCATTACTGTGTTGTGTGTTTGTTCATATCTGTGTTTGAAGACTTTGACTGAAGACTTTCTCAATTTCCTCAGTTTAATTTCTTTAGTCTGCTTGTCTTCATCTTGTGCTATCCTGTGTTTACGCTTTCTGTACTCTGTGTTTGTCTTCATTTCATCATGATGACCATGCATGTATTCTGCTATGTTTACTTCTGAGTACTTATTCCGCTACTAGTAGTTCTTCGCTAAGGAATTTCCTCACTAGCAAATTCCTAAGTGAAGAATTTCATAAAATTGCCTATTCACCCCCCTCTAGTTGATATAACGCACTTTCAAGGGGTGTATGGCTATTAAGCCTTTACCGAGTATATTTTTATGCCGGCCTTGTCTAGCCGTGTCCGTGGTTTTAATGACCTATCTAAGTGTTTTGGCTGGTGAAGCCGTTTTATTGTGGGGCTGTTAAGGCAGCCGCACAATCTTCCGCGCGAGAGGCGCGCTCAATGCTTTCCCTTTAATGAGATGATGCCTCGTGGACCGGGCATCTTAAGTGTAAGAGATGCATAATGCGGAATTGCGTTAAAGTGCGCGAAAGCTTCGCGTCCCAATAGTGCTTGATAGCTACTTGAAAATGGGGCGATATGGAAGGTTAGCCTTTCGCGACAGAAGTTGTCGGAGGAGCCGAACATAACTTCTAGCCGGAGAGAACCCATGCATTGGGCATCCGGGCCTGGCGTTATCCCTTGAAAGGAGGTTTTGCTATGGCGAATTTTTGTTGGGTGTATCCCCATGGGGCGGATTGTATCCAGATATATCAGGTTTAGGCCACTACCGCCATCCATCAGGACATTTGTAAAGTGGAACCTGCCGATTATTGGATCTAATACCAAGGCAGTCCATCCTGCTTCCCGGATACTTCTAGAGTAATCCAGATTGTCAAAGGTTATCGGTTTTAACAACCAGTGGCGAGACTCCTTTGGTATAGGCCGTGTGGCGCGTATCTCTATGGGCGCCGCTTGCTTTGTTATGTGAAGTAAGTTTACTGTTTTAACTTCTTGTGGAAAATTCTTTTGTTTCCTGGTGCTCTGCTTTGGGGATTCGTCGTCGTCTTCACTTGGTGTGTCGAGCCCCTTGTGTTCGGCGTTGAGTTTGCCGGATTGCTTGAAAACCCAACAATCTCTGTGGGTATGGTTCGCAGGCTTACCAGGAGTACTGTGTATTTGACATATCTTGTCCAAGATTTTGTTTAAGTTGGATAGCTCGTCCCTATTATCTTTGAGGGGCGGCTTTTTCTGATTCTACCGAGAGCTTTTGAATTCGGCATTGACTGCCGTGCTCTTCGGACTGCTTCCATTAGTCCGGCGCTGGTCCTTGCTGCATCGCAGTTTTCCGTTTCCATCCCTAATTTCGGATGTGCTTGGGTCGCTCGTGCTACATCTTGCCAACTAGCTGTCCTCTCCTGTGCAAAAGCGGGTCATCAGGCTTGTTAATGCAGCCATTGTTCTTGGCTTTTCTTGGCCGAGGTGTCTGGCAAGCCATTCGTCTCGAACGTTATGCTTAAAAGCTGCTAGGGCTTCGGCGTCCGGACAGTCGACTATCTGATTCTTTTTAGTAAGGAATCTGTTCCAGAATTTCCAGGCTGACTCTCTGGGCTGTTGAGTTATGTGACTTAGATCGTTTGCATCCGAAGGGCGGACATAGGTCCCTTGAAAATTTGCCCGAAAAGCGTCTTCGAGCTCTCCCCAACTTCCAATAGTGTTTTCGGGAAGGCTTTTAAGCCAATGCCGAGCTGGCCCTTTAAGCTTGAGGGGTAAGTATTTTATGGCGTGGAGGTCATCTCCTCTTGCCATGTGTATATGGAGGATATAATCCTTAATCCAGACTCCAGGGTCTGTTGTTCCGTCATACGCCTCTATGTTTACGGGCTTGAATCCCGCTGGAAATTCATGGTCCAGAACCTCATCGGTGAAACATAGGGGGTGTGCGGCACCCCTGTATTTGAGTGTGCCGTGATGTTTGGATATTGGGTGTGTTGCATTGCTTACGAGAGCTTGCTTTCTTGGTCTATAGATAGATCTAGCTGGGCCATCTTTTTGATTTGAATCCTTTAGTGGGTCGCGTGCCGGCTTGTGTGTGGCGCCACCTGCCGCTTTATGCTAGCCATGGGGTCGTCTATCCGACCGGGTGGCTTTCTTATTTTTTGATTGTGGGGGCTCTAAGGCCTCCTCGTCGAATTTAGGCAGTAGCTTTCGCTTCGGATAGCTTTTAGTGTGGCGATTGCCGCCATATTTGTCTGCGGTATTGAATACTTTGCTCCATTTGATTCTGAGTGCGTCTTCCACAGTTTTAAGCTTCCGCTTCTGCTTTTTCAGGCTACGCGCAGTAGCAATGAGCCTTTGGTGGAGGTTCTTCTGCTCCATGAGCTTGTCCGGTGTAAGGTTGTCCGGAATGCTGTTCTCGCCGGGGGCGGGTTGTTCGGTTTGTTTATCCAAGTTCCCCTGTTCGGATGTTTGCTCGAGGGCATGTTCATCGTCCGCCGGCTCGTCCTGCTCTATGGCTGGGTCTGTATTGCTTCTGTCTCTGTCGAGGCGGGGCTTGGAGCGGCGTTTACGTCGCCGCTTTGATTGCTTTTCGAGAGGGCGATCCCTCGTTGCATCCCTGTGTTCCTCGTCGTCGCTTCCTTTAGGTGTGTCCACCATGTACACATCATGAGATGAGGTGGCTATCCAGTGCCCTATAGGCGTTGGTTCATGTTCGTCTCCTACATCGTCATCCATACCGTCGATGTCTTCAGAGTTGAAGTCGAGCACGTCGTTTAAATTATCGACAGTGGCTACGAAGTGGGTGGTGGGTGGGCTTTGAATTTCTTCATCGTCCGTATCCCAACCTTGCTGACCGTAGTCCAGCCAGGGCTCTCTTGATAAAGAGAGAGACTTTAGTGACTTCAGAATATCGCTGAAGGGCGAATGCTGAAAGATGTCCGCGGCAATGAAATCCATGATCAGCGCCCAATCGGATTCGATCGGCAGGGGCGCGGAGGGCTCGGAGTCCGGAGAGGAGTCCAGCTCCTTGGAGTCACGAGCCTCGCAGAGGACAGGGCTGGTGTTCGGCTCAATCGCCGTAAAGATTGTAGCCCCCGAGGCGGTGTCCAACCACCCATCCTCGATTGGCGAAGTTGGCTCCAAATTAAGGATCAGGGCTGAAGCAGGTGCGGCCTCCAAGGCACTGTTCGGCGGCAGAGCTAGATCATGCACATCGTGACAGTGTGGCGTGCTCGGCTGTGGCTCGAATCTGTCGAAGATCAAGTCCCCCCGGATGTCAGCCATGTAATTTAAACTTCCAAATCTAACCTGACGGCCAGGGGCGTAGCTTTCGATCTGTTCCAGATGGCCAAGCGAATTGGCTCGCAGTGCGAAGCCGCCGAAGACGAAGATCTGTCCGGGGAGAAAAGTCTCACCCTGGACCGCATCGCTATTGATGATCGAAGGAGCCATCGGGCCTAAAAGTGACGACACAGAGGAACTCTCAATGAAAGCACCAATGTTGGTGTGAAAACCGGCGGATCTCGGGTAGGGGTCCCGAACTATGCGTCTAGGCGGATGGTAACATGAGACAAGGGACACGATGTTTTTACCCAGGTTCGGGCCCTCTCGATGGAGGTAAAACCCTACTCCTGCTTGATTAATATTGATGATATGGGTAGTACAAGAGTAGATCTACCACGAGATCAAGGAGGCTAAACCCTAGAAGCTAGCCTATGGTATGATTGTTGTTCTGTCCTACGGACTAAAACCCTCCGGTTTATATAGACACCGGAGAGGGTTAGGGTTACACAGAGTCGGTTACAATGGTAGGAGATCTACATATCCGCACCGCCAAGCTTGCCTTCCACGCCAAGGGAAGTCCCCTCCGGACATGGGACGAAGTCTTCAATCTTGTATCTTCATAGTCCAGGAGTCCGGCTGAAGGTATAGTCCGGCTATCCGGACACCCCCTAATCCAGGACTCCCTCAGGCTCTCATATGCATTATTGTTGATTTAACCAAGAGCCCATATTACCTTGTCTTCTCCCTTGAATTGAATGCTTGCAGATTCCAGCTTAGTCCCATGCACGTGCACTATTATTATTATCCACACTGTTCGGTCGTGGGAGTGAAAAGCAATAATGATGATATATTATGAAATGATTGAGATGAGAGAAGCTAGTATGAACTCGACCTATCTTGTTTTTTAAATATGATTAGTTCATCGTTCCTGATTCAGCCTATTATGAATAACATGTTTGCAATGACAATTAGAGATTATAGTTGCTTATGCCATGCTTAATTAGCTAGGAGTTTATAATGGTTTACCTTGCGTGCCAACATGCTATTAAAATGGTTGTGATGTGGCATGATAGGGTGGTATCCTCCTTTGAACGGTTCGAGTGACTTGACTTGGCACATGTTCACGCATGTAGTTGAAATAAAATCAACATAGC
Source organism: Triticum monococcum (assembly GCA_034509565.1). Lineage (NCBI taxonomy): Eukaryota > Viridiplantae > Streptophyta > Magnoliopsida > Poales > Poaceae > Triticum > Triticum monococcum. Next base: position 546,507,796 of record CM067843.1, on the reverse strand, counting down.
CTCCACGATATTTATGTTCATGGTGGATTATATCCTACTCATGCTTGCACTCAATGTCTATTAATTTTAATGCATGTTCATGACTGTTGTTGCTCTCTAGTTGGTCGCTTCCCAGTCTCTTTCTAGCCTTCACTTGTACTAAGCAGGAATACTGCTTGTGCATCCAAAATTCATAAACCCCAAAGTTATTCCATATGAGTCCACCATACCTTCCTATATGCGGTATCTACCTGCCATTTCAAGTAAATTTGTATGTGCCAAACTCCAAACCTTCAAATGAAATTCTGTTTTGTATGCTCGAACAGCTCATGTATCAAGTAGGGATGTCTGTATCTTCCATGCTAGGCGGGTTATTCTCAAGAGGAGTGGACTCCGCTCCTAACTCACAAGAAAATGGCTGGTCACTGGGATGCCCAGTCCCATACTCAAATCAAATCAAAATAACTGCAAACAAAACTCCCCCAGGATTGTTGTTAGTTGGAGGCACCCGTTGTTTCGGGCAAGCCATGGATTGATGATTCTTGTTGGAGGGGGAGTACAAACTTTACCATTCTGTTTGGGAACCGCCTATAATGTGTGTAGCATGGAAGATATCGAGATCTCTTGGTTGCTATGTTGACAATGAAAGTATGCCGCTCAAAATATTATTTATCTTTATCTCAGCTCTGGCACCTCTACAAATCCCTGCTTCCCTCTATGAAGGGCCTATCTATTTACTTTTATGTTGAGTCATCATCCTCTTATTAAAAAGCACCAGTTGGAGAGCACCGTTGTCATTTGCATGCATTACTATTAATTTATATTGAGTATGATTATGACTGGATCTCTTTTACCATGAATTACAATGTTTAGTCAGTCCTTGATCTTCACACGTGCTCTGCATTTATGTTTTGTGGTCTCAGAAAAGGCCAGCAAGATACCATCTTGTTATATCATATTATAATTGTTTTGAGAAAGTGTTGTCATCCGAGATTTATTATTATTGCTCGCTAGCTGATTATGCCATTGATATGAGTAAACATGAGACCTAAGTATTATTGTGAATATGGTTAGTTCATAATCTTTGCTGAAAACTTGAATGTTGGCTTTACATATTTGCAACAACAAGAGCAAACAGAGTTTGTAAAAGTTTTTCTTTATCACTTTTAGTTTATCAACTGAATTGCTTGAGGACAAGCAAAGGTTTAAGCTTGGGGGAGTTGATACATCTACATCGTATCTACTTTTCCAAACACTTTTGCCCTTGTTTTGGACTCTAACTTGCATGATTTGAATGGAACTAACCCGGACTGACGCTGTTTTCAGCAGAATTGCCATGGTGTTATTTTTGTGCAGAAATCAAAGTTCTCGGAATGACCTGAAACTCCACGGAGAATATTTTTGGAATTAATAAAAAGTACAGGCGAAGGAATCAAGGCCAGGGGGCCCACACCCTGTCCACGAGGGTGGGAGGCGCACCCCTGCCTCGTGGGCCCCCTGATGCTCCACCGACCTCAACTCCAACTCTATATATTCACGTTCTGGGAGAAAAAAATCAGAGAGAAGGATTCATCGCGTTTTACGATACGGAGCCGCCGCCAAGCCCTAATCTCTCTCGGGAGGGCTGATCTGGAGTCCGTTCGGGGTTCCGGAGAGGGGAATCCGTCGCTGTCGTCATCATCAACCTTCCTCCATCACCAATTTCATGATGCTCACCGCCGTGCGTGAGTAATTCCATCGTAGGCTCGCTGGATGGTGATGGGTTGGATGAGATTTACCATGTAATCGAGTTAGTTTTGTTAGGGTTTGATCCCTAGTATCCATTATGTTCTAAGATTGATGTTGCTATGACTTTGCTATGCTTAATGCTTGTCACTAGGGCACGAGTGCCATGATTTCAGATCTGAACCTATTATGTTTTCATGAATATATGTGAGTTCTTGATCCTATCTTGCAAGTCAATAGTCACCTACTATGTGTTATGATCCGGCAACCCCCAAGTGACAATAATCGGGACCACTCCTGGTGATGACCGTAGTTTGAGGAGTTCATGTATTCACTAAGTGTTAATGCTTTGGTCTGGTACTCTATTAAAAAGGAGGCCTTAATATCCCTTAGTTTCCAATAGGACCCCGCTGCCACGGGAGGGTAGGACAAAAGATGTCATGCAAGTTCTTTTCCATAAGCACGTATGACTATATTCGGAATACATGCCTACATTACATTGATGAATTGGAGCTAGTTCTGTGTCACCCTACGTTATAACTATTGCATGAGGAATCACATCTGACATAATTATCCATCACTGATCCAATGCCTACGAGCTTTTCACATATTGATCTTTGCTTAGTTACTTTACCATTGCTGTTGTTACAATTACTACAAAACTGCTACTGTTACTTTTGCTACCGTTACCGTTACTTCCATAATACTTTGTTGCAGATATTAAGTTATCCAGATGTGGTTGAATTGACAACTCAACTGCTAATACTTGAGAATATTCTTTGTCTCCCCTTGTGTCGAATCAATAATTTTGGGTTGAATACTCTACCCTCGAAAACTGTTGCGATCCCCTATACTTGTGGGTTATCACATATCACTTGACTCAACTAGGAGTTAATCTTCCAGATGATTGTGTCATTGACAGAGTTATTCAATCACTGCCTCCAAGCTACAAAGGCTTCGTGATGAACTACAATATGCAAGGGATGGAAAAAACTATTCCTGAGCTCTTCGCAATGCTAAAGGCTGCAGAGTTAGAAATCAAGAAGGAGCATCAAGTGTTGATGGTTAACAAGACCACTAGTTTCAAGAAGAAGGATAAGGGTAAGAAGGGGAACTTCGAGAAGAATGACAAGCAAGTTGTCACTCCCGGGAAGAAACCCAAAGCTGGACCCATGCTTGAAACTAAGTGCTTCTACTGCAAAGGGACTGGTCACTGGAAGCGGAACTGCCCCAAGTATTTGGCGGATAAGAAGGATGGCAAAGTGAACAAAGGTATATTTGATATACATGTTATTGATGTGTACCTTACTAATTCTCGTAGTAGTGCCTGGGTATTTGATATCAGTTCGGTTGCTCATATTTGTAACTCGAAGCCGGGACTATGGATCAAATGAAGATTGGCTAAGGACGAGGTGACAATACGCGTCGGGAATGGTTCCAAGGTCGATGTGATCGCCGTCGGCATGCTACCTCTACATCTACCTTTGGGATTAGTTTTAGACCCGAATAATTGTTATTTGGTGCCAGCGTTGAGCATGAACATTATATCTTGATCTGTTTAGTGCGAGACAAATATTCATTTAAATCAGGGAATAATGGTTGTTCTATTTATATGAGTAATATCTTTTATGGTCATGCACCCTTGAAGAGTGATCTATTTCTGTTGAATCTTGATCGTGATGATACACATATTCATAATATTGATGCTAAAAGATGCAAAGTTGATAATGATAGTACTACTTATTTGTGGCATGTCGGTGTACAAAAGAAGGGGCGCACCTTTGTACCCCTTTACCTGTGCACGGACAGTCGGAGTCGTGCCCACGGCCACACCAAGCAGAGCAGGGGAAGTGAACCGAGGTAAAACCAAAGCCCGAGGCAGCCAGAGCAACACCAAGGCCAAGACCGCAAAGAGCAGAGGGACGAAGCAGGTTCCCCTGGCAAGACCCTTGCCGGGACAACCTCAGCGGCCCCAGCAAGACCCTTGCCCGGGCGACTCGTCCAACACCGGCGGAGCACGCCACCCTTGAGCTCGTGTTTTCCAATGCCATCAACTACGTTGGGCCAAGGTTCGGGAGGCGCCTCCATGGTGGCATGCAGATCTTTGTGAAGACAAGGAACACTCCAAATCAGAAGAGGATTAGAAGACGACGATCCTTGGCAAGATCCTTGCCGAGGAAAGCCACAAGACCCCCGGCAAGATCCTTGCCGGGGACAACAGCGCGCCACGGCAAGACCCTTGCCGGGCTACCCAGCAAGGCCTTCGCCAAGGATGACAGCGGGGCCACTGCCAGACCCGCACCAACCAAGTCTCCACCGTCGTTTGCATGCAGCTGCCAGCCCGACCAGCTGGGCAGGCGCCTACGTGGCAACATGCAGCTTCCAGGCCAACTTAGCACACGCCCGCGTGGCGACATCTAGATCTTTGTGAAGACCCTACCACCGTGCCACCTCAGCTGTCTGCCTACCTACATGGCGCCGCATGCGTCACTGGCCAGGGCGCGTGTTGAAGCGAGGGACGGGACGGGCCTCGTTCCCGTCCCCAATAAAGCAAGAGGACACCTCAGCAGCGCATTAAATGCGTCTTGTCCTGTAATACGAGTGATAAGCTCGCAATACTATACGCCTTTCCACTTCCTGTATGCCACTGTGGCAGCCCCTTTTCAACTATAAAAGGAGGCCCATGGCATACTGGAGAAGGATTCGGCTCTTTCGAACCACGCACTCACCATAGCTAGTTCGAGAGCTCAAGAACACTCTGAAATACACCCACCAAAGCAGGACTACGGTTTTACGCATCCTCGCGCCATGAACCTGGGTAAACGATCCTTGTGCTGACTACTAATCCTGCTCTTCTCACAACCCTGCGCCCCGGCAACCGTAGTAGGGATTCCTGTGATCCCATAGGTTTCGTTCCACACCGACATGACACTACAATTTGGGTCATATCGGTGTAAAGCGCATGAAGAAACTTCATAAAGATGGCCTTTTGGAATCACTTGATTATGAATCATTTGATACTTGCGAAATGTGCCTTATGGGCAAGATGACTAAAACTCCGTTCTCTGGAACAATGGAACGAGCTAGTGTGTAACGCCCCAAGACCGACGCTCCAGATCTCTTCCTTGTTTTGCGAGTCAGCTGCGTTATTTATTTGTTTGTTGCATCTCATCTCATAGCATCATGTGCATTGCATTTGCATGTTTCATAAAGCTTGCATCGTTCGTAGTTGCCACTCCTCGCTTGTCTCCGTTGACCTCTTGACATGCCCCTTTGTCGTTATCGACCTGTCTCAGACCCCATTGGGTGCGCGTCAGGTTGTCCCGAACCCGACCCACTCTGTCGTTACCAATGAATCGGATCATCACCAAACATCTATAAAACATCGTCGTTTTCTTTTTTGGACTCCATATCTATTTTCAAACCCTAGCCACTAGCTGTCTCATCCCCATTCCCGTAGCCGCCGCCACCCCTCTCATGTCTCCCTCGGGATCCCTCCCGATCCAAATCCCCGCCAACCGGACCGCTCCGACCAGCTCCCTTGATTCCTGCCGCCACCCAATTACAGCAAGCCACCACCTTCTCCTTGTCTCTGCAGCGAACCCAACTAGCCCCCCTCGATCCAGCTCCACCGGCGACCACTTCCAGCAGGACCCTCGCGTCCCTCTCCTCTGCTTCCTCCCGTTTCCCTTCTTCATGTCTCTCTCTCACAAGACTGCCTCTCATTTTCTTCTACAGGAGCTCTCCGCCATGGCCGTCGAGAGGAGCTTGCGTCCCCGCACCCAGATGCTCCTCCGCCGCTGCTGTTCCGCTGGAGCACCAGTGGCTCGGATCCGCCCCCTCGTCCACCTGTCTTCCCCATCTCCGGGGGAGCCTCTTCAGCCTCCTGCAGACCGCCGCTGCCTCTGCTTCACGAAACCATGCCTTGCTGCCCTGGCAAGCATGGCCTCGCCTTCGCGCCTCCGACGACTGTCCTCGTCGTCGCCGGCAACCCCAGGCAGGCCCCATCGCGCCCCTGCCATCTCCCTCGCCGTCTCTTTCTTCTTCACTTCCCCGTTTTATTCTCTGAATTCCCTCTGTCTTCGTTCTTCAGGCAACAGCCGAAGTCGTGGACGCCAACCGCCAAACCGTCGCCTTCCACCGCCGCCATGGCCTCGGATCCGGCTGGTTCCCGTGGTCCCTCGCCCTGCCAAGTCCCTCTGCTGCTCCCTGCTTTGCGCCGATGCCTCCCCTACGTCCAGAGGAGGACGAACGCCTCCACGCCCGACAAACCCTAAACGGCGCCCTCTACGCCCGTTCCTTCGATCTATGCAAACGGGCGCACACCCCCCACGCCGAGCTGTGCTGGCCCATATTTCCTTCCTTTTCTGTTTTAAACTGGCGCAAAAAAGAGCGGTCAGCAGGATTCGAACCCCCCACGTCCTCGTGCAAGCTAGCTTCGATAGCCAACCACACCAATCCCATCGATGTGGTGATATGCAACCTTTTTATCATTTTGTTCTTTCTTCCATTTTTTCTTTTTTATTTTTCTATTTCATTTTTCTAATTCAACGAAAAAAGTTCATCAAATTTGATGAACCTTTTATCAAATCTGAAGGCGCCGGTTAGTAGCTCCCTCCGCGCCCTGCTTCTCGTTCTGTCCATGAACGAGCGACTGCGCCTGTTGACCTGGCCTTGTGGGGCTCGTCCCTGCCCATCAGCCTCCAAGCCCAGCACCTCCACCGACTCAGGCCTTGGGCCTTGGTGAGCGCCCAGTCCGCCCAGATTCAGCCCGATGTGTTTTTTTGCAGATCTGTGAATTTAGCTATTATCCCAGGAACGTCTGTTTTACAGAAAACCCCTTGAGTTCATGCATATAATAACTAATTAACCATGCATCAGAATTAGATAAACTATATATGTAAAATGCTTAGATTTCATATAGATTCACAATATGCCACTTTCATCTATGTTTAAAATGTTTAAAATGCTGCTTGATTAAATTTTGCTCAAATAGCATGTTAAAATGATTTATTTCATAACTAAATAACCGTAGCTCCAAATTTAATAAACTTTATATGTAAATGGGGTGGAAAAATGCGTAGATTAACATGGTGGCTTTACTTTGCATGTTTAACAACTCTAAAATATGATTTAGGGCAGAACAGTACCAAATTCGAATATTATTCATGGGGATTTTTCGGAATTGTTGTTTGTTGTTCCGGCCTCATTTAAACTTGCCTAAATAGTTAGTTTTCATATGCTTCACCTCTTGCCTTGTTAATTAACATTTAATATTGTTGGGTACATAAACGAGAGTGAACTAAATAACTTGAATGTGGTGTTTCGTCAACATGCATCTTGTTACATGTTGAGCTCCACTTAACTTGTAGTTTTGTTTGTGCACTTTGCCATGCCATGCATCATTAAACCGGACATGCATCATACTTGCTTATGCATCATGCCATGCTAGTTTGTTGGTTTACCATGTTGTTTTGCTTCTTTCCAGTTGCGCTTCTCCTTAATAGTTCCGGTTACTTTGCGATTGTGGGGATCTGTTCGACTACGTCCGTTTGTCTTCTTCATGGACTCGTTTTTCTTCCTTGCCGAATTTCAGACAAGATGACCATTTACCCTCGATATCACTTCTCTCTTTGCTTGCTAGTTGTTCGCTCTGTCGCTATGTTGCGCTACCTACCTATTTATCATGCCTCCCATATTGCCATGTTAAGCCTCTAAACCACCTTTCCTAGCAAACCTTTGTTTGGCTATGTTACCGCTTTTGCTCAGCCCCTCTTATAGCATTGTTAGTTGCAGGTGAAGTTGAAGTTTGCTCCATGTTGGAACATGTTTATGTTGGGATATCACAATATCTCTTGTTTAATTAATGCATCTATATACTTGGTAAAGGGTGGAAGGCTCGGCCTTATGCCTGGTGTTTTGTTCCACTCTTGCCGCCCTAGTTTCCGTCATATTGGTGTTATGTTCCTTGATTTTGCGTTCCTTACGCGGTTGGGGATTTATGGGACCCCCTTGACAGTTCGCTTTGAATAAAACTTCTCCAGCAAGGCCCAACCTTGGTTTTAACATTTGTAACCTAAGCCTTTTTCCCTTGGGTTCTGCAGACTCAAGGGTCATCTTTATTTTAACCCCTCGGGCCAGTGCTCCTCCGAGTGCTGGTCCAACCTGGGCGTTATCCGGCGCCCCCTGGGCAACCGGGGTCTATGCCAACCCGACGTCTTGCCCATCCGGTATGCCCTGAGAATGAGATACGTGCGAATCCTATCGGGATTTGTCGGCACATCGGGTGGCTTTGCTGATCTTGTTTTACCATTGTCAAAAAGTCTTATAACCAGGATTCCGAGACTGATCAGGTCTTTCCGGGAGAAGGAATATCCTTCGTTGACCGTGAGAGCTTGTGATGGGCTAAGTTGGGACACCCCTGTAGGGCATAAACTTTCGAGAGTCGTGCCCGCGGTTATGTGGCACACGGGAATTTGTTAATGTCCGGTTGTAGAGAACTTGACACTTGACTTAACTAAAATACATCAACCGCGTGTGTAGCCGTGATGGTCTCTTCTCGGCGGAGTCCGGGAAGTGAACACGGTCTTGTGTTATGTATGAACGTAAGCAGTTTCAGGATCACTTCTTGATCACTTCTAGCTTCTCGACCGTTGCGTTGCTTCTCTTCTCGCTCTTATTTGCGTATGTTAGACACCATATTTGCTTAGTGCTTGTTGCAACTCCACCTCATTACCCCATCCTACCCATAAGCTTAAATAGTCTTGATATCGCGGGTTTTGAGATTGCTGAGTCCTCGTGACTCACAGATACTACCAAAACAGTTGCAGGTGTCGATGATATCAGTGCAGGTGATGCTACCGAACTCAAGTGGGAGTTCGACGAGGAACTTGGTCGTTACTATGTTTCCTTTCCTGATGATCAGTAGTGGTGCCCAGTTGGGACGATCGGGGATCTAGCATTTGGGGTTATCTTCTTTTCTTTTGGCTTTGACCGTTGTCAGTCTATGTGTGTACTCTGATGATGTATGAATTATTTAAGTATTGTGTGAAGTGGCGATTGTAAGCCAACCCTCTTTATCCCTTTCTTGTTCATTACATGGGATTGTGTGAAGATGACCCTTCTTGCGACAAAACCACCATGCGGTTATGCCTCCAAGTCATGCCTCGACACGTGGGAGATATAGCCACATCGTGGGTGTTACAAGTTGGCAATCAGAGCCAGCCCCGACTTAGGAGCCCCCTGCTTGATCGAATCGCTGACGTTGTTGAGTCTAGAACAAAAATGTTTTGAGTCTTAGGATTATATATATCGGAGAGTAGGATTCTTTTTACTCGTCAGTCCCCTCGTCACTCAGGTGAGGTCTCTTGACGTAGATGTTTTGACTTTCCTCTCCTCAAATTTCACTAAATTTTTTAGGATCATGCGGGTATCTTGGGATCGTTCCGATATTATTGTGACGAGAACATTGTTCTTGGTGCCTCCTGACATTTAGGGGTTGTGGCAGTGTCCCGGGGAGTTGAGCTCTGAGGTGTTGTCGTCACAATTTTATCGTTGCAGTTCTGGAATACCTGAGTTTTTCGCCGACATCGAAAATCTCTTTTATGCAGTTGTTGGTGAGATAACCTCGACGCCACCCAGTACTGGGGCGGGAGTTCGGGAGTATTGCCATAGCTCGTATAACAGATGCTTTTCGAAGGTTGAGGTACACGATTTCTGAAGGTTTCTTGGTTATGTGTTGACGGATGGATACAGCTAGATGTAGGGATTGTTAGTTTGGGTGAGATATTATGCTTCCCCTGTATCCCCAACACCAGATTGCATAACCAGAAAGTTTCGGGAGTTAATAAGTGGGAATTCAAGTATCACGTAGGAATTCTTTCCAACAGACACATGATACGATATGGGATCTATCGTATGTTTGTTTCCGGCTTATTTTGCAAGCCAATCCTTTGTTTTGTTTGAGTTGTGGTATTTGAGTTGCTTCAATGTCAAGTGTTGATTCCATACCTTTCCTAAGTGGTGTTCTCAAATTTCTATGGGAATACTAATCCTTCTTGATCATCGAGTTTGTCATCTCAATTTCTTCTCACCGGTGTGCTCCTCTTCAAGTGGATCCGATCATTTTCAACATCCACAAGATCAACTCTAAGTATTCTCAACGGTGTTTGTTTCATTCGTCCCAAGTTGTCTTTGTTTTTCCCGCCCCCACCCTTTTCTTCAAGGACTCAGATTTCTTAATCGAATATCCATTTTATTCATGTGAATTCTCTTCATTCTTTTCAATCAATGTTCTTACCGGTGGTTCTCATGAAGATGCTTTACAACTTTATCATTCTTCATTCTCGTATTATTTTCCGATGGATTCAATTCAAGTTGTAGGTGTTGATCTTATCCCCTTCCTCGTTTCAAGTGCTTTCTTATGCCGGTGTATCTCTTAATCATTCACCTCTCGCTTTTCCATTTGTTCCGGTGTGTTGAAGATATTCAGAAGATTCATGTTTCCATTCTTAACCCGTTCAAGCTATTTGGAGATTATTATCTCATTCAAGTCATTCAATTCAACCGGTGCAATCTCTCTTCAAAATCGCTCAACGGTGTATCTTTTGAGTGGGCCCTAACCCACAGGTCTTTTCCCTAGGATCTTACCTGACGCTTCTAATTTTTCTGGAGTTATTCCCAAATTCTTTTTGAAAGTTTGACGTAAGAATGAATTATCATCAGTCAAATGTTTTTCTTCAAGATCTTACAAATTCTTTTCATCGTGGTTCAACCTTTCTAATTTTCATTCCGGAGTGGCTCCTCAATTGTCATGGTGGTTCTCATCATCATTCTCAACATTTGAAGACCGAAGAAGAGTTTTTTCCTCCAACTTATCCGTTCTCTCAGAGATTCATGGTTCCAGCTTCATGCCATCCACTCATAATTTTTTTCAATTGTGAGAATTATTTTCACTCATCCGGAGCAATTCAGGAGTCTTTTCAGTTTGATTCTCCGGAGCCCATCACCTCAGAATTATTCATTCCAGCTTTTAGCTCCCGTTCTCCAAATCTTACCGGTGCATCGTTGAAATATCCTCTAATCAGTTCATGATCTCTTCGTTCTCATATATCTAAATTTGTCAAGTATCTTTATTCGTTTTCTAATTCTTCCCGGTGAATTGTGCCTTTGCTATTTTCATTTCCAATTCTTACGGTGGTTCGTTCAAGAGTTCTCTTCCTTGGTTATCATATCAATTCATTTGTTCTCTCATAATCCTACCGGTGGTTTGTTCAACATTCCTATTCCTTTATTACCGTATCTTTCATTCATTCTTTCCAATCCTCCTGGTGGTTCGTTGAAGACCTTCCCAAGTTTACGCTATATCTCTCTTCAATCCTTGCAAAAGGATAAGTAGTGTGCCAAATCCGTTGCTTATCATCAATCTAAATTGGTGAAGGATACGCATAACATAATTCTTATTCTTGTTTCATCCAAGTGATTCATCTTTCTTTCCGGAGTTGTTCATCATATCACATTCTTGGTTCGAGACGCTTCATCTTTTGTTTCCGAAGTTCCAAGCTCTCTCAGTTAACTGGTGGCGAAGATCCATCTAAATCATTGCAAGGCTTCTCCTTGTGTTCTCAACTTCTCTTTCTTTTTATCATCCTTTTATTACCAGAGTTCTTCATGGAGGCTCTACATGGTGGTTCATCAAGGATTATTTTCATTCTTCAATTGTTCTTCAGGAGTTTCTCTCGAAGTTATGATCTACCAAGCTATACTCAAAATTAAACAGGGTGCTTAACACATGTTTTGTTTTGAGGAGTTCAAGTATTCTTCATCTTGCATTCCGAAATGCAATTCTTTCTACCGTATCTTTTGAAGTGGTGTTATATCATTCTTGACAACTTCTCTTCGTGGTTCATGATTCACATGTTGTCAAGAATGAGATATTTTAAATCCACCAACCTCTTCGTTGGAGTTATCTTGTGTCATATTTTAACTAAAGCCTTCCATTGGAAATGTTGCTATTTGTGGTGCTAATTAATGATCCAAGTTTCTCCTTCTTTTCTCGGTGAAAGAGTTCTCATCTCCGTGTTGCTCTCAATCCAATCTATTGTTTCCGTTAGTGGCGGAATTTCACCTCATAATTTTGAGAAGTTTTCCAAAAGCCCGCTACAAGCTTACTCGTTTCGTTGTTGGTTTTCCAACAACCCTGTTATAACCTTCTTGGAAGGGTGCTTTCCAAGCTCATTTGTGGCAGAAGTTGGCATTTTCTTCTCCACTCTTTTATTCCAATGATCTATCTTCTATTCTCTCTTCCAGAGGCAATGTGATGTTGCTCTCTTCGCTCATCATCTCGAATTGTGAAGATCATGTTCTTTTCGTGCTTATCTATTTAACTGGAGTGTTGTGTCATCTCTTCAAGTTCTTTTCATCTTATCAAGTCTTGCATCTCTTTTCAACCGGAGTGTTGTCCGAATTTGTTCTTCCTTATTCCTTGTTTATCTTGTTTCAACCAGAGTGGTTCCGATTGCTTCTTGTCCATTGTACTCATCATTCATAGCTTTGCAACCTCCAAGGTTCATATGGTGTTCCTTGTTTCTATTTTCAACCGCAGTGCTCTCAATTGCGTTCATTTCCATTGTGTTCTTTCTTTCAACCTTTCAACCTCTCAAGGTTCTTTGGTTTCACTCGTTTGTCCAAGAAGCAACTTAGTTTTACCTCTTCCTCTTCCGCTTCTCTTTGGTGCCAGCCTTAGATCTCGGGACGAGATCCTCTTGTAGTGGTGGAGTGTTGTAACGCCCCAAGACCGACGCTCCAGATGTCTTCCTTGTTTTGCGAGTCAGCTGCGTTATTTATTTGTTTGTTGCATCTCATCTCATAGCATCATGCGCATTGCATTTGCATGTTTCATAAAGCTTGCATAGTTCATAGTTGCCACTCCTCGCTTGTCTCTGTTGACCTCTTGACATGCCCCTTTGTCGTTGTCGACCTCTCTCAGACCCCCTTGGGTGCGCGTCAAGTTGTCCCGAACCCGACCCGCTCTGTCGTTACCAATGGATTCGGATCATCACCAAACATCTATAAAATATCTCCGTTTTCTTTTTTGGACTCCATATCAATTTATTTCTCGACCGTCCAATTACGATCGGAGGATCCGATTAACCCCTAACCAAATTCCACATGCTATTTAAACAGATCAAACCCTAGCCACTAGCTATCCCATCCCCATTCCCGCAGCCGCCGCCACCCCTCTCATGTCTCCCTCGGGATCCCTCCCGATCCAAATCCCCGCCAACCGGATCGCTCCGACCAGCTCCCTTGATTTATGCCGCCACCCAATTACAGCAAGCCACCACCTTCTCCTCGTCTCTGCAGCGAACCCAACCAGCCCCCCTTGACCGAGCTCCACCGGCGACCACTTCCAGCAGGACCCTCGCGTCCCTCTCCTCTGCTTCCTCCCGTTTCCCTTCTTCATGTCTCTCTCTCACAGGATTGCCTCTCATCTTCTTCTACAGGAGCTCTCCGCCATGGCCGTCGAGAGGAGCTTGCGTCCACGTGCCCAGATGCTCCTCCGCCGCTGCTGTTCCGCGGGAGCACCAGTGGCTCGGATCCGCCCCCTCGTCCACCTGTCGTCCCCATCTCCGGGGCTCCCTCTTCAGCCTCCTGTAGACCGCCGCTGCCTCTGCTTCACGAAACCACGCCTTGCCGCCCTGGCAAGCATGGCCTCGCCTTCGCGCCTCCGATGACTGGCCTCGTCGTCGCCGGCAACCCCAGGCAGGCCCCGTCGCGCCCCTGCCATCTCCCTCGCCGTCTCTTTCTTCTTCACTTCCCCGTTTTCTTCTCTGAATTCCCTCTGTCTTCGTTCTTCAGGCAACAGTCGACGTCGTGGACGCCAACCGCCAAGCCGTCGCCTTCCACCGCCGCCATGGCCTCGGATCCGGCCGGTTCCCGCGGTCCGTCGCCCCGCCAAGTCCCTCTGCTTCTCCCTGCTTCGCGCCGCTGCCTACCCTGCGTCCAGAGGAGGACGAACACCTCCGCGCCCGGCACCCCCTAAACGGCGCCCTCTGCGCCCGTTCCTTCGATCTATGCAAACGGGTGTACCCCCCCCCCCCCACGTCGAGCTGGGCTGGCCCATATTCCCTTCCTTTTCTGTTTTAAACTGGCGCAAAAAAGAGCGATCGGCAGGATTCGAACCCCCCACATCCTTGTGCAAGCTAGCTTCAATAGCCAACCACACCAATCCCACTGATGTGGTGATATGCAACCTTTTTATCATTTTGTTCTTTCTTTTGTTTTTTTTCTGTTTTCTTTTTCTCTTTCATTTTTCTAATTCAACGGAAAAAGTTCATCGAATTTGATGAACCTTTTTTCAAATCTGTTAAACTTTGTCAAAACTCAATGAACCTTTTCATTTTCGATGCACTTTTTTCAAACCCGATATCGGTGAACTCTTTTTTTTAAATTTGGTGAATTATTTTTTAGATGTGAACGTTTTCTAAAAATCGATAATTTTTTTTCAAAATCGGTGAACTTTTTTTCAAAATTGATTAACTTTTTTCAAATTTGATGAACTATTTAGAAAACCGATGATTTTTTACTTGTGAAGTTTTTTGAAAATCGATGAACTTTTTTCGAAATCAGTGAACTTTTTTTCAAAATTGATGAACTTTTTTCAAATTTGATGAACTATTTTAGAAAACCGATGATTTTTTTACTTGTGAATGTTTTTTGAAAATCGATGAACTTTTTCAAAATCGGTGAACTTTTTTTCAAAATCGATCAACTTTTTTCAAATTTGATGAACTATTTTAGGAAACCGATGATTTTTTTACTTGTGAATGTTTTTTGAAGATCGATGAACTTTTTTCAAAATTGATGATTTTTTTTAAATCGATGAACTTTTTTCAAATTTGATGAACTATTATAAAAACCGATAAACTTATTTTTGAATACGAATGAACTTTTTTTTCGTATGTTTTTTGAGTGGAGGACGGAGCGTACGTTTTTTTAGTGAAAGAACGAAGCATAGTTTTTTTTAAAGAGAACAAAGCGTGAGCTGGCGAGCGATTCACTGAATTGCCTCGTGATGGGCTGGCCCATACCAGGTGCTACGTGGGCGCCAAAAACTCCATCCGGCGCTGAAGGCGCCGGTTAGTGTGAGCAACTAGTTGAGGAGCGCTCCTTCGGGAGCCTCGCAATGATCAGCGCCACTTGGCGCGCTCTCAGCCATTCGCCATGTGTCGCGCTCTGGACGCTTTCTTCGGATTTTGTTTCTTTATTTTTCCGCACGCGTTTTCGACTTTTTAAACGGTTTTTTTTCTGATTTTTTTCGACGTTTTGGTTTTTCTCTGGTCTTTCTTAGCTTTTCGATCACAAAAAATTTCGATTTTTTTTGCGAAAAAACGCGTTTTCTTTTTTTGTCCTTTCGCGAAAGTCACGGTTTTTCTTCCGCGAGAGGCACAGTTGTGCTTTAGCGAGAGTCACGGCCGTGCCTTTTAAAAACGAAAAAAACGCATTTCTGTTTTTTTTCTTTCACGAGAGTCATGGCCGTGCCTTTCGGAAAGTGTCGGGGATATACCCCGCAGTATGACCCGGCTGGATGTATAACCCAGCCAGACTTGGCGACTCACTAATGACCCGTCCTGACTGGATGACACACTAAGTGACCCGCCCGATCCTGGCGACTTATGGGTGACCTGGCAAGCGGATCAGAGGAGCGACAAGACCCAGGGGCTCAGGAGGCTCAAGGCCCAGAAGGTCGGCTTACGTTATGGTAGGCCGGCTTAAGAGGAAAGGCGTGAGGAATATCTCCCTTACAAGGAATCAAGAACCGGACTTGTATCCGGCTTGTAGTAGAACATAGGCTAGTCCTAATCCTATTTGGACTCCACATGTAACCCGCCCCTCTAACTTATATAAGGAGGGGCAGGGCTCCCCAAAGAGGAGGGGGAATAAGAAACAAGATCTAGGGCTAGACACAAATAGCCGGCTTACCGGCAACTCTCTCGTGATCATAATGAGACCTAGCCACAAACAACATGTAGGGTTATTACCGGATGATGTTTCCCGGGGTCCGAAGCTGTCTAAATTCTCGTCTTGTGTGTTGCGTCTCTCAATTCCGCTCGACCCCTTCAAGCTACCACATAGATGCGTTGGCCTCGCGACTAAATCCTTTCATGAGGACATCTGCCGTGACAATTCCACGATAATTGGCATCCATCGTGGGGCCTGCGCACGGTGGTGATGAGTTTTTAAAGGGATCTTTATAGGGATTGAGAAGTTTGTGATGTGCTGGATGAAAAAGAGCCGGCGCAGAAGGATACAAATCGTCTCTATGGTAAGCAGTCGGAGCAACATACAATATTAAGATTAAAGAAATTAGGGTTTGCGTTCTGTGAACGCCGCCGCCAACGCAAGACAATCTGTTCAAACCGACGAGAGATTGGTTTCACCGAATCCTGCAATCTGTCGAGTAGCAGTTTCCGTCGAGACGGATAACAGAAAGTTTCCGAGGTGGATCCGCCGGGTTCTATCAATCAGTGAGGGGACTGCTAGTACAAACTGGGTCAAAGAAATAGTCAAAGGAAAAGAAAGCCACAAGCTCGGATTCCTCCTGCGATTCACTTCGTTGAAACGCCGCGCCGCCGCTGTCCTGTCGCGGCCTTGTCTCTGCCGCGAGGCCGTCCTGTTTGAAACACCTCGTCGCCGTAAGTCGTCGGTGCCGCCTCGTCTTGCTTTGGATTTGAAGCCGTCGTCCCCGCGGCCTTACCAACCGCCTGATGCATTCACTTCTAACGTGATCTACCGCCGACGGCCGTTAACCAACTGCTGGTGTGAGCCGCCAAGCGCCACGGCCTCACCTGCGAGTCGCCGCTCCCGCTGTCGTGATGAGCTGCCGCTGACCGAGGGCCCCGACTGCGCCTGTGAGCTGCTGTCCATCTCAACTACGGTGGTGAACCGCCATGCTTGTCCAGAAACCAAAGCTGGTCATCGTTCCAACTGCAAGTTGATCAAAGCTAAAAGAAATCAGATCTAGTACTGTCTCCCTCCGATCGGATACGACTTCAAGTGCTTAAAAAGGAAGAAAAAGGGGTTTGGACGGGGCAAAATCCCTCAAGCCCTGGACGTAGAGCCGCCGGACTCCGCCTGTGAACCACCTCGTTTGGGCCGCCTTGAGCCACCACACCGCGCCGCTAGCTCGCCACCACTGCTGGGTCTGCGTCGGTCGCTGCCGGGTCTCCTCCGAGCCGCCACCAGTCGTTGTGCCTGCGCGCCTGGCTAAGAAGGAAAAGACAACAAGGATTTCAGTGGACACATGGATCAAGGAAGTAACCAAGTAATCTGAATATTTCTTCTGTAAATGCCTGTGCAGGCTACTGGTCAAAAGTGGTCTGTCATCGCCATTGTTTTAACACTATACGGACATGAGTTCTACAAACTGACTGCGACCCGGAAAAGAAGACTCGAGCCGGATGCTATTTCGCCAGGGTGTTCTGCTCTGCCTCCTCTAGGACCGCAGCGACCGCCGTGGACATCTCACCTTTGCAGCTGTCGTGGTTCACCCGCGCTGAGTAGCCGACCTTCTGTTCCAGGCCTGCTTCAACTGCCTGTCGCGACCCAAACCTCGTTCGGTTTGATCAGGGCCGTCTTCAGAAATTCGGGGGCCCGGTGCGAAATGCAAATGGGCCTCTAAAATCTAAAAGTTTCTTGCAACGAAAGCATACTCTCCCACTTAAATTATACTATGACTTTGGTTATGTGTTATTCTGTACGATATCCATAAAAACAAGAGCAACTATCTTTCTCAAACAATTCAACCCGAGAGCAATTGACATATAAAGATCTACTTCCTCTATAATGTTTTATAAGACTAAGTTACAGAGGTTCTATGAATTAACCGAAGAACTGGTGCACATGTACCCTACACTCACTAAATTACTGAACATGGAATGTAGCCTAAATTTGCTTTGGCTTGCGCACCTGATGGCCATTGACCGGCCGGGGATGCCTAAATTAAAGCTCCTGATCATAGCGTCTGCCTTCTGCTTTCCTTGGTGGCGTTTTGGCCCTTGCTGGCCCGGCGGTTGCTGAATTTTGATTGAATTCATGGCGCTGCCGCCTGCCCTGTCGTTGCGATTGCGCCGCCGTCAAGAAGATCTGATCGAGTCGAGGGACATGGGAAGATTGGAAACGAAGCGAGGAGGTAACTAATCGGGCATAGAGCCTAATCTGGACAGCGTTCGACACGGCCCATGCGATAGATCGAGAGAGGGAGCTCGAGCGATCAGACCAGGCTGGCAGGCCCAAATCCATGCAAACAAAGGAAGAGATCGTAATAGTACATATAACCTTGACCCAAAACAGGGGGCTCCTAAAATTTGGGGGCCCTCTGCGGTCGCACAGCCCGCACATGGCCTTGGACGGCCCTGGGTTTGATGATCCGCCATCACCATGGAGCTGCACTAAGCCGCCCCGTCGAGTCCCCCGCGCCGTGAGCCGCCCCGGCCTACGCTGCTACTCCGGGCTGCCGGCAGCCCGTCTTGGCCTCGTCCTTTGAAAAACATATACCGGAGCTTGTGGAACAGTCAGTGAATCAATACATACACGGGCAAATGGTTTCGGAAAACAAAACGCCTCAGAGTTGCAAAGAAAACTTAGCTCTGTGATGAGTGAAGCTAATTCTCTGAAGGAAGAACTTGAAAAATGCCCGATGAGTCTCAGATTATTCATGCGCACTCGGAAAGCTGCTCGCATAAGACAGGGGAAGGAGAATCATCAGGTTCATGTGTCTTTTCTCTGGCCTTTGTTGTGGCCGCTGCTGTTTCTACATCGATCAAGGCGAATCACATCAACTGCTGGTACTATTTATTCCACGTGAAGACTACAGTCAATGCATCTATCAAGCATTACCTTTGCCCTGTGCTCTTGAGCTGCCACTGTTTCAACCGAACCGGCCGCGCTGGCTTATAACTGTCAAAATACGCTGACCCGCGATAGGTCGCTGGCTTTTGTTGAACCGCTGCCTCTGAATCTCTGATACATGTGTACCGCGGCCCTGAGTCGGCTGTCTCCGTTGTCGCAGCTTCGTCATTGCTATTAATTGAAAGAAAGGGATAAGAAGAGACTGGCTGAAAGACAAGTCAAAGTTGCCAGATGTTTAATGACCTAGAAAATGACCCGGAGGGTCTCTGCCTGAATCGACAGGATTATATTGAGTAGCCGGCCTGCTTGAACAACCTCTGTCGTGATAAACAGATTATCCGTCGTTCAAACAAATCAGGTGATATCCATCCAAGTTTGTTTTATTAGCACATGTTATTTTTGTCAAGAACAAATTTATTTTTGCTTTGGTCTGCAATATTGTTTATGCAGGGCAATTATTTATGACAAAAAGTGATATTATACCGAGGAGATGGAGGCACGCCAACATCTTTTGGTACAGGTGGTCGTCGTTACTCAACGGACTCCCGCACCGGCTTACAACGTCGTGGCCGTTTCTCGCGACCACGCCGGCTTACAACGTCGTGGCCGTCTCTCGCGACCACGCCGGCTTACAATGCCGTGGCCGTCTCTCGCGACCACGCTGGCTTACAACAAGGAGGACAATTTGCCTGTCCGCACCGGCTTACAATGCCACGACCGGTTCATCTGTCTGTGCCGCCTCAGATCTTGCGGTCGTCTTCACCGTCCGTCTCTCGCGGCCTGGTCTACAACAACACACCGGGCCGCACCTGTCTGCATGAGCTGTTTATTGAGTATGAGCAATTCATTACTTGGGAAGCCCGGTGTCGGGGGTGTCTGGTCCCTCGCACATCTATGGGGATCGGCGGACCGAGCCCCTTTTGGTTCGGCAGGGGGCGGTGGATGCACAAAGAGCGGATCGAGGCGAAACACACGAGCGGGACGATCGATTTACCCAGGTTTGGGCCGCACGGATGCGTAAAACCCTACTCCTGCTTTGGTGGTTGTATTGAGTTTTTGGCTCGGGAGCAACGAGTGCTACAGTACCCTCAAGCAGCTGGCGAGACCGAGCGTGAGAATGGCTGTCTCCCCCCCCCCTCTGTTGCGCATAGGCCTCCTTTTATATGTCTAAGGGGTCACCGACACGTGGCAACAGAGGTAAGGGTAAAAATGTAAAAGGGGTGGTAGTTGGCTCCACCGCCTACATGTCGCATCCTACCTAACTCTGACGGCAGGGGACAAGGGCATTAAATGCCCGTCTGTGTCACCTTGACGGCCCAGAGAGGGACCGCTAGGAACGCCACCGTTTGCCACGATGGTTATCTTGTCAGCACTTGCTCGCCACCGCATGCCCCCGGCTGCACAGCCTCCCGCCACGTGCGCCAGGAATGGTCCCAGGGCGACACGTTGATGGGTGAGCTGGAGCGCGGGCTGCAGAGTAGCAGCTTGCCACGGCGAGCGCCTTGCTGCGGATGTTGCCTTGTCGCGTCCGGGAGCTTGTCGCTCACCGGGCCTTGTCGGGGCGCGCGGTGCGCCGCAGCGAGTCTCTTGAGATGCTTGGGTTGGTCTTCACGGCAAGCTCCTCTTGCCGGGGTCTTGTCTCCTTCGCGGCAAGCTCCTCTTGCCGGGGCCTTGTTCTCTTCCCGGCAAGCTCCTCTTGCCGAGGCCTTGTTTTGCTCTTGGATACCTTGATCTTGAATGGCTCCAAAGGAACCACGGAGGGTCTTGGCGGTCGCCCGGCAAGCCTTGCCGCGGGTCGCTACGACTGCCCGTGCACAAGTTCGGGGAACTAAGGTACCCCTACTTTAGTACACCGACAGGAGCCCCCGGGCCTGGGCCATACACGGTGCCGAGCGCTGTTGGGCCAGGCCCAAAACAGTGCATGGGCACGCGCGGCCTAGGTCACGCCATAACTCGTTCCGCATCCACCGCGCCCTCCCCAAACGGCACGCGTCAAACGCGGCATCATGGGAGAGAACGTGGGCGGTTTTCGGGGCGTCCACTCCCCACGATCACGGGGTGGGGAGGGGTCGCCTCGGTTCTGCACGCCAGCCACGCGGCTCCCATGCACTAGGGGTCGCGGGCGGCGGAGGCGGGAAACCAGGACGTCACGGGTCGAGGGAGCGGGTCGGCCCCAGCTCCCTGCTCTCCCCGTGTCTTGATTCGCTGAGCGGGGCGGCCGAGCCCCCGCCCTGCTCCTTTATAAAGAGCAGGAGGGGAGGATGGAAGCCCGTATTCTCCTATCTCCTTCTTCCTCCAGCTTCTGCTCCCCTTCCTCCCATTCGCCATGGAGAAAGGGAACCCTGGTCCTTCGTCAGTGGCGGCAAGGGTTGCCGCCAGGCAGCGCATCCCTCCCTCTCCCGCACCCGTGGTGGCGGAGCCAGCCGTAAGGGGAAGAGGAAGGGGGCGAGGTCATGGACGCGGTCGAGGACGAGGCCGCGGCGCTCGAGGAAGAGGTGGACGGGGCGGCGCGTCGGCTTCGCCTCCGCCAGCGGCTCTTCCTCCCGCGGTGGTCCATGCCGGGGACGACCCTTGCGAGTTCTTCGTCAGGCTGCGCCGGGCGCCTTGCCGTTGCCTCCGACTCCCGGATCCGTTCGCGGAAGTGCTGGAGTTGAACTCGCCCGAGACGCTGAGACTGCAGATGAGGGGCTGTGGGATCAGCGGCACGCGGGTCCGCGCCGAATTCCCAGCCCCCGGCGTGATATATCTTGGCTGAGGGTGGAAGACGTTCGCCCGCATCCACAGCTTGACGCCGGGGCTCACCCTCCACTTCAAGTTGGTGGAGGGCGATCTCCTCTCCGTCAAGGTCTTCGGGTGCTTCGGCGTCCGGGCCCGGTGCTGCGTGGAAAGCTCCTCCGACAGCGAAGGCTCCTCCTCGAGCGAGAGTGACGAGGAGGGAGCGACAGCGACGGCGAGGGGAGCGGGCGGCAGGATGGCGGGCCCGACTAGGTGTCGGGCGCCGCTCCGTGCGGCACCGGCAACCCCATCATCTGGGTCGCCGGCTCCTTGAACTCCCCGGGGTGTTCTCTTCTCTCTGTCTTCTGGCACCCGTAGTTCGCCTAGGCGCTCCTTTTGCCCTTCTCGCCTCCTTGACCTACCTCCTGAAAAGAGGGGCAGGAAAGATATTACGGGCATCTTATCTTTCTAATTTGTAAGCCCTCGGGCCTTAGCTGCATTTAAAACTTGTAATACTCTCTTTCATGTTTTTCATTCTCTATGGATTGTACCTGCGTGGAATGTTTTTAATGAAAAGGGATGTTTGCCGGGTCATTTGTCTCGCGGGTAGAACCCACGCCAAGGAGCAGATCCTTGGTATCTTTCAGATAGACACTCCTTCCCCGGCAACATGCCCTATCGTCTTCCCACGCCGCTCGACCTTTCTCACGCTTTTGGCGGAGGCAGGGACGAGGCGGGTGCGGCCCTTCGTTTCATCCCTTTCCTGCCGCGACTGCGACCAAAACTTGGCCCTGGGGCCCAGGGACCGGAGCTAAGGGAGCACGGTGGCTTTCGGGAAGAAACGAGGCTTCGTATTCCCAGTCAAAAAGAGAATGCATGAAGAGGGATGAAAAAGTTATCTGAGATTGCAGCCCCCGGCAACTTTGGCTTGCCGTGGGGCGAACCTTAGTACTTGCAGCCCCCGGCAACACTGGCTTGCCGGGGCCCAGATGCTGGCACATCCTTCTTCTCCTTTCCATCCCCATGTGGCCCGGCAAGGATATGCGAGTCCTGCGAACCAAGGGAAACGAAAGAAAGGCAAAAAGACGCACACTCCACCTCTAAGTTAGGGGTTACCTGCTGTTAGGCACTATCAACCCTAACCGAGGACTCGACTCGACCTAGCATGCATGCTGTGACTCTGGGCGCCAGCGCTTCATTATCTTGTGCTCAGGGTCTGCGTCTGGCTTTGTATAAAGGATTATATGCAACAGCGGCAAGACTTGTACAAAAGGGTGGTTGCCGGACAGGGTCCAACAACCGCGCCTTACGGGTAAAACTTACGAAGAAGCTCGATATTCCAGGAGTTGCTCAGTGGTACGCCATCTTCGGTCTCCAGGCGGACAGCGCCAGGCCTGGTGACTCGTTTCACCCGGTAAGGGCCTTCCCACTTCGGCGTCAACTTGTTGGAATTCTTGGCGGACTGAACGCGCCGAAGAACAAGGTCGCCTTCCTCGAGACTCCTGGCGTTAACTTTGCGGCTATGATAGCGGCGCAAAGCTTGCTGGTAGCGAGCGGCTCGCACAGCAGCCTGGAGACGATCTTCCTCAAGGAGCAGCGCGTCATCTTGCCGCAGCCGCTCTTGCTCAAGCTCATCATAAGCGAGCACTCGAGGTGACCCGTATACGAGTTCCGTGGGGATAACTGCCTCCGCTCCATAGACTAGAGCGAAGGGTGTCTGCCTAGTGGCTCGATTTGGCGTCGTCCTGATCGACCAAAGAACCACCGGCAGCTCCTCGATCCAGTTGCGTCCGCGCTTGTGCAGCCTGTCAAATGTTCTAGTCTTGAGCCCGCGCAGCACTTCAGCATTTGCCCTCTCAGCTTGGCCGTTGCTTCTCGGGTGAGCGACAGAAGCAAAGCAGACCTTGGCGCCGAGATCTTGGACGTACTGCATGAAGGCACGGCTCGTAAATTGTGTACCGTTGTCGGTAATTATCCTGTTAGGGATTCCGAAACGGCAAACAATCGACCTGAAGAATTTGATCGCGGACTGCGCCGTCACCTTCCTCACTGGTTCCACTTCCGGCCACTTTGTGAACTTGTCGATTGCAACGTACAAGTACTCAAAGCCCCCGACAGCTCGGGGGAAGGGGCCGAGGATATCGAGCCCCCAGACCGAAAATGGCCAGGATAAAGGGATCGTCTGGAGAGCTTGAGCTGGCTGGTGTATCTGCTTGGAATGGAACTGGCACGCTTCACACTTGGTTACTTATGCAGTTGCATCCTGGAGGGCTGTCGACCAGAAGAAACCCTGCTGGAATGCCTTTCCGACAAGAGCTCTTGCGCCAATGTGGTGACCACATATGCCTCCGTGTATCTCTGCCAACAGCTTCTGTCCGTCTTCCCGGGGAATACACTTCAATTTCACACCGTTGAGTCTTCTTCTGTACAGTGTGTCATCGACAAACTGGTACATACTAGACTGCCGGGCTACTCTTTCCGCTTCTTCTGGCTCTTCGGGAAGTTCTCCTGTCTGAAGGAAACGGACAATCTGTTGCGCCCATGTTGGAGCCTGTGGCTCGACAACAAGGACTAAAGGCACATCTGCTACTGCGGGAACGTCCGCTTCTACGGCAAGAGCCTGCGACTCTGCCGGAGCTTGACGTTCCCCGACAAGCTTGCCGGAGCAGAGCTTGCCGGGAGTGTCTGCTGCAACAGAACAAACCCTAGGGCTTGCCGGAGTAGACTGCCCCTCAGCACTCTTGGCGTCGATCTTAGGGACCTTCTTGGCGGCGGCTTCGGGGAGCTCTGCCGGAAGATAGTCACCAGAGATCAACTTCCTCTTCTTGCTCTGTCCAGTTGATGGTGTTACGGATGGCTGAGTCAGCTTGAGCACAAAGATCCCTGGTTCCACAGGTAACTTAAGTGCTGCGCACTTTGACAGGCCATCGGCAATGTCGTTCTCAGCTCTTGGAACGTGTTCCATTTGCAGGCCATCAAAGCGCTCTTCCAGCTTCCTCACTTCATCAACGTAAGCTTCCATCAACGGACTCTGGTAATCTTTGTTCACTTGGCGGACGACAAGCTGCGAGTCGCCCCTGACAATGAGCTTCTTAATCCCAAGTTCTGCCGCGATCCTGAGACCGGCAAGCAAGCCCTCATACTCTGCAGTATTGTTTGTCGCTTGCTCCTTGGGAAAGTGCATCTGGACTATGTACTTGAGGTGCTCTCCGGTGGGCGCGACAAGCAGTACACCAGCACCGGCGCCTTGCAGCGAGAAGGCACCGTCAAAGTACATGAGCCATTCTTTGCTTGCTTCCTTGGCGGGGATACTCGTCTCCGGAATTTCTTCGTCTGGAGTTGGCGTCCACTCTGCTATGAACTCTGCCAAAGCTCTGCTCCGGATTGTTGATGTACTCTCAAACTTGAGGCCAAAGCTTGACAGCTCCAGTGCCCACTCGACAATCCTGCCTGTTGCTTCTGGATTTTGCAATATCCTCTTCAGCGGGAAGCGAGTGACCAATGTGATCTCGTGTGCTTGGAAGTAATGGCGCAGCTTTCTCGAGGCCATGAGAAGGCCGAAAAGCAGCTTCTGCACACCAGAGTACCTTGACCTAGCCCCCTGTAGGAGGGAGCTGACAAAGTAGACTGGGCGCTGCACCAATTTCTTCCGTATCTCCTCTTGCATCTGTGCAGATCCTTGCTTGTCGGGACCAGAGCTTGTCGGGGAAGCCCCCTGCTTGTCGCTGGATGTGCTTGCCGTGGCCGCTGGCTCGTCGTCGGCCTCCCTTTCCACTACTGACGCAGCACTAACCACTTGATTGGTTGCCGCTATGTACAGCAGCAACTTCTCTTGTGGTTTAGGCACGACAAGTGTTGGAGTGGAGGACAGGTATTTCTTCAGGTCTTGCAGCGCAGCCTCCGCTTCCGGAGTCCATCTCATTGGACCTGTCCTTTTCAAAATTTTGAAAAAGGGCAGGGCGTGCTCAGCAGACCGAGAGATAAACCTGCTAAGAGCAGCTACACAGCCGGCAAGCTTCCGTACATCCTTGACGCGCTTTGGTGCTTCGATCTGCTCAATGACCCTGATCTTGTCGGGGTTGGCTTCGATTCCCCGCTGAGACACAAAGAACCCGAGAAGCTTGCCGGAAGGGACTCCAAACACACACTTCTCGGGGTTGAGCTTGAGGTTGATCTTGCGCAGATTTGCAAAAGTCTCTTCTAAGTCTTGGATCAGAGTTGCCCTGTCTTTGCTCTTGACCACTATATCATCCATGTAAGCTTCTACATTTCTGTGTATCTGTGGCTTCAAAGCAATATGGACTACTCTGGCAAATGTTGAACCAGCATTCTTTAATCCGAAAGGCATCCGTACAAAACAGTACGTGCCACATGGAGTAATGAATGCGGTTTTCTCCTCATCCTCTTCTGCCATGAAGATATGATGGTATCCTGAACATGCATCAAGAAACGAAAGCAACTCACATCCGGCTGTGGAGTCAACGATCTGGTCAATGCGCGGCAAGGGAAATGGATCTTTGGGACAAGCTTTATTAACACCATTGAAGTCAATACAAAGCCTCCACTTCCCGTTCGCCTTGCGCACTACAACCGGCTTGGCCAACCACGTTGGATGGAGCACCCCTCTGACAAGGCCCGCTACTTCCAACTTCTTGATCTCTTCTGCTATGAATTCTTGGCGCTCCACCGCCTGCTTCCTAACTTTCTGCTTGACGGGCCGCGCATGAGGAAAAACGGCAAGGTGGTGCTCAATTACCTTCCTGGGAACACCGGGGATGTCAGACGGTTGCCACGCAAACACGTCGATGTTCGCCCGCAGGAAAGTAACGAGCGCGCTTTCCTATTTAGGGTCAAGCGTGGCACTGATGGTGAAGGTACCACCAGTGCTGTCCTCCTTGGCGGGCACCTTCTTGGTAAGCGGCGGAGCTGCCATCGTCTTCTTGCTTCTGCCGGCGAAGCTCGATGGTGCGTCCTCGACGGCAGCGCAGCACTCCGAAGAGGTGCGCTTGCCGGAGTAGGCATCAGAGCACTCGTCGGACTTGGTCTTCTTCTTGCCGGTGGAGCTCGATGGCGCGTCCTCGACGGCAGCACAGCACTCCGAAGAGGCGCGCTTGCCGGAGTGGGCACCAGAGGTCTTGCCGGACTTGGTCTTCTTCCCCCCGGGAGCTTCATCGGCAAGTGTCTCACGGTCTGTCGCAGCGGCAGCTTCCCGGTAGATCTTGTCGGCGCAGATAAGGGCGTCCTTCTTGTCACCAGGGACAGAGATGACGCTTATCGGGCCTGGCATCTTGAGCATGTTGTAGGCATAGTGAGAGGCCGCCATGAACTTGGCGAGTGCGGGACGGCCAAGTATTCCATTGCAGGGCAATGGGAAATCGGCAACGTCGAAGGTGACCCTCTCAGTCCTGAAGTTCATCTCGCTGCCGAATGTTACCGGCAGCGTGACTTTTCCCTTCGGCTTGCTCCTTCCCGGGTTAATTCCTTGGAATGTACCGGTTTCTTCGAGCTCGTTGTCCGGGATCTGGAGTTTCTGGAGCACAGCGGAGGAGATCAGATTCAGGCCGGCCCCGCCATCAACTAGCATCTTGGTGACCTTGAGGTTGCGGATCGTTGGGGAAACCAACAACGGCAAGCACTCGACCGCAGTTGTGCGGTCAGGGTGGTCCTCAATGTCAAAGATGATAGGCGTGCTGGACCACTTCAGAAGCTTGCGTGATTCGTCGGGTGGCTCTGCCGCATTAACTCCCCGGAGCCACTGTTTGAGTTGGCGGTGGGAAGTGTGCAGAGAGGCGCCACCGTCGACACACAAGACTTCTGTAGCCTTCTAAAACTCCTGCTCCCTATTCTCAACATCATCCATGTCTTCGTCGTCGTCTTCGTCTTCGTCCTTGTCGCGGCCGTGGGGAAGTCTGTCTCCTTGCCACTGCTTGGCCTTGCGCGGCTTCCTCCCGGGCCAGCGCGCTTTTTGCCGGCTTCTCCACCGCCTCCTTGGGCTCTCTCCTTGTCGCGCCGCTCGTACTCAGCTTTTTGTTGCTGGACAAGCTGCCCGACCCTCTTGCAGTTCTGGAGATCATGGCCCTTGGTGCGGTGGATCTTGCAGTACTGCTTGTCGGGGCTGCCCTGCTTGTCGGCGGCCGCCACAGCCTGGCAGTTGGTGCACGCGGCAACCTCCTTGCCGGAGCTGCCAACTTTGGCTTGCTTGGCGGGGCTGTCATTGCCGGACTGCTCAACGACCAGTACCTCTTTGCCGCTCTTCTTCCTGTTGCGCCTCCGGTTCTTCCTTGCCGGGGCGGCATCCTCGCTGTCAGATCCCCCTGCTCCAGCATCCTCTCTAGGGAGTTTCCTTCCTTCTTCAGCGTGCGCACACTTGTCGGCCAGGGCGTACAGCTCGCTGACGTCCCTGATCCTGCTCATCGCCATCTCCTCCCGCATCCTGCGATTACGCACGTTCTGATGGAACGCGCTGATAACCGCGGCGGGGTGGATGTCTGGGATGTTGCGCTGCACGTGGCTGAATCTCTGGATATACTTGCGCAGGGGTTCTCCTTCCTTCTGGGCAAGAAGGTGGAGGTCACTCTCTTGGCCATGTGGTTTGTGGCCGCCTGTAAAGGCGGCGACAAACTGATGGCACAAATCCGCCCAAGAGGATATGGAGTTGTCCGGCAAGTGCATGAGCCAGGATCTGACTTCGGGCTTGAGCACGAGCGGGAAGTAGTTGGCAAGGACCTTGTCGTCTCGCCCCCCGGCAGCTTGCACCGCAATGGTGTAGATGCTGAGGAACTCCGACGTGTGCGACTTGCCGTCGTACTTCTCCGGCACGTCTGGCTTGAAATGCTTCTGGTTGGGCCACTGGACTTGCCGCAGCTCACGGGTGAACGCAGGACAACCTGCCGCGTACGGCAAGTTGCCTGGCTCTCCGGGTGCAGGCACGTCAACAGAGGGCCCAGCGCGCAGGTCTGATTGACGTCGCGCTTCCCTTCGGTGCTCGATGCGTGTTCGAGCGTCTTCTTGCTGTTGCTCATGAAGAACTTGGCGTTGATCGCGACGAGCTCGCGGATCTAACGACGCGGTGGAGTAGCTGTCGAGGTGGATCCGGTGAGTCGGCGATCTTGGCCTTCGGGGCGGAGAGTGCACAGTGGTTGCACCCTCGCCGGTCTTGTCGCCACCGGCTCGCGCCTGGCTGACTTGCCGCGGCAGCGATGCGCTCGGCTGCCGCGGGTTGTCGCCGTTGGCGAAGCCAATGAGACTCTAAATAGTGGCCCTCCAGTCATCGATCTTCTCTGGCGCTGGAGGGTAGTCTAGGAGCGGCTGGGCACGCGCCAATGCTTCCGCCGGAGCGATGGGCGGCGGCAGCGAACGGTGTGAGGAGCGAGATATGCTCGGACTCCTAACTGCGTTAGGAGGAGCAACATCCCGTCCAAGCGACCGTGCCGCGCTTGCGCCAGCATGTTGGCGTGCATGCTGATCCTAAGCGCTTCGGGATCCGCCAGCTTGATCTTGGCCCAGCAGACGTATGGTACTGTGGGTACCATGACGCTGCTGGTCCCGTGCCTCCTGGGACGGGCGCGGAGCGTGTACGGACGCCGAGGTCTTGGAATACGCGCGGTCATGGTGGGAAGCGACCGCGCCGCCGACGTGCGGCGCAGCCTGGTCCTTGGACCTGGCGGCGCTACGAGTCTCCCCGTCGGCGCCCGCTCTTCCGCCGGCGCCTGCTCCACCAGCCGTCCGCTCTGGCGATGGCGGGCTCGGCGCAGACGGAGCGGCTACCTCCGAAGCCTTCTTCTTCGGCGGCATGTTGATGTAGACAATGAAGATGCGGCTCGTGCGAACGCCGGATCGGGTTCACACAACCTCGACGCACCCCCTACCTGGAGCACCAAAGATGTCGGGGGTGTCTGGTCCCTCGCACACCTATGGGGATCGGCGGACCGAGCCCCTTTTGGTTCGGCAGGGGGCGGTGGATGCACAAAGAGCGGATCGAGGTGAAATACACGAGCGGGACGATCGATTTACCCAGGTTCGGGCCGCACGGATGCGTAAAACCCTACTCCTGCTTTGGTGGTTGTATTGAGTTTTTGGCTCCGGAGCAACGAGTGCTACAGTACCCTCAAGCAGCTGGCGAGACCGAGCGTGAGAATGGCTGTCTCCCCCCCCCCTCTGTTGCGCATGGGCCTCCTTTTATATGTCTAAGGGGTCATCGACACGTGGCAACAGAGGTAAGGGTAAAAATGTAAAAGGGGTGGTAGTTGGCTCCACTGCCTACATGTCGCATCCTACCTAACTCTGACGGCAGGGGACAAGGGCATTAAATGCCCGTCCGTGTCACCTTGACGGCCCAGAGAGGGACCGCTAGGAACGCCACCGTTTGCCATGATGGTTATCTTTTCAGCACTTGCTCGTCACCGCATGCCCCCCGGCTGCACAGCCTCCCGCCACGTGCGCCAGGAATGGTCCCAGGGCGACACGTTGATGGGTGAGCTGGAGCGCGGGCTGCGGAGTAGCAGCTTTCCATGGCGAGCGCCTTGCCGCGGATGTTGCCTTGTCGCGTCCGGGAGCTTGTCGCTCACCGGGCCTTGTCGGGGCGCCCGGTGCGCTGTAGCGAGTCTCTTGAGATGCTTGGGTTGGTCTTCCCGGCAAGCTCCTCTTGCCGGGGTCTTGTCTCCTTCCCGGCAAGCTCCTCTTGCCGAGGCCTTGTTTTGCTCTTGGATACTTTGATCTTGAATGGCTCCAAAGGAACCACAGACGGTCTTGGCGGTCGCCCGGGAAGCCTTGCCGCGGGTCGCTACGACTGCCCGTGCACAAGTTCGGGGAACTAAGGTACCCCTACTTTAGTACACCGACACCCGGTTTTTTTCCAACAAATTGGAGGCAAATTATTATGTATTATCAGCCGCCGTCTGTACTGGATGGCTCAATGGGCAGGCACATAAGTCACCGCCACTACGGTTTGGTTAACTTCAAAACAGCCAGTTGGAAGGAACCATTGGCCGAGTTGCTGACACGGCTCATACGAGATTCATTTATAACCTGCCGCAGTCGCCTCAACCTTCTGTGGATTCACATCGTGTTATCAACGCCAATGATATACGCCTTCTGCTATGGTCAAATATGGAGAATCTCAAGCCAACTCTTCGAGTCATCTTGAGACCCGGGGGCTACAATGGTATGGCTCGGCAAAATTAACTGGTTTCAATGAATTCAGGAACTCCGGGTTATTAAAGGGAAGATAACCCGGCCCCGAAGGCTATTCTTTATAGGCGAATATTTAAAGGCCGTCAGAAAAATTTCCGGCTCAAAATGAAGATTCCGGTTTAAAATATAGCTCAAGAGACATCTCTCTCCCGCAAAGTTTTGAAGCTATCAAATCCGGTTCAAAATCCGGCTCAAGGTAAATTTGTCTCTTACAAAGTTTTGAAGCTTTAAAATCCGGTTTAAAGTTCCGGTTCAAAAAGATTTAATCTCTCGCAAGTTCGAGTTCTCAGAAAAATTAAAGGTTGCCAAAAGAACTTGCTGCCATGATGCGCGGTTCAAACTTGGATATCTTGCTTTACGGCTTATCTTATTATGATCACTTGGGGGCTTCCTGCTCATCGAGCATAGCTAGCAGTACCCTCTTGATCGGCGCAATGCCAAAATTTATATGGTCACTTGGGGGCTTCCTATTCAAACATAGGTCGTATTCGAACCAAAGAGAACATAGCTGTCGAAACCCTTTTGATTGGCAAACTGCCGAACCTACTTGGGGGCTTCTTGATCGTATCCGAATCATAGCTCAACCCCTTTGGGAATCGACGTGGATCGTATTCGAATCAGCGTCGCTAAACAACTCTTAATGGTCACTTGGGGGCTTCCTGTTCAAACATAGGTCATATTCGAACCAAAGAGAACATAGCTGTCGATACCCACTTGATCGGCATCGCCAAAGCCACTGGGGGCTATATGATCGTATTCGAATCTTAGCTTAACCCCTTTGGAACGGTTTACTGATCGTATCCAAATCAGAAGCCTCAAAAAGTTTTATTCTGTCTCTGATAAAGTTTATTGCAGCCACAATTACTTAACTTGAGACCTTTTTGGGATTATATCTCAAATGTATATAAGTGTTTTATGCTTAACCCGGCTTGACTTTTGACTATAAGTCGCCAGTTTATGACAATCATCATCTATATGGAAGCATTGGCTTCTAAGGATTGGGTTATCACCCTTATTGCACATGTTATGTAAGCCGGCAGTACAAATTCAATATCACAATGGTTATATGTGAGATATTATGACCCGCCATGGTTTTGACGCTAAGTCGCCAGGGCATATGTTGTTTAAACTCTCTGCAGGATTTGCAGAAATGTGACATATAAATGATTAAGTTCAAGCTCATTACCAAAGTTGATGCTTCAAAATGATTATCCGTTCTGGATTTTTCTCAAAAGGCTATAAGCCGTCGGGTTATAAAAATTCCAGTCTACAATGAAGGTGTATTGAATCGCCATTGGCCAAAAGCCGCCGGGTATTTAAACTTCCGATTTACTTGTCAACAGATAAGGTATTTGGAATCTTTAAATAGCCAAACATGGCTGGATTTTCATGATCATATTGAATGATTGAGTTTTCATACCGGATTATATTATTCAAATCTTGAATAGCCAACATGGCTAGATTTCTATTATGATTATCAATAACTAGTATTATGATTGAGGTTTTCAAAGTCGCTTTAGCGCAACAGCTATTATCTTTATCAATGGGCATGATTTATTTTACAATGGAGGAAATAGTCCTGAGTCGCTGCAGGCTTACGACCCGACACTTGGGGGCTACATTATTCAAGTTGAGGTTACATCAAATATGCAAGTCTCATGTCACTGCAAGCATGCACCATGACACTTGGGGGCTAATGCAAAGTCATTTTTATTGGCCTTATCGAAGACCCGACTCATCCCATTGTAATGAGCCGGCCTTTGGGGGCTACCAATTGCTCCTGTTAAAATTCAAAATACACAAGCCTTATTCCATTATATATTGAAGGATCCACTCCTCAATTGGTAAAGCATAAAACTCTTAACCTTGTGGACATGGGTTCAAGCCCCAGGATGGGGGTAACATCATATGATATTATTTTCAATGAAAAGTCCCAGCTCAGTATTATCTTACTAAGCCAGCCCTTGGGGGCTACACGTTACTGCTCAAATTAACATCATCATATTTACAAAGTCCCTGCTCATTATTACATAATGATCCGACACTTGGGGGCTAATGCATATTGCTCTTTGCTGAAGACAATTCTAGGATGACCCGGCTACACTACTATGACTATAGCCGACTCATGGGGGCTACACAGCTGGATTTTATTTAAAGCCATGGTGATAAGTCCCGGCTTATTCATGCTGATTAAACCGGACCTTGGGGGCTACAGGTAATATGGATATAAGGGAGAAATATGTTCAAATTCTCAGTTTTGAGCAGATCGGATTGACCCAGGGTTTACAACAATCATGATCTGGTGTCACCAATAATTATGACCTGGCGTCGCCTACAGTTATGACCCAGTGCTATCAATATTTACGAGCCGGCAATTTTGGTTATGATAAACCGGCAAGTTTTACCTCTTCAAGCCGGCTGAAAGTCAGATGAGTATTTCAAGACCAATATGTTTTAAGCCGGCGCTTTGGAAGCCGATTCAAGTGGATTATTTCTTACAATATTTCTCTACAAGAGACCAATTTACCCGGATTTCTCAAAAGAAGTATCTGGATTTTTTGCATTCACAAAAGTTTGAACATATCTACTAAAGGAGATTTGCTATGAGTACATGGGCATGTATCAAGAAGGAAATGACAAGGATTTAAAAATGATCAGGTGCCGGCTTACAAGAATATTTAACCCAGAGTACAACCTGTCAGTTTGTTCTTGTGTTTATGTTGCAGATCAGTTTAACATGGATAAATCCAAATTAAACTTGGGGGCTAATGTCGGGGATATACCCCGCGGTATGACCCGGCTGGATGTATAAACCAGCCGGACTTGGCGACTCACTAATGACCCGCCCTGACTGGATGACACACTAAGTGACCCGCCTGATCCTGGCGACTTATGGGTGACCTGGCAAGCAGATCAGAGGAGCGAGAAGACCCGGGGGCTCAGGAGGCTCAAGGCCCAGAAGGTCGGCTTACGTTATGGTAGGCCAGCTTAACACTACAAGAAATATGTCAACTTATGACCACCACTATTGGTCACTGAAAGGTCACAAATTTCCATTTATGACCTTTTTGTGACCAAAAACATAAGGTCAAAAGCTGGGCGTCGTAAATTGACTATAGCGACCTTTCTTCTGGAATGGTCGCAAACGTTTATGACCAAAATACGTCTACTGTGGCGTTTTAGTCACTAGCAACCTCCCCAGGCCACGTAGGCATCCAGCGTGGCAATCTGACATGGCACAAGATTCAGCCCGGTCCAATTCGGTTTTCTACATGGGCCTAGCCCAACAATTCGGCCTATTTGTGTTTTTTCTATCAGTTTTTGGTTCGGTTCATGGGCCAAGCCCAATATTGCAGCCTTTTTATTGTTGGGCCGTGGCCTTCTTACCATCAATTGATTTTTTATTTTTCAATCATTTTATTTTAGAGCTAGTCCCACTAGTCACATGGGCCCCACATGTCAAAAATTTCAAAATATCTCAAATTATATTCATAAGTGGGGCATAAATTGGTCCCGCTGGTCATGTTTCCATTTCACATCTTTTTAACATACATAATCACTATTTCAAATAGGACGGGACAAATATAATTCATCAAATAACACTACATTAGTCTTTTACAATCTGATACAATATTACAATTTACAGTCTACTACAGAACCAAAAAAACTCTTTGCTAAGTAGGGCTTCACTGATTCGCACTTGGCTTCATGGCTTCACACTCCAAAAAAATTAGGCCCAAAGCTCCTGTAAAAGAGTGAACAACTTCAATATTAGTGTACTTATTGCTGAGGCCAGAACCAAACAACTTCGATATTACAATAGAAAGAAGTCTCAGGTTTATCAAGCACAGCAAAACAGTAGTGTGACTGAAAACAAAAGAGGTCTCAGATTTAGACCGAAAAGGAAGAGCTA
This sequence comes from Triticum monococcum, assembly GCA_034509565.1. NCBI lineage: Eukaryota > Viridiplantae > Streptophyta > Magnoliopsida > Poales > Poaceae > Triticum > Triticum monococcum. The sequence goes on along the minus strand of CM067843.1, from coordinate 546,473,361 downwards.
GATATGCATGATGTCCCAGGTTTAAACAAAAGATCAAGAGCACAATTTCAACAAGAGATATATAGTCAGTCCAATTGAATAAAGGCTGGACAGTAGCATTATGAGTATTTAAGTGGAGATGTAGCAGACAATCAAATGAATATATTGTGCAGACCATGAATAAAATTAGGCAATCATCGATGGAGAGCGTCTAATGCTCCTAGTTAAACAAACAGATATGTTTAGCCAACCAAGAAGGAAACACTAACCAAACAGTGGCAATTTGAGGTGGTGAGCTAGATGAGGTACAAACTGAGATGACATTCAATCATCCGGTAGCAAAACAAGCTTACTAGCTAGCTAGTACACTAGAATGTGACCATCCAACATGCACACACGCATCATGCAGGAACATATATGAACATTTTCTGTAAGGGGGACATCAAGACCTTGCTTTGGAAGGACTAAAGAGCACTTGAACGAGTTCTGGTCATCAGGTGCTTCTTCACCATCAGGTTCATTTGTTGTTGCTGCTCATCCTCCTACTCCATCTACATGGACAAGAGCAAGTTAGTTGTTTGCATGGCATTCACTTAATAAAACTGCATGTATATTCATCTACATTACTTCTTCAGTATAGTACAGTACAAAGGATGGATGAGTTTGAGTTCAAATGTTTGCTTGCACATGTACTACTCATATACTTAGATGTGTGTGAGAGAAAAAGGAGGAAGAAAGAGAGCACGGGAAGAAGGGAACATTAGTAAATAGGGATATCCCCGTCCTCTCCTTGATAAGCCTAATCACAAGTGTTATGCTGCTAATCTTATGTAGCTTCGTTTCTGAATTTATATTGTTTGTGTGATTGTTGAGACTGCAAAAAGCTTAAGCTTATATCTACTGGTGAGTTTGAAGATGTAACTAGTTTTCCATTTCATGCAGGTGTGTCTTACTATTTCAAAAAGACTGATAATGGTATTTTAAGCTTATATCTACTGGTGAGTTTGAAGATGTAACTAGTTTTCCATTTCATGCAGGTGTGTCTTACAATTTCGAAAAGACTAATAATGGTATTTTCCGGTTAAAGCTCACTGCAAATGCGAAAAAATAGCTGATTTGAGAAGGCCTCTTGAGATTTTGATGAAAGGCAACACTATAAACCACCCTGGCCTGACAATAAGTGCAGTTCAGCTACTTTTGTCCCATGATGGTGTACTAATACAACTTTTCATTTTGAAAGAAAGACCGGAAAATCTATACTGCACTCGACGCACACCCGCGTCCCGGGCGGCAGCTGCCGCGCGAGGCTAGCTACAGTGCGGTGCTCTATTTGCTCAATACAAACTAGCAGTGATTGCTACATGGGATGGACAACACATGTTTTTGTAAATATCTCTAGAATAGAATGTTGACAAAATAATAATCCAGTCTACATGCTACTAATTAAGTAGTAATTATTTGAATAGTTTGTAGCAGGCAAGTAGAACAAATCAAGCTTGGCAATTACAATTTTTTTTTGCAGGTTACTATTAGCTATATGAAATAAGCATGGCATCAAGTTCACTAAACAAGTAAGCATGCAAAACAAAACCAAGTTTGCACATCCAAAGTGTGTCACGTACTAGAGATGCCTCTGACCGAGAAGTGCAAATCAGAATCACGTATGAAAGGACACTTCCATCAGCACGTTTGTTATTCAAAAAAAAAACATCACGTTTGTTGTACTGACACACAATCAGTTTCCAATTATATCTCAAAACCAATCAACACAAGCTAGCCACGCTACACATCCCAGCTAATTGCAACTTGGCGTTGTAAGCAATAATCGGCAAGCCTTTGCTCTGCCTCAGGCCTCGCTCGACAGAAGAGTAAACGTTTTAGTAGCTTTTGACCAACCAAGACGTACTACACAGAACAAAACAAGGAAGGAGATACTGTAGAAAGCAAAGCTGCCTTGCGGTTTTAAACAAATTGCCATCGCCTCAAGACAAGAACGCGTGGACATGACTACTACTGCATACACGATAAACCCAGTCAAAAGGAAGCAGGCAAATATACTCGAACGACAGTAGATAACTCGAGCAACAGAGACCGCAAGACCTCTGCATCTGCGTACGGCGCTAGATCCATCTTAACTCGCGGGAACAAGCACATATCTAAAATCGATGAAGCCGGGATATACCTCGGGTGCCGAGCGGAGCGTCACCGTGGGGGTGCTGCTGGAGTCGATCGAGCCCGACAGCGAACAGAGACGGCGGGAGGACACATTGACGGAGACGGAGCTCTGTCCACGAAGCAGACGATGCAGGGGAGGCCATGGCGAGGAGGCAAATGGCGGCGGTGCTTGGACTTGGGCGAGGCTTCGGCTTGGCGGCGCAGGAACGGCGAGGAGGGACTTGGCATTAGGGCGGCGCGCTGCAAGGTCCATGGCGGTGGAGTGCACTGTTTGAGACAGAGAGAGAAATCGAGATGTGTGAGAGAGAAAAAGGAGGAAGAAAGAGAGCACGGGAAGAAGAGAACCGAGAAGAAGGGTGGCACTCATCTGCTGGCTCCGGCAAGCTGTGGCTGGTGGTCGCCGGCGGCGGCGTGCAAAATCACAGGAGGAGCTCCTCTCGTGGGGCTCGGGTGCGGGGAATCGTGGGAGGAGGCTGCGAGGACGGGCACGCTCGGGCGCTCGCTCGATCTCCTCGGGCGAAGAGGTGGCTGGGAGATGCGGGGAGGGGAGGGAGGACGGCGAGGTCAGGGGTGGGTGGGAGAGGACGGCGAGATCGGGAGGGGGGCGGGTACGGGGAGGAGGTGGCGGCGGCGGCGAGGAGATTGGGAGCAGGGGATGGATGGATCTGATCTAGGGTTTGGGCTGCGGGGGGTTATCTCTTTTTCTTTTTTCTGTAGATAGATGGATGGATGGATGTGGGACGGATATATGGATGGATGGATGGATGGGCGCCATGTCATCGATCCGTGGGAAGAGTTTTGATTGGTTCAAAAAAACAGTGATTTAAAATAGTTTCTAAGTACTAAAAATTGAGGGATTTTGTGAAGTAACTATCAAAACTGTTTTGCAAAAAGGCATCACACAAATTATCACTCAAGTTAGACCACATTTTATGGATAAGCACCAATTTGTATGTATTTCTGATCTTTCTATCTATTTTTAATCATTTTTTGAGTGCCCAAAATGAGTTTTTTTGTGAAGAACCTATCATATATTTGTTGTGAAATTGGACCAAATAATTTTTATAAAGTATTAGGCCATATTTAATGTAAAATTGATCAAATGGTTGGGTGTCAAGAGTTTTGATGCACCTCTCCTGAAAAAGACAAATTTCTGCCAATTCCGCTGGAAGCGGGTCAAATTTGAACTGTACCTGACTCATAGTTTGTGCTTTATTTTTTCCAAAAATCCTTTATAGGTACATAAGTATCTATTTAATCAGAGAAACATCAAAAATTTTCCAAGATTCAATCACTAGTTAGGAACGGTCATTCCCGCCGTTTTGACCGCATTTTGAAACGGGCATAACAAATTCAAAAAAAATCAAAAAATTGGAAAACCTTTGCATAGTGTCATTATATATGACCAAGTTTCCAGGAAAAATAATAAACTTGTAATACGGAAATTATTTTAGAAAAGTGTTCTCATAAATGAGCTATCATGTGTGAAGATTCATGGATTTCAACCCAAACGCTCAATCTCATGGTCACATTCATGGCATAGTTTGTTCAAATGATCTCATATTGTGCACAAGGGTGCATATAGGAATTCCAAACAATGTTGCCAAAGGGAGTTTTCATTTTCTTTGCACAGAAAATTCATTTTCCATTTTTCGAATGCCCAAAATGAGGGTTTTTTGTGAAGGACCTACCATATATTTGTTGCAAAATTGTACCAAATCATTTTTATAAAATATTAGGACATATTTAATGCACAATTGACAAAATGGTTGGGTGCCAAAATTTTTGATCCACCTCTGGTGAAAAAGACAAATTCCCGCCGATTCAGTTGGAAGCGGGTCAAATTTGAACTGTAGCTGCCTCGTAGTTTGCTCTTTATTTTTTCCAAAAATCATTTCTAGGTACATAAGTATATATTTAATCAGAGAAACATAAAAAATTCAAGATTCAACCACTAGCTAGGAACGGTCAAGCCCGCCATTTTGACCTCATTTCGAAACGGGCATAAAAATTTTAAAAAAAATCAAAAAATTGGAAAACCTTCGCATTGCGTCATTATATGTGACCAAGTTACCAGGAAAAATAATAAACTTGTAATACAACAAATATTTTAAAAAAGTGTTCTCAAAAACGAGCTATCACGTGTGGAGATCAATGGCTTTCAAGCCAAATGATCAATCTTATGGCCACATTCATGGCATAGTTTGTTCAAATGATCTCATATTGTGCACAAGGGTGCATATTGGAATGGCAAACAATGTTGCCTAAGGAAGTTTTCATTTTCGTTGGACGAAAAAACCATTTTCCATTTTTCGAGTGCCCGAAAGGAGGTTTTTTTGTGAAGGAACTACCAAATAATTGTTGCAAAATTGGACCGAATCATTTTTCTAAAATACTAGGCCATATTTAATGCACAATTAACCAAATTGTTGGGTGTAAAATGTTTTGATCCACCTCTCGTGAAAAAGACAAATTCCCGCCGATTCAGTTGGAAGCGGGTCAAATTTGAACTGTAGCTGCCTTGTAGTTTGCTCTTTATTTTTTCCAAAAATCATTTCTAGGTACATAAGTATCTATTTAATCAGAGAAACACAAAAAAAAATCCAAGATTCAACCACTAGCTAGGAACGGTCATTCCCGCCGTTTTGACCGCATTTTGAAACAGGCATAAAAAATTCAAAAAAAACAAAAAAATGGAAAACCTTCGCATTGTGTCATCATATGTGACCAAGTTTTTAGGAAAAATAATAAACTTGCAATACGACAATTATTTTAAAAAAGTGTTCTCAGAAACGAGCTATCACATGTGGAGATCAATGGCTTTCAAGCCAAATGATCAATCTTATGGCCACATTCATGGCATAGTTTGTTCAAATGATCTCATATTATGCACAAGGGTGCATATTGGAATGGAAAACAATGTTGCCTAAGGAAGTTTTCATTTTCGTTGGACGAAAAAACCATTTTCCATTTTTCGAGTGCCCGAAAGGAGGTTTTTTTGTGAAGGAACTACCAAATAATTGTTGCAAAATTGGACCAAATCATTTTTATAAAATAATAGGCCATATTTAATGCACAATTGACAAAATTGTTGGGTGTAAAATTTTTTGATCCACCTCTCGTGAAAAAGACAAATTTCCGCCGATTCAGCTGGAAGCGGGTCAAATTTAAACTGCAGCTGCCTCATAGTTTGCTATTTATTTTTTCTAAAAATCATTTCTAGTTACATAAGGACCTATTTAATCATAACTACATAGTTTGGTGGCGATACGTCGAGGTTTGGATGGTGGCCGAGGGCCCCAACTCTAGAGCGCGTAAACTCGCATGCCCATCGCGTGGTCACCGCGTGACCGTAATGTTGCCATGTGTTCTGGGCGGCCTAGGCATGTCTAGTGGGTTGGGCACTCCCCAGGTTGGTTTTAGGAAGAAAATTACAACATAAGATTCTCACGAGGAGACCGATCGATGCTCAAACATGAATTAGCAGCCAAGTGTTTGATTAGCGGTACGGGAAATGCACATGGCCAATGGGAGTGAGTTTTGGCTGAGGATGATCATCTACTAAGGAGAATGTCTTCACAAATTTTGAGCTCAAAAGGAGGATCCTAGGTGGTACTTGCTTTGCAAAGTACCATGCTGGACAAAAATATGAATGTTGAAGCTGGGCTCAAAATAATGAATGGAGTGAGATGAAATTTTGTGAAGGATGGTTATTTGGGCATAGGAAAGCATTGTAGAAAATTGATACCATTTGGACATGCCAAAGTAGTACTTCCTTCACAATGCTCTTCTATGGACAGAAACTTGGGAAAACTAGTGAGAGAGATTGGATGAATGAAATGAGCTAAAATATGGTGTAGGTAAGTTACTTAGGTATGGTCATGCGCTGGTAAATTTTCAGATCATTTGGGTAAGCCTAGCCAGTACTTACTTCACAAAGCTTCTCTCGAGGTAGAAACTTTGGAAATTTCCCGAGAAAGATTTACTAGGAAAATTGAGCTGAATATTATCATGTGGCAATGATTTGGGTATGGAAGAGTGCCCGAAAAGTTTGAGGGTAATAGGAGGGGTCTATATAACACTTGCTTTGCAACGTGCCAATTTGGCCATAAAATATAAATTGAACATGGGCTCACATAGATGATTTAACTAAGCTGCAATTTGGAGGAGGGTGATAATTTGGGCATATGAAGGAACTGTATAAATTTCATGTTATTTAGAGATATTAAAAAGGTACTTCCTTCACAATGCTTCTAGGTGTACAAAAACTTTGGAAATTTGCCGAAGAAGATTTGCTAGGCAAATGGAGCTGAATTTTGTCATGCAGTAATGATTTGGATAGGAAAGAGTGCCCAAAAATTCCGAGGGCAATCAAGAATATATAAATAGCACTTCCTTCATAAAATGTTGTTGTGAACAGAATAGGAAAATGAATATTCTTGAATAAGTTTTGAACTAGGCAAGGAAGGATTTTTACATATTTGATGAATATATGCCCCAAAGAATTTATGAGATTTTTTGGGAATTTTGGGAATGATAGAAATATAGGTTGCTTCACAACCTAGGGAAAAAACTGCCACATGGACATGACACATAGGCAAAACTGATGAGATGGCGCCTAGTCATCACAACCCACCACAATCTACAAGGCTATGACCATCTATATTGGTCATTAACAACTAGAAATAAGGCAGCGGACTAGCACTGTTTGCTTTGTGACCATTTCGTGTAAGGAAATTACGACCTTTCTGACCAAAATGGTCGCAATGGTTTAGGGTTTGGAGCCCCCTGAACAGCTTTTGACCAATTGGTCTAAAATGGTCATAAATTTATGACCAATTCTTCGAGGGTCACTGGCAGAAGGTCATAAGTTGACATATTTCTTCTAGTAAGGCGTGAGGAATATCTCCCTTACAAGGAATCAAGAACCGGACTTGTATCCGGCTTGTAGTAGAAGATAGGCTAGTCCTAATCCTATTTGGACTCCACATGTAACCCGCCCCTCTAACTTATATAAGGAGGGGCATGGCTCCCCAAAGAGGAGGGGGAACAAGAAACAAGATCTAGGGCTAGACACAAAGAGCCGGCTTACCGGCAACTCTCTCGTGATCATAATGAGACCTAGCCACAAACATCATGTAGGGTTATTACCGGATGATGTTTCCCGGGGCCCGAAGCTGTCTAAATCCTCGTCTTGTGTGTTGCGTCTCTCAATTCCGCTCGACCACTTCAAGCTACCACATAGATGCGTTGGCCTCGCGACTAAGTCCTTTCATGAGGACATCTGCCGTGACAATTCCACGACAGAAAGGGAAAAACAAAACGCGTTTTCTGTTTTTTTTCTTTTGTGAGAGTCACGGTTTTTATTCCGCGAGAGGCACGGTTGTGCTTACGCGAAAGTCACGGCCGTGCCTCTCGGAAAGGGAAAAAAATACGCATTTTCTGTTTTTTTCTTTCACGAGAGTCATGGTTTTGCTTTCGCGAGAGACACGGTTGTGCTTTCGCGAGAGTCACGGCCGTGCCTCTCGGAAACGAAAAAACGCGTTTTCTGTTTTTTTCCTTCCACGAGAGTCACGGTTTTGCTTCCACGAGAGTCACGGTTGTGATTTCGCGAGAGGCACGGGTGTGCCTCTTTCGGAAAGAAAAAAACCATGCTCACGGTTCGGTTTTTTCGCCTAGTTTTTTTTCGTAAAAAAAGTTCGACAAAACCTATCAACATGGGATCTAGTTTTGAAGATATCGACGCGAAGAATCCAATGGTGAAAACGATTCGAGATTTGGACGCACGATTTAAGAGATAAAACGTTTTAAATAAACGGATCTACGAAAAAAGGGAAAACTTCTAGGTTGTGACAAGTGGCGCGCTACATGTGCGCCACTTGTCGCGACTTGGGAAAGTGGAGTGTTCTTTGCAACGACTACTCCTTAATTAGTGATTTCGCCGGTTAGGAGCTCCCTCCGCGCCCTGCTTCTCGTTCTGTCCAGGAACGAGCGAGTGCGCCTGTTGACCTGGCCTCGTGGGCCTCGTCCCTGCCCATCAGCCTCCAAGCCCAGCACCTCCACCGACTCAGGCCTTGGGCCTTGGTGAGCGCCCAGTCCGCCCAGATTCAGCCTGATGTGTTTTTTCCAGATCTGTGAATTTAGCTATTATCCGAGGAACGTCTATTTTACAAAAAACCCCTTGAGTTCATGCATATAATAACTAATTAACCATGCATCAGAATTAAATAAACTATATATGTAAAATACTTAGATTTCATCTAGATTCACAATATGCCACTTTCATCTATGTTTAAAATGTTTAAAATGCTGCATGATTAAATTTTGCTCAAATAGCATGTGAAAATGATTTATTTCATAACTAAATAACCGTAGCTTCAAATTTAATAAACTTTATATGTAAATGGGGTGGAAAAATGCGTAGATTAACATGGTGGCTTTACTTTTCATGTTTAACAACTCAAAAATATGATTTAGGGCAGAACAGTACCAAATTCGAATATTATTCAAGGGGATCTTCCGGAATTGTTGTTTGTTGTTCCGGCCTCATTTAAACTTGCCTAAATAGTTAGTTTTCATATGCTTCACCTCTTGCCTTGTTAATCAACATTTAATATTGTTGGGTACATAAACGAGAGCGAATTAAATAACTTGAATGTGGTGTTTCGTCAACATGCATCTTGTTACATGTTGAGCTTCACTTAACTTGTAGTTTTGTTTGTGCACTTTGCCATGCTATGCATGATTAAACCGGACATGCATCATAATTGCTTGTGCATCATGCCATGCTTATGCTTGTTGGTTTACCATGTTGTTTTGCTTCTTTCCGGTTGCGCTTCTCCTTGATAGCTCCGGTTACATTGCGATTGTGGGGATCCATTCGACTACGTCCGTTTGTCTTCTTCATGGACTCGTTCTTCTTCCTTGCGGAATTTCAGGCAAGATAACCATTTACCCTCGATATCACTTCTATCTTTGCTTGCTAGTTGTTCGCTCTATCGCTATGTTGCGCTACCTACCACCTGTTTATCATGCCTCCCATATTGCCATGTCAAGCCTCTAACCCACCTTTCCTAGCAAACCGTTGTTTGGCTATGTTACCGCTTTTGCTCATCCCCTCTTATAGCGTTGTTAGTTGCAGGTGAAGTTGAAGTTTGCTCCATGTTGGAACATGTTTATGTTGGGATATCACAATATCTCTTATTTAATTAATGCATCTATATACTTGGTAAAGGGTGGAAGGCTCGACCTTATGCCTGGTGTTTTGTTCCACTCTTGCCGCCTTAGTTTCCATCATACCGGTGTTATGTTCCTTGATTTTGCGTTCCTTACGCGGTTGGGGATTTATGGGACCCCCTTGACAGTTCGCTTTGAATAAAACTCCTCCAGCAAGGCCCATCCTTGGTTTTAACATTTGCCACCTAAGCCTTTTTCCCTTGGGTTCTGCAGACTCAAGGGTCATCTTTATTTTAACCCCCGGGGCCAGTGCTCCTCCGAGTGCTGGTCCAACCTGGGCGATGTCCAGCGCCCCCCTGGGCAACCAGGGTGTATGCCAACCCGACGTCTTGCCCATCCGGTGTGCCCTGAGAATGAGATACGTGCGACTCCTATCGGGATTTGTCGGCACATCGGGTGGCTTTGCTGGTCTTATTTTACCATTGTCGAATAGTCTTGTAACCGGGATTCCGAGACTGATCGGGTCTTTCCGGGAGAAGGAATATCCTTCGTTGACCATGAGAGCTTGTGATGGGCTAAGTTGGGACACCCCTGCAGGGTTTAAACTTTCGAGAGCCGTGCCCGCGGTTATTGGCAGATGGGAATTTGTTAATGTCCAGTTGTAGAGAACTTGACACTTGACTTTATTAAAATACATCAACTGCGTGTGTCGCCGTGATGGTCTCTTCTCGGCGGAGTCCGGGAAGTGAACACGGTCTTGTGTTATGTATGAAGGTAAGCAGTTTCAGGATCACTTCTTGATCACTTCTAGCTTCTCGACCGTTGCGTTGCTTCTCTTCTCGCTCTTATTTGCGTATGTTAGCCACCATATTTGCTTAGTGCTTGCTGCAACTCCACCTCATTACCCCATCCCACCCATAAGCTTAAATAGTCTTGATCTCGTGGGTTTTGAGATTACTGAGTCCTCGTGACTCACAGATACTACCAAAACAGTTGCAAGTGCCGATGATATCAGTGCAGGTGATGCTACCGAACTCAAGTGGGAGTTCGACGAGGAACTTGGTCGTTGTGCATCTAGTGCCACCCCTGGTTGGCTTTGGTGTATTGACGACAAACCTAGTTGAGGGACTAATGTGTTTGTGAGAATTGCAGGATAACACAGGTAGAAGTCCCTCATTGATTCGGTTTTACTACCAGAGATGACCCCTAAAAATGTATGAAGACATTGAAGTCAAAGGTGGTATATGAAGATATTCACATTGAAGACTATGACAAGAGAAGACACTATATGAAGCCTATAGAGCTCGAAGACTTTGATCTTTCATAGTTCTTTTTCTTTTGTGTTGAGTCATAGGAACCACCGTACTATTAAGTGGGGTCCAAGAGAACCAGTCAGAATGACTGAAGTGATGCTTAAACCAAAAACCTATGTCTTCAAGTGAAGACTATGAGAGCGAATCTTGTCTAGAGTCGAACAAGTCAGCTTTGCTTGTAGCCCAAGTAAAGTTGCCGTGTGAGTTTGAAATCTGACCGTTGGAACACATGTCAGTTCCTTAGTGACCCAGGGTCATTTCGAACAAATCAGGTCGGGTTGCCAAGTGGCTATAAATAGCCCACCCCCTACAACCATAAACGGTTGGCTGCTCAGATTGAAAGTACGGCTTTTGTCATTTGAGAGCAACCCACCTCAAAGCCTTTGAGAGAGAATTCCTTGCGAGGATAAAGCCCTAACCACCAGAGCGAAAGAGAATTGGGCATCACTTAAGTCTTCTTGTCTGTGTGATCTGAAGACTTATTACACTTGAGGACTGTGCATCCTCCAGCCGGTTAGGCGTCGCATTCTGAGCATCCAAGAGACATTGTGGATTGTTGGTGAATGAAGTCTGTGAAGGTTTGGGAGTCTACCTTGAAGACTTACCAGAGTGATTGGGCGAGGTCTATGTGACCTTAGCTCAAGGAGAATACTGTGAGGACTGGGTGTCCTGAGCTGCGTGTTCAGGACTAGGTGTCCGGGACTGTGTGTCCTAAGGTTTAAATACCTAGCCACTCCAACCAGACGTACAGTTGTCACAGCAACTGGAACTGGTCCAACAAATCATTGTCTTCAACGAGTCACTGGTTTCATTTCACTTCCCTTTACTTATTGTTACTCCTTGTGAAGTCATTGTATGTTTGCACTATCATTTGTCTTCACTGAGTGACTGCGTGTTCTGTTTGGCTTCACAATATCTTCCTACCTGATCCTTACTACCTAGCTGCTATTAGTCTTTGTGCTTTCACTTCATTGAATACTTGACTATGGTTTGCCTAGTGTAGTCAACCTTCCGCTGCATGGTAATAGGTTTAATTTTATCGTTTGTCTTCAAAACTTCTATGTTCAGAAGACTTTCATAAAAATCGCCTATTCACCCCCTCTAGTCGATATAACGCACTTTCAATTGGTATGAGAGCAAGGTGCTCCCTTGTTCTGTGTGATTCGGTTTAACCACCTGGAGTTTTAGCTATGTCGACTGCAGGGATAATTAAAGTCTCTGCTGCGTGCCCCATCTTCGATGGAACTGAATGTCCCTACTGGAAGAATAAGATGCGCATGCATCTTGAAGCCATTGACATCGACCTATGGTATGTCGTCGAGAACGGCGTTCCCAAGGCTGGAGAAGGTGTCAGTGCTGGTGATGTCAAGAAATTTGTTCAACTGGACTCTACTGCCAAGAATATCATCTGTGGTCATCTGACCAAAGGACAGTATGGCCGTGTGAGTGCTTTGAAGACATCCAAGCTGGTTTGGGACTGGCTCTCCAAGGTCAATGAAGGCATCTCAACCCAGAGAGATCAGAGAATCAGTGTCCTTCGCAACCTCTTCAACCGCTTCAAGCGAAATGACAATGAGAATGTCCAGCACACATTTGACTGACTCACTGACATCACAAATGAGCTTCAAGCCCTCGGCGCCATTGAGATCACCAAACATGAAGTCGTCAAGACGCTGCTGAGATCACTTGATAGTTCGTTTGACACCCTGGCCCTGATGATTCAAGAACGTCCTGATTTCAAGACACTCAATCCGTCTGACATACTTGAGAGGCTCAACACACATGAGTTTCAGCTTTCTGAGAAAAGAGATATCTACGGTCCAAATATGGGCGAACTCGTGCCTTGAAGGCAAAAGCTGTCTCCTCATCTAAAGAAGAATCTGATAGCAGTTCTGATGATCCTGAAGATATTGGAAGGGAACTTGCTATGCTTGTCAAGAAGTTCCAAAAATTCACCAAGAAGAAAGGCTTCAGGAAGTCTTCCCGATCAAGTTCAAGGAATGATGAAGCTCCTGCTCATGACTACAAGAAGAAAACATGTCACAAGTGCAAGAAACTTGGCCACTTCATCTCTGAGTGTCCACAGTGGGACAATGAGAACAACAAGAAGAAGAAGAGCAAGGAATATGACTCTGACGACAAGAAGAAGAAGAAATACTCAAAGTCTTCTTCCAAGTCTTCCTCAAAGTCTTCATCACACAAGAAGAGCTCATGTGGCAAGGCACGTGCATTTGTTGGCAAGGAAATGGATTCAGAGGAGGAGTCTGCTTTTGAGGAGGCAGAGGTGGAGTCTGAGGAGGAGTCCGACTCAGGCGTCGCAAGTCTGGCTACATCATACATTGCCAAGTCCATCTTCAACACTGAAGACAATGACTTCATCACCAACACCGATGCAAATGACAAGGACTACTCCGCTTCTACCTACTGCTTCATGGCACGCGGTGCCAAGGTAAACACACGCACTACTCACTATCAAACATCTAGTGACGATGACTCTGATTGTGATTCAAAACCCAGCTACAAAACACTTGCTAAAATTGCAACTGAACAACAGAAAGCTATGGAACATATTCAAAAACTGTTAGACAGAAGCGATGATCTGTTAGGTGCTGAAATGACTCGATCTGAATCCTTAATTGAAGACATAAAAAATCTTCACGTTAAGTATCAGGAACTTGAAAGTCGTCATGAAACTCTCTCAACAACTCATGAAAATCTTTCTTATGATTATCTTCAAAGGAAGCAAGATCTTGAGAAATTGAGAGCGGTTCATGAAGATCTTCAAAAGGAAAACGAGTCACTTCGCGGCAAACAGATCAGTCCCGCTCAGGAAGGATTTGAACCACCATGTCTTAAATGCATTGAGCATGATAATGCTACTTCTGTTTCTGAATGTTCTACTGCTACTACTGTCGCAATATCTTCAACTGTTGATGTGGTAACTAACCCCTCTGCTGAGGATACCACCGCTATTGCTGATGAGAATGCTAGGTTGAAGACATTGCTTGAAACAGGGATGTACAAAAGTCTTCAAGGGCATCAGACACTATGTGATGTCCTCAAAAAACAGATTCTGAACCGAAACCCTAGGAAAGAGGGTGTTGGGTTCGTAAGGAAAATGAATGCAGATGGATCTTACTAGAAACCTAACCAGTACCCCAAAACTATGTGGGTTGCTGCAAAGGAACCTTCAGCAGATCCATCCAATCTATCTGGCTTCACTTGTGCTAACCCCATTATCATTAATGAATCCTTTGATGCAAACTATATACTGTTTAAGAATCAGAATGGTGAAGTGTTTGCCAGGTACATTGGTACTAACTGCAGGAATGGACCGCCTATGAAGAAGATCTGGGTTCCGAAAAGGTGTCTGGAGAGTCTTCCTGTGGATGTCATGACACCTCACGTGAAGAAGACAAACCTCAGACCAAAGGCTTCATACGGTCCAAAGGCTTCATACAGACAGAGGACTCACCTGAGTCGCACTAACGCAAATGTTTTGCAGGGAAACCATACTCAGGCATATGAATATGAGAGCGGTTCATCAAACCGCCATGTTCATAAGACCAAGAACTATTCTGCTTATTCCTATGAGTACTATTGTCCGCCTGCAAGACTGTTTTCTAGGGCTTCAAAGCCAAAATTCTCAGATGCTGCACTTAGACTTATTGCTTCTAAGCCACCCTTGAAGATGTGGGTGGCTAAGAAAGCTTGACTCTCTTTTGCAGGGAAAGGTCTCCAGCAGAAAACCAAAATCGTCTGACGCTATTGCCGGGGACCTTAAACATATTGTAGGGTGCAAGATCAAATGCCCGAATGGTCTTACTATGTACTTCGTTCCTGAATCGCTTGCTACTCTCCCTATTAGTCCTAACCTGGATCTAAGCTTTCATAACCCACTGGTTCGTCAAATGTTTTTGCTTCACAATGCTCTTGGTGAAGCCTATCCCCCTAACTGCACTGTAGGGTACGACACCAGCGTCTTTAGAATGGATTATTGACAGTGGGTGTACAAATCACATGACTGGCAAAAGAAGTCTTCTTATGGACTCAACCTTACGTCCATACGACAAGAGCCACATCACATTTGCTGGCACTGGTAAAAGTAAGGTATTGGGTCTAGGTAGAGTTGCAATCTCAAGGGATCAACACATGGATAAAGTCATGCTTGTTGAATCCCTTGGCTTCAACTTAATGTCTGTCTCAATGCTTTGCAATTTGAACATGATCGTAATATTTGGAAAATATCATTGCCTTGTACTAATGGTATCTGACAAGTCTCTAGTGTTTGAAGGGTATCGAAAAGATGATTTGTACGTGGTAGATTTCTCAGCAGGACCACAGCTTGCAGTATGTCTTCTAGCAAAGGCTTCAGAATGCTGGCTCTGGCATCGGAGGCTTGGGCATGCCGGCATGAGGAACCTCCACACCCTTGCGAAGAAGAAGCATGTCATAGGCATCGAGGGCGTCAAGTTCAAGAAAGACCACTTATGCGGTGCCTGTGAAGCAGGGAAGATGACGAGGGCCAAACATCCCTCGAAGACAATCATGACCACTACTCGACCCTTCGAACTGCTTCACATGGATCTTTTCGGGCCCACTCATTACTCAACTCTTACTACTACTGCTTGCCTCTATGGCTTCGTTATTGTTGATGATTATTCTAGATATACTTGGGTGCACATAATCCTTTACAAGACTGAAGTGCAGGATGTCTTCAGACGCTTCGCCAATCGAGCTATGAACAATTTTGGCGCCAAGATAAAGCACATCAAAAGTGACAATGGCACTGAATTCACGAACACTAGCCTTGATACATATCTTGACACCTTGGGTATCACACATGAATTCTCAGCTCCGTACACGCCACAGCAGAATGGCGTCATCGAACGCAAGAACAGAACACTCATTGAGATGGCCAGAATGATGCTAGATCAATACAAGACCCCAAGAAAATTCTGGCCAAAAGCCATTGATACTGCATGCCATACAATCAATCGTGTTTATCTTCACAAGCTTCTGAACAAGACATCTTATGAGCTCCTTACTGGCAAGAAGCCAAATGTCAGTTACTTCAGAGTATTTGGCGCAAGGTGCTGGATCAAGGACCCACATCACACCTCAAAGTTTGCACCAAAAGCACATGAGGGTTTTATGCTTGGATATGGAAAGGATTCGCACTCCTACAGAGTCTTCAATCTCTTTCATTACAAAGTGGTTGAAACAGTGGATGTGCGGTTCGATGAGACCAACGGTTCACAAAGAGAGCAACTGCCAAATGTGCTAGATGAAGTTCCATCCAGTGAATCAATCAAGCTAATGGGAGCTGGAGAAATTATACCTTCTGAAGCTCATCCTGAAGAAGAACTTATCATCTCAGCACCTGATCAACATGAAGACAATGCTTAGCCTGAAGACATTCCTTCTAACAACGACAATGAACAACAAGAGCAAAGTCTTCGCCCTGTACATCCTCGCGTTGCCAATGAAGTGCAGATTGAAAGAATAATTGATAGCATCAATGCACCTGGTCCACTCACTCGTTCAAGGGCAACTCAGCTAGCAAATTTCTATGGGCGCTTCGCATTCGTCTCAATAACAGAACCCAAGAAAGTTGAAGAAGCCTTCATGGAACCTGAATGGATTCAAGCTATGCAAGAAGAGCTTCAACAGTTTGAGCTGAATAATGTATGGGAACTGGTTAAGCGTCCTGATCCACGGAAGCACAATATAATAGGCACCAAATGGATATACCACAACAAGCAAGATGAGCATGGTCAAGTTGTCAGAAACAAAGCTCGTCTCGTTGCTCAAGGATATACTCAAGTGGAAGGCATTGACTTCGATGAAACATTTGCTCCTGTGGCTAGACTTGAAGCCATACGCATACTGCTGGCCTATGCAAATCATCATAATATACTTCTGTATCAAATGGATGTGAAGAGTGCCTTTCTCAATGGCAAGATTGAAGAAGAAGTGTATGTTGCACAACCGCCTGGCTTTGAAGATCCAAAACATCCTGACATGGTACACAAGCTCAACAAGGCACTGTATGGCCTCAAACAAGCCCCTCGGGCCTGGTATGACACACTCAAATACTTCTTGAAGAGCAAAGGCTTCATACCTAGTTCCCTAGATCCCACTCTCTTCACGAAGACATATGATGGTGAACTGTTTGTATGCCAAATATATGTGGATGACATTATCTTCGGCTGCACCAATCAGAAGTACAGTGAAGAGTTTGGATATATGATGCAAGAGCAATATCAGATGTCCATGATGGGGGAGCTGAAGTTCTTCCTCGGTCTTCAAATACGACAACAACGCAATGGCATCTTCATATCTCAAGAGAAGTATCTCAAAGATTGCCTGAAGAAGTTCGGTATGCAAGACTACAAAGGCTTCACAACACCAATGCCAGCCAAACATCATCTGGGTCCTGACGACAATGGTAAAGAGTTCGATCAAAAGGTATACCGCTCCATGATTGGTTCTTTACTTTATCTATGTGCATCTAGGCCAGATATTATGCTTAGTGTTTGCATGTGTGCTCGATTTCAAGCGGCACCAAAGGAGTCGCATCACTTAGCTGTGAAGCGAATTCTTCGATATTTGGCTCACACCCCAACTCTAGGATTATGGTATCCAAAGGGCTCAGAGTTTGATCTGGTTGGATTTTCGGATGCTGATTATGCTGGTGACAAAGTCGATCGCAAGTCTACATCAGGCACATGTCACTTTCTGGGACGATCACTTGTATGTTGGTCTTCAAAGAAGCAGAACTGTGTATCTCTCTCCACTGCTGAATCTGAATACATTGCTGCTGGATCTTGCTGCGCTCAGCTTCTGTGGATGAAGCAAACACTCAAGGACTATGGCATTCATCTGAAGCAAGTGCCACTTTACTGCAACAACGAAAGCGCCATCAAGATTGCCAACAACCCAGTTCAGCACTCGAAGACAAAGCACATTGAAATTCGTCATCACTTTCTTAGAGATCATGTTGTGAAGGAAGACATTGATATCATACACATCAACACTGAAGAGCAATTGGCAGATATCTTCACCCAGCCCTTGGATGGGAAGAGGTTTTGCATGTTACGGTGTGAGCTAAATATCCTGGAATCCTCAAATGTCCTGTGATCAGGCACACATCCTAACCCTTATGCATATTGATGACTTAGATGTGCAACACACGAAGTAAAGTATATCTTCAATCAATGAAGACATACATTCTAAGTGTGAATACATTAATGTGGAATTTGACTTCGGAGCGCCACGATAATTGTGCGCCGTGTCTGGGTCTAATACTTCCTATACGGTGGGTAACACCACCACCAAATGTTCTATTTTGAAGTGTTTCACTCATGGCGTTACCTTGCAATGTCTTCACATTTGGTTTGGCTTCGATCTCAACGTATTTTCATGATTATCTTCACTATATTGATTATATATATATATATAGACACACACACACACACACTAGTGTTCTGTCCTCTACAACATTCACTTATAGCTATGTCTTCATGTTGAATCTTTTGAACTAAGTGAATGTGATCAGACCCTAACCTCTCTATGCTTTCTATCTCAAACTCTATCTCTCCAAGTCATATGCATTCTATTGAAACTGTCGAATGTCTTCTCTGCGTCCTTGTCAGCAGAAGATACAGAGACAACCATTAAGTCCGTTTTCAATGCTCATTCCTCCACATGAAATCCGGAGAAGTAGGAATGACCACCCGACAATCCAGGCGTGCGTGGGACGTGGAACAAACCCCAAAATTCCGCATAATGGCCACGTGTTTTTCAGATGCGAATCGCCAGGGGCACCTGTGTAATAGCACAGTGCTGCCCCTGTACCTATAAATACACACTCACAGCGGTCATTATCTCTTCTTCCACCCTCGCACGAACCCTAGCGCCACCGCTAGCCCTCGACAACGCCGGCGAGGAAGCACTTCGCTGCCGCAACCTCTCCGATGCCGTCTTCACGCTGACCGCGGACATCGTCCTCTCCGCCGTCGCCGTAGGTGTCCTCCGTCGCCAAGTTAGGGCACGGAAGATCGAACTGCTCGGCCTCATCTTACACTTCTTCTAGCAGTTCTTAGTGTGGTAAATAAAACTTCCTCTTTTTACAGCACCATTGATCCTATGGATTTGTCATTTTCTACCACAAGCAGTTTCTGTTCACACAAGCTAGATCTCTCTCATACTGCCTCTCATAACATGCCTAGTATATTCACTTGTGCTTCATAAAGTAGTTAGATTCCTCACTTGTACTGATCTGTGGATTCGTACAAATCTGGAACCAACTTCTTATCTATGAGTGAATGTCTTCGCACGATGAGGTCAATGTCTTCTAAACTGATTTATCTTCAAAATCTTCTGAGAATGCATATGACCTCTCCCCCTTCCCTCGCACCTTAATGCTGTCACAGGTACATGTTCGTGGGAGAATCCTTTGGTTCTCATAGTCTGCATTCATTTGCAGAATTCTTACAGCATCACATAAATTCGCCTGAAGCCAGTTCCTGTTGGTCCAGCAAACGAAAACCTTTGAAGCCTTTGAACGTCTCGAAGCCTTTCAAGTTAAAGTATATGGCTTCAGAGAAAGCAGCAAGGAAGGGTGGCAGAAAGTGTCGTGGTGAAACATCTAGAGATCTGCCAGATGAACTCTCAAAAATGTACAAGACAGATCCTGAAGAGGATTACAATCAGCGCAAGACCCAAATCCAATGGATTCGAAGATATTGGGCAGAACAATGGTTCAAATAGAGATTTGTGACCCAGGAGTATGCTGAGAAAAACGCCATCAAGAGACCGTGGGGAGACATCCTATTCAAGAATCTTCTACCTAGGTCCAGAGATGAAGCCATTGCTCAAGGCTTCTATCCATGCATGGTCCGTGGACCACAGCCTGCTGATGCACACTCGTCGTCACTGCTATGGTGTCGTGACGACAATCTGTTCAAGCGCAACTTCCAGTTTGCTCAGAACTCAGCGAAGCAGAACAAGAAGACTTTTGGGTTAGACTTCAACCCTGGTCCCTCAGCACCAAGGGAAGATGGCACACAAGATGCTGAACCCAATGTCATCGGTCCTTTCGCCAACCTTGAAGGCCTCATCACCTACATCTTAGTTCAAGGGACTGCAGTGAATGAGCCTGCAGCTGACACTGAATCAGAAGAAGCTCCTGCAACTCTAAAGACAAAGAAGCTGAAGAAGCCTAAAGCTTCAAAACCTGCCCCTTCACCAAAAGTCTCAAGGGCGAAGCCACTAGAAACTGCACCTCCTGAAGACAGTGTGCAGTCTGAAGACTTATCACGCGTCTCCAAGCCCTAGAAGGCCAAGATGCCTCTGCCTCACACTGGCCAAGAGCTAACAGCTGCTGCCATTCTGCGCAATGACGACATTGATCTATCAAGTGATGAAGATCTTGCAGATGACGCTCTTGAGCAACTCATCAAGAGCAAAGAAGAAGCAGAAATCTTCAATGATCTGCCTCTCTTTGATGTCACCATCATCCACAACTTCATTGACGAGTGGTTTTACACGCCAAACATCAGCTTTGAAGATCTGCAGCTACCCATTGGGCTCAGTGTCGCCTTCCAAGGCGCCATTGCTTCAGAACTTGCTATTGCCCAGCGCATTGTTGGACTGAAGCAGAAGATTGACTATGAAAAGGCTCAGTTCAAGAAGCATATGGCCAAGCTCAGCGTGCAAGAAGTGAAGAACTTCAAGACAATGATGCACGAGCTCAAGGAAGCCTTTGTGAAGAAGCGTGCAGAAGCTCAGGGTTCGCGTGAGCGCATGAAGACTCTGGCTGACAGATGTGTGCAAGCCTATAATGAGGCTAAGAAGCGCAAGGCACTTGGGCGTCCTGGCATCGACCCCAGGATGGCCGCAAAGAAGAAGAAGAAGCCTGCTACGGCTGAACCTGATGCACCAAGGCAAGAAGCAGTTCCGATTGTCTTCCCAACTAGACTGACTGGCTCGAAGCCAAAAAGCCGGTCAACAGCTTCAGAGCTAAAGAAGACAAGGACTGCTGAGGCTGAAGCCAGGAAGAGGAAACACTCTGAAGCCTCTCCTACTGCCCCCTCCAAGAAGAAGAGGAAGACCAAGAAAGCTCGGGTTGCTTCCACAGAGCCCTTGATAGTTGAACCCATTTCTATGGTCTATCCTGAAGCTGAACGACAACTGACAATTCATGAGCCTGCTTCCACAGAGGCTCATGAAGCTGAAGACATTCCAACAGCTAATCCCATCGCTGCTGAAGACATTGGTCATCATGACAATGTAGTAGATGGTGCAGTCCTTAGTTTGAAAACAACGAACTCATCAGCATTGGTCGTCCACTGACGCCAATTGCACATGATGCTTCATGGGCGGATCGCCCACAAGAGGAAGAAGACTATGAGGCCCAGCCCACTCCAACTCCACAGGCGTCGTCTGCGTTCCGCAGGCTTCGCAAAGGTCCAAGTCCTCAAGTCTCTGCTGAAGACATTCTGGCTGCATCAGCCGCAGAAGGAGTCCCACAAGATCCCACTCCCCTGTCCCACCAAGAAGCAGTTCTCCAGGAGAATGTGCTTGTGACCGACCCTCCAGCTAGTCAAGTGGAGGATGAAAATCGTGAGGCTGCCACAATCACCAATGAAGCTAATGTGGAGCCCTCCCCAACAAAGGCATCAGAAGACAGCGAAGCCACTGATCCCGCCACTTCTGTTCCTGAGTCTGCTGCCGGTCCTCAATTCAACTATCATGTTGAGCACAGGCCTCAGGTCCAGAAGCCAATCCCAAGACTGCCAAGGTTTCCAGGTCCTGTATCAACACCTGGCTCCTTCAACATCAATGGCTTCAGGGCAGACAACATGTTCTTCAATAGCTCCAGGAACCCCTACTCAAGGGAAAGGATATCATCTGATCGGTTCTGGAGCTATCCTCAGCGAAGCTATTACTCTTGCATTCTTTACAACCAAGGTCGCATCTTCCCACACAAGCGCCCTGACGTTGAAGCTATAGCTGGTCTGCCCTGTCTGGAAGAAGCTTTAGATTGCTTCAAGGAAGTTGGACTGCTGCCGTTCATTACCGACGAAGAGCATTGGAATGAAGAGCTGCTGCTTCATTTCTATGCCACACTTCACATCAGAGGGTACAGCAGAGATCCGAAGACTTGGGTCCTGGAGTGGATGACTGGCAACGTTCATCATGAAGCCAATGCATTTGACATCACTGAGCTCACTAGCTTGCCACTCCTGGCGATCTCTTCGAGCAAGGCTGTCAGCTGCATACTGAAGCTATTGAGAGCATCTTTCAGCGGCCAGAACCTGATATGAGTCAGATGCTCAGCATGATGAAGCCATTGCCCCAAGATGCCGCTTATCCCACAGAGT
Source organism: Triticum monococcum (assembly GCA_034509565.1). Classification (NCBI taxonomy): domain Eukaryota; kingdom Viridiplantae; phylum Streptophyta; class Magnoliopsida; order Poales; family Poaceae; genus Triticum; species Triticum monococcum. The sequence continues at coordinate 546,451,328 of CM067843.1, read as the reverse complement.
TCTTCGTTGAAGACCTTGAGTATTTGCCAAGAACCATCTATCACATCATCAGGCGAACTCTGTGGCCTATCAAAGGCCACTCTCCAAATGCCAAGCTTCAGGGTGCAATGAAGACTTTGGTATTCTATATACTTCATGGAAAATGCTTCAATGCACAGGACTTTTTCATACGCCAACTTGCTGCATCAGGCATTGATCTGTTTGGTTCGAAGTTCTACGCCCCTTGGGTCATGCGGCTGATCAAGCTACACTCCGCCATCTCGTATCAGCCCTCAGCCCGCAACCATCGGATCTTCTTGCCTGACGTGGACATGTCTACTGAAGCCATATATTCTGAGCCTGCCAAGCAACCTCTAAGTCTTCAGAATGCAGAACATCAGAGTTTTACTCAGAACGTTGAAGGCATTGAAGCAGTTTCTCGGGTGTATCCTTTGGCTGGCACTACACGTGCACCACACCCTGCTTCCACTGAAGCCACTGACAGTGCCACTGCTCCAAGACCCAAGAAGCGCACTCATGTTCTCAACGACCGAGAGCTTCTTGTGGCTCTACATCAGAAACAGGATAGGCATCATGACTGGCTGAAGCGTCAGATGAAAAGCCTCTTGGTGGAAGTTAATCGCGTTCGCAATATTGCCACCAAGAATGCTTTCGTTGCCCATGAAACCTGTCGCCGCACATGGAAAGAGCTCACGATGATGTGTTCTGAAGCTGATCTTCAAGAGGATGGCTTCAGTGAGAGATTCAAGTTTGACTCCACACCTCCTCAAAGGGATGTGCTGCTAGGAACTCCATCCCTTGAAGACTCTGAGTTCTCTTCCTCTGCTGCCACAGTGACTGCCAGAATTATTGAGGAAGAAGACGATGCTACTTCACCGCCACCTCCTTCAGCACCTCCAAGCTCTTCAGCACTGCCAAACAACACCAACAACCCTGCTACTTCACCTACTCCTCATGGGAACGAGTAGAGGCTCTATGTCTTCAAACCTTTTTGGTCATTACTGACAAAAGGGGGAGAAGCATATGAGATTGATAGTCTTCAAGCGGGTCCATATGGGCGGGTGCTTTATATTTTTCTTCATGCATACAGCTCTCGTTTTTGCTACATTTGGTTCTTATGAGTTGTAACACTTAAACTAGATGGTCGTCTGCTACTTATTTGCCACCTTGTTTTGCGAAGATAAATTCCGCATGTGCGACGATAAATTCCGCACTTAGCTCATTCTGCAGACGTTCATTTTCCATTATGCATGTCATTATCTTCATATACTTTCACATGCATAGTGGATTCTCATCATAAGTTGAAGTGGATCTCCACAAGTACAACCTGCCATGTGCATTTGCATTCCAAAAGCAAATTAACTTATATGCACATCTTCAGGGGGAGCCCTTGCAACTTATGAAGACAATTCCTTATCCTTTACAATTTCACAGATTATATTCCCCGTTGAAAACTTCAACTAGTTTGTCATCAATCACCAAAAAGGGGGAGATTGTAAGTGCATCTAGTGCCACCCCTAGTTGGTTTTGGAGTATTGACGACAAACGTAGTTGAGGGACTAATGTGTTTGTGAGAATTACAGGATAACACAGGTAGAAGTCCCTCATTGATTCGGTTTTACTACCAGAGATGACCCCTAAAAATGTATGAAGACATTGAAGTCAAAGGTGGTATATGAAGATATTCACATTGAAGACTATGACAAGAGAAGACACTATATGAAGCCTATGGAGCTCGAAGACTTTGATCTTTCATAGTTCTTTTTCTTTTGTGTTGAGTCATAGGAACTACCGTACTGTTAAGTGGGGTCCAAGAGAACCAGTCAGAATGACTGAAGTGATGCCTAAACCAAAAACCTGTGTCTTCAAGTGAAGACTATGAGAGCGAATTATGTCCAGAGTCGGACAAGTCAGCTTTGCTTCTAGCCCAAGTAAAGTTGCCGTGTGAGTTTGAAATCTGACCGTTGGAACACGTGTCAGTTCCTTAGTGACCCAGCGTCATTTCGGACAAATTAGGTCGGGTTGCCAAGTGGCTATAAATAGCCCACCCCCTACAACCATAAACGGTTGGCTGCTGAGATTGAAAGTATAGATTTTGTCGTTTGAGAGCAACCCACCTCGAAGCCTTTGAGAGAGAATTCCTTGCGAGGATAAAGCCCTAACCACCAGAGCCAGAGAGAATTGGGCATCACTTAAGTCTTCTTGTCTGTGTGATCTGAAGACTTATTACACTTGAGGACTGTGCATCCTCTAGCCGGTTAGGCGTCGCGTTCTGAGCATCCAAGAGACATTGTGGATTGCCGGTGAACGAAGTCTGTGAAGGTTTGGGAGTCTACCTTGAAGACTTACCAGAGTGATTGGGCGAGGTCTATGTGACCTTAGCTCAAGGAGAATACGGTGAGGACTGGGTGTCCTGAGCTGCGTGTTCAGGACTGGGTGTCCGGGACTATGTGTCCTAAGGTTTAAATACCTAGACGCTCCAACCAGACGTACAGTTGTCACAGAAACTGGAACTGGTCCAACAAATCATTGTCTTCAACGAGTCACTGGTTTCATTTCACTTCCCTTTACTTACTATTACTCCTTGTGAAGTCATTGTATGTTTGCACTATCATTTGTCTTCACTGAGTGACTGCGTGTTCTGTTTGGCTTCACAATATCTTCCTACCTGATCCTTACTACCTAGCTGCTATTAGTCTTTGTGCTTTCACTTCATTGAATACTTGACTATGGTTTGCCTAGTGTAGTCTACCTTCCGCTGCATGGTAATAGGTTTAATTTTATCGTTTGTCTTCAAAACTTCTATGTTCTGAAGACTTCCATAAAAATCGCCTATTCACCCCCCCTCTAGTCGATATAACGCACTTTCAGTTACTACGTTTCGTTTCCTGATGATCAGTAGTGATGCCCAGTTGGGATGATCGGGGATCTAGCATTTGGGGTTATCTTCTTTTCTTTTGGCTTTGGCCGTAGTCGGTCTATGTGTGTACTCTGATGATGTATGAATTATTTAAGTATTGTGTGAAGTGGCGATTGTAAGCCAACCCTCTTTATCCCTTTCTTGTTCATTACATGGGATTGTGTGAAGATGACCCTTCTTGCCACAAAACCACCATGCGGTTATGCCTCCAAGTCGTGCCTCGACACGTGGGAGATATAGCCGCATCGTGGGTGTTACATAATGACTTATTGGAAATAATACATATCGATGTATGCGGCCCAATGAGTGTTGAGGCTCGTGGCGGGTATCGTTATTTTATGACCTTCACGGATGATTTGAGTAGATATGGCTATATCTACTTAATGAAACACAAGTCTGGAACATTTGAAAAGTTCAAAAAAATTTAGAGTGAAGTGGAGAATCATCGTAACAAGAAAATAAAGTTTCTACGATCTAACCGTGGAGGAGAATATTTGAGTTACGAGTTTGGCCTTCATTTAATGAACACCACAGCATAATGGTGTGTCTAAACGCCGTAGCCGCACTTTATTAGATATGATGCGATCTATGATGTCTCTTACCAATTTACCACTATCGTTTTGGGGTTAGGCATTAGAGGCAGCTGCATTCACTTTAAACAGGGCACCGTCAAAGACCGTTGAGATGACACCGTATGAACTATGATTTGGCAACAAACCTAAGCTGTCGTTTCTTAAAGTTTGGGGATGCGATGCTTATGTCAAAAGGCTTCAGCCTAATAAGCTCGAACCCAAATCGGAGAAGTGTGTCTTCATAGCATACCCTAAGGAAACAATTGGGCACAACTTCTACCACAAGTCTGAAGGTAAGATTTTTGTTGCTAAGAATGGAACCTTTCTAGAGAAGGAGTTTCTCTCGAAAGAAGTGAGTGGGAGGAAACTAGAACTTGATGAGGTAATTGTACCTACTCTCAATTTGGAAAGTACCTCATCCGAGAAATCTGTTCCCGTGACGCCTACACCAACTAGAGAGGAAGCTAATGATAAAGATCATGAAACTTCAGATCAAGTTGCTACAGAACCTCGTAGGTCAAACAGAGCACGATCCACACCAGAGTGGTATGGTAATCCTATTCTGGAGGTCATGTTACTTGACCATGACGAACCTACGAACTATGAAGAAGCTATGATGAGCCCAAATTCCGATAAATGGCTTGAGGCCATGAAATCTGAGATAGGATCCATGTATGAGAACAAAGTGTGGACTTTGGTGGATCTGCCCGATGATCAGCGACCCATAGAGAATAAATGGATCTTCAAGAAGAAGACTGACGCTGATGGTAATGTTACTGTCTATAAAGCTCGACTTGTTGCAAAAGGTTTTTGACAAGTTCAAGGAGTTGACTACGATGAGACTTTCTCACCCGTAGCGATGCTTAAGTCTGTCCGAATCATGTTAGCAATTGCCACATTTTATGACTATGAAATCTGGCAAATGGATGTCAAAACTGCATTCCTTAATGGATTTCTTAAAGAAGAGTTGTATATGATGCAACCAGAAGGTTTTGTCAATCCTAAAGGTGCTAACAAAGTGTGCAAGCTCCAGCGATCCATTTATAGACTGGTGCAAGCATCTCAGAGTTGGAATATATGCTTTGATGAGGTGATCAAAGCATATGGTTTTATATAGACTTTTGGAGAAGCCTATATTTACAGGAAACTGAGTGGGATCTCTATAGTATTTCTAATATTATATATGGATGACATATTGTTGATTGGAAATGATGTAGAATTTTTGAATAGCATAAAAGGATACTTGAATAAGAGTTTTTCAATGAAAGACCTTGGTGAACCTGCTTATATATTGGGCATCAAGATCTATTGAAATATATCCATACGCTTGATAGGACTTTCACAAAGCGCATACCTTGATAAAGTTTTGAAGAAGTTCAAAATGGATCAGTCAAAGAAAGGTTTCTTGCCTGTGTTACAAGGTGTGAAGTTGAGTCAGACTCAATGCCCGACCACTGCAGAAGATAGAGAGAAAATGAAAGTCATTCCCTATGCTTCAGCCATAGGTTCTATCATGTATGCTATGCTGTGTACCAGACCTGATGTGTGCCTTGCTATAAGTTTAGCAGGGAGGTACCAAAGTAATCCAAAAGTGGGTCACTGGACATCGGTCAGGAACATCCCGAAGTACCTGAAAAGGACCAAGGATATGTTTCTTGTTTATGGAGGTGACAAAGAGCTTGTCGTAAGTGGTTACGTAGACGCTAGCTTTGACATTGATCCGGATGACTCTAAGTCATAATCCGGATACATATTTTTATTGAATGGTGGAGCTATCAGTTGGTGCAATTCCAAGCAGAGCGTCATGGCATGATCTACATGTGAAGCGGAGTACATAACTGTTTCGGAAGCAGCAAATGAAGGAGTATGGATGAAGGAGTTCATATCCGATCTAGGTGTAATACCTAGTGCATCAAGTTCAATGAAAATCTTTTGTGGCGATACTGGAGCAATTGCCTTTGCGAAGGAATCCAGATTTCACAAAAGACCAAACACATCAAGAGACGCTTCAACTCCATTCGAGATTTGGTCATGAAGGGAGACATAGAGATTTTCAAAATACATACGGATCTGAATGTGGCAGACCCGTTAACTAAGCCTCTTCCATGAGCAAAACATGATCAACACCAAGACTCCATGGGTGTTAGATAGTAATCTAGATTATTGACTCTAGTGCAAGTGGGAGATTGAAGGAAATATGCCCTAGAGGCAATAATAAAGTTGTTATTTTATATTTCCTTATATCATGATAAATGTTTATTATTCATGCTAAAATTGTATTAACCGGAAACTTGATACATGTGTGAATACATAGACAAAACACCGTGTCCCTAGTATGCCTCTACTAGACTAGCTCGTTGATCAAAGATGGTTAAGTTTCCTAGCCATGGACATGTGTTGTCATTTGATGAACGGGATCACATCATTAGTGAAATGATGTGATGGACAAGACCCATCCATTAGCTTAGCATAATGATCATTCATTTTTATTGCTACTGCTTTCTTCCTGTCAAATACATATTCCTCCGACTATGAGATTGTGCAATTCCCGGACATCGGAGGAATGCCTTGTATGCTATCAAACGTCACAATGTAACTGGGTGATTATAAAGATGCTCTACAGGTATCTCCAAAGGTGTTTGTTGGGTTGGCATAGATCGAGATTATGATTTTTCACTCCGAGTACCGGAAAGGTATCTCTGGGCCCTCTCGGTAATGCACATCATATGATGCCTTGCAAGCAATGTGACTAATGAGTTAGTTGTGGGATGATGCATTACAGAACGAGTAAAGAGACTTTCCGGTAACGAGATTGAACTAGGTATGAAGATATCGAAGATCGAATCTCGGGCAAGTAACATACCAATGACAAAGGGAATAACGTATGTTGACATTGCGGTTCGACCGATAAAGATCTTTGTAGAATATGTGGGAACCAATATGAGCATCTAGGTTCCGCTATTGGTTATTTACCGGAGAGGTGTCTCAGTCATGTCTACATAGTTCTCGAACCCGTAGGGTCCGCACGCTTAACGTTTGATGACGATATGTATTATATGAGTTATGTGTTTTGGTGACCGAAGGTTGTTCGGAGTCCTGGATGAGATCATGGACATGACGAGGAGTCTCGAATTTGTCGATAGGTAAAGATTGATATATTGGAAGGTGGTATTCGGACATCGGAATTGTTTCAGAGTGTTTCGGGTATTTATTGGAGTACCGAGGTGTTACCGGAACCCCCTAGGCGAAGTAATGGGCCACATGGGCCATAGGAGAGAGGCAAGGCAGCCCGCAAGGGGGTGGCACGCCCCCCATGGGGAGTCTGAATTGGACAAGGGGAGGGCACGACCCTCCTTTCCTTCTCCCTCTCCCTCTTCTTCCCCCTTTCCCCCTCCATTAGAATGAAAGGGGGGCCAAATAGGACTAGGAGTCCTAGTAGGACTTACCCCCATAGGGTACGCCCTAGGACAGCCTCTCCCCCTCTCCCTCCTTTATATACGGGGGTGGGGGGCACCTCTAGGCACATCAACTGTTCTTAGCCGTGTGTGGTGCCCCCTCCACCATTTACTCCTCAGGTCAGATTGTTGTAGTGCTCAGGCGAAGCCCTGCATGGATCACATCACCATGACCGTCACCACGACATCGTGTTGACGGAACTCATCTACTCCTTCGACCCTCTACTAGATCAAGAGCTCGAGGGACGTCATCGTGCTGAACGTTTGCAGAACTCGGAGGTACCGTACGTTCGGTGCTTGATCGGTTGAATCGAGAAGATGTTCGACTGCATCAACCGCGTTAAGCTAACACTTCCTCTATCGGTCTTCGATGGTACGTGGACATACTCTCCCCCTCTCGTTGCTATGCATCTCCTAGATAGATCTTGCATGAGCGTAGGAATTTTTTTGAAATTGCATGCTACATTTCCCAACATATAGGTCACCAAACCCCATATCTCCTTCACTCATAGCAATACGAAGTTTCCACCATGCCATCTAGTGCATCCTCTTATGATATTCATCGTCACCCCACCAAAACCGAGCAATAATAGCCATAGTTTCCTTGCGTATCCCCTTAGGTATAATAAACACTGACATTGCAAAAATGGAATAGTTTGTGCGAAAACTTTATCAATATTTCTTTGCCCCAGTGGAAAATTGTTTCTCCATCCTCCCTAATAATCTCACCACAATTCTTTCAACAAAGTGTCTGAAACAATCACTCTTATATGCCCCAACCATAGCTGGCAGCCCAAGATATTTATCTGATAAGGCCTTTGTGTCAATATGAAGGATTTGACTAATTTATGCTTTTGACACCACACTATTATTGGGACTGAAAAATATGCTTGATTTTGCCAGACTCACCAATTTTCCTGAGCCTACACAATAGGTGTCCAGTACTTGCTGTAAGGAAGTTGCATTCAACACATCTACTCTCATGATAATTAGAGAATCATCAACAAATAAAAGGTGTGAAACTGATGGTGCATTTCTGGACACCCTAATCCCATTCATGCCACCAACTTCTTCTTCATACTGCAACATACTAGACAGACCTTCTGCACATATAAGGAACAAATATGGAGAGAGGGGGTCTCCGTGCCAAATTCCCCTAGAAGGGTAAACATGTCAGTTTCATGGGAATTAAATCTTACTTTGTATCTTACAGATGAAATACACGCCATGATCATATGAATCCAAAGGCTATGAAATCCAAGTTTCTCCATCATACTTCTCAAGAAAATCCACTCCACTCGGCCGTAGGCCTTATGCATATCCAACTTGACTGCACAAAGTCCTGCTTGGGGATGGCAATGGGTACCCATTACCCAAGTACCCTGTGGGTAAAAACCCTATTATGGTGAGGGTGTGGGACAAAAAATACCCATGGGTATATAAACAGGGAAATGTTAAACCCATCGGGTGGAGTGGGTACGGGTATGGGATCATATAACCCATACCCGCATACCCATGGACCCATATAAAATCTATATGAACTCAAAATTATCTCTACACTTTGTCATGAATTTGTGAACTCAAAATGTATGACTATTATATGATGTTTTGATGTATTGTTGTTTACGAGAAAGTGAATGTTGTTTATGACGTGTGTTGTTTTTATAATCTGTTGTTGTTTATAGAATATAATTATATGTTATTGTTTATGATTATGAGTTGTTCAAACTGATGCTTTGCAAACATGGATACTGTCGTGGAATTGTCACGGCAGAGGTCCTAGTGAAAGGACTTAGTCGTGGAGCCATCGCAACTAGGAAGCTTAAAGGGGTTAAAATGGGACAAAGGACACGGGAGTTTATACTGGTTTGGCCCCTTGCGGTGAAGGTAATGGCTTAATCCAGTTTGAGGTGGGATTACTTATGTCTCGATTACCAGGGAGCAAATCTGCTTGACCTAGCTCTCGATCTGATGTTACTTGTCCTGAACCGCCGCCGGGTCGTCCCTTTATATATAGAGGTCAACGCCCAGCGGCTCTTAGAGTCCCGACCAGCTCATAAACAGTTTCCGGCTCGGTCTCCGTCTATTCCTATCTTACAACACAAGTCATACACACATATGGCGGTTTATCTCTACGGGCTTTAAGTCACCTTTGGGCCTTGGGCCCTTAACTGAACCGCCATCTTCAAGTGTTGTCTTGGGCTAGATGAATCGCCATAGGTATAACCCGGCCCCACCTGGGCGGGTCATACCTAATAGTTATATCCCCAACATTAGGCCCCAGATTGATTTGAACTGGTTCATGTCAATCTTCAACACTTAGAAAAAATCATCTGCTCTTCATTGTGCGAGAATTTGTAACCCGCCATGACATCATCTTCTCAATTTGCGATAACCCCCATGACGAAATCTGCCATTAATTCACGCTTTATCCAGCATATCTCAACGGATCCTTATCTTTAATGACCATCCCAAGAATCGATGCAGCCTGGCAGCTGGATAACCATATTTTCGGCCTCCTCGTTTTTCGCGCCCACTTATCAGGCTTTCCTTATAAATAGGCATGACTGGTCTTTCCTCATTCTCCCCCTTTCCAGTGTCTTCTTCCTCTCGCGACCTCTGCCGCTCGAGCTCCGCCGCCACCGCAGAGCACACCGTCGTCTTCGTTCCAGGCCGCTGCATCACCCTGAATTGATCTAGAGAACGGCGGCGACCTTCCACAGTAGATCTGCACCTGTAAGTTCTTGCCTTCCTGCACCTCAGATCCGCATTAGGGTTTCTGCACTTCCCTGTGTTCTTCGTAGTTCATCGTCAATGCTCACCGTGAAACTCTTTGATCTGAAAATGGCGTATAACCAATGCGGTAGTTGTTTTACTTTCACCTTTCATACCAGCAGATCCCCTATCCTAAAGAAAAGATCCTTTTAGAGCTGATGAACTCATCTGTACTGGTTTTTTAGGTCTAGATTTATTTCTTTTTCCTAAATAGCCGTTGATCCAAAATAATAGCTGGAACTTGTGAAACTTGTTTGTGTAACACTTAGCCAAAAACTGCATTTTGTTAGATCCACCTAGCCATGGCGGCTCAAACCGCCGGCTTAAAAGCAATGCTCAATAGATAACATCAACCACTCATGGCGGCTTAAATAATTTGACTGCTCATGGCAATTTAGATAACCTGACATAATTAGCCCTATACCATTAGGCCCCTTCATAAGCCGCCACTCTCAACATGTGCTGTAATACTTCTCCTCCGGCTTAAATTTGAACCGACAATTTTTACTCTTTGTTAGGCTTCCTTCTTCACAATGCCGCGCAAACCACCCACTTCATGCAATTGGTCAAATCCATCGTCACGGATAGCACACTTGATGACTCCGTGAAGACCGGCTATCTGCCAAAGAAGGAAGTCATGTCATACCGTGCTCCTGATCCAACAGAGTAAAAGCCTCAGCCCAAAGAGGGGGAAGTCATCGTCTTCACTAATCACATGAACCGGGGCTTTTCACCACCCGACTCAAAGTTCTTCAGAGACGTCCTGCACTTTTTTGACCTTCGTCCTCAAGACACCGGACCCAACTCCGTGTCTAATATCTGCAACTTTCAAGTATTCTGTGAGGTGTATCTTGAAGAAGAACCCAGCTTGGTACTCTTCATAGAGTTATTTTATTTGAACCGCCAGAATGAATGTGCCAATGGACCTAGTTTGGAGCTCGGCAGGGTCTCAATCCAACGACGGAGAGACGCCATTTTCCCTTACGTGAATCCACCAAGTCACCCTAAAGACTGGAACCAGATATGGTTCTACTGTCAAGACACTTCTCCAGCTGATGAGAACCCTCTGCCCGGCTTTCCTGCCCTGCTCCTCGAGTCTAATCAGCCTCTTCCACACAAGTTGTCAGCTGCTGATCGCCAGAAACTCGCCCCCACCATGGCTAAAGTCAACGCTCTTTCGGGGAACGGTTTAAATGGTATTGACCTGGTCCGGGTTTGGATTGCCTGGCGGATCATTCTGTTGAGCCACCACTCCGGTTTGATGTGCACCTATACGGGCAAGAAGAATGATCCTCTGCGGCACAGCCCTGACGATTTGCCTGACAATGTCATCAATGATATGACCAAGTCACTCTTGAACGAAAGCCTAGCAGATTGTGGCAAGGTGGGCCTAAGCCCTTTCTGCAAAGCTAACCCGGCTCCAGCGGTAAGCCGCCAAACTGGGTAAATTTACCTTCATCCTTGATGTTTTGTCTTTACTCAAACCTTTGCTGATTTTCATAGGCTGACGACAAATTTTGGAAGAAAAAGTTGTTGGGGAACATAGTAATTTCAAAAAATTTCCTATGCAAACGCAAGATCATGGTGATGCATAGCAACGAGAGGGGAGAGTGTGTCCACGTACCCTCTTAGACCGAAAGCGGAAGCATTAGCACAACACGGTTGATGTAGTCGTACGTCTTCACGATCCGACCGATCAAGTATCGAACGCATGGCACCTCCGAGTTCAGCACACGTTCAGCCTGATGACGTCCCTCGAACTCCGATCCATCCGAGTGTTGAGGGGGAGTTTTGTCAGCTCGACGACGTGGTGACGATGATTATGTTCTACCGATGCAGTGCTTCGCCTAAGCACCGCTACGATATTATCGAGGTGGACTATGGTGGAGGGGGGCACCGCACACGGCTAAAAGATCAATGATCAATTGTTGTGTCTTTGGGGTGCCCCCTTCCCCCGTATATAAAGGAGCAAGGGGGGAGAGGCGGCTGGCCAGGAGAGGGGCGCACCAGGAGGAGTCCTACTCCCACCAGGAGTAGAACTCCCTCCCTTCCTTGTTGGATTAGGAGAAGGGGGGAAGGAGGAGGAGGAGAAGAAGGAAAGGGGGCGCCGCCCCCCTCCTTGTCCAATTCGGACTAGAGGGGGAGGGGGCGCGCGGCCTGCCCTGGCCGCCCCTCCTCTTCTCCACTAAGTCCCATTAAACCCCCGGGGGGTTCTGGTAACCCCCGGTACTCCAGTATATATCCGATAACCCCCGGAACCATTCCGGTGTCCGAATATAGTCGTCCAATATATCAATCTTCATGTCTCGACCATTTCGAGACTCCTCGTCATGTCCGTGATCACATCCGGGACTCCGAACTACCTTCGGTACATCAAAACATATAAACTCATAATATAAATGTCATCGAAACTTTAAGCGTGCGGACCCTACGGGTTCGAGAACTATTTAGACATGACCGAGACACGTCTCCGGTCAATAACCAATAGCGGTACCTAGATGCTCATATTGGCTCCCACATATTCTACGAAGATCTTTATCGGTCAAACCGCATAACAACATATGTTGTTCCCTTTGTCATCGGTATGTTACTTGCCCGAGATTCGATCGTCGGTATCTCAATACGTAGTTCAATCTCGTTACCAGCAAGTCTCTTTACTCGTTCCGTAATACATCATCTCGCAACTAACTCATTAGTTGCAATGCTTGCAAGGCTTAAGTGATGTGCATTACCGAGTGGGCCCAGAGATACCTCTACGACAATCGGAGTGACAAATCCTAATCTCGAAATACACCAACCCAACAAGTACCTTTGGAGACACCTGTAGAGCACCTTTGTAATCACCCAGTTACGTTGTGACGTTTGGTAGCACACAAAGTGTTCCTCCGATAAACGGGAGTTGCATAATCTCATAGTCATAGGAACATGTATAAGTGATGAAAAAAGCAATAGCATAATACTAAACGATCGTGTGCTAAGCTAATGGAATGGGTAAAGTCAATCACATCATTCTCCTAATGATGTGATCATGTTAATCAAATGACAACTCATGTCTATGGCTGTGAAACATAACCAACTTTGATCAACAAGCTAGTCAAGTAGAGGCATACTAGTGACACTCTGTTTGTCTATGTATTCGCACATGTATCATGTTTCCGGTTAATACAATTCTAGCATGAATAATAAACATTTATCATGATATAAGGAAATAAATAATAACTTTATTATTGCCTCTAGGGCACATTTCCTTCAAAAGTATGATCATGAGGCTGCAAAGAGAGCCAGGAAGGCCAAGAGAGCCGCCAGGAAAGCCGCCACCAAGAAGAAAGGAAAGAAGACCATCGCCTCTGACTTTCTTCGACTAGAAGATACCTCTGAGTCAGAGGTAGCTCTTGACTCTCTTGGCTCCTTTTTAACCACCTTATTGACACCGATTATCATCAGGATGACACTGGAACGAGTCGCGGAGTGGATGAAGAGGTAACTATTATTTCCTCCGACTCCGAGCCTTTGCCAAGACAGAAAATCCAAAGAGTAACCCGGAAAGTAAGATTTTCACATCCCTTAGCTTATCAGGATCCTCAATTTCTTTTGAAGCGACAGATTCATGAGAGGCGGAGGTAGACTCGGACCGGCAAGGATGCGGAACTCTCCTCCGGCTTACCAAATACACCAAGGAAGCGCCGGAACGAGGTCACCTCCGAGTTGCATCCTTTTTATCCTTTGGCGGGTCTCATTCGTCAACCACTCAACTCTTCTGATTCAAATTATCAAGAAACTTCACCTTCTTCTGGCGAATCAATCCAGTCCAACATGCCGGCTTTTAAGACCGCTCCAGGGTAATGATGATTTACTTATCCTGTATTCATTACAATTCTTTATATTTGTACTGACCTTTTTGAACTTATGCAGCGGAAAAGCCAAGCCCAGCAAGAGGGTGAAGAAGAACAAGCCGGCCGAAGAACCAAACGTTAATGAGCCGGAACTCCAGATGGCCGCGCCTGAGGCCTCTGTTCCTGAGCCGCCGCTTGAACCGGCTCATGATACACCAACATCAACTGCTGACCCGCCTGCCGATCAAGCCGCCGAGGGCTTTGTAAACCCTGAAGACTCTAGCCCAGCCAAAACAGCCGACCCCCAAGATACTGTTGTGGAGATTACCAAGACCGGCTATACTGAGCCGGGGAGACCTACTATGCTAGCCAAGTGTTGTGCCAAGGAGGAGCACATGGAACGTCGTAAGGTCAGATTTGATGTTTTTTCTAGCTATCTTAGCCAAGTGCATAGCAGCCGTGACCTCGAAGTTGATATGGTGAAGCAAATGCACCAGAAATTTGAGGTATAAACTCTTCCCTTCGCCGAATTATCCTTACTATGCCAGCCCCCAAGTCTATTGCTTATGATGAATATGCTGTAGACTTAGAGCAAACTTATAAGCATCAGTAATATCCTTTGGTCAAACCTGTAAAAAAATCCGGCTTAATCCGCAGTCCCCAAGGGCCGGTTTAATCAACATGAATGAGCCGGTCCTTCACATGCTTATATAGAATATAATACTGGTGTAGCTTTTAATAGCAATATGCATTAGCCCCCAAGTGCCAAATACTCTTGCTTGCAAAGTGCTTGGGACTTACTCTCATGAACCGCCACTTAGATTGAACTTTCGGTAGACATTAGCCCCCAAGTGCCAAGTGTTGTTGCTTGCAAAAGGCTTGGGACTTAATATTGTATGCTAATATTCATGATTTTGACCCGGTATTTGTACAGGCCACCACTACTCAACTTCAATCAGAGCTGTCTGAATTGAAGAACCGCCTGGAGTCACAAGAGACTGAAACCCAAAGGGCAAATTCCAAATTTGAATTCAGTGTATCTGAACAGGAGAAACTAAAGTCTGAGTTTGAGGTTGAGAAAAAGGCCTAGGCTAAAGAAAAAATTGCCTTAACCCAACGAGCTGAAACAACAGAGGCGGCTCTTGAAGAGGTGACCACTGAATTGTCCGGATTAAAATGCCATGTGTCTCAAATGGTCGCAGCAATCTTTGGTAAGCCACCCTACAAATGCCAAGTATTGAATCTTTCTGGTGACCATATGAATTGCCATTAACTCACCTGATATTGCTATGCAGGCCCCAGGAGCACCAATCTCAACCAGGACATGCTGATAAAGCTGAAGGCGGTTTACACGCTCGTGGAACAACTTTACACTAGATCTCAGCGTGCCTTAGCTACAATTGCCCTGTCAAACGAAGTCCCCACAGTCCTGGTGGATGTGCTAAAGAAGCTTTATGTGCTGCCTCAACGATTCAATGAATTAAGGCGATCATCTGCAAGAGCCGGAGCCGTGGCTGCCTTAAGCCAGGCCAAAGCTTGGCTTCCGAAATTAGACCCGACCGACATCGCCATTGGAGATATCCAAGTCTTAAGGAGGATGGCAGTTCAGTTGAACAGGAGGACTTCGCTGCTTGTGTAAAGGAAATACGCCCTATGGCCACCCTGATTGCCGATGAGGCGGGCCTCACCAAGTACCATCCGGGTTATGACGCGAGGAATCAGAGGATGCTGACGCCGCGCTATAAAGTGACAAGCCTGATCCCCCCAATCCGTAAGCATACCTTCGCCCCTGAAGTTGACCCGGCCAGGCTAATTGATGATGAAGCTGAATTTGACGCTTTGAATGGCATTGACTGGTCACCATCAACCTTCCAGGACAGGGAACATGACGAAGGAGCGGAGAGGGTTGATCCGGAAGCTTCATGCCAACAAGAGAATTGATCCACCGAGCGGCTCATATTTGTAGCCTTCTGAAAAACAATTTAATCATTTGGAGTCGGGGAGTCATATAATAGGGTAGAAATGACTTTGCTCTGTCGTTCCATCGTTCACGTGTTGGTACTTAACACTGTTAAGCCGCCATCTTATATTCACCCTTATTATACTTATCATCTGTTTTCCTTATGCATAAGAAAGTCCTTAAACTGTCCTGCACACAGAAATAGATCATAAGAACCCTTGGCGGCTTACCGCAGGGCGGGTCATAATATCTTACATACAACCACTAATATGGAAAAAGGAGTCACAGATAAGCCTGTTATGAATCATAGCTTTGAAACACAACTATAATATCATACCCGTGATTTTGAATTTGCACTTCCGATTTATGTGACCTGAACAGTAAGGGTGATAACCCAATCTTTAGAAGCCAATTCTTCCAAATGTTTGATGATTGTCATATGCTGGCGACTTATCATCCAAAGCCAAGCCGGGTTAAATGGAAACCACACATATACTTAGATCTGAAAAAAAGTCTCAAGACAAAAACTAAAAATTGTTTTCAAAAAACTTAAGCCGAACAGAAAAAATCGAGGCTTCTGATTCGAATATGATCAGTAAACCGGACCAAAAGGGGTTAAGCTAAGATTCAAATACGATCATGAAGCCCCCTAGTGGTTTTGGCGTTGCGCCGATCAAGAGGGTACTGACAGCTATGTTCTCTTTGGTTCGAATATGACCTATGTTTGAACAGGAAGCCACCAAATGACCTTGAGAGTTTTTTAACGACTCTGATTCAAATACGATCAAAGTCGGACCCAAAAGCGGTTAAGCTGTGATTCGAATACGATCAAAAAGCCCCCTAGTGGGTTTGGCATTGTGCCAATCAAAAGGGTATCGACAGCTATGTTCTCTTTGGTTCGAATACGACCTATGTTTAAACAGGAAGCCCACAGGTGATTATGAGGTTTGACGGCTATGATTCGAATATGATCATGAGCCGGACCTAGAGGGTTTAAGCTAGATTCGAATACGATCAGCCACCAATTGGTCTTTGGAATTATGATGATGAAGACACATGAACATTGAGGATGAAAAGGACAGAGGTCCTGCTTTATTACTTATCATAATATATATACATCGTCAAAATATGTACATCATGAGAGCCGGTGCCTCAAGTGTAGTAAGGCCGAAGATGAGCGATATTCCACGGCCGGCGGGTCTCCTCCTCCGACTTACGTGAGTATTTGTGCTCTCGAACATCGATAAGGTAGTATGACCTGTTGTTCAAGTTCTTGCTAACCACAAAGGGCCCTTCCCAAGGTGGGGATAACTTGTGTGCATCAGTTTGATCCTGGATGAGTCGGAGCACCAAATCACCTTCTTGAAAGGTTCTGGACTTAACCCGGCGGCTGTGATAATGGCATAGGTCCTGCTGGTAAATCGCTGAGCGGGCTGCTGCCAAATCATGCTTTTCATCTAACAGGTCAAGTGCATCCTGGCGTGCTTGTTCATTATCAGCCTCAACATAAGCCGCCATGCGGCGCGAGTCATGAGGGATGTCACTAGGGAGAACCGCCTCTTCTCTATAAACCATGAAGAAAGGCGTGTAACCCATAGACATGTTGGGAGTAGTATTGATGCTCCATATCACAATAGGTAACTCATCCACCCAGCAACCCGACGTTCGTTGCAAAGGAACCATAAGCCGGGGCTTGATTCCTTTCAAGATTTCCTGATTGGCTCTTTCAGCTTGACCATTGGATTGGGGGTGAGCTACTGATGAAACATCAAGCCGAATATGCTCACGTTGACAAAACTCCTCCATGGCACCCTTGGACAGATTAGTACCATTGTCAGTTATAATGCTGTGTGGAAAGCCAAAACGAAAGATGACCTTTTTCATGAATTAAACCGCCATGGCTGCGTCACACTTATTAACTGGCTCTGCCTCAACCCACTTTATGAATTTGTCAACCGCCACCAAGAGGTGGGTCTTTTTATCTTTGGACCTTTTGAAAGGCCCAACCATGTCAAGTCCCCAGACTGCAAACGGCCAAGTAATTGGAATCATCCTCAATTCTTGAGCCGGCACATGAGCTTGTCATGAGAGTTTCTGACAACCATCACATTTACTGACCATATCCTCTACATGAGCGTGAGCCATCAGCCAATAAAAACCATGACGAAAAGCTTTGGCCACAAGGGACTTTGAAACGGCATGATGGCCACAATCTCCTTCATGAATCTCATGAAGAATTTCTTGACCTTCCTTAGGAGAGACACAACGCTGAAACGCCCCAGTGACACTGCGATGATGCAACTCACCATTGGCAATTGTCATTGACTTAGATCGCTGGGTTATCTGCCTGGCCAAGGTTTCATCCTCAGGCAACTCGCCCTGGGTCATGTAAGCCAAATATGGCACTGTCCAATCTGGGATGACGTGAAGAGCCGCCACCAATTGTGCTTCCAGGTCAGGAACAACCAAGTCTTCCTTTGTGGGTAACTTGACAGAAGGGTTATGCAGAACATCCAAGAAAGTGTTAGGTGGCACCAGCTTACGCTGAGATCCCAACTGGCTTAAAGCATCAGCTGCCTCATTCTTCCTGCGATCGATGTGTTCCACCTGATAACCCTTGAAGTGTCTGGCAATGGCATCAAATTCACGGCGATAAGCCGCCACGAGGGGATCCTTGGAATCCCACTTGCCTGAGACTTGTTGAGCCACCAAATCCGAGTCGCCAAAGCTCCTTACCTGGCTTAAGCTCATCTCCTTAGCCATCCGAAGACCATGGAGCAAAGCTTCATACACAGACACATTGTTAGTACAAGGAAACATCAACCTTAGCACATAACAAAATTTGTCACCTCGAGGGGAAGCTAAAACAAATCCAGCCCCCGAGCCCTACAATTGCCTAGACCCATCGAAGTGAATAGTCCAATATGTATTGTCCGGCTTCTCTTCAGGCATCTGCAGCTCCGTCCAATCGTTGATGAAATCCACCAGTGCTTGAGAGTTGATAGTAGTGCGTGGCACATACTTTAAACCATGAGGCCCAAGCTCAATGGCCCACTTGGCGACTCGTCCCGTGGCCTCTTTATTTTGGATGATATCTCTTAAAGGAGCAGAACTAAATACAGTGATGGGATGACCCAGAAAATACTGCTTAAGCTTCCGAATGGCCATGAACACCCCATAAACAAGCTTCTGCCAATGCGGATATCTCTGCTGGACTCAATAAGCACCTCGCTGATGTAGTAAACCATTTGTTGAACCGGATATTCCTTGTCAGCCTCCTTGCGCTCCACCACAATGGCCACACTGACAGCACGTGTGGTAGCAGCTAGATATAACAATGACGGCTCCTTATCAATGTGAGCAGCAAGGACCGGCGGCTCTGCTAGCTGTCTCTTCAAATCTTCAAAGGCAGCATTAGCAGCATCACTCCAGACAAAGTCGTCTGTTTTCTTCATCATCTGATATAGCGGTATGGCCTTCTCACCTAACCGGCTTATGAACCGGCTTAAGGAAGCAATACGACCCGCCAAATGCTGAACATCATTGACACACGCCGGTTTAGCCAAAGAGGTGATGACCTTGATCTTCTCTGTGGTAGCCTCAATGCCTCTGTTAGAAACCAAAAAACCCAAAAAGCTTGCATGCCGGCACACCAAAAACGCACTTGGCCGGGTTAAGCATCATCTTGTAGACCCGGAGATTATCAAAGGTTTCCTTCAAATCGTCTATCAAGGTCTCCTTCTCTCTGGACTTCACCACAATGTCGTCCACATAAGCATGAACATTGCGCCCAATCTGACTGTGAAGACAGTTCTGCACACATCGCTGATAAGTCGCCTGGGCACTCTTAAGCCCAAAAGGCATAGACACATAGCAGAAGGCTCCAAACGGAGTAATAAAATCCGTCTTCTCCTGGTCCTTAACTGCCATCTTGATCCGATGATAACCAGAATAAGCATCCAAGAAGCTCAAACGCTCACAACCCACCATAGCATCAATGATTTGATCAATACGAGGGAGAGCAAAAGGATCAGCCGGACAAGCCTTGTTTAAGTCCGTGTAATCCACACACATACACCAGGTGCCATTCTTTTTAAGCACTAGCACCGCGTTAGCCAACCACTCTGGATGAAAAACTTTAACAATGAACCCGGCCGCTAAGAGCCGGTCCACTTCCTCACCAATGGCCTTACACCTCTCCTCATTGAACTGTCGAAGAAATTGTTTGACCGGCTTAAATTTTGGATCAATATTGAGAGTGTGCTCAGCGAGTTCTCTTGGTACACCTGACATATCCGAAGGTTTCCATGCAAAGATGTCCCGGTTCTTACAGATGAACTCGATGAGCGCGCTTTTCTATTTGGGATCCAGGTTAGCACTAATACTGAACTGCTTAGATGAGTCACCAAGAACAAAATCAACCAGCTTGGTATCGTCGGCCAATTTAAACTTCATCACCGGCTCATGCTCTATGGTTGGCTTCTTCAAAGACGTCATGTCCGCCGAGTCAACATTGTCCTTGTAAAACTTCAACTCCTCTGTTGCACAGACAGACTCAGCGTAAGAAGCATCGCCTTCCTCACATTCCAGGGCTATCTTCTGACTCCCATGCACTGTGATGGTACCCTTATGACCCGGGATCTTGAGCTGCAGATAAACATAACACGGTCGTGCCATGAACTTTGCATAAGCCAGCCATCCAAACAGAGCGTGATACATGATTTCGATTTTGACCACCTTAAAAGTTAACTTCTCAGCCGTGGAGTCATGCTCATCTCCAAAGGCCACTTCCAGCTCAATCTTACCCACTGGGTACGCCGACTTACCAGGCACCAGTCCATGGAAAACAATGTTGGACGTCTTAAGATTTTTACCAGTCAAGCCCATGTGACGGAAAGTCTCATAATAAAGGATGTTGATGCTACTGCCTCCATCCATGAGCACTTTAGTGAATTTATATCCACCAACCTGAGGTGCCACCACCAAGGCCAAGTGACCTGGATTGTCAACCCGGGGAGGGTGATCCTCCCTACTCCATAGAATAGGTTGCTCAGACCATCTCAAATAACGAGGAATTGCCGGTTCAACAACATTCACAGCCCTCTTATGAAGTTTCCGGTCCCGTTTGCACAAACTGGTGGTGAACACATGATATTGTCCACTATTCAGCTGCTTTGGATTGCTGCAATATCCGGATTGCTACTGCTGCTGACCTCCCTGGCCAGATTGCTGATTATAACTACTCTGATTACCTTGAGGGCTTTGAAAGTTGGAATTAGAACCGCCACCTGAGCCATGAAAACCACCGCCGCCTGAGCCGCCGCCCGGTCCATGATTGCTGTCAAACATGTTAGAATTCTTGAAATCCTTCATGATTGTACAATCCTTCCACAGGTGAGTAGCCAGTTTCTGCTGAGTACCATGCCTCAGACAGGGCTCATTTAGCAACTGCTCAAGAGTGGGACCTGACCCGCCGGACCGAGGAGGTGGTCTCCCCTTACGTCATTGATTGTTGCCCTGTGCATTGGTGTTAGCCACAAACTCCAAGCTACCATCAGCCTTACGTTTATTATTGCCTCCTTGATTTGCCGGGTTATGCTGAGGACCCTTGGCATTGCCGCTCTTGTTTCCCTTCCCTGCCTTCTCTTCGTCAGACTCGGGATCCTTGGTACTATCAGAGTCGGCATATTTGACTAGAGCCGCCATCAGCTGTCCCATGTCATTACAATCACGCTTGAGCCGCCCCATCTTATGTTTCAGAGGCTCAAAACGGCAATTTTTCTCCAACACTAAGACTGCACAGCCGGCATCCATCTTATCAGATGGATGCATTATGGACTTGACCCAGCGCACCCAATGGGTCGTGGACTCACCCTCCTCTTGCTTGCAATTAGTCAAGTCCACAATTGACATGGGCTGCTTGCATGTATCTTTAAAGTTTTAAATAAACCGGGCCTTTACCTTTGCCTATGAACCGATGGAATTAGGTGGCTGCTACCTCTTGAGCACTGCGTTGGATTTCCCCAAAGAGGAGAGGATGATGCAACAAAGTAGCGTAAGTATTTCCCACTGTTTTTGAGGACCAAGGTATCAATCCAGTAGGAGGCTACACTCAAGTCCCTCGTACCTGCACAAAACAATAGCTCAACGCAACCAACACGATTAGGGGTTGTCAATCCCTTCACGGTCACTTACGGGAGTGAGATCTGATAGAGATGATAGATAATATTTTTGGTATTTTTGGTATAGAGATGCAAAGTGAAAAGTAAAAGGCAAAGTAAAAAAGCAAAGCAAGATTAAAGTGATGGATATTGATATGATGAGAATATACCCGGGGGCCATAGGTTTCACTAGTGGCTTCTCTCAAGAGCATAAGTATTCTACGGTGGGTGAACAAATTACTGTTGAGCAATTGACAGAATTGAGCATAGTTATGAGAATATCTAGGTATGATCATGTATATAGGCATCACGTCCGAGACAAGTAGACCGACTCCTTCCTGCATCTACTACTATTACTCCACTCATCGACCGCTATCCAGCATGCATCTAGAGTATTAAGTTAAAAATAGAGTAACGCCTTAAGCAACATGACATGATGTAGAGGGATAGTTTCATGCAATATGATAAAAACCCCATCTTGTTATCCTCGATGGCAACAATACAATACGTGCCTTGCTGCCCCTTCTGTCACTGGGAAAGGACACCGCAGGATTGAACCCAAAGCTAAGCACTTCTCCCATGGCAAGAAAAACCAATCTAGTAGGCCAAACCAAACTGATAATTCGAAGAGACTTGCAAAGATAACCAATCATACATAAAAGAATTCAGAGAAGATTCAAATATTATTCATAGATAGACTTGATCATAAACCCACAATTCATCGGTCTCAACAAACACACCGCAAAAAGAAGATTACATTGAATAGATCTCCACGAGAGAGGGGGAGAACATTGTATTGAGATCCAAAAAGAGAGAAGAAGCCATCTAGCTAATAACTACGGACCCGTAGGTCTGAGGTGAACTACTCACACTTCGTCGGAGGGGCTAGGATGATGTAGAGGCCCTCCGTGATGATGGCCCTCTCCGGTGGAGCTCCAGAACAGGCCCCAAGATGGGATCTCGTGGGTACAGAAGGTTGCGGCGGTGGAATTAGGTTTTTGGCTCTGTATCTGATCATTTGGGGGTACGTAGGTATATATAGGAGGAAGAAGTACGTCGGTGCAGGTCCGAGGGGCCCACGAGGCAGGGGCGCGCCCCCACCCTCGTGACCGCCTCGTGGCTTTCTTGACGGAGGGTCCAAGTCTCCTGGGTCTTATCTGATGAGATAATCATGTTCCTAAAGGTTTCATTCCATTTTGACTCCGTTTGATATTCTGTTTCTCCGAAACTCTGAAATAGGCAAAAAACAGCAATTCTGGGCTGGGCCTCCGGTTAATAGGTTAGTCCCAAAAATAATATAAAATTGGAAAATAAAGCCCAATATAGTCCAAAACAGTAGATAATATAGCATGGAGCAATCAAAAATTATAGATACATTGGAGACGTATCAGGCATCCCCAAGCTTAATTCCTGCTCGTCCTCGAGTAGGTAAGTGATAAAAAGAGAATTTTTGATGCGGAGTGCTACTTGGCATAATTTCAATGAAAATCTTCTTAATTGTGGTATGAGTATTCAGATCCGAAAGATTCAAGACAAAAGTTCATATTGACATAAAAAATAATAATACTTCAAGCATACTAACTAAGCAATTATGTCTTCTCAAAGTGACATGGCCAAAGAAAGTTTATCCCTACAAAGTCATATAGTTTAGTCATGCTCCATTTTCGTCACACAAGAATGCTCTCATCATGCACAACCCCAATGACAAGCCAAACAATTGTTTCATACTTTAATAATTTCAAACTCATAAACCTTCACGCAATACATGAGCGCGAGCCATGGATATAGCACTATGGGTGGAATAGAATATGATGATGGGGGTTATGTGGAGAAGACAAAAAAGGAGAAAGTCTCACATCAACGAGGATAATCAACGAGCTATGGAGAGGCCCATCAATTGATGTTAATGCAAGGAGTAGGGATTGCCATGCAACGGATGCACTAGAGCTATAAATGTATGAAAGCTCAACAAAAGAAACTAAGTGGGTGTGCATCCAACTTGCTTGCTCACGAAGACCTAGGGCACTTGAGGAGGCCCATCGTTGGAATATACAAGCCAAGTGCTATAATTAAAAATTCCCATTAGTATATGAAAGTGACAAAACAAGAGACTCTCTATAAGATTACGATGCTACTTTGAAGCACAAGTGTGGAAAAAAGGATAGCAGTATTGCCCCTTTTCTTGGGCCTTCTTTTTTTTTCTTTGGCCTTTCTCTTTTTTTTATTTGGGACAATACTCTATCAAATGATGATCATCACACTTCTATTTATTCACAACTCAATGTTTACAACTCGATACTAGAACAAAGTATGACTCTATATGAATGCCTCTGGCGGTATACCGGGATATGCAATGAATCAAGAGTGACCAGTATGAAAGAATTATGAACGGTGGCTTTGCCAGAAATACTATGTCAACTACATGATCATGCTAAGCAATATGACAATGATAGATGTGTCATGAAGAACGGAATGGTGGAAAGTTGCATGGCAATATATCTCGAAATGGCTATGGAAATGCCATAATTGGTAGGTATGGTGGCTGTTTTGAGGAAGATATAGGGAGGTTTATGTGTGAAAGAGCGTATCATATCACGGGGTTTGGATGCACCGGCGAAGTTTGCATCAACTCTCAATGTAAGAAAGGGCAATGCACGGTACCGAAGAGGCTAGCAATGATGGAAGGGTGAGAGTGCGTATAATCCATGGACTCAACATTAGTCATAAAGAACTCATATACTTATTGCAAAAATCTGCAAGCCATCAAAAACCAAAGCATTACGCGTATGCTCCTAGGGGGATAGATTGGTAGGAAAAGACCATCGCTCGTCCCCGACCGCCACTCATAAGGAGGACAATCAAATAACACCTCATGTTTCAAATTTGTTACATAACGTTTACCATACGTGCATGCTATGGGACTTGCAAACTTCAACTCAAGCACTTCTCAAATTCACAATTACTCTACTAGCATGACTTTGATATTATCACCTCCATATATCAAAACAATTATCAAGCAATCAAACTTTTCTTAGTATTCAACGCACTCAAAAGAAAGCTTTACAAATCTTGAATACCAAGTTTATTATTATTATTAAGCAAATTACCATGCTAATTAAGACTCTCAAAATAATCTAAGTGAAGCATGAGAGATCAATAGTTTCTTTAAAACAAATCCACCACCGTGCTCTAAAAGATCTAAGTGAAGCACTAGAGCAAAATTATAAAGCTCAAAATATATAAGTGAAGCACAAAGAGTATTCTATCAAATTTCAGTTCATGTATGGCTCTCTCAAAAGGTGTGTACAGCAAGGATGATTGTGGCACACTAACAAACAAAGACACAAATAATACAAGACGCTCCAAGAAAAACACATATCATGTGGTGAATAAAAATATAGCTCCAAGTAAAATTACCGATGAAAGTAGACGAAAGAGGGGATGCCTTCCGGGGCATCCCCAAGCTTTGACTTTTTGGTTTCCTTGGATTACCTTGGGGGTGCCATGGGAATCCCCAATCTTAGGCTCTTGCCACTCCTTGTTCCATAATCCATCAAAAGAATTTACCCAAAACTTGAAAACTTCACAACACAAAACTCAACAGAAATCTCGCGAGCTCCGTTAGCGAAACAAAACAAAAGACCACTTAAAGGTACTGTAATGAACTCATTCTTTATTTATATTGGTGTTCAACCTACTGTATTCCAACTTCTCTATGGATTATAAACTATTTTACTAGCCATAGATTCATCAAAATAAGCAAACAACACACGAAAAACAGAATCTGTTAAAAACAGAACAATCTGTAGTAATCTGTAACTAACGCAAACTTCTGGAACTCCAAAAAATATACCAAAATAGGAAGACCTAGAAAATTTGTTTATTGATCAGAAGAAATTGGAATCAGTATTTTATCACGTTCTGGTGATTTTTAACAATTGTTTTCGTGAACAGAAAGATTGTGGAAATTACAGCAAGATCAAATAACTATCATCCAAGAAGATCCTATAGGTCTAACTTGGCACACACACTAATTAAAACACAAAACCACATCTAAAAAGAAGGTAGATGGATTATTTTTTCCTAAACAGAAGCAAAAACAAAAAAACTACAATAAAATTGGGTTGCCTCCCAACAAGCGCTATCGTTTAACGCCCCTAGCTAGGAATAAAAGCGAGAATAGATCTAGGTATTGCCATCTTTGGTAGGCAATCCATAAGTGGCTATCATGATAGATTCATATGGAAATTTTATTTTCTTTCTAAGGAAGTGTTCCATGCCCTTCTTTAATGGAAATTGAAATCTAATATTCCCTTCCTTCATATCCATAATTGCACCAACCATTCTAAGGAAAGGCCTACCGAGAATAATAGGGCAAGAAGGATTGCAATCTATATCAAGAACAATAAAATCTACGGGAACATAATTCCTATTTGCAACAATAAGAACATCATTAATTCTTCCCATAGGTTTCTTAATAGTGGAATCCGCAAGATGCAAGTTTAGAGAGCAATCATCAAAATCACGGAAATCTAGCAAATCACACAAAGTTTTGGGAATAGTGGAGACACTAGCACCCAAATCACACAAAGCATAAAACTCATAATCTTTCATTTTAATTTTAATAGTAGGTTCCCACTCATAATAAAGTTTTCTAGGGATAGAAACTTTCAACTCAAGTTTTTCTTCATAAGATTGCATCAAGGCATTAACGATATGTTCGGTGAAGGCTTTATTTTGACTATAAGCATGAGGAGAATTTAGCACGGATTGCAACAAGGAAATACAATCAATCAAAGAGCAACTTTCATAATTAAATTCCTTGAGATCCAATATAGTGGGTTTAGCAACATCTTGGGTTTTATTTCTTTCAATCCCACTTTTATCAATTTCATCATCAAGATTTAAATACTCCGAATTTTTAGAACGCCCTCTAGGTAAAGGAAGATCATATTCAGTTTCATCAAGATTCATATTGCAAAACAAAGATTTAATAGGGTACACATCAATAACTTTTAGATCTTCATCTTGATTTTCATAGGAATTCGGTTTAGCTGCCATCTTATTGACTAAGGTAGCTTGCATATCCGAAATTTCGGCAGTTAATTTTTCAAGACGAGCAATTTGAGATCTTATACCATCAAATTCTTTAGACATATCATCGAGCTCTTTGTTCATAAAATTCATAAAACTTTTTTGTTCCTTAAGCTCGTTTCTGAAGAAATTATTATGCTCAAATTGCAAAATCATAAACTTACTGGCATTGTTTTCGATCTCTTCTAGTTTCTTCAGGTGAAGATCACCAAATCTAGGAAGAGCCATCGGGACAAACAAGGAATCCAACACACGAGCAAACAAAAGGCAAGCGAGAAAAAGGCAAACGGAAAAGAGAGGGCGAATAAAACGGCAAGGGTGAAGTGGGGGAGAGGAAAACAAGAGGCAAATGGCAACTAATGTAATGCGGGAGATAGGGATTGTGATGGGTACTTGGTATGTTGACTTTTGCGCAGACTCCCCGGCAACGGCGCCAGAAATTCTTCTTGCTACCTCTTGAGCACTGCGTTGGATTTCCCCGAAAAGGAGAGGATGATGCAGCAAAGTAGCGTAAGTATTTCCCTCAATTTTTGAGAACCAAGGTATCAATCCAGTAGGAGGCTACACTCAAGTCCCTCATACCTGCGCAAAACAATAGCTCAAAGCAATCAACGTGATTAGGGGTTGTCAATCCCTTCACGGTCACTTACGGGAGTGAGATATGATAGAGATGATAGATAATATTTCTGGTATTTTTGGTATAGAGATGCAAAGTGAAAAGTAAAAGGCAAAGTAAAAAAGCAAAGCAAGATTAAAGTGATGGATATTGATATGATGAGAATAGACCCGGGGGCCATAGGTTTCACTAGTGGCTTCTCTCAAGAGCATAAGTATTATACGGTGGGTGAACAAATTACTGTTGAGCAATTGACAGAATTGAGCATAGTTATGAGAATATCTAGGTATGATCATGTATATAGGCATCACGTCTGAGACAAGTAGACCGACTCCTTCCTGCATCTACTACTATTACTCCACTCATCGACCGCTATCCAGCATGCATCTACAGTATTAAGTTAAAAATAGAGTAACACCTTAAGCAACATGACATGATGTAGAGGGATAGTTTCATGCAATATGATAAAAACCCCATCTTGGTATCCTCGATGGCAACAATACAATACGTGCCTTGCTGCCCCTTCTGTCACTGGGAAAGGACACCGCAAGATTGAACCCAAAGCTAAGCACTTCTCCCATGGCAAGAAAAACCAACCTAGTATACCAAAACCAAACTGATAATTCGAAGAGACTTGCAAAGATAACCAATCTAGTAGACCAAACCAAACTGATAATTCGAAGAGACTTGCAAAGATAACCAATCATACATAAAAGAATTCAGAGAAGATTCAAATATTATTCATAGATAGACTTGATCATAAAGCCACAATTCATCGGTCTCAACAAACACACCGCAAAAAGAAGATTACATCGAATAGATCTCCACGAGAGAGGGGGAGAACATTGTATTGAGATCCAAAAGGAGAGAAGAAGCCATCTAGCTAATAACTATGGACCCGTAGGTCTGAGGTGAACTACTCACACTACATCGGAGGGGCTAGGATGATGTAGAAGCCCTCCGTGATGATGGCCCTCTCCGGCGGAGCTCCGGAACAGGCCCCAAGATGGGATCTCGTGGGTACAGAAGGTTGCGGCGGTGGAATTAGGTTTTTTGCTCCATATTTGATCGTTTGGGGGTACGTAGGTATATATAGGAGGAAGAAGTACGTCGGTAGAGCTCCGGAGGGCCCACGAGGCAGGTGGCACGCCCTAGGAGGTGGGCGCGCCCCCACCCTCGTGACCGCCTCGTGGCTTTCTTGACGGAGGGTCCAAGTCTCCTGGGTCTTATCTGATGAGAAAATCACGTTCCCGAAGGTTTCATTTCGTTTGGACTCCGTTTGACATTCTGTTTCTCCGAAACTTTGAAATAGGAAAAAACAACAATTCTGGGCCGGGCCCCCGGTTAATAGGTCAGTACCAAAAATAATATAAAAGTGGAAAATAAAGCCCAATATAGTCCAAAACAGTAGATAATATAGCATGGAGCAATCAAAAATTATAGATACGTTGGAGACGTATCAGTGGCAGCCCCTTCATCCAAGTGCGGGTTGTTCCATCCGGCATCATGGTGAAGTACTTGGCCATTGCAGCGTCGCTGACTTCTAGAAGTTCTATGGCCATCTCGTAGCTTTCGATCCATGCCTGATGTCTACTACACAACCTTCTTCTTGTAGACATATTGGGCCTCAAAGTGCAGAGGTTTGTAGGACAGTTGCAAATTTCCCTCAAGTTGATGACCTAAGGTTTATCAATCCGTAGGAGGCGTAGGATGAAGATGGTCTCTCTCAAGCAACCCTGCAACCAAATAACAAAGAGTCTCTTGTGTCCCCAACACACCCAATACAATGGTAAATTGTATAGGTTCACTAGTTCGGCGAAGAGATGGTGATACAAGTGCAATATGGATGATAGATATAGTTTTTTGTAAACTGAAAATATAAAAACAGCAAGGTAGCAAGCGGTAAAAGTGAGCGTATACGGTATTGCAATGCTAGGAAACAAGGCCTAGGGTTCATACTTTTAGTAGTGCAAGTTCTCTCAACAATAATAACATAATTGGATCATATAACTATCCCTCAACATGCAACAAAGAGTCACTCCAAAGTCACTAATAGCGGAGAACAAACAAAGAGATTATGGTAGGGTACGAAACCACCTCAAAGTTATTCTTTCCAATCAATCCGTTGGGCTATTCCTATAAGTGTCACAAACAGCCCTAGAGTTCGTACTAGAATAACACCTTAAGACACAAATCAACCAAAACCCTAATGTCACCTAGATACTCCAATGTCACCTCAAGTATCCGTGGGTATGATTATACGATATGCATCACACAATCTCAGATTCATCTATTCAACCAACACATAGAACCTCAAAGAGTGCCCCAAAGTTTCTATAGGAGAATCACGACGAAAACGTGTGCCAACCCCTATGCATAGGTTCATGGGCGGAACCCGCAAGTTGATCACCAAAACATACATCAAGTGAATCACGTGATATCCCATTGTCACCACAGATATGCACGGCAAGACATACATCAAGTGTTCTCAAATCTTTAAAGACTCAATCCGATAAGATTACTTCAAAGGGGAAACTGAATCCATTACAAGAGAGAAGAGGGGGAGAAGAAACATAAGATCCAACTATAATAGCAAAGCTCGCGATACATCAAGATCGTGCCAAATCAAGAACACGAGAGAGAGAGAGAGATCAAGAACATAGCTACTGGTATACCCTCAGCCCCGAGGGTGAACTACTCCCTCCTCGTCATAGAGAGCGCCAGGATGATGAAGATGGCCACCGGTGAGGGTTCCCCCCTCCGGCAGGGTGCCGGAACAGGGTCCCGATTGGTTTTTGGTGGCTACAGAGGCTTGCGGCGGTATAACTCCCGATCTAATCTCTTTTCTGGAAGTTTTAGGGTATGTGAGTATATATGGGTGCAGGAAGTACGTCGGTGGGGCTTCAGGGGCCCCACGAGGCAAGGGGGCAGACCCTAGGGGGGTGGGCGCGCCCCCACCCTTGTGAGCACCTCCCTTATCTCCTGACGTGGGGTCCAAGTCCATCCGGTAGCTTTCCTTCCAAAAATAACTTCTCCAGTTGATTTCATTCCGTTTCGACTCCGTTTGATATTCCTGTTCTTCGAAACACTAAAATAGGCATAAAACAGCAAATCTGGGCTGGGCCTCCGGTTAATAGGTTAGTCCCAAAAATAATATAAAAGTGGATAATAAAACCCAATATTGCCCAAAACAGTAGATAATATAGCATGGAGCAATCAAAAATTATAGATATGTTGGAGACGTATCAGGCATCCCAAGCTTAATTCCTGCTCGTCCTCGAGTAGGTAAACGATAAAAAGAGAATTTTTGATGCGGAGTGCTACTTGGCATAATTTCAATGTAAATCTTCTAAATTGTGGTATGAATATTCAGTTTCGAAAGATTCAAGACAAAAGTTCATATTGACATAAAAATAATAATACTTCAAGCATACTAACAAAGCAATTATGCCTTCTCAAAATAACATGGCCAAAGAAAGTTATCCCTACAAAATCATATAGTCTGGCTATGCTCTATCTTCACCACACAAAGTATTTAAATCATGCACAACCCCGATGACAAGCCAAGCAATTGTTTCATACTATAACATTTTCAAAACTTTTTCGATCTTCACGCAATACATGAGTGTGAGCCATGGATATAGCACTATATATGGAATAGAATGGTGGTTGTGGAGAAGACAAAAGAGGGGAAGATAGTCTCACATCAACTAGGCGTATCAATGGGCTATGGAGATGCCCATCAATAGATATCAATGTGAGTGAGTAGGGATTGCCATGTAACAGATGCACTAGAGCTATAAGTATATGAAAGCTCAACAAAAGAAACTAAGTGGGTGTGCATCCAACTTGCTTGCTCACGAAGACCTAGGGCAATTTTGAGGAAGCCCATCATTGGAATATACAAGCCAAGTTCTATAATGAAAAATTCCCACTAGTATATGAAAGTGACATAACAAGAGGCTCTCTATCATGAAGATCTTGGTGCTACTTTGAAGCACAAGTGTGGTAAAAGGATAGTAACATTGTCCCTCCTCTCTTTTCTCTCATTTTTTATTTTTTTTATTTGGGCCATTTCTCTTTTTTATGGCCTCTTTTTTCTTTTTTTCTTTTTCGTCCGGAGTCTCATCCCGACTTGTGGGGGAATCATAGTCTCCATCATTCTTTCCTCACTTGGGACAATGCTCTAAAAATGATTATCATCACACTTTTTTATTTTTCTTACAACTCAACAATTACAACTCGATACTTATAACAAAATATGAGTCTATATGAATGCCTCCGGCGGTGTAACGGGATGCGCAATGACTCATGAGTGACATGTATGAAAGAATTATGAATGGTGGCTTTGCCACAAATACGATGTCAACTACATGATCATGCAAAGCAATATGACAATGATGAAGCGTGTCATAATAAACGGAACGGTGGAAAGTTGCATGGCAATATATCTCGGAATGGCTATGGAAATGCCATGATAGGTAGGTATGGTGGCTGTTTTGTGGAAGATATATGGTGGGTGTATGATACCGACGAAAGGTGCGCGGTATTAGAGAGGCTAGCAATGGTGGAAGGATGAGAGTGCATATAATCCATGGACTCAACATTAGTCATAAAGAACTCACATACTTATTGCAAAAATCTACAAGTTATCAAAGCAAAGTATTACACGCATGCTCCTAGGGGGATAGATTGGTAGGAAAAGACCATCGCTCGTCCCCGACCACCACTCATAAGGAAGACAATCAATAAATAAATCATGCTCCGACTTCACCACATAACGGTTCACCATATGTGCATGCTACGGGAATCACAAATCTTAACACAAGTGTTTCTCAAATTCACAACTACTCAACTAGCATGACTCTAATATCACCATCTTCATATCTCAAAACAATTATCAAGCATCAAACTTCTCATAGTATTCAACACACTCATAAGAATTCTTACAAATCTTGTATGCTGAGCATAATAGGATTATTTAAGCGAATTACCATGCTATTTAAGACTCTCAAAATAATCTAAGTGAAGCATGAGAGGTCATCTATTTCTTCAAAATAAAACTACCACCATGCTCTAAAAGATATAAATGAAGCACTAGAGCAAACAACAAACTACTCCGAAAGATATGAGTGAAGATAAATGAGTAGTCGTATAATTATGCAACTATATGAAGACTCTCCCATTTAATAATTTCATATCTTAGTACTTTATTCAAACAGCAAGCAAAGCTAAAGAAAAATAAAATGACGCTCCAAGCAAAACACATATCATGTGGTGAATAAAAATATAGCTCCAAGTAAAGTTACCGATGAACGAACACGAAAGAGGGGATGCCTTCCGGGGCATCCCCAAGCTTAGGCTCTTGGTTACCCTTGAATATTACCTTGGAGTGCCTTGGGCATCCCCAAGCTTAGGCTCTTGCCACTCCTTATTCCATAGTCCATCGAATCTTTACCCAAAACTTGAAAACTTCACAACACAAAACTTAACAGAAAACTCGTGAGCTCCGTTAGCGAAAGAAAACAAAACACCACTTCATGGTACTGTAATGAACTCATTATTTATTTATATTGGTGTTAAACCTACTGTATTACAACTTATCTATGGTTTATAAACTATTTTACTAGCCATAGAGTCATCAAAATAAGCAAGCAACACAATGAAAACAGAATCTGTCAAAAACAGAACAGTCTGTAGTAATCTGTATCAAACGTATACTTATGAACTCCAAAAATTCTAAAATAAATTGGTGGACCTGAGTAATTTGTCTAGTAATCATCTTCAAAAAGAATCAACTAAATAGCACTCTCCAGTAAAAAGTTCTAGCTAATCTCGTGAGCGCTAAAGTTTCTGTTTTTTACAGCATGATCATAAAGACTTCACCCATGTCTTCCCAAAGGTTCTACTTGGCACAAACACTAATTAAAACACAAAACCAAATCTAAACAGAATCTAGATGGATTATTTATTCCTAAACAGAACCAAAAAGCAAGAAACTAAAATTAAATTGGGTTGCCTCCCAACAAGCGCTAACGTTTAATGCCCGTAGCTAGGCATGATGATTTCAATGATGCTCGCATAAAAGATAAGAATTGAAACATAAAGAGAGCATCATGAAGAATATGACTAGCACATTTAAGTCTAACCCACTTCCTATGCATAGGGATTTTGTGATCGAACAACTTATGGGAACAATAATCAACTAGCATAGGAAGACAAAACAAGCATAACTTCAAAACTTTAAGCACATAGAGAGGAAACTTGATATTATTGCAACTCCTACAAGCATATATTCCTCTCTCATAATAATTTTCAGTAGCATCATGAATAAATTCAACAATATAACCAGCAACTAAAGCATTCTTTTCATGATCTACTTGCATAGAAATTTTACTACTCTCCACATAAGCAAAATTCTTCTCAATCGGAATAGTGGGAGCAAACTCAACAAAATGACTATCATGTGATTGAAAATTAAGATCAAGATGACAAGTTTCATGGTTATCATTATTCTTTAAAGTATACGTGTCATCACAATAATCATCATAGGTAGGAGGCATGCTTTCATCATAGTAAATTTGCTCATCAAAGCTTGGGGGACAAAAAATATCATCTTCATCAAACATAGCTTCCCCAAGCTTATGGCTTTGCATATCATTAGCATCATGGATATTCAAGGAATTCATACTAACAACATTGCAATCATGCTCATCATTCAAATATTTAGTGCCAAATATTTTAATGCATTCTTCTTCTAACACTTTGGCACAATTTTCCTTTCCATCATACTCACGAAAGATATTAAAAAGATGGAGCGTATGAGGTAAACTCAATTCCATTGTTTTGTAGTTTTCTTTTATAAACTAAACTAGTGCTAAAACAAGAAACAAAAAGATTCGATGGCAAGATCTAAAGATATACCTTCAAGCACTCACCTCCCCGGCAACGGCGCCAGAAAAGAGCTTGATGTCTACTACACAACCTTCTTCTTGTAGACGTTGCTGGGCCTCCAAGTGCAGAGGTTTGTAGGATAGTAGCAAATTTCCCTCAAGTGGATAACCTAAGGTTTATCAATCCGTAGGAGGCGTAGAATGAAGATGGTCTCTCTCAAGCAACCCTGCAACCAAATAACAAAGAGTCTATTGTGTCCCCAACACACCCAATACAATGGTAAATTGTATAGGTGCACTAGTTCGGTGAAGAGATGGTGATACAAGTGCAATATGGATGGTAGATATAGGTTTTTGTAAACTGAAAATATAAAAACAACAAGGTAGCAAGTGGTAAAAGTGAGCGTAAACGGTATTGCAATGCTAGGAAACAAGGCCTAGGGTTCATACTTTCACTAGTGCAAGTTCTCTCAACAATAATACCATAATTGGATCATATAACTATCCCTCAACATGCAACAAAGAGTCACTCCAAAGTCACTAATAGCAGAGAACAAACGAAGAGATTATGGTAGGGTACGAAACCACCTCAAAGTTATTCTTTCCAATCAATCCGTTGGGCTATTCCTATAAGTGTCACAAACAGCCTAGAGTTCATACTAGAATAACACCATAAGACACAAATAAACCAAAACCCTAATATCACCTAGATACTCCAATGTCACCTCAAGTATCCGTGGGTATGATTATACGATATGCATCACACAATCTCAGATTCATCTATTCAACCAACACATAGAACCTCAAAGAGTGCCCCAAAGTTTCTACCGGAGAATCACGACGAAAACGTGTGCCAACCCCTATGCATAGGTTCATGGGCGGAACCCGTAAGTTGATCACCAAAACATACATCAAGTGAATCACGTGATATCCCATTGTCACCACAGATACGCACGGCAAGACATACATCAAGTGTTCTCAAATCTTTAAAGACTCAATCCGATAAGATTACTTCAAAGGGGAAACTCAATCCATTACAAGAGAGAAGAGGGGGAGAAGAAACATAAGATCCAATTATAATAGCAAAGCTCGCGATACATCAAGATCGTGCCAAATCAAGAACACGAGAGAGAGAGAGAGAAAGAGAGAGAGAGAGAGATCAAACACATAGCTACTGGTACATACCCTCAGCCCCAAGGGTGAACTACTCCCTCCTCATCATAGGGAGCACCGGGATGATGAAGATGGCCACCGGTGAGGGTTCCCCCCTCCGGCAGGGTGCCGGAACAGGGTCCCGATTGGTTTTTGGTGGCTACAGAGGCTTGCAGCGGCGGAACTCCCATTCTAATCTCTGTTCTAGAAGTTTTAGGGTACGTGAGTATATATGGGTGCAGGAAGTACGTCGGTGGAGCTTCGGGGGCCCCACGAGGCCGGGGGCGCGCCCTAGGGGGTGGGCGCGCCCCCACCCTCGTGAGCACCTCCCTTATCTCCTGACGTGGGGTCCAAGTCCATCTGGTAGCTTTCCTTCCAAAAATAACTTCTCCAGTTGATTTCGTTCCGTTTCGACTCCGTTTGATATTCCTTTTCTTCGAAACACTGAAATAGGCATAAAACAACAAATCTGGGCTGGGCCTCCGGTTAATAGGTTAGTCCCAAAAATAATATAAAAGTGGATAATAAAGCCCAATATTGCCCAAAAAAGTAGATAATATAGCAAGGAGCAATCAAAAATTATAGATACGTTGGAGACGTATCAATGCCCCAGGTTGTAACTCGGCCGTGTAATTAGGCACCTTTCGAGGTCCCTTGAAATCCCTGGGCAAACGCTAATTACGCAGAGCCGGTACCAAACAAGGTACGCCCCCCGTCCTAGTGGCCACACCTGCTTCAATTGAAGTCGTCAGATAAACCGGAAAATACTGGTAAGCCGCCCGTTGAGCCGCCTGCTCAGCCGCCTGCTCAGCCGCCCGCTCAGCCTCTTGACGTATCCTGTCCTGATCAACCAAGTTAGGAACTCCATCACGTGTCGGTTCATGTCCGCACGGCTGGTCACGGTGCCGGGCATTGCTTGAAACAGCTACTGAATCCATGTGCCTGCTATAGCTCGGGCTCCGGCTCGGGCGAGGGGTTGAATGAATCTTGTCTCGACTATAAGAGTATGCCTCCTGCTGCGCCAAAGCCTTCTGAAGAAGTTCTCTGACCCTTCATGTTTCGACCGCCGTCGAAGAGTATCCATCCACCGGGAGAGTCGCCAATCGTGCCGCCGCAACGATCATGTTCTCCAAAGGGTTAGAATAATGACCCGGTGGTCTTGGTACATAGTGAGGTGGAGCAGTATTCAGACGAGGGGGTTCTGTCACACGTGGTTGAACCGACATCCCAGCCTCGGGTGTTGCAACCCGGTTTACCTCTGGCGGGTTACTGGGGCCTGCACCGGGTGTGCGGAAGAGGTTTCTAGGATTCATAAACCGGAGGAAGACGGGATTGAGCCTTCTGGTGCCTTCTCCTCATTATCTCGTTTGATGCGTTCAGATCCATCATAAGCTAGAGAGCCTCTGATTGAATCAGCTGGGCTCGAGCATCCAAAGCCACCTGCTCCGCGGCCATCCTGACGTCCTCTGCTGCCAGGTTCTCCTTGGCTTGCGCTACCTCCTCACGTAACTGTGCCACTTCCACATCATGTTGAGCTTGATCTGCCGGATTGACCATGGCGGTTAACAGAGCTGTCATCTTATCCATCAAAGCCATCAGAATTTGAGCCGGTGGGCGCACAGGGCCTCCTGCCCCGGCTGCCGTCACCGCTGCAAACCCAAAAGTCATTGCTGCCGCAGCCGTAGAATTTTGCCCGGGTTGCGCGCCAGCCATGAAGATCCCAACTCTGCTGGGCGGCTCAAAGGGGTGCAGAATACTGCTGCCATCGGAACAGCCCCCAAGCCCGCCATCTTGCAGTTGATACAACGAATCCGTCTCACCTATGGACGATTCACCATCAGAGTAGATGGCCGTCTCACCGCTGGGCACAGATCCTTCAGAAAATTCCCCTCCATGGATGCATCCGATGAAGGCACGCTTCACGACGGGCTGAGCCCGGGCAGGTCTCACACGTTGAGCCGTCTCGATGATGTCGGTGTAGATGCCCGGCTCAGGGCCCGGCTCGCCGATCTTGCCGATGAAGACATGGATTCCGTTGAAGGGGACTCGGTACCCGTACTCAATTGAGTCGGCGTCGGGGCCCCAGCCTGCGTCGTCGATGTAGAGCTTGCCGCGACGACTCTCGGTCATCCGTCCCACAGCGTATCCTTTAAGCCCTTCGAAGCTGCCCTTCAAGAGCTCAAATCCACCGTGCGCTGGCCCCACGATGGGCGCCAACTATCGTGGAATTGTCACGGTAGATGTCCTAGTGAAATGACTTAGTCGTGGAGCCATCGCAACTAGGAAGCTTAAAGGGGTTAAACCGGGACAAAGGACACGTGAGTTTATACTGGTTTGGCCCCTTGCAGTGAAGGTAATGGCTTAATCCAGTTTGAGGTGGGATTACTTATGTCTCAATTACCAGGGAGCGAATCCGCTTGACCTAGCTCTCGATCTGATGTTACTTGTCCTGAACCGCCGCCGGGTCGTCCCTTTATATACAAAGGTCGATGCCCAGGGGCTCTCAGAGTCCCGACTGGCTCATAAACAGTGTCCGGCTCGGTCTCTGTCTATTCCTATCTTACAACACAAGTCATACACACATATGGCGGTTTATCTCTACGGGCTTTAAGTCGCCTTTGGGCCTTGGGCCCTTAACTGAACTGCCATCTTCAAGTGCCATCTTGGGCTAGATGAATCGCCATAGGTATAAACCGGCCCCTCCTGGGCGGGTCATACCTAATAGTCATATCCCCAACAGATACCGATCTACCCTGTCAGGTAACGGGTATGGGAAAAAATTGTATCCATTGACGGGTATGGGTAAGGGTGATGGATAAGCTCAGAGGTGACGGGTAAGGGTATGGGGTGGCTCCACCCGTACCCAGACCATGCCCTGGTCCTGCCTGCCCTGCCCTAGTATTCTTGATTTTACGTACACATTCATAGGCAATTAGAACATTGTCGGTGATGAGTCTTCCATAAAATTCTTATTATCCATGTGGTTACTGAGAACAAAAGTTGATTTTTTTTTCATATAACTGTTGATATCCATAATATTTTTGCTTGTGGGCCTACCCCAACACCGAGTTATTTATATAGCCTGAATTAACCATGTCTATTATCTACGACATGTAGGTACACAATACATGTAGGCAACCCTCCAAATGCTACACATGGCACGCAGGTCCACGATGGAAACCCTATGAGCGTCCAAGAGGCGACCTTGTCGATGATTGGTAGGCGGACTGCTAGGGTTAGGGTTTTGCCGAGGGTGACGGTGAACTCCGGTGGAGGTGGAAGAAGCAATTGTGCTTTCTCTCCCTGCAGGTTGGCTAGGGTTGGCTCTCGTCTGAGCTGCTTATGGCATTGTAGAAGGAGAGCGGGGGGAGACATCCTCCAAGGCGCAGAATCCGACGAAGACGACGGCTACTGCAAAAACGAGCAGGGGCGCCCTCTTCGAGTACAAACTGAGTTAGTATAAACACAAAGAAACGTTGGAACGTAGCACATTTACCGGATTTGGCACGAAGGGGAAGGTAGAAGAATAATGAGTGTAATAAATAATAATCATCCAAAATAAGAAGATAGTATTTTAACCTGAGAATCTAACAATGGGAGAAGTTCATTAGTTGCAATGCATCTACACTATTACAAAAAGACCCAAAGGGGCAGATCTGTAGTTTATCATTTTTATGTAAAGCAATCATTGACGGTGGATGGTTGTAGTGCATGCAAACAAAATTTGAAAAGTCACTATGTCATGAATTTTGTATATCATGCACTACAAATATGACTTGCTATATTGTGATACTTAGACTTTGGACAAAATTTATATGTAGACTTACAAGGACCGGGGGAGTACAGTGTTACACAAGATAACCAGTTGCTACTGGCTACCACGACAACAATCTATCTACGTTCATTACTCCAACTGCATTGCCACCGGTGTACTGTTCAGACACAAGAATAATGCATTCACCGATACATGAGCCTCCCACGAGGATGAACAGAAACGCCGGGAGGAGGAGGAAAGGCGCAGGCGAGCTCTCGAAGTTATCCATCACGTAGAAGGTTAGGCCGAAGAGCATGACGCCCGCGCATCCCAAAAGGCAGATGATCGCCCACCTGCTACACTTCTGGGGCTCCGCCGTCGCGATCGCTGCCAGTTGCTCAAGCTCTTGGTTGCCGCCGTCGGCCATCGTACACGTGCCCTAGTTTTGACGCCTGGTCTCTTGATTTTCTAGAGGGTTCCCGCAAAAAAAAAGATTTTCTAGAGGGTTTGTTAGTTATTTGGAGGTTGGTTGGTCTGGTACGTAGTAGGATTTATAAGAAGACCGCAATGATGAGTTGTTTGTTCGGATTGATCCACCGATCAGCTACCTGTATGACAGAGTCTAAAAGAAACGGAGTGTTCTGTCTCCCGTTTTAAGTTTTGTCGAACCTCTTTGCCCCACCTCAACGTTCGATTATATCCCACCTCCGTCCGGATTTCCACCTCTCCATGATCTTGGTTTTTCACTTTTTTTCTCGAATACACACGTGTGTGTATCATCTTTTATACTCCCTCCATTTCAAAATATAAGGTGTATTGGTTTCCGTGCAAGTCAACTATTTGAAAGTTTGACCGAGATTATAGAACACAATAGAAACATCTGCAATACCTAATAGATAAAATATGAAACAACCTTTCATGATTGATCAAATGATATAATTTCATATTGTGAATACTGATATATTTTTCTAAAAACTTGGTCAAACTTGCACTCGTTTGAATTTTTGAAAAAACAAATACACCTTATATAAAGGAACGGAGGGAGTAGAAGGAGGGGGGGGGGGGGGGGGTAAGAACCCAAACCACCATTGTTGTTACAGAGTTGTAAACGCTACAGTAACAACCCGAACCCGAACCCGCATCATCTTGGTTTTTCACTGATTTGTTTCCGTAATAATTGCTCCTCCTGTTTTTCCGTTCCTTCCCCACGTCCCACCCCTACGGGCTCAGCCGCCTCCTTCTCCATCCGAAATAGAAGGCTCCTCCAGATCCCATCTCTCACATCCTCAGCCCGCTAATGTAGACGTCCTCGTCCTCAGCCAGCGAGCCGAGGATTGACATGCCATTAGGCAGGTACGACCCTCCAACCCTCAGGATTACAGCAAAAGAAAATTAGTATTGTCAACTGTGCCGGAGACACCGGACTCAAGACTGACGTGTTCGCGAATCGCTACTCCGGACGCAGGCAGCCAGTGAGACGACGTCCTACTACTCCGCGTCCGGGTCGGCCAAGTTACCGGCGTCGGGCCGCCGCTCCGGCGAGCTCGCGGTGGAGAGCAAACCGCCATGGCTGTCGGGGCACCGGCTCTGCGGATCTGGCCTGTTGATATTCCCTGGCGGCCAAAAGAAGACGGGATATACAGTGAGGCGACTGGAGACCGCGGCCGCAAGTTTTAGGGCAAACTGCAAGAGCTGTTCGATGACGACGACATGATTGTGATATGTCCGCCGGCGCCGGCTACGTCTCTTGTGAGCGTCGGTGGTTTCACATGATGGCCGAGTGTGATGGAAAACTGCGAATCTTGCACTGCATCCAGCTGATGATTCAGGAACTACATGAATGCATGTGATGGACAAACATGTATTATTGATTGAGAAACCAACCGTTCGCGGTTCGATTCCTCTGTTTAAGGGTGAATTAATAATTAACATAGGCAGTGGATGGTGAAATCAGTGTACTTTTACTTGCGGGTGAAAATCAGTGTACTTTCATGCTTCTGTGGCATGTGTTAATTATTAATTCACCCTTCATGCTTCATATTAAGGAGTTCGTCTCGGCAACTGTTCGTGATACATATTAAGGGTGAAAATCAGTGTACTTTCATGCTTCTCCTCATGCTTGTTTCAACGAAGCACTTCTCAATGTGTCTCCGAAGGTTGCTTGCTTGTTTGATTAATCGTCTGGATGGATATGTGGATGGAACCAAAACATAGTCATGTGTACTTAGCAGGTACTCTGTCCGAAATTTTAGCGCACTTGTATTTTGGGTTAAAATTTCATCATACATTTCCAATTGTATATATTTATTACATATTAATGATACTTTATTAATTAAATATATTATTAATCTTTTCAAAAGTTTAACTTGTGCATTTTCGATCATGTTTTTAGAAAAAAATATATTAATATCTATAATACCAAATTTGTATCATTGGATCCATCGTGAAAAGTATTTACATTTATTTTTTATTTTTTATTGCACATGTGGACATTTTATTCTACAACCTTTGACTTTTATGAAAATTGATGTACCTTATATTCTAGAATAGTGGAAATTACACATGATGCATTTAGTTATGTATGCAATCTTTGGTTTTCACAACAGTTGCCGAGACGAACTCCTCTTCCCCCCACACACTTAGTAACTTCGTAAATCCTTTTTTTTCTTTATTGCATCTTCTAACTAATCCATGTATTTATGTTAACACAATGACATAGTTAGATGTTTCCATGTTTAAAATATGTGTGGGGGTAGAGGTGGAAGTGGGGTGCCAGTCGGATGCGCCATTGGCAGAGGTGGCAATTTAGGATCAGGGAGGCGAAGATTGTGAGTAGGGGATCCTAAGAGCATCTCCAGCCGTTGGCCTCCCCAGGAGGCATATTTTTCGCCTCCTGGGGGGCTGCCGGCGAAATTTTTAGCCTGGGGGGCCAAAATTACCAACTCGTTGTGCCCCCCACTAGCTCGACGGCGAGGCGAGGATGACGAAACGATGATCCCGCCGCAGTCCTCGCCATCTCGCGCGACTCGCCGTGCCCCGTCGCTCGCCCGCCTTGATGAGCACCGGCAGCAGCAGAGCAGCGCGCGGCAGCACCAACTCGCGCCAGCAGCTTGCGCTTGGGGATGGACTTGCACGCGAACTCGCCGCCGTCCTCCTTGACCACGCACAGGCAAGCGCGAGAGCGCGCGCACCATGGTCCTGCAGGAGGCGGGCATGGCGCTGTCCAGCCGGACGAGCTCGAACGTGCGGCCCGAGCGGATGAGCAGGGCGGCCACCCAGGCGAGATGGCCAGCCACCGATCGACGCACTCCTGGTGGAAGGCGCGGTTGCAGCTGGGGAGGACGCGCACGGCGCGGCCCAGCTCCATGGCGTCGAGGTAGATGGGGCAGAGCGCCTCCTCCTCGTCGTCGACTGCGGCCTCCGCCAACCCGTTATTGTCGTCGCCGTCGCCGATGATCTGGCCGCAGCACCGACCGACCAGGAGGGCAAAGGGGAGGAGAAGTGGGGCCTCGAAGGGCGCCAGGAATGGGGTTGGAGCGGAGCCTCGCCAAGCCCGCGAGCTCTCCGTTTGGCAGGGCGGCGCGGTGACGGCATTGGGCCCGCACCGTTGAACAGCAGCGCCCTGGCAGAGACATGTTGTCGTCGAGGAACACGGCGAAAGGGGCCGCGTCGACGGCCGCCTTGGCCGGCTGGAGCGGGGGCGCCGAGGCGAGCCGGCCCGATGCCGGCGTGCGGAGGCGGGATGGCCGGCCGGCCACCCGGACCAGGCGCGGGGAGAGCTCGGCGAGGAGAAACGAGGAGAAGGTGGGGCGCTGCGAGGATCGAGAGGGGAGCAGGGAGGCGTGGGGTAGTAGGAAAGAGAGGAGAGAGAGGGAAACCGTGGCTGACTGCGGGCTAGTGCATGCCAAAAAGTAGTGCCGGCGCCCCCAGCTCGCCCCCTGCGCGTTGGGTTTCTCATGCCAGCGCCGGCCGTAACTTTCCTCAAATCCGGCGAAAAATGTGGTCTTGGGTGCATGGCTGGGGTGATTTTTTACCACCGGCGCAAAAAAAGTGGTCCTGGAAGGGCTGTTGGGGAACCTAGTGGAGATGCTCTAATGGTAAGAAGAAGAAGAAGATGAAGAGGAGGAAGGAAGAGGATGAGAGTGAGGACGAGGAGGAAGAGGGAGAAGAAGACGAAGATCACAAAGATAAAGAGGAAGATGGGAGTGGTTTGTAACAATAAAAGAAGGGATCCCATAAAAGAAAGTCAAAATGCTGCCCTAAATATATATGTTAGATATGTTCGGTACATACTCCCGCTGCAACGCACGGGCAATTAGCTAGTTATTAAAAAGAAAACAAAGCTTCGAATGTGTCCAAATGGGCTAAGGCGTCAGCCGGTCAGCCGCCCGGCCAGCCGTTGATTTGGGCCGCTTGATCACGCCAACGCTTCCATCTCAAAAACGCACACATCTTTTCCGCAGCCACTCCAGCCAACCATCGGGCATCAGGTACATGCACAGCGTCCTCGCTTCCCGCAGGACGAGCACCGCAGTTGACCGACATGCAACAGCCACAACTCAGGTTGCAGCAGCCGTTTCACCGGTCATCTCACAACAAAACACCGACCAGCTCGCCTCGCCATGCATGACCACTGCTGCAG
Source organism: Triticum monococcum (assembly GCA_034509565.1). Taxonomy (NCBI): domain Eukaryota; kingdom Viridiplantae; phylum Streptophyta; class Magnoliopsida; order Poales; family Poaceae; genus Triticum; species Triticum monococcum. Next base: position 546,407,501 of record CM067843.1, on the reverse strand, counting down.
CGCCGGGTTGCAGCAACGACGCTGCTGGGACCATACCTTGAAGCATCAGCGAACTCCATTGAAGCACCAACGATGCTCCGGCGGCCCGGTAATGCTCCAACATAGCACCGGTAATGCTCCGGCGGCCGGCAATGCTCTATTGGAGCACCCGCAAGGTTTCGGTATCCGACGATGCTCCATTGCAGCACCGGTGATGCTTCGGAGGCCCAATTATGCTCCATCAAAGCACCGGTGATGCTCCGGCGGCCCGCACGATGCTCCATTGCAGCACCTGTGAGGGTTCCGGAGGCCCGACAATGCTCCATGGCAGCACCGGTGAAGCTTCGGTGGCCATTGTAGCACAAGTGATGCTCCGGCGGGCTGGTGATGCTTCGGTGGCCATAGTAGGATCGGTGATGCTCCGACTGCCTGATGACATGCTCCATCACAACATCGATGATGCTCCATTCTAGCACCCGCGATGCTCTGGCGGCCCGCATGATGCTCCATTCACCCGTAAGGGTTCCGGCGGCCCGACGATGCTCCATCGCAGCACCAGTGATGCTCCAGTGGCCATTGTAGCACCGGTGATGCTCCATCACGACAAGGGAGACCCGGCGATGCTCCATCACGACAAGGGAGACCCGGCGATGCTCCATGGCAGTAGACTCCTCGAAGCAAACACTAGTAGAAAAAGGCCCATTTATCCCAGTTTATAAGGCCCATTTGTCCCGGTTCGGGAACCAGGACTAAAGGGTCGGTACTAAAGCCCAACACCTTTAGTCCCGGTTCTTATACCAACCGGGACAAATGGGGCTCCATGTGGCCGCTGCGGCTTGCCCAGGCAGGGGGCCTTTTGTCCCGGTTGGTAGCACCAACCCTGGACCAATAAGCGTCCACACGTCAGCAGTTCAGGGGCTAGGGTTTTTGTTTTTTTTTCTGAAGGGGGGGGGGTTGGGTGTTTTGGGGTTTTTTGTAGGGTTAATTTAGGGGTTTCATATATTGTGTTAGCTACCTAATAGAGAGAAGTGTCCTCTCTTATCTCCGTGCTTGGTCGACTCTACGTACTACACGTATAGAGAGGACTCGACGCGCTAGCTATTAAGCAAATGAAGGAAACCATTAAGTACAGAAGATCGTCATGAACATATAAAGAGAGAAGTGATCGACCTCTTCTTCTCCGAGAGATTGGTCGAACAACAAGTTTTCGTATATCTCTTACAATACCCTAACATATGAACTCAACTTCCACATGCATGGTATTCTCCAGCTTTATTGATGACGTGGTCAAGAAAGAATCCAGCCAATTCCTCTTGAATTGCTCGCATGCGATCTTGTGGTAGGAGTTCATTCCGCATCTGCCACATCTAATTTGAATAAAGGGGTCAATACATATATATGAATGAAACTCAACGGAAATGATGGTAATAAAATAAACTTGTGAATATTTTTGCTTACGCACTTCATATTGTCTTTTAGAGTAGCCCCGCCTATTCTTGGCCGCTGCGTTGTAGATGAACTCGCAGACGTAGTATCCAAAGTGATTATTCCCGGCTTCCTGCCACAAGCACTTTACAAGAAATAGAGGTCAATTAAACTGATAATGAAGCATTATAAATGGCATTGACGAAAGTATCTAGAATCATGCGCGGAACTAGCTAGCTAGTAGTACTTTTGAGTATTTCCATAACAGATCCCGCCGCAAGTCCTGGAACTTGTGCGGTGAATACTTTCCAAACCCTGTGAGACAAAGAAAACAATTACTTGGTATCATGAAATGTACAAAGTTGCCGATATGGTGCGATAATGATCGATTCAACTTACTTGTCGAGCATTTTAGACATGTCCGCATAGTCCTCGGGATCTTTTCGTCTCGAGTCTAGGACGGTTACCAGTCCCTGCTCAAGCTTAATCTCTAGGAGAATATAGTGGAACCTGCGCACGCATGCATAAATCATCAATTACATTAATTACTATAACCTCGAGTAATAATTAAGGGAAACCTAATATGCACAAGATAGTAACACTCACTTGAAGTTGTAAGGAAAGAGTATTGTATCTTTGTTTTGATTTATTACCAACAATCGTAGCAATTTGTCCTTGGTTTCTTTGGCATGAAATGTAATCGTATATTCATCTATGAGATTTGTGTTAATGAACCCAATATCATACATTTCAGCTTCTCTGCATTCGACGATCTTCAATCTGCATAATATAGTGAGGATAATTATATATACATGCAATGAAAGAGCTGAGCTATATATAGAGACTTAATGAGAGAAGTAGTACTTACAAACGGTAGCAAGTGACCGTTAATTTATCGAGGGCCTTTTGATTGAAAAACTGGAAGAACTCCTCAAATGGAACAGACAACAGCTCAATTCCAACGAGGTCGTGCTCCTCTTTAACTTCCAGCGTCAAAGTATCCTTCCCAGACTTTCTGCAGGTTTCCATGTACCAATCATGAAATCTTCGCATCATCGTTGTTAGAGTAGTTCCATCTTTGACGAGAGGCTTCCCATACTGGTATCTGAATTCGTCCACCTCCATTGTATCAAAATGTGCATCGTCGTCGTGCATGTAATCTGCAGGATTGGTACCGGGCAAGATCCCCAGGTGATTAGCAACGATATCGCTAGACACCTTGAGCGGGGGGCACGATTGGTTCGCTTGTTCGCCGAGCTGGGGAATTTTTTCCCACTTCTTCGTTCTTGTAACCTTTTGTCACTACAAGTACTTCCCGGCCGCTCCCCTTCCTTATATGTCCTTTCAATAATGCGCTCATAGTTGGTTTGCAGCGGAGACGATGGTGGTCGCTTCAGGGCATCCAAAGTGCGCTTCGCTTTCACTAGATCTATCTTCTCCTCCGGAGGTGGATGTTTCTTAGCTCATTGCATTTCGAAGTAGTCCTTCACTTGGGCTTGACAAATCTCCGTGTTTTCCTGTTCGGTCATCTCATATGGTAACTTCTCTGGAGTCTTGAGAGATGGACCGAATCTGTATTGCCTCCCACCTCTGGTTGTACTGCTAGACGCCGGAGCAAGCTGAGCGGCTGCGGCTGTCTTCTTTTGTTGCTTACGAGGCAGAGGAGAAGGACTACAACGCGCCGGAGCAGCCAGAGCGGTGGCGGGTCTCTTCCGCCCTTGCTGATGAGGCGGAGAAGGAGGCGGAGTGCCGCCACACGCCGGAGAAGGAGGCGGAGTGCCTTGATCACTCGCCGGAGGAGCAGGCGGAGTGCCCTGACTCGCCGGAGGAGGAGGAGGCATCTAGTTCGGAAGGTTGATGAGCTCCTTCCGCCATAGGCATGGAGTCTTCAGAGCAGAACCCAGCCGAGTCTCCCCTTCACCGGTAGGGTGGTCAAGCACGAGCTCCTCAAATCCCTCCGTTATTTCGTCGACCGTCACCCTAGCATATCCTTCTGGAATTGGACAACAGTGAAAAGTTGCGCCGGGTTCAGGAGGTCAAATAGAGCCGATAGCCGCCTTGACTTTTTTAGTTCTGTCATTGCGTCATAAGGTGGCAATGTTGAGACTCCATGATAGCATCCACGGGGTAGCTAGCAGGAGCCGTGAAGACAGGATCCAGCTGAAGTAGCTCGGTGGAAGCCACACTGCTTCTCCGCTGAGATGGCGGGGTAGCTTCGGGGGTAGCTTCGGCAGGTCGCTTGCTTCGAACTGCTTCTCGTTCCTCTAGCGCTTGTACCCTTGCGTGCAGCTTCTGCATTTGGGTATGCTCCACTTTCCTCCTCCTCTCTTGGCATTTGTAACCGCCTGCATCCAGAAACCCAGCCTTCCACGGAACGGAGCCTGGCGTGCCTCGTGTCCATCCAGGATGCTTAGGATTCCCGAGGGCCATTGTGAGCTCATCGTTCTCTCTGTCTGGAACGAACGTCCCTTCCAGCGATGCGGCGATATAGTCCTGAAGCTTCGTGATGGGTATTCACAGTTGCTCGCTCGTCCAAACGCACTTCCCTGTTATAGGGTCCAAGGTTCCGCCAACCCCGAAGAACCAAGTCCTTGAACGGTCTGGCCAAATCAATGTCTCTGGTTCGACCCCTTTATCAAGCAGGTCATTCTCAACCTTGGCCCACAATGGTCGGGCTTTGAGGTAGCCACCTGACCCCGTGCGATGGTGATGCTCCTTCTTCGCAGCATTTATCTTGTTTGTCGCTGACATCTTCTTACTCTTGTCCGGTGTCTTGTGGGCCACAAATGCGTCCCATTGATCTCTGAGCTTCTCATACCGGCCGATGAATTCTGGTGTCTTTTCTTCGTTGACAAACTTTGTTTTCAGCTCATTCTTCCACCTCTGAATAGATCTTCCATCTTCTTAAGAGCATGAGACTTTATCAATGGCCCTTTAATTGGCTTCTCCGGATCCTCCTCTGGCGGTAGGGTGAAATTTTCCTTCAGCGCGTCTCAAAGATCATCTTTCTGCCTATCGTTGGCATAAGACACCTCAGGGTCTTCCTTCTTAGGATTATACCATTGGTGGATGCTGATCGGGATCATGTCCCTAACAAGAGCCCCGCACTAAGCAGAAAATGCTTCCTTGGTCCGGATGGGTTCAATCGGTTGGCCATCGCGCGCGATTGCTGTGATCGTGAACCTTTCATCCGAGCGTAACTTTTTCTTCGGGCATCGTCTCTTTACCGAAGTTGTGCTCGATTCGGAGGTCTAAAAAAAGAAGAAAGACGAGAGTTAATATGTGTACATACCAAAACAATGAATGCATCAATTAGCTAGTCAGCACAGGCTTAATTAATATATATACCTGGCCGGACTCTGTTCGGTCACCGGAGCCGTCATCACGGCCTCCTTCTTGCACCGACATTCGGTCACCGGAGCCATCATAATCATGTCCTTCCTCCTCCGTTGTTTGATAACCGTAGCCTGCTTCACCCTCTTCTTCTAGACCATCGGTTTCGTTGGGATACGACATGACATCACCTCCGGCTGCGATTATGTCCCCCAACACCTGTTCTGCTTCCTCGTCTCGGCCGTGCTCCATAGTTTCTGCAAATATTACAACATGGCAATCATTATACAAACATGATAGAAGGATATATTAGTGGCAAACGTAGACCTAGCTAGCTAGCTAATCACAACAAGGAATTATATTAATTAGTGGCCTCGATGCTTCTCTAGGGTTTGGGGTGGCCTCGACAACGCTTCAAGGGTTCGGGGTGGCCTCGACGACAACACTCTTTTAACTTGGTAAATTTGGGTGGCCTCGACAGCGCTTCTAGGGTTTGGGTCGGACCGCCTCTCTCATGATTGTCCGACATTTGTCTAGTGTCAAAGGATTCAACAAAACCATGTCTTCATCATTAGGCGAAAGTAATAGGTGAATGATGCTATGAAGCTCTCAAAAGTTATTTTGGAACGGAATCCCAGATAGGATAATTCTCTTTTCGGTACAAAGTTTAGCAAGAGCCTTCCGGATATCGCTATTTGGAAGGCCTTTGCTGAAATTTGTACCGAAAGGCGGATTGTCCTATCCGGGACTCCGTTCCAGAATAACATTGGAGAACTTCATACCATCATGCCCCGGTTACTTCCGGCTAATGATGAAGCCATGGATTTCTTCAATACTTTGAAACTAGGCAACCTCTCGACCCCTCGGCGATACTCGACCCCTCGACGACCCTCGACCCTCGAACCCTCGGCCCCTTGACGACCCTCGAACCCTCGACCCTCAACCCTAGAACGCACGAACCCTCGAACCCTCGACCCTCCAACCCTCGGCCCCTCGACAACATTCGAACCCTGGACCCTCGAACCCTCGACCCTAGAACCCTAGAACCCTCGAACCCTCGACCCCCTCCCCCCTCCTCATGTCGAAGTTATCGGGGAGGGGGTATATCGACCCCCCTCATATCGAAGTTATCAGGGAGGTGGTATATCAACAATGACATACCCGATAAAAAATAAGAAGAGGAAGAAGAAGAAAAAAAAGGAGAAGAAGAAAGGAATAGAGGAGAAGATCGAAGAAAAAAAGAAGAAAAAAAGAGGCGAAGAAGAAAGGAATAGAGGTGAAGAAAAAAATAGATTCTTCACCTCTATTCCTTTCTTCTTCTCCTCTTTTTTTCTTCTTTTTTCTCTTCTTATATATTTCTCCTCTTCTTCCGCTCCGCTCCTCTTCTCCTTTTCCTTTTACCATTCCTTCTTTTTCTTCTTCTTCCTTCTTCTTCCTTCCTCTTTTCTTCCTTTTCCTTTATCTTACTTTTTCCTCTACACTAACCTAAAATGCACTAACCTAAAATCGATATCTACTAATTAACAACCTAAATAAAAAATTAATACATATATAAAAAAACATCATATGAAAAAAACATCATATGCACAAAAAAACATCATATGCACAAAAAAACAACATATCAACATCATTACATATATGAAAAAAACATCGGCAGGCCGCCGGACCGTGCGGCGGCGTGGTGACGGCATCAGGGCAGCGATGGCGTGGGGCGGCGTGATACGTCTCCAACGTATCTATAATTTTTGATTGCTCCATGCTATATTATCTACTGTTTTGGACAATATTGGGCTTTATTTTCCACTTTTATATTATTTTTGGGACTAACCTATTAACCGGAGGCTCGGCACAGAATTGCTGTTTTTTTTTGCCTATTTCAGTGTTTCGAAGAAACGAAATATCAAACGAAGTCCAAACGGAATGAAACCTTCGGGAACTTGATTTTCTCACCGAACGTGATCCAGGAGACTTGGACCCTACTCCAAGGAACAAAAGAGGCGGTCACGAGGGTGGGGGGCGCGCCCCTGCCTTGTGGGCCCCCTGTTGCTCCACCGACGTACTCATTCCTCCTATATATACCTACGTACCCCCAAACGATCAGATACGGAGCCAAAAACCTAATTCCACCGCCGCAACTTTCTATATCCACGAGATCCCATCTTGGGGCCTGTTCCGGAGCTCCGCCGGAGAGGGCCGTCATCACGGAGGGCTTCTACATCATCATAGCCCCTCCAATGAAGTGTGTGTAGTTTACCTCAGACCTTCGGGTCCATAGTTAGTAGCTAGATGGCTTCTTCTCTCTTTTTGGATCTCAATACAATGTTCTCCGCCTCTCTCGTGGAGATCTATTCGAGGTAATCTTCTTTTTGCGGTGTGTTTATTGAGACCGATAAATTGTGGGTTTATGATCAAGTCTATCTATGAATAATATTTGAATCTTATCTGAATTCTTTTATGTATGATTGGTTATCTTTGCAAGTCTCTTTGAATTATCAGTTTGGTTTGGCCTACTAGATTGGTTTTTCTTGCCATGGGAGAAGTGCTTAGCTTTGGGTTCAATCTTGCGGTGTCCTTTCCCAGTGACACAAGGGGCAGCAAGGCACGTATTGCATCGTTGCCATCGAGGATAACACGATGGGGTTCATATCATATTGCATGAATTTATCCCTCTACATCATGTCATCTTGCTTAAGGCGTTACTCTGTTTTTAACTTAATACTCTAGATGCATGCTGGATAGCAGTCGATGAGTGGAGTAATAGTAGTAGATGCAGGCAGGAGTCGGTCTACTTGTCTCGGACGTGATGCCTATATACATGATCATACCTACATATTCTCATAACTATGCTCAATTCTGTCAATTGCTCAACAGTAACTTGTTCACCCACCGAAGCATACTTATGCTCTTGAGAGAAGCCACTAGTGAAACCTTTGGCCCCCGGGTCTATTCTCATCAAATCAATCTCCATCACTTTAATTTTGCTTTGCTTTTTACTTTGTCTTTCACTTTTCACTTTGCATCTCTATACCAAAAATACAAAAAATATTATCTATCATCTCTATCAGATCTCACTCTGGTAAGTGACCGTGAAGGGATTGACAACCCCTAATCGCGTTGGTTGCGAGGAGCTATCGTTTTGTGCAGGTACGAGGGACTTGAGCGTGGCCTCCTACTAGATTGATACCTTGGTTCTCAAAAACTGAGGGAAATACTTACACTACTTTGCTGCATCATCCTCTCCTCTTCAGGGAAAACCAACGCAGTGCTTAAGAGGTAGCAAGAAGAATTTTTGGCGCCGTTGCCGGGGAGTCTACGCAAAAAGTCAACATACCGAGTACCCATCACAATCCCTATCTCCCCATTACATTAGTTTCCATTTGCCTCTCGTTTTCCTCTCCCCCACTTCACCCTTGCCGTTTTATTCACCCTCTCTTTCCCAATCTCCTTCTCCTTCTCTTTTTCCATTTGCCTTTTTTCTCGCTTGCCTTTTGTTTGCCCGTGTGTTGGATTGCTTGTTTGTCGCAATGGCTCTACCTAGATTTGGTGATCTTCACCTTAAAAGGTAAGAGGAGATCGAAAACAACGTCAGGAAGTTTATGGTTTTGCAATTTGAGCATGATAATTCCTTTAGAAACGAGCTTAAGGTACAAAAAAGTTTTATGAGTTATATGAATAAAGAGCTTGATGATATGTCTAAAGAATTTGATGGTATAAGATCCTAAATTACTCGTCTTGAAAAAAATGACTACTGAAATTTCGGATATGCAAGCTACCTTAGTCAATAAGATGGCCGCTAAACCGAATTCCTATGAAAATCAAGATGAAGATCTAAAAGTTATTGATGTGTCCCCTATTAAGTCTTTATTTTGCAATATGAATCTTGATGAAACTGAATATGATCTTCCTTTACCTTGAAGGCGTTCCAGAAATTCAGAGTATTTAGATCTTTATGATGAAATTGATGAAAGTGGGATTGAAAGAAATAAAACCCTAGATGTTGCTAAACCCATTATATTGGATTTCAAGGAATTTAATTATGAAAGTTGCTCTTTAATTGATTGTATTTCTTGTTGCAATCCGTGCTAAATTCTCCTCATGCTTATAGTCAAAAGAAAGCCTTTACCGAACATATCGTCGATGCCTTGATGCAATCTTATGAAGAAAACTTGAGTTGAAAGTTTCTATCCCTAGAAAACTTTATTATGAGTGGGAACCTACTATTAAAATTAAAATGAAAGATTATGATTTTTATGCTTTGTGTGATTTGGGTGCTAGTGTATCCACTATTCCGAAAACTTTGTGTGATTTGCTAGATTTCCGTGATTTTGATGATTGCTCTCTAAACTTGCATCTTGCGGATTCCACTATTAAGAAACCTATGGGAAGAATTAATGATGTTCTTATTGTTGCAAATAGGAATTATGTGCCCGTAGATTTTATCGTTCTTGATATAGATTGCAATCCTTCTTGCCCTATTATTCTTGGTAGACCTTTCCTTAGAACGCTTGGTGCGATTATTGATATGAAGGAAGGGAATATTAGATTCCAATTTCCATTAAAAAAGGGCATGGAACACTCTCCTAGAAAGAAAATAAACTTGCCATATGAAACTATCATGAGAACCACTTATGGATTGCCTACCAAAGATGGCAATACCTAGATCTATTCTCGCTTTTATGCCTAGCTAGGGGCGTTAAACGATAGTGCTTGTTGGGAGGAAACCCAATTTTATTTTTAGTTTTTTTGTTTTTCTTCTGTTTAGGAATAAATAATCCATCTACCTTCTGTTTAGATGTGGTTTTGTGTTTTAATTAGTGTTTGTGCCAAGTTAGACCTATAGGATCTTCTTGGATGATAGTTATTTGATTTTGCTGTAATTTCCAGAAACTTTCTGTTCACGAAAACAATTGTTAAAAACCACCAGAATGTGATAAAATACTGATTACAATTGCTGCTGATCAATAAACAAATTTTCTAGGTCGTCCTATTTTGGTAGATTTTTTGCTGTTCCAGAAGTTTGCGTTAGTTACAGATTGCTACAGACTGTTATGTTTTTGACAGATTCTGTTTTTGTGTGTTGTTTGCTTATTTTGATGAATCTATGGCTAGTAAAATAGTTTATAATCCATAGAGAAGTTGGAATACAGTAGGTTTAACACCAATATAAATAAAGAATGAGTTCATTACAGTACCTTGAAGTGGTCTTTTGTCTTCTTTCTCTAACGGAGCTCACGAGATTTCTATTGAGTTTTGTGTTGTGAAGTTTTCAAGTTTTGGGTGAAATCTTTTGATGGATTATGGAACAAGGAGTGGCAAGAGCCTAAGCTTGGGGATGCCCATGGCACCCCCAAGATAATCTAAGGACACCAAAAAGTCAAAGCTTGGGATGCCCCGGAAGGCATCCCCTCTTTCGTCTACTTCCATCGGTAATTTTACTTGGAGCTATATTTTTATTCACCATATGTTATGTGTTTTGCTTGGAGCGTCTTGTATTATTTGTGTCTTTGTTTTTTAGTGTGCCACAATCATCCTTGTTGTACACATATTTTGAGAGAGCCATACATGAATTGGAATTTGATAGAATACTCTATGTGCTTCACTTATATCTTTTGAGCTATGTAGTTTTGCTCTATGTGCTTCACTTATATCTTTTGAGCGTGATAATTTTGCTCTTTGTGCTTCACTTAGATCTTTTAGAGCACGGTGGTAGATTTGTTTTAAAGAAACAATTGATCTCTCATGCTTCACTTAGATTATTTTGAGAGGCTTAATAGCATGGTAATTTGCTTAATAATAATATGCTTGGTATTCAAGATTTGTGATACCTTCTTTTGAGTGCGTTGAATACTAAGAAAAGATTGATGCTTGATAATTGTTTTGAGATATGAGGATGGTAATATTAGAGTCATGCTAGTTGAGTAGTTGTGAATTTAAAGAATACTTGTGTTAAAGTTTGTGATTCCCGTAGCATGCACGTATGGTGAACCGTTATGTGATGAAGTCGGAGCATGATTTATTTATTGATTGTCTTCCTTATGAGTGGCGGCCGGGGACGAGCGATGGTCTTTTCCTACCAATCTATCCCCCTAGGAGCATGCGCGTAATACTTTGCTTTGATAACTTCTAAATTTTTGCAATAAGTATATGAGTTCTTTATGACTAATGTTGAGTCCATGGATTATACGCATTTTCCCATCCTTCCACCATTGCTAGCCTCTCTAATGCCACGCACTTTTCGCCGGTATCATACACCCACCATATACCTTCCTCAAAACAGCCACCATACCTACCTATCATGGCATTTCCATAGCCATTCCAAGATATATTGCCATGCAACTTTCCACCGTTCCGTTTATTATGACACGCTCCATCATTATCATATTGCTAGCATGACATCGTATTTGTGGCAAAGCCACCATTCATAATTCTTTCATACATGTCACTCTTGATTCATTGCATATCCCGGTACACTGCCGGAGGCATTCACATAGAGTCATATTTTGTTCTAAGTATCGAGTTGTAATTGTTGAGTTGTTAGAAAAATAAAAGTGTGATGATCACAAATTTTTAGAGCATTGTCCCAAGTGAGGAAAGAATGATGGAGACTATGATTCCCCCATAAGTCGGGATGAGACTCCAGACGAAAAAAAGGAGGCCATAAAAAAAGAGAAAAGGCCCAAATAAAAAAATGAGAGAAAAAGAGAGAAGGGACAATGTTACTATCCTTTTACCACACTTGTGCTTCAAAGTAGCACCATGATCTTCATGATAGAGAGTCTCTCATTTTGCCACTTTCATATACTAGTGGGAATTTTTCATTATAGAACTTGGCTTGTATATTCCAATGATGGGCTTCCTCAAAATTGCCCTCGGTCTTCGTGAGCAAGCGAGTTGGATGCACACCCACTTAGATTCTTTTGTTGAGCTTTCACATAGCTCTAGTGCATCCGTTGCATGGCAATCCCTACTCACTCACATTGATATGTATTGATGGGCATCTCCATAGCCCGTTGATATGCCTAGTTGATGTGAGACTATCTTCCCCTCTTTTTGTCTTCTCCACAACCACCATTCTATTCCACATATAGTGCTATATCCATGGATCACGCTCATGTATTGCATGAGGATCGAAAAAGTTTTGAAAACGTTAAAGTATGAAACAATTGCCTGGCTTGTCATCGGGGTTGTGCATGATTTAAATACTTTGTGTGGTGAAGATAGAGCATAGCCAGACTATATGATTTTGTAGGGATAACTTTCTTTGGCCATGTTATTTTGAGAAGACATAATTGCTTTGTTAGTATGATTGAAGTATTATTATTTTTATGTCAATATAAACTTTTGTCTTGAATCTTTCGAATCTGAATATTCATACCACAATTAAGAAGATTTGCATTGAAATTATGCCAAGTAGCACTCCGCATCAAAAATTCTCCTTTTATCATTTACCTACTCAAGGACGAGCAGGAATTAAGCTTGCGGATGCCTGATACGTCTCCAACGTATCTATAATTTTTGATTGCTCCATGCTATATTATCTACTGTTTTGGACTATATTGGGCTTTATCTTCCACTTTTATATTATTTTTGGGACTAACCTATTAACCGGAGGCCCAGCCCAGAATTGTTGTTTTTTGCCTATTTCAGTGTTTCGAAGAAACGGGATATCAAACGGAGTCCAAACGGAATGAATCCTTCGGGAACGTGATTTTCTCACCGAACGTGATCCAGGAGACTTGGACCCTGTTCCAAGGAACAAAAGAGGCGGTCACGAGGGTGGGGGGCACCCCCTCCCCCCTAGGGCGCGCCCCCCTGCCTCATGGGCCCCCTGTTGCTCCATCGACGTACTCCTTCCTCCTACATATACATACGTAGCCCCAAACGATCAGATATGGAGCCAAAAACCTAATTCCACCGCCACAACTTTCTGTATCCACGAGATCCCATCTTGGGGCCTGTTCCGGAGCTCCGCCGGAGAGGGCCGTCATCACGGAGGGCTTCTACATCATCATAGCCCCTCCGATGAAGTGTGAGTAGTTTACCTCAGACCTCCGGGTCCATAGTTAGTAGCTAGATGGCTTATTCTCTCTTTTTGGATCTCAATACAATGTTCTCCCCCTCTCTCGTGGAGATCTATTCGATGTAGTCTTCTTTTTGCGGTGTGTTTTTTGAGACCGATGAATTGTGGGTTTATGATCAAGTTTATCTATGGAAAATATTTGAATCTTCTTTGAATTCTTTTATGTATGATTAGTTATCTTTGCAAGTCTCTTCGAATTATTAGTTTGGTTTGGCCTACTAGATTGGTTTTTCTTGCCATGGGAGAAGTGCTTAGCTTTGGGTTCGATCTTGCGGTATCCTTTCCCAGTGACAGAAGGGGCAGCAAGGCACGTATTGCATCATTGCCATCGGGGATAACAAGATGGGGTTCATATCATATTGCATGAATTTATCCCTCTACATCATGTCATCTTGCTTAAGGCGTTACTCTGTTTTTAACTTAATACTCTAGATGCATGCTGGATAGCAGTCGATGAGTGGAGTAATAGTAGTAGATGCAGGCAGGAGTCGGTCTACTCTTCTCGGACGTGATGCCTATATACATGATCATATCTAGATATTCTCATAACTATGCTCAATTCTGTCAATTGCTCAACAGTAATTTGTTCACCCACCGTAGAATACTTATGCTCTTGAGAGAAGCCACTAGTGAAACCTATGGCCCCCGGGTCTATTCTCATCATATCAATCTCCATCACTTTAATTTTGCTTTGCTTTTTTACTTTGTCTTTTACTTTTCACTTTGCATCTCTATACCAAAAATACCGAAAATATTATCTATCATCTCTATGAGATCTCACTCTCGTAAGTGACCCATGAAGGGATTGACAACCCCTAATCGCGTTGGTTGCGAGGAGCTATCGTTTTGTGCAGGTACGAGGGACTTGAGCATGGCCTCCTACTGGATTGATACCTTGGTTCTCAAAATCGGAGGAAAATACTTACGCTACTTTGCTGCATCATCCTCTCCACTTCGGGGAAAACCAATGCAGTGCTCAAGAGGTAGCACGTCGTTGGATGGTGATGGCGTTGGGGCGGCGACGGCGTCGGGGCGGCGTGGGGCGGTGATGGCGTCGGGGCGGCGACGGCGTCGGGGCGGCGACGGCGTCGGGGCGGCGACGGTGTCGGGGCGGCGACGGCGTCGGGGCGGCGCGGGGAGGTGATGGCGACGGCATCGGGACGGTGATGGCGACGGCATCGGGACGGTGACGGCGCGGGGTGGCGCGCGACAACGGTGTCGGGGCGGCGCGGGGTGGTGATGGCGCGGAGCGCGGGTGACGGCGACTGCAGGGGCGGCGTCGGGGCAGCCTGGTGGCGTCATGGAGGTCGGGGCCGTCGGGGGGAATGCGATGAAAACTGAAATTTTTGATAAGTGTTGCTTATATACTCTAAGCATTGGTCCCGGTTGGTGGCACCAACCGGCACCAACCGAGACCAATGCCCCCCTTTAGTCCCGGTTGGTGCCACTAACCGGGACCAAAGGTTAATTTCCAGCAGCCCAAAGGGCGGGAAGCAGGGACCTTTGGTCCCGGTTGGTGGCACCAACCGGGGCTAAAGGGGGGCATTGATTCCGGTTGGTGCCATGAACCGGTACCAACGCACCCCTTTAGTCCCCCAAAGGCCTTGTGTTGCCCGTGTCAAAAGTTTAGTCCCACCTCGCTAGTTGAGAGAGCTCGAGAGTGGTTTATAAGCGCTGCTGCGCCCACCCTCTCGAGATCCTCTCAACTTCAGGCCTAACCTGTCACTGTGTGCCTGTGGGCCTACTGGGCCTGCTGCGGGCGTGAATCCTGACCCATGATTGGATTTCTAGTCATATTCAGGCCGTCATGGCCTAGTAGGTGGCACTTTTTTTTGCTTTTTTTACTTTATTTTGTTTCTACTCTGTTGCTATTCTTATTTATTTTATTAAATTTTATTTATTTTACTTCATTAAAGTTTATTTTGTTTCTACTTATTTATTAAAGGTTATTTTGTTTCTACTTAATTATTTTATTTTGTTTCTACTTATTTATTTCCTTTTCTTTTTTGCTTTTTTATTTATTTTATGAAAATTCTTTTTGATTTTAATGTTTTGAACAGAAAATACTTGGATAATTTTAGTTGCATAAATTTTATATAATTTTAGTTTCAATAATACTTGAGGTTTATAGAAGCTTTTTGGTTGATTCCTTTAGCTATTAGAGTTTGGTTAAAATTTTCTAGTTCATTCTTTTTTCTATTATAGTTTCATTAAAGTTTTCTAGTTCATTTTTTTAGTTTACTATTTTTGCTATTAGAGTTTCATAAAAGTTTTCCAGTTCATTCTTTGTTATATTAGTTCATTCTTTGAGTTAAATGACCCTGAAATTGAAAAGCATTTCAAATGAACTCTGAAAAGGTTGAAAGTTGGCATGGCATCATCATTTCACCCACATAGCATGTGCTAAAAAGTTGAGAGGGTTACGGGAAAAACTGGATGCACTTCGTGTACAAAACGGACTATTTGTTTTGAGGTATCAGGGTTTCGGACGAAAACTCGTCTGTTACAACAGGCATTTAATTTCTTCACATGTAACTGCAGTGATATTATAGATCAAAGGCATCATCATAATAGTCGAGGAGATAAAGAATTCACTTTTTCTTCGCTTCTGTCCTTTGCTTATTGCGCCATAACCACGGATAATCTTCATCGTTTAACAGGGTGCTTGGGTCAGCCTTGACTTTGAAGGGAGGAATTTCATGAAACTTTTCATAATATTCGGATATGTCTGTCTTGCCCTCCACTCCCGCGATGTCTCTTTTTCCTGAAAGAACTATGTGGCGCTTTGGCTCATTGTATGATGTGTTCGCTTCCTTATCTTTTCTTTTTCTCGGTTTGGTAGACATGTCCTTCACATAGAAAACCTGTGCCACATCATTGGCTAGGACGAATGGTTCGTCTGTGTACCCAAGATTGTTCAGATCCACTGTTGTCATTCCATACTATGGGTCCACCTGTACCCTGCCTCCTGACAGATTGACCCATTTGCACTTAAACAAAGGGACGTTAAAATCATGTCCGTAGTCAAGTTCCCATATGTCCACTATGTAACCATAATATGTGTCCTCTCCCCTCTTGGTTACTGCATCAAAGCGGACACCGGTGTTTTGGTTGGTGCTCTTTTGATCTTGGGCGATCGTGTAAAATGTATTCCCATTTATCTCGTATCCTTTGTAAGTCAGTACAGTCGAAGATGGTCCCCTGGACAACGAGTACAACTCATCACAAACAATGTTGTCACCACTGAGACGTGTTTCCAACCAACTGCCGAAAGTCCTGATGTGTTCACATGTAATCCAGTCGTCACACTGCTCTGGGTGTTTGGAGCGCAGAGTGTTCTTGTGTTCAACGACATACGGGGTCACCAAGGTAGAGTTCTGTAGAACTGTGTACTGTGCTTGAGACCAAGAATGCCCGTCCATGCATATTATTGAGTCCCCTCAAAGCGTGCCTTTTCCAGCTAGTCTCCCCTCATACCGCGATTTAGGGAGACCAATCTTATTAAGGCCAGGAATGAAGTCAACACAAAATCCAATGACGTCCTCTATTTGATGGCCCATGGAGATGCTTCCTTCTGGCCTAGCGCGGTTACGGACATATTTCTTTAGGACTCCCATGAACCTCTCAATGGGGAACATATTATGTAGAAATACGGGGCCCAGAATGACAATCTCGTCGACTAGATGAACTAGGACGTGCGTCATCATATTGAAGAAGGATGGTGGGAACACCAGCTCGAAACTGACAACACATTGCACCACATCACTCCTTAGCCTTGGTATGATTTCTGGATCGATCACCTTTTGAGAGATTGCATTGAGGAATGCACATACCTTCACAATGGCTAATCGGACGTTTTCTGGTAGAAGCCCCCTCAATGCAACCGGAAGCAGTTGCGTCATAATCACGTGCCAGTCATGAGACTCTAGGTTGTGAAACTTTTTCTCTGGCATATTTATTATTCCCTTTATATTCGACGAGAAGCCAGACGGAACCTTCATACTGAGCAGGCATTCAAAGAAGATTTCCTTCTCTTCTTTGGTAAGAGCGTAGCTGGTAGGACCTTCATACTGCTTTTGGAGGCATGTCGTATTTTTCGTGCAAATGTTGCAGGTCCTCCCATGCCTCCGGTGTATCTTTTGTCTTCCCATAGAGGCCCAAGAAGCCTAGCAGGTTCACGCAAAGGTTCTTCATCACGTGCATCACGTCGATTGAAGAGCGGACCTCTAGGTCTTTATAGTAGGGTAGGTCCCAAAATATAAATTTCTTCTTCCACATGGGTGCGCGCCCTCAGCGTCATTCGGAATAGATAGTCCACCGGGACCCTTTCCAAAGATTACGTGTAAATCATTGACCATAGCAAGTATGTGATCACCTTACGCATGACGGGCTTCTTCCGGTGATCAGCCTCGCCTTTGAAATACTTTCCTTTCTTCCGACCTTGATGGTTGGTCGGAAGAAATCGACGATGGCCCAGGTACACATTCTTCCTGCAATTGTCCAGGTATATACTTTCGGTGTCAGCTAAATAGTGTGTGCATGCGTGGTATCCCTTATTTGTCTGTCCTGAAAGGTTACTGAGAGCGGGCCAATCATTGATGGTTACAAACAGCAACGCGTGCAAGTTAAATACCTCCTGTTTGTGCTCATCCCACACACATACACCGTTTCCATCCCACAGCTGTAAAAGTTCTTCAACTAATGGCCTTAGGTACACATCAATGTCGTTGCCGGGTTGCTTAGGGCCTTGGATGAGAACTGGCATCATAATGAACTTCCGCTTCATGCACATCCAAGGAGGAAGGTTATACATACATAGAGTCACGGACCAGGTGGTGTGATTGCTGATGTGCTCCCCGGAAGGATTAATGCCATCCACGCTTAAACCAAACCATACGTTCCTTTGGTCACCTGCAAACTCAGCCCGGTACTTACTCTCGATTTTTCTCCACTGCGACCCGTTAGCGGGTGCTCTCAACTTCCCGTCTTTCTTACAGTCCTCACTATGCCATCGCATCAACTTGGCATGCTCTTTGTTTCTGAACAGACGTTTCAACCATGGTATTGTAGGAGCATACCACATCACCTTAGCAGGGACCCTCTTCAGTGGACACTCACCGTCAACATCACTAGGGTCATGTCGTCTGATCTTATACCGCAATGCACCACATACCGGGCGTGCTGAAAGTGCATTATATCGACTAGAGGGGGGGTGAATAGGCGATTTTTATGAAAGGCTTCAAAACGTGGAAGTTATGAAGACAACCAGTATAGATAGGCCTATCAATATGCAGCGGAAGTTAGATTACACTAGCCAAGCCATGGTCAAGTATTCAATAGAGTGAAAGCACAATGACAAATAGCTTCAGTGTAATAAGGATCAGGTAGGAAGAAGTTATGAAGCCAAACAGATCATACAGTCACGTTGTGAAGACAGAAGATTTAGCAAGCATGCAATGACTTCATAATGAGTAACAGCAAGTAATAGGAAGTGAAGATGAAACCAGTGACTCATTGAAGACAATGATTTGTTGGACCAGTTCCAGTTGCTGTGACAACTGTACGTCTGGTTGGAGCGGCTAGGTATTTAAATCAAAGGACACACAGTCCCGGACACCCGGTCCTGAACACGCAGCTCAGGACACCCAGTCCTCACCGTATTCTCCTTGAGCTAAGGTCACACAGACCTCGCCCAATCACTCTGGTAAGTCTTCAAGGTAGACTCCCAAACCTTCAACAGACTTCGTTCACCGGCAATCCACAATGTCTCTTGGATGCTCAGAACGCGACGCCTAACCGGCTGGAGGATGCACAGTCCTCAAGTGTAATAAGTCTTCAGATCACTCAGACAAGAAGACTTAAGTGATGCCCAATTTACTCTAGCTTTGGGTGGTTAGGGCTTTTCTCCTCGCTAGGAATTTTCTCTCAAAGGCTTCGAGGTGGGTTGCTCTCAAACGACAAAAGTCATGCACTGAAATCTGAGCAGCCAACAATTTATGGTTGTAGGGGTGGACTATTTATAGCCACTGGGCAACCCGACCTGATTTGCCCGAAATGACCCTGGGTCACTAAGGAACCGACACGTGTTCCAACGGTCAGATTTCGAACTCTCACAGCAACTTTACTTGGGCTACAAGCAAAGCTGACTTGTCCGACTCTAGACAAGATTTGCTCTCATAGTCTTCACTCGAAGACATAGGTTTTGAATTAGGCATCACTTCAGTCATTCTGACTGGTTCTCTTGGACCCCACTTAACAGTACGGTGGTTCCTATGACTCAACACAAATGAAAAAGAACTACGAAAGATCTAAGTCTTCGAGTTCCATAAGCTTCACGTGGTATCTTCTCCTGTCATAGTCTTCAATGTGAATATCTTCATATACCACCATTGTCTTCAATGTCTTCGTACATTTGTAGGGGTCATCTCTGGTAGTAAAACCGAATCAATGAGGGACTTCTACCTGTGTTGTCCTGCAATTCTCACAAACACATTAGTTCCTCAACTAGGTTTGTCGTCAATACTCCAAAACCAACTAGGGGTGGCACTAGATGCACTTACAATCTCCCCCTTTTTGGTGATTGATGACAAACTAGTTGAAGTTTTCAACGGGGAATATAATTTGTGAAATTGTAAAGGAATTGTCTTCATAAGCTGCAAGGGCTCCCCCTGAAGATGTGCATATTAGTAATTTGCTTTTGGAACGCAAATGCACATGGCAGGTTGTACTTGTGGAGATCCACTGCAACTTATGATGACAATCCACTATGCATGTAAAGGTATATGAAGATAATGACATGCCTAATGAAAAATGGACGTCTGCAGAATGATCTAAGTGCGGAATTTATCGTCGCACATGCGGAATTTATCTTCGCAAAACAAAGTGGCAAACAAGTGGCAGACGACCATCGAGTTTAAGTGTTACAACTCAAAGAAGCAAATGTAGCAAAACGGGAGTTGTAAGCACGAAGCAAAATATAGAAAAAATAAAAGGCACCCGCTCATATTGAACCGCTTGAAGACTATCAACATCATATGCTTCTCCCCCTTTTGTCAGTGAGGACCAAAAAGGTATGAAGACATAGAGTTGTCTACTCGTTCCCATGAGCAGTAGGGTCGTTGGAGGTGTTTGGCGGTGCAGAAGAGCTTGGTGGTGCAGAGTCGACGCGCGCTGAAGGAGGTGGAGGTGATGTAGCATCGTCTTCTTCCTCGATAATCCTTGCAGTCACCGTGGCAGCAGATGAAGAGAACTCTGAGTCTTCAAGAGATGGAGTTCTGCGCAGTACAGCCCGTCGAGGAGGCGTGGAGTCAAATTTGAAGCGCTCTGTGAAGCCATCCTCTTGAAGTTCAGCTTCAGGACACATCATCGTGAGTCCTTTCCAAGTGCGGCGACAGGTTTCGTGTGCAACAAATGCATTCTTGGTGGCAAGATTTCTGATGCGATTGACATCCTCCATGATGCTTTTCATCTGTCTCTTCAGCCAGTCGTGATGCCTATCCTTCTTTTGATGAAGAGCCACAAGAAGCTCTCGGTCATTGAGGGCACGAGCGCGCTTCTTGGGTCGCTGAGCAGTTGTGTTGTCAGTGGCTTTAGTGGATACAGGTGCACGTGTAGTGCCAGCCAACGGATACACCCTGGAGATGGCTTCAACACCTTCAACGTTTTGAGTGAAGCTTTGGTGTTCTGCATTCTGAAGACACAAAGGTTGCTTGGCAGGCTCGGGATATATGGCTTCAGCAGAGGTATCCACATTTGGCAAGAAGATTCGATGGTTGCGGGCTGAGGGCTGATATGAGATCGCAGAGTGGAGTTTGATCAGCCTCATTACCCATGGAGCATAGAACTTCAAACCAAATAAATCTGAGCCTGATGCAGCAAGTTGGCATATGAAGAAATCCTGTGCGTTGAAGCATTTGCCATGAAGGATACAGAAAATCAGAGTCTTCATTGCACCCTCAATCTTGGCATGTGGAGAGTGTCCCTTAATGGGCCAGAGAGTCCGCCGGATGATGTGATATATGGTTCTGGGCAGGTACTCAAGGTCTTCAACAAAGAACTCTATTGGATAAGGTGCATCATGGGGCAATGGCTTCATCATTGAGAGCATCTGACTCATATTGGGTTCAGGCCTCTGAAATATGCTCTCAATAGCTTCAGAGTGTAGCTGACAGCCTTCTTCGAAGAATTCGCCAGGAGTGGGCAGGCCGGTGAGCTCAATGACATCAAATGCATTGGCTTCGTGATGAACATTGCCGGTCATCCACTCCAGGACCCAAGTCTTCGGATCTCTGTTGTATCCCTTGATGTGGAGGGTGGCATAGAATTGCAGCAGAAGCTCTTCATTCCAATGCTCTTCATCTGTGATAAACTGTAGCAGACCCACTTGCTTGAAGCAATCCAGCACTTCTTCCAGACAGGGCAGACCAGCAAGAGCTTCAACCTCAAGGCGCTTGTGCGGGAAGATGCGACCTTGGTTGTATAGGATGCATGAATAGTAGCTGCGCTGTGGATAGCTCCAGAACCTATCTGATGAAATCCTTTCCCTGGAATAGGGGTTCTTGGAGCTGTTGAAGAACGTATTATCTGCCTTGAAGCTATTGATGTTAAAGGAGCCAGGTGCTGATGCAGGACCTAGGAACCTCGGCAGTCTTGGGACTGGTTTCTGGACTTGAGGCCTGTGCTCAACATGGTAATCAAATTGAGGACCTGCAGCAGACCCAGGAACAGACATGTCAGGTTCAGTAGCTTCGCTGTCTTCTGAAGCTTTTGGTGGGGAGGGCTCCACATTGGCTTCAGTGTTGGTTGTGGCAGCCTCAGCATTTTCAGCCTCCACTTGATTGGCTGGAGGGTCAGACGCAGGCACGTTCTCCTGGAGAACTGCTTCTTGGTGGAGCGGGGGATTGGGTTCTGGTGGTATTTCTTCATTGTCTTCGGCTGATGCAGCCGAAATGTCGTCAGCAGATTGTTGAGGCCTTGGACCTTTGCGAAGCCTGCGGAATGTAGACGACGCCTGTGGAGTTGCAGTGGGCTGGGCCTCATTGTCTTCCTCTTGTGGGCGATCTGCCCACGAAGCATCTTGTGCAATTGGTGTCAATGGACGACCAATGCTGATGAGTTCACTCGTTTCAAGCTGAGGAAGGGCTGCATCACCTTGTACATTGTCCTGATGACCAATGTCTTCAGCAGCGATGGGGTTGGCTGCTGGAATGTCTTCAGCTTCAGGAGCCTCTGTGGGAGCAGGCTCATGAAGTGTCAATTGTCGCTCTGCGTCAGGATAGACGACAGAGAGGGGTTCAACCATTAAGGGCTCTGTGGGAGCAGCCCGAGCTTTCTTGATCTTGCGCTTCTTCTGGGTGGGGGCAAAAGGAGAGGCTTCAGAGTGTTTCCTCTTTCTTGCTTCAGCTTCAGCTGTCCTCGTCTTCTTGAGCTCTGAAGCAGTGGACTGGCTCTTTGACTTCGAGCCAGCCATTGCAGTTGGGAAGACACTTCGAACAGCTTCTTGCCTTGGTGCCTCTGGTTCAGCCATAGCAGGCTTCTTCTTCTTCTTCGCAGCCATCCTGGGGTCGATGCCAGGACGCCCAAGTGCCTTGCGCTTCTCGGCCTCGTTGTAGGCTTGCACACATCTATCTACCAGAGTCTTCATCCGCTCACGCGAGCCCTGAGCTTCTGCATGCTTCTTCAGAAAGTTTTCCTTTAGTTCGTGCAACATGATCTTGAAGCTTTTCACTTCTTGCACGTTGAGCCTAGCCATATTCTTCTTGAACTTGGCCTTTTCATGATCAATTTTCTGCTTCAGTTCAACAATGCACTGGGCAATTGCCAGTTCTGAAGCGATAGCGCCTTGGAAGGCGACGCTGAGGCCAACGGGCAGCTGCAGATCTTCAAAGCTGATGGTTGGTGTGGCAAACCACTCGTCAATGAAGTTGTGTATAATGGCAACATCAAAGAGAGGCAGATTGTTGAAGATTTCAGCCTCTTCTTTGCTCTTGATGAGCTGCTCAAGAGCGTCATCTCCAAGATCTTCATCACTTGACAGATCAATGGTTTCACTGCGCAGAATGGCAGCAGCTATGAGCTCTTTGCCTGTGTGTGGCTGAGGCTTCTTGGCCTTCTAAGGCTTGGAGATGCATGATAAGTCTTCGAACTGCACACTGTCTTCAGGAGGTGAAGTTGCCAATTGCTTCGCCTTTGAGATTTTGGGTGAAGGGGCCGGCTTTGAAGCTTTTGGCTTCTTCATCTGCTTTGGCTTCGGCGCTGCAGGCGCGTCATCAGACTCAGTGTCAGCTGCAGGCTCATTTACTGCAGTCCCTTAAACCACGATGTAGGTGATGAGGCCTTCAAGGTTGGCATAGGGACCGATCTCATTTGGTTTTGCTTCTCGTGTGCCATCTACCCTTGGCGCTGAGGGACCAGGGTTGAAGTCTAACCCCAGCTTCTTCTTGTTCTGCTTTGCGGAGTTCTGGGCAAACTGAAAGTTGCGCTTGAACAGATTGTTGTCACGACACCAGAGTAGTGACGACGGATGAGCATCAGCAGGCTGCGGTCCTCTGACCTTGCATGGATAGAAGCCTTGAGCAATGGCTTCGTCTCTGGACCTGGGTACGAGATTTTTGTATAGTACGTCTCCCCACAGTCTCTTGATGGCGCACTTCTCCGCATACTCCTGGGTGACGAAGCGGTATTGGAACCATTGTTCTGCCCAATATCTTCGAATCCATTGGATTCGTGTCTTGCGCTGACCATAATTCTCTTCAGGATCTGTTTTGTACATTTCTGCCAGTTCATCAGGCAGATCTTTGGATGTTTCCCCACGTCTCTGTCTGCCCCCCTTCCTTGCAGCTGTTTCTGAAGCCATAAACCTTAACTTGGAAGGCTTCAAGACGTTCAAAGGCTTCAAAGGCTTCCTTTTGCTGGACCAACAGGAACTGGCTTCAGGAGAGTTTATGTGATGCTGTAAGAATTCTGCAAATGAATGCAGACTATGAGAACCAAAGGATTCTCCCACGGACATGTACCTGTGACAGCATTAAGGTGCGAGGGAAGGGGAAGAGGTCATATGCATTCTCAGAAGATTTTGAAGATAAATCGGTTTAGAAGACATTGACCTCATCGTGCGAAGACATTCACTCATAGAAAAGAAGTTGGTTCCAGATTTGTACGAACCCACAGATCAGTACAAGTGAGGAATCCAACTACTTTATGAAGCACAAGTGAATATACTAGGCATGTTATGAGATGCAGATTGAGAGAGATCTAACTTGTGTGAAGAGAAACTTCTTATGGTAGAAAGTGACAGAACCATAGGATCAAAAGGGGTTGTAAAAGGAAGTTTATTTACCACACTTGGAACTGCTAGACGGAGTGGGAGATGAGGCCGAGCAGTTCAATCCTCTGTGCCCTAACTTGGCGACGGAAGACACCTACGGCAACGGCGGAGAGGATGATGTCCGCGGTCGGCGTGAAAACGGCGTCGGAGAGGTTGCGACAGTGAAGCGCTTCGTCACCGGTGTCATCGAGAGTTAGCGGTGGCGCTAGGGTTCGTGTGAGGGAGGAAGAAGGAGATAAGGAACGCAGTGAGTGTGTATTTATAGTTACAGGGGCAGCACTGTGCTATTACACAGGTGCCCCTGGCGTTTCGCATCTGAACAACACGTGGCCATCATGCGGAATCTCGGGGGCAGTTCCACATCCCACGCGCGCCTGGATTGTCGGGTGGTCATTCCTACTTCTCCGGATTTCTTGTGGATGAATGAGCATTGAAAACGGTTTTAATGGTTGTCTCTGTGTCTTCTGCTGACAAGGACGCAGAGAATACATTCGACAGTTTCAATAGAATGCATATGACTTGGAGAGATAGAGTTTGAGGTAGAAAGCATAGAGAGGTTAGGGTCCGATCACATTCACTTAGTTCAAAAAGATTCAAACACGAAGACATAGCTATAAGTGAATGCTATAGAGGACAGAACACTAGTATATATATATATATATATATATATATATATATATATATATATATATATATCAACATAGTGAAGATAATCATGAAGACATGTTGAGATTGAAGCTAAACCAAATGTGAAGACATTGTAAAGTAACGCCATGAGTGAAACACTTCAAAATAGAACGTTTGGTGGTGGCGTTACCCACCGTATAGGAAGTATTAGACCCAGACACGGCGCACAATTATCGTGGCGCTCCGAAGTAAATTTCCACATTAATGTATTCACACTTAGAATGTATGTCTTCATTGATTGAAGATATACGTTACTTCGTGTGTTGCACATCTAAGTCATCAATATGCATAAGTGTTAGGATGTGTGCCTGATCACAGGACATTTGAGGATTCCAAGATATTTAGCTCACACCGTAACTTGCAAAATCTCTTCTCATCCAAGGGCTTGGTGAAGATATCTGCCAATTGCTCTTTAGTGTTGACGTGTATGATATCAATATCTTTATTCACAACATGATCTCTGAGAAAGTGATGACGAATTTCAATGTGCCTTGTCTTCGAGTGCTGAACTGGGTTGTTGGCAATCTTGATGGCGCTTTCGTTGTCGCAGTAAAGTGGCACTTGCTTCAGATGAACGTCATAGTCCTTGAGAGTTTGCTTCATCCACAGAAGCTGAGCGCCGCAAGATCCAGCAGCAGTGTATTCAGATTCAGCAGTGGAGAGAGATACACAGTTTTGCTTCTTTGAAGACCAACATATGAGTGATCGTCCCAGAAAGTGACATGTGCCTGATGTAGACTTCCGATCAACCTTGTCACCAGCATAATCAGCATCCGAGAATCCAACCAGATCAAACTCTGAGCCCTTTGGATACCACAATCCTAGAGTTGGGGTGTGAGCCAAATATCGAAGAATTCGCTTCACAGCTAAGTGATGCGACTCCTTTGGTGCCGCTTGGAAACGAGCACACATGCAAACACTAAGCATAATATCTGGCCTAGATGCACATAAATAAAGCAAAGAACCAATCATGGAGCAGTATACCTTTTGATCGAACTCTTTACCATTGTCGTCGGGACCCAGATGATGCTTGGCTGGCATTGGTGTTGTGAAGCCTTTGCAGTCTTGCATACCAAACTTCTTCAGGCACTCTTTAAGATATTTCTCTTGAGATATGAAGATGCCATTGTGTTGTTGCCGTATTTGAAGACCGAGGAAGAACTTCAGCTCCCCCATCATAGACATCTGATATTGCTCTTGCATCATATAGCCAAACTCTTCACTGTACTTCTGATTGGTGCAGCCGAAGATAATGCCATCCACATATATTTGGCACACAAACAGTTCACCATCATATGTCTTCGTGAAGAGAGTGGGATCTAGGGAACCAGGTATGAAGCCTATGCTCTTCAGGAAGTATTTGAGTGTGTCATACCAGGCCCGAGGGGCTTGTTTGAGGCCATAGAGTGCCTTATTGAGCTTGTATACCATGTCAGGATATTTTGGATCTTCAAACCCTGGTGGTTGTGCAACATACACTTCTTCTTCAATCTTGCCATTGAGAAAGGCATTCTTCACATCCATTTGATACAGAAGTATGTTGTGATGATTTGCATAGGCCAGCAGTATACGTATGGCTTCAAGTCTAGCCACAGGAGCAAAGGTTTCATCGAAGTCGATGCCTTCCACTTGAGTATATCCTTGAGCAACGAGGCGAGCTTTTTTTCTGACGATTTGACCATGCTCATCTTGCTTGTTGCGGTATATCCATTTGGTGCCTATTATGTTATGCTTCCGTGGATCAGGACGCTTAACCAGTTCCCATACATTGTTCAGCTCAAACTGTTGAAGCTCTTCTTGCATTGCTTGAATCCATTCAGGTTCCATAAAGGCTTCTTCAACTTTCTTGGGTTCTGAAATTGAGACGAATGCGAAGTGCCCACAGAAATTTGCCAGTTGAGTTGCCCTTGAACGAGTGAGTGGACCAGGTGCATTGATGCTGTCAATTATTCTGTCAATCTGCACTTCATTGGCAACACGAGGATGTATAGGGCGAAGACTTTGCTCTTGCTGATCTGTGTTGTCGTTGGGAGGAATGTCTTCAGGCTGAGCATTGTATTCATGTGGATCAGGTGCTGATATGATAAGTTCTTCTTCAGGATGAGCTTCAGAAGGTACAATCTCTCTAGTTCCCATAAGCTTGATTGATTCACTAGCTGGAACTTCATCAAGCACATTTGGCAGTTGCTCTCTTTGTGAACCATTTGTCTCATCAAACCGCACATCCACTGTTTCAACCACTTTGTAGTGAAAGAGATTGAAGACTCTGTAGGAGTGCAAATCCTTTCCATATCCAAGCATAAAACCCTCATGTGCTTTTGGTGCAAACTTTGAGGTGTGGTGTGGGTCCTTGATCCAGCATCTTGCGCCAAATACTCTGAAGTAACTGACATTTGGCTTCTTGCCAGTTATGAGTTCATAAGATGTCTTGTTCAGAAGCTTGTGAAGATAAACACGGTTGATTGTGTGGCATGCAGTGTCAATGGCTTTAGGCCAGAATTTTCTTGGAGTCTTGTATTCATCTAGCATCGTTCTGGCCATCTCAATGAGTGTTCTGTTCTTGCGTTCGACGGGGCCATTCTGCTGTGGCGTGTACGGAGCTGAGAATTCATGTGTGATGCCCAAAGTATCAAGATATGTATCGAGGCCAGTGTTCTTGAATTCAGTGCCATTGTCACTTCTGATGTGCTTTATCTTGGCGCCATAATTGTTCATAGCTCGATTGGCGAAGCGTTTGAAGACATCCTGCACTTCAGTGTTGTAAAGGATTATGTGCACCCAAGTATATCTAGAATAATCATCAACAATGACAAAGCCATAGAGGCAAGCAGTAGTGGAGAAAGTTGAGTAGTGAGTGGGACCAAACAGATCCATGTGAAGCAGTTCGAAGGGTCGAGTAGTGGTCATGATTGTCTTCGAGGGGTGTTTTGCCCTCGTCATCTTCCCTGCTTCACAGGCACCGCATAAGTGACTTTCTTGAACTTGACGCCCTCGATGCCTATGACATGCTTCTTCTTTGCAAGGGTGTGGAGGTTCCTCATGCCAGCATGTCCAAGCCTCCGATGCCAAAGCCAGCATTCTGAAGCCTTTGCCAGAAGGCATACTGCAAGTTGTGGCCCTGCTGAGAAATCTACCACATACAAATCATCTTTCCGATACCCTTCAAACACTAGAGACTTGTCAGATTCCATTTGTACAAGGCAACGATATTTTCCAAATATTACGATCATGTTCAAATCGCAAAGCATTGAGACAGACATTAAGTTGAAGCCAAGGGATTCAACAAGCATGACTTTATCCATGTGTTGATCCTTTGAGATTGCAACTCTACCTAGACCCAATACCTTACTTTTACCAGTGTCAGCAAATGTGATGTGGCTCTTGTCGGATGGACGTAAGGTTGAGTCCATGAGAAGGCTTCGTTTGCCAGTCATGTGATTTGTACACCCACTGTCAATAATCCATTCTGAAGCCGCTGGTGTCGTACCCTACAGTGCAGTTAGGGGGATAGGCTTCACGAAGAGTATTGTGAAGCAGAAACATTTGACGAACCAGTGGGTTATGAAAACTTAGATCCAGATTAGGACTAATAGGGAGAGTAGCATGCGATTCAGGAACAAAGTACATAGTGATGCCATTCGGGCATTTAATCTTGCGCCCCACAAGATTTTTAAGGTCCCCAGCAATAGCGTCAGAAGATTTTGGTTTTCTGCTAGAGACCTTTCCCTGCAAAAGAGAGTTAAGCTTTCTTAACCACCCACATCTTCAAGGGTGGCTTAGAAGCAATAAGTCTAAGTGCAGCATCTGAGAATTTTGGCTTTGGAGCCCTAGCAAACAGTCTAGCAGGCGAACTATAGTACTCATAAGAATAGGCAGAATAATTCTTGGTCATATGAACATGGCGGTTTGATGAACCACTCTCATATTCATATGTATGAGTATGGTTTCCCTGCAAAACATTTACGTTAGTGCGACTCAGGTGAGTCATCTGTCTGTATGAAGCCTTTGGACCGTATGAAGCCTTTGGTCTGAGGTTTGTCTTCTTCATGTGAGTTGTCATGAAGACATTCACAGGAAGATTCTCCAGACACGTTTTTGGAACCCAGATCCTCTTCATGGGCGGTCCATTCCTGCAGTTAGTACCAATGTACCTAGCAAACACTTCACCATTCTGATTCTTAAATAGTTTATAGTTTGCATCAAAGGATTCATCAATGATAATGGGGTTAGCACAAGTGAAGCCAGATAGATTGGATGGATCTGCTGAGGATTCCTTTGCAGCAACCCATGTAGTTTTGGGGTACTGCTCAGGTTTCCAGTAAGAGCCATCTGCATTTATTTTCCTTACGAACCCAACACCTTCTTTCCTAGGGTTTCGGTTCAGAATCTGCTTCTTGAGGACATCACATAATGTCTGATGCCCTTTAAGACTTTTGTACATCCCTGTTTCAAGCAATGTCTTCAACCTAGCATTCTCATCAGCAATAGCAGTGGTATCCTCAGCAGAGGGGTTAGTTACCACTTCAACAGTTGAAGATATTGCAACAGCAGTAGCAGTGGAACATTCAGCAACAGAAGTAGCATTATCACGCTCAATGCATTTAAGGCATGGTGGTTCAAATCCTTCCTGAGCGGAACTGATCTGTTCGGCGCGAAGTGACTCATTTTCCTTTTGAAGATCTTCATGAGCCGCTCTCAATTTCTCAAGATCTTGCTTCCTTTGAAGATAATCATAAGAAAGCTTTTCATGAGTTGTTGAGAGAGTATCATGATGATCTTCAAGTTCTTGATACTTAACATGAAGATTTTTTATGTCTTCAATTAAGGATTCAGATCGAGTCATTTCAGCTCCCAACAGATCATCGCTTCTGTCTAACAGTTTTTGAATATGTTCCATGGCCTTTTGTTGTTCAGTTGCAATTTTAGCAAGTGTTTTGTAGCTGGGTTTTGACTCACAATCAGAGTCATCGTCACTAGATGTTTGATAGTGAGTAGTGCGTGGGTTTACCTTGGCACCGCGTGCCATGAAGCAGTAGGTAGGAGTGGAGTCGTCCTTGTCATTTGCATCGGTGTCGGTGATGAAGTCATTGTCTTCAGTGTTGAAGATGGACTTGGCGACGTATGCTGTAGCCAGACTCGCAATGCCAGAATCAGACTCCTCCTCAGATTCCACCTCTGCCTCCTCAGAAGAGGACTCCTCCTCTGAATCCATTTCCTTGCCAACAAACGCACGTGCCTTGCCAGATGAGCTCTTCTTGTGTGATGAAGACTTTGAGGAAGACTTGGAAGAAGACTTTGAGTATTTCTTCTTCTTCTTGTCGTCAGAGTCATATTCCTTGCTCTTCTTCTTCTTTTTGTTCTCATTGTCCCACTATGGACACTCAGAGATGAAGTGTCCAGTTTTCTTGCACTTGTGACATGTTTTCTTATTGTAGTCATGAGCAGAAGCTTCATCATTCCTTGAGCTTGATCATGAAGACTTTCTGAAGCCTTTCTTCTTGGTGAATTTTTTGAACTTATTCACTAGCATTGCAAGTTCCCTTCCAATGTCTTCAGGATCATTAGAACTGCTGTCAGATTCTTCTTCAGATGAGGAAACAGCTTTTGCCTTCAAGGCACGAGTTCGCCCATAGTTTGGTCCGTAGATATCTCTTTTCTCAGAAAGCTGAAACTCATGTGTGTTGAGCCTCTC
Source organism: Triticum monococcum (assembly GCA_034509565.1). NCBI lineage: Eukaryota > Viridiplantae > Streptophyta > Magnoliopsida > Poales > Poaceae > Triticum > Triticum monococcum. The sequence continues at coordinate 546,376,979 of CM067843.1, read as the reverse complement.
AAGTATGTCAGACAGATCGAGTGTCTTGAAATTAGGACGTTCTTGAATCATCAGGGCTAGGATGTCAAACGAACTATCAAGTGATCTCAGCAGCGTCTTGACGATTTCATGTTTGGTGATCTCAGTGGCGCCGAGGGCTTGAAGCTCATTTGTGATGTCAGTGAGCCGGTCAAATGTGTGCTGGACATTCTCATTGTCATTTCGCTTGAAGCGGTTGAAGAGGTTGCGAAGAACACTGATTCTCTGATCTCTCTGGGTTGAGATGCCTTCATTGACCTTGGAGAGCCAATCCCAGACCAGCTTGGATGTCTTCAAGGCACTCACATGGCCATACTGTCCTTTGGTCAGATGACCACAGATGATATTCTTGGCAGTAGAGTCCAGTTGAGTGAACTTCTTGACATCAGCAGCAGTGACACCTTCTCCAGCCTTGGGAACGCCGTTCTCGACGACATACCATAGGTCGACGTCAATGGCTTCAAGATGCATGCGCATCTTATTCTTCTAGTAGGGATATTCAGTTCCATCGAAGACGGGACACGCAGCGGAGACTTTGATTATCCCTGCAGTCGACATAGCTAAAACTCCAGGTGGTTAAACCGAATCACACAGAATAAGGGAGCACCTTGCTCTGATACCAATTGAAAGTGTGTTATATCGACTAGAGGGGGGGTGAATAGGCAATTTTTATGAAAGGCTTCAAAACGTGGTAGTTATGAAGACAACCAGTATACATAGGCCTATCAATATGCAGCGGAAGTTAGATTACACTAGGCAAGCCATGGTCAAGTATTCAATAGAGTGAAAGCACAATGACAAATTGCTTCAGTGTAATAAGGATCAGGTAGGAAGAAGTTATGAAGCCGAACAGATCATACAGTCACGTTGTGAAGACAGAAGATTTAGCAAGCATGCAATGACTTCACAATGAGTAACAGCAAGTAATAGGAAGTGAAGATGAAACCAGTGACTCATTGAAGACAATGATTTGTTGGACCAGTTCCAATTGCTGTGACAACTGTACGTCTGGTTGGAGCGGCTAGGTATTTAAATCAAAGGACAGACGGTCCTGAACACGCAGCTCAAGACACCCAGTCCTCACCGTATTCTCCTTGAGCTAAGGTCACACAGACCTCGCCCAACTCTGGTAAGTCTTCAAGGTAGACTCCCAAACCTTCACAAACTTCGTTCACCGGCAATCCACAATGTCTCTTGGATGCTCAGAACGCGACGCCTAACCGGCTGGAGGATGCACAGTCCTCAAGTGTAATAAGTCTTCAGATCACTCAGACAAGAAGACTTAAGTGATGCCCAATTTACTCTGGCTCTGGGTGGTTAGGGCTTTTCTCCTCGCTAGGAATTTTCTCTCAAAGGCTTCGAGGTGGGTTGCTCTCAAACGACAAAAGTCATGCACTGAAATCTGAGCAGCCAACCATTTATGGTTGTAGGGGTGGACTATTTATAGCCACTGGGCAACCCGACCTGATTTGTTCGAAATGACCCTGGGTTACTAAGGAACTGACACGTGTTCCAACGGTCAGATTTCGAACTCTCACAGCAACTTTACTTGGGCTACAAGCAAAGCTAACTTGTCCGACTCTAGACAGGATTTGCTCTCATAGTCTTCACTCGAAGACATAGGTTTTGAATTAGGCATCACTTCAGTCATTCTGACTGGTTCTCTTGGACCCCACTTAACAGTACGGTGGTTCCTATGACTCAACACAAATGAAAAAGAACTACGAAAGATCTAAGTCTTCGAGTTCCATAAGCTTCACGTGGTGTCTTCTCCTGCATAGTCTTCAATGTGAATATCTTCATATACCACCATTGTCTTCAATGTCTTCGTACATTTTTAGGGGTCATCTCTGGTAGTAAAACCGAATCAATGAGGGACTTCTACCTGTGTTGTCCTGCAATTCTCACAAACACATTAGTCCCTCAACTAGGTTTGTCGTCCATACTCCAAAACCAACTAGGGGTGGCACTAGATGCACTTACACATGCGTTCAAATTCTCGTACGCTCGACAGTACAAGATGCAGTCATTAGGGCATGCATGTATGTTCTGCACCTCCAATCCTAGAGGGCATACAACCTTCTTTGCTGCATACGTACTGTCGGGCAACTCGTTATCCTTTGGAAGCTTTTTCTTCAATATTTTCAGTAGCTTCTCAAATCCTTTGTCAGGCACACCATTCTCTTCCTTCCACTACAGCAATTCCAGTACGGTACCGAGCTTTGTGTTGCCATCTTTGCAATTGGGGTACAAACCTTTTTTGTGATCCTCTAACATGTGATCGAACTTCCGCCTCTCCTTTTGACTTTCGCACTGTCTCCTTGCATCAACAATGACCCGGCGGAGATCATCATCGGGCACATCGTCTGGTTCCTCTTGATCTTCATCAGGTTCCCCCATTGCAGCATCACCGTATTCAGGGGGCACATAGTTGTCATTGTCCTCTTCTTCTTTGCTGTCTTCCATCATAACCCCTATTTCTCTGTGCTTGGTCCAAACATTATAGTGTGGCATGAAACCCTTATAAAGCAGGTGTGTGTAGGGTTTTCGAGTTAGAGTAAGACTTCGTATTCCCACATATAGGACATGGACAACACATAAAACCATTCTGCTTGTTTGCCTCACTTACTTCGAGAAAATTATGCACTCCCTAAATGTACTCGGAGGTGTGTGTGTCACCGTACATCCATTGTCGGTTCATCTGCGTGCATTATATATAATTAAGTGTGTCAAAAACCATTACAGAACATCATGAATAGATAATTAAGTGACCAAATTAATAGAAGTTCATCATCACATTAAAACCAAATTACATACATAGTTCTCATCTAACAACATATAGCTCTACAGAGCATCTAATTAATTAAACCATACATTGAAACTATGTAAAATATTTCAATGCGAAAACAAATGCGATCATAATCGCAACCAAGGTAACAATTGATCCAATGGCATAATGATACCAAGCCTCGATATGAATGGCATATTTTCTAATCTTTCTAATCTTCAAGCGCATTGCATCCATCTTGGTCTTGTGATCATCGACGGCATCCGTGACATGCAACTCCAATATCATCTTCTCCTCCTCAATCTTTTTTATTTTTTCCTTCAAGAAATTGTTTTCTTCTTCAACTAAATTTAACCTCTCGACAATGGGGTCGGTTGGAATTTCCGGTTCACATACTTCCTAGATAAATAAAATCTATGTCACGTTGGTCGACATAATTGTCAGAAACAATAAATTAACCAAATAGTTATAAAGATAATATATACCACATCTGAATCATAGATAGGACGAGGGACGACGGGGGCGGATACCAAAAGCAGCACACTATATAATAAGAAGCAATAATAAAAGTAAGAAAATTATACAAGTATCTATCTAAACATAGAAGTAAGATTTTTTTTCCTTTCAGAAACAAGATAAGAACAAGAGGCTCACCACGGTGGTGCCGGCGACGAGATCGGCGCGGGCGATCGACGGCGGTGAATACGGGGACGGGACGGGACGGACCGCTAAACCTAGACAAATATTGAGGAAAATGGAGCTTGGAGGTCGAGCTTGGAGAGGAGAAAGCTTAAAGGCTTCTTTGGATCACAGGATTTGCAAAACAAAGGAATAGGAAAAATGGAGGATTTGATTGCCGTGACATAGCCAATCCTATGGAATTTTCCATAGGTCGGACCTCATGTGTAAATTCCTCTGGAATCAGCACCTTGGCGGCCCAATCCTTATGAATTTTAGTGACCCAATCCTGTGATCCAAATGCATTTCATAGGAAACCATCCTAAGGTTTGATATCCGGTGAAAATCCTGTGAAAATCCTCCAATCCAAAGAAGCCTTAAGTAGTGTGGCTCGGGCATTCCATCGAACACCTCGTCTGCATAAGAGGCGAGCTAGAGCACCACAAAGCCCCCCCTCCCTCGCCGGCTAGAAAAAATAGAGAAGTGTGCTCTGCTCTTACGCGAGGGGGTATATATAGGCACATCATTGGTCCCGGTTCGTGGCTGGAACCAAGACTAAAGGAACACCTTTAGTCCTGGTTCCAGCCATGAACCGGGACCAATGGTGGTGGGCCAGGAGCGAAGCCCATTGGTCCCGGTTCGTCCCACCAACCGGGACCAAAGGGGCCAGACGAACTAGGAACAATGCCCCCACGAGGCCCGACAGGCCCCTGGACTCACGAACCGGGACCAATGAGCCCATGGGACCCGGTTCGTGACTGAACCGGGACTAATGGGCTTATCTGGCCCGAACGAAAGCCCTGTTTTCTACTAGTGAAAGGTGATGTGGAATTAGGTGATACCGCCATTTTAGAGCCATGAAGGCATTGCGGACCCCGCCCTTGCCGGCGCGAGTGACCTTACTTTGTTTTGAGGTGTTTTATAATTTCATTTAGGGTTTGTGTCTTATTTAGTAAGACGAGGAGGTGGCGACTTCCTAAGATGCAATATGGTTCTCCCTGCCTCGCACTCGTTTCGATGATGCACCTAACGTCGTTGGAGGGCGTGTGGAGGTGTGTCTTCAACGGATCTCGCGGGATTCAGTAGGTGCTGGTCTTCAGTGGAACTGGTTGGATCTAGTCTTTGTTCGCTTTTGTTCGTGTGCCTAGAGGTTGGATCCCATCGATCTATATTTTTGTTTGTCGATGATAGTTGCCTTTTTGTGCGTTGATTCTGTGGGGCCTTGGCAGCATGACTTCCTGACTGTCTCTATAAAAGTTTGGCCCGACTCCGGTGAGGAACGTGCGATGACGACAACGCGCCTTCGTCTTACGTCAATGGTTGTAGTAGTCGCTAGGTGGTCTACAGACATGCATGTAATTTTTTTATTTCGGTGTTCTTTGTACTACCATTACATGATGAATAGATCCAAAGTTTTCTCGCAATTTCCTCGTAAGAATAATGGCCACTGCTAGGCGTCATCCGACTGATATCCACGAACAATCAGGTTGGTAGCCTTCGATCCACTCGGTGTAGCCGTTCGATGGGGTCAACGCACCAGTAGTGCTTTCTTCTCTGGATTCAGCAAATGCCACAACACGCATACCATGAGTACGAATAGCGTCGCTGCTCACGCAGCACAACACCAACTTGCAATGTTGCGCAGCACTCGCCGGCACCGGTGGCCGCCGATGAGTATTGCATCGCAACATCGTTGTGCCCCATCCGTCTTGCAACATTCGTCGCGCCACAACGCATGCATGTATAATTAAATAATTACTTGTACTACAATATTTATTGTAATATAACTACAGTAACAACTAGCTACAATGACAATAATCTATCTACGTTCATTACTCCAGCTGGATTGCCACCGCTGAACTGTTCACACACAAGAATAAGGAATTCAGCGATACATAAGCCTCTGGCGGGGCTCAACAGAAGCGCGAGGAGGAGCACGAGGAAAGGCACAGGCCCGCTTTCGAAGTCGTCCATCATGCAGACTAGATCGGAAACGCGCCTTGGCGCGAGGGTGCCTGTCCGAACGTTTTGGTCAAACGTGTAATGTTAAGTTATTAGTAACTCAATTGCTATTCAGTCGATAAAAAGGGCAATGAAAGCATGATATTACCACCATGTATCTAAATATGACTAACAACGTCTGAATGAACTGGAGCTATAAATAGATGTCAGACGGAATGTAACTAAAAATATTGGTACTCGCTTAACTTACAACCTGAGAAACCTCGAAACACCCACCCATGAAGTTATTGCATCAAAAAGTATAGATAAATGTTACACTTTGTGTATGTGAGCCAAGAGGGTTAATGTCAAGTTGTTGTAAGCTAAAGAAAGCATTATTTATCGATGCCAGGAGCTGAATGTAAAATCAATAACTATAAGTAAGCTAAAGCTAAAACTGAATGAAATGAAGCCATATCAAAAAAAATTTAAAGGAGATTCATATATAACAAGAAGAATCACCGAAGAACCAGTTGGAAACAAAGATCGTTCACGTGCACAAAATGGGAAGTCACCAAATAGTATACAATCATAGAAAGCACACTTCACGATAACAACAGAAAGTACACTTGACGATAACAACAGGAATCCATATGATATGTATTTTTTGTTCAAAAGAACATCAAAAGGGCAAAGGCAATTATCAATAAACATGCTGGGTACGATGCACTGACCAAAGCTCACCAGATACTATCCGTGGTCTCTAGGCGCTGCTCCGATTTCATGCCAATATAACATAGCCTTTTGCCAACTTTTTCGTGCTTGCGGGTGTCGTTTTCATAGCCCTTTTGGTGCTGTCCTGCCCTCTTAGGCGCCGAGCAGCTGTCGTATTCTGTATTTGGTTAGAATACAAGATCATGTATCTGACAACATAGTACCATCCTCTGTGTGCCTTTTTTTATTGTCTTGTTTGCTGCAACCAGCAACCTTACCAGGTGTGTCACCTTATTTTCCAGCCTTTTAACATGGATGTAGTGATAATCCCAGATTTCCTTGCCACATACACATCCTCCATAAACCTAATGGCTGCCATAGCAGCACTGTCTTCTGCTTCATCACGGTTCTTTGAGATCACACCAGATATTGAGGTTGGAACAAAAAAACCATCGATCAACTGCAATGATGAATTGAAAGTAACCGTCACACGAGACTCATTGCCCGGATATGTCTTGTGATGGTAAGTCGCAGGGGGCAACTTGAGAGCTTGCAACATGAGGGCAAAGATGTGGGAATGAGGAATCAGTATTACATAGTCATCTTCCTGCAGAGGAAAGAAAGGTTCAAATAATTGGGGGACAAAGGCTAATCTCACAAGTTATTGCATTGATTTGTAAAGCAGGGAACAATAAGTTTATGTTATGTTGATCAAACTAAATCAAGCTACTGTAACACTACTAGGAAAAGGGCTATAGATGAAATTGACACTAATGTCTGGTGCGCCACTACTATATACTAATGGCGCACCATGTGTTGGTGCGCCATTAGTGTGGAAGACACTAATGGCGCACCAGACACATGGTGCGCCACTAGTAACAATTTTTTTCATTTTTCCAAACATACTAATGGTGCATCCGGGCACAGTGCGCCATTACTAGTTCTAACTAGTAATGGCGCACCAGCCACCCAGTGCGCCATTACTGTATTTTTTTATTCTTTTTTTTACAAAACTACTAATGGCGCACCGTGGCATAGTGCGCCATTACTAGTTTAAACTAGTAATGGCGCACTATGCCACGGTGTGCCATTATATATATATATATATATATATATATATATATATATATATATATATATATATATATATATATATATATATATATATATGCAAAGCTACTAATGGCGCACCACCAGCAGGTGCGCCATTAGTATGTAAGGTTACTAATGGCGCATGAGTGGGTGGTGCGCCATTAGTAACCCGAGACCAGCTAGATATTTTGGACAGCCATACCTACACACTCACTTTCCCCACTTCATTCCCTCCACCTCCTTCTTCAAGCTTGTGTCGGCTGCCTCCTCCTCCTCACCTCATTTGCACCATATATTGATCAAAATTAAGTGGTTAAATTACCTTTTTTTGATAGGTAAGTAAGGGGAAAGCTATCTTTATGTTGTAGATCTACTTTTTTTCTCCCTAGCTCGCTCCAACAACGTGCACATGCACTTTTTGTGGCCTAGCTAGATCTATGTATGTTTGTGGTGTTGCATATGTTTGTGGTGTTGCATATATGTTTGTGTTTGTAGGTACCGGTATTTGAAATGCGATAGTTGCCAATATTTTGCCGGAATGTTGATTCATTTCTGTTTCGGCAAGAATTTTGGCACTATGCATTCTTTTTGGTCATACTTTTAGGGAAAGTCATGCCAAATTTTTTTCTTGGTTCTAAAATATCATTTTGCTCTACCCCGCAGGCGACCATGGTCCGCACGATGACCGAAGGCATTGTGAATAGGTTTTTGAGCTCCGCGAAGGCCGAGATGCTTCAAAAGAACAAGACGGAGATAAGATGTCTGTGTCGAAGATGCAAGCTAAAGAGCCTTATTGCGGACCCGGATTTCGGGCAGGTGCGGGACCACCTGCTCTTGCGTGGTTTCATGGATGGCTATCGGTGGCAAGGTGATGAAGAGGACTATGAAGTTGTCCATGGGGGCCAGGCAAGAAATGAGGAAGGGCAGCAAGACAACCACCGCGGCTCGGGCAGGCGAGAAGACGAAGAATCTCCACGACATGATCATGATGGTGATGCTATACACAGTCATCATGTAGAAGATGCCGGACATGATGATGAGGAAGATGCCGGAGAAGACGAAGGGCATGATCATGAAGATGAAGATGCCAGTGGAGCAGACGATGATGGACCATCGATGGGCTGGGTGCAGGACCCTCATGTTCAAGAGCTGCTTCTCAAGCAGACGGATAACGAAAGAGCTGCCGCCCGAGAGAAAGCCAAGCTGGATCAACTGGAGATAGACGCGGTTACTCCATTGTATGAAGGATGCAGGCCCGAGGATACCCGCCTGAAAGTAACGCTCGTGGCTTTGGAGATGAAGGTAAAACACAAAATGACCGACGCATGCTTCGACGAGAACTTGTCATTCTGGCACGAACATCTTCCCAAGGAAATGACCAGTTTCGAGGAGGCGAAGAAAATCGTGTGTCCTCTGGATTTACCGCACGTGAAATACCATGTGTGCATGAACAATTGCATCATTTATCGGGACGAGCACGCGGAGTCTACCATATGTCCGGTGTGCGGCGTCACTCGATACAAGAAGAGGAAGAAAGATCCTCGAAAAGTGGTGTGGTACTTTCCGATCACTCCTCGTCTGCAGCGGTATTTTGCGGACCCTAAGGTAGCAAAGCTCCTGCGTTGGCACGCGGATAGGGAGGAGAAGAAGCGAGAAGATGACACAAATGATCTGGAGATAAATAAAAAAGACAAGATGCTTTGTCACCCTAAGGATGGGAGCCAGTGGCAAGTGTTGAACTTCAAACACCCAGAATTTGGGATGGATCCAAGGAACATCGTGTTGGGCGCGAGCACTGATGGAGTCAATCCGTTTGGCAGCCAGAGAGGCACACATAGCACTTGGCCCGTGTTTGTGTGGATGTACAACCTTCCCCCCTGGTGGTGCATGAAGAGGAAGTGCATTCACATGAGTATGCTAATTGAAGGGCCGAAACAACCAGAGAACGACATTAATCTGTATCTGGGGCTGCTGAAAGAGGAGCTAGACACGCTGTGGAAAACGCCAGCCAATACATGGGACGCCGCAGAGAAAGAATATTTCCCTATGAGAGCCGCACTGCTCACGACGGTGCACGACTATCTCGGTTACGGATATCTCGCGGGGCAGGTGGTCCACGGATTTTCTGGATGCTTCAGGTGCATGGATGACACAACGTATCGCAAGCTAGATAGAGATCCCGGGTCTTCGAAAACCGTGTTCATGGGACATCGAAGGTGGCTTCGCGACGATGACCCGTGGAGGAAACGCAAGGATCTCTTCGATGGTGAAACCAAACCCCGAAGACGCCCGCGTACGAGGAGCGACGAGGAAATAGATGAGCTGTTGAAAAATTGGAAAGATTGCCCACTTCTGGGAAAGAAGCAAAAGGCGCCAGAGCCGGGAAAGAAGCGAAAGGCGCCAAAGCCGCTGCTGAAGGTATGGAAAACGAGGTCTGTTTTCTGGGACTTGCCGTACTGGAAGATCCACCGTGTGCCTCACAGCCTTGATGTCATGCATATCACAAAGAACGTGTGCGAGAGTCTGCTTGGTACCCTTCTCAACATGCCAGAGAGGACCAAAGATGGGCCGAAAGCAAGGGCAGACTTGAAATCAATGGGCATCAGGCAGGAGCTTCACGCTAATGATGATGATGATGATGATGAGGCGAAGCAGGACACGGAAAGTCATCGCAAAGGCAAAAAGGCCAAGAAGACCGGAAATGACAACCCTCCCGCGTGCTTCACTCTAAGTCAGGAGGAGATCGAGCAGTTTTTCACCTGCCTCGTAGGAGTAAAATTTCCTTACGGTTACGCGGGGAAGATAAGCAGATCCCTAGACCCAGCGAAGTAGAAGTTCAGCGGGATGAAGTCTCATGACTGTCACGTGCTCATGACGCAGATACTTCCAGTTGCAATCCGTGGGATCATGGACGCGCACGTCTGTGAAACGCTATTTGGCCTATGCAACTTTTTCAACGTCATTTCTCGGAAGTCGGTTGGCGTGAGGCAACTCAGAAGGCTACAGGAAGAGATCGTGGTGATACTATGTGAGCTTGAGATGTACTTCCCGCCCGCATTCTTCGACGTTATGGTGCATCTACTGGTCCATATCGTGGAGGATATCATCCAACTTGGGCCGACGTTCCTGCACAGCATGATGCTGTTCGAAAGGATGAATGGTGTCATCAAAGGATACTTTCGCAACATGTCACGTCCAGAGGGAAGCATAGCCAGGGGCTTTCTGACCGAAGAGTGCATCTCCTACTGCACAAATTATCTAGGCATCGAGAACTCCGTTGGTCTGCCCGTCAACAGGCACCTCGGCAGGCTCGCTGGATGGGGTCACCGTGAGTGTCGCCGCGAAATGCATGGCAACTTCGAGGGTCGACTCGCCGACTTTGAAAGAGCAAACCTAGTCGCGCTACAACACATAGACGTGGTCGATCCTTGGGTGGTAGAGCACAAAACCTTTATTGAGAAGACGTACAATGACCGAGGCCAACAGAGGATGGACGGAGATATAATCAAAGAGCACAACTCATGTTTCACGCGTTAGTTCAAGCAGAAGCTTCTGTCATACTGATAACCCACAAGTATAGGGGATCAATTATAGCCTCTTTCGATAAGTAAGAGTGTTGAACCCAACAAGGAGCTAAAGGTAGAACAAATATTCCCTCAAGTTCTATCGACCACCGATACAACTGTACGCACGCTTGACGTTCACTTTACCTAGAACCAGTATGAAACTAGAAGTACTTTGTAGGTGTTGTTGGGTAAGCTTGCAAGAAAGTAAAGAGCACGAAAATAAAACTAGGGGATGCTTAGATAAAGACACAACTAAATTAGTTTTAGTAAAGAGCTTTTGTCAACAAGAAAGTTATTTGTCCCTAGGCAATCGATAACTAGACCGGTAATCATTATTGCAATTTTATTTGAGGGAGAGGCATAAGCTAACATACTTTCTCTACTTGGATCATATGCACTTATGATTGGAACTCTAGCAAGCATCCGGAACTACTAAAGATTCATTAAGGTAAAAACCAACCATAGCATTAAAGCATCAAGTCCCCTTTATCCCATACGCAAACAACCTACTTACTCGGGTCTGTGCTTCTGTCACTCACGCCACCCACCATAAGCAAATCATAAACATATTGCAAACCCTATAGCGGGGATCCCTCATGCTTGCGCGACACGAAGAGCACCATAGGACAGCACCAATAATAAAACATACAACTCAAACCAATCACGATCATCAAATAGCCATTAGGATAAAACAGATCTACTCAAACATCATAGGATAGCCATACATCATTGGGAAATAATATATAGCGTTGAGCACCATGTTTAAGTAGAGATTACAGCAGGTAAGAGAGAGGTTACACCGCTGCATAGAGGGGGAAGAGTTGGTGATGATGGCGGTGAAGTTGTTGGTGAAGATTGCGTTGATGATGATGGCCCCCAGTGGCACTCCGGCGCCACCAGAAGCAAGGGGGAGAGGGGCCCCCCTTCTTCTTCTTCTTCTTCCTTGACCTCCTCCCTAGATGGGAGGAGGGTTTCCCCTCTGGTCCTTGGCTCCCATGGCATGGGAGGGGTGAGAGCCCCTCCAAGATTGCATCTATCTCTCTGTCTCTCTTTGTTTCTGCATTCTCTTCTCGCTCTGTTCCACCGTTTCGCGTATATAACTCCGATTGGCCTGAAACCTTCGCCGTGATTTTTTTCCCGAATATTAGCTTTCTTGCGGCAAAAGAAGAGCGTCAACCGCCTTACGGTGGGCTCACGGGGGTAGGGGCGCGCCCCCCTACCTCGTGACCACTTCGGGCACTGGTTCGCGTTGATTTTCCTTCCAATTTTTCCATATTTTCCAAAAATAAGCTCCGTTTGTTTTTATCCCATTTGGACTCCGTTTGATATGGATATTCTGCGAAACCAAAAACATGCAACAGATAGGAACTGGCACTGGGCACTGGATCAATATGTTAGTCCCAAAAATAGTATTAAAAGTTGCCAAAAAGTATATGAAAGTTGAATAATATTAGCATGAAACAATCAAAAATTATAGATACGGCGGAGACGTATCAGCATCCCCAAGCTTAATTCTTGCTTGTCCTCGAGTAGGTAAATGATAAAAAAGATAATTTTTGATGTGGAATGCTACCTAGCATAATCTTGATCATATGTCTAATCATGGCATGAATATTAAGACACGAGTGATTCAAAGCAATAGTCTATCTTTTGACATAAAAACAATAATACTTCAAGCATACCAACCAAGCAATTATGTCTTATTGAAATAACATAGCCAAAGAAAGCTCATCCCTACAAAATCATATAGTCTGGCTATGCTCCATCTTCACCACACAAAGCATTTACATCATGCACAACCCCGATGACAAGCCAAGCAATTGTTTCATACTTTTGACGTTCTCAAACCTTTTCAACTTTCACGCAATACATGAGCGTGAGCCATGGACATAGCACTATAGGTGGAATAGAATATGATGGTGGGGGTTATGTGGAGAAGACAAAAAGGAGAAAGTCTCACATCAACTAGGCGTATCAACGAGCTATGGAGATGCCCATTAATAGATATCAATGTGAGGAGTAGGGATTGCCATGCAACGGATGCACTAGAGCTATAAGTATATGAAAGCTCAAACTGAAACTAAGTGGGTGTGCATCCAACTTGCTTGCTCATGAAGACCTAGGGCATTTGAGGAAGCCCATCGTTGGAACATACAAGCCAAGTTCTATAATGAAAATTCCCACTAGTATATGAAAGTGATAACTCAAGAGACTCTCTATATGAAGAACATGGTGCTACTTTGAAGCACAAGTGTGGTAAAAGGATAGTAACATTGCCCCTTCTCTCTTTTTCTCTCATTTTTTTCTATTTTTTCTTTTTTTCGGCCTTCTCTTTTTTTTGGCCTTTCTCTTTTTTTTTTATTTTTTTTTATTTTTTCGTCCGGAGTCTCATCCCGACTTGTGGGGGAATCATAGTCTCCATCATCCTTTCCTCACTGGGGCAATGCTCTAATAATGATGATCATCACACTTTTATTTACTTACAACTCAATATTACAACTCGATATCTAGAACAAAGATATGACTCTATATGAATGCCTCCGGCGGTGTACCGGGATGTGCAATGATCTAGCGTAGCAACGACATCAAAAACGGACAAGCCATGAAAACATCATGCTAGCTATCTTACGATCATGCAAAGCAATATGACAATAAATGCTCAAGTCATGTATATGATGATGATGGAAGTTGCATGGCAATATATCTCAGAATGGCTATGGAAATGCCATAATAGGTAGGTATGGTGGCTGTTTTGAGGAAGATATCAGGAGGTTTATGTGTGACAGAGCGTATCATATCACGGGGTTTGGATGCACCGGCGAAGTTTGCACCAACTCTCGAGGTGAGAAAGGGCAATGCACGGTACCGAAGAGGCTAGCAATGATGGAAGGGTGAGAGTGCGTATAATCCATGGACTCAACATTAGTCATAAAGAACTCACATACTTATTGCAAAATCTATTAGTCATCGAAACAAAGTACTACGCACATGCTCCTAGGGGGATAGATTGGTAGGAAAAGACCATCGCTCGTCCCCGACCGCCACTCATAAGGAAGACAATCAATAAACACCTCATGCTCCGACTTCGTTACATAACGGTTCACCATACGTGCATGCTACGGGACTTGCAAACCTCAACACAAGTATTTCTCAATTTCACAATTACTCAACTAGCACGACTCTAATATCACCACATTTATATCGCAAAACTATTGCAAGGAATCAAACATATCATATTCAGTGATCTACAAGTTTTATGTAGGATTTTATGACTAACCATGTGAATGACCAGTTCCTGTCATCTCTCTAAATAGATATAAGTGTAGCAAGAGAGTTTAATTCTTTCTACAAAAGATATGCCCACGCTCTAACAAATATAAGTGAAGCAAAAGAGCATTCTACAAATGGCGGTTGTCTATGTGAAGATAAACAGGCAATCCAAACTTCAAATGATATAAGTGAAGCACATGAAGCATTCTATAAAGCCATACTCAAAAGATATAAGTGAAGTGCACAGAGCATTCTATCAATCAACAAAGTACCATCTCATACCAGCATGGTGCATAAAATAAAAATAAAAACCTAAATGCAAAAGACGCTCCAAGACTTGCACATATCGCATCAACAAAACGAATCCGAAAACATACTGATACTTGTTGAAGAAAGAGGGGATGCCTACCCAGCATCCCCAAGCTTAGACGCTTGAGTCTCCTTGAATATTTACTTGGGGTGCCTCGGGCATCCCCAAGCTTGAGCTCTTGCCTCTCTTCCTTCTTCTCACATCGAAACCTTCTCAATCATCGAACACTTCATCCACACAAAACTTCAACAGAAAACTCGGTAAGATCCGTTAGTATAATAAAGCAAATCACTACTCTAAGTATTGTTTCAAACCAATTCATATTTTGTTTTTCCATTGTGTCTACTGTAGTATAACTTTTTCATGGCTTAAACCACTGATATAAATTGATAGTTTCATCAAAACAAGCAAACTATGCATCAAAAACGGAATTTGTCTAAAACAGAACAGTCAGTATCAATCTGAACATTCACAATACTTATGGTACTTGAAAAATTCTGCCAAAATTAGGAAAAATAAAAAATTTACACATAAATACAGTGCAAAAAGAATCAGAACCATTTGGCGTTCCAGTAAAAAATTAAAATTCATGCACTACAGCCAAAGTTTCTGTCCTGCACCGTACAAACCAACAAGCATCGTAAACATCCTAAAGGCAAACCTTGGCACATTATTTTTATAATACAATGGAATTGTACAAGGGGATAATTATTTTTATTGGAAAGTTTCTGTAATCAATATTCACAAAGTTGCCGTGAGCATGAATAAAGTTCAAGGAGCTCTCACACTTCAACAATGCTTGTCTTTCTCACTTTCACTTTCCTTTATGAAAAAGTTTTGGGTTCCCCTCTTTATCTTTGTTGTTTTTAAATTATATAAAATCACTCAACAGAAATAAATGACTCTCTAAAACTTCCGGGTTGTCTCCCTGGCAGCGCTTTCTTTAAAGCCATTAAGCTAGGCATACAGTGCTCAAGTAGCGAATCCACCCGGATCCCAAGGTATATCAAAGCCAATTTTAATTAGAAATGATTTGTAATTTAGTAGTGAGCACAAAGAAACATATATCATGTAATGACGAAGTCTAACTCTCTTCCTATGCATCGGCATGTCATAAAAGAACAATTCATGCACACATAGTAAAGGCCAATGCATAGTATAAATAGTTTCTTGCAATTTTTTCGTATTGGAAACATAGAGAGGTGGCGATATAGTTCCTCTCTCATAATAATTTCAAGTAGGAGCAGCAAGCACATGCATATTATATCTATCAAAATCATCATGTGCAACGGTAAAAGGCAACCCATCAATATAATCCCTAATAAGTGCAAACTTCTCCGATATAGTGTAGTCGGGAGAATTCAAAAAGATAATAGGACTATCATGCGTGGGTGCAATAGCAACAATTCCATGTTTAACATAAGGAACTGTAGCAAGTTCATCTCCATAAGCATAATTCATATTGGCATCTTGGCCACAAGCATAGCAAGCATCATCAAAAGGGGGTATTTCAAGAGAATCAACGGGATCATAACAGTCATCATAGCAATCATCCTTCGGTAAGCACGAAGGGGAATTAAATAATGTATGAGTTGAAGAGTTACTCTCATTAGAAGGTGGGCACGGGTAGCTAATATGCTCTTCCTCCTTTTGTTCTTCGCTCTCCTCATCATCTTTTTCATCTAATGAGCTCACAGTTTCATCAATTTCTTCTTCCATAGACTCCTGCAAAATATTCTTCTTGGACAGTGGAGTATTCCTCAATATATGGTTTAACATAAGCATTAGAAGCATAATTCTCATAACAATATTCAAGTATGGCAAAATTTTCAGATTTGTGAAGAGGAGCATCATACTTTTCAATCAACGAAGCAATTTCATAAGCACCCTTAAAAGCAACAAATTCTTCCATTTGTTGAACATCATAGTAATTATAAACACCCTTAGCATACGAAGATAGGATTCCATTATCACTACACTCACATTGATAGGGAAGGTGTTTCTTAGGGTTTTCAGAACAACAAGTAAAATCATAAATTTCACATAAATTCCAAGCATAGCATTGCATAGTATTAATTTGATGCTGCAAAAGTTTCCCTTTTTGAGATATTCGGTGTCGCACAAAACAAGCATGCCCACCTAAAGATTTGCCCTCAACTAAGCTAGTTGGGGTTTCAGCACGAGCACATAGGGATCGAAGATGATCCATGTAATAAGCTTCAGCAGTGTGATAGATTTTTAGTGGTTCTTCAACCAGTGGTTCAGTAGGTACACCTAATTTTTTTTGGTATTTTGTGTTTCCTACCCATAACTAAAGATAGAAAACAACTAAGAACAGCAAATAAAAATTACTTAGTGATAGAGCAAACAAGCACACATGAGAATATTCACCCCATGCTATTACTCCCCGGCAACGGCGCCAGAAAAAGGTCTTGATAACCCACAAGTATGGGGGATCAATTGTAGCCTCTTTCAATAAGTAAGAGTGTCGAACCCAACAAGGAGCTAAAGGTAGAACAAATATTCCCTCAAGTTCTATCAACCACCGATACAACTCTACGCACGCTTGACGTTCACTGTACCTAGAACAAATATGAAATAGAAGTACTTTGTAGGTGTTGTTGGGTAAGCTTGCAAGAAAGTAAAGAGCACGAAAATAAAACTAGGGGCTTCTTAGATAAAGACACAACTAAATTAGTTTTAGTAAAGAGCTTTTGTCAACAAGAAAGTTATTTGTCCCTAGGCAATCG
Source organism: Triticum monococcum (assembly GCA_034509565.1). Lineage (NCBI taxonomy): Eukaryota > Viridiplantae > Streptophyta > Magnoliopsida > Poales > Poaceae > Triticum > Triticum monococcum. The sequence goes on along the minus strand of CM067843.1, from coordinate 546,359,852 downwards.
ATAACTAGACCGGTAATCATCATTGCAATTTTATTTGAGGGAGAGGCATAAGCTAACATACTTTCTCTACTTGGATCATATGCACTTATGATTGGAACTCTAGCAAGCATCCGCAACTACTAAAGATTCGTTAAGGTAAAACCCAACCATAGCATTAAAGCATCAAGTCCCCTTTATCCCATACGCAAACAACCTACTTACTCGGGTCTGTGCTTCTGTCACTCACGCCACCCACCATAAGCAAATCATAAACATATTGCAAACCCTATAGCGGGGATCCCTCACGCTTGCACGACACAGAGAGCACCATAGGACAGCACCAATAATAAAACATACAACTCAAACCAATCACGATCATCAAATAGCCATTAGGACAAAACAGATCTACTCAAACATCATAGGATAGCCATACATCATTGGGAAATAATATATAGCGTTGAGCACCATGTTTAAGTAGAGATTACAGCGGGTAAGAGAGAGGTTACACCGCTGCATAGAGGGGGGAAGAGTTGGTGATGATGGCGGTGAAGTTGTTGGTGAAGATTGCTTTGATGATGATGGCCCCCGGTGGCACTCCGGCGCCACTGGAAGCAAGGGGGAGAGGGCCCCCCTTCTTCTTCTTCTTCCTTGACCTCCTCCCTAGATGGGAGAAGGGTTTCCCCTCTGGTACTTGGCTCCCATGGCATGGGAGGGGCAAGAGCCGCTCCGAGATTGGATCTATCTCTCTATCACTCTCTGTTTCTGCGTTCTCTTCTGGCTCTGTTTCACCGTTTCGCGTATATATGGAGATCCGTAACTCCGATTGGCCTGAAACCTTCGCCGTGATTTTTCCGAATATTAGCTTTTTTGCGGCAAATGAAGAGCGTCAACTGCCTTATGGTCTGCTCACGAGGGTAGGGGCGCGCCCAGGGGGGTCAGGCGCGCCTCCCTACCTCGTGACCACCTCGGGCACTGGTTCGCGTTGATTTTCCTTCCAATTTTTCCATATTTTCCAAAAATAAGCTCCGTCCGTTTTTCTCCCGTTTGGACTCCGTTTGATATGGATATTCTGCGAAACCAAAAACGTGCAACAGACAGGAACTGGCACTGGGAACTGGATCAATATGTTAGTCCCAAAAATAGTATTAAAAGTTGCCAAAAAGTATATGAAAGTTGAATAATATTGGCATGAAACAATCAAAAATTGTAGATACGATGGAGACGTATCACGTACCCTTTACATGAGGATTCTTCCATGGAAGAACAACTCATATTCGCCTTGTCACAGTGTGCCAAGCACAACCTAATGACCTATGAGCCGTACGATATCAAGGGCTACACATTCTACACCGAGGACAAGGACATGAAGAGCGATGGTTATCAGAACTCTGGGGTAACAATGGAATCCTACACCGGTAACGACAACGACAGATACTACGGAAGGATCGAGGAGATCTGGGAGCTGAGATATGCTGGAGAGAAGGTCTTGATGTTCCGTGTCAGATGGGCCAAGTGCGTCCTAAAAGAAGACCGGTATTTCACCACCATGGTTATACCCGAAGCCAAATCCAAGACCGCGGGTGCAAACGTCACCGCGAAAAATGAGCCATGGGTACTGGCTTCCCAAGTGGACCAATGCTTCTTCATTACCGACCCATCAAAGCCCAGTCGTGTTGTTGTGAGGAGAGGCAAAAGATCATCGGAATGGATGGAGTAGCCAATGAGCAAGACTTCGACAAGTACGGCGACCCAAAGATCAAACATGACGACGACGATGAAGTATCAGCATACACCACAAGAAGAAGCAGGACCACCCTACCTAAAGGACGTTTGTTCAAGAGAAGAACTCCATTTACGAAAATTAAGGGCAAGAAGATTGTGAACAGATAGCTAGCTAAGATCGATTGTATTTAAATTGTAGCCTTCATTTCTCGATTGTATTTCATGTGCACTTTTTGAACTCATGAATGTTTTTAAATTTCATGGACACTCGATCTCGACCCCCCTCCATCTCGATCTCTATCCCACCTCGCCAGATCTCGATCCCCCTCCATCTTGATCGCTATCCCACCTCGCCAGATCCGCTCCCCCTCGCCGTCCGCGGACCCACCGCACCCTCCCCCGCTCCACCGCCACCGAGCACCCCCCGCACCTCTCCCCCAGTCCACCGGCCGCTGATGACCCACCGCACCCTCCCCCGCACCCGCCCCGGCCCGCTCCATCGTCACAAATGAATGCAACTAAGATTGCAAAAGAAAACAAATTTGATTATATTTTCAAATAACAAATTTGATGATATTTTCAAATAATAAATTTGATGATATTTTTTCATATTCACAAATATTTTTAAATAACAAATTTGATGATATTTTTTAAGAAATTATTAATGTCTTTATAAAAAATTATTACTGTTTCATATTCATATTCATTTTCTTAAAAATTATTAGATGCAACAAAAAATAATAATAATAAAAATTACTTATGGCGCACCTCTGGCTGGTGCGCCATTGCTATATAAAAAAAGATTACTAATGGCGCACCTCCTGCTGGTGCGCCATTGCTATATAAAAAAAGATTACTAATGGCGCACCGACGGGGGGTGCGCCATTGCTATCTAAAAAAACATACTAATGGCGCACCGCCGCGGGGTGCGCCATTAGTAAGCTTCACCCCTAGCTAATTCCTCCCTCTCCCTCGCCAGATCCCCTTCGTCCATCTCTCCCTCGCTAGATCCACCCGCGCGCTGCCCCGACCCCCACCGGACTCCACCCCCACGCCCCCGCGCCCCCACCCCCACGCCCCGACCCCCGCCGGACTCCACCCCCGCCACCCTCGCGCCCCTGCGGCTGACTAACGCTAGCCCACGCAGCTTCATTTCGGCGTCGTCGCCGTTCTCTTTACCGACCTCGCCGTCCGCCCGCCGCCGCCGCCTCGTGCTCCGGCTACTCCCGCCCCTCGCGCGCCCACATATGGCGGCGAAGGTGCCCGGGTCCCCCGATCGCCGTCTCCTCCGACTCCTCCAAGCCCCTCGCCTCCTCCTCGATCGGCGGCGGCGCCGACCCCGACGAGGAGCACGTCCTGCCCCTCCTCCAGGAACTCGCATTAAGCCACCGATTCTCATCTGGCTCTTCGTATGTACATTCAGTTTAAATTTTGGTGAAGCCTGTGGATTCGATGGGCTCTAAACTTCTGATTGTGTTGTTGCGGTGGTAGGATTGCTTGGTGCTCCCGCCCAAATTCCTGTCCCTGCTGCCCCGCGACCTCCGCCTCGATGTAAGCAGTCACTACCCCCTGCTGTCCCCCAAGAAGGCTTAGTCGATTACTGTCCAGTGCTTGCTAATAGAATTAGTGTTCACTGTTTGGGTAATGGTGTCGATGTGTTCTGTTCTGCTGAGAAAGAAAATGTCAGAAATCTCTCTGACTTACCGTAAATTGTTTGCTCTGTTCTCTGTCTGTTCATGATTTTGCAATTCTGTGTAGTTTTAGATTTGTGTGGTGGGATGAATCCTCCGTATTGTATTTACTACTCAGTTGAATCTGAAGAAGCCAAGGAGTATCCCAACCTGTATTTTACGTGTATATCAAGTTCCACCAAACCAAATTCAGCCGAGATCACTAGATTCTAGAACACGTACTATGTTGCTTGATGACTGAATAAGTTTAGTTGCACATCTGTGAAACAAATACAGAGAAAGAGGACCCATTCTTGATAGCCTATAGTTGCTGGGGTTATGGGAACTTAGAAAGGCCTCTAGCTGATGAGATGTGAGTGACTCATTTTCTTCATAACAGCATGCACTTTTACGATTTCCCAACATTTGCTCCTTGTTTTCGTGAAAAATATTGTCTGCTTGTGTGATGCACTGCTGTTGTATATTCCTGTGCCCGTGATCTGTTTCATAGTACTACTATTACATTAATATACTGTAAAATGTTGTTTTGTTCAGTAAAAAGTAGTTTCTTAAGACAGTCGTTTTGTCTTTTGATGATCCTCTGTTTATTTGTCCTTTAAGCATACAGTAACTGATGCCTCACTCTTTAATGCCCTAGATCTGTTCAGAAGGGCCAGTGTTAGCAACTTGTTACCAAATTCATAATATTTCTCGCAGCTGGTAGGGGGTTTGTACCACACGGAGCAGATGAGCTTGGATCGGAGCTAAGATAATCAGTTAATAACTGTGCACTCACCGAGGATAATCATAGTGAGCGTCAGAATGTGGCTGGCAAAAATTGCCAATCTTATGCTGAAGTTGAGGCTCACCATTTGTTCTGTGACTACTTTTACTTAGTGGCTAAACAAATGTGGAACTTGGTTAGGCACTACATGCCAAGCCAAGTTATTGAACAACACATACTGAAATTGCATCACTACGAGCAGTTTGATTGTAAATACAACTTTAATCCATCACGTCCAGAAATTCTTATTGAAGAACATATCTGATAAAATGTTGCTAGGACTAAAGTTGTCCATTGCGGACTGAAGTTTGCAGCCCTGCATATATCTTAATTTTTTGTCCATGAATTATGCCCAGATCTTACCATTCTTATTCTTCTTCTCTGCACTACTAGGCTATTTAATAATTAGTACATTCTGGTACTTTCAGTAATCTCCAACCATATTAGCAGTACTGAATAAAACTTGTCTTGTTTTATGGGAATGGTTGATTACCTTGATTATACTTACTGGATGGTTTATTTATAGTTCTTAAAATATGAAAATGAAAATTATTTGTATCCCTCGTTAAAGGTATTTGACTCTATAAATCATACTGATGTTGACTCTATAATCATACTGATACTGATGTTAAAGGTATTTCTAGAAAAACCTGAAATGCTAGATGGATTGATTTTTCTGAGCTGTTTGTGCTCCCTGCATCTTTCAGCTCTCATTTTCAGTGGAGTTGTTGAACACGTCAGTAACTTTGCTAGTTTGCTGGGTTTTGTCTCCGACCATCGTGTCGTGATGATTTTGCAGGTACCCCGAGAGGCCCTTGAGTTTGTCGGAATGTCGATTAACTTCCGTTCCAGCAAATTGGGGTACTCCATATGTCCTATTTTCAGCAAAGGTCATGCTGAAATTTTCCGTGAATTTTAGCATGACTTTGCTAAAAATAGGACATATGGGGTACTTGCGACTAATGCATGGGCCGGGGTATCTTAGTACTTAGTTAAGTAGGATCAACTGCCCCGCCATTCTTGCTGCATTAAACCATAGGTGGCAATAGAGCCAAGTGATTAGGCCCAACTTAGAATTCTCCTTAGCATCGATAAACCCTAGATGGTAAACCCAACATAGGTGGCAATAGAGCCAAGTGATTAGGCCCAACCTAGGGTGCCTCGGCATCGATAAACCCTAAATGATGAAAACTTAACTTAGCATTTAGGGTGCCTCAGCGTCGACAAACCCTAAATGATGAAACCTTGGCTTCTATAGGGTGCCTCGGTGTCGATGAGAACCTAAATGATGTATGCTTAGGCTTTTAGGGTGCCTCGGCGTCGACAAACCCTAAATGATAAAAGCTTAACTTTTAGGATGCCTTGATGTCGATAAACCCTAAATGATGAGACCATGATCTTGTTCCTTGACAATAACCAACTTTTTGACCAAACTTTTTTCCTATTTAGAGCGAAACATGGCCCACAACGATGAGGTCGGCGGTTCGGGCGGCAAGCAATTCTAGGAGCTGTCCCAGGAGTTGGAGGAAGAACCTCACCGCTATGAGGATGCCGCAGAAGACACCGATCCTGACTACACAACCCCTAGTGGCGTCGGGGATGACACCACTGATGGTGCCGCCAAGGATGCCACCACTGATGATGGCGGCACACGCACAGATGGCAGCCAACCGAAGAGGCAACGGAAGGACCGGCGCCCGAGCGTGCTCGGCACCGTCAAGGAGGAATTTACTGAAGTGAACTCCGACGGGCATCCGACGACGCCCAAAGAAGTAGTCAAGGGGTACTCGGTTCAGCTCGGGTGCATTCTCCGGAGCACCGTCTCGATCAACACCGAGAACCTAAGGCATAAGGACCGAGGGAATTTGCACAGCCTCCTCTTCACGAAGCTGCATGAACGATACAAGTTCCCCGCTGAGTTTGCAAACACACGCCTCTTAGGGAATAAAGTGAACAGTGCTGCCCTCACGAGGATGAGCACGGCCCTATCTACATGGAGAAGCACGGTGAAGGCAATGATTAAAAAATGTGATAGTTATGAGAAGATCAAGGCGAAATATCCTTTGATGAGCGAAGACGACTACAAGGAGTTCAAGATCAAGTGCGAGAGCAGCGCAACCTCCGAATCAAGTCAGTGGGGGAAACAAATGCGGCAGTTGAACTTAGGGGTCCACCAACTCGGTCCCGGCGGTTACAGAGTGGCGGAGCCTATATGGGACAAGGAGGATGCAGAGCATGCCGAGCAAGGCCTGCCGCCCCGCTTCGAGAAATACCGTGACAAGCAGACCAGGAACTTTCTCAGGGCCCGGTACAAGGAGGACCCAGTAACAAAGGAGCTTACCACAGATCCGAAGACCAGGGCGCTTGAGGTTGTTCTGGTAAGGAATACACCCCCGCATAATTAGCTCCATATGGTTGCATTCTAATTAATCCTCAATATTTCTAAATGGTTCACGTTCCTTCCGCAGGACAAAGAAAGCAGTAGCGCGGGGTCATCTCAGAGCTCCCCTTTCGACACCCCTTTAAATAGGGTGTCGTGGAATTGTCACGGTAGATGTCCTCTTGCAAGGACTTAGTCGTGGAGCCATCGCAACTAGGAAGCTTAAAGGGGTTAATCGGGACAAAGGGCACGAGAAAGTTATACTAGTTCGGCCCCATACGGTGAAGGTAAGGCCTACGTCTAGTTGGGTTGGTATTGCTTGAGGTTTCGATAACTAGGGAGCGAGATACGCTATGCACGGTTCTCGATGAGTTGTTTCTTTCCCTAAGCCGCCGGCGGGTCGTCCCCTTATATACACGGGTTGACGCCCTGCGGCCTACAGAGTCCCGGCCGGCTCATAGACAGTGTCCGGCTCGGTGACTAGTTAATTCTACCTTATGTTACAAGTCATGCCATCATGGCGGTTTACCACTATGGGCCTTAAGCCGCCTGTGGGCCTTAGACCCTTTATTGAACTGCCAACTTCATGCTTGTTCTTGGGCTTCTTTCTGATGAGTCTTCTTTGCGTAACCCGGCCCCTCTTGGGCGGTTAACACAAATAGTTATATCCCCAACATTAGGCCGCAGATTGATTTGAGCCAGTTCATGTAAATCTCAAAATACCTTAAGAAATAAACCTTCGGCCTTCTGCCTGTGCAAAGGTTTTTAACCCGCCATGACGTCATCTTCTGGATCCGCGTTAACCTGCCGTGACGTCATCTTTACTTAAATTCATATTTTACTCCGCCATATCCTCCAACGGATCTTTGCTTTTACTGACTGTTCCAAAAACTGAGGCGTCGGGACCGCTGGATAATGATGTTTGGTCTCCTCGTTTCTCGCGGCGTCTCAGTCGGTCTTCCCTTATAAATAGGCACGACCTAGGTCTTCCATTCTCCCCCCTTTCGGTCATCCTCTTCCTCTCGCTGTCTCTCTGCCACTCGAGCTCCGCCGCCGCCGCCGTCGAGCTCCTCGTCTTCACCGACTCAGGCCGCTGCATTAACCCGAATCTGACCAGAAATCAACGGCGAACTTCCGCAGCCCGTCCACATCCGTAAGTTCCCTTCTTTCCCTTTCTTAGATCTGCATTGGAGCTTCTTCGAGTTCGTCGGTGTTCGTCGCCGCCCGCGGCGAACCCTTGATGTTCTTCACCTTCGATGCCCTGTTCAGATCATTGAATAGCATAAAACTGTTGCAGTGACTGTTTTACATTTATCTCGAACATAGATAGATCTCTTTTCTTTTGTTCAGAGGCTTCCTTCGAGTGGATGAACTTCTCTACACTGATTTTAGGTCTAGAAATTTTTCTTTTTAGAACGACCGTTTGATCCAAAACAATAATTGCAGCTTGTGAAATCTGTTTGTTCCACACTTAGTCAAAAACTGCCTCTGTTGAATTTGTTTAACCATGGTAATCTATGTAGCCGGTTTATGACAACACTGATTGTCAGTCTTGCTTGCTTTCGGCGACTTAAGAAAATTTAACTGCCCTTGATACCTGTAGCGACTTAAATATTATTGCGTAGTTACCTATATGTCATTAGGCCCCATCTTAAGCCACCATTTTGAATAGACTTAAAACTACTTTCCTTCCGGGTTAAAATTGAACCGGAGCTTCTTATTTTGTCATAGGCTTCCACTTACGCCATGGCACCTAAGGCTCCCAAGGCTCCTGTGACCTGTAATTGGGTCCAATCCATTGTCACAGAAAGCAAATTGTCTGAATTTGTGAAGTCTGGCCACCTGCCCAAGAAGGAGGTCATGTTTTATCGTGCCCCTGACCCGTCCGAGGAGGAACCTCAGCCCAAAGAAGGGGAGGTGATAGTTTTTACGGATCATATGAGCCGGGGATTTGCTCCACCCGGTTCAAAATTCTTCAGGGATGTTCTGCATTTCTTTGACCTCAGACCTCAAGACATTGGACCCAACTCTGTGTCAAATATCTGCAACTTCCAAGTTTTCTACGAAGTGTACCTGGGAGAAGAGCCCAATCTACTTTTGTTCAGAGAGCTATTCTATTTAAACCGGCAGAATGAACGTGCCAACGGGCCCAGCCTAGAACTCGGCGGCATCTCAATTCAGCGGCAGAGAGACTGCCTCTTTCCTTATGTCGAACTGCCCAGCCACCCAAAGGACTGGAACCAGACATGGTTTTATTGCCAGGACACTTCTCCGGCTGACGAGAACCCTCTGCCCGGCTTCCGCGCTCTGCGCCTTGAATCAAATCACCCGCTGCCGGATAAACTAACCGTTGTTGAACGTCTATCACTTGCCCCTACCATCAAGAAGATCAACTCCTCTTAGGCAATGGCTTGAGCGGCATTGATTTGGTGCGAGTCTGGATCTCCTAGCGGGTGATCCCATTAAGCCGTCGCCCCGGCTTAATGTGCTCTTACACTGGCGAGAAGGATGACCTGCTGCGCCACAGTTCTGATGACTTACCAGATGATATGGTCGAAGTTATGACCCAGACTTTGTTGAAAGAAGGCACGGTGACTAGTAATGCATTTGGCTTACTTCCCTTCTACAAGAAGAACCCGGCCCCTGCAGTGAGTCATCAACCTCAATAAATACTCTTTACTGTATTATACCTTGCTTTTACTCATAACCCCTTATCATTTTTCACAGGCCAATGACAACTTCTGGAAGGTCAAGTATGACCATGAGGCGGCCAAACAAGCCAGAGCGGCCAAAAGAGCCGAAAGGAAAGCCACCAAGACTGGAACTTCGAAGAAGAGGAAGCCAAGCGCTTCAGATATGTTTAAACTTGACGATACTGATGATGATGAAGAAGAGGTAACTTTTAACTCCCTTGACTCTTTTATCATCACCTTACTGACATTAAATCTTTTCAGGAAGATACGGGGAACAGCCAAGCCGTCGAGGAAGAGGTAACTATAATCTCCTCCGACTCCGAGCCCCTGCCGCGTCAGAAAATTCGAAGAGTAACCCAGAAAGTAATATTTTCACATCCTTTGGCTTACCAAGATCCTCAATTTCTTTTGAAGCAACAGCAAATTGAAAGCTGGAGGCAGACCCGGACCAGCAAGGATGCAGAGCTCTCCTCCGGCTTACCTGACGTAACCAGGAAGCGTCGGACTGAGGTTATCTCTGATTTACATTCTATTTTACCTTTGGTGGGTTTAATTCATCAACCTCTCAATTCATCTGGCTCCAATTATTAGGATACCTCTCCTTCCTCCGGCGAGTCTATGCAATCTAACATGCCGGCTTTCATAACTGCCCCGGGTAATGTAATTTTGTTTACCTTATGCTTTACCTTACTAATGCTTTTGTACTTATCCTTCTGCCTTTGTCCACAGCGTGCAAGTGAAGCCCAGCAAGAGGGCAAAAAAGAGTAAGCCGCCCCAAGACCCGGTCATGACTGAACCGGAGCTTGGCACGGCTGCTCCTGACAGTTCTACCCATCAGCCGCCGCCTGAACCGGCCTATGACATTCCAGCACCAACCTCTGATCCACCGGCCGAAGAAACTCTCAATAGTTCTGATAACCCGGAAGCTCCTGGCCCGACCAAGACGATTGATCTGGAAATTGAGATTCTGAAGACTCAGTTTGTTGAGCCGGGGCAGCCCACTGTCCTTGCCAAGTGCTCTGCCAAGGAGGAGCTTCTGGAACACCGAAAGGCCAAGCTAGACATTGCTGACTATACTCATTTGAGCATTGGAGAGATAGTCTCTGGCTATATCAATCAAGTACATAGCAGCCATGACCTGGAAATTGACATGGTGAAGCAAATACAGCAAAAATCTGAGGTATAACTTATGCTACTTTTCTTAATCATACTTACTCTATCAGCCCCCAAGTCTATTGCTTATGAATAAATATGCTGTAGACTTAGAAAACTGCTTAGCACTGCTTTGTCTGGTTTAGAAAGAAGATATTTAGCCCGGTTGTAACATGATACCTTGAACTTGCGATACACATTAGCCCCCAAGTGTCAAGTATCTTTGCTTGCAAAGTGCTTGGGACTTAATTTCCATGAACCGGCATTGTAAGTTAAAATTCTTCAGCATACATTAGCCCCCAAGTGTCAAGTATCTTTGCTTGCAGAGTTCTTGGGACTTAATGTTATATTACCATGATTCTGACTATAACCCGGCATCAATGCAGGCTACCATAAGTCAATTTGACTCAGAGATTGCTGACCTGAAGAGCCGACTGGCAGCTCAAGAACTTGAAATTCAAAAGGCCAACTCCAAATTTGAATTCAGCGTCTCTGAACAAGAGAAGTTGAAGAAGAATTTTGAGGCAGAGAAGAAAATCTGGGCTGATGAGAAGGCCTCACTAGTGACCCGGGCCGAGACAGCAGAAACATCACTTGCAGAAGCAACAGCCGAGCTGTCCGGCTTAAAGCGCCAGATATCTCAAATAATGGTCTCAGCAATCTTCGGTAAGTTACTATATATAAACCTCAAATATTGCAATCCTTCCTTTGATGACTATTTTAATTGTTATCTCCGGCTCACCTTATGTTTATGAGCGCAGGCCCCAGGAGCACAAACCTCAAGCAGAACATGTTGATCAAACTGAAAGCGGTTTACACTCTAGTGGAGCAACTGTACACCGGGTCACAACGTGCTTTGGCCATTGTGGCTTTATCAAATGACGTTCCCCATCTCCTGCAGGATGTGCTAAAGCGGCTTCTCGTGCTACCCCAGCGGGTCCAAGAGCTAAGACGGGCATCTGCCAGAGCCGGAGCTATAGCCGCATTGAGCCGGGCCAAGGCATGGCTTCCAGAGTTAGACCCGGCAGACATTGCTCTTGGGTATCCCAGCTTGAAGGAAGACGGCTCTTTATTCAATGAGACATACTTCACCGCTTGTGTGAAAGACATACGTCCTGTGGCTACTCTCATTGGGAACGATACTGACCTTACCAAGTATCAGCCGGGCTATGATAGTGAGAACCGGAGAATTCCAACACCTCACTATGATGAAGTCAACCTGATCCCTCCAACTCGTAAGCATACCTTTGCCCCTGAAGTCGACCCAGACGGTTTAATAGATGATGAAGCTGAGTTTGAAGCCTTGAGTGGCATTGACTGGGCCTCGTCAACCTTCCAGGACAGGGCAACCGATGGAGAGGCAGAGAAGGATAACCCGGAATCTTCAAGCCAACCAAAGGAGTGAACCGCCAGGCATTTATGACTTTGTGAAAACAATGCTTCATTATTCAGACTCGGGGAGTCTTGTAATAGGGTAGAAAAACATCTCGATTTTTGCCATGCCTTCGCGCATGTTTATGGCGCTTAATACTTTCGTAAGCCGCCATCGCTATATACTTCCAGCTTATGTTGATCTTTTATTTCCTTGATGTTAAAAATTTGCTTGCCTTATCCTGCATATAAAACAAGCAAAATTCCCTTGGCGACTTATTGCATCGGGGGTCACATAAGGTATTGATAACCCGGAGTGCGAACCAAAACATCATATAAAGGCCGGTTTATGATTATATTTGTTAAACATAATCACAATAGCATACCTGTGATCCTTTTGGTAATCTCGCCGGTTTATGTGACCTAAATCATGAGGGTAAGTTTAACTCCTGAAAGTTGGCACATACGATGTTCACCTGGCCCTTAACAACTGAAGTGACCAATATTAAACCGGTGGAACGAGAACCCCATAGTACTTTCGAGAAGGCCTCAAGATAGTCAAACATTTACACTTACAAAGTATGATGAATAATAAACAAAATTTAAAGGCCTTTGATTTGAATACGATCAGTGAACCGTTCCAAAGGGGTTAAGGTAAGATTAGATACGATCATATAGCCCCCAGTGGCTTTGGCGATGCCGATCAAGTGGGTATCGACAGCTATGTTCTCTTTGGTTCGAATACGACCTATGTTTGAACAGGAAGCCCCCAAGTGACCATAAGAGTTTTTTAATGACGCTGATTCGAATATGATCCACGTCAGACCCAAAGGGGTTAAGCTATGATTCAAATATGATCAAGAAGCCCCCAAGTGGGTTGGCAGTATGCCGATCAAGTGGGTATCGACAGCTATGTTCTCTTTGGTTCGAATACGACCTATGTTTGAACAGGAAGCCCCCAAGTGATCATGGCTAGATTCAGATATGATCATAAGCCGGACCAAAGGGAAAGCCGGATTCAGATATGATCCGCTCCCTGTTGGTTGTTTCCACCACCTGATAAAGAAGACATGTAAACCTTTGAGGGTGAAAAGGACAGAGGTCCTGCTTTATTGCTTTATATAATATATACATCGTCAAAAAATATATACATCTTGAGAGCCGGTGGCTCAAGTATAGTAAGGCCGAAGATGGGCAATATTCCACGGCCGGCGGGCCTCCTCCTCCGACTTACGTGAGTCTTTGTGCTCTCGAACATCGATAAGGTAGTATGACCCATTGTTCAGATTCTTGCTGACCACAAAGGGTCCTTCCCAAGGAGGGGATAGCTTGTGCATATCAGACTGATCCTGGATGATCCGGAGCACTAAGTCGCCTTCCTGAAAGGTTCTGCTTCTAACCCGGTGGCTGTGATAGCGGCGCAGGTCTTGCTGGTAAATCGTCGAGCGGGCTATTGCCAAGTCTCGCTCCTCATCCAACAAGTCAAGTGCATCCTGACGAGCTTTTTCGTTATGAGCCTCAACGTAAGCCGCCACGCTGGGTGAGTCGTGCCGGATGTCACTTGGCAGGACTGCCTCTGCTCCGTACACCATGAAGAAAGGTGTGTAACCTGTAGATCTATTAGGCGTAGTGTTGATGCTCCATAGTATAGAGGATAGCTCCTCCACCCAACAACCCGGAGTCCGCTGTAAGGGGACCAAGAGCCGGGGTTTGATACCCTTCAGGATCTCCTGATTAGCTCTTTTTGCTTGACCATTGGATTGAGGATGAGCAACAGCCGAAACATCAAGCCGGATATGTTCTCGTTGACAGAACTCTTCCATGGCACCCTTGGAGAGATTAGTGCCATTATCAGTTATGATGCTGTGTGGAAAACCAAAACGAAAGATCACCTTTTTCATGAACTGAACCGCCTTGGCTGCATCACACTTACTAACTGGCTCTGCCTCAACCCACTTTGTAAACTTATCCACCGCCACTAGCAGGTGTGTCTTTTTATCCTTAGACCTCTTGAAAGGTCCAACCATGTCAAGCCCCCAGACTGCGAACGGCCAAGTAATTGGAATCATCCTCAACTCTTGAGCCGGCACATGAGCTCGTCGTGAGAATTTTTGACATCCGTCACATTTGCTGACCAGATCCTCCGCATCAGCATGAGCCGTCAGCCAATAGAAACCATGACGGAAAGCCTTGGCCACAAGAGATTTTGAGCCAGCATGATGACCACAATCTCCTTCATGGATCTCACGAAGTATCTCCCGACCCTCCGCAGGCGACACACAACGTTGAAACGCCCCAGTGACACTGCGGTGATGTAACTCGCCATGAACAATCGTCATAGATTTGGACCACCTGATGACTTGTCTCGCCAAGGTCTCATCCTCAGGGAACTCTCCCCGGGTCATGTAGGCCAAATATGGCACTGTCCAATCCGGGATGACGTGAAGAGCTGCCACCAGCTGTGCCTCCAGGTCTGGCACTGCTAGTTCTTCCTCTGTAGGTACCTTGATAGAAGGATTATGCAAAACGTCGAGAAAGGTGTTAGGCGGCACCGGCTTACGCTGAGATCCCAGCCGGCTTAAAGCATCAGCCGCCTCATTCTTCCTTCGATCAATGTGTTCCACTTGATAACCTTTGAAGTGCCCAGCCACAGCATTAACTTCACGACGGTAAGCCGCCATAAGGGGATCCTTGGAGTCCCACTTGCCTGACACATGTTGAGCCACAAGATCTGAGTCGCCCAAGCACCTTACCCAGCTCAAATTCATCTCTTTGGCCATCCGGAGACCATGGAGTAAGGCCTCGTACTCAGCTGCATTGTTAGTACAAGGAAACAAAAGCCGGAGCACATAACAAAATTTATCACCTCGAGGGGAGGTTAAAACAACTCTAGCCCCTAAGCCTTCTAACTGCCTGGACCCATCAAAGTGAATAGTCCAATATGTGTTATCTGGCTTCTCCTAAGGTGCCCGCAATTCTGTCCAATCATTGATAAAATCCACCAGGGCTTGAGACTTGATAGCAGCCCGAGGCATGTATTTCAAACCATGAGGCCCAAGCTCAATGTCCCACTTGGTGACTCGTCCTGTGGCCTCTCTATTCTGTATGATGTCTCCCAAGGGGGCAGAGCTTACCACAGTGATAGGATGACCTTGGAAGTACTGCTTCAGCTTCCGGCTTGCCATGAACACTCTGTAAACAAGTTTCTGCCAATGTGGATACCTTTGTTTAGACTCGATGAGCACCTCACTGATGTAGTAAACCGGCCATTGAACCGGATGCTCCTTGCCAGCCTCCTTGCGCTCCACCACGATGGCAACACTGACGGCTCGTGCATTAGCAGCCACATATAACAGTAATGGCTTTCTATCAATGGGAGCTGCAAGGACCGGCGGCTCAGACAATTGTCTCTTTAAATCTTCAAAGGCAGTATTAGCAGCATCACTCCAGACAAAAGTGTCCGTTTTCTTCATCATCTGATACAGCGGTAGGGCCTTCTCACCTAACCGGCTTACGAACCGGCTTAAAGCAGCAACACGACCCGCCAATCGCTGAACATTATTGATGCATGCCAGTTTAGCCAAAGAGGTGATTGCCTTGATCTTCTCCGGGTTAGCTTCAATGCCTCTATTTGAGACCAGAAAACCCAAAAGCTTGCCTGCAGGTACACCAAATACACACTTGGCCGGGTTAAGCATCATCTTATAAACCCGGAGATTATCAAAGGTCTCCTTTAAATCAGATATCAAGGTTTCCTTCTCCCTGGATTTCACCACAATGTCATCCACATAAGCATGAACATTGCGCCCAATTTGATCGTGGAGACAGTTCTGTACACATCGCTGATAAGTCGTCTGGGCACTCTTGAGCCCAAATGGCATAGATACATAGCAGAAGGCTCCAAGCGGAGTGATGAAAGCCGTCTTCTCCTGGTCCTTAACTGCCATTTTGATCTGATGATAGCCAGAGTAAGCATCCAAAAAGCTCAAACGCTCACAACCCGCCGTAGCATCAATGATTTGATCAATACGGGGGAGGGCAAAGGGATCAGCCGGACAAGCCTTATTTAAGTCCGTGTAATCCACACACATCCGCCAGGTGCCGTTCTTCTTGAGCACGAGCACCGGGTTAGATAACCACTCCAGGTGAAAAACTTCAACAATGAACCCAGCCGCTAAGAGCCGGGTGACCTCCTCTCCAATAGCTTTCCGTCTTTCCTCATTGAACCGTCAAAGAAACTGCCTGACCGGCTTATACTTCGGATCAATACTAAGAGTGTGCTCAGCGAGTTCTCTCGGGACGCCCGGCATGTCAGAAGGTTTCCATGCAAAGATGTCCCAGTTCTCACGGATGAACTCGATGAGCGCGCTTTCCTATTTAGGATCCAAGTTGGCACTGATGCTGAACTGCTTAGATGAGTCGCCTGGAGTAAAGTCAACAAGCTTCGTTTCAGCGGCCGATTTAAACTTCAACGCCGGGTCATGCTCTGTAGTTGGCTTCTTCAGAGAGGTCATATCCGCCTGGTCAACATTATCTTGATAAAACTTTAGCTCTTCTGCTGCACAAACAGACTCAGCATAAGCCGCGTCGCCTTCTTCACACTCCAAGGCTACCTTCCGACTCCCATGCATAGTGATGGTGCCCTTGTGACCCGGCATCTTGAGTTGCAGATAAACATAACACGGCCGTGCCATGAACTTGGCATAAGCCGGCCGCCCAAACAGAGGATGATATGGACTCTTGATTTTGACCACCTCAAATGTTAATTTCTCAGCCCCGGAATCATATTCATCTCCAAAGGCCACCTCCAATTCAATCTTACCGACCGGGTATGCCGAGTTACCAGGCACCACCCCATGGAAAATGGTGTTGGGTGTCTTTAAATTTTTGTCAGTCAAACCCATGCGTCGAAAGGTCTCGTAATAGAGGATGTTGATACTGCTACCTCCGTCCATGAGTACCTTGGTGAATTTATATCCACCGACCTGAGGCGCCACCACCAAGGCTAACTGAGTCGGATTATCAACCTGGGGAGGGTGATCTTCCCTGCTCCATACAATAGGCTGCTCTGACCACCTCAAGTAATGGGGAACTGCCGGCTCAACAGAGTTCACGGCCCTCTTATGAACCTTCTGGTCATGCTTGCACAAGCTAGTGGTGAACACATGATACTGCACACTATTCAGCTGCTTCGGATGGCTTTGATAACCCGACTGCTGCTGCTGTTGTCCCCCTTGACCAGACTGTTGTTGATTATAGCCGCTTTGATTTCCACTACACCACAACACCAACGTAATGGCATGTAATCTGCCGGGAGAAAGCTCTTAAAACGGCATACTGGCTGCCGGGATGGTAGTTCTCCCGGCAGATAGAACCGCCACGAGAACGGCTGCCGAGGATTACTTCTCCCTGCAGATAGATATCTCCCGGCAGTTTAACTGCCGTTACGTATGTATTTCCCGGCAGTTAGTTTTCTCCCGGCAGGTTCCTTAGCGCAAAGGGATTTTAGTTATCAGCAATGCAACTGTCGGTAAAAACTTGTTGGCCCGGCAGTTTGTATGCCATCACATTAATAAAATAGAATTTTGGGCAGCATATACCTATAATTTAATAACAATTCACAATGTCTAATTTAATATCCATGCACAATGTTTTAGCAAATCAGGACATCACACAATTTATGCATACACTTCAATCAGAGTTACATTTAGGCCTCATACTTCATTCGATAAACATAGGAAGCAAATATAACGAGTACATATATATATTTCGACATGGCACATAACCAAATGAAGTTGTGCCACAAAAGGGGAAGTGGCTTAACAGCCACCAAAATGGGCAGAGCTAGTCTCCAGGTTTAACAAATAGTTTCTAGATATGCCACATAACCAAAATAAAGTTGTGCCACAAAAGGGGAAGTGGCCATACAATGGCTTAACAGCCACCAAAATGGGCAGAGCTAAGTCTCCAGGTTCAACAAACATATTACATTATCATCCCAACACTGAAAATTGAAGGTCTTCCAGATCTTCAACTGCTTGTAGATCTTTGAAACCACCAACTTGCTGTGTATGTTTGGGAAACCTGCAACGGACCGAAAACTCAAAATGAAGCTCTTGTTTCAGAGTTTAAATGAACACATTAAGGATTATGACATAGCAAGGAATAATACATAATTATATCAAACATGAATTCTTTGACCTGCATATTCAAAATTCTTCCATGGGCAAATATGGCAAAACCGGAACCTGAGTTGAGTTGTAAAAGGAGTATATAATGCGTAGTTTGAATGCCAATTTACATTTCACATGTTTAGGTACTAGATGCAAACTGAATCATATATTCTTCCATGTAAAACACTTAGACTGAACACATGCATGTACATGATGCTACATTCCAAGAGCACAAGCTATGAAGACGTAATAATATATAATAGTCCAGTAAGTAACTAATTATTCTGGACTTTGCAAAGCAGAACGCCACTAGACAATGGACACATGCACTGAAAATAAAGAATGGCCACCAGTACACTTTGTATAGGGAGGTTTGAAAGATCACCATATATGTAGTCTCACCCAAATATTCAAAGGGGCTTAACGCCACTGGACAGGGGAAGATTGATATTCATATACTACCAAAGTTGTTTTGTTGGCTATCTAATTATGACTCTTGAAATAGATTATTTGTATACAATGGCCTACAACAAAAATGGTTGAACGGGAAAAAAATCAAGATTGTAAGTTCTGATTGTAATGTTTATGTATTTTAACCAACAAAATTATTATTGTTGTTGTGTGGTGCAAAAGATGTGTATATTGATCTAATGTGCTCAACTGTTGGCATTTTTTGATAAAAGGAAAAAAGGAGCGACTTTCTTTATCTACAAAGAAAAAGAAAGAAGACTCGCAATTGTAAACAAAAAGTACAGTACTGTAGCTCAACCATCGGCACATATAAGCAGCCTAATGTTGCGACTATCTTCGGCAAACTTAGGATATTTGGCATCAAAGTCCTTCCAAGCAAGTGCATCGGATGTATGTCTTATTAGTCCATCTCTTGTGCGTTCTTCATCATGCCATTTGCAATCTGTTGCACTCTTCGGGGACACAAACAGGCATTGTAGCCTCTTCTTTATTGGAAAATAATGAAGAACCTTCCTTGGGACCTTGTGTACACGTTTCCCATCAAGGCTGTTCTTTTCAGATTTCCACCGAGAAGTTTTGCATGTAGGACAAATATCTTTATCTGCATGCTCCTTCCAAAACAGAATGCAATCATTCTCACATGCATGAATTTTAATATAACCCAGCTCAAGACATTTTATCATTTTCTTAGCTTCATAAAAGTTTTTGGGTAGCTTTGCTGTTGGGAAGGCCTCTTTTAGCAACTCTAGCATCATGTCAAAGCTTTTATCGCTCCAACCTCCAAGAGATTTGGTATGTAGTAACCTAACAACAAAACATAGTTTTGAAAAGGTTGTGCATCCTGGATAAAGCTCCTCGTTATCATCAGCTATGAATTGTCGAAAAGCATCTGCCTCATGCTTCTTTTTCTTTTCTAGAAGAGGGTCAATGCTCCCAGGCTCTACATCCTCGTGAATTGGATCCTCCCCGCCGCCACTATCACTCAAATCCCCAATTAGGTGTGCCATATCTTGAATCATTTCGAACATCTCGTCATAATTATCTAGGTCATTCTCCTCTTGAACATCATCAGGTTGGACCGGAACATGGTCACTATCAGATGCAAGAGATGATGATGCCTCCCCATGATATATCCATCTTTTGTACCCAGTAATAAACCCATGATATAATAAGTGCTCATACACATCACTAGCTTCAAACCAACAACAGTTCAAGCATTTTCTACAAGGACATAATATAGCATTCCCTCTTGCTGAATGAGTAAAAGCAAACTCTATGAATTTCACTACCCCATCAATATATGCTTGTGTGTTTCTAGCTTTATCCATCCAACTCTTGTCCATTCTTGACCAAATTCACTATATTTACCTAACATACGAAATAAAGTATACTTCTAATAATGGGGGAAATCTAGTGACAAAATGCATGCCATTCATATCTAATACAAGCAAGGACAAATACAATACGGACCAAGAATGCAATCTGGCATAATAGAATAAATATTCAATTGAAAGATGTCATTTCAGGAACTGCAAAAACTAAAATAGTAGTAAGAATATTATTATCTATGTGATAAAAACAAAGCACTTGTTATGTCCACAAATTTGATTTTTTTAAGGAATACACAAATCTGATTTCGTGAAACATAAACAAAGAAGTGTTGTAGAAACTATAACTGAGTGCTTGTTCTGTCCACATGCTACAACTTTGAGGCATCAACTAAACACAAAAAGAAGTATTGTAAAAACTATAACTGAGTGCCTAGTACACAGATTAAACTAACCCATCTAACATTTTTGCAAGTTAGCATTGAATCATCTGCCAAGTTCACAGATTGAAATGGTAAAAATTGTACAAGTCAGAATTAAATCTCATTTGCAGGTACAGAATTTAAACCAAACCCAGGCAGCAAAGAAATCTCACCAAATGCTCAAAGAGAGGATGTTCAGGAGGCAGCCCTGTCCACAAAGAGGATGTTGATGTTCAGGTGGCAGAACTGCTCGCCGGAGAAGAGGGACGCTCCGCTGCTTGGGGGAACGGAGAGGATGTTGACATGGTAGTGAGCTGCTCGCCGGAGAAGAGGGACGCCCGCTGCTTGGAGGATCGGAGAGGACGTACAGGAAGCGGTCCCGCTCGGTGCTCGACTCCTTGGTCCGTGGGGGTGCCGCGGCGCTACTGTGCGGTTGTTCGGGCCAAAGACTGACTCCGTCCGGGTGGACAACGGTCGGCGGCGGTGGGGTGGCTGGAAGAGGCAGCGGGGCTATGGTGGTGGGGGCCGCCGCCGGCAGTACTAGTCATTTAGGGTGGCCAGCGGCGGGGAAAGGAGTCGGGGTGCAGCGGGGGGTGGCTCGGGACGGCGACGAAGCTGCGGTGGTGGGGGACGCCGGCGGTGGCGGGGCTGCGATGGTGGGGGACGCTGACGCCGATGGGATTTGGGGGCGTCGGTCGGATTTGGGGGCGGCGGCTGCGGTCAGGTAGGGCACGAGGGATTGGGGGTGGCTGCGGTCTGGAGGTAGGGCACGAGAGGTAGTTCTTTTGGGCTTTTTTTGTCTCTCGCGCGCTTTTCCTCACTTGCGCGCGCTTAGGCCCAAACTGTATTTTACTCTCGCGCCAAAAGCGAACCCCGGCAGATAATGGGCCGTAGTAGGCTTCTCCAGGCAGACATGGCGCCCCCAAGTATCCCGGCAGTTTGTTTGCCTTTGTTCTTCAAGTTCTACCAGCAGTTGCACCGTCGTGAGCTAGTTCTACCAGCAGTTACAGATGCCCCGACAGTAAATTTGCCCTTGTTTAGATACTTCTCCCGGCAGTTAACTACCCCGAAACAAGTGTTGTGGTGTAGTGTTCCCTAAAAGCCGGAACTTGAACTGCCGCTCGGGCCATGAAAGCCGCCGGCTCCTGAGCCGCCGCCCGACCCATGATTGCCATCAAACGTGTTATAATTCTTAAAAGCCTTCATGATCACGCAATCTTTCCATAAGTGGGTGGCGGGTCGTTCCCGGGTGCCGTGTCTCGGGCAAGGCTCATTGAGTAGCTGCTCAAGAGATGGGCCTGACCCGCCAGATCGAGGGGGCGGTTTTCCCTTACGTCTATGATTGTTACCCTGCGCATTGGCATTGGCCACAAACTCCGGGTTACCCTCAGCCTTACGCTTGTTGCCTCCTTGATTCATCGGGTTATGTTGCTGACCCTTTCCATTGCCGTTCTTCTTTCCCTTCCCTGTATTTTCCTCATCAGACGTGGGATCCTTGGTACTATCAGAGTCGGCGTATTTGACTAAAGCTGCCATCAGCGTACCCATATCATTGCAATAACGCTTAAGGCGCCCTAGTTTCTGTCTTAGCGGCTCAAAGCGGCAATTCTACTCCAACATAAGGACTGCAGAGCCGGCATCCATCTTATCAGACGAATGTATTATCTCCTTGACCCGGCGCACCCAATGAGTTGTGAATTCACCCTCCTCCTGCTTACAATTTTTCAAGTCCACAATCGACATAGATTGCTTGCAAGTGCCTTTGAAGTTCTGGATGAATAGGGCCTTTAGCTCTGCCCATGAACTAATGGAATTGGGTGGCAAGCCCTTTAACCAAGACCGGGTCGTTCCATCCAACATCATGGTGAAGTACTTAGCCATTGCTGCATCGCTGACCTCCAACAGCTCCATGGCCATCTCATAACTTTCGATCCACGCTCCGGGCTGTAAGTCGGCCGTGTAATTCGGCACCTTTCGAGGTCCCTTGAAGTCCTTGGGTAGACGTACATTACGCAGAGCCGGCACCAAACAAGGAACACGCCGGTTCTAGTAGCCACTCCCGCCTCAACGGAAGTCGTCGGATACTCTGGGAAATCTTGATGAGCCGTTTGTTGAGCCGCTAGCTGAGCCGCCCGCTCGTCCTCCTGGCGTATTCGGTCTTGTACCGGGTTATAGCCACCGGGCTAGTTACGGCGCTGGGCGTTGCTTGACAAAGCTTCTGACTCCATGTGCCTGCTGTAACTCGGACTCCGGTTCGGACGAGGCAATGCTAACCAAGGCGGAGGAGTCGAATGAATCCTATCCCGGCTATAAGAATAAGTCTCTTGCTGAGCCAGGGCCGTCTGGACAAGTTCTCTGATCCTCCGGGTCTCCACCGTTGTCGGATCATTGCCGTCCACTGGAGAGCCGCCAAACGCCCCGATGCTATGATTAAGTTCTCCATGGGGTTGGAAAAGTGACCCAATGGTATTGGTACATAGCGGGGCGGGGCCATACTCCCATGAGGAGGTGCCATCTCTCGAGGCTGAGCCGGTCCTCCCGCTCCGGCTATCATGAACTGATTTGCTTTGGGCGGGTTGCTAGGGCCGGCACCGGGTGTAGCGAAAAGGTTCCGAGGGTCGTAAATCGGAGGCAAACGGGATTGAGTTTTCTGGTGCCTCCTTCTCATCACCTCATTAGATGCGTTCAGGCTCATCGTAAGCTGGAAAGCCTCTGACTGGAGCTGTTGCGCCCGTGCATCCAAAGCCGCCCGTTCTGTAGCTAACCTGGTGTCCTCAGCTGCCAAGGCCTCCTTGGCCCGAGCTATCTCCTCACGCACCTGTGCCACCTCCATGTTATGCTCATCTTGATTTGCAGGAATAACCGTGGCGGTTAACAGGGCCGTAAGCTTATCCATGAGATCCATCAGTATCTGAGTCGGCGGGCGCACAGGGCCTCCTGCCCCGGCCGCTCCTGACCCGGACGTTATTGCTGCAGCGGTTGTAGAGTTTTGGCCGGGTTGAGTCCCAGCCATGAAGACTCCTGCCCAGCTTGGCGGCTCATAGGGGTCCGAAATACTGGATCCATCGGAACAGCCCCCAAGCACGCCATCTTGCACTTGATACAGCGAATCTGTTGAACCGGCGGACGAATCACCGTCAGAGAGGACGGCCGTCTCACCACCATCTTCAGATCCTTCAGAAAGTTCCTCTCCGTTGATGCAACCCATGAAGGCACGCTTCATGACGGGTTGAACTCGGGCGGGTATCGCACGTTGAGCCGTCTCGACGAGGTCGGTGCAGTTGTCCGGCTCAAGGCCCGGTCACCAATCCGGCCGATGAAGACGTGGATTCCTCCGAAGGGGACCCGGTACCCGTACTCAATTGAGCCGGCGTCGGGGCCCCAGCCTTCGTCATCGATGTAGATCTTGCCGCGACGACTCTTGATGGTCATCCGGCCAACTACGTATCCCTTGAGCCCTTCGAAGCTGCCCTTCAAGAACTCAAATCCACCATGCGCTGGCCCCACGGTGGGCGCCAACTGTCGTGGAATTGTCACGGCAGATGTCCTCTTGCAAGGACTTAGTCGTGGAGCCATTGCAACTAGGAAGCTTAAAGGGGTTAATCGGGACAAAGGACACGAGAGAGTTATACTAGTCCGCCCCTTACGGTGAAGGTAAGGCCTACGTCTAGTTGGGTTGGTATTGCTTGAGGTTTCGATAACCAGGGAGCGAGATACGCTATGCCCGGTTCTCGATGAGTTGTTTCTTTCCCTAAGTCTTCGGCGGGTCGTCCCCTTATATACACGGGTTGACGCCCTGCGGCCTACAGAGTCCCGGCCGGCTCATAGACAGTGTTCAGCTCGGTGACTAGTTAATTCTACCTTATGTTACAAGTCATGCCATCATGGCGGTTTACCACTATGGGCCTTAAGCCGCCTGTGGGCCTTAGACCCTTTATTGAACCGCCATCTTCATGCTTGGTCTTGGGCTTCTTTCTGATGAGTCTTCTTTGCATAACCCGGCCCCTCCTGGGCGGTTTACACAAATATTTATATCCCCAACATAGGGCGTTGAATGTAATGAAAACCATGGATAAGCTCAGTAAGCGGACGTCAGCTGGTCGTGTGGCGGGCAAAGGCTTGTCCACAAAATGGTCGTCATACTATACCGCTAGGTGGCGAAAGGAAAAAAAAGACCAGCTCGGAAAGCCAGTTGCGCGAGGTTGAAGCACTCAAGGCACAAGTGGCGCGGATTCCGGAGATTGTCCAAGAGAAAGTGCAACAACAACTTGGAACGACGCTCAACGCCATGGTGCCTACATTGATTCATGGGCTGACGACGTGGATTGCGGGCGGCCAACAGGGGCCTCCCCTGGTTCCCAGCTTCACGGCCAGCAACCTGCACAACGCGCATGCGGTGCCATTGGTGTCTCCGGCGGAGGCGGTATTCGTGTCTCCGGCGCCGACACGGGCATTGGAGCTTAATGCACCCGGGTGTACGCCGACCAGCACCTCGCCAGCAAGCGGCCCCTCCGTCAGTTGCATGCCCGCCGTTGGCGGTGCCTCGACATTAGCCAAGCTCGACGGCATCATGGTAACTAAGCCTCTTGGCCGATGACTTCATCTCCTTGCCTTTGACTGGGCATCCCTGACACCCTACATGTTTTCGCAGGGCACCGCCGACGTTCCTTGCACTCTCCTGCACTTTGTGGGCGGCGAGTTGGTCGATATCGCCAAGGGCAGAATCGTTCAACTGGGCAACCCCGTGTTCCACAGTAATCCGATGCCACCCACAGTGTATAGGGTTGAAGTGGTTCGGGTGCTGCCAGGCTGCGACGAGCTGTTACCTCCGATTCGACCCGCTGGGGCCGACGAAGAAGATGAGATGACCCTCAGCACCTGCGTAAGCTGGCCCCTGCTTTGGCCGAAGAGCTAGATTCGTTTAGGGGCGAGGGACACCACCCCACAGACAAGACCGCCAGTCGTGCCGGTGCCAAGCCATGGCAAGAATGCCGCAACGCTACCGGACATGCCGGACATCCCTATGGCACAGGATCTGGACATGCATATGGCATAGGATCCGGACGACGACGGTACATTTACCAACGTCGATAAGTACTTTGCCGAACATGGGTACGGTGAAGAGTTCTGCGGGCCTCCTTCTCAAGAACCCAACCAAGACGACCGCGATCTAGCTGGTACGGCGGAGAAACCCAATTGCAACAGGCGTCGTCTGGCGTTCAGTTCTCAGGAGACGCCTCCAGCTGCCGCCTTCACCGAGCCTCGGATAGCTGAGGTGCGAAATATTATCAGCCCCAACACGCTCAAGAAGGCGGTCTGTGAGCAGAACTCGGTCCCATTACAGCAGATCAAGAAGAAGGGACGAAACGAAAGACTAAAAAGGGTGCCGGTGCGAGCCAGCCGGCACCGAGTACGATCCGTGCTCAGGACGGGCCACCTTCACCTAAGGATATCTCGAGGAGGGTGCATGTGGCGGGTAGGGCGATGCTACCGACAAATATGCTCAATGCTGCAACCGGTGCTATGCGGAGTCTGCATGACAGTGTTCTTTCTTCGGAGAAGCGGCGTCTCAGAGAGAATGATGTGGCATACTCGGTTTTCGTGGCCAAGGTGTCAGAGGGCAAGGGCTTTGTGGATGGCGCCATCGGGGGTACGATCGTCTTGCGGTTTGATGACATCTTTGCTATGTTTAACCTTCATCCGTTGCACTACACCTTCGTTCGGCTGTTTTCGCTGAGTATGGAGATGTGGATCATTAGAGACAAGACCCCGGACATCGTGATAGTCGACCCCTTCTACATGCGTGCCAAGCTCTTGGGCAGCGCTGGGGACCGCCAAGTCGCGAGTTCACACCTCGAAGGCGTCATTCTGGCAAACCCAGATAAGGATAACTTCCTCGTGCCTTACTTTCCCGAGTAAGTCATCCCTTAACCGCCCCGTAACATATGATTTCTTAGATTTCGATCGTTCTTTTTTTCTAACATTCCATGTTCTGTGCAGTGACACACATTGCACACTCATCCTCTTAAGCCCGAAATATTCCATGGCAACGTATTGCGACCCGAACCGTGACTCCAAGATAGACTACACAAATATCAAGAAAGATTTTGATGATGTTCTCCCCGTCTACGCCAAATCTGGAGGCACCTTCACCAGGCTAGTTCGTAGGTACGGCAGGCACGTGTTCGCCCACAATACGATGTTCTCCTACGTCAAGCAACCGCTGGACAGTCATAAGGATGCCTACTACGCCCTCCATCACATGCGGGCGATCGTACGGGACCATCATCACCTTCTGCTACCAGATAATCTCAAAGATTGGGCCGCGAGCTTGTCGGCAATCCAGGACGCGGACATCAGACAAGAATTCTTTCGCATCCAGTCGGAGTTTGCGGACATCATCCATCAAGATGTCCTTCATACCTCGAGGCAGTTCTACCTCAGATATCAACCGTCCAACAGTGAGATAGACACAATGCTACAAATGCAGGCTGACAACGCCCGCGATTTCATGACCATCACGACAAACGACAGCTTCATCCACACTCCGGTCCCATGAGTCGAGTCGAAAGTAGTGATGCTATGTGTAGTTCTGAAACATTGATTGGCTCATGTTATAATTAAACTTTAATGAATTGTATATCTCTTTGGTTTGGACAGTCGTTCAACTTAGATGTAATCAATGCTATTTATTAGTAGGACCATGAATCGTGCTATTAATGTCTTGCTTTTCTCTTTCGACCCTTTTGTTGCATACTTATATATTGCTTATGTATTGTCTGTTGTTTGGCTTGTGCATAGAGATGTCGTCGTATGTCATGTATAAGGGTAAGATTCCCGGAGTCTACGACGACTGGGAGGAGTGTCGGAGACAGGTTCACCGTTTCAGCGGTAACACTTACAAAGGGTACACCACTAGGGCGGAGGCGGAATCTAGATACGCCCGCTATCTAGCGGGAGAGAGGAGGGAGCGTTGGAGGAACCGGATGAAGACCGGTTTCATCGCGATGATGCTTATCGTGATGACCGCAGCTCTCTTTTATGTGATGGTGGTTTAGATGATCGATATCGACTTGTAATGTGAAAACAAACTCGCTACTCGCGGTCTCGAGACTTGTAGTGTTCTATCTTTGTTCGGTCTTTTGAATTCGGAGACTAATATGATGAATTGTATTCGGAGACTAATCTTCTATTGTATTCGATGAATCTGCAGTTGCTGTGTGGTGCTGTCTATATTTTGTAACATGTGCAAAAATCAGAAAAGTAAAAAAACTAATATTCATACTAATGACGCATCAACTCACAGTGTGCCATTAGTATGCCAAAGGATACTAATGGCGCATCACTACACAGTGCGCCATTAATATGCCAAAGGATACTAATGGCGCATCACACCACAGTGCGCCATTAGTATGCCAAAGCACATAGGTAAATATGGCCCCCTGGAAGGCAGACTAATGGTGCATGTTGGTCTATACTAATGGCGCACCATTAGTATACCAGATACTAATGGCGCATTAGTGGTGTGCCATTAGTATATAGTACTAGTGGCGTGGTACTAGTGGCACACTAGTAGTGCGCCATTAGTAGACAAAACTGGTGCGCCACTAGTAGGCCTTTTCCTAGTAGTGTAAGATGAAAAACAAACTGGACTCAGGAAAGAAGGATGTTTAAAAACATGTTGCTCTACTGAGTAAATTGGCCTTGTGGTGAAACAAAAAGACTTACGAACTAACAATTAGGTGTTGGTGCATTATTTGGGCTTGTCAGGCACATCCTATCACCAGGATGAAATTATTCATTTAGTGTAGTTCCCTTTTCCTCTTTTATTCCAACCTCACGTCCTGACCACCAAAAGGAAGGGAGAAGCAAACTCGACTTGGTGATTTTTGATTATGTACAGAGCATGTCATAGTCAGATGCCCTTTATTTATGGATCCAGGTTAATCTAATTGTTACAGAGCATGTCACAGTCAGATACCATTTAGAGACGGAAAGGTAATTGGCATAATGTGTGGTCTCTGGAAAAGAAAATATAGCTGCACAGAAGGTTCAGACAACATCACATTAACTGAGGAAACATGTACAAGACTATCAACTACACCAATCACATGTCAATGAGATAGGTTTAAAATCATCACTCTGTTTGAACGTGAGCATCGCTACATTTTTATTGGTGACCCCGAGTATGCACAGCCCCTGGATGAGACATGTGTTTCTCTTCAGAGACAGACGTGAGATGTTCTTTCAATCAGTTGTTTTCAGTCATCCAGTGAAATCAGAGAGGGGACGTGACGGGTGTCGGCTCACCTGCGCAAGCTCCCGCAGACAGTTGTTGGTGGAGCAGGCGGAAGGCGGCGGGTTAGAAACAGGGAGCTCCTCGCCCGCCAGCGCGATCTGAACAGGGAGCTCCTCGGCCGCCATCGCGATCTGATCAGGGAGCTCGTCGGCGGCCATCGCGTTCTGATCAAGGGGCTAGTTGGCGACCATGGCGATCTGGAATCCCCAGATGCGGGCACGTATTTAGAGTCCAAAGGGGGGAAATAAACGTGGTGTATGACCGAGCATAAGTGAAGACTGACCTGGTCGGTGGAGTTGAGCTGCGTAGGGCGAATCGAAGAGGCTAGCGGAGGTGCAATTGATGAGCTCCAGGATGCGCACCATGTGGAGGTGCTAGCGGAGGAGATCCATGTTGACGGACAGCGACTGACTTCCAGTTGTCTCGATGGCGAGGAGGACGATGGAATTTATGTTATAGAGTAGGCAACAAAATGACTTGCCACCTCATACAAACAATAATAGGTAATCATTTCATTCATAAAATTTTAGGGCACAATAGTTAAAAAAACATGGCAAGGCAAGTATTGCATAGCAAATATTGGAGCAGAAAGTTCCTACTTGGGCTTGATGATATCAGGTATAACATTTCATCTCAATGTGAATACTGATTGAAATCTATTGTTTAGTTATGTCACATGCAGAATGAGTTACAAAAAGATAATGTAGTATACAAAAAAGTAAGTGTAGCAACAACGGAAAGAAACGCTAAAAGGGAACGTAGAGCAGAAAATCAACCCAAAATGCAAGCAAGAATTTTTAAAAGGGAACATAGAGCAGCATGAGCATGAGGCATAGAAAAATGGGGTCACCTTAGATCAAGAATCAGTGGCCCTCTCTCAGTTCAAATCAGAAGGAAAGAACCACTATTATTGATTAGAGTTATTTTTAATTAGGCAAGTCACTACAACACTCGTTCCTAAGCAACAGTTGAGGCATACAAAACTACAAGTGTCTGTTCTTTTCATATATAAACAACCTTTAGTATCTCAACCAGAACCAAAGCAAAACAAAAATCATGGTTAAGTAACCAGCAAAGGAAGAATGAACCTTTTTGGAATTTTAAAGTAACAAGACATGAAAAGTTCATTTTTGCCTTCAATACTACACACATTAGGGGAGATGGCTGCAGTTTTATTGCATAGTGGGCTCAGATTCGCCTTTCCTTGATTATATAACCTACCCCCATCATCTCTTATCACCAGATCAATCTGTTTATACAGTAGAGCTGCCCTGGTTATCACTCAACAAGAATGACCATCCAAGGACAACAACAAGTATCACAGGATCAAAAAGGATTCTAGAGACAAGAGGGAGGATCCAACTTGGTACCCACAGGTGGCTCGATTGCTCAAAGGCACACTAATTCCAGCCAAGGTAATCATCATCGCCCTAGCACGAACACCACATGAGCATAAATAAGCAACACACCTTTAAATACAAATAAAAGTGGTTCAGGGTTCATTGCATAGCTGCCACGGACGCCATCGCCAGTGCCGCTGATCTGCCACCTCCTCCGTGGCCGCTGCCCGCCGTTGCCGTGGTTGGTGGGAGCCACCTGCATGGGAGGGAGGGGGGAGGCAGCTGCAGGAGCGAGTGAGAGAGGAGGCGGCCGCTAGGTTTTCATCGCAGGAAGCCGCGGTCATTTTATAGCCGGTACACGTAATGACCCAGATGCCCTGATGGGGGCATGGTATTTACATTTTGTTGCAATTAGAATTTTATCTAACGGCTCACAATGATCTGGTAAATATGTGACGTCTCACGTGAGCCAAACCCGAGATCCGACGGCTTGAATCGCATCAAGAAATAGATCGGACAGCCAAGAGTGCCTAAGCTCTGGGAGCACCTTTGGTCTGCTTTGGTTCTTGCTTCTGGATAAGCAACACCTTTAAAAACAAATAGAAAGGGTTCAGGGTTCATTGCATAGTGGGCTCAGATTCGCCTTTCCTCAATCATATAACCTACCCCTGTCATCTCTTAACACCAGATCAATCCGTTTATACAGTGGAGTTACCCTGGTTATCACTCAACAAGAGTGACCATCCAAGGACAACAACAAGTATCACATGATCAAAAAGGATTCTAGATACAAGAGGGAGGACCCAACCTGATACGCACAGATGCCATGATTGCTCAAAGGCACACTTATTTCAGCCATGATTAATCATCATCGCCCTAGCACGAACGCCACTGATCAATCTAGCAAATCCAGGAGCATAGCTATAGGACTAGGGCATCCACATGTAAACCAGAGCATCACATGAGCTCATACGGGAGCAACTAAACATGAACAGCAGCCTACAAGCCCTAAAATAGCATGGATCCACAACTATAGAGCTCAAGTAGGAACCGATGCATGAGTAGGGCATAGAGCATCAACCAGACGAGCCCCACATCAATATAGCCATGGCCATGTCCCATACAGTAGCCGAAGCAGAGGAGCAGGAGCAAGATGGAGCTCACCGAGGGAGGTTGTAGCCGAGGCAGTACTTAGTGCGTGCCGGGGTTGCGCTTGAACGCCGTCCAACCGGCGAGGAACCACATCAGAGCTCGTGCACCTGTCAAACAGAATGATTATTAAGAGAAGGATTTCAAAGTAACAATGCCCAACAGAATGATTTTAAAGCAACCAGGTACATAACAAACACAATGAATGTCTACATAGTACCCCATGTCTCTGAACACTGAATACATGCAGGCTCATTTTGAAGTACATTTTAGAAGCAATGGAAAAGCAGGAAAATGAAACAACTCGCAATGAAATTAAAATCTAAATATTGCACGCCGTCGAGACTAATATGCGGTGCAACATCTACCGCAGGAGAAGGACATCAGGGTCAATCAGGCAACAATGTAAAGGCACCACCGGACAGTTCACAACTTCACGAGGTGCTTACTATATTATCTATATAGCGATGCATCTTGTGAAAATCAGCAAATAAATGTATATGCTAGCAGTTAGTATTCCCAGGGAGAAAATAAACAATCCGTTACTGAATTATGCTTATGCAACCAGCCATGAATAAACTACACGTGCACCGCAAGATCAAACCGTCCATGTGCAATTGGAGAGAAGTAACAGACTGTTCTTTTATCTTATATATCTTATATGGCAGTCTGCCATGCTGATGTTGTTTTTGTAATCAGTACATTATCACATATCAATCTATGTTTTTATGTCCCTACAAATTTGGTTAGACGAACTACACAGCAGAAGCAGTTTTAGCTGACATAAGAATACACCATCATTAGCTATACAGGTGTACAAAACCTCGATAATTAAAACATCGCCATTTTTCTCTAGTTTACAACATAACTATATTATTGTGCATGATTTTCTCACCTGATATAGATCACAAACGGGTCCCAATATACTTGAGGCAAGCTGATGAACGTGCCCTGAGGTCCCAGCAGCTTGATATGCGTCACTCGCTTTTCACATGTGTAACCAATGCGCAGACCATCATGTAGATGCATGACTGCACAACAGAACCTTGAAAACAGCCAAGTTCAAAATTAAACCAATGAATGAGTGAAAGATAAGAATGTCTATCACGCTATGCTGTAATTGTTGGATTAATATATTGGAAATTAAGGATATGCAACTACTGTTGAATAAAAACAAACCAAAACTATTATTGTTTCCAAATCTATTAGTTTGAAAATCAAGTGCATCGTGGGTCATGTAAGCAGAGAAGCAAATGTAAAATTTAGATGTGGTTCAAAATATTTTAGTGGTACCATCCATAGTAAAAAAAAGTCATTTTGGGACTAACATACATGTGGCTAATGCACGAATATCATGCATGTTGGGCTAACAATATTCTGAAATAAAAATCTGCACACCATCTATCACATGTCCTGATTTATAAGGCTGAATTAAAGAGATAACAGATATTACTAATGGAGTCATTTTAATTACTATAATTGTCATTTGCCCCAAAAAACAGTTGAAAATATCCTATATGCCATTGGGTGTCGTGTCATGTAAACTAAAATTCAGACAAAAATGTATAACACTAACTTAGGAAAGAACAAAAGGAAATGAGAGGGGTCATTCTGTTCCGAGCGAATTTGTGCATATGCACACATATAAATCAAGCCCACTAATTTGTCCATATGCACACATATAAAACAAACTGAGGAGTTATGAGCAAGAGTTAACAAAAGACTACCAATCAGTCTAGCGGATGGAGCCATCCCATTGTATCCTCTCAGACCGTGACACCTCTCCGAGCATAGTCGAAGACGGCCGAAGATCTGTACCTGGAAAGCAAATTAGGCAGCACGGACCTTGCCCAAATCAGCTGACCCGCATCTCCAATATATGAAACAAACAAAGAATTTGAAGGTGCCTTACCTCAAGTCTTCTTCGCAGAGGCGCACAGACGCAAGGATGAAGGTCCAGTGCTTCCTCGGCGTGGTCGAACAGGAGGTGCCGAGGGCCAGCGGCGGGCAGCGGCTCAGCCTCCTCGCCCACTCCTAGGGTTAGGGAGGGGAACGATGGGAGGGGAGGAGGAAGGGCGGATCAGCATGCGGCCTGACAACGAGGAAGCGATGAGGGCCGGGATCTCGATCCAACTCCGGCCGGCCAGCCCTATCGTCGCCGGCGAGACCCCCCGCCCCAGTGCGCCTACCTCCTCCTATCCTCCCTCCGCATCTTCTCTCCTGCAGGGACGCATCCATGGGGATCGAGAAATCGGGGCAACGAGCAGGCGGCCGTCAGAGGCGAGGTCTACCTCCACCACCGAAACCCTAGTGGGGGAAATCGATGGGGGCGAACGCAGGAGGCAAGGAGAAGTAGATCGACGCGGTGAAGCTAGTAGAGCTCGTCGAGGAGCAGCCTTGTGTGTGTTGGGCGGCGCCGGAGCTCACCGGAGCGGCCGAAATGACGAAAATGCTCCCGATGGGGCAGGCTATTTACGCGCGGTAGCACGAAACGGGAGTAACTATTCATTCCTATAGTGCTCATCTTAGATCTGACGGCTGAGGTCACCCAGCGGCTCGGTCCGACGGCCCAAAGCCCATCAAGCAAACGCATCCGACCGCCGAGAGTAGCTGAGCTCTAAGGAGCCTTGTAGGAACATACATCTTTTATTTCTGGATGGCTAAGCCGAAAAGCGTGACTCCCGCGCATCCCAAAAGGCAGATGATCGCCCACCTGCTATACTCCTGGGGCTCCGCCGTCGCGATCCCCGCCAGTTGCTCAAGCTCCTGGTCGCCGTCATCGGCCATCGTACGCGTGCCCGTTGACCTAGCTTTGACGCCTGGTCTCTTGATTTTCTAGCGTTGGTTATTTCAGATTGAATCGAAGACTACAACGATGCCTATACATGCTAGAAATAACTTTTTTTGAGGGGAACATGCTAGAAATAATAAAAAGTGCGTTTGTCTGGTACGTAGGATGAGGATTTATAAGAAGACTCCAACAATGCATGTACTGTAACGCGCGAAGAGATAAAGTACGTGCTACAACATTTAAAAATAAAGAGTATGTTGTTCGGAAAAATAAAAGTGACCGTACTACATGTACTTGTTTGTTCGGATTGATCCACCTGCTGGCTAATCGATGTACGTAGTTAAAAACATGAAGAATCGAATTTGTCTAAACTGTATGCAAATTCAAGACCAGTCCAAAGTAGCTAGCCCACATAAATAATGGCGACTGCTAGGCCCCGGTGCGCCGGCCAAAAATTCGGCGGGTCGGCCTGCAGCCGTGCGATTGGAGCACTTTGCACCGCTGGATGTCCCTGCTCCCTTCGTTCTCCTCTAGCACAACCTCCTTAGCGCGACCGTGCGTGCTCACATAGCACCCCTCCCCCCGTCCCCGCCCCCATCTCATCCCGCGACCCCGTCCAGCACCCCCGTAGTAACATCGCCCCCATCGCCGTAGCCATGGGGTCGTCGAGCTCCTCCGCGAGGGGTGCCGCCATGGCTGCGAGGGCATCACCGTGGCCTTATTCGTCGAGCTCCATCACTAGGGCACTACCATGCAGTTTGTAGCTCCCGACGAACGTAGCACCTAGCCATGGACGTGTGGCCTCGAAGCACCATCGGCTCGCCGCCGCTCGTCGATTGCAACACCGGCGCCTAGGCCCACCCCTCCTATGCAGCAAAATCGGCTTCCGGACACAGCAAAAAGGAGCGCTGGTTCAGCATCCGTCGCAGCTCCATTGATGCATAGAAAAAATGTCGTGTGCACCAACGGCTCGTCGCTACAGCTTTTTCTCGCTTGTCTCTGGTTGAAGCTTTTCAAATATATGGTTGAAGCTTTTGTGTCAACGATTGGAGCTTTTCCCGTTCCGCACTCGCGGTTGAAGCTTTTTGTATCGCAGGACGAAGCATTTTACTAACTGGTTGAAACTTTTTTCATGACCAGGTTGCACGGTGGCCGGTGATCGATTCCCGTCGTCTCCGATTGAAGCTTTTGGAAACGCCAGTTGTAGCTTTTGACGTCGCTGGTTGTAGCTTTTTGCGTAGCCGGTTGCAACATCATAGGTTGTGTGTGTTCTCTTTTGCGTCGTAGATTGCAACCGTCTCCAACTCTGGTAGCATCTGGCCACAGGAGCACGGCAGTAGCAGAGCGGGGAGAAGAGGTGGGCAATGGCTCTGCTGCTAGGACAGGGAGGAGCTTGGATGGGAGCCGCAGCAGTGGAGAAGCTCTCTTTGTGTAAAGATGGAGGAAGGGAAAACAACGACGACGGAGGTGGAAGACAAAGGGTGGACGATGGGGGGGGGGGGGAGGGAAGAGATAAGGGAGCACATGTCGCCTGGGGTTTGGTCGTTTCCAACCGTGTGACGAGGCGTCCAGCCCAAACTCGGCCGACTGGCCGGTTAGAAGCGTTTTTCATAAATAATGCGGCTGATGCCCGCGTTTCATATTCAGCGCTTGTCCGTTTCCCCTATTGTTTTAGTGCGCCGACTATTTGTCGCTTTAGGTGTGGGGAGAGCGAAATTCTCGCTAAGTTTTTCCTCCACTTGCGTCATATTGGTCGGCCAACTGGCACGCACATAACGAAATGGGAGAACAAGGTTCGATCCCTA
This sequence comes from Triticum monococcum, assembly GCA_034509565.1. Lineage (NCBI taxonomy): Eukaryota > Viridiplantae > Streptophyta > Magnoliopsida > Poales > Poaceae > Triticum > Triticum monococcum. The sequence goes on along the minus strand of CM067843.1, from coordinate 546,324,323 downwards.
GTCTACAGGATGCGATCATGTGCTGCTAGCAACTCCGCCTAGGATCCTTCTCGTGGTAAGTTCTACGGCGTGTCCTACTTGAGGCTATTCGATCAGTTTTTTTTCCTATTTTCTTTTGTTTCTTTTATTATTTTTCTTCTCCATTTTCTTCATTCTTTCTTGCATTTTGTTTTTTTTATTTTGTTTCTTCTCTATTTTTTTGGTTTTGTCTTTCTTCTTCATTTTTTGTTTTTCATATGTTTGTTTTCGTTTCCACTCCACATTTAATAAGTGATGAACAGTTTTTGCATACGTGTTTCACATTGTCCTAACGCTTATTCAACATTTTTTTATATACTTGTTCCACATTTTCAAATACTCGTTTAATATTCTTTTAATACTTATTCAACATTTTTAAAAAAATACTTGTTCAACATCTTTAATACTTACTCAACATTTTTTTAATAAGTGATGAACAGTTTTTGCATACATGTTCCACATTGTCCTAACGCTTATTCAACATTTTTTTATATACTTGTTCCACATTTTCAAATACTCGTTCAATATTCTTTTAATACGTATTCAACATTTAAAAAAAATACTTGTTCAACATCTTTAATACTTACTCAACATTTTTAATACTTATTCAGCATTTTCAAAATCCTGTTCAACATTTTTCATATACTCGTTCAATATTTTCAACACTTATTCAAAAAAATTCAAATATTTATTTGACATTTTTAACACTCCTTCGTCCCATAATGTAAGATGTTTTACATTATGAGATGGAGGGAGTAATTTTTCATCATTTTTTCAATCCTTGTTCAACATTTTTAATACTTATTTCATATTTTTCAAATAATTGTTCAACAGTTTTCAAATACTTGTTCAACATTTTTTAAATAATTGATTAACATTTTTATATACATGATCAAGAAATTTCATCATTTTTTAATACTTGGTAACATTTTTTGTTTACACATTCAACATTTTTCAAAGCAGGATTAACATTTTTTAAAATATTAGGCAAAGTAGAATTTTGCAATATATATATGTTTACAATATTGAAAAGTGTAAGTAAAACTAAAAAATGGAACCAAATTGTCGGGCCATTCTGTCGTGCGCTTGTTTACAATATTGAAAAGTGTAAGTAAAACTACTAAATACATGAAAATAATATCATAAAAGAAAAGGAGGCAGTGTACCTACCAGGTACTCGACTCGCTAAATGCGAGGTATAGGGGCGCCCTTGTTTTAGTAACATCCGCACAGCCCCATTCGACCATGGGCTTGGCCCATTAGGTTTTTCGTCTTCTTGTTCGTACTGCAAGTAAACTGTATGGCCCCGCGTTCGAGATTTCGCAGCCACTTGGGTATACGATTCTAGAAGCTTCCAGTATTTTTTTCCTTTTTCCTTTTTCGTATGTTCTTTTTCTCTCTGTTCATTTTTCCATTATTATTATTTTACTATCTTTTTGGAAACTCACCAAGAATTCTACAAATAATGAACATTTTGAAATTCATGAAAACTTATTTAAATTCATAAATAATATTTCAATTTGTGAGCATTTTCAAAAAATGTGAACATTCTTCAAATTTTTGGACACTTTCTTAGATTCCTGATTTTTCAAAAAAATAATTATAATATTTTTCCAAAATCATGATTTTTTTAAAAAATTAGTTAACCCCTTTTAGATAAAAATTTAAAAAACACAATGGTTTTCCAAAATAATGAACTTTTTTTAAAATTTGTGAACACTTATTTGATTCGTGAGCTTTTTAATTCACGAATTTTATCAATTTTGTAAACTTTTCGATATGTATGAATTTGTCAATTTCTTTAACAATCTATTGATTCACAGACTTTATCATATTTGTAAACTTTTTCCAGAATCGTGAACTTATTTTTAAAATTCGTGAACCTTTTCCAAATTCACAAACTTTTTAAAAATTGATGAGCAGTTTAAACTTTAGATTTTTATTTTCAAATTTGCCAAAAAAGTTGAATTGCTGAACATTTTAAATCATTAGAAAAATCGGAGAAAGTTTTTTTAAACTTGCATTTTTTTTTCGCACGTGCTCCCTAGGAAAAAGACACTAGTGTAAAGCTAGTGTATAGCTGGCTAGTAGCGATCTAGTGGCCAACCACCGAGCGAAGCGAGCCATAACAGCGGTCGCCAACTAATGGGCTGCAATCTGCTAGGGGCAGGCATGAGCGGCAGTGGAATCTTCAAGCGCTTAAGGCGCTAATTACGACCCCTATCTGATAACACGCTAGCGATCAGCCACCTGATGTGGCTGGGGCATGTTTCATGTCCTCACGTAGTTCGCTCTAGTTCTCCCACGCCCTTATAGCAATTCTTTTGTTCATTGTTTTTGATATAGCTTATCATTCGTGTCTTTGAAAGAGTATACGGCAAATTCCCTTTAACACGTCTAAAGCACACTCCATAATAATATGGAGGCCGCCGAGGCGATGCACAGATTCAGAATCACCTTTGTTGCCTCCATATATTTTGCCTTTTTACAGCATCAACTCAATACTCACACACTCAATACGGCAGATTAGAACAGTGGGTGGAAAAGCCTTTTTGTTACTGTAGGCGGCCCGGCAACGTTGCGGCAAAAGGCGGTAGGCAGTATAAAAACATAACAGGCAGCTGAACACTAGGCAGCCGCTAGTGAGAAGAGCGAATGAGAGGGAGAGTGAGAGGGTCGGCCGCGCGGGGAAGACGATAAGTTAGGGTTAGTAGCAGCGCGGGTTGGAAGATTTCCGGCTCATTAGTTTCCCTGAGATCTCTATCTCTGAGCTCAAGGTTGGGTTAACCCGACTTTGTTTTCGTTTTGTGCTAACCCCGAGATCTCCATCTCTGAGCTCTCGGCTTAGGGTTGGGTTTTAGATTTCTGGCATTCTCTTTCCCCTGTGGAGTTGGAAGATTGGCAACGCCTTACTGCCTGCTTCCCCCTGCTCTCGGAGGAAGAGGACTCCGTTATTTGGCCTCATTCCTCTTCGGGGCGTTTCTCTGTTAAGTTGGCGTATTCGCAACTTATTGCTGGTGTGCGCACTGACAAGTTTAAACTCATTTGGTCTGCCTGCATCCCTTCTAAGATCAAAATCTTTCTTTGGCAAGCTCTTCGTCGCAAACTTCCTGCGGCTGACCAGATTAAGAAGAGGAACGGGCCGGGTTCTGATAGTTGTCAACTGTGCAGTGCCCTAGAGAATACCAAACATATCTTTTTCACTGCTCGTTGGCTAAATTCATTTGGAGTTGCATTAGACTTTGGCTTCGTGTTCCTTGGAACCCATCCTCTTTCGAGGATCTTCGGCTTTGTATTAATTCTTTAGCAGGCCGGTCTAAGCAGGTCTTCATGGTGGGCTGGGCTGCGATTTGTTGGTCGCTTTGGACTACAAGAAACAAGTTCACTATTGAACACATTTTCCCGGCTAACCCTATGAGTTGCTTATTTAAAGCCAATGTCTTTTTGCAGCAGTGGAGATCATTGACTAAGGATGGGGACCTAGAGGCGTTCGATGATATGCTATGAAATCTACGGCTTCTTCCATGCTGCGGTGTTCCAGGAGGACGGTCTCTTAGTGGTTTGATTGCTTGTTTGGCTGGTCTGCGTGCCATGTTAGGCTGGATGCCTTGTACCCTCACTTCTTAGGCGTGTTATGTTAAACTTTGTGGTGCCTTCTGTTGGTTGTGACTCTGCCTGGTGGCTTTATCTATAAAGTCGAGCTCTCGCCTTTTATCTAAAAAAAGTAGCAGCGCGGGTTGGGAACAGGCGCTACTACTACGGAGCATAGCAGTAGTGCTGGATAACGATCCGCGCTGCTGCTAAGTGGGGCTAGCCACGTGCGCCTAGTTCAAACTTAGCAGCAGCGCGTTTTGCTAACACGCACTACTGCTATGAGGATAGAAGTAGCGCCTTTTGCTGCCACGCGCTACTACCAAGTAGCAGTAGCGTGTCATTTTATCCAGCGCTACTGCTAAGATTCTGTGTATATAGTTTTCCCTAGTAGTGTACAACTAAACTTCCTTCTATCTAATGTTATGGCAATTAGGAACATGCGCAACTCCAATGACAAATTTTCGGGCATGGCAATTTGAGAAGGGGAGTTTTCTGTTAGATCGGCATATCGTATGTTGGTAATTATAAGAAACAATAGGGAATATCCGTTGGGCCAGAGAGGCTCGGGTTCTAATACCGCACCGGAAGAAAAGTGTTGGACATCTCTTTGGAATACCAAAGTTCCCGGTAAAATCAGAACTTTTCTTTGGAGGTTGGCAAAGCACCCGCTGCCATCGGCGAATGTTTGACATCATACGAATACGAGTGACACGAACAATTGCCAAATCTGTGGTGATGTTGATTCTTGGAGCCATTCACTGATTGACCGCACTGCTTCGAGATGTGTTTGGGCATTGGGTGACGAGGATTTGACTGATCATATAGTAGAATCACGGGAACCTCATGCAAAACTTTGGCTCTTCAACATGTTGGAAACATTAACCCATGTGGATTTTATTAAGATGGCAGTCACTCTCCGGGCGATTTGGATAGCACGCAGAAAAGCAACACATGAGTCAATTTATCAAAGTCCAATGTCGACACATCCTTTTGTGGCAAGATTTATTTCAGAGTTGGATAGCCTAAAGAAAATTACAAGAACAGTGACACCGCGGAGGCGTGCACATGCGATAACAATATCGAACACATGGAAGCCTCCTCCAAGTGGCCATGCAAAGATCTATGTTGATGGAGCTATGTTGCAAATATCTCGGATCCTCGACGATTGTCCTCGCGAGAGTGAATGTGTTGGGGAACGTAGTAATTTCAAAATTTTCCTACGCACACGCAAGATCATGGTGATGCATAGCAACGAGGGGGAGAGTCTGATCTACGTACCCTTGTAGATCACAACGGAAGCGTTGACACAACGTAGAGGAAGTAGTCGTACGTCTTCTTCCCGATCCAACCGATCCAAGCACCGTTACTCCGGCACCTCCGAGTTCTTGGCACACGTACAGCTCGATGACACTCCCCGGGCTCCGATCCAGCAAAGCTTCGGAGAGGAGTTCCGCCAGCACGACGGCGTGGTGACGATCTTGATGTTCTACTGTCGCAGGGCTTCGCCTAAGCACCGCTACAATATGACCGAGGTGGAATATGGTGGCAGGGGGCATCGCACACGGCTAAGGAATGATCACGTGGATCAACTTGTGTGTCATGGGGTGCCCCCCTGCCTCCGTATATAAAGGAGCAAGGGGGAGGGGCCGGCCGGCCTAGGAGGAGGCGCGCCAAGGGGAGTCCTACTCCCACCGGGAGTAGGACTCCCTCCTTCCTTGTTGGAGTAGGAGAAGGGGAAAGAGGTGGAGAGGAATAAGGAAAAGGGGGCTGCGCCCCTTGTCCAATTCGGACCAGAGGGGGGGCGCAGGCCTCCTTCCTTTTGGCCTCTCTCCTCTATTCCCGTATGGCCCAATAAGGCCCATATACTCCCCGGCGAATTCCCGTAACTCTCTGGTACTCCGAAAAATACCCAAATCACTCGGAACCTTTCCGAAGTCCGAATATAGTCGTCCAATATATCGATCTTTACGTCTCGACCATTTCGAGACTCCTCGTCATGTACCCGATCTCATCCGGGACTCCGAACTCCTTCGATACATCAAAACTCATAAACTCATAATATAGCTGTCATCGAAACCTTAAGCGTGCGGACCCTACGGTTCGAGAACAATGTAGACATGACCGAGACACGTCTCCGGTCAATAACCAATAGCGGGACCTAGATGCCCATATTGGCTCCTACATATTCTACGAAGATCTTTATCGGTCAGACCGCATAACAACATACGTTGTTCCCTTTGTCATCGGTATGTTACTTGCCCGAGATTCGATCGTCGGTATCCAATACCTAGTTCAATCTCGTTACCGGCAAGTCTCTTTACTCGTTCCGTAATACATCATCTCGCAACTAACTCATTAGTCACAATGCTTGCAAGGCTTATGTGATGTCTATTACCGAGAGGGCCCAGAGATACCTCTCCGACAATCGGAGTGACAAATCCTAATCTCGAAATACGCCAACCCAACATCTACCTTTGGAGACACCTGTAGTATTCCTTTATAATCACCCATTTATGTTGTGACGTTTGGTAGCACCCAAAGTGTTCCTCCGGCAAACGGGAGTTGCATAATCTCATAGTCATAGGAACATGTATAAGTCATGAAGAAAGCAATAGCAACATACTAAACGATCGGGTGCTAAGCTAATGAAATGGGTCATGTCAATCAGATCATTCAACTAATGATGTGACATCGTTAATCAAATAACAACTCCTTTGTCCATGGTTAGGAAACATAACCATCTTTGATTAATGAGCTAGTCAAGTAGAGGCATACTAGTGACACTCTGTTTGTCTATGTATTCACACATGTATTATGTTTCCGGTTAATACAATTCTAGCATGAATAATAAACATTTATCATGATATAAGGAAATAAATAATAACTTTATTATTGCCTCTAGGGCATATTTCCTTCAGTCTCCCACTTGCACTAGAGTCAATAATCTAGTTCACATCGTCATGTGATTTAACAGCAATAGTTCACATCACCATGTGATTAACACCCATAGTTCACATCGTCATGTGACCAACACTCAAAGGGTTTACTAGAGTTAGTAATCTAGTTCACATATCTATGTGATTAACACCCAAAGAGTACTAAGGTGTGATCATGTTTTGCTTGTGAGATAATTTTAGTCAACGGGTCTGTCACATTCAGATCCGTAAGTATTTTGCAAGTTCTATGTCTACAATGCTCTACACGGAGCTACTCTAGCTAATTGCTCCCACTTTCAATATGTATCCAGATTGAGACTTTAGATTCATCTGGATCAGTGTCAAAAACTTGCATCGACGTAACCCTTTACGACGAACCTTTTTGTCACGTCCATAATCGAGAAACATATCCTTATTTCACTAAGGATAATTCTGACCGCTGTCCAGTGATCTACTCCTAGATCACTATTGTACTCCCTTGCCAAATCAATGCATGGTATACAATAGATCTGGTATACAACATGACATACTTTATAGAACCTATGGCCAAGGCATAGGGAATGCCTTTCATTCTCTTTCTATCTTCTGCCGTGGTCGGGCTTTGAGTCTTACTCAACTTCACACCTTGTAATACAGGCAAGAACTCTTTCTTTGACTGCTCCATTTTGAACTACTTCAAAATCTTGTCAAGGTATGTACTCATTGAAAAAACTTATCAAGCGTCTTGATATATCTCTATAGATCTTGAAGCTCAATATGTAAGTAGCTTCACCGAAGTCTTTCTTTGAAAAACTCCTTTCAAACACTCCTTTATGCTTTACAGAATAATTCTACATTATTTCCGATCAACAATATGTCATTCACATATACTTTATCAGAAATGCTGTAGTGCTCCCACTCACTTTCTTGTAAATACAGGCTTCACCGCAAGTCTGTATAAAACTATATGCTTTGATCAACTTATCAAAGCGTGTATTCCAACTCTGAGATGCTTGCACCAGTCCATAGATGAATCGCTGGAGCTTGCATATTTTGTTAGCATCTTTAGGATTGACAAAACCTACTGGTTGCATCATATACAACTCTTCTTTAAGAAATCCATTAAGGAATGCAGTTTTGTTTATCCATTTGCCAGATTTCATAAAATGCGGCAATTGCTAACATGATTCGGACAGACTTAAGCATAGATACGGGTGAGAAACTCTCATCGTAGTCAACACTTTGAACTTGTCGAAAACCTTTTGCGACAACTCTAGCTTTGTAGATAGTAACACTACTATCAGCGTCCGTCTTCCTCTTGAAGATCCATTTATTCTCAATTTCTTGCTGATCATCGGGCAAGTCAACCAAAGTCCAAGCTTTGTTCTCATACATGGATCATATCTCAGATTTCATGGCCTCAAACCATTTCGCGGAATCTGGGCTCATCATCGCTTCCTCATAGTTCGCAAGTTCGTCATGGTCTAGTAACATGACTTCCAGAACAGGATTACCGTACCACTCTGGTGCGGATCTCACTCTGGTTTACCTACGAGATTCGGTAGTAACTTGATCTGAAGTTACATGATCATCATCATTAGCTTCCTCACTAATTGGTGTAGGTGTCACAGAAACTGGTTTCTGTGATGTACTACTTTCCAATAAGGGAGAAGGTACAATTACCTTATCAAGTTTTCTACTTTCCTCCCACTCACTTCTTTCGAGAGAAACTCCTTATCTGGAAAGGATCCATTCTTAGCAACGAATGTCTTGCCTTTGGATCTGTGATAGAAAGTGTACCCAACAGTTTCCTTTGGGTATCCTATGAAGACGCACTTCTCCGATTTGGGTTTGAGCTTATTAGGTTGAAACTTTTTCACATAAGCATTGCAACCTCAAACTTTTAAGAAACGGCAGCTTAGGTTTCTTGCCAAACCATAGTTCACACGGTGTCGTCTCAACGGATTTAGATGGTGCCCTATTTAACGTGAATGCAGCTGTCTCTAATGCATAACCCCAAAATGATAGTGGTAGATCGGTAAGAGACATCATAGATTTGCACTATATCTAATAAAGTACGGCTATGACGTTCGGACACACCATTATGCTGTGGTGTTCCGGGTGGCACGAATTTGTGAAACTATTCCACATTGTTTTAATTGAAGACCAAACTCGTAACTCAAATATTTGTCTCCGCGATCAGATCGTAGAAGCCTTATTTTCTTGTTACGATGATTCTCCACTTCACTCTGAAATTCTTTGAACTTTTCAAATGTTTCAGACTTATGTTTCATCAAGTAGATATATTCATATCTGCTCAAATCATCTGTGAAGATCAGAAAATAAGGATACCTATCGCGAGCCTCAATATTCATCGGACCACATACATCAGTATGTATGATTTCCAACAAATCTGTTACTCGCTCCATTGTTCGGAAGAACAGAGTCTTAGTCATCTTGCCCATGAGGCATGGTTCGCAAGCATCAACTGATTCATAATCAAGTGATTCCAAAAGCCCATCAGCATGGAGTTTCTTCATGCGCTTTACACCAATATGACCTAAACGGCAGTGCTACAAATAAGTTGCACTATCATTATTAACTTTGCATCTTTTGGTTTCAATATTATGATTATGTGTATCACTATGATCGAGATCCAACGAACTATTTTTCATTGGGTGTGTAACCATATAAGGTTTTATTCATGTAAACAGAACAACAATTTATTCTCTTACTTAAATGAATAACCGTATTAAATAAACATGATCAAATCATATTCATGCTCAACGTAAACACCAAATAACACTTATTTAGGTTCAACACTAATCCCGAATTTACAGGGAGTGTGCGATGATGATCATATCAATCTTGGAACCACTTCCAACACACATCGTCACTTCACCCTTAACTAGTCTCTGTTTATTCTGCAACTCCCGTTTCGAGTTACTAATCTTAGCAACTGAACTAGTATCAAATACTGAGGGGTTGCTATAAACACTAGTAAAGTACACATCAATAACATGTATATCAAATATACTTATGTTCACCTTGCCATCCTTCTTATCTGCCAATCACTTGGGGAAGTTCCGCTTCCAGTGACCAGTCCCTTTGCAGTAGAAGCACTTTGTCTCAGGCTTAGGACCAGACTTGGGCTTCTTCACTTGAGCAGCAACTTGCTTGCTGTTCTTTTTGAAGTTCCCCTTCTTCCCTTTGCCCTTTTCTTGAAACTAGTGATCTTGTCAACCATCAACACTTGATGCTCTTTCTTGATTTCTACCTTCATTGATTTCATCATCATGAAAAGCTCGGGAGTCTTTTTCGTCATCCCTTGCATACTATAGTTCATCACGAAGTTCTACTAACTTGGTGATGGTGACTAGAGAATTCTGTCAATCACTATCTTATCTGGAAGATTAACTCCCACTTGATTCAAGCGATTGTAGTACCCAGACAATCTGAGCACATGCTCACTAGTTGAGCGATTCTCCTCCATCTTTTAGCTATAGAACTTGTTGGAGACTTCATATCTCTCAACTCGGGTATTTGCTTGAAATATTAACTTCAACTCCTGGAACATCTCTTATGGTCCATGACGTTCAAAACGTCTTTGAAGTCCCGATTCTAAGCCATTAAGCATGGTGCACTAAACTATGAAGTAGTCATCATATTGAGCTATCCAAACGTTCATAACGTCTGCATCTGCTCCTGCAATAGGTTTGTCACCTAGCGGTGCATCAAGGACATAATTCCTCTGTGCAGCAATGAGGATAAACCTAGGTGACATAAACGTCTTTGAAGTCCCGATTCTAAGCCATTAAGCATGGTGCACTAAACTATGAAGTAGTCATCATATTGAGCTATCCAAACGTTCATAACGTCTGCATCTGCTCCTGCAATAGGTTTGTCACCTAGCGGTGCACCAAGGACATAATTCCTCTATGCAGCAATGAGGATAAACCTTAGATCACGGATCCAATCCGCATCATTGCTACTAACATCTTTCAACACAATTTTCTCTAGGAACATATCAAAATAAACACAGGGAAGCAACAACGCGAGCTATTGATCTACAACATAATTTGCAAAATACTACCAGGACTAAGTTCATGATAAATTTAAGTTCAATTAATCATATTACTTAAGAACTCCCACTTAGATAGACATCTCTCTAATCCTCTAAGTGATTACGTGATCCAAATCAACTAAACCGCGTCCGATCATCACGTGAGATGGAGTAGTTTCATTGGTGAACATCATTATGTTGATCATATCTACTATATGATTCACGCTCGACCTTTCGGTCTCCGTGTTCCGAGGCCATATCTGTATATGCTTGGCTCGTCAAGTATAACCTGAGTATTCCGCGTGTGCAACTGTTTTGCACCCGTTGTATTTGAACGTAGAGCCTATCACACCCGATCATCACGTGGTGTCTCAGCACGAAGAACTTTCGCAACGGTGCATACTCAGGGAGAACACTTCTTGATAATTAGTGAGAGATCATCTCAAAATGCTACCGTCGAACTAAGCAAAATAAGATGTATATGAGATAAACATCATATGCAATCAAAATATGTGACATGATATGGCCATCATCATCTTGCTTCTTTGATCTCCATCTCCAAAGTACTGTCATGATCTATATCGTCACTGGCATGACACCATGATCTCCATCATCTTGATCTATATCAATGTGTCGTCACGTGGTCGTCTCGCCAACACTTGCTCTTGCAACTATTGCTATCGCATAGCGATAAAGTAAAGCAATTATTGGGCGCTTGCATCTTATGCAATAGACAGACAACCATAAGGCTTTTGCCAGTTGCCGATAACTTCAACAAAACATGATCATCTTATACAACAACTTATAACTCAACACGTTTTGACCATATCACATCACAACATGCCCTGCAAAAACAAGTTAGACGTCCTCTACTTTGTTGTTGCAAATTTTACGTGGCTGCTACGGGCTTAGCAAGAACCAATCTTTCCTACGCATCAAAACCACAACGATAGTTTGTCAATTTGACTCCATTTTAACCTTCGCAAGGACCGGGCGTAGCCACACTCGGTTCAACTAAAGTTGGAGAAACAGTCACCTGCAAGTCACCTATGTGCAAAGCACGTCGGGGAAACCGGTCTCGCGTAAGCGTACGCGTAATGTCGGTCCGGGCCGCTTCATCCAACAATACCGCCGAACCAAAGTATGACATGCTGGTAGGCAGTATGACTTATATCGCCCACAACTCACTTGTGTTCTACTCGTGCATATAACATCAAACCATAAAACCTAGGCTCAGATGCCACTGTTGGGGAACGTAGTAATTTCAAAATTTTCCTACGCACACGCAAGATCATGGTGATGCATAGCAACGAGGGGGAGAGTCTGATCTACGTACCCTTGTAGATCACAACGGAAGCGTTGACACAACGTAGAGGAAGTAGTCGTACGTCTTCTTCCCGATCCGACCGATCCAAGCACCGTTACTCCGGCACCTCCGAGTTCTTGGCACACGTACAGCTCGATGACACTCCCCGGGCTCCGATCCAACAAAGCTTCGGGGAGGAGTTCCGCCAGCACGACAGCGTGGTGACAATCTTGATGTTCTACTGTCGCAGGTCTTCGCCTAAGCACCGCTACAATATGACCGAGGTGGAATATGGTGGCAGGGGGCACCGCACACGGCTAAGGAACGATCACATGGATCAACTTGTGTGTCATGGGGTGCCCCCCTGCCTCCGTATATAAAGGAGCAAGGGGAAGGGGCCGGCCGGCCTAGGAGGAGGCGCGCCAAGGGGAGTCCTACTCCCACCGGGAGTAGGACTCCCTCCTTCCTTGTTGGAGTAGGAGAAGGGGAAAGAGGTGGAGAGGAATAAGGAAAAGGGGGCTGCGCCCCTTGTCCAATTCGGACCAGAGGGGGGGGGCGCAGGCCTCCTTCCTTTTGGCCTCTCTCCTATATTCCCGTATGGCCCAATAAGGCCCATATACTCCCCGGCGAATTCCCGTAACTCTCCGGTACTCCGAAAAATACCCGAATCACTCGGAACCTTTCCGAAGTCCGAATATAGTCGTCCAATATATCAATCTTTACGTCTCGACCATTTCGAGACTCCTTGTCATGTCCCCGATCTCATCCGGGACTCCAAACTCCTTCAGTACATCAAAACTCATAAACTCATAATATAACTGTCATCGAAACCTTAAGCGTGCGGACCCTATGGTTCGAGAACAATGTAGACATGACCGAGACACGTCTCCGGTCAATAACCAATAGCGGGACCTGGATGCCCATATTGGCTCCTACATATTCTACGAAGATCTTTATCAGTCAGACCGCATAACAACATACGTTGTTCCCTTTGTCATCGATATGTTACTTGCCCGAGATTCGATCATCGGTATCCAATACCTAGTTCAATCTCATTACCGGCAAGTCTCTTTACTCGTTCCGTAATACATCATCTCGCAACTAACTCATTAGTCACAATGCTTGCAAGGCTTATGTGATGTGTATTACCGAGAGGGCCCAGAGATACCTCTCCGACAATCGGAGTGACAAATCCTAATCTCGAAATATGCCAACCCAACATCTACCTTTGGAGACACCTGCAGTACTCCTTTATAATCATCCATTTACGTTGTGACGTTTGGTAGCACCCAAAGTGTTCCTCCGGCAAACGGGAGTTGCATAATCTCATAGTCATAGGAACATGTATAAGTCATTAAGAAAGCAATAGCAACATACTAAACGATCGGGTGCTAAGCTAATGAAATGGGTCATGTCAATCAGATCATTCAACTAATGATGTGACCTCGTTAATCAAATAACAACTCCTTTGTCCATGGTTAGGAAACATAACCATCTTTGATTAATGAGCTAGTCAAGTAGAGGCATACTAGTGACACTCTGTTTGTCTATGTATTCACACATGTATTATGTTTCCGGTTAATACAATTCTAGCATGAATAATAAACATTTATCATGATATAAGGAAATAAATAATAACTTTATTATTGCCTCTAGGGCATATTTCCTTCAGAATGATCCGGCAGTCCGCGAAGGTATAGTGTGTCACGAGGCGTTGGCTTTAGCTGATGGTTTGTCTTTGAATTGTTTGATGATCGCGTGCAATTGCAAGGAAGTGGTGGAGGACCTTAACAAATCGGTTGTAGGCCCTCATATTATAGTGGTGAAAGAAATAGTAAAAAGAAGAGCCAATTTTGAGAGATGTGATTTCATGTTGGAAGGTCGTGATTCGAACAAGGAGGCACATAATTTTGTAAAATTTTCAATAGCGCTCCCACGGGGTCGCCATCTGTGGCTGATATTCCCTCGAGACCCTCTTTGTATCCCTTTAAATATTGTTTCACATTAATAAAGTTTGGGATCCCTAATAAAAAAGGCATTGTGCATTAAATTAATAGGTTAGTCTAGGAAAATAATATAAAGTGACATATAAAGCATACAAAAGTACATAATATCATTTAATAATAAAAAATTATAGATACGTTCGAGACGTACCAGCAATGCGTGCCGCCGCATCAGTCGCCTCCGCCGCCATGTCAGCTGGGAGGCGGGTGTCGGCCACCCTCATCCCTTCTCCTTCGCACGATAGACATAGCGGTCCGGTAGTACTCATCCTCCGACGGATCGGTGATGGGGAAAGGGAGATTGGAAGGCTCCTGGGGGGACTGCGATAATCCAGCCTCGGAGGATCTGAGGCCGATGCGCCTACGCAATGGACTCGTGCCAGACAGATCCTGCCGTCGATTGGGCGCAGTCCCCCGGGAGTGGCGGAGTGCAATGCAGATGACCATTGTCTCCTTCAACCCTCACGGGACGACACCCCAATCGACGAATTCAGACTGGTCGGAGTCATGCCGAAGAAGGTCGGATATCACCGGACATGAGTTTGGGTGGCGGAGTGGAGTGGATAGGGTTTGGTCTGGCGAGCGGATGGGACACATATATATGGGGTCAGGTGCGCCAGCATGAGCTGGGTCCGACGTTGATGGACGCGCCCGGACCTCTCCACATATCGGCTAGATATGAAGGGTGTCGGTTAGTCCGGGCATTGAGGCTGATTTAAGACGTCCGTCTTGATAGGATTTTTTTTGACCGGGTGTGGGGTCCCCGGCTGCTCCAAGGAGGAGTGATGGCCTGTGACGCCATGGTGTGCATGTTAAACATCATGTCACATTGGTTATGTTACATATGCGCCATGTTTATCTTAGGTAGTTAGAGATAGAGTTTGTTTTAATTCTCTCTTATCTTTCTATCTCTTCTCCCGATTGTATCTCTCGATCGTTAGCTTACGATCGCACCCTGTAACGCCACGAGACGCCTCTCGCTCCATATCAATATATAACATGCGGCTCTCCCTGTATGGAGAGTAGGAACGCTTCCACCACTTTCCACATGGTATACAGAGCCATCTTCTTCCATCTCTTCTAGCTATCCTCCTCCAAAACTCGACTATGTCGACCTCCACCGCCGTAGTTTCCTCCGGCCTCAACAACAATGTTTCAGAACCTCTCACCAGATCGAACTATGTTCTCTGGCGTGCTCAAGCCCGCTCCTAGATCATGGGGGCCTGCCTCTTTGGATACCTCGACAAAACCATTGCCAAACCAGCAAAAACCCTAGTCAGCAAAACCTCCGAGGGCAAAGATCAGGTCATCCCTAACCCTGCTTATGCTCCTTGGTTGATCCAAGATCAACAAATCATTGCCTATCTACTCCGCAATCTCTCAAAGGAGGTGCTAGTTCAGGTTGCTTCCCAAGATACATCTCATGCAATCTGGACAGCCCTTGCCAATATGTTTTCCACCCAATCCCGCTCCAAAGCAAACCACATTCGCATCTCCCTCACCACCACCCAGAAAGGAACCCAATCTGCCACCACATACTTCGGTCACATGCGAGGTCTTGCCGATGAGTTAGCTGCGGCCGACAAACCTATCATAGAAAATGAGCTCGTCTCCCACATCATCTCTGGCCTAGACATGGATTACCAACCGATCATCTCTGCCCTTGATGTTCGCCCTGATGATGTTTCCGTAGATGATCGCTTCGACATGGTTGCTATCTTCGATCAGAGGGTGGTGATGTTCCAAGGCACGGGCGTCGGTGCCTTCAAGTCGTCGGCCAATGCCGCATCACGCGGCCGTGGAGGTGGCCCGCCCAAAGGCTACCGCGGCAACGGTGGCGGCGGTGGCGGCTCCCATCGTGATGGACATGGCGGCGGTGGCTACTACCCCAACGGTGGCGGCGGTGGCCACTACGGCGACAACGGCAACCAGTACGGGGGTGGTGGTGGCGGCCACTACTCCAACAACGGTGGCGGCGGCTCCAACTACAACAATCATCACCAGGGAGGAGGCCGACCCTTCTACAAGAACAATAGGGGCGGTCAAAACAACTACAACAACAACTTTTGTGGGTATGATGAGTATGAGGGCAAGTGTCAAATTTGTAAGAAAACTAATCACATAGCAAAAGAATGCAAGTGGCGATATGCTGAAGATAACTCACGCAAGAAAAAAATTGTTGCTGCGGCAAACACAAGCTATGGTGGAGATTCAAATTGGTATATTGATTCTGGAGCCACCGACCACATCACCCATGAGCTAGAGAAGGTCACCATGCATGAAAGATACAACGGGCATGATCAAGTCCATAATGCTGATGGTTCAGGTATGGAGATAAGCAATATTGGTCATTCAATTATTCATTCCCTGCATAGAGATATACATCTTAACAATATTCATCATTGTCCTAGTTCATCGAAAAACCTTCTCTCTGTACATCTTATTGCTCTTGACAATCATGTTTTTCTAGAGTTTCACCCATTCTTTTTCTTGATCAAGGATCAGGTCACGAAGCAAATCCTTTACCGAGGTAGATGCGTGGATGGACTCTACCCTTTGATTCCCAAAGTTAGCAGATTCAATAAACAAGTGTGCAGTGCCATTAGACTCTCTATAGAGAGATGGCATGCCCGTTTGGGCCATCCTTCTTTTTCTATTGTCAAGCAAATTCTTAGCAAAAATAATCTCTCAGTTGTTGGAGAGCATAATTCTGAAACAGTGTGTGATTCTTGCCAAAGAGCTAAAAGTCATAAGTTGCCACATCCTGTCTCAACTAGTGTGTCTACTAAACCTTTACAGCTCATATTCTCTTATGTATGGGGTCCTGCTCCTCTTTCTGTTGGTAGACATGCTTATTATGTTAGCTTCATCGATGACTTTAGTAAATATACGTGGATATACCTTCTTACAAAAAGATGTGATGTGTTCCAAGTTTTCCAAAACTTTCAAGCACTTGTTGAAAGACAATTTAATAGCAAAATCCTTGCTGTTCAATCCGACTGCGGTGGTGAGTACGAAAAACTCAATTCCTTTTTTTCAAAGGTTGGGAATATCTCACCATGTCTCCTGCCCCCATGCTTACCAGCAAAATGGCTCGGCAGAGCGCAAACACAGACACATTGTTGAGGTAGGCCTTGCTTTGCTTGCCACTGCGTCGATGCCATTAAAGTTTTGGGATGAAGCCTTTCTCACGGCTGTGCATCTCATTAATATTCTACCCAGCCGCGTCATCAAAAATGAAACTCCCACCGGGCGTCTTTTACATGTCAAACCAGATTATGCTCCACTTCGTGTCTTTGGGTGTGCATGTTGGCCCAATCTCCGTCTATACAATAACCGTAAACTCATGTTTTGTTTGAAACAGTGTGTTTTTCTTGGCTATAGTACACAACATAAGGGAGTTAAGTGCTTAGATGTCTCTACCGGTCGAGTGTATATCTCCTGGGATATTGTCTTTGACGAAACCCAGTTTCCCTTTGCCACACTCCATCCCAATGCCGGTGCCCTTCTTCGCAAAGAAATTATCCTTTTGCCCTCTAGTCTATCCAATGGTGCAAATGGGGAAGAAAATAATTTTGATGATCAATATTTGCCTAACCCTCCTAACTTTATACCTGAGCTTTGTGTTTCAGCAATAAACAGTGAAAGAAATAGTGCAAATGGTGTTGAAAATGGTGTTCAAAATGGCGCTACAGTGCAACATTTAATGTGCATGGAATCCCCTGGAGGATCATCATCGGGATCACCCCCTCTGCCATGCAATCCGCCTCAGGATCCACCCAGGTGCCTGCTGTCGACGTCCCGCCTGCAGCGCCTCGATCTGCTTCGGGATCGGCGCGACCAGCTGGGCCACCGCCTGGCTTTCCCGCCTCTCCACGCGCGGGCGGGCCCGGCCAACCTGAGGGCTTCGCGTGCCGCCCCCTGCGCCTGGGCCCGCGCCTGGGCCCTCCACTCCCGCTGTCTCCCCCGACCGAGAGACAGCCGCGCCTGCCCGCGACGTGGGCCTGGTCGCCTCACCTCGTCCTGAGGCGCCTTCGGGATCGGGCGCTGTCAGCGCACCAAGATTTCCCTCAGGATCTGCTGCAGGTGATCCTCCTCAGCTGCCCGGATCTTCTGTGGCTCCCTCTTCTGGAGTCCGTTCTACATGAACCAGGTTGCAACAGGGAGTTATTAACAGAATTAATTACAAAAATATTTCCAAGTATGGCCTCACGTTTTTGACAAGGGAATCTAGTGAACCAAAGTCGCTTGCTGCTGCTCTTGGGGACACTAGATGGAAACAAGCAATGGAGGACGAAATATCTGCGTTGCAACGTAACAAGACATGGCATTTAGTTCCTCATCGACAAGGTATAAATCTTATTGATTGCAAATGGGTCTATCGAGTTAAAAGAAAATCTGCTGGCACTATTGATCGCTACAAAACCTGCTTAGTTGCAAAGGGTTTCAAGCAACGGTATGGTATTGACTATGAGGACATGTTCAGTCCAGTTGTCAAAGCAGCAACTATTTGTCTTGTGCTCTCTATTGCTATTTCCAGGGGATGGAGTCTTCACCAACTAGACGTACAGAACACGTTTCTTCATGGTGTTCTGGAAGAAGAGGTGTATATGAAACAACCTCCTGGGTTTGCAGATCCAAATGCACCTTTCCATGTTTGTAAGCTTGACAAGGCTTTGTATGGACTCAAGCAAGCCCCCAGAGCTTGGTATTCTCGGTTGAGTATGAAGTTGCAAGCACTTGGGTTTGTTCCATCAAAGTCTGATACTTCTCTGTTTATTTACAACAAGTTTCAAACTGCCATCTTTGTTCTTATTTATGTTGATGATATAATCGTGACTAGCTCGTCCAATGAAGCAATTACAGCCTTACTCAGTGATCTTCGCTCAGAATTTGCTCTCAAAGATTTGGGAGACTTACACTATTTTCTAGGCATTGAAGTTAAGAAAACTGATCATGGCATTCATCTTTCTCAAGGAAAATATGTCATTGACTTGTTGAGCAGAGTTGGCATGCAGGATTGCAAACCGTCACCGACCCCTCTATCAAGTTCAGAAACCCTGTATCTCACAGAGGGAACACTCCTGAATCAGGATGACAGCACTAGTTACAGAACTATAGTTGGTGCACTTCAATACTTAACACTTACTCGTCCTGACATCTCATTTGCAGTCAACAAGGTTTGCCAGTTCTTGCATGCACCTACCACAGCTCACTGGACATCAGCAAAACGCATCTTACATTATGTCAAGAACACTGTCAGTATGGGCCTTTCCATCAACCGATCATCCTCCATGGGCATTAGTGCCTTCTCTGATGCGGATTGGGCTGGCTGCTTGGATGATAGAAGGTCCACCGGGGGATTTGCCATCTTTCATGGCCCAAACCTAGTCTCTTGGTGTGCAAAGAAACAAGCCACTGTTTCCAGGTTGAGCACTGAAGAAGAATACAAAGCCCTGGCAAACGCTACAGCTGAAGTCATTTGGATCCAAGCAATACTGAAAGAGTTGGGAATATTGAGAACCCCAACACCTTGTCTTTGGTGCATAACCTTGGTGCAACTTATTTGTCTGCTAGTCTAGTTTTCCATGCCAGGACCAAACACATCGAGATAGATTTTCATTTTGTCAGGGAACGAGTTGCTAACAAAGAATTAGAGATCAGATTCATTTCATCCAAGGATCAAATTGCAGATGGGTTTACAAAGGCACTACCAACCAGAAGCTTTGAAGATTTTCGGCATAATCTCAACCTAGTTCGGTTTTGATTATGGGGGAGTGTTAAACATCATGTCACGTTGGTTATGTTACATATGCGCCATGTTTATCTTAGGTAGTTAGAGATAGAGTTTGTTTTAATTCTCTCTTATCTTTCTATCTCTTCTCTCGATTGTATATCTCGATCGTTAGCTTACGATCGGCCTCTCGCTCCATATCAATATATAACATGCGGCTCTCCCTGTATGGAGAGTAGGAACGCTTCCACCACTTTCCACAGTGCAACCTTTGGGATGATTTTTATTCTCGACATGAGATGTTTTTGATGTGAGCCTAATCGGCCGGAGGTCCACCGCCGGGGTGGGCGTTTGTAACGATGTTAGCCTGGTACTCTCTTCGATCTTTTTATTTTATGTATTAGATTTGTGTCAAGTTAAAATTTGTAAATTTTGATCAAATTTATATTAAAAAATATCAACATTTATAACAACATTTCATACTGAATCTGACAAATTTAATTTGACATTATGAATATCGATACTTTTTTATATAAGCTTGATTAAAGTAGTGATACTTTAACTTCGGATAAAACTTATATGTAGACTAAAAAGAACATGAGGGAGCACCCCTTAAGCAACCGGATAATTGGATGATCGATTTCTCGGTTAAAAACAAGACAATGCACCGGCGCCCTGTGGAACAGATCGATAAATTGGGTGCAGAATCGATCGATCGATGCATGTATTCACAATTAAATAATTATTACATAAGACAGTCAATTAAACAATCTATCTACGTTCATTACTCCAGCTGGATTGCCGCCACTGAACTGTTCACATACAAAAATAATGCAAAGAGAGCAAAAGTAGAATCCCCCGAGGGAGAACAGAAGCGAGAGCAGGAGGACGATGGAAGGCGCACGACAGCTCTCGGGGTCCTCCGTCAGGTAGAAGGCTAAGCCGAGAAGCGTGACGCTCCCGCAGGCCAGAAGGCCGATCATCGCCCACCTGCTACAATCATCGGGTTCCGCCGTCGCCGTCACGACCAATAGCTGCTCCTGCTCCCCGTCATCGGCCATTGTACGCGTGTTGTAGCTTCGGTTCCTAGTTTCTTGATGTAGGGTTGTTTATCTTGGCGTTCTTGGTCTGGTACCTCTGACTTATAAGAGAACTCTAACGATGCCTATACAACGACAATTCTAAACGCCCGAGCCAACCACGGAGTCAAATCTCATCCCCTGGTTTTCAGTTGAGGTGGGCCCTTCACCTGTTTGTTCGATCCAAATCACGAGACCCGATTACAAGTAATTGGTAGTAGGTAGCTAGGGTTATAACAGAGAAAAGGGGAAATGGGGATTAGGATAGACGCCGCCGCCATGTTTGTCTCGTCTTTCCCTGCCCTTCCTCCCCTCTCCACCCACTTATGTACCAGCTAGGTGGTGTACTGGTGGGCTGGGTAGCGATTGTTGGGCCTTCGGTCGTGCTTCAGTGGGCCTTGCGTCCCCTCCTCTGGTGGCCCACTGGCAGGGATCGTAACATCCCCCCCTCCTTCAGAAGCAGCTTTTCCCCAAGTTGGTGCCTCGGGGTATTCATCGATTAGCTCGGCGCGATCCTCCCAAGTGGCCAGTGACGCCGGCTGGTCTGTCCAACGCACCAGAACTTGCGGAACCGGGCTCTTGTTGCGGTTGTAGACTCGGGTGGCGATGATCTCCTCCGGTACCGGGCTTGGCGCCGCGTCTGCTGGCAGGTCGGGCACCACTTGCTCCATTGGTGGAAGGGCCTTCCGCAGCTGCGACACTTGGAAGATCGGGTGGGTGGAGCAAGTCGCTGGCGGCTGAAGCTTGTAGGCCACCTGCCCCACACGCTTGATGACCTGAAACGGGCCAAAGTACTTGAACGACGGTTTCAGGTTAGCTCGAGTTGCCAGCGAAGGCTGGATATAGGGCTGAATCTTGAGGAACACCCAGTCGCTCACGTCAAAGTGACGGTCAGAGCGGTGTTTGTCCGCTGACTATTTCATCTGCTGTTGTGCGCGAAGAAGATGTTGTCTCAGGAGCGCCTCCATTTGAGCTCGATCTTGGAGCCAATCTGCCAGGTCTGGAGACGCACAAGCCAGCGGGTCTATGATACTAAAGTGACGGGGGGCGTGTCCATACAGAACTTCAAAAGGAGAGGTCCCCAAGGCAGAACGTGGAGAATTATTATACCCGAATTCCGCCAGGGCGAGCCATGCTGACCATTTGGACGGGCAAGTGTGCACAAAGCATCTCAGGTATGTCTCGAGGCACTGGTTGACCCGCTCGGATTGCCCGTCCGTCTGCGGGTGCCGAGTGGTGCTCATTCGCAGCTCGGTGTGAGTCAACCTGAAGATTTCCTTCCACATGGTGCTTGTGAAGATAGGGTCCCGATCAGACACGGTCGCTTCTGGCAGCCCATGGAGTTTGTAGATGTTGTTGACGAAGGCGATCATGACTTGGAAGGCTGTGAATGGGTGGGTGAGAGGTATGAAGTGCGCGTACCGCGAGAACTTGTCCACGACGACTAGGAAGCTGTTGTAGTGAGTTGACTGTGGTAGCCCCTCCACGAAGTCCATTGTGATGAGCTCCCACGCCTGCTTGGGTACATGAAGTGGTTCCAGCAGCCCCGAGTATCAGACTCTCTCCGATTTCACCTGCTTGCAAATCTGACATTCTTCAACGAACAACTTGATGTGTTGCTTCACCCCTGGCCAAGTGAAAAGACGTCACACCCTGCGATACGTGGCATTGAACCCCAAGTGGCCTCCAATTGCACCTTCCTGCAGGGCCTCGAGAACCCTCGAGAACCCTCTTTTGGAGTGCCGAACCATACACGTCCATGCTGCCTAATGATGCCATTCTGCAGTTTGAAGCCGTCATGGCCCTCAGGTTCTGTGGCCAATCGGGTTAGTAGCTTCTGGGTTGCTGCATCCTCCTCGTAGCCTTGCTGCACTGCTTCGAGCCACACTGGGACTGCCACCATGACTGCTGCCAGATCACCTTGGGGTAGCCCTGGGCGTCGGGACAAAGCATCCGCTACACGGTTGTCGGCCCCTCTCTTGTAGACGATGCGGTACCGGAGCCCCAACAACTTGGCCATGATCTTTTGCTGCCAAGGAGTGGCCAGGCGCTGGTCCTCCAGGTGCACCAGGCTACGTTGGTAGGTGTGGATCACAAATTCTGCATGTTGCAGATATGAGCGCCAATGTTCCACGGCCAACAGAATGGCGAGGCCTTCCTTCTCGTATGTGGACAGCGCATGATTCCTTGGGCCCAAAGACTTGCTCGGGAAGGCCACTGGATGCTTGCCTTGTTGCAGAACTGCACCGATGCCATGGTCCGATGCGTCAGTTTCCAGCTCAAATTGCACCTTGAAATCTGGTAAGGCAAGCACTGGAGCTATCACTAGAGCCCTCTTAAGCTCCTGAAAGGCTGCTGCTTCTTGTTCGGTCCAATTGAAGACGGTGTTCTTCTTGAGAAGATCCATCAGGGGCCTACTGATGATGCCGAAGGTCTTCATGAACTTGCGGTAGTACCCTGCCAAACCGAGGAAACCACGGACTTCCTTGACGTTGCTTCGAGTCGGCCACTTCTGCACTGCAGTGATGTTCTTGTCCTCACCCCGTCGCCACTGATCTCGTGGCCCAGGTAAGTGAGACCGAGACATGCGAATGAGTACTTGCTGAGCTTGATCTTGAGCTGGTGCTCATGGAGCCGCTGAAAGACTTGTCGCAGCAGGTCAATGTGTTCCTCCAGAGTGGCGATGTGGACCAAGATGTCGTTAATGAAGACAAGAACGCGTGGCGATTGAGAGGCCTGAGCACTATGTGCATTCCTCCCTGGAATGTGGACGGACCACCCGTGAGTCCATACGCCAAAACTCAGAACTCATAGGGGTCGTTGTGGGTCTTGAAGGAAGTCCTGTGCTCATCCTCCGGTCTCATGCGTATTTGGTGGTATCCCGCTTGCATGTTAAGGCTGGTGAAGAACTTGGAACCGGCTAGCTCGTCCAGCAATTCATCGATGACTGGCAAGGGGTAGCGGTTCTTGACTGTCATAGCATTCAAATGGTGGTAGTCCACACAAAAACGCCAGCTGAGGTCCTTCTTCTAAACGAGCAGGACTGGTGAAGCGAACAGACTAGAGCTCGGCACAATGATGCCTTGGGCGAGCATGTCGGCCACCTGACGCTCCACTTCATCCGTTTGAGCCGGGCTGTAGCGGTATGGTCTGATGTTGACCGACTTGGCTCCGGGAAGGAGAGGGATAGTGTGGTCGAACGCGCGTTGTGGAGGCAGCCCTCGGGGTTCCGCGAACATGTGATCATACTCCTTAAGCAGCTCTACCACCGCCCCTGGAACACGTGTTGTGGTGGCTTCGATTTCTCCCTCAACCACTGTGCACAGATGAATGACCCACGTTATGCCTGAACGCTGCAGCAGGCTGTCTAGCTCATTGATGGAGAGTGGCTGGCATTGGGTGGTGTCGACTCGTGCCCCTTGCAGTTGGATTCGTGCCCCATTGTAGTCGAAGATCATGGTCTTCTCTCCCTAGTGAACATTCATCGGGTTGTGCTGGGCTAGCCAGTCAATGCCCAGAATCATGTTGTAGCAGCCCAAGGGAAGAACCTTGAGGTCGGTGTTGAAGGTCACCCCTTGGGTTCGCCATGGACATGCCGGCAGCTCCTGGCTGCACTGCAACACGCCTCCATTGGCCACCCACACCACCATGGTGTGGTCGCACGCCTTCTTGCCGCTCAGTTATTCAGCCAGGGACTGGTAGATGAAGCTGTGTGAGGAACCCGAATCCACGAGCATCAACACCTCGCGATCTTGTACCCACCCATGTAGGTGCATAGTGGTGGCAGATTCTGCCCCTTCGACGGCTTCCTTGGAGATAACACATTAGTCGGCGTCAGCATCGCCAGCCGTGGACCCCGGCGGTGTGTGCTCGTCCGTGGTAGGTAGCTCGCCCCGCATCATGTCAATCAACTCTTCCACAACGTGGAGCTATACAGTCGGCCCACAGCGATGGTCACGCCCCCACCGCTCTCCGTGAAGGAAATATGCCCTAGAGGCAATAATAAAGTTATTATTTATTTCCTTATATCATGATAAATGTTTATTATTCATGCTAGAATTGTATTAAGCGGAAACATAATACATGTGTGAATACATAGACAAACAGAGGGTCACTAATATGCCTCTACTTGACTAGCTCGTTAATCAAAGATGGTTAAGTTTCCTAGCCATTGACATGGGTTGTCATTTGATTAACGGGATCACATCATTGGGAGAATGATGTGATTGACATGACCCATTCCGTTAGCTTATCACTCGATCGTTTAGTATGTTGCTATTGCTTTCTTCATGACTTATACATGTTCCTATGACTATGAGATTATGCAACTCCCGTTTACCGGAGGAACACTTTGTGTGCTACCAAACATCACAACGTAACTGGGTGATTATAAAGGTGCTCTACAGGTGTCTCCGAAGGTACTTGTTGGGTTGGCGTATTTCGAGATTAGGGTTTGTCACTCCGATTGTCGGAGAGGTATCTCTGGGCCCTCTCGGTAATGCACATCACTTAAGCCTTGCAAGCATTGCAACTAATGAGTTAGTTGTGGGATGATGTATTACGGAACGAGTAAAGAGACTTGCCGGTAACGAGATTGAACTAGGTATTGAGATACCGACGATCGAATCTCGGACAAGTAACATACCGATGACAAAGGGAACAACGTGTGTTGTTATGCGGTCTGGCCGATAAAGATCTTCGTAGAATATGTAGGAGCCAATATGAGCATCCAGGTTCCGCTAT
Source organism: Triticum monococcum (assembly GCA_034509565.1). Lineage (NCBI taxonomy): Eukaryota > Viridiplantae > Streptophyta > Magnoliopsida > Poales > Poaceae > Triticum > Triticum monococcum. The sequence goes on along the minus strand of CM067843.1, from coordinate 546,298,868 downwards.
TGGTTATTGACCGGAGACGTGTCACGGTCATGTCTACATAGTTCTCGAACCCATAGGGTCCGCACGCTTAACGTTTTGATGATAGTTATATTATGAGTATATATGTTTTGATGTACCGAAGGTTGTTCGGAGTCCCGGATGTGATCACGGACATGACGAGGAGTCTCTAAATGGTTGAGACATGAAGATTGATATATTGGAAGCCTATGTTTGGATATCGGAAGTGTTCCGGGTGAAATAGTGATTTTACCAGAGTACCGAGGGGTTACCGGAACCCCCGGGGGACTTAATGGGCCTTAGTGGGCCTTGGTTGAAGATAGGAGAGGCGGCTAGGGCTGGGCCGTGCGCCCCTCCCCCCTAGTCGAAATAGGACAAGGAGAGGGGGGCGGCGCCCCCTTCCTTCTTCTCCTCCACCTCTTTCCCCCTCCCAAGTCCTAATCCAACTAGGAAAGGGGGGAGTGTCCTACTCCCGGTGGGAGTAGGACTCCTCCTAGCGTGCCCTCTCCCCTGGCCGTCCGCACCCCCCCCCCTTGCTCCTTTATATACGGGAGCAGGGGCACCCCATAGACACAACAATTGATCAGTTGATCTTTTAGCCATGTGCGGTGCCCCCCTCCATCATAGTCCACCTCGATAATATTGTAGCAGTGCTTAGGCGAAGCCCTGCATCGGTAGAACATCATCATCGTCACCACATCGTCGTGCTGACGAAACTCTCCCTCAACACTCGGCTGGATCAAAGTTCGAGGGACGTCATCGGGCTGAACGTGAGCTGAACTCGGAGGTGCCGTGCGTTCGCTACTTGATCGGTCAGACCGTGAAGACGTACGACTACATCAACCGTGTTGTGCTAACGCTTCCGCTTTCGGTCTACGAGGGTATGTGGACAACACTCTCCCCTCTCGTTGCTATGCATCACCATGATCTTGCGTGTGCGTAGGAATTTTTTTTGAAATTACTACGTTCCCCAACAGTGGCATCCGAGCCAGGTTTTATGCATAGATGTCATATGCACGAGTAGAACACAAGTGAGTTGTGGGCGATATAAGTCATACTGCTTACCAGCATGTCATACTTTGGTTCGGCGGTATTGTTGGATGAAGCGGCCCGGACCGACATAACACGTACGCTTACGCGATACTGGTTCTACCGACGTGCTTTGCACATATGTGGCTGGCGGGTGTCAGTTTCTCCAACTTTAGTTGAACCGAGTGTGGCTACGCCCGGTCCTTGCGAAGGTTAAAACAACACCAACTTGACAAACTATCATTGTGGTTTTGATACGTAGGTAAGAACGGTTCTTGCTAAGCCCGTAGTAGCCACGTAAAACTTGCAACAACAAAGTAGAGGACGTCTAACTTGTTTTTGCAGGGCATGTTGTGATGTGATATGGTCAAGACATTATGCTAAATTTTATTGTATGAGATGATCATATTTTGTAACCGAGGTATCGGCAACTGGCAGGAGCCATATGGTTGTCGCTTTATTGTATGCAATGCAATCGCCCTGTAATGCTTTACTTTATCACTAAGCGGTAGCGATAGTCATAGAAGCATAAGATTGGCGAGACGACAACGATGCTACGATGGAGATCAAGGTGTCACGCTGGTGACGATGGTGATCATGATGGTGCTTCGGAGATGGAGATCACAAGCATGAGATGGTGATGGCCATATCATATCACTTATATTGATTGCATGTGATGTTTATCTTTTATGCATCTTATCTTGGTTTGATTGATGGCAGCATTATAAGATGATCTCTCACTAAATTTCAAGATAAAAGTGTTCTCCCTGAGTATGCACCGTTGCCAAAGTTCGTCGTGCCCACACACCATGTGATGATTGGGTGTGATAAGCTCTACATCCATCTACAACGGGTGCAAGCCAGTTTTGCACACGCAGAATACTCGGGTTAAACTTGACGAGCCTAGCATATGCAGATATGGCCTCGGAACACTGAGACCGAAAGGTCGAGCGTGAATCATATAGTAGATATGATTAACATAGTGATGTTCACCATTGAAAACTACTCCATTTCACGTGATGATCGGTTATGGTTTAGTTGATTTGGATCACGTGATCACTTAGAAGATTAGAGGGATGTCTTTCTAAGCGGGATTTCTTAAGTAATATGATTAATTAAACTTAAATTTATCATGAACTTAGTACCTGATAGTATCTTGCTTGTCTATGTTGATTGTAGATAGATGGCCCGTGTTGTTGTTCCGTTGAATTTTAATGCGTTCCCTGAGAAAGCAAAGTTGAAAGATGATGGTAGCAATTACACGGACTGGGTCCGTAACTTGAGGATTATCCTCATTGCTGCACAGAAGAATTACGTCCTGGAAGCACCGCTGGGTGCCAGGCCTGTTGCTGATGCAACTGACGACATTAAGAATGCCTGGCAGAGCAAAGCTGATGACTACTCGATAGTTCAATGTGCCATGCTTTACGGCTTAGAACCGGGACTTCAATGACGTTTTGAACGTCATGGAGTATATGAGATGTTCCAGGAGTTGAAGTTAATATTTCAAGCAAATGCTCGGATTGAGAGATATGAAGTCTCCAATAAGTTCTACAGCTGCAAGATGGAGGAGAATAGTTCTGTCAGTGAGCATATACTCAAGATGTCTGGGTATAATAATCACTCGATTCAACTGGGAGTTAATCTTCCGGATGATAGCATCATTGACAGAATTCTCCAATCACTGCCACCGAGCTACAAGAGCTTTGTGACAAACTATAATATGCAAGGGATGGATAAGACAATTCTCGAGTTCTTCGCAATGCTAAAGGCTGCGGAGGTAGAAATCAAGAAGGAACATAAAGTGTTGATGGTCAATAAGACCACCAGTTTTAAGAAAAATGGCAAAGGGAAGAAGAAGGGGAACTTCAAGAAGAACAGCAAGCAAGTTGCTGCTCAAGAGAAGAAACCCAAGTCTGGACCTAAGCCTGAGACTGAGTGGTTGTACTGCAAGCAGACTGGTCACTGGAAGTGGAACTGCCCCAAGTATTTGGCGGATAAGAAGGATGGCAAGGTGAACAAAGGTATATGTGATGTACATGTTATTGATGTGTACCTTACTAGAGCTCGCAGTAGCACCTGGGTATTTGATACTGGTTCTGTTGCTAATATTTGCAACTCGAAACAGGGACTACAGATTAAGCGAACACTAGCCAAGGACGAGGTGACGATGCACGTGGGAAATGGTTCCAAAGTCGATGTGATCGCGGTCGGCACGCTACCTCTACATCTACCTTCGGGATTAGTATTAGACCTAAATATTTGTTATTTGGTGCCAGCGTTGAGCATGAACATTATATCTAGATCTTGTTTGATGCGAGACGGTTATTCATTTAAATCAGAGAATAATGGTTGTTCTATTTATATGAGTAATATCTTTTATGGTCATGCACCCTTGAAGAGTGGTATATTTTTGATGAATCTCGATAGTAGTGATACACATATTCATAATGTTGAAGCCAAAAGATGCAGAGTTGATAATGATAGTGCAACTTATTTGTGGCACTGCCGTTTAGGTCATATCGGTGTAAAGCGCATGAAGAAACTCCATACTGATGGACTTTTGGAACCACTTGATTATGAATCACTTGGTACTTGCGAACCGTGCCTTATGGGCAAGATGATCAAAACGCCATTCTCCGGTACTATGGAGAGAGCAGCATATTTGTTGGAAATCATACATACAGATGTATGTGGTCTAATGAATGTTGAGGCTCGTGGTGGATATCGTTATTTTCTCACCTTCACAGATGATTTAAGCAGATATGGGTATATCTACTTAATGAAACATAAGTCTGAAACATTTGAAAATTTCAAAGAATTTCAGAGTGAAGTTGAAAATCATCGTAACAAGAAAATAAAGTTTCTATGATCTGATCGTGGAGGAGAATATTTGAGTTACGAGTTTGGTCTACATTTGAAACAATGCGGAATAGTTTCGCAACTCACGCCACCCGGAACACCACGGCGTAATGGTGTGTCCGAATGTAGTAATCGTACTTTACTAGATATGGTGCGATCTATGATGTCTCTTACTGATTTACCGCTATCGTTTTGGGGTTATACTTTAGAGACGGCCACATTCACGTTAAATAGGGCACCATCGAAATCCGTTGAGACGACGCCTTATGAACTGTGGTTTGGCAAGAAACCAAAGTTGTCGTTTCTGAAAGTTTGGGGCTGCGATGCTTATGTGAAAAAGCTTCAACCCGATAAGCTCGAACCCAAATCGGAGAAATGTGTCTTCATAGGATACCCAAAGGAGACTATTGGGTACACCTTCTATCACAGATCCGAAGGCAATACATTCGTTGCTAAGAATGGATCCTTTCTAGAGAAGGAGTTTCTCTCGAAAGAAGTGAGTGGGAGGAAAGTAGAACTTGATGAGGCAACTATACCTGCTCCCCTATTGGAAAGTAGTTCATCTCAGACACCGGTTTCTGTGATGTCTACACCAATTAGTGAGGAATTTAATGATGATGATCATGAAACTTTAGATCAAGTTGTTACTGAACCTCGTAGATCAACCAGAGTAAGATCCGCACCAGAGTGGTACGGTAATCCTATTCTGGAAGTCATGTTACTAGATCATGATGAACCTATGAACTATGAAGAAGCAATGGTGAGCCCAGATTCCGCAAAATGGCTTGAGGCCATGAAATCTGAGATGGGATCCATGTATGAGAACAAAGTGTGGACTTTGGTTGACTTGCCCGATGATCGGCAAGCAATTGAGAATAAACGGATCTTCAAGAAGAAAACTGACGCTAACGATAATGTTACTGTCTACAAAGCTCGACTTGTTGCGAAAAGTTTTTGACAAGTTCAAGGGATTGACTATGATGAGACCTTCTCACCCATAGTGATGCTTAAGTCTATCTGAATCATGTTAGCAATTGCCGCATTTTATGATTATGAAATTTGGCAGATGGATGTCAAAACTGCATTCCTGAATGGATTTCTGGAAGAAGAGTTGTATATGATGCAACCGGAAGGTGTTGTCGATCCAAAGGGAGCTAACAAAGTGTGCAAGCTCCAGCGGTCCATTTATGGACTGGTGCAAGCCTCTCGGAGTTGGAATAAACGCTTTGATAGTGTGATCAAAGCATTTGGTTTTGTACAGACTTTTGGAGAAGCCTGTATTTACAAGAAAGTGAGTGGACGCTCTGTAGCATTTCTGATATTATATGTGGGTGACATATTACTGATTGGAAATGATATAGAATTTCTGGATAGCATAAAGGGATACTTGAATAAGAGTTTTTCAATGAAAGACCTTGGTGAAGATGCTTATATATTGGGCATTAAGATCTATAGAGATAGATCAAGATGCTTAATTGGACTTTCACAAAGTACATACCTTGACAAAGTTTTGAAGAAGTTCAAAATGGATCAAGCAAAGAAAGGGTTCTTGCCTGTGTTACAAGGTGTGAAGTTGAGTAAGACTCAATGTCTAACCACTGCAGAGGATAGAGAGAAAATGAAAGATGTTCCCTATGCTTCAGCCATAGGCTCTATCATGTATGCAATGCGGTGTACCAGACCTGATGTGTGCCTTGCTATAAGTCTAGCAGGGAGGTACCAAAGTAATCCAGGAGTGGATCACTGGACAGCGGTCAAAAACATCCTGAAACACCTAAAAAGGACTAAGGATATGTTTCTCGTTTATGGAGGTGACAAAGAGCTCATCGTAAATGGTTACATTGATGCAAGCCTTGACACTGATCCGGACAATTCTAAATCGCAAACCGGATACGTGTTTTTGAACGGTGGAGCTGTCAGTTGGTGCAGTTCTAAACAAAGCGTCATGGCAGGATCTACGTGTGAAGCGAAGTACATAGTTTCTTCGGAAGCAACAAATGAAGGAGTTCATATCCGATCTAGGTGTCATACCTAGAGCATCGGGTCCGATGAAAATCTTTTATGACAATACTGGTGCAATTGCCTTGGCGAAGGAATCCGGATTTCACAAGAGAACCAAGCACATCAAGAGACGCTTCAATTCCATCCGGGATTTAGTACAGGTGGGAGACATAGAAATTTGCAAGATACATACGGATCTGAATGTTGCAGACCCGTTGACTAAGCCTCTTCCACGAGCAAAACATGATCAGCACCAAGGCTCCATGGGTGTTAGAATCATTACTGTGTAATCTAGATTATTGACTCTAGTGCAAGTGGGAGACTGAAGGAAATATGCCCTAGAGGCAATAATAAAGTTATTATTTATTTCCTTATATCATGATAAATGTTTATTATTCATGCTAGAATTGTATTAACCGGAAACATAATACATGTGTGAATACATAGACAAACAGAGGGTCACTAGTATGCCTCTACTTGACTAGCTCGTTAATCAAAGATGGTTAAGTTTCCTAGCCATTGACATGGGTTGTCATTTGATTAACGGGATCACATCATTAGGAGAATGATGTGATTGACATGACCCATTCCGTTGGCTTAGCACCCGATCGTTTAGTATGTTGTTATTGCTTTCTTCATGACTTATACATGTTCCTATGACTATGAGATTATGCAACTCCCGTTTACCGGAGGAACACTTTGTGTGCTACCAAATGTCACAACATAACTGGGTGATTATAAAGGTGCTCTACAGGTGTCTCCAAAGGTACTTGTTGGGTTGGCTTATTTTGAGATTAGGATTTGTCACTCCGATTGTCGGAGAGGTATCTCTGGGCCCTCTCGGTA